>CM062246.1:20494190-22894190 GCA_031216285.1 Syzygium syzygioides
ATTAATAAAATGAATATTATTTCTCATTTCATTTGAGTACGACTCGCCCAGAGCTGATCACTCTTGGGATACTAACCATGGGGAATGGCTAACTAGGACGCTAGTACGTGGACCAGGGACTTAGTCGTGACTCGGGAGCCGATTTGAGAAAGAATGAGGGAATATTGTGAACCAGTGAGGGGCCGATCTTAGGAAAAGTGATGGAAATGGTATGGCCAAGGCCAACGATGCACAATTGGGGTCGCAGGTGATTCTGCTTAACCAAACGTGCTCGTGGCCAACTAATCCTGAACTTGAGCCAAATGATCGTGACCCCGGGATTAGTAATAAACCCTCTTTCTCTCGATGATCGGAACCATTGAGACTCGGATAGCCCTAAGTCGATACGCGTATGCCTAAACAGCCGCCTGTTAGTGAGAGTTTCAAAAAAATTGAAATTGAGAGAGAGTTGTTCACGGAATTGAACCCAGATTTCGGTGTCGGATTTCGGGGACTCGACGGACTAATTTTAAGATTCTGACGCCAGAATATGTTAGCCACACACATATGGGACGCATGGGTGCGAAAAATGAAATTTCGGTTCGGAATGGAAAAAGGACGGAATTACCCTTGGATTAAGTAAGCATAATTCCGAATTTTGGGGAATTAATTTGGTTTAACCAAGGTTGGTTAAGGTAACTAGAGTGGTTAGGGGTTGGTTAAGGACTAATGACAAGATTACCCCTCAATAATTGAATGGAGTGAATCTAAGCCATTGGATGAAGGGGTAAAATGGTCAAGTGAGCTTAAATGTTGACACTTGTCTTCCACTAAAAGTTGAAGTGACTACCTTTGACCAATTTTGGTCTTGTTTTCCTCTCTCTCTTCCATTTTCGCAGCTCACTCCTCCCCCTCACGTTCGGCCATCCCTCTCCACCGTCTCCTCCCCTTCGTTCCCTCTCCATCTCCGCCGGAACCAGCCACCGTCGCCGCCCATCCTCAGCAGCTCGCCGGAGCTTTTGGTCACGGCAAGGGGGCCGCCGTGGAGAGCCGGACCAGCCCCCAAGCCGCCGTCCTCAGCCACGCCTACTCCTCCCCCCTTGGACGCCCCAATCAGCCACCCCAAGCCGCCGTTGGCCGTGAGGGCCGAGCCACCGCTGTGAGCCGCCGTTGTCGAGCCGTGAGGGGGATGTACTTGTTCCTTCCGCGAATCGTCCACCCCGACGTGAGTTTTATACCTAAACTTAGTTTAGGCTTAATTGTGTTTAGTTGGGTTCATTAGATGGATTTGTGGAGTTTAAGCTAGTTTAGTGTTTTGTTGTGGTTGTGTAGTTATGGCTGAATTAAGGATGTGGTTGAGGGTTGATTTGAGGTGGACTTATGACCGATTAGTGAGGATTGGATTGTTGTCCATGGTGAGCCAAATTCGGAGCCCTCGGGTGGTTGTGCTAGAAATGGTGATTTGAGGGCTAAATAGGCTTGATTTGCAAGATTAAACTAAGTATATGTCTATTATGTTTGAGTGGGGTCTTGGCTGAATTGTTGGAGGCTAAATGGAGTGTTTTGAGTGTGTTTTGGCTATGTTTAAAGTTGGGGTTTAGTCATGGCCGAATTGCATGTGTTAGGATACAAATGCTAGAATATGTTCATTGTTTGTAAATGTTGGTAATTGTTGTGGCCTTTGTGTTCATTGATATGAAAATGCATGTCACGCGCATTGTATGTCGAGATTGAGATTTTAGATGACATTGTGTGATTGTGCGGGTGTGACATTGCATTGTGTGATCACGGTAAATGCCCTGAAAAGAGTGGAGCTGGGCTAAGATAAAATTGATATGTGTGATCACCTAATGGCCTACGGGTCGAGTTCCGTCCTCATGCACTTTGTAGCAGGACGATGCCCGGTTAGACTGGAAGACGACCATCCTCATGCACTTTGTAGCAGGCTCTGGTTCGTAGGTGAGCGGTGTTGCGCCTCGGGCACTTTGTAGCAGGCTAGAAGACACCGGGCCGGGGGCGTAGGCTGCGTTTGGGATTAGCTTTCCCAAGGGCCTTTAGGGGTCCAAAGCTCCTTCAGCCAAATATTGGGTGTTTGGCAAATTTTTTGCAACTCACCTTGAGGAAAAGAAAGCCTTCGGAAGGCTGAAAGCCCAAGGCAGGTCCTAAGCTGCCTTGGGCTTTTCAGCTTTCTCGGCATACAACTCCCAAGAGTAAGTGAAATTTTTTTTTTCCGAAATTACCCTCATCTTTTTGTTTATTTTCCAGTTTTGGCCTCATATGTACTGTTCATCGTCTTCTTCGTCGGTAACATACGAGGGCTGCGTTTGAGCTGTGTTTGTGAGGCAACGGCGATCGGTCGGAGGGGGGCCAGCGTGGTCGCGCAACCCACCGGCCATCGCCTGGGCTACGGCGACCGCCGCGAGGGGTCACGCGACCCAGGCAAGGACCGCCTGAGGTCGCGCGACCTTGACGACCCTCAAGGCCTGCCGGCAACCCAAATCCAGAAGCCGGTGGCCGTCGTCTCAGGCGAAAGGACCTCCGGCAGCCCTCGGCGACCACCGACGAGCTGAGGTCGGTCGAGATTTGCGTCTGAGGCGAGATCTGCGAGGCGCCGGCGCCAGATCTCGCCTCATTCGCGATGTGGGTCGCGGTCCTTTCGTCGATACCGACGAGCTGAGGTCGGTCAGCCTCGGGCGAGGGCCGCGAGGCGTCAGATCTGGGTCGTCGTCTTCGCAGAACTGGAAGAACGAAGATGTCGTCGTTCCTGCAGTCGCTTCTGGATCCGAAGAAGAACTGGTTCGCCGCCCAGAACGTGAAATCCCTCTCCAAGCGCCTCCGCCACTACGGTCCGTTCCGAAGCAGCACCACCACCACCACAACTTCCTTCCTTCCTTCATCATCGATTCCCCCGTTTTCTCTCTCTCTCTCTTCGTTCCTTTTTGCTCTCGCCATCGATTCGAGGATTGCGATTGCTCGATTTGGTTCTTCGTTCGCCGGCGGCTCTCGCCTGGTTTTGGCGACCCTCGTCGGGGGTCGCTCGACCCCAGGCAGCCCTCGTTGATGGTTGCCGAGGGCTGCCGGAGGTCCTTTTGCCTCAGACGACGGCCGCCGGTGCCGAATCTGGGCCGCCAGCGGCCGGCTGCCCTTCAACGGAGCCGGCGAAGAATTTCAACATTTTTAATAAAAAATAAAAAAAGAGCTTTGCAAGTATAATTTTTCCAAACACTATTTTACCCAAAATTACTTTGCAAAGGATTTTTAAGTTATATCTTACCAAACGCAATTTGCATTTTCAAAAACCTCTTTAACCTGAAGTCCTTTACATTTTCCCAAAGACTTTCTCCCAAAGCGTTCCCAAACGCAGCCGTAGTATATACGCTGGCCATGAAGTGTTGTGGCCTTCGGGTCGGGCCCTATTGTGGGTCGTGAGATTAAGAATGAACTGAACGTTGCATTATGTGAATTGTGAATCATGCATTATTGTGAAGAGATTGTGAGAATTGTTAGCATGTGACTGCATGAGGCATTCGTGTGGGATACGGTGATTGAGTGATTTGAACCATTTAAAGAATATGAGCACGCGTGTGTGAAGTACGCCTGCCCGTATGTACACGTATGTGGGTGTATATATATATATGTTGAATTGCACTAACTTGCAGGGGTTGAATCACGTTGAAACACATTTGAGTTTTATGTTTGTTGGCTTGAATGCTTGATTTTGATCCGTTAAGAGACACACTTTAGCCTAGCCTAGGTTTAGGTATTTGATTCACTGAGCTAGTCTCACGGTTGTGGTAAAACCGAACATTCCAGGACCTACCCCCTAGGATGCCGGAGCCGCCTCCACTTTTTGGGATTCCTAGGCAGATATTACAGTCTGAGGAGCATTTCCCAGCGGGAAATGGCGAGATGCATGTGAGGTTTAGGTCAGTTCTCTACGTCAATGTGGGTGAGGATGAGCATCAGAAGCGAGAGTACATCGCATGGTGTCGTAGGGCAGCGGACGGGACCCTCAGTCGACCTATCCGTACCTTTGATATTCCAGTAGACGCGGATGGCGAGTTGGAGCCAGTGATTGCCGATGGCGAGGTGGTCGATGCTTCTCCACCTGACGCTCCGCCAACCGTCGAGGCCCAGCCAGGCCCCGGAGTTTGGTATGATGATCTAGAGCCGGAGCCTATGGATGAGGATGAGGACGACCCCGAGCCAGAGGCGATGGAGCCGGATGATGAGAATGGTGAGGTCGATGAGGTAGGCGAGGATGTAGACATAGATGCCGTCGAGGATGCAGCCGTAGATGTAGACCTTGAGGACGACTTTGACTCCGAGGCTGAGGCTGACGCTCTCTTAGCAGACTACTTGGGAGTTCAGGAGGGTCAGGCTGATCAGGAGGACCCCGACATGGACGTGGATGAGCCAGAGCCGGATCGCAGCTCTTCGGAGGAGTCAGCTGAGTCTTACGATGAGCCCGATGATTCCAGCGACCCAGACTATGAGCCTTAGACTAGTTAGTCAACGATAGGGATCCCTACCTTTTTGTTATAGTGATCCTTAGTATAGACCTACTCACCCGGCCACCGACACTTTTTGGATTAGTGGCCTTTTGACTACGATGCTAGTTTGACCTTGACCTAGACCTGTAGTGGTTATGACTGTATATGTATCTGCGTTCTTTGTGTAAACAGTTTATATATATATGAGAATGAGGTTTTACCTGAAGATATTTTGATTGTTTGGCTTCCTTGCTCATCTTTATTTGTCAGGGTTTGTAATCTGCTTTCGCATGTGTCTTTATACTCTGATTGTTGTTGGGTTGGCGAGGTCTCCTGGGGACGTCGCACTATGATCGACCGGAGTGGTAAGGGGATGCTCGCGTTCCGATGGGTAAGTTGGGTTCGGGGCGTGACAATTTGTACAACAAATCAAACAGTATAAGTGGTCAACAGCCACTACGAATCAAAAAGCGGTAGGTGGCTAAGATGAGCCAGTCATTTAGGTCAAAAGGGAGTCCACAGACAAAAAGAGATGGCCTCCCCTACTAAGCCTCCAAACTATCCTAAGGCTCCCAATCCGGGTCCGAGGACTTTATAGGCTCTTCCAAGGATCCCTCACTCGATTCGGACTCCTCTGACTCAGTGGCTTGGGCGGCTACCCGCTCGTCCTCCGAATCCATCTCTAGCTCCGGATCTAGGTATAGACCTAACTCCTCATCGGACACCATGTCTTCATCTGATCCCAGCTCAGCAATCTCTCCGTCTTCGCCCGGGTCTTGGTTCATCGGCTCCAGCTCCGGCTCCAGCTCGATCTCCTCGTCCATTGGTTCGGGGGTCATCATACCAAAACCCTAGTATCTGGTTCATAGCTGCAGGCTCGCTCGCGGTCGGAGGATCTACAACCTCACCATCTATATCCACCAGGACATCAAACATTCTGAGAGGTTGTCCTATGTTTCCATTTGCGTCTTTGAAACACCACGCCACATACTCCTAAGTTTGGTAGAAGTACTCGCCCACATTTATATACACTAATGAACGATATCTCACATACTCTTCCCCATGACCAGCTGGGTACACACTCGTAGTCCTATGGATTTGCGTCGGGATCCCAAAAGGTGGTGACGGCGGCTTCGGCATACTCATGGCTGGGGGTCTGAAAAAGTGGGTTATTATAATCATGAGACGAATCTCAGTGAGTACAACCCCTAAACCTAGGTTAGGTTGACATGCCTTCTCCTGACAAGCAGCCAACACAATACGCAAATAATGACCTAGGCCCTCTGTGTCACGCCCCGAACCCGACTACCCATCGGAACGCGAGCATCCCCTTACCTCATCGGTCGATCAGAATGCGACGTCCCCAGGAGACATCGCCGACCCACATCAATCAGAGTATAAAAACACATGCGGAAGCAGAATACAAACCTTGACAAATAAAGATGAACAAGGAAGCCAAACACTCAAAACGTCATCAGATAAAACCTCATTCTCATATATACCAACAAATTGTTTATACAAGGGTCATAGATACAAAAACACTACAGTCCGATCACTATGGGTCTAGGTCAAGGTCACATCAAAGTCTAAAGGCCACTAATCCAAAAAGTGTCGGTGGCCGGGTGAGTAGGTCTACACTAAGGATCACTATAACCAAAAAGGTAGGGATCCCTATCGTCAACCAGCTAGTCTAGGGCTCAAAGTCTGGGTCGCTGGAATCATCGGGCTCCATGGAAGACTCAGCTGACTCCTCTGAAGAGCTGCGATCTGGCTCTGGCTCATCCACGTCCATGTCAGGGTCCTCCTGATCATCCTGACCCTCCTGATCTCCCCAGTAGTCTGCTAGGAGAGCGTCAGCCTCAGCGTCAGAGTCAAAGTCGTCCTCCAAGTCCACCTCTGCTGCTGCATCCTCGACGTCATCTATATCTACGTCCTCGCCTACCTCATCGACCTCACCATCACCATCATCCTGCTCCATCTCCTCTGGCTCGGGATCGTCCTCCTCCTCATCCATAGGCTCCGGCTCTGGGTCATCGTACCAAACTCCGGGACCTGGCTGGGCATCGACAGTCGGCGGAACACCAGGTGGAGGCGCATCGATCACCTCGCCATCAGCAATCACCGGCTCTAACTCGCCATCAACGCCTACTGGAATGTCAAAGGTACGGATGGGTCGACTGAGGGTACCGTCCTCCGCCCTACGACACCATGCTATATACTCTTGTTTCTTGTGCTCCTCCTCACCCGTGTTAATATACAGAACTGACCTAAACCTCACATGCATCTCGCCATTCCCAGCTGGGAAATGCTCCTCGGACTGCAATATCTGTCTGGGAATCCCAAAAAGTGGAGGCGGGTCCTGCATCCTAGGGGGTAGGCTCTGAAATGATCGGTTTTACACAACCGTGAGACTAGCTCAGTGAATCAAATACCTAAACCTAGGCTAGGCTAAAGTGTGTCTCTTAGTAGATCAAAATCAAACATTCAAGTCAATCAACATAAAACTCAACATGTGTCATCGTGATTCAACCCCTGCAAGTTAGTACAATTCACATATATATATACACCACATACGTGTACATACGGGCAGGCGTACACCACACACGCGTGCTCATCTTCTTTAAATGGTTTAAACCGCTCATTCATCGCATTCCACACGAATGCCTCATGCAATCACATGCTGACAATGCTCACCACAATACAGCATGATCCACAATTCGCACAATGCCACATTCAACTCATACTTAATCTCACGACCCACAATAGGGCCCGACCCGAAGGCCACAACACTTCATGGCCAGCGTATATAATACGCCCCCGGCCCGGTGTCTTCTAGCCTGCTACAAAGTGCCTGAGGCGCAACACCGCTCACCTACGAACCAGAGCCTGCTACAAAGTGCATGAGGATGGTCGTCTTCCGGTCTAACCGGGCATCGTCCTGCTACAAAGTGCATGAGGACGGAACTCGACCCGTAGGCCACGACCCGTAGGCCATAAGTGATCACACGTCTCAATTTTATCTTAGCCCAATTCCACTCAATTCAGGGCGTTTACCGTGATCACACATAATGCAATGTCACACAATGTCATTCCACATATCAATCTCAACATATCAAGTAGTGACATGCATTTTCATTCCAATGAACACAAATGCCACAACATTTATCCACATTTACAACCAATGTACACTTTCTAGCATTTGTATTCTAATATGTGCAATTCGGCCAAGTCTAAACCCCAAATTTAAACATAGCCCAAACTCATTCAAAACACCCCAATTAAGCCTCCAATGATCATCCAAGACCCCATTAAGTCATATAAGGCATAAACTTGACTTAATCTTGCAAAGCAAGTCCATTTGGCCCCAAAAACAACATTTCTAGCATTTGCATTCTACACATGCAATTCGGCCAACCTAACACCCCACATTTAAACATGGCCAAAATACAATCTAAACACTTCATTTAGGCCTCCAATGTTCAGCCAAGGTCCCCCTCAACCATATATAGCACGTACTAAGCTTAATTAAGCAAAACAAGTTCAATTGGACCTAAAAACAACATTTCTAACATAAAACCCCAAAGGCTCCGAATTTCAGCCATAATGGACAGCCACTAAACCATCATGATTCGGCCATGGTTTCACCTCATATCAACCCTCAACAACAACATACTTTCAGCCATTACTACACAATCCACTAAGTAGCACTAATCTAGTTCAAACTTCACAATTCAAACCAAACTAACTCAACTAGACACAATTAGGCCTAATCTAAGTTTAGGTGTTCAACTCACGTTTCGGTGCACCACTCGGGGAAAGATGATGATCATCTACTCGCGGCTCAACGACGGTGGCGGCTCACGGCGTGGTCCGGCTCTCACGGCCACGGCGGCTGGTTTGGGCGTCCGAAGGGGAGAGAGAGGGAGGCGACGGCGGCTTGGGGCTTGGCTGATCCTCCCCGGCGGTCCTTGGCCGTGTCTCACTCTCCGGCGTGGCTGTGAACGGCGGGGACGTGGCTGGTTCGGCGGACAAGAGAGAGAGACGAAGGGGAGAGAGAGACGTTGAAGAGGAAGAGGAAATGAAGGGGGAGTGGCCGAATGTGAAAGGGAGGGGGAGAGAGAGAAGATGGCGTGAAGGAGGAGAGAGAGAGAAGAGTTTATCCAATTGAGTCAAAGCTTGGTCAACATCCCTTAGTGGATTCCAAGTGTCACCTTTTTAGCCCATGTGACCATCTTGCCCCTCATCCAATGGCTCTCATTCTTCCCAACTCAATTATTGAAGGGCAATTTTGTCCTTTGCCCCTAACCAACCTTTAACCCCTCTAGTTAGCTTAACTAACCTTGGTTTAGACCAATTTAATTAATCAAATTCGGAATTAAGCCTAAATAGTCCAAGGGCAATTCCGTCTTTTTGCCGTTCCGAACCAAAATTCCATTTTTCGCACCCATGCGTCCTATATGTACGTGGCCAACATATTCTGGCGTCAGAATCTCAAAATTAGTCCGTCGGGTCCCCGAAATCCGACACTGAACTCTGGGCTCAATTCCGTGAACAACTCTCTCTCAATTTCAATTTTTCTGAAACTCTCACTAACAGGCGGCTGTTTAAGCATACGCGTATCGACTTAGGGCTGTCTGAGTCTCAATGATTCCGATCCTTGAGAGAAAGAGGGTTTATTACTAATCCCGGGGTCACGATCATTTGGTTCGAGTTCAGGATTGGTTGACCACGAGCACGTTTGGTTAAGCAGAACCACCCGCGATCCCAATTGTGCATCGTTGGCCTTGGCCATACCATTTCCATCACTTTTCCTAAGATCGGCCCCTCACTGGTTCACAATATTCCCTCACTCTCTCTCAAATCGGTCCTCGAGTCGCGACTGAGACCCTGGTCCACGTACTAGTGTCCTAGTTAGCCATTCCTCATGGTTAGTATCCCAAGAGTGATCAGCTCTGGGCGAGTCGTACTCAAATGAAATGAGAAATAACATTCATTTTATTAATCCCAGAAATTACATCGAAATTCGGGCTGTTACACTCTGGCCCAGATAGAACATAAGAATTATCCTGCGGGTTAGGCAGTTCATTAAAATCCTCAAGGCACATGCGTAAATACACTGGTCACATGTGCGCCACTTGCACGCTCATGCTCACGGTGTTCATCTCGCATGCCATTCACTAAGTTTCGTTCACTTGCATATCGGGTCATGCATTCTATGCACTCAATGTCAATGTCATGCCATGTTCTCATTTTGGTTCACTTTGCGCACTTACTCAATTATCAATATTTATTATGACTCGAGTCAACACAATTCCCGGCTCGATGTATCTTGCCTGCTACAAAGTGCATGAGGCGCAACACCAATTTGGTCCAGTGTCTCTAGCCTACAAAGTGTATGAGGCGCAACACTGATCTCCTCACGAACCAGAGCCTACATAAAACGCATTAGAATGGTCGTCTTCCGGACAAACCGAGCATCGTCTTGCTTCAAAGTGCATGAGAACGGCACACACCGCGTAACACGCATCAGGGCGAAATGTGATCACACATACACACATTGCCAGTTATTATCTGTACCCCGCGTAAAACGTATCAGGGTATTTTAGGTGATCACATGCTCATGGCAGGCACACATTCTTGCACAGATTTGTCATACACCTCATTTTCAGCATATACAATACCTGGCCATGAAATGCAGCACAATGCACCATGAGCATCAAACGTACTTTAGGCAACCAGTCAAACCTATACCACAACAATTTGCCCACTTGGCCAATCACACTCCGCATTGGCTGGCCATGTAATCACACGACATGACATTATATAATTCTCAAGATTGGGAGCAATTTTGACAATGAATCAGTCAACCCGAGAATTACCCGACAATTCAGTCACCTAATCCTTGATTAACCCATGCCATTCTAATAAACCGCTAATGGACGGTCGCTCCCACAGCCACTCCGAGGCCAACAATCATCCTTAATTAAATCACATAAATCCACCAGTATTATTCCAGTACAATTCCTTGCCATTCAGTACTAATTTCTCCTAATAACTGCTCACTATACTCAAACCAGTCCAGAAAACACACTATCAATCCTAATATAGGTTTAGGAGGTATACTCACTTAATTCTAGACCACAAGATGAGAAACGGCAGCCAATCACCAATGAACGATGGAACCGGCAGCGGCGTTCCTGGCGACCTACAACAGAGACAGCGACGGCGACGGCTCACGGCAGTACGAACAGCGGTCCTTTGGCAGACCGTACAGCGGCTAGGGTGGCGAGAGGGGGAGTGGGTCGGTGAGGGTGGCGGTGATGGCTGCATGGTGACGACAAGCGACGGTGCACGGCGCAGCTTCCCGGCGAGCTCGGCGGATGGCGGTCCAGCAGTGATCCGTACGCCGAACGTGAATGGGAGAGAGAGAAGAAGATGGGACGAGATGGTGGTGAGGCTAGGCGGTACCGGCAACCAGCAGCTCGGGTGAATGGCGGCTCCGGCGGCGATGGCTTGCTTTGGCTTCCTTGGCCGTGAATGAGTCGGCGAGGGAGAGAGAGATTTTTGAGAGAGAGAAGGGAAGGGGCCGGCCAAATGATGGGGTAGGAGAGAGATTTGCGTCAAAGATGGTCAATTATAGTGGCTGGTGGACACCAAATGTCGCTGATTTGGAGTATTTGACCAAAATGCCCTTAATCGAACAGTCTCGATTGATCTTATCCAAATAATTGAGGGGTAAAATGGTAAATAGGACCAATAATTGAGATAAGACCAAAATTAATTAATTCCCGTAATTATTCCAAAATTTGGAACTGAAAATAGCCCAGGGGCAAAACGGTCATTTTTCCGGTCTCGGATCGAAATTCCATTTTTCGCCCGTACCAACCCCAAATGTGTGTGGCCACTCAAAAATGGTGTCGGCTATGCAAAATAGTCACTTACACCCTCAGAAATCAACATCGTCGTCTAGAGGGGCAAATTCGTCATTTTTCATTTTCGAGCCGAAATTCCATTTTTCAACCGCAACTATACCAAATATGTGTGGCCAAACATAATACGACGTCAGATTCGCAAAAATAGTTGTACAAGCCCTCGAAAATCAGCACCCAAATCCGGATCCAATTTCGCGATTAAAACTCGCTAAATTTCAAATTGCAGGGTCTCTCATTAACGGGCAGCTGTTTAGGGCATACTCGTATCGATATAGGGTTATTCGAGTCATAACAATCCCGATCATTGAGAGAATGAGAAATTATCACTAGTCCCAAAGGTCGCGATCGGTCGGTTCTAGTTCAGGACTAGTTGGCCACGTGCACTTTCGATTGTGCAGAATCACCTGCGATCAGATTGTACATCATTGGCCTTGGCCAAACCAAATCCTAAGATCGGCTCATATTGGTCCAAAATATTCCCTCATCATTTCCCACAATCAGTGCCCGATTCACGATCGGTCCCTGGTCCACGTATCGATTTCCTAGTTAGCCTTACGCCATTGGTTAGTATCCCGAGAGTGATTAGATTTGGGCGAGACTTATGAGAATGAAATGAGAAATAATGTCAATTTTATTGATTCTAGAATTACATCGAAATTCGAGCCGTTACACCTCACCAGCCCCATCGAAATAACCTTGGTTTAGACCAATTTAATTAATCAAATTCGGAATTAAGCCTAAATAGTCCAAGGGCAATTCCGTCTTTTTGCCGTTCCGAACCAAAATTCCATTTTTCGCACCCATGCGTCCTATATGTACGTGGCCAACATATTCTGGCGTCAGAATCTCAAAATTAGTCCGTCGGGTCCCCGAAATCCGACACTGAACTCTGGGCTCAATTCCGTGAACAACTCTCTCTCAATTTCAATTTTTCTGAAACTCTCACTAACAGGCGGCTGTTTAAGCATACGCGTATCGACTTAGGGCTGTCTGAGTCTCAATGATTCCGATCCTTGAGAGAAAGAGGGTTTATTACTAATCCCGGGGTCACGATCATTTGGTTCGAGTTCAGGATTGGTTGACCACGAGCACGTTTGGTTAAGCAGAACCACCCGCGATCCCAATTGTGCATCGTTGGCCTTGGCCATACCATTTCCATCACTTTTCCTAAGATCGGCCCCTCACTGGTTCACAATATTCCCTCACTCTCTCTCAAATCGGTCCTCGAGTCGCGACTGAGACCCTGGTCCACGTACTAGTGTCCTAGTTAGCCATTCCTCATGGTTAGTATCCCAAGAGTGATCAGCTCTGGGCGAGTCGTACTCAAATGAAATGAGAAATAACATTCATTTTATTAATCCCAGAAATTACATCGAAATTCGGGCTGTTACACTCTGGCCCAGATAGAACATAAGAATTATCCTGCGGGTTAGGCAGTTCATTAAAATCCTCAAGGCACATGCGTAAATACACTGGTCACATGTGCGCCACTTGCACGCTCATGCTCACGGTGTTCATCTCGCATGCCATTCACTAAGTTTCGTTCACTTGCATATCGGGTCATGCATTCTATGCACTCAATGTCAATGTCATGCCATGTTCTCATTTTGGTTCACTTTGCGCACTTACTCAATTATCAATATTTATTATGACTCGAGTCAACACAATTCCCGGCTCGATGTATCTTGCCTGCTACAAAGTGCATGAGGCGCAACACCAATTTGGTCCAGTGTCTCTAGCCTACAAAGTGTATGAGGCGCAACACTGATCTCCTCACGAACCAGAGCCTACATAAAACGCATTAGAATGGTCGTCTTCCGGACAAACCGAGCATCGTCTTGCTTCAAAGTGCATGAGAACGGCACACACCGCGTAACACGCATCAGGGCGAAATGTGATCACACATACACACATTGCCAGTTATTATCTGTACCCCGCGTAAAACGTATCAGGGTATTTTAGGTGATCACATGCTCATGGCAGGCACACATTCTTGCACAGATTTGTCATACACCTCATTTTCAGCATATACAATACCTGGCCATGAAATGCAGCACAATGCACCATGAGCATCAAACGTACTTTAGGCAACCAGTCAAACCTATACCACAACAATTTGCCCACTTGGCCAATCACACTCCGCATTGGCTGGCCATGTAATCACACGACATGACATTATATAATTCTCAAGATTGGGAGCAATTTTGACAATGAATCAGTCAACCCGAGAATTACCCGACAATTCAGTCACCTAATCCTTAATTAACCCATGCCATTCTAATAAACCGCTAATGGACGGTCGCTCCCACAGCCACTCCGAGGCCAACAATCATCCTTAATTAAATCACATAAATCCACCAGTATTATTCCAGTACAATTCCTTGCCATTCAGTACTAATTTCTCCTAATAACTGCTCACTATACTCAAACCAGTCCAGAAAACACACTATCAATCCTAATATAGGTTTAGGAGGTATACTCACTTAATTCTAGACCACAAGATGAGAAACGGCAGCCAATCACCAATGAACGATGGAACCGGCAGCGGCGTTCCTGGCGACCTACAACAGAGACAGCGACGGCGACGGCTCACGGCAGTACGAACAGCGGTCCTTTGGCAGACCGTACAGCGGCTAGGGTGGCGAGAGGGGGAGTGGGTCGGTGAGGGTGGCGGTGATGGCTGCATGGTGACGACAAGCGACGGTGCACGGCGCAGCTTCCCGGCGAGCTCGGCGGATGGCGGTCCAGCAGTGATCCGTACGCCGAACGTGAATGGGAGAGAGAGAAGAAGATGGGACGAGATGGTGGTGAGGCTAGGCGGTACCGGCAACCAGCAGCTCGGGTGAATGGCGGCTCCGGCGGCGATGGCTTGCTTTGGCTTCCTTGGCCGTGAATGAGTCGGCGAGGGAGAGAGAGATTTTTGAGAGAGAGAAGGGAAGGGGCCGGCCAAATGATGGGGTAGGAGAGAGATTTGCGTCAAAGATGGTCAATTATAGTGGCTGGTGGACACCAAATGTCGCTGATTTGGAGTATTTGACCAAAATGCCCTTAATCGAACAGTCTCGATTGATCTTATCCAAATAATTGAGGGGTAAAATGGTAAATAGGACCAATAATTGAGATAAGACCAAAATTAATTAATTCCCGTAATTATTCCAAAATTTGGAACTGAAAATAGCCCAGGGGCAAAACGGTCATTTTTCCGGTCTCGGATCGAAATTCCATTTTTCGCCCGTACCAACCCCAAATGTGTGTGGCCACTCAAAAATGGTGTCGGCTATGCAAAATAGTCACTTACACCCTCAGAAATCAACATCGTCGTCTAGAGGGGCAAATTCGTCATTTTTCATTTTCGAGCCGAAATTCCATTTTTCAACCGCAACTATACCAAATATGTGTGGCCAAACATAATACGACGTCAGATTCGCAAAAATAGTTGTACAAGCCCTCGAAAATCAGCACCCAAATCCGGATCCAATTTCGCGATTAAAACTCGCTAAATTTCAAATTGCAGGGTCTCTCATTAACGGGCAGCTGTTTAGGGCATACTCGTATCGATATAGGGTTATTCGAGTCATAACAATCCCGATCATTGAGAGAATGAGAAATTATCACTAGTCCCAAAGGTCGCGATCGGTCGGTTCTAGTTCAGGACTAGTTGGCCACGTGCACTTTCGATTGTGCAGAATCACCTGCGATCAGATTGTACATCATTGGCCTTGGCCAAACCAAATCCTAAGATCGGCTCATATTGGTCCAAAATATTCCCTCATCATTTCCCACAATCAGTGCCCGATTCACGATCGGTCCCTGGTCCACGTATCGATTTCCTAGTTAGCCTTACGCCATTGGTTAGTATCCCGAGAGTGATTAGATTTGGGCGAGACTTATGAGAATGAAATGAGAAATAATGTCAATTTTATTGATTCTAGAATTACATCGAAATTCGAGCCGTTACACCTCACCAGCCCCTCCATCCCGTCCCATCTCTCTCTCCTTCGTTCTCTCTCTCGGCCAAAGGACCGTCGGGAAGCCATACACGGCAAGTGCCGCCGCCGCCGGTTCCACCGTTCACCGGTGATTGGCCGTCGTTCCTCGTCGTCATGAAGTTGGATTAAGTGAGTGTACCTCCTAAACCCGGAATAGGATTGATAGTGCATTTTCTAGACGAGTTAGATGGTTAGGGCGTTTAACTTCGGAATTACGCAAATTAATGAAATGGATGGGCTGATTTCCAAAGGTGGATTTTGGGGTCATGTCGGTGAAATTATGGATTGATTTGGAAGTGGATGTTGGCCTCGTAGGACTGAATTGTGGCTGTCCGCATTGATAAATTCCTGAATTAGAATAGGCCAGTTAGGAAATTATTGGCTGATTTGCCGGGTATGCCCGGAATGGTTGATTCGTGATTTCGTTGTGATTAATTGTGCGATGCCATGTCGTGTGCTCATATGGCCAAATTGTGCGGAATGTGACTAGTTAATTAACGGCTAAATTGAATGCCAAGTTGTACGTTGTAAATTGGGTCGCACTGTAATAATTGAACAAGTGAGCACGTTGTGTGTGAATTGTGCACAGTGTGGTGATGTTGATTTGGTTGAGTGCTTGTGCCATATTGATGCTCATGATGCATTGAACCACATTGCATAGTCACACATTGTGTATGTCGAGAATGAGGCGAGTGATGAGATTGTGCAAGAATGTATGCTTGCCATGAGCATGTGATTACCTAAAATACCTTGATGCATTTTACGCGGGGTTTAAATAAAAATTGGCTATGTGTATACGTTATCACAATTTCGCCTTCATGCATGTTACGCGGGTTGTGTCGTCCTCATGCACTTGTAGCAGGACGATGCCTGGTACGTCCAGAAGACGACTATCCTGATGCGTTTACGCGGGCTCTGGTTCGTAAGGAGATTAGTGTTGCGCCTCATACACTTTGTAGCAGGCTAGAGACACCGAGCCAAGGGCGTTTTTAAGCTGGCCACCGAATGTTGTGATTTAAGAAAAATCAGTGTTGTTCCTCATGCACTTTGTAGTAGGCAAGAAACACTGGACCCGAGGCAATTTCACGCGGGTCATAATAAGTGATAATTGAGCCAGTGTACAGTGTGAGCCAGAGTGAAACATGGCATGATGACGACATTTGCATGCATAAGAATGCATGGGCCAGTGTGCGAGTGTGCAAAATTCAATGAATGGCATGTGAAATGAACACTATTGAGTATCAGTATGCGTATGGCGTATGTGTGACTATGTGTGCCACGTATGTGTAGTGATTATTATACATATTGAACTGTTTAACCTACAAGGTCAGTGTGATAATTGATCTGGGCCCAAGGGCCTAGGTCATTGTTTATGTGTTGTGTTGTTTTGCCTGTCAGGACAATGCATGTTAGCCTAGCCTAGGTTTAGAGGTTATATTCGCTGAGATTTGTCTTATTGTTGTATAAATCCACTCTTTTCAGACCCCTAGCCGTGAAAATGTAGAGACCGTCACCTCTTTTTGGGATATCGCACTTGATCCAGGGGACTTTGAGTGTGCACCCCTGCGGGGATGGGGCAGCCTATGCGAGATATTATTCGGTATTATTTGTGAATGTAGGAGAGTCATACTATCATACTGAGGAGTACGTGGCTTGGCGCTATAAGGGAGCTGATGGAGTGACTGCACCCCCTCTCAGGACTTTTGATGTTCCCTTGGATGAAAACAACGTGATGATTCCGCAGATGGTGGATGGTGAGATTCTAGACCCTCCACCTACACCCGATTGGAGCATCCAGGATGGAACTGTGGACGAACCTGCTGTTATGGACGAGGAGGATGAGGAGCCCGAGGTGATGTATGCTGATCCGGAGCCCTTAGACCATCAGGACAAGGTTGAGCCGGAAGCCATAGAGTTAGACCTGGGGTAGGACGGAGTAGTAGCTGAACTAGGATCGGACGTGGAGTTAGGATCTTATGAAGAGTTAGGGCTCTACATGGACCCCGAGTTGGAGCCAGATTCAGAGGATGATTGGGCAGCTGCTCAGGCTATAGAGTCAGAGGAGTCCGAGCCAAGCAAGAGGTCCTTAGAGGATTCTTCGGAGTCCTCAGACCCTGATTGGGAGCCTTAGAGCAAACCGGAGTCCTTAGCAGTACAGACCCTTTCCTTTTTGACTGTGACCCTCCCTTCAATTAGCCTAACTACCCCAAGCCACTTACCCTTTTGACCTAGTGGCTGTTGTTTGCTCGTGTCGTTTATTTATAGTGTACAAATGGATATTGTAAAAAGGCTTTCTATAGTAATAAAAAAGGCATATTTGTAATTATTTTGTTCATGCTGATTGTTGATTGGCTACCATTGTCTCGTATTAATATTATTGTCAAGGTTTGTTTATTTAATTGCTTCTGCTTGTGCTTGTTCTCTATTTTGGGTGTTGGGTCGGCGACACTTCTTGGGACGTCACACACAAATCGACCAAGGTAGGGATGTTGCGTGCCGAGAGGTTTGGGGCATGACATCCCCGTTTGAATTGGTAACAGAGCAAGGTTAGCTCGGCCCAATTAGGTCGAAGTCTAGAGTGATAAGAAGTGATGAGACCATGGGTAGCCAGTAGGGTGACCTCGTATGCTACGTATATCTCCTGACATATGTGTTTGATTAAGTGTTTATGGATATCACCCTTAAAGTGCAGGTGCAGCAGGACCCGAGGTGAGTAGACAAATCCCTTGGGTGATGTGTTGAATAGTTCTTGTTTGGCTACATGCTGGTTGTTGATTGTGGTTTTGATACCTGCCTAGGACTTAGTCTGGGATAGATTGGTTTAAGTCTTTAATTCCTTAGTAAAATTATAGCAGGTAGTTGAGTAGTTGAGTTCGTAAAGATGAGTAGAAGGAGGGGCAAGGAACCCCAGGGTCAATCTTGTCACGCCCCAAACCCCACGGCACGTAACACTCCTACCTTGGTCGATATGTTCACGACGTCCCAGGAAGCGTCGCCAACCCAACGCCCACGGAGAGAGCAAAGCACAAGCGAAAACAAATAAATAGATAACACCCTGACAATAAAGTTATGGGCCAAGGATAGACAAACAATAACCAACACATCTGAATATATATACACTTTATAGCGAAAGCTGTTTTTACAATACTTACATATACAAGCCAAACTATACAGAGATCAAACCTAGAATAGCCACTGTGGAACAAAAAGGGGCTAGATGGCTGGGGTAAGTCTATTGAACCTATAAGGAGGACTATTATCAAAAAGGAACAGCCACCACTACTATCACTCCATCATGCACTACGGCTCCCAGTCCGGATATGAGGACTCTGTAGGATCATCTAACAACTCCTCGGAAGCATCCTCACTAGACCCTGACTCCTCCGACTTCGTCTCAAGCTCTGGATCTAGATACCATCCGAACCTATTTCCATGTTCGATCCTCGTTCAGCTACTATTCTGTCATGCTCTAGATCTATCTCCATGGCTTCCGGTTCAACTTCATCCTGATGGTCTAGGTGCTCTGGATCAGCATATATCACCTCGGGCTCCTCATCCTCCTCGTCCATAGCAGCAGGTCCATCCACAGTCTCGTCCTGGATGCTCCAATCAGGTGTGGGTGGAGGGTCTAAAATCTCACCATCTGCCATGTGTAGAACCATCACGTCATTCTCATCCAAAGGAAGATCGAAAGTTCTGAGAGGGGGTCCGGTCACTCCATCTGCTCCTTGATAACACTAGGCCACGTACTCCTCGGTATGATAGTAAGTCTCTTCCACATTCACAAATAGTATTGAATAGTATCTCACATAGGCTACCCCATCCCTGCAGGAGTGTACACTCGAAGTCTGCTGAATCATGTGCGGAATCCCAAAAAGAGGTGACGGCCTCAGCATCTTTACGGTCGGGGGTCTGAAAGGCTGGAATAACTATGAGACGAATCTTAGTAAGTAAAAACCCCTAAGCCTAAACTAGGCGAACAAGCAACCTCCTGATAGGAAAAAGAGGCATAACACAAAACGGTATACCAATAACCTAAGCCCTCAGGCCCAAATCGTGCACACAAATGATAATCATGGCATAAACATGTTATACTTTGCCACACAAACGCCATATGCATGCTCAATCCTTTCAATGTTCATTTCACACGAAGCTCACCGGATTACACATACACGCACACAATTCAATGCTCTCTGACATGCATGCGTCACACACATGGCTATGTTCAAAACCCGATTCATATAACGCTTTAGTCTACAGTTCAATTTTCAATTAATCACGACTCGTGTAAAACGCATTAGGTCCCTTTCGTTAATCACAACACTCCATGGCCCTCGTTAAAACGCATCAACTGGCCCAGTGTCTCTAGCCCGCTTCAAAACGCATCAGGCGCAATATCGCTCTCCTTACGAACCAAAGCCCGCGTAAACACATCAGGCTGGTCATCTTCCGGACGTATCGGGCATCGTCCCACGTTAAACGCATCAGGATGGCACACCCTGCATAACACACATCAGGGCAACAAGTGATCACTCAATCACACGGCCAATTATTATCTGAACCTCGCGTAAATGCCTCAGGATATTTTAGGTGATCACATGTGTGTCGGGCACGCATTCTCGCACACATCAACCCATGCCTCATTCTCAGCACACAAATTGTGAAATCATGAAATGCGGCACTTGGCACTCGCATAATGCACAATGCATACTAAATGCCCAGACAAGCTCAGTCAGCTACAATATCCCCATCGTTGTCACAATATGCTAAATTCCAAATAAACGTGCTAAAGTTTTGCTCAACAAGCATTACCCAGTATACACCATTGGTAATTTAATGTACACACAATCAAGGCACGGGAATTCCCCTAAATTCTTGGTCATTCGCACTCTGCATTTGTCCGTCACACATTCATATGGCATGGCATCCAATCGAGGATTGCAATTGAGCTCACAATTCAGCTAAATCATCACTTTAACACAACAAGCTCGATAATTCAATAATACGCATTAAATCAACAAGTCTTGGCCTAACCAAACCAACATGAACAGCCATTAATCCAATCCATTCTCAGCCCAAAATCCATCCTAACCACTCCAAACAGCCTCACTAATTCAGCCCATTTCAATTCCATACTAATCCACTAGTAAACAACTTAATTAACCACTAATCCTCGTCTAGAAGTGCTTAATCAGTCCTAATAAAGTATTAGAAGTTAATACTCACTTAATCCAAAGCACGACGACGAAAACGATAGCCGATCACAAGTGGACGGTGTAACCGGTAGTGACGTTCCAACGATGGCGTGCGGCGGCTTACGGCGTCAGTCTCGACCGGAATAGAGGAGAGGCGGCGAAGATGGTGGTGGTGATCAGGGAAGAAAAATAGGTTGACGAGGGTGTAAGGTGGTGGCACGGTGGTGGATGAGCGTCGACATTGAGCAATGCTCTGGTGAGTGGCGTGAGGCGAACGGCGACAGACGATTTGCAGCTATTCGTAGGAGAGAAAGAGAGAGAGGGAGAGATGACAAGGTGGGATGGAACTAGCGGAGGCTTGGCACCAACGGCGTGCGGCGGTGGCGATGACTGAGGCCTAGCGTCCTGCATGGCCGAAGAGAGGAACGACGGGGGAGAGGGGAACAATCATGGAGGAGGAGATAGTGGCCGGTGAGGATGAAGAGAGAAGGAATTAAAGGGTCAAAGCTGGAGATTTTGAATCCTCCAGGTTCAGATGGAGTGGTTAACACTGGAGCGGTTGTTAACTTGTGCTTCAACTCTTAGAAGCTTCTCTCACATTTATCATCCCATTCAAATTTGGTCTCTTTCTTAAGCAGCCTTGTCAATGGCATAGCTATCGATGACAATCCTTCTGCAAATCGTCTATAATAGCCAGCCAAACCAAGAAAACTCCGGATCTCCGTTACCAATGTCGATCTTGGCTGGATCCACAGAAATTCCGTCTCCCAAAACGATATGTCCAAGAAACCCTACTCGGCTGAGCCAAAACTCGCACTTGCTGAACTTGGCATACAACATTTGTTCTCTTAAGGTCCATAGCACTTCAACCAAATGTACCTCATGTTCTTCAGGGCTCTTCGAGTACACCAGAATATCATCAATAAAAACTATCACAAATTGATCCAGGAATTCCTTGAACACCCGATTCATCAAATCCATAAAAGCAGCCGAGGCGTTCATCAATCCAAAGGGCATAACCGTAAATTCATAATGCCTGTATCTGGTCCTAAAAGCAGTCTTGGGAATGTCCTCGTTTATGATCCTTAGCTGATGATATCCGGTCCTTAAATCTATTTTGGAAAACACTAAGGCTCCTTGCAACTGATCGAATAGATCATCAATCCTCGGCAACGGATACTTGTTTTTCACTGTCACTTGGTTCAACTGCTGGTAATCGATACACAGCCTTAGAGTTCCATCCTTCTTTCTCACAAATAGGACTGGCGCTCCCCATGGAGACACATTAGGGCAAATGAAACCCTTGTCCAACAATTCCTGTATTTGCACTTTCAACTCCTTCAATTCCGATAGGGACATCCGATATGGTGCCTTCGAAATTGGTTCCGTTCTTGGCACTAGCTCAATTACAAACTCCACCTCTCGCTCTGGTGGTAAACTTGGCAATTCCTGAGGAAACACCTCAGGGAAATTGCATACTACGAGTATGTCTTCCAACTTAAGTTTCACCACCGTCGGATCCACAACATTCATTAAATATCCTTCGCATCCTTTATCCAGCAACTTACTCACCTCAAACGAGGAAATCCAAGGGATCGAGGTTCCTCCTCGGTTTCCCTGAAATACAAAACTATGGCGTCCATCCAGGTTAAATTGGATCATCCTATCGCTGCAATCCAATATAGCTTTCTGTTGGACTAGCCAGTCCATCCCAATGATCAAATAAAATCGAACATGGCCAACACTGCCAAGTTGATACTCTCTTCCTTAACCCCAATAACTATCTTACAATTAGGGCATCCAAAAGAAACTAGCACCCAATCATTCATGGATATCGACATGCAAAGCACATTCTCAAGCAATGTGGGTTTTACACCGACCAACTTAATAAACTACTCTGAAATAAAAGAATGGGTTGCCCTTGGATCAAATAATGCATAAGCTGTAACATCCCGAATTTCTACCCATTTCCAGGATCAATAAAGTAGATATTATTTCTCATTTCACTTTGGTAAGTGTCGCCCGGAATTGATCATTCTCGGGAAACTAACCAAAAGGGAATGGCTAATTAGGAAATTGTACATGGACTAGGGACCCGATTGTGAATTGGGCATCAATTCCAAGAAACGGAGAGAAAATATTTTGGGCCAATGTGGGCCGATCCTAGGAAAGTGACGGATATGGTTTGACCAACAAGGTACGATCAGATCGCGGGTGATTCTGCACAGCCGAAAGTACACGTGGCGAATAAATCCCAAACTCAAACCGACCGATCGTGACCTCCAGTACTAGTGATAAATTCTCACGTTTTCCCGATCATCGAGGCTGTCATGACTCGAGTATCTATAAGTCGATACGCGTAACCCCTTAAATAGCTGCTCGTTAGTCAAAGACTTTAAAATTTAAAATTGAGCGATTTTGATCGCAGAAAATTGACCCGGACTTGCGTGTCGATTTTCGAGGTCGTAAACGACTATTTTGCAAGACATGGAGTGGCCACACATGTGTTGGGGTGGGTATGATCGAAAAATGAAATTTCGAACCGGAAGTGAAAAATTACGATTTTATCCCTCTAGACCTTGACGTTGATTTCTGAAGCCGTATGAGACTATTTTTTGTGGCCAATGTCATTTTAAAGTGGCCACATATATTTGGGACTAGTACAGCCGAAAATTAGAATTTCGACGGAAATCGAAAAAATTATAATTTTGCCCCTTTGGAGTCCGACATCAATTTTCGAGGCTGTATGAGATTATTTTTCAAGGCCGATGTTGTTTTAGGGGTGGCCACGCATATTTGGAGCGTGTACGGTCAAAAAATGGAATTTCAACCTAGAAGTAAAAAATTATAGTTTTGCCCCTCAAGACTTTGAAGTCGATTTTCGAGGGCGTAAGTGACTATTTTGTGCGGCCGACACCTTTTTCTGCTGGCCACGCATGTTTGGGGTTGGTACAGGCGAAAAATGGAATTTCGATCCGGGACCGGAAAATTACGAAAATGCTCCTCGGCCTATTTTCTTAATTCCGAATTTTGGCCATTTTTGGAGATTTAATTAAGGTTTTAATTATGTTTGTCACGCCCCGAACCCAACTTACCCATCGGAACGCGAGCATCCCCTTACCAATCCGGTCGATCATAGTGCGACGTCCCCAGGAGACCTCGCCGACCCAACAAAAATCAGAGTATAAAAACACATGCGAAAGCAGATTACAAACCCTGACAAATAAAGATGAGCAAGGAAGCCAAACAATCAAAATATCATCAGGTAAAACCTCATTCTCATGTATATATATAAACTGTTTACACAAAGAACGCAGATACATGTACAGTCATATCCACTACAGGTCTAGGTCAAGGTCAAGCTAGCATCGAAGTCAAAAGGCCACTAATCCAAAAAAGTGTCGGTGGCCGGGTGAGTAGGTCTGTACTAAGGATCACTATAGCAAAAAGGTAGGGATCCCTATCGTTGACCAACTAGTCTAAGGCTCATAGTCTGGGTCGCTGGAATCGTCGGGCTCAACGTAAGACTCAGCTGACTCCTCTGAAGAGCTGCGATCCGGCTCTGGCTCATCTGCGTCCATGTCGGGGTCCTCCTGATCAGCCTGACCCTCCTGAACTCCCCAGTAGTTTGCTAAGAGAGCGTCAGCCTCAGCCTCGGAGTCAAAGTCGTCCTCAAGGTCTACATCTTCGGCTGCATCCTCGACGGCATCTATGTCTACATCCTCGCCTACCTCATCGACCTCACCATTCTCATTATCCTGCTCCATCGCCTCTGGCTCGGGGTCGTCCTCATCCTCATCCATAGGCTCCGGCTCTAGGTCATCATACCAAACTCCGGGGCCTGGCTGGGCCTCGACGGTTGGCGGAGCGTCAGGTGGAGAAGCATCGACCACCTCGCCATCGGCAATCACTGGCTCCAACTCGCCATCAGCGTCTACTGGAATGTCAAAGGTACGGATAGGTCGACTGAGGGTCCCGTCTGCTGCCCTACGACACCATGCGATGTACTCTTGCTTCCGATGCTCATCCTCACCCACATTAACGTAGAGAACTGACCTAAACCTCACATGCATCTCGTCATTTCCAGCTGGGAAATGCTCCTCAGTCTGTAATATCTGCCTAGGAATCCCAAAAAGTGGAGGCGGCTCCGGCATCCTAGGGGGTAGGTTCTGAAATGTTCGGTTTTACCACAACCGTGAGACTAGCTCAGTGAATCAAATACCTAAACCTAGGCTAGGCTAAAGTGTGTCTCTTAACGGATCAAAATCAAGCATTCAAGCCAACAAACATAAAACTCAATATATTTCAACGTGATTCAACCCCTGCAAGTTAGTGCAATTCAACATATATATATACACCCACATACGTGTACACACGGGCAGGCGTACTTCACACACGCGTGCTCATATTCTTTAAATGGTTCAAATCACTCAATCACCGCATCCCACACGAATGCCTCATGCAGTCACATGCTAACAATTCTCACAATCTTTTCACAATACTGCATGATTCACAATTCACATAATGCACGTTCAGTTCATTCTTAATCTCACGACCCACAATAGGGCCCGACCCGAAGGCCACAACACTTCATGGCCAGCGTATATACTACGCCCCCGGCCCGGTGTCTTCTAGCCTGCTACAAAGTGCCTGAGGCGCAACACCGCTCACCTACGAACCAGAGCCTGCTACAAAGTGCATGAGGATGGTCGTCTTCCGGTCTAACCGGGCATCGTCCTGCTACAAAGTGCATGAGGACAGAACTCGACCCGTAGGCCATTAGGTGATCACACATATCAATTTTATCTTAGCCCAGTTCCACTCTTTTCAGGGCATTTACCGTGATCACACAATGCAATGTCACACCCGCACAATCACACAATGTCATCTCAAATCTCAATCTCGACATACAATGTGCGTGACATGAAAATGCATGTCAATGAATACAAATGCCATAACAATTTTCAACATTACAAACAATGGCCATTTCTAGCATTTGTAACACCTAACATGTAAAATTCGGCCATAACCATACTCCAACTTCAAACATAGTCAAACACATTCAAAACACTCCATTTTAGCCTCAAACAATTCAGCCAAGACCCCACTCGAACATATTAGGCATACACTTAGCTTAATATAGCAAATCAAGCCCATTTAGCCCTAAAAACACCATTTCTAGCACAAAAACTCAAGGCTTCCGAATTTGGCTCACCATGGACAGCCATCAAACTCCCACTAGTCAACCATAGTTCCTACCTTAAATCACCCTCAACAACATCATTAATTCAGCCATCAACCATACAATCACTAACAAACACCAAACTAGCTTAATCTCCACTAATCAACCCAATTAACCCAACTAAACACAATTAAGGCTAGACTAAGTTTGGGTATTAAACTCACGTCTGGGTGGACGACTCGCGGAAGAAACAAGTACATCTAACTCGCGGCTCGACGACGGTGGTACACGGCCACTCCCGGCGGTGGCTCGGCTCCTCACGGCCAACGGCGGTTCAAGGGCTGTCTCGGCCAAGAACAGGGCAAGGCGGCTTGGGGTGGCTGATGGGGCGTCCAAGGGTGGAAAGGCGACTCACGGCTGCGCGGAACCTCCTCGGCGTCGCCGGCGTCCGGCGGATTTCATTCGGCCAAGATCAGCCGTGGCTGGTTGTCACGCCCCGAACCCAACTACCCATCGGAACGCGAACATCCCCTTTACCACTTCGGTCGATCATAGTGCGACGTCCCCAGGAGACATCGCCGACCCAACAACAACAACAGAGTATAAAAACACATGCGGAAGCAAATACAACCCTGACAAATAAAGATGAACAAGGAAGCCAAACACTCAAGTCATCATCAGGTAAAACCTCATGCTCATATATATATCAACAAACTGTTTATACAAGGATCAAAGATACAAATACACTACAGTCCGAGTCACTATGGGTCTAGGTCAAGGTCACATCAAAGTCAAAAGGCCACTAATCCAAAAAGTGTCGGTGGCCGGGTGAGTAGGTCAGTACTAAGGATCACTATAACAAAAAGGTAGGGATCCCTATCGTCGACCAACTAGTCTAGGGCTCAAAGTCTGGGTCGCTGGAATCGTCGGGCTCCATGGAAGACTCAGCTGACTCCTCTGAAGAGCTGCGATCCGGCTCTGGCTCATCCACGTCCATGTCGGGGTCCTCCTGATCCTCATCCATAGGCTCCGGCTCTTAGGGGGTAGGTTCTGAAATGTTCGGTTTTACCACAACCGTGAGACTAGCTCAGTGAATCAAATACCTAAACCTAGGCTAGGCTAAAGTGTGTCTCTTAGCGGACCAAAATCAAACATCCAAGCCAACAACATAAAACTCAACATGTGTCATCGTGATTCAACCCCTGCAAGTTAGTGCAATTCACATATATATATATACACCACATACGTGTACATACGGGCAGGCGTACACCACACACGCGTGCTCATCTTCTTTAAATGGTTTAATCCACTCAATCACCGCATCCCACACGAATGCCTCATGCAGTCACATGCTAATGATTCTCACTATCTCATCACAATACTGCATGATTCACAATTCGCACAATGCAACGTTCAGCTCATTCTTAATCTCACGACCCACAATAGGGCCCGACCCGAAGGCCACAACACTTCATGGCCAGCGTATATAATACGCCCCCGGCCCGGTGTCTTCTAGCCTGCTACAAAGTGCCTGAGGCGCAACACCGCTCACCTACGAACCAGAGCCTGCTACAAAGTGCATGAGGATGGTCGTCTTCCGGTCTAACCGGGCATCGTCCTGCTACAAAGTGCATGAGGACGGAACTCGACCCGTAGGCCACGACCCGAAGGCCTTAAGTGATCACACATATCAATTTTATCTTAGCCCAGCACCACTCTTTTCAGGGCATTTACCGTGATCACTCAATGCAATGTCACACCCGCATACAATGCAATGTCGCACCCGCACATTCACACCATGTCATCCCCAGTCTCAATCTCGACATACCATGAGCGTGACATGCATTTTCATATCAATGCACACAAATGCCAAAACAATTTCCAACAAAAACCACTTCTAGCATTTAATACACCCAACATGTGAAATTCGGCCATAAACAAACCCCAACTTTAAACACACTCAAAACACTCCATTTTAGCCTCAAATAGCTCAACCAAGACCCCACTAAGCCATATTAGGCATACACTTAGCCTAGTCAAGCAATTCAAGCTTATTTAGCCCTAAAAACACCATTTCTAGTCCAAACACTCAAGGGCTCCGAATTTAACTTATTTTGTACAACCATCAAACCCACACGAATCAGCCATACTTTCACCTTAAACCAAACCTCACCATCACCAATAGATCATCCATTAACCTTACAATCACTAACAATCACCAACTAACTTAATCACTTCCCATTAACCTCAACTAAACACAATTAAGGCTAATCTAGATTTAGGCATTAAACTCACTTCGGGGTGAACGAGTTGTGGGAGAAATAAGTACATCCAATTCGTGTGGCTCACGGCCACTCCCTGCGATGGCTCGGCTCCTCACGGCCACGGCGGTGCACTCGGCCACTCACGGCGGTCCACGAGGGAGGAGGAGGCTCGGCTGAGTTGGGCGTCCAAAGGGGGAGGAGACGGCGTGGCTTGGGGGCTGGTCCGGCTCTCCACGGCGGTCCTTTGCCGTGACCACAACCCCGGCGAACGGCTGAAGAAGGACGGCGGCGAAGGGGCTGATCCGGCGAAGAAAGAAGGAAATGAAAAGAACGAAGGAGAGAGAGAAAGAGAAAAGAAGATGGCTGAACGTGAAGAGAGAGAGGGAGGGGCGAAAATGGAGGAGAGAGAAAGGGAAGCTTATCCATACATGGGTCAAAGATGGTCAACTAACTCATAGTGGAATCCACTTGTCACCATCCTAGCCTATGTGACCACTTTGCCCCTTGATCCAATGGTTATAATTCATCCTCTTCAATTATTGATGGGCACCTTTGTCTTTAGTCCCTACACCCAAACCTCAACCAACCTAGTCGGAACGCGAGCATCCCCTTCCCACACCGGTCGATTATAGTGCGACGTCCCCAGGAGACATCGCCGACCCAACCACAGTCAGAGTATAAAAACACATGCGGAAGCAGATTACAAACCCTGACAAATAAAGATGAGCAAGGAAGCCAGACAATCACAATATCATCAGGTAAAACCTCATTCTCATATATATATCAACAAACTGTTTACACAATATACACAGATACATGAACAGTCATAACCGCTGCAGGTCTAGGTCAAACTAGCGTCGAAGTCAAAGGCCACTAAACCAAAAAGTGTCGGTGGCCGGGTGAGTAGGTCAGTACTAAGGATCACTATAACAAAAAGGTAGGGATCCCTATCGTCAACCATCTAGTCTAGGGCTCAAAGTCTGGGTCGCTGGAATCGTCGGGCTCAACTGAAGACTCAACTGACTCCTCTGAAGAACTGCGATCCGGCTCTGGCTCATCCACGTCCATGTCGGGGTCCTCCTGATCATCCTGACCCTCCTGATCTCCCCAGTAGTCTGCTAGGAGAGCGTCAGCCTCAGCATCAGAGTCAAAGTCGTCCTCCAAGTCCACCTCTGCGGCTGCATCCTCGACGGCATCTATATCTACGTCCTCGCCTACCTCATCGACCTCACCATCACCATCATCCTGCTCCATCGCCTCTGGCTCGGGATCGTCCTCCTCCTCATCCATAGGCTCCGGCTCTGGGTCATCGTACCAAACACCGGGACCTGGCTGGGCATCGACGGTCGGCGGAACGCCAGGTGGAGGCGCATCGACCACCTCGCCATCGGCAATCACTGGCTCTAACTCGCCATCAACGCCTACTGGAATGTCAAAGGTACGGATGGGTCGACTGAGGGTACCGTCCTCCGCCCTACGACACCATGCTATATACTCTTGTTTCTTATGCTCCTCCTCACCCGTGTTAATATACAGAACTGACCTAAACCTCACATGCATCTCGCCATTCCCAGCTGGGAAATGCTCCTCGGACTGCAATATCTGCCTGGGAATCCCAAAAAGTGGAGGCGGCTCCTGCATCCTAGGGGGTAGGCTCTGAAATGTTCGGTTTACCACAACCGTGAGACTAGCTCAGTGAATCAAATACCTAAACCTAGGCTAGGCTAAAGTGTGTCTCTTAGCAGATCAAAATCAAACATTCAAGCCAACAGTCATAAAACTCGATATGATTCAACGTGATTCAACCCCTGCAAGTTAGTGCGATTCAACGTATATATATACACCCACATACGTGTACATACGGGCAGGCGTACACCACACACGCGTGCTCATCTTCTTTAAATGGTTCAAACCACTCAATCATCGCATTCCACACGAATGCCTCATGCAATCACATGCTGACAATGCTCACCACAATACAGCATGATTCACAATTCGGACAATGCAACGTTCAGCTCATACTTAATCTCACGACCCACAATAGGGCCCGACCCGAAGGCCACAACACTTCATGGCCAGCGTATATAATACGCCCCCGGCCCGGTGTCTTCTAGCCTGCTACAAAGTGCCTGAGGCGCAACACCGCTCACCTACGAACCAGAGCCTGCTACAAAGTGCATGAGGATGGTCGTCTTCCGGTCTAACCGGGCATCGTCCTGCTACAAAGTGCATGAGGACGGAACTCGACCCGTAGGCCACGACCCGAAGGCCATAAGTGATCACACATATAAATTTTATCTTAGCCCAATCCACTCTTTTCAGGGCATGTACCGTGATCACACACAATGCAATGTCACACCGCACAATCGCACAATGCCAATTCATATCTCAATCTCGACATACCAAGTGCGTGACATGCATTTTCACATCAATGAATACAAATGCTACAACAGTTACGAACATTCACAACCAATGGACACATTCTAGCATTTGTATTCTATCAAGTGCAATTCGGCCAAATTGAAACCCTAACTCCAAACATGGCCAAAACACATACAAAACACTCCAATTAAGCCTCCAATGATCAGCCAAGACCCCACTAAGACATATAAGGCATAAACATAGCTTAATCTTGCAAAACAAGCCCATTTAGCACCAAAAACACCATTTCTAGTACAACCACTCAAGGGCTCCGAATTTCACTCATCATGGACGGCCATCATGCACTCTCTAATCAGCCATAAATCCACCTCAATTCAACCCTCATCAACATCATAAACTCAGCCATTAGCTCTACCAACACTAACAAACACTAATCTAGTTTAAAACTCCACAAATCAACCTAACTAAACACAATCAAGCCTAATCTAAGTTTAGGTATACGACTCACGTTTCGGTGCACCACTCGGGGGAAGATTATGATCATCTACTCGCGACTCGACGACGGCGGCGGCTCACGGCGGTGGTCCGGCTCTCACGGCCACGGCGGCTTGGCGGCTGGTTTGGGCGTCCGAAGGGCTGGTCGGCCAAGGGGAAGGGAGGCGCGGCTGAGGCGGCGGCGTGGGGCTGACTTGGCCCTCCACGGCGGTCCTTGCCGTGACCCACGACTCCGGCGTGGCTGTGGACGGCGGCGACGTGGCTGGTCCGGCGGAGGAAGAGAAAAGGAGACGGTGGAGAGGAGAGAATGAAGAAGCCGATCGGTGGAGAGGGAAAGAGAGAGAATGGGGCGTGGGAATTGGAGGAGAGAGAAGGAGACATATCCAAATGAGTCAAAGCTTGGTCAACACCACCTTAGTGGATTCCAAGTGTCACCTTTTTAGCCCATGTGACCATCTTACCCCTCATCCAATGGCTCTCATTCCTCCCAACTCAATTATTGAAGGGCAATTTTGTCCTTTGCCCCTAACCAACCTTTAACCACTATAGTCACCTTAACCAACCTTGGTTAACCCAATTAAATTCCAAAATTCGAAATTATGCATAATTAGTCCAAGGGCAATTCCGTCTTTTTGCCGTTCCGAACCAATATTCCATTTTTCGCACCCATGCGTCCCACGTATGTGTGGCCAACATTTTCTGACGTCAGAATCTTAAAATTAGTCCGTCGGGTCCCCGAAATCCGACACCGAAATCTGGGTTCAATTCCGTGAACAACTCTCTCTCAATTTCAATTTTTCTGAAACTCTCACTAACAGGCGGCTGTTTAGGAATACGCGTATCGACTTAGGGCTGTCCGAGTCTCAATGGTTCCGATCATCGAGAGAAAGAGGGTTTATTACTAATCCCGGGGTCACGATCATTTGGTTCGAGTTCAGGATTGGTTGACCACGAGCACGTTTGGTTAAGCAGAACCACCCGCGATCCCAATTGTGCATCGTTGGCCTTGGCCATACCATTTCCATCACTTTTCCTAAGATCGGCCCCTCACTGGTTCACAATATTCCCTCACTCTCTCTCAAATCGGTCCTCGAGTCGCGACTGAGACCCTGGTCCACGTACTAGTGTCCTAGTTAGCCATTCCTCATGGTTAGTATCCCAAGAGTGATCAACTCTGGGCGAGTCGTACTCAAATGAAATGAGAAATAACATTCATTTTATTAATCCCAGAAATTACATCGAAATTCGGGCTGTTACAACCTTCCCCCCTTACAAAAATTTCGTCCTCGAAATTTGCACTACTATCCCGTCTAATCAAACAACTGGGGGTGCTGACGCCGCATGGTCTCTTCACTTTCCCAAGTAGCGCCCTCTGTGCCGTGGTGCTCCCATACAACCTTCACCATCGGGATAGTCTTATTCCTGAGCACTCGATCTCTTCGGTCCTCAATCCTGACCGGTCTCTCCACGTACGACACTTTGTCGTCCACGTCTATCTCCTCGTATCTTAGAACGTGGGTCGGATCTGGTTCATACTTTCTCAACATCGACACGTGGAATACATTATGTACCTGTGACAAGTTAGGCGGCAAGGCAAGACGATAGGCCATATCACCAATCTTCTCCAATATCTCAAATGGCCCAACGTACCTGGGACTGAGTTTTCCTTTCTTACCAAACCGGGACAATCCTTTCATCGGCGATACCTTCAAAAATACATGGTCTCCCACTTGAAACTCTAAGGGTCGTCTTCTCCGGTCGGCATAACTTTTCTGACGGCTCTGTGCTGTTCTCAGTCTATCTCTGATAATCTCAACGGCCTCAACTGTCTGCTGTACTAACTCTGGCCCAGTAATGCTGCGCTCACCAACCTCATCCCAACATATTGGTGTTCTGCACGCTCTACCATACAATGCCTCAAACGGCGCCATCTGAATACTCTGCTGGTAGCTGTTATTGTAGGCAAACTCCGCTAAATGCAACTGTTCTTCCCATTTGCCCTGAAAATCTATGACACAAGCTCTCAGCATATCCTCCAGAGTCTGAATCGTTCTCTCTGATTGGCCATCTGTCTGTGGATGATAAGCCGTGCTGAATTGCAACTTTGTTCCTAAGGCCACTTGCAGACTTTTCCAAAAATTGGCCGTAAATCTCGGATCGCGATCTGACGTAATAGTCACCGGTACTCCATGCAATCGCACTATCTGCCGTACATACAACTCGGCATACCTTTCCAGTTCAAGGTCCTTTCGCACTGCCAGAAAATGCGCTGACTTGGTCAGACGATCCACTATCACCCATATAGAATCGTTCCCTCTCTGGCTTCGTGGCAATCCCGTTACAAAATCCATGGTGATATGCTCCCATTTCCACTCTGGGATCTCTAATGGTCTCAACATTCCACCAGGCTTGCAGTGTTGTGCCTTCACTTGTTGGCACGTCAAACACTTAGCCACATGCCTCGCCACATCAGCCTTCATTCCATTCCACCAATAATGTTGCCTTAAGTTCTGGTACATCTTCGTACTACCTGGGTGGATACTGTACTGACTCCGATGAGCTTCACTCAAGATTTCCTCCTTCAGACCTTCATTGTCTGGTACACACAATCTTCCTCTGAACCTTAAAGTTCTATCCTCGCTCATCTGGAAGTCCGGCCTCCTTTTAGAAACATCCAATCCAATGATCTTCTGGATTTCTTGATCCGTAGACTGGAGTTCTTTAATCCTTGCCTGGATCTCGGGTTCAATCCTCAAGGCTGCCATCAAACTGGACATCTGGCTCATTTCGAACTTAAACTCTGAATCTCTGAGCCGTTCCAACAATGTCCATTCTCGCACCATCATATGTGCCACACTAGACTTGCGACTTAAAGCATCTGCTACTCTATTGGCCTTACCCGGATGATACAGGATGTCGCAATCATAGTCTTTCAGTAGTTCCATCCACCTTCTCTGCCTCATGTTCAGCTCTTTCTGCGAAAATAGGTACTTGAGGCTCTGATGGTCCGTGTAGATTTGAAACTTTTCCCCACAAAGATAATGCCTCCAGATCTTAAGGGCAAATACTATCGCAGCCAACTCTAAATCGTGCGTCGGATAATTCATCTCATGAGGTCTCAACTGCCTCGACGCATACGCCACCACTTTCCCATGCTGCATCAACACACAACCTAGCCCTCTCAATGAAGCATCACTGTACACCTCGAATCCTCCTGATCCGGATGGAATAGTCAACACTGGAGCTGTCGTAAGTCTGTGCTTCAACTCCTGAAAACCTTTCTCACACTTGTCATCCCATTCGAACTTAGATTCTTTCTTTAACAATCTGGTCAAGGGCATGGCTATGGATGAGAATCCTTCCACAAACCGTCTGTAATAGCCAGCCAGTCCAAGGAAACTTCTGATCTCGGTCACTGAGGTCGGTCTTAGCCAATTAGTCACAGGCCTCTATCGTTGGTCCGGCGAAGATGATGAAGAACGGCGGAGAGGAGGGAATCGGCCGAATGGTGAGGGAGGGAGAGAGTGTGCGTGAGAAGAGGAGAGAGAGAGAAGATTATCCATACATGGGTCAAAGATGGTCAACTAACTCATAGTGGAATCCACTTGTCAACATCCTAGCCCATGTGACCACTTTGCCCCTTCATCAAATGGCTCACACTCATTCAAGACAATTATTGAGGGGCATTTTAGACATTAGCCCTTAACCCAACCTTAACCATCCTAGTCACCTTAACCAACCTTGGTTAACCCAATTAAATTCCAAAATTCGAAATTATGCATAATTAGTCCAAGGGCAATTCCGTCTTTTTGCCGTTCCGAACCAAAATTCCATTTTTCGCACCCATGCGTCCCACGTATGTGTGGCCAACATTTTCTGACGTCAGAATCTTAAAATTAGTCCGTCGGGTCCCCGAAATCCGACACCGAAATCTGGGCTCAATTCCGTGAACAACTCTCTCTCAATTTCAATTTTTCTGAAACTCTCACTAACAGGCGGCTGTTTAGGCATACGCGTATCGACTTAGGGCTGTCCGAGTCTCAATGGTTCCGATCATAGAGAGAAAGAGGGTTTATTACTAATCCCGGGGTCACAATCATTTGGCTCGAGTTCAGGATTGGTTGACCACGAGCACGTTTGGTTAAGCAGAATCACCTGCGATCCCAATTGTGCATCGTTGGCCTTGGCCATACCATTTCCATCACTTTTCCTAAGATCGGCCCCTCACTGGTTCACAATATTCCCTCACTCTCTCTCAAATCGGTCCTCGAGTCGCGACTGAGACCCTGGTCCACGTACTAGTGTCCTAGTGAGCCATTCCTCATGGTTAGTATCCCAAGAGTGATCAGCTCTGGGCGAGTCGTACTCAAATGAAATGAGAAATAACATTCATTTTATTAATCCCAGAAATTACATCGAAATTCGAGCTGTTACACTAGACTTGCGACTTAAAGCATCTGCTACTCTATTGGCCTTACCCGGATGATACAGGATGTCGCAATCATAGTCCTTCAGTAGTTCCATCCACCTTCTCTGCCTCATGTTCAGCTCTTTCTGCGAAAATAGGTACTTGAGGCTCTGATGGTCCGTGTAGATTTGAAACTTTTCCCCACAAAGATAATGCCTCCAGATCTTAAGGGCAAATACTATCGCAGCCAACTCTAAATCGTGCGTCGGATAATTCATCTCATGAGGTCTCAACTGCCTCGACGCATACGCCACCACTTTCCCATGCTGCATCAACACACAACCTAGCCCTCTCAATGAAGCATCACTGTACACCTCGAATCCTCCTGATCCGGATGGAATAGTCAACACTGGAGCTGTCGTAAGTCTGTGTTTCAACTCCTGAAAACTTTTCTCACACTTGTCATCCCATTCGAACTTAGACTCTTTCTTTAACAATCTGGTCATGGGCATGGCTATGGATGAGAATCCTTCTACAAACCGTCTGTAATAGCCAGCCAGTCCAAGGAAACTTCTGATCTCGGTCACTGAGGTCGGTCTCGGCCAATTAGTCACGGCCTCTATCTTGGTCGGGTCTACTGATATCCCTTCTCCCGAAACTATGTGTCCAAGGAAAGCTACTCGACTGAGCCAAAATTCACACTTGCTGAACTTGGCGTAGAGCGCATGCTCCCTTAACGTCCGTAGCACCTCGGTCAAGTGCACCTCATGCTCTTTAGGACTCTTAGAATATACCAATATGTCGTCGATGAAGACAATCACTGACTGATCCAAAAATTCCTTAAACACTCTGTTCATTAGATCCATGAAAGCTGCAGGAGCATTCGTCAGTCCAAAGGGCATAACTGTAAACTCATAGTGCCCATACCTCGTCCTGAAGGCTGTCTTAGGTATATCCTCCTTCTTGATTCTCAACTGGTGATATCCTGTCCGTAGGTCAATCTTGGAGAATACCGATGCTCCCTGCAACTGATCAAACAAATCATCGATCCTAGGCAGTGGGTACTTGTTCTTTACTGTCACCTGGTTCAACTGCCTGTAGTCGATACACAATCTCAGGGTTCCGTCTTTCTTTTTCACAAACAGCACAGGCGCTCCCCATGGAGACGCGCTCGGACGGATGAAACCCTTGTCCAATAACTCCTGCATCTGGACTTTCAACTCCTTTAACTCAGGCAATGACATCCGATATGGGGCTTTTGAGATCGGCTCTGTACCCGGGGCTAGCTCAATTACAAACTCAACTTCCCGCTCAGGTGGTAAGCCTGGCAATTCCTGTGGAAATACTTCTGGAAAGTTGCATACTACCGGGATATCTTCTAACTGAAGCTCTGGTACAGTGGGATCCACCACATTGACCAGATATCCTTCACATCCTTCGTTCAACAACTCATTCACTTCCAGTGAAGAGATCCAAGGAATCGAGGTTCCTCCTCGACTTCCTTGAAATTCAAACCTAGGTTGTCCAATTGGATTGAACTGGATCGTTTTACTATCACAATCCACTACAGCCTTCTGCTGCACTAACCAGTCCATTCCAACAATAACATCAAAATCGAACATGGCCAACACTGCCAAGTCGATACGACCTTCCACACCACCAATCACTATCTTACATGCAGGCCATCCAAAGGAGACTATCATCCTATCATTCAACGGAGTAGATACACATAACACAGTCTCAAGCAAAATAGGCTCAAACCCAACCAATCTAATAAACTGTTCTGACACAAAAGAATGGGTTGCCCCTGGATCAAACAAAGCATAAGCTGCATGGTCTCCCAAAGAAATCGTACCTGTGACCACCCCTGGCGCTTTCTCCGCATCCTTGCGCGCCATAGCATACACCCTTCCTTGGGCTGGTGGTCGTCCTGGATTAGTCGCTGGGGGATGTCCACCCTGATTTCCCGTCCTAGGCGGGTGGGTTGGTGCTTGCGATCCCGCTGGACGCATCTGAGGACACGACCTAATCTGGTGGTCAAAACTCCCACACCTGAAACATGCTCCGAACCTACTCGGAGGCGGGTTAGGCTTCCCAATGTTTCTCCTTGCAGATGGAACGAACCGTCTATTCCCAGTCATTGGCCTCTTTCCCAACCTGCGATTGTCTCTATTAGGCATAAACCGTGATCCTGAGGCGGCGGCCCTCTCTTGCTGATCTCTTTCTATGATCTGAGCCCTCTCGTACATCTCACCGTAGTCCTTAAGGTTATGAGATAGAATCTGGCTCCTGAGGTCTGGTTTCAATCCATCTCGAAACCTCCTAGCCTTGTCTCTCGGATTCACCACCAATGTAGGCGCGAACTTAGCCAATCTCGCAAACTCCGCCTCGTATTGGTCTACCGTCATCTGTCCCTGACGCAGTCTCATAAATTCCGACAACTTCCTTTCCTGCGCTACCTCAGAGAAATACTTCTCATAAAAATGTTCAACAAACACAGCCCAAACCAACTCAGTACCTGCAGGAAATACTCTGTCCTTTACTGCATTCCACCAATCATTGGCACCGTCCTGTAACTGATACACTGCTAAATCTACTCTCTCGGTATCGGTGCACTTCAGTACATTAAACGCCTTCTCCAACTCTTCAACCCATCTGGGCGCTAACTCTGCATCGCCCCTACCAGTGAACTTGGGCGGCTTAAGCTTCAGAAATTGCTCAACTAGCTGGGGCATCTGTCTCGCTACAACTGGTTGTGCCTGATCTGCCTGGTTACCCCCATTACCGGCTATCGCTGCAGCTTCGGCTGCCTGTGCATATGCGGCTGCCCTCTCCTGAGCCTGCATACCCATGATATGCCCTATCTCACGAAGGGTCTCCATAACTTCCTCCATTCTGGGGTCTCTGGCCTCTCTGGGCTCGGCTCTCGGTTGCTCTTGGGGTTCCTTTCCTCTTCGGCGACTCATCTCTCTCTAAGCTGGCTACTCAACTACCTGCTATAACCCCACTAAGGAGTCAAAGACTTAAACCATACTGACCCAGTCTAAGTCCTAGGCAGGTATCAAACAATAGCCAAACAATCACATGCGGTCTAGCACTGAGCACAATACATCACCCAAGGGAACATATATACTCACCTCAGGTCCTGACGCGCCTGCACCTTCGGGGTTGAATCACTTACACAATCAATCAATCAAACAAACACGATTAAGAGACACACTTAGCACACGAGGACACCTAGTTGGCTACCCTTGGTCATCGCTCCTTATCACTCCAGGCTTCGACCGTATGGATAGAGCTGACCTTGCTCTGATACCAATTCAAACTGGGATGTCACGCCCCGAACCCAACTACCCATCGGAACGCGAGCATCCCCTTATCTCTTCGGTCGATCATAGTGCGACGTCCCCAGGAGACATCGCCGACCCAACAACAACATCAGAGTATAAAAACACATGCGGAAGCAAATACAACCCTGACAAATAAAGATGAACAAGGAAGCCAAACACTCAAGTCATCATCAGGTAAAACCTCATGCTCATATATATCAACAAACTGTTTATACAAGGATCAAAGATACAAATACACTACAGTCCGATTCACTATGGGTCTAGGTCAAGGTCACATCAAAGTCAAAAGGCCACTAATCCAAAAAGTGTCGGTGGCCGGGTGAGTAGGTCAGTACTAAGGATCACTATAACAAAAAGGTAGGGATCCCTATCGCCGACCAGCTAGTCTACGGCTCATAATCTGGGTCGCTGGAATCGTCGGGCTCAACTGAAGACTCAGCTGACTCCTCTGAAGAACTGTGATCCGGCTCAGGCTCGTCCACGTCCATGCCGGGATCCTCCTGATCATCCTGACCCTCCTGATCTCCCCAGTAGTCTGCTAGGAGAGCGTCAGCCTCAGCATCAGAGTCAAAGTCGTCCTCCAAGTCCACCTCTGCGGCTGCATCCTCGACGGCATCTATATCTACGTCCTCGCCTACCTCATCGACCTCACCATCACCATCATCCTGCTCCATCGCCTCTGGCTCGGGATCGTCCTCCTCCTCATCCATAGGCTCCGGCTCTGGGTCATCGTACCAAACTCCGGGACCTGGCTGGGCATCGACGGTTGGCGGAACGCCAGGTGGAGGCGCATCGACCACCTCGCCATCGGCAATCACTGGCTCTAACTCGCCATCAGCGCCTACTGGAATGTCAAAGGTACGGATGGGTCGACTGAGGGTACCGTCCTCTGCCCTGCGACACCATGCGATGTACTCTTGCTTCTTATGTTCATCCTCACCCGTGTTAATGTAAAGAACCGACCTAAACCTCACATGCATCTCGCCATTTCCAGCTGGGAAATGCTCCTCGGACTGCAATATCTGCCTGGGAATCCCAAAAAGTGGAGGCGGCTCCTGCATCCTAGGGGGTAGGCTCTGAAATGTTCGGTTTTACGACAACCGTGAGACTAGCTCAGTGAATCAAATACCTAAACCTAGGCTAGGCTAAAGTGTGTCTCTTAACGGACCAAAATCAAACAAACAAGCCAACAACATAAAACTCAACATGTGTCATCGTGATTCAACCCCTGCAAGTTAGTGCAATTCAACGTATATATATATATACACCCACATACGTGTACATACGGGCAGGCGTACTTCACACACGCGTGCTCAGATTCTTTAAATGGTTCACATTACTCAACCACCGCATCCCACACGAATGCCTCATGCAGTCACATGCTAATGATTCTCACAATCTCATCACAATACTGCATGATTCGCAATTCACATAATGCAACGATCAGTTCATTCTTAATCTCACGACCCACAATAGGGCCCGACCCGAAGGCCACAACACTTCATGGCCAGCGTATATAATACGCCCCCGGCCCGGTGTCTTCTAGCCTGCTACAAAGTGCCTGAGGCGCAACACCGCTCACCTACGAACCAGAGCCTGCTACAAAGTGCATGAGGATGGTCGTCTTCCGGTCTAACCGGGCATCGTCCTGCTACAAAGTGCATGAGGACGGAACTCGACCCGTAGGCCACGACCCGAAGGCCTTAAGTGATCACACATATCAATTTTATCTTAGCCCATTCCACTCATTTCCGGGCGTTTACCGTGATCACACAATGCAATGTCACACCCGCACATTCACATAATGCATCTCAAATCTCAATCTCACATACCATGAGCGTGACATGCATTTTCATATCAATGAACACAAATGCCACAACTATTATCAACATTTACGAACAATGGGCATGTTCTAGCATTTATATTCCCACATATACAATTCGGCCAAATCAAAACCCCAACTTCAAACATGGCCAAAACACACTCAAAACACACCGTTTAGCCTCAATTAACTCAGCCAAGGTCCCACTCAATTATATAAGGCATATACTTAGCTTAATTAAACAAATCAAGCCTATTTAGCACCTAAAAACACCATTTCTAGTACAATCACCCAAGACCTCCGAATTTAACTCATCATGGACAGCCATCAATTCTTCACTAATCAAACATAATTCCACTTCAAATCAACCATCCACAACCTCACTAACTCAGCCATTAACCACACAATCCTTAACCAACACCCATTTAACTTAATCTCTACCAATTAACCCAAATAGATCCAACTAAACACAATTAAGGCTAAGCTAGGTTTAGGCATTAAACTCACGTTTCGGTGCACAACTCGGGGGAAGATTATGATCATCTACTCGCGACTCGACGACGGCGGCGGCTCACGGCGGTGGTCCGGCTCTCACGGCCACGGCGGCTTGGCGGCTGGTTTGGGCGTCCGAAGGGGAGGAGGAGACGGCGGCTTGGGGACGGCGACTTGGGCTGGTCCGGCCCTCCACGGCGGTCCTTGGCCGCGTCCCACACTCCGGCGAACGGCTGAGCAAGGTGGCGACGGTGGGGCTGGTTCGGTGAAGATGATGAAGAACGGTGGAGAGGAAGTGGAGAGGAGGGAGTCGGCCGAATGGTAAGGGAGGGAGAGAGTGGGCGTGAGAAGAGGAGAGAGAGAGAAGCTTATCACTTTTTGGTCAAAAAGATTGGTCAAATCCTCCTTAGTGGAAGACACATGTCATCATCTAAGCCTACTTGCCCAAAATACCCTTGCATCCAATGGCCCACATTCAATCATAACAATTATTGAGGGGCATTTTAGACATTAGCCCCTAACTCAACCTTAACCACCCTAGTTAACTCTAACCCACCTTAGTTAAACCAAAATAAATCCCAAAATTCGGAATTAATCTTAAATAGTCCAAGGGCAATTTCGTCCTTTTTCCGTTCCGAACCGAAATTCCATTTTTCGCACCCATGCGTCCTATATGTATGTGGCCAACATTTTCTGGCGTCAGAATCTTAAAATTAGTCCGTCGGGTCCCCGAAATCCGACACCGAAATCTGGGTTCAATTCCGTGAACAACTCTCTCTCAATTTCAATTTTTCTGAAACTCTCACTAACAGGCGGCTGTTTAGGCATACGCGTATCGACTTAGGACTGTCCGAGTCTCAATGGTTCCGATCATCGAGAGAAAGAGGGTTTATTACTAATCCCGGGGTCACGATCATTTGGCTCGAGTTCAGGATTGGTTGACCACGAGCACGTTTGGTTAAGCAGAATCACCTGCGATCCCAATTGTGCATCGTTGGCCTTGGCCATACCATATCCATCACTTTTCCTAAGATCGGCCCTTCACTGGTTCACAATATTCCCTCATTCTTTCTCAAATCGGCTCCCGAATCGCGACTAAGTCCCTGGTCCACGTACTAGCGTCCTAGTTAGCCATTCCCCATGGTTAGTATCCCAAGAGTGATCAGCTCTGGGCGAGTCGTACTCAAATGAAATGAGAAATAACATTCATTTTATTAATCCCAGAAATTACATCGGAATTCGGGCTGTTACACCGGCTCTAGGTCATCATACCAAACTCCGGGGCCTGGCTGGGCCTCGACGGTTGGCGGAGCGTCAGGTGGAGAAGCATCGACCACCTCGCCATCGGCAATCACTGGCTCCAACTCGCCATCAGCGTCTACTGGAATGTCAAAGGTACGGATAGGTCGACTGAGGGTCCCGTCCGCTGCCCTACGACACCATGCGATGTACTCTTGCTTCCGATGCTCATCCTCACCCACATTAACGTAGAGAACTGACCTAAACCTCACATGCATCTCGTCATTTCCAGCTGGGAAATGCTCCTCAGTCTGTAATATCTGCCTAGGAATCCCAAAAAGTGGAGGCGGCTCCGGCATCCTAGGGGGTAGGTTCTGAAATGTTCGGTTTTACCACAACCGTGAGACTAGCTCAGTGAATCAAATACCTAAACCTAGGCTAGGCTAAAGTGTGTCTCTTAACGGATCAAAATCAAGCATTCAAGCCAACAAACATAAAACTCAATATATTTCAACGTGATTCAACCCCTGCAAGTTAGTGCAATTCAACATATATATATACACCCACATACGTGTACACATGGGCAGGCGTACTTCACACACGCGTGCTCATATTCTTTAAATGGTTCAAATCACTCAATCACCGCATCCCACACAAATGCCTCATGCAGTCACATGCTAACAATTCTCACAATCTCTTCACAATACTGCATGATTCACAATTCACATAATGCACGTTCAGTTCATTCTTAATCTCACGACCCACAATAGGGCCCGACCCGAAGGCCACAACACTTCATGGCCAGCGTATATACTACGCCCCCGGCCCGGTGTCTTCTAGCTTGCTACAAAGTGCCTGAGGCGCAACACCGCTCACCTACGAACCAGAGCCTGCTACAAAGTGCATGAGGATGGTCGTCTTCCGGTCTAACCGGGCATCGTCCTGCTACAAAGTGCATGAGGACGGAACTCGACCCGTAGGCCATTAGGTGATCACACATATCAATTTTATCTTAGCCCAGTTCCACTCTTTTCAGGGCATTTACCGTGATCACACAATGCAATGTCACACCCGCACAATCACACAATGTCATCTCAAATCTCAATCTCGACATACAATGTGCGTGACATGAAAATGCATGTCAATGAATACAAATGCCATAACAATTTTCAACATTACAAACAATGGCCATTTCTAGCATTTGTAACACCTAACATGTAAAATTCGGCCATAACCATACTCCAACTTCAAACATAGTCAAACACATTCAAAACACTCCATTTTAGCCTCAAACAATTCAGCCAAGACCCCACTCGAACATATTAGGCATACACTTAGCTTAATATAGCAAATCAAGCCCATTTAGCCCTAAAAACACCATTTCTAGCACAAAAACTCAAGGCTTCCGAATTTGGCTCACCATGGACAGCCATCAAACTCCCACTAGTCAACCATAGTTCCTACCTTAAATCACCCTCAACAACATCATTAATTCAGCCATCAACCATACAATCACTAACAAACACCAAACTAGCTTAATCTCCACTAATCAACCCAATTAACCCAACTAAACACAATTAAGGCTAGACTAAGTTTGGGTATTAAACTCACGTCTGGGTGGACGACTCGCGGAAGAAACAAGTACATCTAACTCGCGGCTCGACGACGGTGGTACACGGCCACTCCCGGCGGTGGCTCGGCTCCTCACGGCCAACGGCGGTTCAAGGGCTGTCTCGGCCAAGAACAGGGCAAGGCGGCTTGGGGTGGCTGATGGGGCGTCCAAGGGTGGAAAGGCGACTCACGGCTGCGCGGAACCTCCTCGGCGTCGCCGGCGTCCGGCGGATTTCATTCGGCCAAGATCAGCCGTGGCTGGTCGTCCACGAGGGAGAAGAAGGCGCGGCTGAGGACGGCGGCTCGGGGACGGGTTCAGCTCTCCACGGCGGTCCTTTGCCGTGACCAACAGCTCCGGCGAGCGGCTGAGGAAGGGCGGCGACGGTGGGCTGATCCGGCGAAGAAGGAGAGAAACGGAGGAGAGGAGATGGCCGATCGGTGAGGGAGAGAGAGTGAGCGAAATGGAGGAGAGAGAGAGGAAACATGTCCAAATATTGGTCAAAGCTGGTCAACTCAGCCCTTAGTGGAAGCCATGTGTCAACATCTAAGCTCATATGACCAAACTACCCCTTCATCCAATGGTTAAAAATCATTCCATCCAATTATTGAGGGGCATTCTTGTCATTAGTCCCTAACCAACCCCTAACCAACCTAGTTAACCTTAACCAATCTTGGTTAAACCAAAATAATTTTTCGAAATTCGGAATTAAGTTAAGCTTAATTAACCCAAGGGCAATTCCGTCCTTTTTCCATCCCGAACCGAAATTCTATTTTTCGCACCAAGGCGTCCCATGTGTGTGTGGCCAACATATTCTGGCGTCAGAATCTTAAAATTAGTCCGTCGAGTCCCCGAAATCCGACACCAAAATCTGGGCTCAATTCCGTGAACAACTCTCTCTCAACTTCAATTTTTCTGAAACTCTCACTAACAGGCGGCTGTTTAGGAATACGCGTATCGACTTAGGACTGTCCGAGTCTCAATGGTTCCGATCATCGAGAGAAAGAGGGTTTATTACTAATCTCGGGGTCACGATCATTTGGCTCGAGTTCAGGATTAGTTGGCCACGAGCACGTTTGGTTAAGCAGAATCACCTGCGATCCCAATTGTGCATCGTTGGCCTTGGCCATACCATTTCCATCATTTTTCCTAAGATCGGCCCCTCACTGGTTCACAATATTCCCTCATTCTTTCTCAAATCGGCTCCCGAGTCACGACTAAGTCCCTGGTCCACGTACTAGTGTCCTAGTTAGCCATTCCCCATGGTTAGTATCCCAAGAGTGATCAGCTCTGGGCGAGTCGTACTCAAATGAAATGAGAAATAACATTCATTTTATTAATCCCAGAAATTACATCGAAATTCGGGCTGTTACAATGTTAAAGTGGTCAGCCCCAATAATTGAGGCCTAGGACCATTTTGCCCTAACATTGTTGGATAAGGACAACTTTGAACCTTTGGATCAAAGGGCAAAATTGTCAAGAGGAGGAGATCTTGACACTTGGATTCCACCCAAAGCCTCTTTAACCAGCCTTGGACTCCCTTTGGACCGGCCATCCCCTTCCCCACGCCATTTCCATCTCCTCCCCATTTCTTCCTTTCATTTTCTTCTTAGCCGTTTCCTCCCATCCAAGCCGTGAAGACCGATCAGCCACCACCGGAGCACCGTCCAGCCGAGCTTTTTGCCGCCATCCATACGAGTCCACACACCGTCCGTATGGTGTTCGTACGTTGTCGATCGCCATGAGTTATCGTCGCCGGAATGCCGCCGCTGATTTCGCCGTTCATCGGCAATTGATTGCCCGTTCCTCGTCGTCCCAAGTTGAGTTTGGTGAGTATTAACCATAAACCCAAATTAGGCTAATTAGCATTTCTAGATAGGAGTAGTGGTTAATTAGTGGTCAATTAGGCATGTTTAGTGATGATTAATCGGCTGGTGGTTGATGGCTAATTGTGTGATAATTTGAGGAGCCTAATGAGGTGATTTGAGGTTGATTAGAGCCCTTGATGAGCCGGTTTAGTGGCTGTCCATGTTGACCGAATATTGCCTAAGTTCGGGTTTAATTGCGAAATTCCCGAACATGCCATGTTGAGTGATTTAATGGCTGAATTGTGCTAATTGGTGATTATTTAAATGATGCCATGTTGTGTGCTTATTATGGCCAAGAATGATGCGGCATGGAGGCCCTCAAGTGTGCAAATATTGAGTGCCGATTCCGGTGCCATGCAAGGTTGAATTGGATTGATAAATTGGACATGCTAATATGTCGATTGAGCATATTGTTATCGATTGTTAGCATGTCCATTGATTGTGAGCACGTCGTGGCAATAGTTGAGCATGTTGTGGCGTGTGGTGGTGGTGGTGGTGACTCCGGCGTAGCGTCCTTCACGGCCGAAGAGAGGAACGGCGAGGGAGAGGGGGACAATCGTGGAGGACGAGGAAGTGCCCGGTGAGGATGAAGAGAGAGGGAATTAAAGGGACAATGCTAGTCAAAATTTGAGGCTAGTGAGTTCCACATGTCCAAGATCTACCCATCTTGACCAAAATGTCCCTCATCCAAGGGCTCACAATAAACCTTATCCAATAATGCAAGGGCAAAGTGGTCAAACGGTGCAATAATTGATACTTATCCAAATTTAATTAATACCTTAATTTATTCTGCAAATTCGGAACCAAAATGGCCTAGGGGCAAAATGATCATTTTTCGGGTCCCGGGTCGAAATTCTATTTTTGGCCCATACTAACTCCAAATATGCGTGGCCAACATAATATGGCATCGGAATCGCGAAAGTAGTCGCACAAGCCCTCAAAAATCGACAGCAAAGTCCGGGTCCAATTTCGTGACCACTACTCGCTAAATTCCCAATTTTAGAGTCTCTCACTAATGGGCGACTGCTTAGGGGTTACGTGTATCGACCTAGGGTTATCCGAGTCATGACAATCCCGATCATTGAGAGGATGAGAAATTATCATTAGTTTCAGAAGTCGCGATCGTTCGGTTCAAGTTTAGGGCTGGTTGGCCACATGTACTTTCGGTCGTGCAAAATCACATGCGATACTTCATTGGCCTTGGCCAAACCCAATCCATCACTCTTCCTAAGATCGGCCCACGTCGGTCCAAAATATTCCCTCATCGTTTTTCGCGATCGGGTCCCTGGTCTACGTACCGTTTCCTAGTTAGCTTTACCCCATTGGTTAGTATCCCAAGAGTGATCAGCCCTGAGTGAGACTTGCTAAAATGAAATGCGAAGAAAGGTCAATTTTGTTGATCCCGGAATTATAATGAAATTCCGGCTGTTACAACTCTTCCTCCTTACAAAAATTTCATCCTCGAAATTTGTAATCTATCTTTATCTACTCAAATAACTAGGGTACACCTCATAGCTTTTTCGTTTCTCAAGTGGCACCTTTAGTCCCGTGGTGCTCCTAAACGACTTTGACCATCGGGATCGTCTTGTTTCTCAGCACTTGATCTTTTCTATCTTTGATTCTGACTGGTCTTTCCACGTATGACACTTTTGTCGTCCACGTCTATCTCCTCGTACCTTAGAACATGAGTCGGATCTGGTTCATACAATCTTAACATTGACATGTAGAAAATATTATACACTTGGGATAGGTTGGGAGGCAAAGCAAGTTGAAAAGCCATATCGCCAATCCTTTCCAATAGCTCAAATAGCCCTACGTACCTTAGACTGAGCTTTCCTTTCTTGCCGAATCGAGATAATCCTTTCATAAGCGATACCCCGAGAAATACGTGGTCTCCAACTTGGAACTCCAAAGGTTGTCGTCTCTTGTCGGTGACTCAGTACTGTTCTCAGTTTATCCCGAATAATCTCCACTGCTTCCACCGTCTGCCGCACTAACTTTGGACATGTAATATTTTGTTCACCAACTTCGTTCCAACATAATGACATTCTACAAGCTCATGCACTTTGTAGCAAGACAATGCCCGATACGTCCGGAAGACGACCAACCTGATGCGTTTTATGTGGGCTCTGGTTCTTAAGGAGATCAGTATTGCGCTTGATGCATTTTGATGCGGGCTAAAGACACTGGGCCTGGAGCGTTTTTACGCTGGCCACGGAGTATTGTGTTTAAGAAAGAGACTTGATGCGTTTTTACGTGGGACGAACTAAATGATAAGTCAAGCATTTGCCAGTGTGCTAGTGTGGGCTAGTAAGCCGAAACATGAGTATGGCATGAGAATATCATATGCATGCCTGAGAATGCACGGACCAGTGTTCGAAAGTGCAAGACTCAGTGAATGGCATATGAACCGAACACTGATAAGAGTGAGCATGCGTATGACATACGTATGAATAGTGTGTTCGTGTATGTGAATTCGGCAATATATATTGAGATCCTTAACTTGCAATGTTGGCCAGGTAAGTGACTAGGGCCCGAGGGCCCAGTCTAGGTTTGATTATTATATTGAAATGCCTAACCTGCAGGGTCAGTGACGTGAGTGATATGGCCTGAGGGTCTAGACCATTTGTTGTGATTTGACTTTTGAGTGTTATACTGCTTGTCAGGAGATGTATGTTAGCCTAGTCTAGGTTTAAGGGGTTTTACTCACTAAGATGTGTTCTCATTGTTGTATAACCCAAACTTTTCAGACCCCCGACCCTGATCATGCCGAAGCTACACACACTTTTTGGGATTCTAACACAAATCCAGTAGTCGACCAACGTATTTCCCTCTGGCAATGGAGAAGCGTATATAAGGTATCAATCCATGGTTTTTGTTGATGTGGGAGAGTACTTTTATCAGACCCAGGAGTACATCGCTTGGTGTCTACGAGACGCTGATGGAAACATAGGCCGGCCTCTCAAGACCTTCAATGCCCCACTGGACGGGAATGGCTTGATGGAGCCTATAGTCACGGATGGTGAGGTGATAGATCCTCAAGATGATCATGACTGGGATGTCCAAGCTGAAGTAATGGATGATGAGTCGCAAGTGATAGTAGAAGACCCAGATCAGTTTGAGGATGAAGAGGATGGACCAGAGGCCATGGACTTAGACGAGGACGAGGATGGGGAAGTTGCAGAGCTAGGCTCGGATGAAGAGATAGGACTATATCTTGACCCGAAGTTAGAACAGGACTTAAAAGGATGAGAGGGCCGCAGCAGAAGATATGGATTCTGAGGAATCTGAGTCTCAGGAGAGTTCTTCAGAAGAGTCCTCAGAGTCTGATCCGGATTGGGAGCCCTAGTATAGGTCCTAGCTCTTACTTGGGAAGCTTGTACCTTTTTGATTGTGACCTTCCCTGTAGTAGGCCTAACCTTCTCCCAACCAGTTGTCCCTTTTTGACGTGGAGGCTGCTGTAGTTGTATGTCGGTTGTGTTCTTCTCTTCTTATTTGTGCAAAAAAGGGGACATTGTAAAGAGGTTTCTGTTACGCCTCGAACCCCACGGCACGTAACATCCCTGCCCCGATCGTTGTGTTTGCAACGTTCCAGGAAGCGTCACCGACCCAACACCCAACTAGAGATAAGGCACATGCAGAAGTAGCAAATAAACACCCGTACGATATAATACACGAGACCAAAGATAGTGCAACGAGAGAACCAGAAATATAATTACCTTTATACATTTTGTATTACTATAGGAAACCTTTTTACAATATCCATTTATATAAACAAAACCCACTACATAAGTAGTCAATAGCCACTAGGTCAAACAGGGTAAGTGGCTAGGAGAAGGTTAGGCCAACTGCAGGGAAGTCACTATAAAAAAGGAACGATCTTCCCAATAAGGGCTAGGACTATTCTAGGACTCCCAGTCAGGGTCTGAAGACTCTGAAGAATCATCCGACGGCTCCTCTGTGGAACTCTCAGATGGCTCAGACTCTTCTGAATCCATATCTTGTGCTTCAACCCACTCATCCTTCAAATCCGGTTCTAACTCCGGGTCGAGATAAAGTCCTATCTCTTCATCCGAGCCTATCTCTGCAACCTCCCCATCCTTGTCTAAGTCCATGGCCTCTGGTAGGTCTTCTTCATCAGCAAATTGATCTAGGTCTTCCATTATCACCTGTGGCTACCCGTCCATGAAGTTATTTTGTACATCCCAATCATGATCATCTTGGGGATCGATCACCTCACCATCAGCAACAATAGGTATCATCAAGCCGTTCTCGTTTAGTGGGGCGTCGAAGGTCTTGAGAGGTCGGCTTATATTTCCATCTACATCTCGATGACACCAAGCAATATACTCTTGGGTCTGATAAAAGTATTCCCCAACGTTAACAAAAACCACATATTGATATCTTATATACGCCTCCCCATTACCAGAAGGAAAAACACTGGTTGACTGCTGAATCTGTGTCGGGATCCCAAAAATTGTAGGTAGCTTCGGCATACTTAATGACGAGGGTCTGAAAAGTTTAGGTTATACAACAATGAGAATACATCTCAGTGAGTAAAACCCCGTAAACCTAGGCTAAGCTAACATACATTCTCCTAACATGCAATAAAACACTCAAAAGCCAAATCACAATAATCATTACTCACATCACTGACCCTGCAGGCTAGGCAATTCAATATATAATAATCACAGTACATGCGTGGCACACATAATCACACGTACGCCAAGCACATGCTCATGCTCAATCGTGTTCATTTTGCATGTCCTTCACCAAGCATTGCACACTCGCACGCTAGCCCATGCATTCTTATGCATGCAAATGTCATCAACATGCAATGATCATTCTAGCTCACACTACACACCGGCTCAATGCTCAATTTTTTTTTCAATAATATGACTCGCTTAAAAACGCATCAATCCCAACACTTACTGGCTAGCGTAAAAATGCCCCCGGCCTGATGTCTATAGCCTACTTCAAAGTGCGTGAGGCGCAACACCCATTTTGGCCCAGTATATCTAGCCTACTCCAAAGTGGATGAGGCGCAACACTAATCTCGGCTCAGTGTGTCTAGCCTGCTCCAAAGTGCATGAGGCGCAACACTAATCTCGACCCAGTGTCTCTAGCCTACTCTAAAGTACATGAGGCGCAGCACTCATCTCCTCACAAACCAAAGCCTATATCAAAATGCATCAGACTGGTCGTCTACCGGACGTACTGGGCATCATTCTGCTTCAAAGTACATGAGGACAGTACACCCCGCGTAACACGCATCAAGGCGAAATGTGATCACACATACACATAGCCAGTTATTATCTGAACCCTGTGTAACACGCATCGGAGTGATTAGGTAATCACATGCTCATGTTAGGCACGCATTCTCACACAATTCCCATCTCACTCCCCATTCTTGACATACACAATGCATGGCCATGCAATGTAATACGATGCAACATGAGCACTACATATCCCACTCAGGTATTCAATCAGTCAATGTCAAAACAATGTGCTCAAATGGCCTATTTAATAGCATATGGCCCAATGCGTAATTCAACAGTCGAGGAAACAATTCAAGTTATCACTTGGCCAATCACACCTCGCATTAGTCGGCCACACGATCACACTACGTAGTATCCTCCAATTTGCCAAAATTGAGCACAGATAACTATTAATCAGTCAACCATGGCATACCCGGCAATTCAGGCACATAATATTCAATTGGTCCATTTTAACCCAACAACCCACTATATGGACAGCCATTACTCGGCCTATTCCCGGTCTCAATTTCTCATTCAATTCAGCCCAATAATCCACCAGATTTATCACAACAACTTCGGGCCAACGGTACCAATATCTCCTCAAATAGTACCAGTATAATCCAAACCGAACCCGTCTAAAATGTACACTGTCCTAGACCGGGTTTAGAAAGTCATACACACTTAGATCTAAAATAGGACGATGAGAACGAGCGGCCTATTGCCGATGAATGCCAGAAATCGGCGGCGGCGTTCTAACAGCGGACGACGACATGGCTTACGGTGGCTGATGGTGGCGATGGTGATGATTGAGAGAGAGAGAGAGAGAGAGAGAGAGAGAGAGAGAGGGTCGGTCAGTTCGTGGCTCACGACATGGAATGGCAGACGACGGCACCGCGCACGGCGGTGGCAACCTCGACTGCTTGGCTCACGGCTGGCGGAGGAGGAAGACCGGCGAAGGGGGAGCTGAACGTGGGGGCTGGCCGGGAGAGAGAGAGGAGGGAAATGAGGAGAGAGAGTGGTCAAATGGGTCAAATATGGGGGCCTAATGGATGCCAAGTGTCAAAATCTAAGGCTAATTCCCAAAATACCCCTAATCTAATGGCCCTAATTCAACCCTATCCAATAATTGAAGGGCAAGATGGTCTTTACCCCAATAATTGAGCTGAAAATCATTGATAATTATCCCAATTAATTTCCAAAATTCGGAACCCAAAAAATAGGCCAGGGACAAAATGGTCATTTTTCCGGTCCTGGGTCGAAATTCCATTTTTTGACAGTGCCAACCCCAAATTTGTGTGGCTAATATAATATGGTGTCGGATTCGTAAAAATAGCCTCTCAAGCCCTCAAAAATCGACATCGAAATTCGGACCCAATTACATGATCAAAACGCGCTCAATTTCAAATTTCAGTGTCTATCACTAAAGAGCGGCTATTTAGGCGTTGCGCGTATCGACCTAGGGTTGTTCGAATCATAACGGTCCCGATCATAGAGAGAGAGAGAGAGAGGAATTATCACTAGTTCCAGAGGTCATGATCGTTTGATTTAAATTCAAGACTGGTTGGTCGCATGCACTTTCGTTTGTGCAGAATCACCTGTGATCCGATTGTACATCGTTGGCCTTGGCCAATCAAATCCGTCTTTTTTCCCTAAGATCGGCCCACATTGGCCCAAAATATTCTCTCCTCATTTCTCAAGATCGGTGCCCGATTCGCGATCGGGTCCTTCGTCCACGTACCATTTTCTTAGTTAGCCATACCCTATTGGTTAGTATCCCATGAGTGATCAGCTCTGGGTGAGACTTGCTAAAATGAAATGCGAAGTAATGTCGATTTTACTGATCTCGGAATGGACTCGAAATTCGGGGTGTTACAGTTTCCCTTTTCGAAATGAAAATGTATATTTTTAATTATATTCCTGTTTGGTTTATCGTGCTATCTTTGGTCTCATATGATTATATTGTACGGTTATTTTATTTACTGCTTTCGCATGTGCTTTATCCGTGTTCGGATGTGGGTTCGACGACATGTCCTGAGAGCATTTGTAACAGCCTGAATCTCAATGTAATTCCCGGATCAATAAAATTGACATTATTTCGCATTTCATTTTGGTAAGTCTTGCTCAGAGCTAATCATTCTCGGGATACTAACCAATAGGGTATGGTTAATTGGGAAAACGATACGTGGACTAGAGTCCTGATCACGAATCGGGCACCGATCTCGAGAAACGAGGAGGGAATATTTTGGGCCAATGTGGGCCGATCTTAGGAAAAGTAATAGATTTGGTTTGGCCAAGGCCAACGATGTACAATCGGATCGCAGGTGATTCTACACGACCGAAAGTGCATGTAGCCAACCAGTCCTAAACCTAAACCGAATGATCGCAACCTCTGGAACTAGCAGTAAGTACTCTCTCTCTCGATGATCGGGACCATCATGACTTGGATAATCCTAGGTCGATACGCGTAATCCCTAAACAACCGCTCGTTAATAAAAAACCCTGAAATTGGAAATTAAGCGAGTTGTGGTCACGAAATTGAACCCGAACTTTGGTGTCGATTTTCGAAGGCTTATGCGACTATTTTCTCGATTCCGACGCCATATTATGTTGGCCACACATTTGGAGTTAGTACAGTCGAAAAATGGAATTTCGACCCAGGGCCGGAAAAATGACCATTTTGCTCCTAGGCCAAAATTTATGCCGAATTTTTGAAGAAATTAAGGGAATTAATTAGTTTTGGATTTCTCTCAATTATTCGACCCAATTAGCATTTTTCCCTCAATTATTGGATTGGAATGAATTAAAACCATTAGATCAAGGGTAAAATGGCAAAAAGCTTAGGATTTTGACAAGTGTCCTCTCTACCCCTCAATATTTGACCAAGTCAGACTCTCTCTCTCCTCATTTTTCCCTCTACCTCCTCTCTTCTCACCCAACCACTTCTTTCCCTCACGATCTCTCTCTCTTTCTCTCTCAGCCAAGGACGCCGAATCACCATCGCCGCCGCTTGCCAGAGCTGATCAGCGCTACATCGAGCTGTCGCTCCCGCCGTGCCGTCACCGTCTCAACCTCACCTCGTGTCACGCCCCGTACCCCACGAAGCACTAACATCCAACGCAAAGGTCGATTTGTTCGCGACGTCCCAAGAAACGTCGCCGACCCAATGCCCACGCAGGGAGCAAAGCACAAGCAGAAGCAAATGAATAGATAACACCCTGACAATTATAATAATACGAGGCAATGGATAGCATGGCAATGATCAAACAATCACTGAAAATATATATATACACTTCATATTACTATAGGAAACCCTTTTTACAATATCCATTTGTACAACAAAAAGAACAATATAAGTAGTCAACAGCCACTACGAATCAAAAGGAGGTAAGTGGCTAAGGTGAGTCAGTCATTTAGGTCAAAAGAGAGTCCATAGATAAAAAGAGACGGCCTCCCCTACTAAGCCTCCAACCTATCCTAAGGCTCCCAATCTTCCAAGGATCCCTCACTCGACTCGGACTCCTCTGACTCAGTGGCTTGGGTGGCTACCCACTCGTCCTTCGAATCCATCTCTAGCTCCAGATCTAGGTATAGACCTAACTCCTCATTGGACACCATGTCTTCATCTGATCCCAGCTTAGCAATCTCTCTATCTTCGCCCGGGTCTTGGTTCATCGGCTCCGGCTCGATCTCCTCGTCCATCAGTTCGGGGTCATTATACCAAACCCCTGGTATCTGGTTCGTAACTGTAGGCTCGCCCGCAGTCGGAGGATCTACAACCTCACCATTAGCCATATGGGGTATCATCACCCCATCTATATCCATCAAGACATCAAACGTTCTGAGAGGTCATCCTATGTTTCCATTTGTGTCTTTCAAACACCACACCACATACTCCTGAGTCTGGTAGAAGTACTCACCCACATTTATATACACTACTGAATGATATCTCACATACTCTTCCCCGTGACCAGCTGGGTACACACTCGTAGTCCTATGGATTTGTGTCGGGATCCCAAAAAAGTGGTGACGGTGGCTTCGGGATACTCATGGCTGGGGGTCTAAAAATGTGGGTTATTACAACCATGAGACGAATCTCAATGAGTTCCACCCCTAAACCTAGGTTAGGCTAAAATGCATTCTCCTAATAGACAAACAACACAACACGCAAATAATGACCTGGGCCCTCGGGCCCAGATAGAACATAAGAATTACCCTGCAAGTTAGGTAGTTCATGAAAATCCTCAAGGCACATGCGCGAATACACTGGTCACACGTGCACCACTCGCACACTCATGCTCATAGTGTTCATCTCGCATGCCATTCACTGAGTTTCGTTCACTTGCATACCGGGTCATGCATTCTATGCACGCAATGTCAATGTAAAGCAATGTTCTCATTTTGGTTGACTCTGCGCACTTTCTCAATTATCAATATGTATTACGACTCGAGTCAACACAATTCCTGGCCCGGTGCATCTGGCTTGCTACAAAGTGCATGAGACGCAACATCAATTTGATCCAGTGTCTCTAGCCTATTACAAAGTGCATGAGGCACAACTCTGATCTCCTCACGAATCAGAGCCCGCGTAAAACGAATCAGAATGGTCGTCTTCCGAATGAATCGGGCATCGTCTTGCTTCAAAGTGCATGAGGAGGGCACACACCGCGTAACACGCATCAGGGCGAAATGTGATCACACATACACACATTGCCAATTATTATCTGTACCCTGCGTAAAACGCATCAGGGTATTTTAGATGATCACATGCTCATGGCAGGCACGCATTCTCGCACAGATTCGTCATACACCTCATTCTCAGCATACACAATGCGTGGCCATGAAATGCACACAATGCAACATGAGCATCAAACGTACTTTAGGCAACTAGTCAAACCTATACCACAACAATTTGCCTAATTGGCCAATCACACTCCGCATTGGTTGGCCATGCAATCACACGACATGACATTATACAATTCTCAAGATTGGGCACAATTTTGACAATGAATTAGTCAACCCGAGCATGCCCGGCAATTCAGTCACCTAATCCTTAATTAACCCATGCCAGTCTAATAAACCGCTAATGGACGGTCGCTCCCACAGCCACTCCGAGGCCAACAATCATCCTTAATTAAATCACATAAATCCACCAGTATTATTCCAGTACAATTCCCCGACGTTCGGTTCACTAATTTCTCCCAATAACTACTCACTATACCCAAACCAGTCTAGAAAACGCACTATCAATCCTAATCTGGGTTTCGGAGGTATACTCACTTAATTCTAGACCACAATGATGAGAAATGGCGGTCGATCACCGGTGAACGGTGGAACCGACAGCAGCGTTCCCGGCGAGTTACGATGGCTCACGGTGGCCGGCGGTACGAACAGCGATCCTTTGGCTGACCGTATGACGGCTAGGGTGGCGAGAGGGGGAGTGGGTCGATGAGAGTGGGGGTGATGGCTGGATGTTGACGACGATCGACGGTGCATCGCGCAGCTTCCCGGCGAGCTCAGCATACAGCGGTCCGGTGGTGATCCTCACGCCGAACGTGAATGGGAGAGAGAGAAGAAGATGGGACGGGATGGTGGTGAGGCTAGGTGGCGCTGGCGACTAGCAACTCCTGTCACGTCCCGAACCCAACTACCCATCGGAATGCGAGCATCCCCTTATCTCTTCGGTCGATCATAGTGCGACGTCCCCAGGAGACATCGCCGACCCAACAACAACATCAGAGTATAAAAACACATGCGGAAGCAAATACAACCCTGACAAATAAAGATGAACAAGGAAGCCAAACACTCAAGTCAACATCAGGTAAAACCTCATGCTCATATATATCAACAAACTGTTTATACAAGGATCATAGGTACAAATACACTACAGTCCGATCACTATGGGTCTAGGTCACATCAAAGTCAAAAGGCCACTAATCCAAAAAGTGTCGGTGGCCGGGTGAGTAGGTCAGTACTAAGGATCACTATAACAAAAAGGTAGGGATCCCTATCGTCAACCAACTAGTCTAGGGCTCAAAGTCTGGGTCGCTGGAATCGTCGGGCTCCATGGAAGACTCAGCTGACTCCTCTGAAGAGCTGCGATCCGGCTCTGGCTCATCCACGTCCATGTCAGGGTCCTCCTGATCATCCTGACCCTCCTGATCTCCCCAGTAGTCTGCTAGGAGAGCGTCAGCCTCAGCGTCAGAGTCAAAGTCGTCCTCCAAGTCTACATCTACGGCTGCATCCTCGACGGCATCTATGTCTACATCCTCGCCTACCTCATCGACCTCACCATCCCCATCATCCTGCTCCATCGCCTCTGGCTCGGGATCGTCCTCCTCCTCATCCATAGGCTCCGGCTCTGGGTCATCGTACCAAACTCCGGGACCTGGCTGGGCATCGACGGTTGGCGGAACGCCAGGTGGAGGCGCATCGACCACCTCGCCATCGGCAATCACTGGCTCTAACTCGCCATCAACGCCTACTGGAATGTCAAAGGTACGGATGGGTCGACTGAGGGTACCGTCCTCTGCCCTGCGACACCATGCGATGTACTCTTGCTTCTTATGTTCATCCTCACCCGTGTTAATGTAAAGAACCGACCTAAACCTCACATGCATCTCGCCATTCCCAGCTGGGAAATGCTCCTCGGACTGCAATATCTGCCTGGGAATCCCAAAAAGTGGAGGCGGCTCCTGCATCCTAGGGGGTAGGCTCTGAAATGTTCGGTTTTACCACAACCGTGAGACTAGCTCAGTGAATCAAATACCTAAACCTAGGCTAGGCTAAAGTGTGTCTCTTAACAAATCAAAATCAAGCATTCAAGCCAACAGTCATAAAACTCGATATGATTCAACGTGATTCAACCCCTGCAAGTTAGTGCAATTCAACGTATATATATACACCCACATACGTGTACATACGGGCAGGCGTACACCACACACGCGTGCTCATCTTCTTTAAATGGTTTAAACCACTCAATCATCGCATTCCACACGAATGCCTCATGCAATCACATGCTGACAATTCTCACCACAATACAGCATGATTCACAATTCGCACAATGCAACTTTCAGCTCATTCTTAATCTCACGACCCACAATAGGGCCCGACCCGAAGGCCACAACACTTCATGGCCAGCGTATATAATACGCCCCCGGCCCGGTGTCTTCTAGCCTGCTACAAAGTGCCTGAGGCGCAACACCGCTCACCTACGAACCAGAGCCTGCTACAAAGTGCATGAGGATGGTCGTCTTCCGGTCTAACCGGGCATTGTCCTGCTACAAAGTGCATGAGGACGGAACTCGACCCGTAGGCCACGACCCGAAGGCCTTAAGTGATCACACATATCAATTTTATCTTAGCCCATTCCACTCATTTCCGGGCGTTTACCGTGATCACACAATGCAATGTCACACCCGCACATTCACATAATGCATCTCAAATCTCAATCTCACATACCATGAGCGTGACATGCATTTTCATATCAATGCACACAAATGCCAAAACAATTTCCAACAAAAAACCACTTCTAGCATTTAATACACCCAACATGTGAAATTCGGCCATAAACAAACCCCAACTTTAAACACACTCAAAACACTCCATTTTAGCCTCAAATAGCTCAACCAAGACCCCACTAAGCCATATTAGGCATACACTTAGCCTAGTCAAGCAATTCAAGCTTATTTAGCCCTAAAAACACCATTTCTAGTCCAAACACTCAAGGGCTCCGAATTTAACTTATTTTGTACAACCATCAAACCCACACGAATCAGCCATACTTTCACCTTAAACCAAACCTCACCATCACCAATAGATCATCCATTAACCTTACAATCACTAACAATCACCAACTAACTTAATCACTTCCCATTAACCTCAACTAAACACAATTAAGGCTAATCTAGATTTAGGCATTAAACTCACGTTTCGGTGCACCACTCGGGGGAAGATTATGATCATCTACTCGCGACTCGACGACGGCGGCGGCTCACGGCGGTGGTCCGGCTCTCACGGCCACGGCGGCTTGGCGGCTGGTTTGGGCGTCCGAAGGGGAGGAGGAGACGGCGGCTTGGGGACGGCGACTTGGGCTGGTCCGGCCCTCCACGGCGGTCCTTGGCCGCGTCCCACACTCCGGCGAACGGCTGATGAAGGCAACGATGGTGGGGCTGGTTCGGTGATGATGGGCGAGAGGAACGAAGAAGAGAGAGAGACGAAGGGGGAGAAGAAAATGGCCGAAGGAGAGAGAGGGGTGTGCTGCGTATGGAGGAGAGAGAGAGAGACATGATCAAAAGGTGGTCCAAGCTTGGTCAACAAACCCACTAGTGGAATCCACATGTCATGCCCTAAACCCATTAGACCAATTTACCCCTTCATCAAATGGCTCACACTCATTCAAGACAATTATTGAGGGGCATTTTAGACATTAGCCCTTAACCCAACCTTAACCATCCTAGTCACCTTAACCAACCTTGGTTTAGACCAAATTAATTTACCAAATTCGGAATTAAGCCTAAATAGTCCAAGGGCAATTCCGTCCTTTTTCCATTCCGAACCGAAATTCCATTTTTCGCACCCATGCGTCCCATATGTATGTGGCCAACATTTTCTGGCGTCAGAATCTTAAAATTAGTCCGTCGGGTCCCCGAAATCCGACACCGAAATCTGGGTTCAATTCCGTGAACAACTCTCTCTCAATTTCAATTTTTCTGAAACTCTCACTAACAGGCGGCTGTTTAGGCATACGCGTATCGACTTAGGGCTGTCCGAGTCTCAATGGTTCCGATCATCGAGAGAAAGAGGGTTTATTACTAATCCCGGGGTCGCGATCATTTGGTTCGAGTTCAGGATTGGTTGACCACGAGCACGTTTGGTTAAGCAGAATCACCTGCGATCCCAATTGTGCATCGTTGGCCTTGGCCATACCATTTCCATCACTTTTCCTAAGATCGGCCCCTCACTGGTTCACAATATTCCCTCATTCTTTCTCAAATCGGCTCCCGAGTCACGACTAAGTCCCTGGTCCACGTACTAGTGTCCTAGTTAGCCATTCCTCATGGTTAGTATCCCAAGAGTGATCAGCTCTGGGCGAGTCGTACTCAAATGAAATGAGAAATAACATTCATTTTATTAATCCCAGAAATTACATCGAGATTCGGGTTGTTACAACCTTCCGGCCTGAACGGTGACTTTCGGCGGCGATGGCTTGCTCCGGCGTCCTTGGCCGTGAATGAGTCAGCGAGGGAGAGAGAGATTTTCGGGAGAGAGAAGGGAAAGGTCCGGCCAAATGAGGGTGGAGGAGAGAGATTTAGGTCAAAGCTGGTCAATTATAGTGACTGGTGGACACCACATGTCACTAATCTAGAGTATTTGACAAAAATGCTCTTAATCCAACAGTCTCGGTTGATCTTATCCAAATATTTGAGGGGTAAAATAGTAAATAGGGCCAATAATTGAGATAAGACCAAAATTAATTAATTCCCGTAATTATTCCAAAATTTGGAACTGAAAATGGCCTAGGGGCAAAACAGTCATTGTCACGCCCCGAACCTAACTACCCATCGGAACGCGAGCATCCCCTTACCTCTTCGGTCGATCGTAGTGCGACGTCCCCAGGAGACATCGCCGACCCAACAACAACATCAGAGTATAAAAACACATGCGGAAGCAAATACAACCCTGACAAATAAAGATGAACAAGGAAGCCAAACACTCAAGTCATCATCAGGTAAAACCTCATGCTCATATATATATCAACAAACTGTTTATACAAGGATCATAGATACAAATACACTACAGTCCGATCACTATGGGTCTAGGTCAAGGTCACATCAAAGTCTAAAGGCCACTAATCCAAAAAGTGTCGGTGGCCGGGTGAGTAGGTCAGTACTAAGGATCACTATAACAAAAAGGTAGGGATCCCTATCGTCAACCATCTAGTCTAGGGCTCAAAGTCTGGGTCGCTGGAATCGTCAGGCTCCATGGAAGACTCAGCTGACTCCTCTGAAGAGCTGCGATCCGGCTCTGGCTCATCCACGTCCATGTCAGGGTCCTCCTGATCATCCTGACCCTCCTGATCTCCCCAGTAGTCTGCTAGGAGAGCGTCAGCCTCAGCGTCAGAGTCAAAGTCGTCCTCCAAGTCCACCTCTGCGGCTGCATCCTCGACGGCATCTATATCTACGTCCTCGCCTACCTCATCGACCTCACCATCACCATCATCCTGCTCCATCGCCTCTGGCTCGGGATCGTCCTCCTCCTCATCCATAGGCTCCGGCTCTGGGTCATCGTACCAAACACCGGGACCTGGCTGGGCATCGACGGTCGGCGGAACGCCAGGTGGAGGCGCATCGACCACCTCGCCATCGGCAATCACTGGCTCTAACTCGCCATCAACGCCTACTGGAATGTCAAAGGTACGGATGGGTCGACTGAGGGTACCGTCCTCCGCCCTACGACACCATGCTATATACTCTTGTTTCTTGTGCTCCTCCTCACCCGTGTTAATATACAGAACTAACCTAAACCTCACATGCATCTCGCCATTCCCAGCTGGGAAATGCTCCTCGGACTGCAATATCTGTCTGGGAATCCCAAAAAGTGGAGGCGGATCCTGCATCCTAGGGGGTAGGCTCTGAAATGATCGGTTTTACACAACCGTGAGACTAGCTCAGTGAATCAAATACCTAAACCTAGGCTAGGCTAGAGTGTGTCTCTTAACAAATCAAAATCAAGCATTCAAGTCAACAGTCACAAAACTCGATATGATTCAACGTGATTCAACCCCTGCAAGTTAGTACAATTCACATATATATATATATACACCACATACGTGTACATACGGGCAGGCGTACACCACACACGCGTGCTCATCTTCTTTAAATGGTTCAAACCACTCAATCATCGCATTCCACACGAATGCCTCATGCAATCACATGCTGACAATTCTCACCACAATACAGCATGATTCACAATTCGCACAATGCAATGTTCAGCTCATTCTTAATCTCACGACCCACAATAGGGCCCGACCCGAAGGCCACAACACTTCATGGCCAGCGTATATAATACGCCCCCGGCCCGGTGTCTTCTAGCCTGCTACAAAGTGCCTGAGGCGCAACACCGCTCACCTACGAACCAGAGCCTGCTACAAAGTGCATGAGGATGGTCGTCTTCCGGTCTAACCGGGCATCGTCCTGCTACAAAGTGCATGAGGACGGAACTCGACCCGTAGGCCACGACCCGAAGGCCATAAGTGATCACACGTATAAATTTTATCTTAGCCCAATCCACTCTTTTCAGGGCATGTACCGTGATCACACACAATGCAATGTCACACCGCACAATCGCACAATGCCAATTCATATCTCAATCTCGACATACCAAGTGCGTGACATGCATTTTCACATCAATGAATACAAATGCTACAACAGTTACGAACATTCACAACCAATGGACACATTCTAGCATTTGTATTCTATCAAGTGCAATTCGGCCAAATTGAAACCCTAACTCCAAACATGGCCAAAACACATACAAAACACTCCAATTAAGCCTCCAATGATCAGCCAAGACCCCACTAAGACATATAAGGCATAAACATAGCTTAATCTTGCAAAACAAGCCCAATTGGATCTAAAATCACCATTTCTCATACCAAACCCCAAGGCCTCCGAATTTCACTCATCATGGACGGCCATCATGCACTCTCTAATCAGCCATAAATCCACCTCAATTCAACCCTCATCAACATCATAAACTCAGCCATTAGCTCTACCAACACTAACAAACACTAATCTAGTTTAAAACTCCACAAATCAACCTAACTAAACACAATCAAGCCTAATCTAAGTTTAGGCATACGACTCACGTTTCGGTGCACCACTCGGGGGAAGATGATGATCATCTACTCGCGGCTCGACAACGGCAACTCACAACGGCTCTCCCGGCGTGCTCGGCACCTCACGGCCACGGCCCACGGCGTCCAAGAGCTGGTCGGCCAAGGGAAAGGGAGGCGCGGCTGAGGCGGCGGCGTGGGGCTGACTTGGCCCTCCACGGCGGTCCTTGCCGTGACCCGCGACTCCGGCGTGGCTGTGGACGGCGGCGACGTGGCTGGTCCGGCTCTCACGGCCACGGCGGCTTGGCGGCTGGTTTGGGCGTCCGAAGGGGAGGAGGAGACGGCGGCTTGGGGACGGCGACTTGAGCTTGGCCGGCCCTCCACGGCGGTCCTTGGCCGTGTCCCACACTCCGGCGAACGGCTGATGAAGGCAACGATGGAGGGGCTGGTTCGGTGATGATGATGAAGAACGATGAAGAGGAAGTGGAGAGAGAGAAGGGAATCGGCCGAATGGTGAGGGAGGAAGAGAGTGTGCGTGAGAAGAGGAGAGAGAGAGAAGATTATCCATACATGGGTCAAAGATGGTCAACTAACTCATAGTGGAATCCACTTGTCAACATCCTAGCCCATGTGACCACTTTGCCCCTTCATCAAATGGCTCACACTCATTCAAGACAATTATTGAGGGGCAATTTTGTCCTTTGCCCCTAACCAACCTTTAACCACTATAGTCACCTTAACTAACCTTGGGTTAACCCAATTAAATTCCAAAAATTCGGAATTAAGCCTAAATAGTCCAAGGGCAATTCCGTCTTTTTGCCGTTCCGAACCAAAATTCCATTTTTCGCACCCATGCGTCCCACGTATGTGTGGCCAACATTTTCTGGCGTCAGAATCTTAAAATTAGTCCGTCGGGTCCCCGAAATCCGACACTGAACTCTGGGCTCAATTCCGTGAACAACTCTCTCTCAATTTCAATTTTTCTGAAACTCTCACTAACAGGCGGCTGTTTAGGCATACGCGTATCGACTTAGGGCTGTCCGAGTCTCAATGGTTCCGATCATCGAGAGAAAGAGGGTTTATTACTAATCCCGGGGTCACGATCATTTGGTTCGAGTTCAGGATTGGTTGACCACGAGCACGTTTGGTTAAGCAGAACCACCCGCGATCCCAATTGTGCATCGTTGGCCTTGGCCAACCATTTCCATCACTTTTCCTAAGATCGGCCCCTCACTGGTTCACAATATTCCCTCACTCTCTCTCAAATCGGTCCTCGAGTCGCAACTGAGACCCTGGTCCACGTACTAGTGTCCTAGTTAGCCATTCCTCATGGTTAGTATCCCAAGAGTGATCAGCTCTGGGCGAGTCGTACTCAAATGAAATGAGAAATAACATTCATTTTATTAATCCCAGAAATTACATCGAAATTCGGGCTGTTACAACCTTCCCCCCTTACAAAAATTTCGTCCTCGAAATTTGCACTACTATCCCGTCTAATCGAACAACTGGGGGTGCTGACGCCGCATGGTCTCTTCACTTTCCCAAGTAGCGCCCTCTGTGCCGTGGTGCTCCCATACAACCTTTACCATCGGGATGGTCTTATTCCTGAGCACTCGATCTCTTCGGTCCTCAATCCTGACTGGTCTCTCCACGTACGACACTTTGTCGTCCACGTCTATCTCCTCGTACTTTAAAACGTGGGTCGGATCTGGTTCATACTTTCTCAACATCGACACGTGGAATACATTATGCACCTGTGATAAGTTAGGCGGCAAGGCAAGACGATAGGCCATATCACCAATCTTCTCCAATATCTCAAATGGCCCAACGTACCTGGGACTGAGTTTTCCTTTCTTACCAAACCGGGACAATCCTTTCATCGGCGATACCTTCAAGAATACATGGTCTCCCACTTGAAACTCTAAGGGTCGTCGTCTCCGGTCGGCATAACTTTTCTGACGGCTCTGCGCTGTTCTCAGTCTGTCTCTGATAATCTCAACGGCCTCAACTGTCTGCTGTACTAACTCTGGCCCAGTAATGCTGCGCTCACCAACCTCATCCCAACATACTGGTGTTCTGCACGCTCTACCATACAATGCCTCAAACGGCGCCATCTGAATACTCTGCTGGTAGCTGTTATTGTAGGCAAACTCCGCTAAATGCAACTGTTCTTCCCATTTGCCCTGAAAATCTACGACACAAGCTCTCAGCATATCCTCCAGAGTCTGAATCGTTCTCTCTGATTGGCCATCTGTCTGTGGATGATAAGCCGTGCTGAACTGCAACTTTGTTCCTAAGGCCACTTGCAGACTTTTCCAAAAATTGGCCGTAAATCTCGGATCGCGATCTGACGTTATGGTCACCGGTACTCCATGCAATCGCACTATCTGCCGTACATACAACTCGGCATACCTTTCCAGTTCAAGGTCCTTTCGCACTGCCAGAAAATGCGCTGACTTGGTCAGACGATCCACTATCACCCATATAGAGTCGTTCCCTCTCTGGCTTCGTGGCAGTCCCGTTACGAAATCCATGGTGATATGCTCCCATTTCCACTCTGGGATCTCTAATGGTCTCAACATTCCACCAGGCTTGCAGTGTTGTGCCTTCACTTGTTGGCACGTCAAACACTTAGCCACATGCCTCGCCACATCAGCCTTCATTCCATTCCACCAATAATGTTGCCTTAAGTTCTGGTACATCTTCGTACTACCTGGGTGGATACTGTACTGACTCCGATGAGCTTCACTCAAGATTTCCTCCTTCAGACCTTCATCGTCTGGTACACACAATCTTCCTCTGAACTTTAAAGTTCTATCCTCGCTCATCTGGAAGTCCGGCCTCCTTTTAGAAACATCCAATCCAATGATCTTCTGGATTTCTTGGTCCGTAGACTGGAGTTCTTTAATCCTTGCCTGGATCTCGGGTTCAATCCTCAAGGCTGCCATCAAACTGGACATCTGGCTCACTTCGAACTTAAACTCTGAATCTCTGAGCCGTTCCAACAACGTCCATTCTCGCACCATCATATGTGCCACACTAGACTTGCGACTTAAAGCATCTGCTACTCTATTGGCCTTACCCGGATGATACAGGATGTCGCAATCATAGTCTTTCAGTAGTTCCATCCACCTTCTCTGCCTCATGTTTAGCTCTTTCTGCGAAAATAGATACTTGAGGCTCTGATGGTCCGTGTAGATTTGAAACTTTTCTCCACAAAGATAATGCCTCCAGATCTTAAGGGCAAATACTATTGCAGCCAACTCTAAATCGTGCGTCGGATAATTCATCTCATGAGGTCTCAACTGCCTCGACGCATACGCCACCACTTTCCCATGCTGCATCAACACACAACCTAGCCCTCTCAATGAAGCATCACTGTACACCTCGAATCCTCCTGATCCGGATGGAATAGTCAACACTGGAGCTGTCGTAAGTCTGTGCTTCAACTCCTGAAAACTTTTCTCACACTTGTCATCCCATTCGAACTTAGATTCCTTCTTTAACAATCTGGTCAAGGGCATGGCTATGGATGAGAATCCTTCCACAAACCGTCTGTAATAGCCAGCCAGTCCAAGGAAACTTCGGATCTCGGTCACTGAGGTCGGTCTCGGCCAATTAGTCACGGCCTCTATCTTGGTCGGGTCTACTGATATCCCTTCTCCCGAAACTATGTGTCCAAGGAAAGCTACTCGACTGAGCCAAAACTCACACTTGCTGAACTTGGCGTAGAGCGCATGCTCTCTTAACGTCCGTAACACCTCGGTCAAGTGCACCTCATGCTCTTCAGGACTCTTAGAATATACCAATATGTCGTCGATGAAGACAATCACTGACTGATCCAAAAATTCCTTAAACACTCTGTTCATTAGATCCATGAAAGCTGCAGGAGCATTCGTCAGTCCAAAGGGCATAACTGTAAACTCATAGTGCCCATACCTCGTCCTGAAGGCTGTCTTAGGTATATCCTCCTTCTTGATTCTCAACTGGTGATATCCTGTCCGTAGGTCAATCTTGGAGAATACCGACGCTCCCTGCAACTGATCAAACAAATCGTCGATCCTAGGCAGTGGATACTTGTTCTTTACTGTCACCTGGTTCAGCTGCCTGTAGTCAATACACAATCTCAGGGTTCCGTCTTTCTTTTTCACAAACAGCACAGGCGCTCCCCATGGAGACGCGCTCGGACGAATGAAACCCTTGTCCAATAACTCCTGCATCTGGACTTTCAACTCCTTTAACTCAGGCAATGACATCCGATATGGGGCTTTTGAAATCGGCTCTGTACCCGGGGCTAGCTCAATTACAAACTCAACTTCCCGCTCAGGTGGTAAGCCTGGCAATTCCTGTGGAAATACTTCTGGAAAGTTGCATACTACCGGGATATCTTCTAACTGAAGCTCTGGTACAGTTGGATCCACTACATTGACCAAATATCCTTCACATCCTTCGTTCAACAACTCATTCACTTCTAGTGAAGAGATCCAAGGAATCGATGTTCCTCCTCGACTTCCTTGAAATTCAAACCTAGGTTGTCCAATTGGATTGAACTGGATCGTTTTACTATCACAATCCACTACAGCCTTCTGCCGCACTAACCAGTCCATCCCAACAATAACATCAAAATCGAACATGGCCAACACTGCCAAGTCGATACGACCTTCCACACCACCAATCACTATCTTACATGCAGGCCATCCAAAAGAGACTATCATTCTATCATTCAACGGGGTAGATACGCATAACACAGTCTCAAGCAAAATAGGCTCAAACCCAACCAATCTAATAAACTGTTCTGACACAAAAGAATGGGTTGCCCCTGGATCGAACAAAGCATAAGCTGCATGGTCTCCCAAAGAAATCGTACCTGTGACCACCCCTGGCGCTTTCTCAGCATCCTTGCGCCCCATAGCATACACCCTTCCTTGGGCTGGTGGTCGTCCTGGGTTAGTCGCTGGGGGATGTCCACCCTGATTCCCCATCCTAGGCGGTTGAGCTGGTGCTTGCGATCCCACTGGACGCATCTGAGGACACGACCTAATCTGGTGGTCAAAACTCCCACACCTGAAACATGCTCCGAACCTACTCGGAGGCGGGTTAGGCTTCCCAATGTTTCTCCTCGCAGATGGAACGAACCGTCTATTCCCAGTCATTGGCCTCTTTCCCAACCTGCGATTGTCTCTATTAGGCATAAACCGTGATCCTGAAGCGGCGGCCCTCTCTTGCTGATCTCTTTCTATGATCTGAGCCCTCTCGTACATTTCACTGTAGTCTTTCAGGTTATGAGATAGAATCTGGCTCCTGAGGTCTGGTTTCAATCCATCTCGAAACCTCCTAGCCTTGTCTCTCGGATTCACCACCAACGTAGGCGCAAACTTAGCCAATCTCGCAAACTCCGCCTCGTATTGGTCCACTGTCATCTGTCCCTGGCGTAATCTCATAAACTCCGACAACTTCTTTTCCTGCGCTACCTCAGAGAAATACTTCTCATAAAAATGTTCAACAAACACAGCCCAAACCAACTCAGTACCTGCAGGAAATACCCTGTCCTTTACTGCATTCCACCAATCATTGGCACCGTCCTGTAACTGATACACTGCTAAGTCTACTCTCTCAGTATCGGTGCACTTCAGTACATTAAACGCCTTTTCTAACTCTTCAACCCATCTGAGCGCTAACTCTGCATCGCCCCTACCAGTGAACTTGGGCGGCTTAAGTTTCAGAAATTGCTCAACTAGATAGGGCATCTGTCTCGGTACAACTGGTTGTGCCTCTTCTGCCTGATTACCCCCATTACCAGCTATCGCTGCGGCTTCGGCTGCCTGTGCATATGCGGCTGCCCTCTCCTGAGCCTGCAAACCCATGATATGCCCTATCTCACGGAGCGTCTCCATAACTTCATCCAGTCTGGGGTCTCTGGCCTCTCTGGGCTCGGCTCTCGGTGGTTCTTGCGGTTCCTTTCCTCTCCGGCGACTCATCTCTCGCTAAGCTGGCTACTCAACTACCTGCTATAACCCCACTCAGGAGTCAAAGACTTAAACCATACTAACCCAGTCTAAGTCCTAGGCAGGTATCAAACAATAGCCAAACAATCACATGCGGTCTAACACTGAGCACAATACATCACCCAAGGGAACATGTGTACTCACCTCAGGTCCCGACGCGCCTGCACCTTCGGGGTTGAATCACTTACACAATCAATCAATCAAACAAACACGATTAAGAGACACACCTAGCACACGAGGACACCTAGTTGGCTACCCTTGGTCATCGCTCCTTATCACTCCAGGCTTCGACCGTATGGACAGAGCTAACCTTGCTCTGATACCAATTCAAACGGGGATGTCACGCCCCGAATCCAACTACCCATCGGAACGCAAGCATCCCCTTATTTCTTCGGTCGATCAGAATGCGACGTCCCCAGGAGACATCGCCGACCCACATCAATCAGAGTATAAAAACACATGCGGAAGCAAATACAACCCTGACAAATAAAGATGAACAAGGAAGCCAAACAATCACAATATCAACAGGTAAAACCTCATGCTCGTATATATATCAACAAACTGTTTATACAAGGATCATAGATACAAATACACTACAGTCCGATCACTATGGGTCTAGGTCAAGGTCACATCAAAGTCTAAAGGCCACTAATCCAAAAAGTGTCGGTGGCCGGGTGAGTAGGTCTACACTAAGGATCACTATAACCAAAAAGGTAGGGATCCCTATCGTCAACCAGCTAGTCTAGGGCTCAAAATCTGGGTCACTGGAATCGTCAGGCTCCATGGAAGACTCAGCTGACTCCTCTGAAGAGCTGCGATCTGGCTCTGGCTCATCCACGTCCATGTCAGGGTCCTCCTGATCATCCTGACCCTCCTGATCTCCCCAGTAGTCTGCTAGGAGAGCGTCAGCCTCAGCGTCAGAGTCAAAGTCGTCCTCCAAGTCCACCTCTGCTGCTGCATCCTCGACGTCATCTATATCTACGTCCTCGCCTACCTCATCGACCTCACCATCACCATCATCCTGCTCCATCTCCTCTGGCTCGGGATCGTCCTCCTCCTCATCCATAGGCTCCGGCTCTGGGTCATCGTACCAAACTCCGGGACCTGGCTGGGCATCGACAGTCGGCGGAACGCCAGGTGGAGGCGCATCGACCACCTCGCCATCAGCAATCACCGGCTCTAACTCGCCATCAACGCCTACTGGAATGTCAAAGGTACGGATGGGTCGACTGAGGGTACCGTCCTCCGCCCTACGACACCATGCTATATACTCTTGCTTCTTATGCTCCTCCTCACCCGTGTTAATATACAGAACTGACCTAAACCTCACATGCATCTCGCCATTCCCAGCTGGGAAATGCTCCTCGGACTGCAATATCTGTCTGGGAATCCCAAAAAGTGGAGGCGGATCCTGCATCCTAGGGGGTAGGCTCTGAAATGATCGGTTTTACACAACCGTGAGACTAGCTCAGTGAATCAAATACCTAAACCTAGGCTAGGCTAAAGTGTGTCTCTTAACAGATCAAAATCAAACATTCAAGCCAACAGTCATAAAACTAGATATGATTCAACGTGATTCAACCCCTGCAAGTTAGTACAATTCACATATATATATATATACACCACATACATGTACATACGGGCAGGCGTACACCACACACGCGTGCTCATCTTCTTTAAATGGTTTAATCCACTCAATCATCGCATTCCACACGAATGCCTCATGCAATCACATGCTGACAATTCTCACCACAATACAGCATGATTCACAATTCGCACAATGCAATGTTCAGCTCATCCTTAATCTCACGACCCACAATAGGGCCCGACCCGAAGGCCACAACACTTCATGGCCAGCGTATATAATACGCCCCCGGCCCGGTGTCTTCTAGCCTGCTACAAAGTGCCTGAGGCGCAACACCGCTCACCTACGAACCAGAGCCTGCTACAAAGTGCATGAGGATGGTCGTCTTCCGGTCTAACCGGGCATCGTCCTGCTACAAAGTGCATGAGGACGGAACTCGACCCGTAGGCCACGACCCGTAGGCCATAAGTGATCACACGTCTCAATTTAATCTTAGCCCAATTCCACTCAATTCAGGGCGTTTACCGTGATCACACATAATGCAATGTCACACAATGTCATTTCACATATCAATCTCAACATATCAAGTGGTGACATGCATTTTCATTCCAATGAACACAAATGCCACAACATTTATCCACATTTACAACCAATGTACACTTTCTAGCATTTGTATTCTAATATGTGCAATTCGGCCAAGTCTAAACCCCAAATTTAAACATAGCCCAAACTCATTCAAAACACCCCAATTAAGCCTCCAATGAACATCCAAGACCCCATTAAGTCATATAAGGCATAAACTTGACTTAATCTTGCAAAGCAAGTCCATTTGGCCCCAAAAACAACATTTCTAGCATTTGCATCCTACACATGCAATTCGGCCAACCTAACACCCCACATTTAAACATGGCCAAAATACAATCTAAACACTTCATTTAGGCCTCCAATGTTCAGCCAAGGTCCCCCTCAACCATATATAGCATGTACTAAGCTTAATTAAGCAAAACAAGTTCAATTGGACCTAAAAACAACATTTCTAACATAAAACCCCAAAGGCTCCGAATTTCAGCCATAATGGACAGCCACTAAACCATCATGATTCGGCCATGGTTTCACCTCATATCAACCCTCAACAACAACATACTTTCAGCCATTACTACACAATCCACTAAATAGCACTAATCTAGTTCAAACTTCACAATTCAAACCAAACTAACTCAACTAGACACAATTAGGCCTAATCTAAGTTTAGGTGTTCAACTCACGTTTCGGTGCACCACTCGGGGAAAGATGATGATCATCTACTCGCGGCTTGGCAATGGCAACTCACACGGCTCTCCCGGCGTGCTCGGCACCTCACGGCCACGGCCCACGGCGTCCAAGAGCTGGTCGGCCAAGGGGAAGGGAGGCGCGGCTGAGGCGGCGGCGTGGGGCTGACTTGGCCCTCCACGGCGGTCCTTGCCGTGACCCACGACTCCGGCGTGGCTGTGGACGGCGGGGACGTGGCTGGTTCGGCGGACAAGAGAGAGAGACGAAGGGGAGAGAGAGACGTTGAAGAGGAAGAGGAAATGAAGGGGGAGTGGCCGAATGTGAGAGGGAGGGGGAGAGAGAGAAGATGGCGTGAAGGAGGAGAGAGAGAGAAGAGTTTATCCAATTGAGTCAAAGCTTGGTCAACATCCCTTAGTGGATTCCAAGTGTCACCTTTTTAGCCCATGTGACCATCTTGCCCCTCATCCAATGGCTCTCATTCTTCCCAACTCAATTATTGAAGGGCAATTTTGTCCTTTGCCCCTAACCAACCTTTAACCCCTCTAGTCACCTTAACCAACCTTGGTTTAAACCAATTAAATTAATCAAATTCGGAATTAAGCCCAAATAGTCCAAGGGCAATTCCGTCTTTTTGCCGTTCCGAACCAAAATTCCATTTTTCGCACCCATGCGTCCCACGTATGTGTGGCCAACATTTTCTGGCGTCAGAATCTTAAAATTAGTCCGTCGGGTTCCCGAAATTCAACGCTGAACTCTGGGCTCAATTCCGTGAACAACTCTCTCTCAATTTCAATTTTTCTGAAACTCTCACTAACAGGCGGCTGTTTAGGCATACGCGTATCGACTTAGGGCTGTCCGAGTCTCAATGGTTCCGATCATCGAGAGAAAGAGGGTTTATTACTAATCCCGGGGTCACGATCATTTGGTTCGAGTTCAGGATTGGTTGACCACGAGCACGTTTGGTTAAGCAGAACCACCCGCGATCCCAATTGTGCATCGTTGGCCTTGGCCAACCATTTCCATCACTTTTCCTAAGATCGGCCCCTCACTGGTTCACAATATTCCCTCACTCTCTCTCAAATCGGTCCTCGAGTCGCAACTGAGACCCTGGTCCACGTACTAGTGTCCTAGTTAGCCATTCCTCATGGTTAGTATCCCAAGAGTGATCAGCTCTGGGCGAGTCGTACTCAAATGAAATGAGAAATAACATTCATTTTATTAATCCCAGAAATTACATCGAAATTCGGGCTGTTACAACCTTCCCCCCTTACAAAAATTTCGTCCTCGAAATTTGCACTACTATCCCGTCTAATCAAACAACTGGGGGTGCTGACGCCGCATGGTCTCTTCACTTTCCCAAGTAGCGCCCTCTGTGCCGTGATGCTCCCATACAACCTTCACCATTGGGATAGTCTTATTCCTGAGCACTCGATCTCTTCGGTCCTCAATCCTGACTGGTCTCTCCACGTACGACACTTTATCGTCCACGTCTATCTCCTCGTATCTTAGAACGTGGGTCGGATCTGGTTCATACTTTCTCAACATCGACACGTGGAATACATTATGCACCTGCGACAAGTTAGGCGGCAAGGCAAGACGATAGGCCATATCACCAATCTTCTCCAATATCTCAAATGGCCCAACGTACCTGGGACTGAGTTTTCCTTTCTTACCAAACCGGGACAATCCTTTCATCGGCGATACCTTCAAGAATACATGGTCTCCCACTTGAAACTCTAAGGGTCGTCGTCTCCGGTCGGCATAACTTTTCTGACGGCTCTGCGCTGTTCTCAGTCTGTCTCTGATAATCTCAACGGCCTCAACTGTCTGCTGTACTAACTCTGGCCCAGTAATGCTGCGCTCACCAACCTCATCCCAACATACTGGTGTTCTGCACGCTCTACCATACAATGCCTCAAATGGCGCCATCTGAATACTCTGCTGGTAGCTGTTATTGTAGGCAAACTCCACTAAATGCAACTGTTCTTCCCATTTGCCCTGAAAATCTACAACACAAGCTCTCAGCATATCCTCCAGAGTCTGAATTGTTCTCTCTGATTGGCCATCTGTCTGTGGATGGTAAGCCGTGCTGAATTGCAACTTTGTTCCTAAGGCCACTTGCAGACTTTTCCAAAAGTTGGCCGTAAATCTCGGATCGCGATCTGACGTAATAGTCACCGGTACTCCATGCAATCGCACTATCTGCCGTACATACAACTCGGCATACCTTTCCAGTTCAAGGTCCTTTCGCACTGCCAGAAAATGTGCTGACTTGGTCAGACGATCCACTATCACCCATATAGAGTCGTTCCCTCTCTGGCTTCGAGGCAGTCCCGTTACGAAATCCATGGTGATATGCTCCCATTTCCACTCTGGGATCTCTAATGGTCTCAACATTCCACCAGGCTTGCAGTGTTGTGCCTTCACTTGTTGGCACGTCAAACACTTAGCCACATGTCTCGCCACATCAGCCTTCATTCCATTCCACCAATAATGTTGCCTTAAGTTCTGGTACATCTTCGTACTACCTGGGTGGATACTGTACTGACTCCGATGAGCTTCACTCAAGATTTCCTCTTTCAGACCTTCATCGTCTGGTACACACAATCTTCCTCTGAACCTTAAAGTTCCATCCTCGCTCGTCTGGAAGTCCGGCCTCCTTTTTGAAACATCCAATCCAATGATCTTCTGGATTTCTTGGTCCGTAGACTGGAGTTCTTTAATCCTTGCCTGGATCTCTGGTTCAATCCTCAAGGCTGCCATCAAACTGGACATCTGGCTCACTTCGAACTTAAACTCTGAATCTCTGAGCCGTTCCAACAACGTCCATTCTCGCACCATCATATGTGCCATACTAGACTTGCGACTTAAAGCATCTGCTACTCTATTGGCCTTACCCGGATGATACAGGATGTCGCAATCATAGTCTTTCAGTAGTTCCATCCACCTTCTCTGCCTCATGTTCAGTTCTTTCTGCGAAAATAGGTACTTGAGGCTCTGATGGTCCGTGTAGATTTGAAACTTTTCCCCACAAAGATAATGCCTCCAGATCTTAAGGGCAAATACTATCGCAGCCAACTCTAAATCGTGCGTCGGATAATTCATCTCATGAGGTCTCAACTGCCTCGACGCATACGCCACCACTTTCCCATGCTGCATCAACACACAACCTAGCCCTCTCAATGAAGCATCACTGTACACCTCGAATCCTCCTGATCCGGATGGAATAGTCAACACTGGAGCTGTCGTAAGTCTGTGCTTCAACTCCTGAAAACCTTTCTCACACTTGTCATCCCATTCGAACTTAGATTCCTTCTTTAACAATCTGGTCAAGGGCATGGCTATGGATGAGAATCCTTCCACAAACCGTCTGTAATAGCCAGCAAGTCCAAGGAAACTTCGGATCTCGGTCACTGAGGTCGGTCTCGGCCAATTAGTCACGGCCTCTATCTTGGTCGGGTCTACTGATATCCCTTCTCCCGACACTATATGTCCAAGGAAAGCTACTCGACTGAGCCAAAATTCACACTTGCTGAACTTGGCGTAGAGCGCATGCTCTCTTAACGTCCGTAGCACCTCGGTCAAGTGCACCTCATGCTCTTCAGGACTCTTAGAATATACCAATATGTCGTCGATGAAGACAATCACTGACTGATCCAAAAATTCCTTAAACACTCTGTTCATTAGATCCATGAAAGCTGCAGGAGCATTCGTCAGTCCAAAGGGCATAACTGTAAACTCATAATGCCCATACCTCGTCCTGAAAGCTGTCTTAGGTATATCTTCCTTCTTGATTCTCAACTGGTGATATCCCGTCCGTAGGTCAATCTTGGAGAATACCGATGCTCCCTGCAACTGATCAAACAAGTCGTCGATCCTAGGCAGTGGGTACTTGTTCTTTACTGTCACCTGGTTCAGCTGCCTGTAGTCAATACACAATCTCAGGGTTCCGTCTTTCTTTTTCACAAACAGCACAGGCGCTCCCCATGGAGACGCGCTCGGACGAATGAAACCCTTGTCCAATAACTCCTGCATCTGGACTTTCAACTCCTTTAACTCAGGCAATGACATCCGATATGGGGCTTTTGAAATCGGTTCTGTACCCGGGGCTAGCTCAATTACAAACTCAACTTCCCGCTCAGGTGGTAAGCCTGGCAATTCCTGTGGAAATACTTCTGGAAAGTTGCATACTACCGGAATATCTTCTAACTGAAGCTCTGGTACAGTTGGATCCACTACATTGACCAGGTATCCTTCACATCCTTCGTTCAACAACTCATTCACTTCCAGTGAAGAGATCCAAGGAATCGATGTTCCTCCTCGACTTCCTTGAAATTCAAACCTAGGTTGTCCAATTGGATTGAACTGGATCGTTTTACTATCACAATCCACTACAGCCTTCTGCCGCACTAACCAGTCCATCCCAACAATAACATCAAAATCGAACATGGCCAACACTGCCAAGTCGATACGACCTTCCACACCACCAATCACTATCTTACATGCAGGCCATCCAAAAGAGACTATCATTCTATCATTCAACGGGGTAGATACGCATAACACAGTCTCAAGCAAAATAGGCTCAAACCCAACCAATCTAATAAACTGTTCTGACACAAAAGAATGGGTTGCCCCTGGATCGAACAAAGCATAAGCTGCATGGTCTCCCAAAGAAATCGTACCTGTGACCACCCCTGGCGCTTTCTCAGCATCCTTGCGCCCCATAGCATACACCCTTCCTTGGGCTGGTGGTCGTCCTGGGTTAGTCGCTGGGGGATGTCCACCCTGATTCCCCATCCTAGGCGGTTGAGCTGGTGCTTGCGATCCCACTGGACGCATCTGAGGACACGACCTGATCTGGTGGTCAAAACTCCCACACCTGAAACATGCTCCGAACCTACTCGGAGGCGGGTTAGGCTTCCCAATGTTTCTCCTCGCAGATGGAACGAACCGTCTATTCCCAGTCATTGGCCTCTTTCCCAACCTGCGATTGTCTCTATTAGGCATAAACCGTGATCCTGAAGCGGCGGCCCTCTCTTGCTGATCTCTTTCTATGATCTGAGCCCTCTCGTACATTTCACTGTAGTCTTTCAGGTTATGAGATAGAATCTGGCTCCTGAGGTCTGGTTTCAATCCATCTCGAAACCTCCTAGCCTTGTCTCTCGGATTCACCACCAACGTAGGCGCAAACTTAGCCAATCTCGCAAACTCCGCCTCGTATTGGTCCACTGTCATCTGTCCCTGGCGTAATCTCATAAACTCCGACAACTTCTTTTCCTGCGCTACCTCAGAGAAATACTTCTCATAAAAATGTTCAACAAACACAGCCCAAACCAACTCAGTACCTGCAGGAAATACCCTGTCCTTTACTGCATTCCACCAATCATTGGCACCGTCCTGTAACTGATACACTGCTAAGTCTACTCTCTCAGTATCGGTGCACTTCAGTACATTAAACGCCTTTTCTAACTCTTCAACCCATCTGAGCGCTAACTCTGCATCGCCCCTACCAGTGAACTTGGGCGGCTTAAGTTTCAGAAATTGCTCAACTAGATAGGGCATCTGTCTCGGTACAACTGGTTGTGCCTCTTCTGCCTGATTACCCCCATTACCAGCTATCGCTGCGGCTTCGGCTGCCTGTGCATATGCGGCTGCCCTCTCCTGAGCCTGCAAACCCATGATATGCCCTATCTCACGGAGCGTCTCCATAACTTCATCCAGTCTGGGGTCTCTGGCCTCTCTGGGCTCGGCTCTCGGTGGTTCTTGCGGTTCCTTTCCTCTCCGGCGACTCATCTCTCGCTAAGCTGGCTACTCAACTACCTGCTATAACCCCACTCAGGAGTCAAAGACTTAAACCATACTAACCCAGTCTAAGTCCTAGGCAGGTATCAAACAATAGCCAAACAATCACATGCGGTCTAACACTGAGCACAATACATCACCCAAGGGAACATGTGTACTCACCTCAGGTCCCGACGCGCCTGCACCTTCGGGGTTGAATCACTTACACAATCAATCAATCAAACAAACACGATTAAGAGACACACCTAGCACACGAGGACACCTAGTTGGCTACCCTTGGTCATCGCTCCTTATCACTCCAGGCTTCGACCGTATGGACAGAGCTAACCTTGCTCTGATACCAATTCAAACGGGGATGTCACGCCCCGAATCCAACTACCCATCGGAACGCAAGCATCCCCTTATTTCTTCGGTCGATCAGAATGCGACGTCCCCAGGAGACATCGCCGACCCACATCAATCAGAGTATAAAAACACATGCGGAAGCAAATACAACCCTGACAAATAAAGATGAACAAGGAAGCCAAACAATCACAATATCAACAGGTAAAACCTCATGCTCGTATATATATCAACAAACTGTTTATACAAGGATCATAGATACAAATACACTACAGTCCGATCACTATGGGTCTAGGTCAAGGTCACATCAAAGTCTAAAGGCCACTAATCCAAAAAGTGTCGGTGGCCGGGTGAGTAGGTCTACACTAAGGATCACTATAACCAAAAAGGTAGGGATCCCTATCGTCAACCAGCTAGTCTAGGGCTCAAAATCTGGGTCACTGGAATCGTCAGGCTCCATGGAAGACTCAGCTGACTCCTCTGAAGAGCTGCGATCTGGCTCTGGCTCATCCACGTCCATGTCAGGGTCCTCCTGATCATCCTGACCCTCCTGATCTCCCCAGTAGTCTGCTAGGAGAGCGTCAGCCTCAGCGTCAGAGTCAAAGTCGTCCTCCAAGTCCACCTCTGCTGCTGCATCCTCGACGTCATCTATATCTACGTCCTCGCCTACCTCATCGACCTCACCATCACCATCATCCTGCTCCATCTCCTCTGGCTCGGGATCGTCCTCCTCCTCATCCATAGGCTCCGGCTCTGGGTCATCGTACCAAACTCCGGGACCTGGCTGGGCATCGACAGTCGGCGGAACGCCAGGTGGAGGCGCATCGACCACCTCGCCATCAGCAATCACCGGCTCTAACTCGCCATCAACGCCTACTGGAATGTCAAAGGTACGGATGGGTCGACTGAGGGTACCGTCCTCCGCCCTACGACACCATGCTATATACTCTTGCTTCTTATGCTCCTCCTCACCCGTGTTAATATACAGAACTGACCTAAACCTCACATGCATCTCGCCATTCCCAGCTGGGAAATGCTCCTCGGACTGCAATATCTGCCTGGGAATCCCAAAAAGTGGAGGCGGATCCTGCATCCTAGGGGGTAGGCTCTGAAATGATCGGTTTTACACAACCGTGAGACTAGCTCAGTGAATCAAATACCTAAACCTAGGCTAGGCTAAAGTGTGTCTCTTAACAGATCAAAATCAAACATTCAAGCCAACAGTCATAAAACTAGATATGATTCAACGTGATTCAACCCCTGCAAGTTAGTACAATTCACATATATATATATATACACCACATACATGTACATACGGGCAGGCGTACACCACACACGCGTGCTCATCTTCTTTAAATGGTTTAATCCACTCAATCATCGCATTCCACACGAATGCCTCATGCAATCACATGCTGACAATTCTCACCACAATACAGCATGATTCACAATTCGCACAATGCAATGTTCAGCTCATCCTTAATCTCACGACCCACAATAGGGCCCGACCCGAAGGCCACAACACTTCATGGCCAGCGTATATAATACGCCCCCGGCCCGGTGTCTTCTAGCCTGCTACAAAGTGCCTGAGGCGCAACACCGCTCACCTACGAACCAGAGCCTGCTACAAAGTGCATGAGGATGGTCGTCTTCCGGTCTAACCGGGCATCGTCCTGCTACAAAGTGCATGAGGACGGAACTCGACCCGTAGGCCACGACCCGTAGGCCATAAGTGATCACACGTCTCAATTTAATCTTAGCCCAATTCCACTCAATTCAGGGCGTTTACCGTGATCACACATAATGCAATGTCACACAATGTCATTTCACATATCAATCTCAACATATCAAGTGGTGACATGCATTTTCATTCCAATGAACACAAATGCCACAACATTTATCCACATTTACAACCAATGTACACTTTCTAGCATTTGTATTCTAATATGTGCAATTCGGCCAAGTCTAAACCCCAAATTTAAACATAGCCCAAACTCATTCAAAACACCCCAATTAAGCCTCCAATGAACATCCAAGACCCCATTAAGTCATATAAGGCATAAACTTGACTTAATCTTGCAAAGCAAGTCCATTTGGCCCCAAAAACAACATTTCTAGCATTTGCATCCTACACATGCAATTCGGCCAACCTAACACCCCACATTTAAACATGGCCAAAATACAATCTAAACACTTCATTTAGGCCTCCAATGTTCAGCCAAGGTCCCCCTCAACCATATATAGCATGTACTAAGCTTAATTAAGCAAAACAAGTTCAATTGGACCTAAAAACAACATTTCTAACATAAAACCCCAAAGGCTCCGAATTTCAGCCATAATGGACAGCCACTAAACCATCATGATTCGGCCATGGTTTCACCTCATATCAACCCTCAACAACAACATACTTTCAGCCATTACTACACAATCCACTAAATAGCACTAATCTAGTTCAAACTTCACAATTCAAACCAAACTAACTCAACTAGACACAATTAGGCCTAATCTAAGTTTAGGTGTTCAACTCACGTTTCGGTGCACCACTCGGGGAAAGATGATGATCATCTACTCGCGGCTTGGCAATGGCAACTCACACGGCTCTCCCGGCGTGCTCGGCACCTCACGGCCACGGCCCACGGCGTCCAAGAGCTGGTCGGCCAAGGGGAAGGGAGGCGCGGCTGAGGCGGCGGCGTGGGGCTGACTTGGCCCTCCACGGCGGTCCTTGCCGTGACCCACGACTCCGGCGTGGCTGTGGACGGCGGGGACGTGGCTGGTTCGGCGGACAAGAGAGAGAGACGAAGGGGAGAGAGAGACGTTGAAGAGGAAGAGGAAATGAAGGGGGAGTGGCCGAATGTGAAAGGGAGGGGGAGAGAGAGAAGATGGCGTGAAGGAGGAGAGAGAGAGAAGAGTTTATCCAATTGAGTCAAAGCTTGGTCAACATCCCTTAGTGGATTCCAAGTGTCACCTTTTTAGCCCATGTGACCATCTTGCCCCTCATCCAATGGCTCTCATTCTTCCCAACTCAATTATTGAAGGGCAATTTTGTCCTTTGCCCCTAACCAACCTTTAACCCCTCTAGTCACCTTAACCAACCTTGGTTAACCCAATTAAATTAATCAAATTCGGAATTAAGCCCAAATAGTCCAAGGGCAATTCCGTCTTTTTGCCGTTCCGAACCAAAATTCCATTTTTCGCACCCATGCGTCCCACGTATGTGTGGCCAACATTTTCTGGCGTCAGAATCTTAAAATTAGTCCGTCGGGTTCCCGAAATTCAACGCTGAACTCTGGGCTCAATTCCGTGAACAACTCTCTCTCAATTTCAATTTTTCTGAAACTCTCACTAACAGGCGGCTGTTTAGGCATACGCGTATCGACTTAGGGCTGTCCGAGTCTCAATGGTTCCGATCATCGAGAGAAAGAGGGTTTATTACTAATCCCGGGGTCACGATCATTTGGTTCGAGTTCAGGATTGGTTGACCACGAGCACGTTTGGTTAAGCAGAACCACCCGCGATCCCAATTGTGCATCGTTGGCCTTGGCCAACCATTTCCATCACTTTTCCTAAGATCGGCCCCTCACTGGTTCACAATATTCCCTCACTCTCTCTCAAATCGGTCCTCGAGTCGCAACTGAGACCCTGGTCCACGTACTAGTGTCCTAGTTAGCCATTCCTCATGGTTAGTATCCCAAGAGTGATCAGCTCTGGGCGAGTCGTACTCAAATGAAATGAGAAATAACATTCATTTTATTAATCCCAGAAATTACATCGAAATTCGGGCTGTTACAACTAATCCTTAGTGGAATCCACTTGTCAACATCCTAGCTCATGTGACCACTTTGCCCCTTCATCAAATGGCTCACACTCATTCAAGACAATTATTGAGGGGCAATATGGACTTTAGCCCCTAACCAACCCTTAACCCCTCTAGTTAGCTTAACCAACCTTGGTTTAGACCAATTTAATTAATCAAATTCGGAATTAAGCCTAAATAGTCCAAGGGCAATTCCGTCTTTTTGCCGTTCCGAACCAAAATTCCATTTTTCGCACCCATGCGTCCCACGTATGTGTGGCCAACATTTTCTGGCGTCAGAATCTTAAAATTAGTCCGTCGGGTCCCCGAAATCCGACACTGAACTCTGGGCTCAATTCCGTGAATAACTCTCTCTCAATTTCAATTTTTCTGAAACTCTCACTAACAGGCGGCTGTTTAGGCATACGCGTATCGACTTAGGGCTGTCCGAGTCTCAATGGTTCCGATCATCGAGAGAAAGAGGGTTTATTACTAATCCCGGGGTCACGATCATTTGGTTCGAGTTCAGGATTGGTTGACCACGAGCACGTTTGGTTAAGCAGAACCACCCGCGATCCCAATTGTGCATCGTTGGCCTTGGCCAACCATTTCCATCACTTTTCCTAAGATCGGCCCCTCACTGGTTCACAATATTCCCTCACTCTCTCTCAAATCGGTCCTCGAGTCGCAACTGAGACCCTGGTCCACGTACTAGTGTCCTAGTTAGCCATTCCTCATGGTTAGTATCCCAAGAGTGATCAGCTCTGGGCGAGTCGTACTCAAATGAAATGAGAAATAACATTCATTTTATTAATCCCAGAAATTACATCGAAATTCGGGCTGTTACACCACCTACCCCGCCTTGGAGCATCCAAGATGGGACTGTGCACGGACTCTCGCTGCTATCGGACGAGGTGGTGCGGTTGCTCCAAAGTCAAGCCTCGTGGAACTTGTTCGTCATCCATGATAAGTAGAAAATAACAACACAAAGGAATCACTCAATATAAGTTCAACCTTGAGCTCTGATACCAACTTGATGCGTGCGTGGGCGAGTGACTCCGAACAGAAAATTTCAGGACTGCACGATTTCGGAAAAATGGGCGTAACTTCCTCAATACAGGTCGGAATGACCCGATTCCAAAAGCCACAGATCAAGGACTCGTAGATCTACAACTTTTGTGTTTTGAGTTTCCACAAATAAGCTCTGTGGAGTGAGCGATTCTGGGAGGAAGTGGACGAGGCACTGTGTTTGTGGGGATGTTTGTAACTCGAGGATATGGAAGGTCTATCACCTAAGCCTAAAGGCACAAGCCACCAGTCTAGGATAAAGGACCGAGATAATTACAGTTCACCACCAAGGCTTAAAGGAAATTCCACCGACCAAGGATAAAGAACTGTTTGATTCACCACCAACGACGTTGGATAAAGAATCGAGATAATAATTCAACTCACAAAGAGGAATTTTCATTCATTCAACCAGTCCCCTTACAAATGAGAATATGTCTCATTATATAGAGATTAGACTCAGAATTGAAAACAACATGGGAACTACCAAAACATTAAAGACTAAACAAGACTGAAATAGCATTAAAGGTCTAGGAACTAGGGAATGCAATAAACAACATGGGAACTAGGAGTCTTAACTCTTCAGCCTTCAAAATTCGTCCATCAATAATAACCAGCAAATATCCACTTCCAAAGAACATTAAATCACTACGGAACTTATCCTGAATAACTCCCTTTTGATATAGCATTGATCAGCAACGAATTTTAATATTGGTATCATCATTCCTTAACCCATCGAAGCAAATTGTAACCGAAGTTAGTCTTGGCATGAATAAGTACCGATAGTGTTTGTTTTGCCGAAGGAATCTGCTCAGGACTTAAGGATTGATCAGTAGTCTCGGATGCTCCCGCATCATTCTCCCCGGGTTGTTTGAGATTTGTCCTCAAATCTGGCAAGCCATCATCCTCCAAGTAAGGAGAAAGATCACCTACATTAAAAGTTGCCGAAACTCCATATTCTCCAGGAAGATCAATCTTGTAAGCATTTTCGCCAATTCTCTCGAGAACTTCAAATGGACCGTCAGCTCTAGGCATAAGCTTATTCTTCCGCTGAGAAGGAAATCTTTCCTTCCTTAAGTGTAACCACACAAGATCACCTGGTTGGAAATGAGCCTTCCTCCGATGTTTATTAGCTTTCTTCTTATAAAACTCGTTAGCCTTCTCGATCTTGCTTCGAATCTGCTCATGGAGTTTTTTCATTGATTCAGCTCGCTCTTTGCCATCAAAGTTCACTTGTGAATTAGATGGAATAGGAATTAAATCAATCGGTGTGAGCGGATTGATTCCATACACAACTTCGAAGGGTGATCGACCAGTAGTATAACTTGGTGATCGATTATAAGCGAACTCAGCATGTGCAAGCTTCAAATCCCAATCTTTTAGAGATTTACTAACCATTCCTCGAAGTAACGTAGTGAGAGTGCGATTGGTTACCTCTGTTTGGCCATCGGTTTGAGGATGACAAGTGGTACTGAATAGAAGTCTAGTCCCAAGCATTCTCCATAAGGTCTTCCAGAAATAACTTAAAAACTTAGAATCACGATCAGATACAATGGTCTTTGGTACTCCATGAAGGCGAATGATCTCCTTGAAATAAAGATCAGCCACATGAGATGCATCATTCGTCTTGTGACATGGAATAAAATGAGCCATTTTAGAAAACCGATCAACGACCACCATAATGGCATCTTTTCCCCTCTGAGTTCTTGGAAGAGCCACAATAAAATCTATGCTCACATCTTCCCAAGGCTGTAATGGTACTGGAAGGGGAGTATACAGTCCTTGTTGGAAATGACTCTTTGCTCTTTGACAAGTTGCACACCTCAAGATGATAGCACGTACGTCTCCACTCATCTTTGGCCAATAAAAGTGCTCTTGAAGGATTTCAAGAGTTTTGTTCACGCCGAAGTGACCAGCCAAACCTCCACCATGTGCTTCTCGGATCAACAATTCTCTAAATGAACTCTTCGGCACACATAATCGATTTCCCTTGAAAAGAAAACCATTTTGGACAGAATATGCACCTTGAATTCCATGTTTGCAACTATCGATAATAGTAGAGAACTCCGGGTCTTCAGAATATAGTTCTTTCATGGATTGAAAACCAAGAATTCTAGAATCAAGAACAGCAAGCATAGAGTATCTTCTTGATAAAGCATCCGCAACAACATTAGTATGGCCAGGTTTATACTTCGAAACGAAAGAAAAGGATTGAAGAAATTCTACCCATTTGGCATGCCTTGAGTTGAGCTTGCGTTGGCCACTAATAAACTTCAAAGCCTCATGATCAGAATGAAGTACAAACTGTTTAGGCCTCAAATAGTGACTCCAATGATCAAGAGCTCTCACAATGGCGTAGAACTCCTTATCATAAGTTGAGTAGTTCTTCTTCGAATCAGTTAACTTTTCACTGAAATATGCCAATGGCCTTTGTTCTTGAACAAGAACAGCTCCAATGCCAACTCCACTTGCATCACATTCAACTTCAAATACTTTATCAAAATTAGGAAGGGCAAGAACGGGGGACTCACATAGCTTCTGTTTGATGAGTTCAAAAGCGTCATGAGCAGCTCTTGTCCATTCAAAAGAACCCTTCTTCATGCATTCAGTGATAGGGGCCATGATTGTACTGAAGTTCTTCACAAAACGACGATAGAAAGAAGCAAGGCCATGAAAACTCCTTACATCGGTGATGGATTTCGGAACCGGCCAGGTTTTCATTGCATCCACCTTCAATTGATCAACGGAAATTCCATCTTTCGAAACCACATATCCAAGGAATATAATGCTGGAAGAGAAGAACTCACACTTCTCCATTTTGGCATAAAGCTTCTGTTCTCTCAAGGCTTTAAAGACCTGTTTCAAATGAGATATATGCTCCTCCTCGCTTCGACTATAAACAAGGATATCGTCAAAGTATACAACAACAAATCGACCAATAAAGGAACGAAGAACCTCGTTCATAAGCCTCATGAACGTACTTGGAGCATTAGAGAGTCCGAATGGCATAACCATCCATTCATATAAACCTCCCTTAGTCTTGAAGGCTGTTTTCCACTCATCTCCTTCCGGCATTCGGATCTGGTGATAGCCACTTCGCACAATTCGCACAATGCAACGTTCAACTCATACTTAATCTCACGACCCACAATAGGGCCCGACCCGAAGGCCACAACACTTCATGGCCAGCGTATATAATACGCCCCCGGCCCGGTGTCTTCTAGCCTGCTACAAAGTGCCTGAGGCGCAACACCGCTCACCTACGAACCAGAGCCTGCTACAAAGTGCATGAGGATGGTCGTCTTCCGGTCTAACCGGGCATCGTCCTGCTACAAAGTGCATGAGGACGGAACTCGACCCGTAGGCCACGACCCGAAGGCCATAAGTGATCACACGTATAAATTTTATCTTAGCCCAATCCACTCTTTTCAGGGCATGTACCGTGATCACACACAATGCAATGTCACACCGCACAATCGTACAATGCCAATTCATATCTCAATCTCGACATACCAAGTGCGCGACATGCATTTTCACATCAATGAATACAATGCTACAACAGTTACGAACATTCACAACTAATGGACACATTCTAGCATTTGTATTCTATCAAGTGCAATTCGGCCAAATTGAAACCCTAACTCCAAACATAGCCAAAACGCATACAAAACACTCCAATTAAGCCCCCAATGATCAGCCAAGACCCCACTAAAACATATAAGGCATAAACATAGCTTAATCTTGCAAAACAAGCCCATTTAGCACCAAAAACACCATTTCTAGTACCACCACTCAAGGGCTCCGAATTTCACTCATCATGGACAGCAACCACACCCACCTAAATCAGCCATACTTTTTGCCTTAAATCACCCTCAACAACATTTCTAACTCAGCCATTAACCACACAATCATTAACAACACTAATCTAGTCCAAAACTCCACAAATCAACCTAACTAAACACAATCAAGCCTAATCTAAGTTTAGGTATATGACTCACGTTTCGGTGCACCACTCGGGGAATTATCAGAGACAGACTGAGAACAGCTCAGAGCCGTCAGAAAAGTTATGCCGACCGGAGACGACGACCCTTAGAGTTTCAAGTGGGAGACCATGTATTTTTGAAGGTATCGCCGATGAAAGGATTGTCCCGGTTTGGTAAGAAAGGAAAACTCAGTCCCAGGTACGTTGGGCCATTTGAGATATTGGAGAAGATTGGTGATATGGCCTATCGTCTTGCCTTGCCGCCTAACTTGTCGCAGGTGCATAATGTATTCCACGTGTCGATGTTGAGAAAGTATGAACCAGATCCGACCCACGTTCTAAGATACGAGGAGATAGACGTGGACGACAAAGTGTCGTACGTGGAGAGACCAGTCAGGATTGAGGACCGAAGAGATCGAGTGCTCAGGAATAAGACTATCCCAATGGTGAAGGTGGTATGGGAGCACCACGGCACGGAGGGCGCTACTTGGGAAAGTGAAGAGACCATGAGGCGTCAGCACCCCCAGTTGTTTGATTAGACGGGATAGTAGTGCAAATTTCGAGGACGAAATTTTTGTAAGGGGGGAAGGTTGTAACAGCCCGAATTTCGATGTAATTTCTGGGATTAATAAAATGAATGTTATTTCTCATTTCATTTTAGTACGACTCGCCCAGAGCTGATCACTCTTGGGATACTAACCATGAGGAATGGCTAACTAGGACACTAGTACGTGGACCAGGGTCTCAGTCGCGACTCGAGGACCGATTTGAGAGAGAGTGAGGGAATATTGTGAACCAGTGAGGGGCCGATCTTAGGAAAAGTGATGGAAATGGTATGGCCAAGGCCAACGATGCACAATTGGGATCGCGGGTGGTTCTGCTTAACCAAACGTGCTCGTGGCCAACCAATCCTGAACTCGAACCAAATGATCGTGACCCCGGGATTAGTAATAAACCCTCTTTCTCTCGATGATCGGAACCATTGAGACTCGGACAGCCCTAAGTCGATACGCGTATTCCTAAACAGCCGCCTGTTAGTGAGAGTTTCAGAAAAATTGAAATTGAGAGAGAGTTGTTCACGGAATTGAGCCCAGAGTTCAGTGTCGGATTTCGGGGACCCGACGGACTAATTTTAAGGTTCTGACGTCAGAAAATGTTAGCCACACATATATGGGACGCTTGGGTGCGAAAAACGGAATTTTGGTTCGGAACGGCAAAAAGACGAAATTGCCCTTGGACTAATAGGACTTAATTCCGAATTTTGAAGATTTAATTTGGGTTAAACCATGGGTGGTTAAGTTGTCTAGAGTAGTTAAAGTTTGGTTAGGGGCAAAGGACAAAAATACCCCTCAATAATTCATTTGGATTAGTTATTAGCCTTTGGATGGAGGGTGGTTTGGTCTAGGGGCTTGGATGAGTGACACTTGTCACCCCAAAAGTTGAAAGTGACTAAGGTTTGACTAAATAGGATAAGCTCACTCTCTCTCCTCCATTTTTTCTTCTCCCTCACGCCACTCTCTTTCTTCTCCCTCTCTCCTCTCTTGTTCGGCCACAACTCCCCACCGTCTCTCTCTCCCCTTCGTTCTCTCCTCCTCTTGGCCGATCAAGACCAGCCACCGTCGCCACCTCAAGCAGCAGCTCGCCGGAGCCGTGGGCCACGGCAAGGGAAGCCGTGGAGGGCCGGTCTAGCCTTCAAGTCGCCGTCCTCCTCCTCTCCCCCTTGGAAGCTCCATTCGGCCACCACCAATCAGCCGCCGTTGGCCGTGGAAACCAGCCACCGCCGTGAGCACCGCCGTGAGCCGTCCTTGAGCCGGGAGTTGGGATGTACTTGTTCCTCCCGCATATCGTCCACCCCGAAGTGAGTTGAACACCTAAACTTAGATTAGGCCTAATTGTGTCTAGTTGAGTTAGTTTGGTTTGAATTGTGAAGTTTGAACTAGATTAGTGCTATTTAGTGGATTGTGTAGTAATGGCTGAAAGTATGTTGTTGTTGAGGGTTGATATGAGGTGAAACCATGGCCGAATCATGATGGTTTAGTGGCTGTCCATTATGGCTGAAATTCGGAGCCTTTGGGGTTTTATGTTAGAAATGTTGTTTTTAGGTCCAATTGAACTTGTTTTGCTTAATTAAGCTTAGTACATGCTATATATGGTTGAGGGGGACCTTGGCTGAACATTGGAGGCCTAAATGAAGTGTTTAGATTGTATTTTGGCCATGTTTAAATGTGGGGTGTTAGGTTGGCCGAATTGCATGTGTAGGATGCAAATGCTAGAAATGTTGTTTTTGGGGCCAAATGGACTTGCTTTGCAAGATTAAGTCAAGTTTATGCCTTATATGACTTAATGGGGTCTTGGATGATCATTGGAGGCTTAATTGGGGTGTTTTGAATGAGTTTGGGCTATGTTTAAATTTGGGGTTTAGACTTGGCCGAATTGCACATATTAGAATACAAATGCTAGAAAGTGTACATTGGTTGTAAATGTGGATAAATGTTGTGGCATTTGTGTTCATTGGAATGAAAATGCATGTCACCACTTGATATGTTGAGATTGATATGTGAAATGACATTGTGTGACATTGCATTATGTGTGATCACGGTAAACGCCCTGAATTGAGTGGAATTGGGCTAAGATAAAATTGAGACGTGTGATCACTTATGGCCTACGGGTCGTGGCCTACGGGTCGAGTTCCGTCCTCATGCACTTTGTAGCAGGACGATGCCCGGTTAGACCGGAAGACGACCATCCTCATGCACTTTGTAGCAGGCTCTGGTTCGTAGGTGAGCGGTGTTGCGCCTCAGGCACTTTGTAGCAGGCTAGAAGACACCGGGCCGGGGGCGTATTATATACGCTGGCCATGAAGTGTTGTGGCCTTCGGGTCGGGCCCTATTGTGGGTCGTGAGATTAAGGATGAGCTGAACATTGCATTGTGCGAATTGTGAATCATGCTGTATTGTGGTGAGAATTGTCAGCATGTGATTGCATGAGGCATTCGTGTGGAATGCGATGATTGAGTGGATTAAACCATTTAAAGAAGATGAGCACGCGTGTGTGGTGTACGCCTGCCCGTATGTACACGTATGTGGTGTATATATATATGTGAATTGTACTAACTTGCAGGGGTTGAATCACGTTGAATCATATCGAGTTTTATGACTGTTGGCTTGAATGTTTGATTTTGATCTGCTAAGAGACACACTTTAGCCTAGCCTAGGTTTAGGTATTTGATTCACTGAGCTAGTCTCACGGTTGTGTAAAACCGATCATTTCAGAGCCTACCCCCTAGGATGCAGGACCCGCCTCCACTTTTTGGGATTCCCAGACAGATATTGCAGTCCGAGGAGCATTTCCCAGCTGGGAATGGCGAGATGCATGTGAGGTTTAGGTCAGTTCTGTATATTAACACGGGTGAGGAGGAGCACAAGAAACAAGAGTATATAGCATGGTGTCGTAGGGCGGAGGACGATCCCGAGCCAGAGGCGATGGAGCAGGATGATGGTGATGGTGAGGTTGATGAGGTAGGCGAGGACGTAGATATAGATGCCGTCGAGGATGCAGCCGCAGAGGTGGACTTGGAGGACGACTTTGACTCTGACGCTGAGGCTGACGCTCTCCTAGCAGACTACTGGGGAGATCAGGAGGGTCAGGATGATCAGGAGGACCCTGACATGGACGTGGATGAGCCAGAGCCTGATCGCAGCTCTTCAGAGGAGTCAGCTGAGTCTTCCATGGAGCCTGACGATTCCAGCGACCCAGACTTTGAGCCCTAGACTAGCTGGTTGACGATAGGGATCCCTACCTTTTTGTTATAGTGATCCTTAGTACTGACCTACTCACCCGGCCACCGACACTTTTTGGATTAGTGGCCTTTAGACTTTGATGTGACCTTGACCTAGACCCATAGTGATCGGACTGTAGTGTATTTGTATCTATGATCCTTGTATAAACAGTTTGTTGATATATATGAGCATGAGGTTTTACCTGATGATGACTTGAGTGTTTGGCTTCCTTGTTCATCTTTATTTGTCAGGGTTGTATTTGCTTCCGCATGTGTTTTTATACTCTGATGTTGTTGTTGGGTCGGCGATGTCTCCTGGGGACGTCGCACTATGATCGACCGAAGAGATAAGGGGATGCTCGCGTTCCGATGGGTAGTTGGGTTCGGGGCGTGACATCCCCGTTTGAATTGGTATCAGAGCAAGGTCAGCTCTATCCATACGGTCGAAGCCTGGAGTGATAAGGAGCGATGACCAAGGGTAGCCAACTAGGTGTCCTTGTGTGCTAGGTGTGTCTCTTAATCGTGTTTGTTTGATTGATTGATTGTGTAAGTGATTCAACCCCGAAGGTGCAGGCGCGTCAGGACCTGAGGTGAGTATATATATTCCCTTGGGTGATGTATTGTGCTCAGTGTTAGACCGCATGTGATTGTTTGGCTATTGTTTGATACCTGCCTAGGACTTAGACTGGGTTAGTATGGTTTAAGTCTTTGACTCCTTAGTGGGGTTATAGCAGGTAGTTGAGTAGCCAGCTTAGAGAGAGATGAGTCGCCGAAGAGGAAAGGAACCGCAAGAACCACCGAGAGCCGAGCCCAGAGAGGCCAGAGACCCCAGACTGGATGAAGTTATGGAGACCCTCCGTGAGATAGGACATATCATGGGTTTGCAGGCTCAGGAGAGGGCAGCCGCATATGCACAGGCAGCCGAAGCTGCAGCGATAGCCGGTAATGGGGGTAACCAGGCAGAAGAGGCACAACCAGTTGTACCGAGACAGATGCCCTATCTAGTTGAGCAATTTCTGAAGCTTAAGCCGCCCAAGTTCACTGGTAGGGGCGATGCAGAGTTAGCGCTCAGATGGGTTGAAGAGTTGGAAAAGGCGTTTAATGTATTGAAGTGCACCGATACCGAGAGAGTAGATTTAGCAGTGTATCAGTTACAGGACGGTGCCAATGATTGGTGGAATGCAGTAAAGGACAGGGTATTTCCTGCAGGTACTGAGTTGGTTTGGGCTGTGTTTGTTGAACATTTTTATGAGAAGTATTTCTCTGAGGTAGCGCAGGAAAAGAAGTTGTCGGAGTTTATGAGATTACGCCAGGGACAGATGACAGTGGACCAATACGAGGCGGAGTTTGCGAGATTGGCTAAGTTTGCGCCTACGTTGGTGGTGAATCCGAGAGACAAGGCTAGGAGGTTTCGAGATGGATTGAAACCGGACCTCAGGAGCCAGATTCTATCTCATAACCTGAAAGACTACAGTGAAATGTACGAGAGGGCTCAGATCATAGAAAGAGATCAGCAAGAGAGAGCCGCCGCCTCAGGATCACGGTTTATGCCCAATAGAGACAATCGCAGGTTGGGAAAGAGGCCAATGACTGGGAATAGACGGTTCGTTCCATCTGCGAGGAGAAACATTGGGAAGCCTAACCCGCCTCCGAGTAGGTTCGGAGCATGTTTCAGGTGTGGGAGTTTTGACCACCAGATTAGGTCGTGTCCTCAGATGCGTCCAGCGGGATCGCAAGCACCAGCTCAACCGCCTAGGATGGGGAATCAGGGTGGACATTCCCCAGCGACTAACCCAGGACGACCACCAGCCCAAGGAAGGGTGTATGCTATGGCGCGCAAGGATGCGGAGAAAGCGCCAGGGGTGGTCACAGGTACGATTTCTTTGGGAGACCACGCAGCTTATGCTTTGTTTGATCCAGGGGCAACCCATTCTTTTGTGTCAGAACAGTTTATTAGATTGGTTGGGTTTGAGCCTATTTTGCTTGAGACTGTGTTATGCGTATCTACCCCGTTGAATGATAGAATGATAGTCTCTTTTGGATGGCCTGCATGTAAGATAGTGATTGGTGGTGTGGAAGGTCGTATCGACTTGGCAGTGTTGGCCATGTTCGATTTTGATGTTATTGTTGGGATGGACTGGTTAGTGCAGCAGAAGGCTGTAGTGGATTGTGATAGTAAAATGATCCAGTTCAATCCAATTGGACAACCTAGGTTTGAATTTCAAGGAAGTCGAGGAGGAACATCGATTCCTTGGATCTCTTCACTGGAAGTGAATGAGTTGTTGAACGAAGGATGTGAAGGATACCTGGTCAATGTAGTGGATCCCACTGTACCAGAGCTTCAGTTAGAAGATATCCCGGTAGTATGCAACTTTCCAGAAGTATTTCCACAGGAATTGCCAGGCTTACCACCTGAGCGGGAAGTTGAGTTTGTAATTGAGCTAGCCCCGGGTACAGAGCCGATTTCAAAAGCCCCATATCGGATGTCATTGCCTGAGTTAAAGGAGTTGAAAGTCCAGATGCAGGAGTTATTGGACAAGGGTTTCATCCGTCCGAGCGCGTCTCCATGGGGAGCGCCGGTGCTGTTTGTGAAAAAGAAAGACGGAACCCTGAGATTGTGTATCGACTACAGGCAGCTGAACCAGGTTACAGTAAAGAACAAGTACCCACTGCCTAGGATCGACGACTTGTTTGATCAGTTGCAGGGAGCGTCGGTATTCTCCAAGATTGACCTACGGACAGGATATCACCAGTTGAGAATCAAGAAGGAGGATATACCTAAGACAGCCTTCAGGACGAGGTATGGGCACTATGAGTTTACAGTTATGCCCTTTGGACTGACGAATGCTCCTGCAGCTTTCATGGATCTAATGAACAGAGTGTTTAAGGAATTTTTGGATCAGTCAGTGATTGTCTTCATCGACGACATATTGGTATATTCTAAGAGTCCTGAAGAGCATGAGGTACACTTGACTGAGGTGCTACGGACGTTAAGAGAGCATGCGCTCTACGCCAAGTTCAGCAAGTGTGAATTTTGGCTCAGTCGAGTAGCTTTCCTTGGACATATAGTGTCGGGAGAAGGGATATCAGTAGACCCGACCAAGATAGAGGCCGTGACTAATTGGCCGAGACCGACCTCAGTGACCGAGATCCGAAGTTTCCTTGGACTGGCTGGCTATTATAGACGGTTTGTGGAAGGATTCTCATCCATAGCCATGCCCTTGACCAGATTGTTAAAGAAGGAATCTAAGTTCGAATGGGATGACAAGTGTGAGAAAAGTTTTCAGGAGTTGAAGCACAGACTTACGACAGCTCCAGTGTTGACTATTCCATCCGGATCAGGAGGATTCGAGGTGTACAGTGATGCTTCATTGAGAGGGCTAGGTTGTGTGTTGATGCAGCATGGGAAAGTGGTGGCGTATGCGTCGAGGCAGTTGAGACCTCATGAGATGAATTATCCGACGCACGATTTAGAGTTGGCTGCGATAGTATTTGCCCTTAAGATCTGGAGGCATTATCTTTGTGGGGAAAAGTTTCAAATCTACACGGACCATCAGAGCCTCAAGTACCTATTTTCGCAGAAAGAGCTGAACATGAGGCAGAGAAGGTGGATGGAACTACTGAAAGACTATGATTGCGACATCCTGTATCATCCGGGTAAGGCCAATAGAGTAGCAGATGCTTTAAGTCGCAAGTCTAGTGTGGCACATATGATGGTGCGAGAATGGACGTTGTTGGAACGGCTCAGAGATTCAGAGTTTAAGTTCGAAGTGAGCCAGATGTCCAGTTTGATGGCAGCCTTGAGGATTGAACCCGAGATCCAGGCAAGGATTAAAGAACTCCAGTCTACGGATCAAGAAATCCAGAAGATCATTGGATTGGATGTTTCTAAAAGGAGGCCGGACTTCCAGATGAGCGAGGATGGAACTTTAAGGTTCAGAGGAAGATTGTGTGTACCAGACAATGAAGGTCTGAAGGAGGAAATCTTGAGTGAAGCTCATCGGAGTCAGTACAGTATCCACCCAGGTAGTACGAAGATGTACCAGAACTTAAGACAACATTATTGGTGGAATGGAATGAAAGCTGATGTGGCGAGACACGTGGCTAAGTGTTTGACGTGCCAACAAGTGAAGGCACAACACTGCAAGCCTGGTGGAATGTTGAGACCATTAGAGATCCCAGAGTGGAAATGGGAGCATATCACCATGGATTTTGTAACGGGACTGCCACGAAGCCAGAAAGGGAATGATTCTATATGGGTGATAGTGGATCGTCTGACCAAGTCAGCGCATTTTCTGGCAGTGCGAAAGGACCTTGAACTGGAAAGGTATGCTGAGTTGTATGTACGGCAGATAGTGCGATTGCATGGAGTACCGGTGACTATTACGTCAGATCGCGATCCGAGATTTATGGCCAATTTTTGGAAAAGTCTGCAAGTGGCCTTAGGAACAAAGTTGCAATTCAGCACGGCTTATCATCCACAGACAGATGGCCAATCAGAGAGAACAATTCAGACTCTGGAGGATATGCTGAGAGCTTGTGTTGTAGATTTTCAGGGCAAATGGGAAGAACAGTTGCATTTAGTGGAGTTTGCCTACAATAACAGCTACCAGCAGAGTATTCAGATGGCGCCGTTTGAGGCATTGTATGGTAGAGCGTGCAGAACACCAGTATGTTGGGATGAGGTTGGTGAGCGCAGCATTACTGGGCCAGAGTTAGTACAGCAGACAGTTGAGGCCGTTGAGATTATCAGAGACAGACTGAGAACAGCGCAGAGCCGTCAGAAAAGTTATGCCGACCGGAGAAGACGACCCTTAGAGTTTCAAGTGGGAGACCATGTATTCTTGAAGGTATCGCCGATGAAAGGATTGTCCCGGTTTGGTAAGAAAGGAAAACTCAGTCCCAGGTACGTTGGGCCATTTGAGATATTGGAGAAGATTGGTGATATGGCCTATCGTCTTGCCTTGCCGCCTAACTTATCACAGGTGCATAATGTATTCCACGTGTCGATGTTGAGAAAGTATGAACCAGATCCGACCCACGTTCTAAGATACGAGGAGATAGACGTGGACGATAAAGTGTCGTACGTGGAGAGACCAGTCAGGATTGAGGATCGAAGAGATCGAGTGCTCAGGAATAAGATCATCCCGATGGTAAAGGTTGTATGGGAGCACCACGGCACAGAGGGCGCTACTTGGGAAAGTGAAGAGACCATGCGGCGTCAGCACCCCCAGTTGTTTGAGTAGACGGGATAGTAGTGCAAATTTCGAGGACGAAATTTTTGTAAGGGGGGAAGGTTGTAACAGCCCGAATTTCGATGTAATTTCTGGGATTAATAAAATGAATGTTATTTCTCATTTCATTTGAGTACGACTCGCCCAGAGCTGATCACTCTTGGGATACTAACCATGAGGAATGGCTAACTAGGACACTAGTACGTGGACCAGGGTCTCAGTCGCGACTCGAGGACCGATTTGAGAGAGAGTGAGGGAATATTGTGAACCAGTGAGGGGCCGATCTTAGGAAAAGTGATGGAAATGGTTGGCCAAGGCCAACGATGCACAATTGGGATCGCGGGTGGTTCTGCTTAACCAAACGTGCTCGTGGTCAACCAATCCTGAACTCGAACCAAATGATCGTGACCCCGGGATTAGTAATAAACCCTCTTTCTCTCAATGATCGGAACCATTGAGACTCGGACAGCCCTAAGTCGATACGCGTATGCCTAAACAGCCGCCTGTTAGTGAGAGTTTCAGAAAAATTGAAATTGAGAGAGAGTTGTTCACGGAATTGAACCCAGATTTCGGTGTCGGATTTCGGGGACTCGACGGACTAATTTTAAGATTCTGACGCCAGAAAATGTTGGCCACACATACGTGGGACGCATGGGTGCGAAAAATGGAATTTTGGTTCGGAACGGCAAAAAGACGGAATTGCCCTTGGACTATTTAGGCTTAATTCCGAATTTGATTAATTAAATTGGTCTAAACCAAGGTTGGTTAAGCTAACTAGAGGGGTTAAGGGTTGGTTAGGGGCTAAAGTCCATATTGCCCCTCAATAATTGTCTTGGATGAATGTGGGCCATAGGATGAAGGGTATTTTGGGCAAGTGTACTAAGATGATGACATGTGTCATCCACTAAGGAAATTTTGACCAACTTTTTTGACCAAGAATGGATAATCTTCTCTCTCTCTCCTCTTCTCACGCACACCATCCCTCCCTCACCATTCGGCCAACTCTCTCCTCTCCATTTCCTCTCCGCCGTTCTTCATCATCTTCACCGGACCAGCCACGTCGCCGCCGTCCACAGCCACGCCGGAGTCGCGGGTCACGGCAAGGACCGCCGTGGAGGGCCAAGTCAGCCCCACGCCGCCGCCTCAGCCGCGCCTCCCTTCCCCTTGGCCGACCAGCCCTTGGACGCTTCATTCGGCCACCACCAAGCCGCCGTGGCCGTGAGAGCCGGACCACGCCGTGAGCCGCCACCGTCGTCGAGCCGCGAGTAGATGATCATCATCTTCCCCCGAGTGGTGCACCGAAACGTGAGTCGTATGCCTAAACTTAGATTAGGCTTGATTGTGTTTAGTTAGGTTGATTTGTGGAGTTTTAGACTAGATTAGTGTTGTTAATGATTGTGTGGTTAATGGTTGAGTTAGAAATGTTGTTGAGGGTGATTTAAGGCAAAAAGTATGGCTGATTAAGGTGGGTGTGGTTGCTGTCCATGATGAGTGAAATTCGGAGCCCTTGAGTGGTGGTACTAGAAATGGTGTTTTTGGTGCTAAATGGGCTTGTTTTGCAAGATTAAGCTATGTTTATGCATTATATGTCTTAGTGGGGGTCTTGGCTGATCATTGGAGGCTTAATTGGAGTGTTTTGTATGTGTTTTGGCCATGTTTGGAGTTAGGGTTTCAATTTGGCCGAATTGCACTTGATAGAATACAAATGCTAGAATGTGTCCATTGGTTGTGAATGTTCGTAACTGTTGTAGCATTGTATTCATTGATGTGAAAATGCATGTCACGCACTTGGTATGTCGAGATTGAGATATGAATTGGCATTGTGCGATTGTGCGGTGTGACATTGCATTGTGTGTGATCACGGTACATGCCCTGAAAAGAGTGGATTGGGCTAAGATAAAAATTATATGTGTGATCACTTGTGGCCTTCGGGTCGTGGCCTACGGGTCGAGTTCCGTCCTCATGCACTTTGTAGCAGGACGATGCCCGGTTAGACCGGAAGACGACCATCCTCATGCACTTTGTAGCAGGCTCTGGTTCGTAGGTGAGCGGTGTTGCGCCTCAGGCACTTTGTAGCAGGCTAGAAGACACCGGGCCGGGGGCGTATTATATACGCTGGCCATGAAGTGTTGTGGCCTTCGGGTCGGGCCCTATTGTGGGTCGTGAGATTAAGTATGAGTTGAATGTTGCATTGTGCGAATTGTGGATCATGCTGTATTGTGGTGAGCATTGTCAGCATGTGATTGCATGAGGCATTCGTGTGGGATGCGATGATTGAGTGGTTTAAACCATTTAAAGAAGATGAGCACGCGTGTGTGGTGTACGCCTGCCCGTATGTACACGTATGTGGTGTATATATATATGTGAATTGTACTAACTTGCAGGGGTTGAATCACGTTGTATCATATTGAGTTTTATGACTGTTGGCTTGAATGTTTGATTTTGATCTGTTAAGAGACACACTTTAGCCTAGCCTAGGTTTAGGTATTTGATTCACTGAGCTAGTCTCACGGTTGTGTAAAACCGATCATTTCAGAGCCTACCCCCTAGGATGCAGGACCCGCCTCCACTTTTTGGGATTCCCAGACAGATATTGCAGTCCGAGGAGCATTTCCCAGCTGGGAATGGCGAGATGCATGTGAGGTTTAGGTCAGTTCTGTATATTAACACGGGTGAGGAGGAGCACAAGAAACAAGAGTATATAGCATGGTGTCGTAGGGCGGAGGACGGTACCCTCAGTCGACCCATCCGTACCTTTGACATTCCAGTAGGCGTTGATGGCGAGTTAGAGCCGGTGATTGCTGATGGCGAGGTGGTCGATGCGCCTCCACCTGGCGTTCCGCCGACTGTCGATGCCCAGCCAGGTCCCGGAATTTGGTACGATGACCCAGAGCCGGAGCCTATGGATGAGGAGGAGGACGATCCCGAGCCAGAGGCGATGGAGCAGGATGATGGTGATGGTGAGGTTGATGAGGTAGGCGAGGACGTAGATATAGATGCCGTCGAGGATGCAGCCGCAGAGGTGGACTTGGAGGACGACTTTGACTCTGACGCTGAGGCTGACGCTCTCCTAGCAGACTACTGGGGAGATCAGGAGGGTCAGGATGATCAGGAGGACCCTGACATGGACGTGGATGAGCCAGAGCCTGATCGCAGCTCTTCAGAGGAGTCAGCTGAGTCTTCCATGGAGCCTGACGATTCCAGCGACCCAGACTTTGAGCCCTAGACTAGCTGGTTGACGATAGGGATCCCTACCTTTTTGTTATAGTGATCCTTAGTACTGACCTACTCACCCGGCCACCGACACTTTTTGGATTAGTGGCCTTTAGACTTTGATGTGACCTTGACCTAGACCCATAGTGATCGGACTGTAGTGTATTTGTATCTATGATCCTTGTATAAACAGTTTGTTGATATATATGAGCATGAGGTTTTACCTGATGATGACTTGAGTGTTTGGCTTCCTTGTTCATCTTTATTTGTCAGGGTTGTATTTGCTTCCGCATGTGTTTTTATACTCTGATGTTGTTGTTGGGTCGGCGATGTCTCCTGGGGACGTCGCACTACGATCGACCGAAGAGGTAAGGGGATGCTCGCGTTCCGATGGGCAAGTTGGGTTCGGGAACTTCTGGAACTTCGCATCTCATCATGAGTTGTTCGAACTCACGAATATATTCTTCAATACTCATCCCTTGTTGTCTTAGGGAATTCAACTTGAGAAACAGATCTTGCTTATAGGTATCGGGCAAGAACCTCTTCTTCATGAGTTTCTTGAGTTTATCCCAAGACTTGATTCGGCTTTTCCCTTCTCTAGCCCGCTGATGCCTTAAATTCTCCCACCATAGAGAAGCATATTTAGTAAGTTTCAGAACAGCGACTTTGCACCTCTTCTCATCCGAGTAGGACTTGAAGTCAAAAACTCGTTCAATGGCATGGAGCCAATCAACAAAGTTGTCAGGATTGAGACTACCCTCGAATTCAGGTACATCTGTTTTAATCTCACGGTCATTCTCATGGTGTCTTCTTCTTCTTCGAACTCGGTGCTCAGAGGCACTAGAGTTGCCTCCGGTGAAATCAGAATCATCATTAGAATTGTGATGCGAATCTGAATCGTCATGGTGTCGCTGAACATCGGGACGCCTTGCTGGTTGCTCTTGTCTTGGTGGTTGCTCTTGTCTCGCCGGGTTCTCTAGGAGATTGAGAATTCGCTCCATTTGCCTTTGGAGATTCTCTATAGCACGATCTCGCCTTAGGTTGTGCGCTTGCTCCAAAGTCAAGCCTCGTGGAACTTGTTCGTCATCCATGATAAGTAGAAAATAACAACACAAAGGAATCACTCAATATAAGTTCAACCTTGAGCTCTGATACCAACTTGATGCGTGCGTGGGCGAGTGACTCCGAACAGAAAATTTCAAGACTGCACGATTTCGGAAAAATGGGCGTAACTTCCTCAATACAGGTCGGAATGACCCGATTCCAAAAGCCACAGATCAAGGACTCGTAGATCTACAACTTTCGTGTTTTGAGTTTCCACAAATAAGCTCTGTGGAGTGAGCGATTCTGGGAGGAAGTGGACGAGGCACTGTGTTTGTGGGGATGTTTGTAACTCGAGGATATGGAAGGTCTATCACCTAAGCCTAAAGGCACAAGCCACCAGTCTAGGATAAAGGACCGAGATAATTACAGTTCACCACCAAGGCTTAAAGGAAATTCCACCGACCAAGGATAAAGAACTGTTTGATTCACCACCAACGACGTTGGATAAAGAATCGAGATAATAATTCAACTCACAAAGAGGAATTTTCATTCATTCAACCAGTCCCCTTACAAATGAGAATATGTCTCATTATATAGAGATTAGACTCAGAATTGAAAACAACATGGGAACTACCCAAACATTAAAGACTAAACAAGACTGAAATAGCATTAAAGGTCTAGGAACTAGGGAATGCAATAAACAACATGGGAACTACCCAAACATTAAAGACTAAACAAGACTGAAATAGCATTAAAGGTCTAGGAACTAGGGAATGCAATAAACAACATGGGAACTAGGAGTCTTAACTCTTCAGCCTTCAAAATTCGTCCATCAATAATAACCAGCAAATATCCACTTCCAAAGAACATTAAATCACTACGGAACTTATCCTAAATAACTCCCTTTTGATATAGCATTGATCAGCAACGAATTTTAATATTGGTATCATCATTCCTTAACCCATCGAAGCAAATTGTAACCGAAGTTAGTCTTGGCATGAATAAGTACCGATAGTGTTTGTTTTGCCGAAGGAATCTGCTCAGGACTTAAGGATTGATCAGTAGTCTCGGATGCTCCCGCATCAGTAGGGGTGTCAAAATAACCCAGCCAAACAAGACCCGACTTGACCCAAACTGAACCGGCCCGAAAATTTTCATATTGGGTTGAGTTGGACCTTAACTTGTTTGGGTAACAATAAAAATAATTGGGTATTGTTTGGATTTATTGGGCTTGGGTACCCGAGCCCAACCCAAACAATAACCCAAACAATGAAACCCTAAGACGTCTCTTCCACTTTTCTCTCTCACTCTCTCGCCTCTTCTGCGTTTTCTGTACTCCATCCAGTTCGAGTCCGATGGCAACGGCCCTGGCGGCACCGCAGTGCAAGGGAGTGGTCACATCGATGGGGGGAACAAGGGCGGGGGTTACGGTGGCAGGGGAAGGGGAAGGGGGTGGGGCTATAGTGGCAGGTCCTCGTCGTCGTCAGAGGATCTGAGGAACGACACCTAGAAGCAGTATCCCCGCTTGGCGAAGGCGACGTCCGCGGCGTCGGCGCTGGGATCGCGATCCCGCTGAGGGAAGACCTAGAGGGAATGCTAGTCGAACATTTCACTCAGACCTCGGCGTCGGCGCCGGGCTTCTTCCTTGGTGGTGGGTCGCAACACGACTATGCTCAAGGAGAGGAGGATCGATCTCGGAGAGAACAATAAGGAGAGGCAGAGAGGCGTGATGGATGAGGATGCCATGGCGATGGGGAAGAGTGAAATTGCTAACTTTGATGATGGAGGTGAAGGTGGTGGCGTCTCTCTGTCCTCCTTTTCTCGTCTCCTCTGTCGATCCAATAAGAACGACAAAGAGGGGAAGAAACGATGGGAATGCAAGAGGAAGTTGAGGGGCCTCATCGCCGAGAAGCACTGCGCTCTGATCATTGTTTGAAACACGGCCCGACCCGACCTGACCCGGCCCGATTGTGCGGCGATATCTTATTCAGGTCTTGTTTCGGGTCGGGTCGAACACGCATGTCAAGTATTTTGGGTCGGGTCGAGTATCATGAAAACTCGACCCGACCCGACCATTGACACCGTTAACGTGGAGTTAGGATCTGATGAAGAGTTAGGGCTCTACATGGACCCCGAGTTGGAGCCAGATTCAGAGGATGATTGGGTAACTGCTCAGGCCATAGAGTCGGAGGAGTCCGAGCCGAGCGGGAGGTCCTCAAAGGATTCTGTAGAGTCCTCAGACCCTGATTGGGAGCCTTAGAGCAGACTAAAGTCCTTAGCAGTAGAGACCCCCTCCTTTTTGACAGATGTGTTTGATTACGTGTTTATGGATATGACCCATAAAGTGCAGGTGCGGCAGGACCCGAGGTGAGTATGCAAATCCCTTGGGTGATGTGTTGAATAGTTCTTGTTTGGCCGCATGCTGGTTGTTGATTGTGGTTTTGATACTTGCCTAGGACTTAGACTGGGATAGATTCGTTTAAGTCTTTAATTTCTTAGTAGAATTATAGCAGGTAGTTGAGTAGCTGAGTTTATAAAGATGAGTAGAATGAGGGGCAAGGAACCCCAGGGTCAATCTTGTCATGCCTCGAACCCCCCACGGCACGTAACACCTCTACCTTGGTTGATATATTTGCGATGTCCTAGGAGGCGTCGCCGACCCAACGCCTACGCAAAGAGCAAAGAACAAGTGGAAACAAATAAATAGATAACACCCTGACAATAAAGTTATGAGCCAAGAATAGCCAAACAATAACCAACACAGCTGAAAATATTATTAACGAAAGCTGTTTTTACAATACTTACATATACAAACCAAACAATACAGAGATCAAACCTATAACAGCCACTGTGGAAAAAAAAGGGGCTAGATGGCTGGGGTAAGTCTACTGAACCTACAGGGAGGACTACCATAAAAAAGGAACAGCCACCACTACTCTCACTCCACCCTGTACTATGGCTCCCAGTCCGAATCTGAGGACTCTGTAGGATCATCTAACGACTCCTCGGAAGCATCCTCACTAGACCCTGACTCCTCCGACTCTTTCTCAAGCTCTGGATCTAGATACCATCCTAACTCCTCATCCGAACCTATCTCCATGTTCGATCCTTGTTCAGCTACTATTCTGTCCTGCCCTGGATCTATCTCCATGGCTTCCGGTTCAACTTCGTCTTGATGGTCTAGGGGCTCTGGATCAGCATATATCACCTCGAACTCCTCATCCTTCTCGTCCATAGCAGTAGGTCCATCCACAGTCTCGTCCTGGATGCTCCAATCAGGTGTGGGTGGAATGCCTAAAATCTCACCATCTGCCATGTGCGGAATCATCACGTCGTTCTCATCCAAAGGAACATCGAAAGTTCTGAGAGGGGATCCGGTCACTCCATCTGCTCCTCGATAACACTAGGCCACATACTCCTCGGTGTGATAGTAAGTGTCTTCCACATTCACAAATAGTACTGAATAGTATCTCACATAGGCTGCTCCATCCCTAAAGGGGTGTACACTCGAAGTCCACTGAATCATGTGCAGAATCGCAAAAAGAGGTGACGGCCTCGGCATCCTTACGATCGGGGGTCTGAAAGGTTGGGTTGGAATAACTATGAGACGAATCTCAGTAAGTAAAAACCCCTAAGCCTAAACTAGGTGAACAAGCACCCTCTTGACAGGAAAAAGAGGGATAACACAAAACGGTATACCAATAACCTAGGCCCTCAGGCCCAAATCGTGCACACAAATGACCTTGCAGGTTAGTCGATTCTATAAGATAATCATGGCGTAAACATGTTATGCTTTGCCACACGAATACCATATGCGTGCTCAATCCTTTCAATGTTCATTTCACACGAAGCTCATCGGATTACACACAATTCAATGCTCTCTGACATGCATGTGTCACACACATGGCTGTGTTCAAAACCCGATTCATATAACACTTTAGTCTACAGTTCAATTTTCAATTAATCACGAGCCGTGTAAAACGCATCAGGTCCCTTTCTTTAATCACAGCACTCCGTGGCCCGCGTTAAAACTCATCAACTGGCCCAGTGTCTAGCCCGCTTCAAAACGCATCAGGCGCAACACCACTCTCCTTACGAACCAAAGCCCGCGTAAACGCACCAGGCTGGTCATCTTCCAGACGTATCGGGCATTGTCCCGCGTTAAATGCATCAGGACGGCACACCCTGCGTAACACATATCAGGGCAACAAGTGATCACTCAAACACACGGCCAATTGTTATTTGAATCCCGCGTAAATGCCTCAAGGTATTTTAGGTGATCACAAGTGTGTCGGGCACGCATTCTCGCACACATCAACCCATGCCTCATTCTCAGCACACAGATTACGAAATCATGAAATGCGGCACTTGGCACTCGCGTAATGCATAATGCGTAGTAAATGCCCAAACATGCTCACAGTCAGCTACAACATCCCCATCGTTGTCACAATATGCTAAATTCCAAATAAACGTGCTAAATTTTTGCTCAACAAGCATTACCCAGTATAATACACCATTTGTCATTTAATGTACACACAATCAAGGCACGGGAATTCCCCTAAAATCTTGGTCATTCACACTCTGCATTTGTCCTCACACATTCATATGGCATGGCATCCAATCGAGGATCGCAATTGAGCTCACAATTCGGCTAAATCATCACTTTAACACAACAAGCTCGATAATTCAATAATACGCATTAAACCAACAAGTCTTGGCCTAACCAAACCAACATGAACAGCCATTAATCCAATCCATTCTCAGCCTGAAATCCATCCGTAACCACTCCAAACAACCTCGCTAATTCAGCCCATTTCAATTCCATACTAATTCACCACTAAACTACTTAATTAACCACTAATCCTCATTTAGAAGTGCTTAAACAATCCTAATAAAGGATTAGAAGTTAATACTCACTTAATCCAAAGCACGACGACGAGAACGACAGCCCATCACCGGTGGACGGTGTAACCGGCGGTGACATTCCAACTGCGGTGCGCGGTGGCTTATGGCGTCAGTCTCGACTGGAATAGAGGAGAGGCGGCGAAGATGGTGGTGGTGATCGGGGAGGAAAAATAGGTTGATGAGGGTGTAAGGTGGTGGCACGGCGGTGGACGAGCGTCGACGTTAAGCAACGCTCTGGCGAGTAGCGTGAGGCGGACGGAGGGAGGCAGTTCGCGGCTATTTTGTCGGAGAGAAAGAGAGAGAGAGCGAGAGATGACGAGGTGGGGTGGAACTGTTGGAGGCATGGCACCGGCGGCGTGCGGCGGTGGCGATGACTTAGGCTTGGCATCCTTCACGGCCGAAGAGAGGAATGGCGGGGGAGAGGGGAACAATTGTGGAGGAGGAAGTGGCCAGTGAGGATGAAGAGAGAGGGAATTAAAGGGTCAAAGCTGGAGATTTTGAATCCTGCAGGTCCAGACGGAGTGGTCAACACTGGAACGGTTGTTAACTGGTGCTTCAGCTCTTAGAAGCTTCTCTCACATTTATCATCCCATTCAAATTTGGTCTCTTTCTTAAGCAGCCTTGTCAATGGCATATAGCTATCGATGAAAATCCTTGTACGAATCATCTGTAATAGCCAGCCAAACCAAAAAAACTCCGGATCTCCGTTACCGATGTCGGTCTTGGCCACTTAGTCACTGCTTCGATCTTGGCCGGATCCACTTCCGTCTCCAGAAACGATATGTCCAAGAAACCCTACTCGGATAAGCCAAAACTCGCACTTCCTGAACTTGGCATACAACACGTGTTCTTTAAGGTCCGTAGCACTTCAGCCAGATGTACCTCATGTTCTTTAGGGCTCTTCTAGTACACTAGAATATCATCAATGAAAACTATCACAAACTGATCTAGAAATTCCTTGAACACTCGATTCGTCAAATCCATAAAAGCAACTGAGGCATTCGTCAATCCAAAGGGTATAACTGTAAATTCATAATGCCTATATCTGGTCCTAAAAGCAGTCTTGGGAATGTCCTCGTTTCTGATCCTCAGTTGATGATACCCGGTCCTTAAATCTATTTTGGAAAACACTAAGGCTCCTTGCAACTGATCGAACAGATCATCAATCCTCGGCAACGGATGCTTGTTCTTCACTGTCACTTGATTCAACTGCCAGTAATAGATACACAGCCTCAGAGTTCCATCTTTCTTTCTCACAAATAGAACTGGTGCTCCCCATAGAGACACACTAGGGCAAATGAAACCCTTGTCCAACAATTCCTATATTTGCACTTTCAACTCCTTCAATTTCGATAGGGACATCCGATATGGTGCCTTCGAAATCGGTTCCGTTCCTGGCACTAGCTTAATTACAAACTCCACTTCTCGCTCGGCGGTAAACTTGGCAATTCCTGAGAAAACACCTCGGGGAAATTGCATACTACGGGTATGTCTTCCAACTTAGGTTCCGCCACTGTCGGATCCACAACATTCACTAAATATCCTTCGCATCCTTCTTCCAGCAACTTACTCACCTCAAACGAGGAAATCCAAGGAATCGAGGTTTCTCCCTGGTTTCCTTGAAATACAAAACTAGGGCGTCCGTCCGGGTTAAATTGGATCGTCCTATCGCTGCAATCCAATATAGCTTTCTGTTGGACTAGCTAGTCCATCCTAATGATCACATCAAAATCGAACATGGCCAACACTACCAAGTCAGTACTCTCTTCCTTAACCCCAATAACTATCTTACAATTAGGGTATCCAAAAGAAACTAGCACCCGATCATTCATGGGTGTCGACATGCAAAGCACATTCTCAAGCAACGTGGGTTTTGCACCAACTAACTTAATAAACTGCTCTGAAACAAAAGAATGGGTCGCCCCTGAATCAAATAATGCATAAGTTGTAACATCCCAAATTTCGATCTATTTCCGGGATCAATAAAGTAGATATTATTTCTCATTTCACTTTGATAAGTCTTGCCCGGAATTGATCACTCTCGGGAAACTAACCAAAAGGGAATGGCTAATTAGGAAACAGTACGTGGACTAGAGATCCGATCATGAATTGGGCATCGATTCCGAGAAACGGCAAGAAAATATTTTGGGCCAATGTGGGCCGATCCTAGGAAATTGACGGATATGGTTTGACCATCGAGGTACAATCAGATCGCGGGTGATTCCACATGGCTGAAAGTACACGTGGCGAATAAATCCCAAACTCAAACCGACTGATCGTGACCTCCGGCACTAGTGATAATTTCTCACGTTTTCCCGGTCATCGAGGCTGTCATGACTCGTGTATCTATAAGTCGATACACTTAACCCCCTAAACAGCCGCCCGTTAGTCAGAGACTTTAAAATTTGAAATTGAGCGATTTTGATCGCGGAAAATTGACCTGGGCTTGGGTGTCAATTTTCGAGGTCGTATACCACTATTTTGCAAGGTCAACATCGTTTTCGTGTGGCCACGCATGTTTGGAGTGGGTACGATCGAAAAATGAAATTTCGACCCGAAAGTGAAAAATTACAGTTTTACCCCTATAAACCTTGACGTTGATTTCTGAAGCCATATGCGACTATTTTTCATGGTCAATGTCATTTTAGAGTGGCCACATATATTTGGGGCTAGTATAGCCAAAAATTGGAATTTCGGCCAAAATTTAGAAAATTACAATTTTGCCCCTCTGGACTCCAACATCAATTTTCGAGGCCGTATAAGATTATTTTTAGAGGCTGATGCCGTTTTAGGGTGGCCACATATATTTGGAGCATGTACGGTCGAAAAATGGAATTTCAACCAAGAAGTGAAAAATTACGGTTTTGCCCCTCAAGACTTTGAAACCGATTTTCGAGAGCGTGAGTGACTATTTTGTGCGGCTGACACCATTTTTTGCTAGCTACGCATGTTTAGGGTTGGTATGGGTGAAAAATGAAATTTTGACCCGGGACTGGAAAATTACGAAAATGCCCCTAGGCCTATTTTCTTAATTCCGAATTTTGGCCATTTTTGGAGATTTAATTAAGGTTTTAATTATGTTAAAGTGGTCAGCCCCAATAATTGAGGCCTAGGACCATTTTGCCCTAACATTATTGGATAAGGACAACTTTGAACCTTTGGATCAAAGGGCAAAATTGTCAAGAGGAGGAGATCTTGACACTTGGATTCCACCCAAAGCCTCTTTGACCAGCCTTGGACTCCCTTTGCACCGGCCATCCCCTTCCCCACTTCACTTCCACGCCATTTCCATCTCCTCACCATTTCTTCCTTTCATTTTCTTCTTAGCCGTTTCCTCCCATCCAAGCCGTGAAGACCGATCAGCCAAGCTTTTTGCCGCCGTCCCTACGAGTCCGTACGGAGTCCGCACACCGTTTGTACAGTGTCCGTACGTCGCTGATCGTCGTGAGTTGTCGTCGCCGGAACGCCGCCGCCGATTTCGCCGTTCACCTCAATTGGCCGCCCGTTCCTCGTCGTCCCAATTTGAGTTTGGTGAGTATTAACCCTAAACCTAAATTAGGCTAATTAGCATTTCTAGATAGGATTAGTGGTTAATTAGGCATGTTTAGTGATGATTAATGGGCTGGTGGTTGATGGCTAATTGTGTGATAATTTGAGGAGCCTAATGAGGTGATTTGAGGTTGATTAGAGCCCTTGATGAGCCAGTTTAGTGGCTGTCCATGTTGACCAAATATTGCCTAAGTTCGGGTTTAATTGCGAAATTCCCGAACATGCCATGTTGAGTGATTTAATGGCTGAATTGTGCTAATTGGTGATTATTTAAATGATGCCATGTTGTGTGCTTATTATAGCCAAGAATGATGCGGCATGGCGGGCCTCAAGTGTGCGAATATTGAGTGCTGATTCCGGCGCCATGCAAGGTTGAATTTGAATTGATTAAATTGGACATGCTAATATGTTGATTGAGCATATTGTTATCGATTGTGCGCATGTCCATTTATTGTGAGCACGTCGTGGCAATAGTTGAGCATGTTGTGGCGTGCGGCGGTGGCGGTGATTCCGGCGTGGTGTCCTTCACGGCCGAAGAGAGGAACGGCGGGGGAGAGGGGGACAATCGTGGAGGAGGAGGAAGTGCCCGGTGAGGATGAAGAGAGAGGGAATTAAAGGGTCAACGCTGGTCAAAATTTGAGGCTAGTGGGTTCCACATGTCCAAGATCTACCCATCTTGACCAAAATGTCCCTCATCCAAGGGCTCACAATAAACCTTATCCAACAATGCAAGGACAAAGTGGTCAAATGGTGCAATAATTGATACTTATCCAAATTTAATTAATACCTTAATTTATTCCCCAAATTCATAACCAAAATGGCCTAGGTCATTTTTCCGGTCCCAGGTCGAAATTCCATTTTTCGCCCATACCAACTCCAAATATGCGTGGCCAACATAATATGGCGTCGGAATCGTGAAAATAGTCGCATAAGCCCTCAAAAATCGACAGCGAAGTCCGAGTCCAATTTCGTGATCAAAACTCGCTAAATTTCCAATTTAGAGTCTTTTACTAACGGGCAACTGTTTAGGGGTTACGTATATCGACCTAGGCTTATCCGAGTCATGATGCTCCCGATCATTGAGAGGATGATAAATTATCACTAGTTTCAGATGCCGTGATTGTTCGGTTCAAGTTTAGGACTTATTGGCCACATGCACTTTCAGTTGTGCAGAATCACCTACGATACATCATTGGCCTTTGCCAAACCAAATCCATCACTCTTTCTAAAATCGGCCCACGTCGGTCCAAAATATTCCATCATCGTTTATTGCGATCGAGTCCTTTGTCCGCGTATCGTTTCCTAGTTAGCTTTACCCCATTGGTTAGTATCCCGAGAGTGATCAACCCTAAGCGAGACTTGCTAAAATGAAATGCGAAGAAAGGTCAATTTTGTTGATCCCGGAATTACACCGAAATTCTGGCTGTTACAACTCTTCCTCCTTACAAAAATTTCATCCTCGAAATTTGTAATCTATCTTTATCTACTCAAATAACTAGGGTTGTTGATGCCTCATAGCTTCTTCGTTTCCCAAGTGGCACCTTTAGTCCAGCGGTGCTCCCAAACGATTTTGACCATCGGGATCATCTTGTTCCTCGGCACTCAATCTTTTCTATCTTTGATCTTGACTGGTTTTTCCACATATGACACTTTTGTCATCCACGTTTATCTCCTCGTACCTTAGAACATGAGTCGAATTTGGTTCATACAATCTTAACATCGACATGTGGAAAATATTATGCACTTGGGATAGGTTAGGAGGCAAAGCAAGTCTATAAGCCATATCGCCAATCCTTTCCAATATCTCAAATAGCCCTACGTACCTTGGACTGAGCTTTCCTTTCTTACCAAATCGAGATAATCCTTTCATAGGCGATACCCCGAGAAATAAGTGATCTCCAACTTGGAACTCCAAAGGTCGTCGTCTCTTGTCGGCATAACTCTTCCGGCGACTCTGTGCTATTCTCAGTTTATCTTGAGTAATCTCCACTGCTTCCACCGTCTGCTACACTAACTTTGGACATGTAATATTTCGTTCACCAACTTCGTTCCAGCATAATGGCGTTCTACAAGCTCATGCACTTTGTAGTAGGACAATGCCCGGTATGTCCGGAAGACGACTAACCTGATGCGTTTTACACGGGCCCTAGTTCGTAAGGACATCAATATTGCGCTTGATGCACTTTGATGCGGACTAGAGACACTAGGCCTGGAGCATTTTTACGCTAGCCACGGAGTGTTGTGTTTAAAAAAGAGACCTGGTGCGTTTTTATGCGAGACGAATTAAATGATAAATCGAGCATTTGCTAGTGTGCTAGTGTGGGCTAGTAAGCCGAAACATGAGTATGGCATGAGAATAGCATATGCATGCATGAGAATGCATGGACCAGCGTGCGAAAGTGCGAGACTCAGTGAATGGCATGTGTACCGAACACTGATAAGAATGAGCATGCGTATGACGTACGTATGAATAGTGTGTTCGTGTATGTGAATTGGGCAATATTTATTAAGATGCTTAACCTGCAGGGTTGGCCAGATAAGTGACAAGGGCCCGAGGGCCCAGTCTAGGTTTGATTGTTATATTGAAATGCCTAACCTGCAGGGTCAGTAACGTGAGTGATATGGCCTAAGGGTCTAGATCGATTGTTGTGATTTGACTTTTGAGCGTTATACTGCTTGTCAAGAGATGTATGTTAGCCTAGTCTAGGTTTAGGGGGTTTTACTCACTGAGACGCATTCTCATTGTTGTATAACCCAAACTTTTCAGACCCCGACCCTGATCATGCTGAAGCTACATACACTTTTTGGGATTCTGACACAAATCCAGTAGTCGACCAGTGTATTTCCCTCTGGGAATGGAGAAGCGTATATAAGGTATCGATCCGTGGTTTTTGTTGATGTGGGAGAGTACTTTTATCAGACCCGGGAGTACATCGCTTGGTGTCTACGAGACTCTGATGGAAACATAGGCCGGCCTCTCAAGACCTTCAATGCCCCATTGGATGGGAATGGCTTGATGGAGCCTATAGTCATGGATGGTGAGGTGATAGATCCTCAAGATGATCATGACTAGGATGTCCAAGCTGAAGTAATGTGATGCGTGCGTGGGCGAGTGACTCCGAACAGAAAATTTCAAGACTGCACAATTTCGGAAAAATGGGCGTAACTTCCTCAATACAGGTCGGAATGACCCGATTCCAAAAGCCACAGATCAAGGACTCGTAGATCTACAACTTTCGTGTTTTGAGTTTCCACAAATAAGCTCTGTGGAGTGAGCGATTCTGGGAGGAAGTGGACGAGGCACTGTGTTTGTGGGGATGTTTGTAACTCGAGGATATGGAAGGTCTATCACCTAAGCCTAAAGGCACAAGCCACCAGTTTAGGATAAAGGACCGAGATAATTACAGTTCACCACCAAGGCTTAAAGGAAATTCCACCGACCAAGGATAAAGAACTATTTGATTCACCACCAACGACGTTGGATAAAGAATCGAGATAATAATTCAACTCACAAAGAGGAATTTTCATTCATTCAACCAGTCCCCTTACAAATGAGAATATGTCTCATTATATAGAGATTAGACTCAGAATTGAAAACAACATGGGAACTACCAAAACATTAAAGACTAAACAAGACTGAAATAGCATTAAAGGTCTAGGAACTAGGGAATGCAATAAACAACATGGGAACTACCCAAACATTAAAGACTAAACAAGACTGAAATAGCATTAAAGGTCTAGGAACTAGGGAATGCAATAAACAACATGGGGACTAGGAGTCTTAACTCTTCAGCCTTCAAAATTCGTCCATCAATAATAACCAGCAAATATCCACTTCCAAAGAACATTAAATCACTACGGAACTTATCCTGAATAACTCCCTTTTGATATAGCATTGATCAGCAACGAATTTTAATATTGGTATCATCATTCCTTAACCCATCGAAGCAAATTGTAACCGAAGTTAGTCTTGGCATGAATAAGTACCGATAGTGTTTGTTTTGCCGAAGGAATCTGCTCAGGACTTAAGGATTGATCAGTAGTCTCGGATGCTCCCGCATCATTCTCCCCGGGTTGTTTGAGATTTGTCCTCAAATCTGGCAAGCCATCATCCTCCAAGTAAGGAGAAAGATCACCTACATTAAAAGTTGCCGAAACTCCATATTCTCCAGGAAGATCAATCTTGTAAGCATTTTTGCCAATTCTCTCGAGAACTTCAAATGGACCGTCAGCTCTAGGCATAAGCTTATTCTTCCGCTGAGAAGGAAATCTTTCCTTCCTTAAGTGTAACCACACAAGATCACCTGGTTGGAAATGAGCCTTCCTCCGATGTTTATTAGCTTTCTTCTTATAAAACTGGTTATGTAACATCCTGAATTTCGACCTATTTTCGGAATCAATGAAATAGATGTTATTTCTCATTTCATTTTAGTAAGTCTCGCCCGGAACTGATCATTCTCGGGATACTAACCTTTAGGGAATGGCTACCTAGGGAAATATACGTGGACCTAAGAACTCGATCATGAGTCGACCTTCGATGACGATTGAGGTCGCCATGACTCGAATAACCCTAGGTCGATACGCGTAATCCCTAAACAGCCGCCCGTTAGTGAGAGACCCTAAAATTGAGATTGGGCGATTTTAATCGTGAAATTGGATCCGGACTTGAATGTCGATTTTCGGGGTCGTGCGCGACTATTTTTACGAGGACGACGTCATTTTAGTGTGGCCAATGATATTTAGGGTTGGTATGGTCGAAAAATGGAAATTCGGCCCGGGACTGGAAAGTTACGACTTTGCCCCTAGGCCTATTATTGGGTATTCCGAATTTTGGAGATTTTGGAAATTAAATTTGGGGATTTATTTGTGGATAAATATCAGCCCCAAAAGATTTGACCAAAATGCCCTTGGATATTTTGGTTTGGATTAATCTTGGCCAAGTAAGGAGGGGTAAAATGGGTATTTTGAAAATTTGTTCAAAAATTGATTATTTAAGTAAAAAATCTTCTCTCTCTTCTCATTCCTCTCATTCTCCCCCACGGCAGCCCCCTCCCCACCAAATTCTCCCTCTCTCTCCCTCCCAAACTCTCCCCCACCGTGAAGCCTCATCGCCGGACCGTCGCCGTCGCCGCTTGCCTTCGTCACCGCCAAGCCACGCCGCCGTCCACCGCCATCCCCGCCGTTCGCCGCCACACTACGTTCTAGCCGCTTTAGTCTAGAACCAAGTAAGTCGCTCCCTAAACCTCGCCTAGGACGTCGGGTATTTTTCGGACTCGTTTGGGTGCGGTTTAGGGCGATTAGAGGTTGATTAAGATCTTGATCATGGTTATTTGTGGTTGTTCATGGCTATTGATGGCTGAGTATGGCTTATAGTGGTTGTTGCGGGTTGGATTAGACGTCGGGAATTGAGTTTTGGCGGTTGGAATTCGGTAGAAATTGGTTCGGGTTTAAATTCGTGAGGTTCGGGGTGAATCGCAAATTCGCGGTTACTGTACCCGCCTGATTTGCTATTTTTGTAGATAATTTTGTGGGCCGAATTTGAGGAAGGTTTCTTCATGAAAGTTGTTCCCGACATCTTGATGTATAACATAATTTAATTTGAGAATTTTTGGAGATCGTTTGATGCCATTCGGAAGTCCATCTTTGGACCGAAATGGGTCTGCCCGATTTACTGTTCACCCGACCTTCGGGTCTGTTCGAATTTTTATAAATTTTTCCAGACCTATTTTCAAAATACTTCCTTCATGAAAGTTGTTGGGGACACTCGTGGCTATAACATATAAATATTGCAAAGCTTTTCAAGGTGATTTGGGTATTGAAAGAAATATATTTTGAGGACAAAATGGTCTGTTGGAGTGAGTTGATTTTTGTCTGACTTCAAGTGACCAAAAGAGGTATTTCTATTTGGAACTGAGTTTCGAGTTCTTCACGGAAAATGTTCAGCAAGATGTTTTAAGCAACGTGTCCAAATTTCATAATTTTCGGAGTTCGTTTACTATTTATTTTGATGGGATTTCGGTCACTGTGTAAACTGCCAGATTTTACCCGGATGTTATGAATTGAATTGTGTACGTGATTGTGCGATTTGTGGTTGTTGGCTGATTTGGGAATGTGTTTCGGGTTGTGTACGTGTGGTTGTATATGTCACGTGCGTGGCCGTGTGTGCCCGTGTGTGTGGCTGTGAATGTGGTGGTGTGATAGTGCATTCGCGTATTGAATTCGCGTGCCAAGCATGTGTGGCCGTGTGACTTGATTGTGCAATGGTAACGTGTGTTGGCGTAAGGCATGTGTGGCGTGGGATTGTGTATGGTCGTGTGGTACGTGTGGTATGAGTGGAACAAAGGTACGTGAATGTAGGATTGGTTTGAAAAGTGAGACCCTGAGGCGTGTTCGTTTACGCGGGGTAAGGTCCGTCCTGAGGCGTGTTCGTTTACGCGGGACGATGCCGTCCCTGACGAGGTGACGATGCCCGGCCCGACGGGGTGACGATGCCTGACGTGGTCAGAAGACCGTTGGCCTGATGCGTTTTACGCGGGCACGGTAGAAGGAAAGTGTGTGTAGGATTCCGTCCTGAGGCGTGTACGTTTACGCGGGACGATGCCGTCCCTGACGAGGTGACGATGCCCGGCCCGACGGGGTGACGATGCCTGACGAGGTCAGAAGACCGTTGGCCTGATGCGTTTTACGCGGGCACGGTAGTGGTGGAAAGGTTGAGAACGAGTGGAATTTGGCTTGACATGTGAGGATTGTGAAAGTGATGCATGGTGTGAGTTAGTGTGCGAATGTGTTTGTACCGCGTGATACAGTGCGCGATTATGGGGTAAAATCTGCTAGGCATGGTATGGGACGTGCCCAAGTGGGTTTTGCTTTATAATCGAGGCACACGCGCAGCTGTGATGTATTGATGTGGTATGATTGGCGTGTGTATTGATATGTGGAACTCGTGTGATGGCATGTGCGCAAGAATTGTATGTTGGGATCGTGGCTAACGTGCATGATGCGTATGCAGAGAGTCTATGTATGTGTGAATGTTTGATTGCTGGTTGTGTGGTTGTTTGGTTGCGCATTTGGATGTGTCTGGAATTACGTGATAGCCTAGGTGGGGCTTAGGTTGTGACTTATTGAGATGTGATCTCATGGTTGTTTCAACCAAACCATTTCAGAGCCCCCGCCTGAATGTCGAGATTGAGGTCGACTCAGAGATGTCAGGTGAGCAGACAGCTCGAAGGATTCAGGTGGTGATGCCGAGGATAGTGAGTCAGAGTGGACGCCTTCGAGAGGGCGTAGGGGATAGTTCTGGGAGGAGGATGCGCCCTATTTTTGGATAGTGCTGACCTAGAGAGCTGATCTTGATATTTTGGTGGTTTGGAGTTTATAGTTCGGCGTGCTTATAAATTATTTTGTGGTTTGTATTGGCGGATGATGTAAATATTTGAAAGTGTAATATATGATTGGTGGTTTGGCGATTTGTTCCTTCCTGGTGTTCTCCAAATTTATTGTCCGGGATTTTTGATTGCTTCCGCCGCGATTTAACTCTGATGGATCATTTGGTCGGCGACGTTATTCCTGGGACGTCGCACTCTTCCGACCGAGGAGAGGGATGTCACGGGCTCGACGGGGGTTCGGGGCGTGACTCGTTAGCCTTCTCGATCTTGCTTCGAATCTGCTCATGGAGTTTTTTCATTGATTCAGCTCGCTCTTTGCCATCAAAGTTCACTTGTGAATTAGATGGAATAGGAATTAAATCAATCGGTGTGAGCGGATTGATTCCATACACAACTTCGAAGAGTGATCGACCAGTAGTATTAACCCAAAGGTAATTCCGTCCTTTTTCCATCCCGAACCGAAATTCTATTTTTCGCACCAAGGCGTCCCATGTGTGTGTGGCCAACATATTCTGGCGTCAGAATCTTAAAATTAGTCCGTCGAGTCCCCGAAATCCGACACCAAAATCTGGGCTCAATTCCGTGAACAACTCTCTCTCAACTTCAATTTTTCTGAAACTCTCACTAACAGGCGGCTGGTTAGGAATACGCGTATCGACTTAGGGCTGTCCGAGTCTCAATGGTTCCGATCATCGAGAGAAAGAGGGTTTATTACTAATCTCGGGGTCACGATCATTTGGCTCGAGTTCAGGATTGGTTGGCCACGAGCACGTTTGGTTAAGCAGAATCACCTGCGATCCCAATTGTGCATCGTTGGCCTTGGCCATACCATTTCCATTACTTTTCCTAAGATCGGCCCCTCACTGGTTCACAATATTCCCTCATTCTTTCTCAAATCGGCTCCCGATGTAACAGCCCGAATTTCGATGTAATTTCTGGGATTAATAAAATGAATGTTATTTCTCATTTCATTTGAGTACGACTCGCCCAGAGCTGATCACTCTTGGGATACTAACCATGAGGAATGGCTAACTAGGACACTAGTACGTGGACCAGGGTCTCAGTCGCGACTCGAGGACCGATTTGAGAGAGAGTGAGGGAATATTGTGAACCAGTGAGGGGCCGATCTTAGGAAAAGTGATGGAAATGGTATGGCCAAGGCCAACGATGCACAATTGGGATCGCGGGTGGTTCTGCTTAACCAAACGTGCTCGTGGTCAACCAATCCTGAACTCGAACCAAATGATCGTGACCCCGGGATTAGTAATAAACCCTCTTTCTCTCGATGATCGGAACCATTGAGACTCGGACAGCCCTAAGTCGATACGCGTATGCCTAAACAGCCGCCTGTTAGTGAGAGTTTCAGAAAAATTGAAATTGAGAGAGAGTTGTTCACGGAATTGAACCCAGATTTCGGTGTCGGATTTCGGGGACTCGACGGACTAATTTTAAGATTCTGACGCCAGAAAATGTTGGCCACACATACGTGGGACGCATGGGTGCGAAAAATGGAATTTCGGTTCGGAACGGCAAAAAGACGGAATTGCCCTTGGACTAATTATGCATAATTTCGAATTTTTGGAATTTAATTGGTTTAACCAAGGTGGGTTAAGGCTAACTAGAGTGGTTAGGGGTTGGTTAGGGCATAATGTCAATATTGCCCCTCAATAATTGATTTGAATGCATTCTAACCATTGGATCAAGGGGCAAAGTGGTCACATAGGCTAGGATGGTGACAAGTGGCTTCCACTAAGGGCTAGTTGACCAGCTTTTGACCCATATTTGGATAAGTTTTTCTCTCTCTCTCCTCCAATTTCGCCCCTTCCTCTCTCTCCACCGATCGGCCACCATCCTCTCCTACGTTTCTTCCTTCTTGGCCGATCAAGCCCCCCATCGTCGCCACCTTGCTCAGCCGGTCGCCGGAGTGTGGGACACGGCCAAGGACCGCCGTGGAGGGCCGGACCAGCCCAAGTCGCCGTCCCCAAGCCGCCGTCTCCTCCTCCCCTTCGGACGCCCAAACCAGCCGCCAAGCCGCCGTGGCCGTGAGAGCCGGACCACCGCCGTGAGCCGCCGCCGTCGTCGAGTCGCGAGTAGATGATCATCATCTTCCCCCGAGTGGTGCACCGAAACGTGAGTTTAATGCCTAAACCTAGCTTAGCCTTGATTGTGTTTAGTTGGTTTAGTTTGGGTTGATTAGTGGAGATTAAGTTGGGTTAGTGTTGTTAATGATTGTGTGGTTAATGGCTGAGTTAAAAATGTTGTTGAGAGTGATTTAAGGCAAGAAGTATGGCTGATTAATGTGGGTGTGGTTGCTGTCCTTGGTGAGTCAATTCGGAGGCCTTGGGGTTTGGTATGAGAAATGGTGATTTTAGATCCAATTGGGCTTGTTTTGCAAGATTAAGCTATGTTTATGCCTTATATGTCTTAGTGGGGTCTTGGCTGATCATTGGAGGCTTAATTGGAGTGTTTTGTATGTGTTTTGGCCATGTTTGGAGTTAGGGTTTCAATTTGGCCGAATTGCACTTGATAGAATACAAATGCTAGAATGTGTCCATTGGTTGTGAATGTTCGTAACTGTTGTAGCATTTGTATTCATTGATGTGAAAATGCATGTCACGCACTTGGTATGTCGAGATTGAGATATGAATTGGCATTGTGCGATTGTGCGGTGTGACATTGCATTGTGTGTGATCACGGTACATGCCCTGAAAATAGTGGATTGGGCTAAGATAAAATTTATATGTGTGATCACTTATGGCCTACGGGTCGAGTTCCGTCCTCATGCACTTTGTAGCAGGACGATGCCCGGTTAGACCGGAAGACGACCATCCTCATGCACTTTGTAGCAGGCTCTGGTTCGTAGGTGAGCGGTGTTGCGCCTCAGGCACTTTGTAGCAGGCTAGAAGACACCGGGCCGGGGGCGTATTATATACGCTGGCCATGAAGTGTTGTGGCCTTCGGGTCGGGCCCTATTGTGGGTCGTGAGATTAAGAATGAGCTGAAAGTTGCATTGTGCGAATTGTGAATCATGCTGTATTGTGGTGAGAATTGTCAGCATGTGATTGCATGAGGCATTCGTGTGGAATGCGATGATTGAGTGGTTTAAACCATTTAAAGAAGATGAGCACGCGTGTGTGGTGTACGCCTGCCCGTATGTACACGTATGTGGGTGTATATATATACGTTGAATCGCACTAACTTGCAGGGGTTGAATCACGTTGAATCATATCGAGTTTTATGACTGTTGGCTTGAATGTTTGATTTTGATCTGCTAAGAGACACACTTTAGCCTAGCCTAGGTTTAGGTATTTGATTCACTGAGCTAGTCTCACGGTTGTGTAAAACCGATCATTTCAGAGCCTACCCCCTAGGATGCAGGATCCGCCTCCACTTTTTGGGATTCCCAGGCAGATATTGCAGTCCGAGGAGCATTTCCCAGCTGGGAATGGCGAGATGCATGTGAGGTTTAGGTCAGTTCTGTATATTAACACGGGTGAGGAGGAGCATAAGAAACAAGAGTATATAGCATGGTGTCGTAGGGCGGAGGACGGTACCCTCAGTCGACCCATCCGTACCTTTGACATTCCAGTAGGCGTTGATGGCGAGTTAGAGCCAGTGATTGCCGATGGCGAGGTGGTCGATGCGCCTCCACCTGGCGTTCCGCCGACCGTCGATGCCCAGCCAGGTCCCGGAGTTTGGTACGATGACCCAGAGCCGGAGCCTATGGATGAGGAGGAGGACGATCCCGAGCCAGAGGCGATGGAGCAGGATGATGGTGATGGTGAGGTCGATGAGGTAGGCGAGGACGTAGATATAGATGCCGTCGAGGATGCAGCCGCAGAGGTGGACTTGGAGGACGACTTTGACTCTGATGCTGAGGCTGACGCTCTCCTAGCAGACTACTGGGGAGACCAGGAGGGTCAGGATGATCAGGAGGACCCCGATATGGACGTGGACGAGCCAGAGCCGGATCGCAGCTCTTCAGAGGAGTCAGCTGAGTCTTCCATGGAGCCCGACGATTCCAGCGACCCAGACTTTGAGCCCTAGACTAGTTGGTTGACGATAGGGATCCCTACCCTTTTGTTATAGTGATCCTTAGTACTGACCTACTCACCCGGCCACCGACACTTTTTGGATTAGTGGCCTTTTGACTCTGATGTGACCTAGACCCATAGTGATCGGACTGTAGTGTATTTGTACCTATGATCCTTGTATAAACAGTTTGTTGATATATATGAGCATGAGGTTTTACCTGATGATGACTTGAGTGTTTGGCTTCCTTGTTCATCTTTATTTGTCAGGGTTGTATTTGCTTCCGCATGTGTTTTTATACTCTGTTGTTGTTGTTGGGTCGGCGATGTCTCCTGGGGACGTCGCACTATGATCGACCGGTGTGGGAAGGGGATGCTCGCGTTCCGATGGGCAAGTTGGGTTCGGGGCGTGACATCCCGAGTCACGACTAAGTCCCTGGTCCACGTACTAGCGTCCTAGTTAGCCATTCCCCATGGTTAGTATCCCAAGAGTGATCAGCTCTGGGCGAGTCATACTCAAATGAAATGAGAAATAACATTCATTTTATTAATCCCAGAAATTACATCGAAATTCGGGCTGTTACAATCTCGGTCACTGAGGTCGGTCTCGGCCAATTAGTCACGGCCTCTATCTTGGTCGGGTCTACTGATATCCCCTCTCCCGACACTATGTGTCCAAGGAAAGCTACTCGACTGAGCCAAAATTCACACTTGCTGAACTTGGCGTAGAGCGCATGCTCTCTTAACGTCCGTAGCACCTCAGTCAAGTGCACCTCATGCTCTTCAGGACTCTTAGAATATACCAATATGTCGTCGATGAAGACAATCACTGACTGATCCAAAAATTTCTTAAACACTCTGTTCATTAGATCCATGAAAGCTGCAGGAGCATTCGTCAGTCCAAAGGGCATAACTGTAAACTCATAGTGCCCATACCTCGTCCTGAAGGCTGTCTTAGGTATATCCTCCTTCTTGATTCTTAACTGGTGATATCCTGTCCGTAGGTCAATCTTGGAGAATACCGATGCTCCCTGCAACTGATCAAACAAGTCGTCGATCCTAGGCAGTGGGTACTTGTTCTTTACTATCACCTGGTTCAGCTGCCTATAGTCGATACACAATCTCAGGGTTCCGTCTTTCTTTTTCACAAACAGCACAGGCGCTCCCCATGGAGACGCGCTCGGACGAATGAAACCCTTGTCCAATAACTCCTGCATCTGGACTTTCAACTCCTTTAACTCAGGCAATGACATCCGATATGGGGCTTTTGAGATCGGCTCTGTACCCGGGGCTAGCTCAATTACAAACTCAACTTCCCGCTCAGGTGGTAAGCCTGGCAATTCCTGTGGAAATACTTCTGAAAAGTTGCATACTACCGGGATATCTTCTAACTGAAGCTCTGGTACAGTGGGATCCACCACATTGACTAGATATCCTTCACATCCTTCGTTCAACAACTCATTCACTTCCAGTGAAGAGATCCAAGGAATCGAGGTTCCTCCTCGACTTCCTTGAAATTCAAACCTAGGTTGTCCAATTGGATTGAACTGGATCGTTTTACTATCACAATCCACTACAGCCTTCTGCTGCACTAACCAGTCCATTCCAACAATAACATCAAAATCGAACATGGCCAACACTGCCAAGTCGATACGGCCTTCCACACCACCAATCACTATCTTACATGCAGGCCATCCAAAGGAGACTATCATCCTATCATTCAACGGAGTAGATACGCATAACACAGTCTCAAGCAAAATAGGCTCAAACCCAACCAATCTAATAAACTGTTCTGACACAAAAGAATGGGTTGCCCCCGGATCAAACAAAGCATAGGCTGCATGGTCTCCCAAAGAAATCGTACCTGTGACCACCCCTGGCGCTTTCTCCGCATCCTTGCGCGCCATAGCATACACCCTTCCTTGGGCTAGTGGTCGTCCTGGGTTAGTCGCTGGGGGATGTCCACCCTGATTCCCCGTCCTAGGCGGGTGGGCTGGTGCTTGCGATCCCGCTGGACGCATCTGAGGACACGACCTAATCTGGTGGTCAAAACTCCCACACCTGAAACATGCTCCGAACCTACTCTGAGGCGGGTTAGGCTTCCCAATGTTTCTCCTCGCAGATGGAACGAACCGTCTATTCCCAGTCATTGGCCTTTTCCCCAACCTGCGATTGTCTCTATTAGGCATAAACCGTGATCCTGAGGCGGCGGCCCTCTCTTGCTGATCTCTTTCTATGATCTGAGCTCTCTCGTACATCTCACTGTAGTCTTTAAGGTTATGGGATAGAATCTGGCTCCTGAGGTCTGGTTTCAATCCATCTCGAAACCTCCTAGCCTTGTCTCTCGGATTCACCACCAATGTAGGCGCGAACTTAGCCAATCTCGCAAACTCCGTCTCGTATTGGTCTACTGTCATCTGTCCCTGACGCAGTCTCATAAATTCCGACAACTTCCTTTCCTGCGCTACCTCAGAGAAATACTTCTCATAAAAATGTTCAACAAACACAGCCCAAACCAACTCAGTACCTGCAGGGAATACCCTGTCCTTTACGGCATTCCACCAATCGTTGGCACCGTCCTGTAACTGATACACTGCTAAGTCTACTCTCTCGGTATCGGTGCACTTCAATACATTAAACGCCTTTTCCAACTCCTCAACCCATCTGGGCGCTAACTCTGCATCGCCCCTACCACTGAACTTGGGCGGCTTAAGCTTCAGAAATTGCTCAACTAGATAGGGCATCTGTCTCGGTACAACTGGTTGTGTCTGTTCTGCCTGGTTACCCCCATTACCGGCTATCGCTGCGGCTTCGGCTGCCTGTGCATGTGCGGCTGCCCTCTCCTGAGCCTGCAAACCCATGATATGCCCTATCTCACGGAGGGTCTCCATAACTTCCTCCATTCTGGGGTCTCTGGCCTCTCTGGGCTCGGCTCTCGGTTGCTCTTGAGGTTCCTTTCCTCTTCGGCGACTCATCTCTCTCTAAGCTGGCTACTCAACTACCTGCTATAACCCCACTAAGGAGTCAAAGACTTAAACCATACTAACCCAGTCTAAGTCCTAGGCAGGTATCAAACAATAGCCAAACAATCACATGCGGTCTAGCACTGAGCACAATACATCACCCAAGGAAACATGTGTACTCACCTCAGGTCCTGACGCGCCTGCAACTTCGGGGTTGAATCACTTACACATTCAATCAATCAAACAAACACAATTAGGAGACACACCTAGCACACGAGGACACCTAGTTGGCTACCCTTGGTCATCGCTCCTTATCACTCCAGGCTTCGACCGTATGGATAGAGCTAACCTTGCTCTGATACCAATTCAAACGGGGATGTCACGCCCCGAACCCAACTTACCCATCGGAACGCGAGCATCCCCTTACCAATCCGGTCGATCATAGTGCGACGTCCCCAGGAGACCTCGCCGACCCAACAAAAATCAGAGTATAAAAACACATGCGAAAGCAGATTACAAACCCTGACAAATAAAGATGAGCAAGGAAGCCAAACAATCAAAATATCATCAGGTAAAACCTCATTCTCATGTATATATATAAACTGTTTACACAAAGAACGCAGATACATGTACAGTCATATCCACTACAGGTCTAGGTCAAGGTCAAGCTAGCATCGAAGTCAAAAGGCCACTAATCCAAAAAGTGTCGGTGGCCGGGTGAGTAGGTCTGTACTAAGGATCACTATAGCAAAAAGGTAGGGATCCCTATCGTCGACCAACTAGTCTAAGGCTCATAGTCTGGGTCGCTGGAATCGTCGGGCTCAACGTAAGACTCAGCTGACTCCTCTGAAGAGCTGCGATCCGGCTCTGGCTCATCTGCGTCCATGTCGGGGTCCTCCTGATCAGCCTGACCCTCCTGAACTCCCCAGTAGTCTGCTAAGAGAGCGTCAGCCTCAGCCTCGGAGTCAAAGTCGTCCTCAAGGTCTACATCTTCGGCTGCATCCTCGACGGCATCTATGTCTACATCCTCGCCTACCTCATCGACCTCACCATTCTCATTATCCTGCTCCATCGCCTCTGGCTCGGGGTCGTCCTCATCCTCATCCATAGGCTCCGGCTCTAGGTCATCATACCAAACTCCGGGACCTGGCTGGGCCTCGACGGTTGGCGGAGCGTCAGGTGGAGAAGCATCGACCACCTCGCCATCGGCAATCACTGGCTCTAACTCGCCATCAGCGTCTACTGGAATGTCAAAGGTACGGATAGGTCGACTGAGGGTCCCGTCCGCTGCCCTACGACACCATGCGATGTACTCTTGCTTCCGATGCTCATCCTCACCCACATTAACGTAGAGAACTGACCTAAACCTCACATGCATCTCGTCATTTCCAGCTGGGAAATGCTCCTCAGTCTGTAATATCTGCCTAGGAATCCCAAAAAGTGGAGGCGGCTCCGGCATCCTAGGGGGTAGGTTCTGAAATGTTCGGTTTTACCACAACCGTGAGACTAGCTCAGTGAATCAAATACCTAAACCTAGGCTAGGCTAAAGTGTGTCTCTTAACGGATCAAAATCAAGCATTCAAGCCAACAAACATAAAACTCAATATATTTCAACGTGATTCAACCCCTGCAAGTTAGTGCAATTCAACATATATATATACACCCACATACGTGTACACACGGGCAGGCGTACTTCACACACGCGTGCTCATATTCTTTAAATGGTTCAAATCACTCAATCACCGCATCCCACACGAATGCCTCATGCAGTCACATGCTAACAATTCTCACAATCTCATCACAATACTGCATGATTCACAATTCACATAATGCAACGTTCAGTTCATTCTTAATCTCACGACCCACAATAGGGCCCGACCCGAAGGCCACAACACTTCATGGCCAGCGTATATACTACGCCCCCGGCCCGGTGTCTTCTAGCCTGCTACAAAGTGCCTGAGGCGCAACACCGCTCACCTACGAACCAGAGCCTGCTACAAAGTGCCTGAGGATGGTTGTCTTCCGGTCTAACCGGGCATCGTCCTGCTACAAAGTGCATGAGGACGGAACTCGACCCGTAGGCCATTAGGTGATCACACATATCAATTTTATCTTAGCCCAGCTCCACTCTTTTCAGGGCATTTACCGTGATCACACAATGTAATGTCACACCCGCACAATCACACAATGTCATCTCAAATCTCAATCTCGACATACAATGTGCATGACATGCATTTTCATGTCAATGAATACAAATGCCATAACAATTTCCAACATTACAAACAATGGCCATTTCTAGCATTTGTAACACCTAACATGTAAAATTCGGCCATAACCATACTCCAACTTCAAACATAGTCAAACACATTCAAAACACTCCATTTTAGCCTCAAACAATTCAGCCAAGACCCCACTCAAACATATTAGGCATACACTTAGCTTAATATAGCAAATCAAGCCCATTTAGCCCTAAAAACACCATTTCTAGCACAAAAACTCAAGGCTTCCGAATTTGGCTCACCATGGACAGCCATCAAACTCCCACTAGTCAACCATAGTTCCTACCTTAAATCACCCTCAACAACATCATTAATTCAGCCATCAACCATACAATCACTAACAAACACCAAACTAGCTTAATCTCCACTAATCAACCCAATTAACCCAACTAAACACAATTAAGGCTAGACTAAGTTTGGGTATTAAACTCACGTCTGGGTGGACGACTCGCGGAAGAAACAAGTACATCTAACTCGCGGCTCGACGACGGTGGTTCACGGCGGCGCGGGACCTCCTTTGCGTCGCCGGCGTCCACTCGGCCAAGATCAGCCGTGGCTGGTCGTCCACGAGGGAGGAGGAGGCGCGGCTGAGGACGAAGGTTCGGGGGCTGGTTCAGCTCTCCACGGCGGTCCTTTGCCGTGACCAACAACTCCGGCGAGCGGCTGAGGAAGGGCGGCGACGGTGGCTGGTCCGGCGAAGAAGGAGAGAAACGGAGGAGAGGGAGATGGCCGATCGTGAGGAGAGAGGGAGTGGGCGAAAATGGAGGAGAGAGAGAGGAAACATGACCAAAAAGTGGTCAAAGCTTGGTCAAATCAGCCTTAGTGGAAGCCATGTGTCAACATCTAAGCTCATATGACCAAACTACCCCTTCATCCAATGGTTAAAAATCATTCCATCCAATTATTGAGGGGCATTCTTGTCATTAGTCCCTAACCAACCCCTAACCAACCTAGTTAACCTTAACCAATCTTGGTTAAACCAAAATAATTTTTCCAAAATTCGGAATTAAGCTTAATTAACCCAAGGGCAATTCCGTCCTTTTTCCATCCCGAACCGAAATTCTATTTTTCGCACCAAGGCGTCCCATGTGTGTGTGGCCAACATATTCTGGCGTCAGAATCTTAAAATTAGTCCGTCGAGTCCCCGAAATCCGACACCAAAATCTGGGCTCAATTCCGTGAACAACTCTCTCTCAACTTCAATTTTTCTGAAACTCTCACTAACAGGCGGCTGGTTAGGAATACGCGTATCGACTTAGGGCTGTCCGAGTCTCAATGGTTCCGATCATCGAGAGAAAGAGGGTTTATTACTAATCTCGGGGTCACGATCATTTGGCTCGAGTTCAGGATTGGTTGGCCACGAGCACGTTTGGTTAAGCAGAATCACCTGCGATCCCAATTGTGCATCGTTGGCCTTGGCCATACCATTTCCATCACTTTTCCTAAGATCAGCCCCTCACTGGTTCACAATATTCCCTCATTCTTTCTCAAATCGGCTCCCGAGTCACGACTAAGTCCCTGGTCCACGTACTAGCGTCCTAGTTAGCCATTCCCCATGGTTAGTATCCCAAGAGTGATCAGCTCTAGGCGAGTCATACTCAAATGAAATGAGAAATAACATTCATTTTATTAATCCCAGAAATTACATCGAAATTCGGGCTGTTACAATCTCGGTCACTGAGGTCGGTCTCGGCCAATTAGTCACGGCCTCTATCTTGGTCGGGTCTACTGATATCCCCTCTCCCGACACTATGTGTCCAAGGAAAGCTACTTGACTGAGCCAAAATTCACACTTGCTGAACTTGGCGTAGAGCGCATGCTCTCTTAACGTCCGTAGCACCTCAGTCAAGTGCACCTCATGCTCTTCAGGACTCTTAGAATATACCAATATGTCGTCGATGAAGACAATCACTGACTGATCCAAAAATTTCTTAAACACTCTGTTCATTAGATCCATGAAAGCTGCAGGAGCATTCGTCAGTCCAAAGGGCATAACTGTAAACTCATAGTGCCCATACCTCGTCCTGAAGGCTGTCTTAGGTATATCCTCCTTCTTGATTCTTAACTGGTGATATCCTGTCCGTAGGTCAATCTTGGAGAATACCGATGCTCCCTGTAACTGATCAAACAAGTCGTCGATCCTAGGCAGTGGGTACTTGTTCTTTACTGTCACCTGGTTCAACTGCCTGTAGTCGATACACAATCTCAGGGTTCCGTCTTTCTTTTTCACAAACAGCACAGGCGCTCCCCATGGAGACGCGCTCGGACGAATGAAACCCTTGTCCAATAACTCCTGCATCTGGACTTTCAACTCCTTTAACTCAGGCAATGACATCCGATATGGGGCTTTTGAGATCGGCTCTGTACCCGGGGCTAGCTCAATTACAAACTCAACTTCCCGCTCAGGTGGTAAGCCTGGCAATTCCTGTGGAAATATGTCACGCCCCGAATCCAACTACCCATCGGAACGCGAACATCCCCTTATCTCTTCGGTCGATCATAGTGCGACGTCCCCAGGAGACATCGCCGACCCAACAACAACATCAGAGTATAAAAACACATGCGGAAGCAAATACAACCCTGACAAATAAAGATGAACAAGGAAGCCAAACACTCAAGTCATCATCAGGTAAAACCTCATGCTCATATATATCAACAAACTGTTTATACAAGGATCATAGGTACAAATACACTACAGTCCGATCACTATGGGTCTAGGTCAAGGTCACATCAAAGTCAAAAGGCCACTAATCCAAAAAGTGTCGGTGGCCGGGTGAGTAGGTCTGTACTAAGGATCACTATAGCAAAAAGGTAGGGATCCCTATCGTCGACCAACTAGTCTAAGGCTCATAGTCTGGGTCGCTGGAATCGTCGGGCTCATCGGAAGACTCAGCTGACTCCTCTGAAGAGCTGCGATCCGGCTCTGGCTCATCCACGTCCATGTCGGGGTCCTCCTCATCCTCATCCATAGGCTCCGGCATCCTAGGGGGTAGGTTCTGAAATGTTCGGTTTTACAACAACCGTGAGACTAGCTCAGTGAATCAAATACCTAAACCTAGGCTAGGCTAAAGTGTGTCTCTTAGCGGACCAAAATCAAACATCCAAGCCAACAACATAAAACTCAACATGTGTCAACGTGATTCAACCCCTGCAAGTTAGTGCAATTCAACGTATATATATACACCCACATACGTGTACATACGGGCAGGCGTACTTCACACACGCGTGCTCAGATTCTTTAAATGGTTCACATTACTCAACCACCGCATCCCACACGAATGTCTCATGCAGTCACATGCTAACAATTCTCACAATCTCATCACAATACTGCATGATTCGCAATTCGCACAATGCAACGTTTAGCTCATTCTTAATCTCACGACCCACAATAGGGTCCGACCCGAAGGCCACAACACTTCATGGCCAGCGTATATAATACGCCCCCGGCCCGGTGTCTTCTAGCCTGCTACAAAGTGCCTAAGGCGCAACACCGCTCACCTACGAACCAGAGCCTGCTACAAAGTGCATGAGGATGGTCATCTTCCGGTCTAACCGGGCATCGTCCTGCTACAAAGTGCATGAGGACGGAACTCGACCCGTAGGCCACGACCCGAAGGCCATAAGTGATCACACATATAATTTTTATCTTAGCCCAATCCACTCTTTTCAGGGCATGTACCGTGATCACACACAATGCAATGTCACCCCGCACAATCGCACAATCACATGATGTCATTTCAATTCTCAATCCCGACATACAATATGCGAGACATGCATTTTCACAACAATGAATACAAATGCCATAACAATTACTAACATTTACCAACAATGGGCATGTTCTCACATTTATATTCCAACATGTGTAATTCGGCCAAACCAAAACCTCATCTTCAAACATGGCCAAAACACATACAAAACACTCCAATTAAGCCTCCAATGATCAGCCAAGACCCCACTAAGACATATAAGGCATAAACATAGCTTAATCTTGCAAAACAAGCCCAATTGGATCTAAAATCACCATTTCTCATACCAAACCTCAAGGCCTCCGAATTGACTCACCAAGGACAGCAACCACACCCACATTAATCAGCCATACTTCTTGCCTTAATTCACCCTCAACAACATTTTTAACTCAGCCATTAACCACACAATCATTAACAACACTAACCCAACTTAATCTCCACTAATCAACCCAAACTAAACACAATCAAGGCTAAGCTAGGTTTAGGCATTAAACTCACGTTTCGGTGCACCACTCGGGGAAAGATGATGATCATCTACTCGCGGCTCGACAACGGCAACTCACAACGGCTCTCCCGGCGTGCTTGGCACCTCACGGCCACGGCGGCTTGGTGGCTGGTTTGGGCGTCCGAAGGGGAGGAGGAGACGGCGACTTGGGCTGGTCCGGCCCTCCACGGCGGTCCTTGGCCGTGTCCCACACTCCGGCGAACGGCTGATGAAGGCAACGATGGAGGGGCTGGTTCGGTGATGATGATGAAGAACGATGAAGAGGAAGTGGAGAGAGAGAAGGGAATCGGCCGAATGGTGAGGGAGGGAGAGAGTGTGCGTGAGAAGAGGAGAGAGAGAGAAGATTATCCATACATGGGTCAAAGATGGTCAACTAACTCATAGTGGAATCCACTTGTCAACATCCTAGCCCATGTGACCACTTTGCCCCTTCATCAAATGGCTCACACTCATTCAAGACAATTATTGAGGGGCAATTTTGTCCTTTGCCCCTAACCAACCTTTAACCACTATAGTCACCTTAACTAACCTTGGGTTAACCCAATTAAATTCCAAAAATTCGAAATTATGCATAATTAGTCCAAGGGCAATTCCGTCTTTTTGCCGTTCCGAACCAAAATTCCATTTTTCGCACCCATGCGTCCCACGTATGTGTGGCCAACATTTTCTGGCGTCAGAATCTTAAAATTAGTCCGTCGGGTCCCCGAAATCCGACACCGAAATCTGGGCTCAATTCCGTGAACAACTCTCTCTCAATTTCAATTTTTCTGAAACTCTCACTAACAGGCGGCTGTTTAGGCATACGCGTATCGACTTAGGGCTGTCCGAGTCTCAATGGTTCCGATCATCGAGAGAAAGAGGGTTTATTACTAATCCCGGGGTCACGATCATTTGGTTCAAGTTCCGGATTGGTTGGCCACGAGCACGTTTGGTTAAGCAGAATCACCTGCGATCTCAATTGTGCATCGTTGGCCTTGGCCATACCATTTCCATCACTTTTCCTAAGATCGGCCCCTCACTGGTTCACAATATTCCCTCATTCTTTCTCAAATCGGCTCCCGAGTCACGACTGAGACCCTGGTCCACGTACTAGTGTCCTAGTTAGCCATTCCTCATGGTTAGTATCCCAAGAGTGATCAGCTCTGGGCGAGTCGTACTCAAATGAAATGAGAAATAACATTCATTTTATTAATCCCAGAAATTACATCGAAATTCGGGCTGTTACAAAATACTTCTGAAAAGTTGCATACTACCGGGATATCTTCTAACTGAAGCTCTGGTACAGTGGGATCCACCACATTGACTAGATATCCTTCACATCCTTCGTTCAACAACTCATTCACTTCCAGTGAAGAGATCCAAGGAATCGAGGTTCCTCCTCGACTTCCTTGAAATTCAAACCTAGGTTGTCCAATTGGATTGAACTGGATCGTTTTACTATCACAATCCACTACAGCCTTCTGCTGCACTAACCAGTCCATTCCAACAATAACATCAAAATCGAACATGGCCAACACTGCCAAGTCGATACGGCCTTCCACACCACCAATCACTATCTTACATGCAGGCCATCCAAAGGAGACTATCATCCTATCATTCAACGGAGTAGATACGCATAACACAGTCTCAAGCAAAATAGGCTCAAACCCAACCAATCTAATAAACTGTTCTGACACAAAAGAATGGGTTGCCCCCGGATCAAACAAAGCATAGGCTGCATGGTCTCCCAAAGAAATCGTACCTGTGACCACCCCTGGCGCTTTCTCCGCATCCTTGCGCGCCATAGCATACACCCTTCCTTGGGCTGGTGGTCGTCCTGGGTTAGTCGCTGGGGGATGTCCACCCTGATTCCCCGTCCTAGGCGGGTGGGCTGGTGCTTGCGATCCCGCTGGACGCATCTGAGGACACGACCTAATCTGGTGGTCAAAACTCCCACACCTGAAACATGCTCCGAACCTACTCTGAGGCGGGTTAGGCTTCCCAATGTTTCTCCTCGCAGATGGAACGAACCGTCTATTCCCAGTCATTGGCCTTTTTCCCAACCTGCGATTGTCTCTATTAGGCATAAACCGTGATCCTGAGGCGGCGGCCCTCTCTTGCTGATCTCTTTCTATGATCTGAGCTCTCTCGTACATCTCACGGTAGTCTTTAAGGTTATGAGATAGAATCTGGCTCCTGAGGTCTGGTTTCAATCCATCTCGAAACCTCCTAGCCTTGTCTCTCGGATTCACCACCAATGTAGGCGCGAACTTAGCCAATCTCGCAAACTCCGTCTCGTATTGGTCTACTGTCATCTGTCCCTGACGCAGTCTCATAAATTCCGACAACTTCCTTTCCTGCGCTACCTCAGAGAAATACTTCTCATAAAAATGTTCAACAAACACAGCCCAAACCAACTCAGTACCTGCAGGGAATACCCTGTCCTTTACGGCATTCCACCAATCGTTGGCACCGTCCTGTAACTGATACACTGCTAAGTCTACTCTCTCGGTATCGGTGCACTTCAATACATTAAACGCCTTTTCCAACTCCTCAACCCATCTGGGCGCTAACTCTGCATCGCCCCTACCACTGAACTTGGGCGGCTTAAGCTTCAGAAATTGCTCAACTAGATAGGGCATCTGTCTCGGTACAACTGGTTGTGTCTGTTCTGCCTGGTTACCCCCATTACCGGCTATCGCTGCGGCTTCGGCTGCCTGTGCATGTGCGGCTGCCCTCTCCTGAGCCTGCAAACCCATGATATGCCCTATCTCACGGAGGGTCTCCATAACTTCCTCCATTCTGGGGTCTCTGGCCTCTCTGGGCTCGGCTCTCGGTTGCTCTTGGGGTTCCTTTCCTCTTCGGCGACTCATCTCTCTCTAAGCTGGCTACTCAACTACCTGCTATAACCCCACTAAGGAGTCAAAGACTTAAACCATACTAACCCAGTCTAAGTCCTAGGCAGGTATCAAACAATAGCCAAACAATCACATGCGGTCTAGCACTGAGCACAATACATCACCCAAGGAAACATGTGTACTCACCTCAGGTCCTGACGCGCCTGCAACTTCGGGGTTGAATCACTTACACATTCAATCAATCAAACAAACGCAATTAGGAGACACACCTAGCACACGAGGACACCTAGTTGGCTACCCTTGGTCATCGCTCCTTATCACTCCAGGCTTCGACCGTATGGATAGAGCTAACCTTGCTCTGATACCAATTCAAACGGGGATGTCACGCCCCGAACCCAACTTACCCATCGGAACGCGAGCATCCCCTTACCAATCCGGTCGATCATAGTGCGACGTCCCCAGGAGACCTCGCCGACCCAACAAAAATCAGAGTATAAAAACACATGCGAAAGCAGATTACAAACCCTGACAAATAAAGATGAGCAAGGAAGCCAAACAATCAAAATATCATCAGGTAAAACCTCATTCTCATGTATATATATAAACTGTTTACACAAAGAACGCAGATACATGTACAGTCATATCCACTACAGGTCTAGGTCAAGGTCAAGCTAGCATCGAAGTCAAAAGGCCACTAATCCAAAAAGTGTCGGTGGCCGGGTGAGTAGGTCTGTACTAAGGATCACTATAGCAAAAAGGTAGGGATCCCTATCATCGACCAACTAGTCTAAGGCTCATAGTCTGGGTCGCTGGAATCGTCGAGCTCAACGTAAGACTCAGCTGACTCCTCTGAAGAGCTGCGATCCGGCTCTGGCTCGTCTGCGTCCATGTCGGGGTCCTCCTGATCAGCCTGACCCTCCTGAACTCCCCAGTAGTCTGCTAAGAGAGCGTCAGCCTCAGCCTCGGAGTCAAAGTCGTCCTCAAGGTCTACATCTTCGGCTGCATCCTCGACGGCATCTATGTCTACATCCTCGCCTACCTCATCGACCTCACCATTCTCATTATCCTGCTCCATCGCCTCTGGCTCGGGGTCGTCCTCATCCTCATCCATAGGCTCCGGCTCTAGGTCATCATACCAAACTCCGGGGCCTGGCTGGGCCTCGACGGTTGGCGGAGCGTCAGGTGGAGAAGCATCGACCACCTCGCCATCGGCAATCACTGGCTCTAACTCGCCATCAGCGTCTACTGGAATGTCAAAGGTACGGATAGGTCGACTGAGGGTCCCGTCCGCTGCCCTACGACACCATGCGATGTACTCTTGCTTCCGATGCTCATCCTCACCCACATTAACGTAGAGAACTGACCTAAACCTCACATGCATCTCGTCATTTCCAGCTGGGAAATGCTCCTCAGTCTGTAATATCTGCCTAGGAATCCCAAAAAGTGGAGGCGGCTCCGGCATCCTAGGGGGTAGGTTCTGAAATATTCGGTTTTACCACAACCGTGAGACTAGCTCAGTGAATCAAATACCTAAACCTAGGCTAGGCTAAAGTGTGTCTCTTAACGGATCAAAATCAAGCATTCAAGCCAACAAACATAAAACTCAATATATTTCAACGTGATTCAACCCCTGCAAGTTAGTGCAATTCAACATATATATATACACCCACATACGTGTACACACGGGCAGGCGTACTTCACACACGCGTGCTCATATTCTTTAAATGGTTCAAATCACTCAATCACCGCATCCCACACGAATGCCTCATGCAGTCACATGCTAACAATTCTCACAATCTCTTCATAATACTGCATGATTCACAATTCACATAATGCACGTTCAGTTCATTCTTAATCTCACGACCCACAATAGGGCCCGACTCGAAGGCCACAACACTTCATGGCCAGCGTATATACTACGCCCCCGGCCCGGTGTCTTCTAGCCTGCTACAAAGTGCCTGAGGCGCAACACCGCTCACCTACGAACCAGAGCCTGCTACAAAGTGCATGAGGATGGTCGTCTTCCGGTCTAACCGGGTATCGTCCTGCTACAAAGTGCATGAGGACGGAACTCGACCCGTAGGCCATTAGGTGATCACACATATCAATTTTATCTTAGCCCAGTTCCACTCTTTTCAGGGCATTTACCGTGATCACACAATGCAATGTCACACCCGCACAATCACACAATGTCATCTCAAATCTCAATCTCGACATACAATGTGCGTGACATGAAAATGCATGTCAATGAATACAAATGCCATAACAATTTTCAACATTACAAACAATGGCCATTTCTAGCATTTGTAACACCTAACATGTAAAATTCGGCCATAACCATACTCCAACTTCAAACATAGTCAAACACATTCAAAACACTCCATTTTAGCCTCAAACAATTCAGCCAAGACCCCACTCGAACATATTAGGCATACACTTAGCTTAATATAGCAAATCAAGCCCATTTAGCCCTAAAAACACAATTTCTAGCACAAAAACTCAAGGCTTCCGAATTTGGCTCACCATGGACAGCCATCAAACTCCCACTAGTCAACCATAGTTCCTACCTTAAATCACCCTCAACAACATCATTAATTCAGCCATCAACCATACAATCACTAACAAACACCAAACTAGCTTAATCTCCACTAATCAATCCAATTAACCCAACTAAACACAATTAAGGCTAGACTAAGTTTGGGTATTAAACTCACGTCTGGGTGGACGACTCGCGGAAGAAACAAGTACATCTAACTCGCGGCTCGACGACGGTGGTACACGGCCACTCCCGGCGGTGGCTCGGCTCCTCACGGCCAACGGCGGTTCAAGGGCTGTCTCGGCCAAGAACAGGGCAAGGCGGCTTGGGGTGGCTGATGGGGCGTCCAAGGGTGGAAAGGCGACTCACGGCTGCGCGGAACCTCCTCGGCGTCGCCGGCGTCCGGCGGATTTCATTCGGCCAAGATCAGCCGTGGCTGGTCGTCCACGAGGGAGAAGAAGGCGCGGCTGAGGACGGCGGCTCGGGGACGGGTTCAGCTCTCCACGGCGGTCCTTTGCCGTGACCAACAGCTCCGGCGAGCGGCTGAGGAAGGGTGGCGACGGTGGGCTGATCCGGCGAAGAAGGAGAGAAACGGAGGAGAGGAGATGGCCGATCGGTGAGGGAGAGAGAGTGAGCGAAATGGAGGAGAGAGAGAGGAAACATGTCCAAATATTGGTCAAAGCTGGTCAACTCAGCCCTTAGTGGAAGCCATGTGTCAACATCTAAGCTCATATGACCAAACTACCCCTTCATCCAATGGTTAAAAATCATTCCATCCAATTATTGAGGGGCATTCTTGTCATTAGTCCCTAACCAACCCCTAACCAACCTAGTTAACCTTAACCAATCTTGGTTAAACCAAAATAATTTTTCAAAATTCGGAATTAAGCTTAATTAACCCAAGGGCAATTCCGTCCTTTTTCCATCCCGAACCGAAATTCTATTTTTCGCACCAAGGCGTCCCATGTGTGTGTGGCCAACATATTCTGGCGTCAGAATCTTAAAATTAGTCCGTCGAGTCCCCGAAATCCGACACCAAAATCTGGGCTCAATTCCGTGAACAACTCTCTCTCAACTTCAATTTTTCTGAAACTCTCACTAACAGGCGGCTGTTTAGGAATACGCGTATCGACTTAGGGCTGTCCGAGTCTCAATGGTTCCGATCATCGAGAGAAAGAGGGTTTATTACTAATCTCGGGGTCACGATCATTTGGCTCGAGTTCAGGATTGGTTGGCCACGAGCACGTTTGGTTAAGCAGAATCACCTGCAATCCCAATTGTGCATCGTTGGCCTTGGCCATACCATTTCCATCACTTTTCCTAAGATCGGCCCCTCACTGGTTCACAATATTCCCTCATTCTTTCTCAAATCGGCTCCCGAGTCACGACTAAGTCCCTGGTCCACGTACTAGTGTCCTAGTTAGCCATTCCTCATGGTTAGTATCCCAAGAGTGATCAGTTCTGGGCGAGCCGTACTCAAATGAAATGAGAAATAACATTCATTTTATTAATCCCAGAGATTACATCGAAATTCGAGCTGTTACATACAATATCCCCATCGATGTCACAATATGGTAAATTCCAAATAAACGTGCTAAATTTTTTCTCAACAAGCGTTACCCAGTATAATACACCATTGGCAATTCAGTGTACACACAATCAAGGCACAGGAATTTCCCTAAATTCTTGGTCATTCACACTCTGCATTTGTCCGTCACACATTCATGTGGCATGGCATCCAATCGAGGATCGCAATTGAGCTCACAATTCGGCTAAATCATCACTTTAACACAACAAGCTCGATAATTCAATAATACGCATTAAACCGACAAGTCTTGGCCTAACCAAACCAACATGAACAGCCATTAATCCAATCCATTCTCAACCTGAAATCCATCCGTAACCAATACAAACAACCTCGCTAATTCAGCACATTTCAATTCCATACTAATCCACCACTAAACAACTTAATTAACCACTAATCCTCGTCTAGAAGTGCTTAATAAGTCCTAATAAAGGATTAGAAGTTAATACTCACTTAATCCAAAGCATGACGACAAGAACGGCAGCCCATCACCGGTGGACGGTGTAACCGGCGGTGACGTTCCAACGGCGGCAGTCTCAACCGGAACAGGGGAGAGGCGGTGAAGATGGTGGTGGTGATCGGGGCAGAAAAATAGGTTGACGAGGGTGTAAGGTGGTGGCACGGCAGTGGACAAGCGTCGACGTTGAGTGGCGTGAGGCAGACGGCAGGTGGCTGTTCGCAGCTATCCATGGGAGAGATGACGGGGTGGGGTGGAATTGGCGGAGGCGCGGCACCGGCGGCGTGCAGCGGTGGCAGTGACTCCGGCGTGGCATCCTTCATGGCCGAAGAGAGGAACGGCGGGGGAGAAGGGAACAATCGTGGAGGAGGAGGAAGTGGCCAGTGAGGATGAACAGAGAGGGAATTAAAGGGTCAAAGGTGGTCAAAATTTGAGGCTAGTGGGTTCCACATGTCCAAAATCTACCCATCTTGACCAAAATACCCCTCATCCGAGGGCTTACAATAAACCTTATCCAATAATGCAAGGGCAAAGTGGTCAAATGGTGCAATAAGTGATACTTATCCAAATTTAATTAATACCATAATTTATTGTCCAAATTCGGAACCAAAATGGCCTAGAGGCAAAATGGTCATTTTCCGGTCCCGATTTGAAATTCCATTTTTCACCTGTACCAACCCCAAATATGCGTGGCCAACATAATATGGTGTCGGAATTGCGAAAATAGTCGCACTAGCCCTCGAAAATCGACAGCGAAGTTTGGGTCCAATTTCGTAATCAAAACTCGCTAAATTTTAATTTCAGAGTCTCTCACTAACAGGCGGCTGTTTAGGGGTTATCTGAGTCATGACGGTTCTGATCATTGAGAGGATGAGAAATTATCACTAGTTTCAGAGGTTGCGATCGTTCCGTTCAAGTTCAGGACTGGTTGGTCACATGCACTTTCGATCGTGCAGAATCACCTGTGATCTGATTATACATCGTTGGCCTTAGCTAAACCAAATCCATCACTCTTCCTAAGATCAGCTCACGTCAGTCCAAAATATTCCCTCATCATTTCTCGCAATTGGGTCCCTGGTCCACATACCGTTTCCTAGTTAGCTATGCCCTATTGGCTAGTATCCCAAGAGTAATCAGCTCTGAGCGAGACTTGCTAAAATGAAATGTGAAGGAAGATCAATTTTATTGATCCCAGAATTATACCGAAATTCGGGCTATTACAACTTTTCCCCCTTACAAAAATTTGGTCCTCGAAATTTGTAATGTATCTTTATCTACTCAAATAACTGGGGTTGTTAATGCCTCATAGCTTCTTTGCTTTCCCAAGTGGTACCGTCAGTCCCGTGGTGCTCCCAGACGACTTTGACCATCGGGATCGTCTTGTTCCTCAGCACTCGATCTTTTCTATCTTCGATCTTGATTGGTCTTTCCATGTATGCCACTTTGTCGTCCACGTCTATCTCCTCGTACCTTAGAACATGAGTCGGATCTGGTTCATACTTTCTTAACATTGACACGTGGAAAACATTATGTACTTGAGAAAGTATGAACCAGATAGGTTGGGAGGCAAAGCAAGTCAATAAGCCATATCGCTAATCCTTTCCAATATCTCAAATGGCCTTACGTACCTTGGACTAAGCTTTCCTTTCTTGCCAAATCGAGATAATCCTTTCATAGGCGATACCTTGAGAAATACGTGGTCTCTAACTTGGAACTCCAAAGGTCATCGTCTCTTGTCGGCGTAACTCTTTTGGCGACTCTATGCTATTCTCAATTTATCTCGAATATTCTCCGCTGCTTCCACCATCTGCTGCACTAACTCTGGACCTGTAATATTTCGTTCACCAACTTCGTTCCAACATAATGGCGTTCTATAAGCTTTGCCATATAAGGCTTCAAACGGTGCCATCTGAATGCTCTACCGGTAGCTGTTATTATAGGCAAATCAGTTGATCTATTATCACCCAAATTAAATCACGTCCTCTCTGACTTCGCGGCAATCCCGTCACAAAATCCATCGTGATGTGTTCCTACTTCCACTTAGGAATCTCTAATGGTCTCAATAAGCCACCTGGCTTGCAATGTTATGCCTTTACTTGTTGGCACGTCAAACACTTGGCCAAATGCTTGGTCACATCCGTTTTTATTTCGTTCCACTAATAATGTTGCCATAGATTCTGATACATTTTCGTACTGCTTGTGCAACAGCCCAAATTTTGATGTAATTCTAGCCAGCAGCCCCCCAACTAGCCCCTCCTCTGCCACCCACCGGAGCTCGTCGCCGTCACACGCGCCGCTGCCCATCCAACCGCGCCGTCGCCTCACCTCACCACACTCATCCCGACCCTTACTTCTCTCTCTTTCTCTCTCCCTCTCCGGCCATCCATACAGTGCCCGTACGACGTTTGTACGACTGCCGCGCTGGCCCCCATCCCTCGCGTCCATACAAGTCAGTATGACATCCATACTGCTGTCTGCCGTGAACCGTCGCCATCACCACCTCCGAAACGCCGCCGCTGATTTCGTTGCTCACTGGCAATTGGCCGCTCATTTCTCGTCGTCATGGTCTAGAAATTAGGTGAGTATACCTCCTAAACTCTGATTAGGATTGACGGTGCATTTTCTGGAATAGCTTAGATATTATCGGTGTATATTTAGGGAAGGATTGAGGACCGATTAGTACACACACCTGTACAATAAACAAGCTAACCATGGATAGCACAATACCAGGAATCAAAATGATTGAAAACATATACATTTCATTACTATAAAAGATATATACAATATTCATTTACAAGGAGTACAAACGACAATCAAAAACAAGTTGACGGCCACACAAGTCAAAAAGGATCAATGGCCAAGGGTACTAGGCTAAGGTGAGCTCTGGTCAAAAGTTACAGCTTGACCTAACTAAGCTGAGGCTAACCTAGGAGACCCAGTCTGGGTCAGAACCAGAAAACTCAAAAGATGAAGAGCTATCAGTCTCAGCCTTCGCTGGCTCCTCCTCTGTGTCCATCACCTTGGGCTCAGCCTCTGGCACAGGATCCTCCTCAATGGGCTCTGGCTCATCATCTAGATCCATCGGCTCTAGATCTACCTCCCAGTCAGTTGGCTCCATGTCCATCGGATCAAACTCATCTACCTCATATACGACGGGAACGCCATAGGAACTTGAACTCTCCTCGGCCGAAGTATCGGGGTCCACTATGTCTCCATCAGGACACTGAAGGTCAAACTCATCCTGCCCGTTGTACGGGACCTCAAAATCCCTAAGAGGTCCATACTTCTCAGTATTATCTCTCCAACACCACGCAACATACCCATGGGTCTCAAAATGTGTCTCCCCCACGTCGACCCAAACTAAGGTATAATACATAAGGTACATCTCCCCGTTCCCTTAGGGGTATATCGACATCGTCTTCTCTATATGGTGGGAGATCCCAAAACGCACAGGAGCCTCTCCCATCTTCAGGGCCCGGGATCTAAAAAGATGGTTTTATACAACAATGAGATGAATCTCAACGAATAAAAATCCCTAAACCGAAACTAGGCTAACATGCACCTCCTGATAAGCAACAATTCACAAAAATCCAGCAATGAATAATAATCAATTGACCTAGACCCTTGGGCTCAGATCGAGCACATAATGACCCTATAGGTTAGAAAATCCACAATAGTAATCACAGCACATACGCAAACACACCGGTCGCACAAACGCCATACGTATGCTCATACTCAACAGTGCATGCCTCACATATGAGTCATCTATGTGCACAACGGCCATCACACTCTAACACACACATTTGCTATGCTCATTTCCAATTAGAGTTCAACTCGTGTAAAACACATAAAGTCTTTTTTTTTTTCAATTACCAACACTTCATAGCCTGCGTAAAAAAAAAACACTTCATGGCCTGCGAAAAACGCATCAGGCCTAGTGTCTCTAGCCCACGTCAAAACGCATCAAGCGCAACACTAATCTCCTTACGAACCAAAACCCGCGTAAAACGCATCAGGCTAGTCGTCTTCCAGATGTACCGGGCATCGTTCCTCATAAAACGCCTCAGGACGGGTTCAACCTCGCGTAAAACGCATCAGGGCTTATTCTCATTATGGCCACACGTGCACACGGCCAAATTTTTATCTGAACCCCGCGTAAAACGCATCAGGGCATTTTTAGGCTATCCTATATTCATATCAGGCACGTGCATTGTCACAACTCGCAATTCAAGCCCAAATTCAGTATGTGATATGCAAGGCCATGCATAATGCGTACTCAATTTCAATCACGAACACACGAATCAATAAGGCCACCACATTGCTCAATCATCATTGCATCGGCACGCCCAATATTTAATTAAGTGTAATTCGGCACGGCACATATAAAACACATAATTTGCGCATCACAAACTTGCGCACTAAAGGTCCGCCATGTCACACACATTCAGCCACCCTAGCACACCAGCTTGGCTTCACACAATTAACACCATCAAACACAAATCAACCATTAAATCACTCGAACAAGGCACGCTTGGGAATTCCACCGTTTAATCCCAAATTTGCTCAAACTCAGTCCAATTGATTCCCCCATGGACAGCCATCAAACCGGCTAACCTAGGCCACTAATTCCACTCCTAAATCAGCCTATTAATCCACTAAACTTGCCACAAAACAGCCACCATAATTCAGTCACTAATTGCCCCTAATTAACCCCTAAGACCACTTAATCCTATCTAGAAGTGTACCAGTAGTCCTAATTAAGGTTTAGAGGTAATACTCACTTAATCCTAAACTCCCACAAGGCTGGTTTGGCGGGGGAACGGGCGGCTGATCGCCGGCAAGTGGCAGAACCAGCGGCGGTGTCCCGGTGGCTTCCGCGGCAGCGCTTAGGCAGCGATGGTCTCAGCGGCAAAAGGGCGCCGGTGATAATGATGATGTTGGTCAATGGTGGTTCAAGGTGAGGATGGTGTTGGCACGTCGGACAAGTGGCACGGCGACCGGTGACTTGCACGAGTGGCAGTCCGGCAAGCTGTTCGGCCCAAAAGGGCTGGCCGACGTGCTCCTCACGCCGACGAGGAAGAGAGAGAGATGAGACGAGAAAGGGAGTGAGATGGTGGTGGTGGCGAGCTGAGTGAACGGGCAATGGCGGCCAGGCTAAACGGGCGGTACAGCGATGCTCGGCTTGGGGAATGAAAGAGATCGTTTCTTGGCTTGGGGAAGAAGAAATGGGAAGGAGAGAGAATGGTCAAAGGTCAAATAATGGGCTAGTAGAATTCAAGTGTCAAAATCCCCATTACTTGACCAAATTTCCCTTAATCCAAGGGCTTAGATTAGTGCTTATCCAATAATTGAGGGGCAATAATGTCCAAGGGATGAATTGTTGGGCTAACCAATTAATTAATTAAAACACTAATATAAACTCCAAAATAGCCCTAAAATTCGGAATACAAAAATAGAGCTTAGGGGCAAAATGGTCATTTTCCGATTTCGGGCCGAATTTTCATTTTTCAACTGTACCAACCCCAAATATATATGGCCACACTAAAATGAAGTCTTCCTCGCAAAATAGTCTCACACGACCTCGAAATTCTGACGTCCAAGTCTGAATCAAATTTCATGATCAAATTTGCTTAATTTAAAATTTTAGAGTCTCTCACTAACGGGCGGCTGTTTAGGAGTTACACATTTCGACCTAGCGTTGCTCGAGTCGTGACGGTTTCGATTACGGAGAGAACGTGAAGGATTATCACTATTCCGGAGGTCACGATCGTTCGGTTTAAGTTCTGGATTTGTTTACCACGCGTACTCTCGTTCATGTGGAATCACCCGCGATCTGATCATAAGTCATTGGCCAAACTAGATCCATCACCTCCCTAGGATCGACCCACGTTGGCCCAAAATATTTCCTCGTCGTTTCTCGGAATCGGTGCCCGATTCGCAATCGGGTCCCTGGTCCACGTACCATTTTCCTAATTTATCATTCCCTTTTGGTTAGCATCCCGCGATTGATCAATTTCGGGCGGGACTTACTAAAATTAAATGAGAAATAATATCTATTACATTGATCTCGAAAAATGAGTCGAAATTCAGGATGTTACAACTCTTCCCCTCTTACAAAAATTTCATCCTCGAAATTTGCAATCTAAACCTATCTACTCAAACAGATGGGGATATTGACGTCTCATTGCCTCTTCGCTTTCTCAAGTGGCACCTTCAGTTCCATAGTGCTCCTATACCACTTTGACCATCGGGATTGTCTCATTTCACAACACTCGATCTTTTCTATCCTCAATCCTTACTAGCTTCTCCACGTACGATACCCTGTCGTCCACATCTATCTCCTCGTACCTTCGACCATGGGTCAGGTCTGGTTCATTCTTTTTCAATATCGACACGTGGAATACATTGTAAACTTGGGACAAGTTGGGCGGCAAGGCAAGTCTATAAGCCATATCGCTAATCTTCTCTAGAATCTCAAATGGTCCGACAAACCTCGAACTTAGCTTTCCCCTCTTGCCAAATCGGGACTGTCCCTTCATAGGCGACACCTTGAGAAACACATGGTCTCCAACTTGGAATTCTAAAGGTCGTCGTCTCCGATCGGCATAACTTTTCTAGTGACTCTGCGTTGTCTTTAACCTATCCCTGATAATCTCAACTGCTTTGACCGACTGCTGAATTAACTTTGGCCCTATGATACTCCTTTCATCGACTTCAACCTAGCATACTGGCGTCCTGCACGCTCTGCCACACAAGGCCTCAAATGGTGCCATCTGAATGCTTTACTAGTAGCTATTATTGTATGCGAATTCTACCAGATGCAGCTGTTCTTCCCATTTGCCTAGAAAGTCTAAAACACAGGCGTGCAACATATCTTCCAAAGTTTAGATCGTCCTTTCAGACTGGCCATCTGTCTATGGATGATAGGCTGTACTGAATTGCAATTTCGTTCTTAAAGGCAATTGCAAACTTTTTCAAAAGTTGGCCGTAAACCTCGAATCTCGGTGTGACGTGATCGTTACCGGTACTCCATGTAGTCTAACCATCTGTCAAACATTCAGTTCTGCGTACGTTTCTAATTTAAAATCCTTTCGCACTACTAAGAAGTGCGCTAATTTTGTTAGTCGATCCACTATCACCCAGATGGAATCGTGACCTCTCTGGCTCCTTGGCAATCCAGAGACGAAATCCATCGTAATGTGTTCCCATTTCCATTCAGAGATTTTTAATGGTCTCAATAATCCTCCAGGCTTATAGTGCTGGGCCTTCACTTATTGGGGCATCAAGCACTTGACCACATCTTTCTTCAGTCCAGTCCACCAATAATTTTGCCGCAGATTCTAATACATCTTTGTATTGCCTATGTGGATACTGTAATTACTGCGATGTGCCTCCCTTAAAATTTCCTCCTTAAGCTCCAGGTCATCGGGCACGCACAACCGTCCTCTGAACTTTAAAATCCCATCATCACTTACTTGGAATTACAATTTTCTTGTAGCAGCGTCCATTCTGACAATCTTTTGAATTTCTTGGTCCGTGGACTGAAGCGTCTTAATCCTTCCCTGGATCTTCGGTTCAATTCTTAATGCAGCCATCAGGCTAGACATCTAACTCACTTCAAATTTAAACTCTGAATGTCACGCCCCGAACCCAACTACCCATCGGAACGCGAGCATCCCCTTATCTCTTCGGTCGATCATAGTGCGACGTCCCCAGGAGACATCGCCGACCCATCAACAACATCAGAGTATAAAAACACATGCGGAAGCAAATACAACCCTGACAAATAAAGATGAACAAGGAAGCCAAACACTCAAGTCATCATCAGGTAAAACCTCATGCTCGTATATATATATATCAACAAACTGTTTATACAAGGATCATAGATACAAATACACTACAGTCCGATCACTATGGGTCTAGGTCAAGGTCACATCAAAGTCAAAAGGCCACTAATCCAAAAAGTGTCGGTGGCCGGGTGAGTAGGTCAGTACTAAGGATCACTATAACAAAAAGGTAGGGATCCCTATCGTCAACCAACTAGTCTAGGGCTCAAAGTCTGGGTCGCTGGAATCGTCGGGCTCCATGGAAGACTCAGCTGACTCCTCTGAAGAGCTGCGATCCGGCTCTGGCTCATCCACGTCCATGTCAGGGTCCTCCTGATCATCCTGACCCTCCTAATCTCCCCAGTAGTCTGCTAGGAGAGCGTCAGCCTCAGCGTCAGAGTCAAAGTCGTCCTCCAAGTCTACATCTACGGCTGCATCCTCGACGGCATCTATGTCTACATCCTCGCCTACCTCATCGACCTCACCATCCCCATCATCCTGCTCCATCACCTGTGGCTCGGGGTCGTCCTCATCCTCATCCATAGGCTCCGGCTCCAGGTCATCATACCAAACTCCAGGGCCTGGCTGGGCATCGACGGTTGGTGGAGCGCCAGGTGGAGAAGCATCGACCACCTCGCCATCGGCAATCACTGGCTCTAACTCGCCATCAGCATCTACTGGAATATCAAAGGTACGGATAGGTCGACTGAGGGTCCCGTCTGCTGCCCTACGACACCATGCGATGTACTCTTGCTTCTTATGTTCATCCTCACCCGTGTTAATGTAAAGAACCGACCTAAACCTCACATGGAACTCGTCATCCCCAGCTGGGAAATGCTCCTCACTCTGTAGTATCTGTCTAGGAATCCCAAAAAGTGGAGGCGGTTCCGGCATCCTAGGGGGTAGGTCCTGAAATGTTCGGTTTTACCACAACCGTGAGACTAGCTCAGTGAATCAAATACCTAAACCTAGGCTAGGCTAAAGTGTGTCTCTTAGCGGACCAAAATCAAACATCCAAGCCAACAACATAAAACTCAACATGTGTCAACGTGATTCAACCCCTGCAAGTTAGTGCAATTCAACGTATATATATACACCCACATACGTGTACATACGGGCAGGCGTACTTCACACACCCGTGCTCAGATTCTTTAAATGGTTCACATTACTCAACCACCGCATCCCACACGAATGCCTCATGCAGTCACATGCCAATGATTCTCACAATCTCATCATAATACTGCATGATTCACAATTCACATAATGCGACGTTCAGTTCATTCTTAAATTTCACGACCCACAATAGGGCCCGACCCGAAGGCCACAACACTTCATGGCCAGCGTATATAATACGCCCCCGGCCCGGTGTCTTCTAGCCTGCTACAAAGTGCCTGAGGCGCAACACCGCTCACCTACGAACCAGAGCCTGCTACAAAGTGCATGAGGATGGTCGTCTTCCAGTCTAACCGGGCATCGTCCTGCTACAAAGTGCATGAGGACGGAACTCGACCCGTAGGCCACGACCCGAAGGCCTTAAGTGATCACACATATCAATTTTATCTTAGCCCGGCACCACTCTTTTCAGGGCATTTACCGTGATCACTCAATGCAATGTCACACCCGCATACAATGCAATGTCGCACCCGCACATTCACACCATGTCATCCCCAGTCTCAATCTCGACATACCATGAGCGTGACATGCATTTTCATATCAATGCACACAAATGCCAAAACAATTTCCAACAAAAACCACTTCTAGCATTTAATACACCCAACATGTGAAATTCGGCCATAAACAAACCCCAACTTTAAACACACTCAAAACACTCCATTTTAGCCTCAAATAGCTCAACCAAGACCCCACTAAGCCATATTAGGCATTCACTTAGCCTAGTCAAGCAATTCAAGCTTATTTAGCCCTAAAAACGCCATTTCTAGTCCAAACACTCAAGGGCTCCGAATTTAACTTATTTTGTACAACCATCAAACCCACACGAATCAGCCATACTTTCACCTTAAACCAAACCTCACCATCACCAATAGATCATCCATTAACCTTACAATCACTAACAATCACCAACTAACTTAATCACTTCCCATTAACCTCAACTAAACACAATTAAGGCTAATCTAGATTTAGGCATTAAACTCACTTCGGGGTGAACGAGTTGTGGGAGAAATAAATACATCCAATTCGTGTGGCTCACGGCCACTCCCTGCGATGGCTCGGCTCCTCACGGCCACGGCGGTGCACTCGGCCACTCACGGCGGTCCACGAGGGAGGAGGAGGCTCGGCTGAGTTGGGCGTCCAAAGGGGGAGGAGACGGCGTGGCTTGGGGGCTGGTCCGGCTCTCCACGGCGGTCCTTTGCCGTGACCACAACCCCGGCGAACGGCTGAAGAAGGACGGCGGCGAAGGGGCTGATCCGGCGAAGAAAGAAGGGAATGAAAAGAACGAAGGAGAGAGAGAAAGAGAAAAGAAGATGGCTGAACGTGAAGAGAGAGAGGGAGGGGCGAAAATGGAGGAGAGAGAAAGAGAAGCTTATCCATACATGGGTCAAAGATGGTCAACTAACTCATAGTGGAATCCACTTATCCCCATCCTAGCCTATGTGACCATTTTGCCCCTTGATCCAATGGTTATAATTCATCCTCTTCAATTATTGATGGGCATCTTTGTCTTTAGTCCCTAACCAAACCTCAACCAACCTAGTTAACTCTAACTAACCTTGATTAAACCAAAATAATATCCAAAATTCGGAATTAAGCTTAATAGCCCAAAAACAATTCCGTCAACCCGAACCGAAATTCCATTTTATTCTTCTTCGCACCAAGGCGTCCCATATATATGTGGGCAACATATTCTGGCATCAAAATCTTAAAAATTAGTCCGTCGAGTCCCCGAAATCCGACGTCAAAGTCTGGGCTCAATTCCGTGAACAACTCTCTCTCAATTTCAATTTTTCTGAAACTCTCACTAACAGGCGGCTGTTTAGGCATACGCGTATCGACTTAGGGCTGTCCGAGTCTCAATGGTTCCGATCATCGAGAGAAAGAGGGTTTATTACTAATCCCGGGGTCACAATCATTTGGCTCGAGTTCAGGATTGGTTGACCACGAGCACGTTTGGTTAAGCAGAATCACCTGCGATCCCAATTGTGCATCGTTGGCCTTGGCCATACCATTTCCATCACTTTTCCTAAGATCGGCCCCTCACTGGTTCACAATATTCCCTCATTCTTTCTCAAATCGGCTCCCGAATCGCGACTAAGTCCCTGGTCCACGTACTAGCGTCCTAGTTAGCCATTCCTCATGGTTAGTATCCCAAGAGTGATCAGCTTTGGGCGAGTCGTACTCAAATGAAATGAGAAATAACATTCATTTTATTAATCCCAGAAATTACATCGAAATTCGGGCTGTTACACTGAATCCCTTAGCCTTTCTAACAAGGTCCACTCCTTGACCATTATATGCGCCATACTTGACTTCCGACTTAGCGCATCCGCTACTTGATTCGCCTTTCCCGAGTGATACAGGATATCGCAGTCGTAGTCTTTCAAAAGTTCTATCCATCGGTGCTGCCTCATATTTAATTCATTTTGTGAAAACAGGTACTTGAGGTTCTGATGATCTGTATAAATCTAGAATTTTTCTCCGCATAAATAATGCCTCCAGATCTTAAGGACAAAGACGATCGCTGCCAACTCTAAATCATGTGTTGGATAGTTCATTTCATGTAGCCTCAACTAGCACGACGCATATGCGACTACCTTTCCGTACTGCATCAGAGCACAACCAAGTCCTTTTAGTGACGCATCGTTGTAGACCTCAAATCCTCTTGGTTCAGACGGAATGGTCAAAACTGGGGCAGTTGTTAACCTATGCTTTAACTCTTGGAAACTTTTCTCATATTTATCGTCCCATTCAAACTTAGATTCCTTCTTCAACAATCGCGTTAACGGCATGGCTATCGACGAGAACCCTTCTACAAAACGTCAATAATAGCCATCAAGTCCTAAGAAACTTCGGATTTCTATTACTGAGGTTGGTCTTGGCCACTTCACTATTGCCTCAATCTTCATCGGGTTCTACAAAACTCGCACTTACTAAACTTGACATAGAGGACATAGAGCGCGTGTTCTCTTAAGGTCCGTTGTACCTCAGCCAAATGCACCTCATGTTCCTCAGGGCTCTTCGAATACACCAGTACATCGTCGATAAACGCTATGATGAACTGGTCAATCTGAAGGGCATCACTGTAAACTCATAGTGCTCGCATTCTTATGCTCATGTCAGGCACGCATTCTCGCACAATTCTCATTTCAAGCCTCATTCTCGGCATACAATGCGTGACCATGAAATGCATCACAATCTAACATGAGCAACAAATAATATGGACACTTAGTCAAATCACTATCACCACACAATGCCCAAATCGCAACAATGTGCTCACTTGGCCGATATAATACCGTGCGGCCCAATTCTCAATGTACAATCTCATAATTAAATCAAGCCATCAACTGGCCAATCACACTCCGCACGATTCGACCATACAATCACGCAACATAACATTTCACAATTGAGCATAATTAATCACCAATCAATCAACAGCGAATCAGCCCGAATAATCCCGGCCATTTAGCTAACAATTCTTGCTGTCCGAAATAATTCGGTATTCCTCAAACTACTGACAGCAACTAATCCATCAATCCAAGCCCAATAATTATCTATAATAATCCCACTAAAATCCTCTAGTTTTATTACCACCAATCGGTCCTCAACCTTGTCCTAAATATACACCGATAATACCTAAATCAGTCCAGAAAACGTACTATGAGTCCTAACCCGGGTTTAGGAAATTATACTCACTTAATTCAACTCTACGAGGACGGGGAACAGCGGCCGATCACCTGTGAACGGTGGAACCGGCGGCGGCATTCCGGCGGTACGGACGACGGCCGGCATACAACACGTACATACGGTGATGTACGGCGACGTACGGGCGGCTAGAACGTCCTGGTGGCAGCAGCTCGGCCGAACCAGCTCCGGCGCGGCGGCGGTCGGCCTCCAAGCGGCGGTCCTCGGCTTTCCTTGGCCGGGAAAGAAAGAAAACGAGAGGGAGAGAGAGAGAGAAAGGATGGTCGGCTGAGGGTGATGGTGATGAGGTGAGGCAGCGATGGTGGCACGGTAACGGCGGAGCTCCGACGGCCAGCGACTTATTCCGACGATCCTTGGCCGAGAAAGGGGAAAATCAGTGGGAGTAGGGGGCTGCTCTGTGGAGGGACCAAATTAGGGAGGAGGAGAGAGAATATGGTCCAACTTGGTCAAATATGGGGGGCTAGAGGGCGCCACGTGTCGCGATCCGGGAGTTTTGATCAAAATACCCCTAATCTAATAGTCTTAAATCATCCCTATCCAATAATTGAGGGGTAAAAGAGTAATTGGGGCCAATAATTGAGCTGATCCACTATTTAAAATAATTTCCTTAATTTCCAAAATTTTCAGAATTAAATTTGGCCTAGGGGCAAAATGGTCATTTTTCCGATCCTGGGTCAAAATTTCAATTTTTCGCTATATCAACCTCAAATGAGTATGGCCAACATAATATGGCGTCAGAATCGTGAAAATAGCCTCTTAAGCCTTCGAAACTCAACTGCAAAGTCCTAGGAATAAAATAATATTATTTTGCACTTCCAAGCCAAAATTCCAATTTTTTACCAAAACTACTCTAAATGTACGTGGCCACCCTAAAATGGCATCAGCCTCAAAAAATAACCTCATATGGCCTCAAAATCCAGGTCGGTGTCCTGAGGGGCAAAATCGTAATTTTTCACCTCGGGCCGAAATTCCAATTTTCAACCGTACTTACTTAAAATATGCGTGGCCAGCACAATATGACGTCAGATTCCCAAAAATAGTCCCTTTAGCAGTCGGAAATTTGACATCGAAATCCAGGCCCAATTTCGTGATTAAAACTCGCTCGGTTGCCAATTTCAAGGTCTCTAACTAATGGGTGGCTATTTAGAACATATGCGTATCGACCTCCGGTTATTCGAGTCATAACGGTCCCGATCATTGAGAGAATAAGAAATTATCACTAGTCCCAAAGGTCGCGATCGGTCGGTTTAAGTTCAGGACCGGTTGGCCACGTGTACTTTTCGGTCTTGCAGAATCACCTGCGGTCCAATTGTACATCGTTGGCCTTGGCCAAACCCAATCCATCGCTTTTACAAAGATCGGCCCACGTCGGCCCAAAATATTCTCTCATCATTTCTCGTGATCGGTGTTCGATTCGCAATTGGGTCCCTGGTCCACGTACCATTTCCTAGTTAGCCATACCCAATTGGTTAGTATCCTGAGAGTGATTAGCTCTGAGTGAGACTTACTAAAATAAAACACGAAATAATGTCAATTTTATTGATCTCGGAGTTACATCGAAATTTGGGCTGTTACAACTCTTCCCCCTTACAAAAATTTCGTTCTCGAAATTTGCAACCTACCCTTATCTAGTCAAACAATTGGGGGTGTTGACGTTGCATGGCCTCTTCACTTTCCCAAGTGGCACCTTCAGTCCCGTGTTGCTCCCAAACAACCTTGACCATCGAGATCGTTTTGTTCCTCAGCACCCGATCTTTCCGGTCCTCAATCTTGACTAGTTTTTCCACATACGACACCTTGTCGTCCATGTCTATCTCTTCGTGCTTCAGAACATAGGTCGGGTCTGGTTTGTACTTTCTCAACATCGACACGTGGAATACATTATGTATCTGAGACAAGTTGGGTGGCAAAACAAGTCGATAAGCCATATCGCCAATCTTTTCCAAAATTTCAAATGGCCCAACGAACCTGGGACTGAGCTTTCCTTTCATACCGAATCGGGACAATCCTTTCATAGGTGACACTTTGAGAAATACGTGATCTCCAACTTGGAACTCCAAAAGTTGTCGTCTCCGATTAGCGTAACTCTTTTGGCAACTCTGTGCTGTCCTCAGTCTATCCCGAATAATTTCTACAGCTTCCACTGACTGCTGCACTAACTCTGGGCTTGTTATACTTCGCTCACCAACTTCGTTCGAACACAAAGGCGTCCTACACGCCCTACCATATAAGGCCTCAAATGGTGCCATTTGAATACTCTGCTGATAACTGTTGTTATAGGCAAATTCCACTAAATGTAACTGCTTTTCCCATTTGCCTTGGAAATTAATTACACAGGCTCTCAGCATATCCTCTAGGGTCTGAATTGTTCTTTCTGACTAACCATCCCGTCTGTGGATGATAAGCAGTACTAAACTGCAGCTTCGTTCCTAAGGCCAATTGCAAGCTTTTTCAAAAATTCGTAGTAAACCTTGGGTCACGATCCGATGTGATCGTCACTGGCACACCATGCAGACGTACTATCTGTCGTACATATAATTTTGCATACTTTTCTAACTCAAAGTCCTTTCGCACTGCTAGGAAGTACGCTGACTTAATCAATCGATCTATTTTCACCCATATCGAATCATGCCCTCTCTGGCTTCGTGGCAAACTCGTCACGAAATCCATCGTGATATGTTCCCATTTCCATTCAGGAATCTCTAATGATCTTAATAAGCCACCTGGCTTGCAGTGCTGTGCCTTCACTTGTTGGCACGTCAAACACTTGGCCACATGGTTGGCCACATCTTTCTTCAGTCCATGCCACCAATAATGTTGTCGCAAATTCTGGTACATCTTCATACTACCTGAGTGAATACTGTAGTTACTGCGATGTACCTCACTTAAAATTTTCTCGTTAAGTTCCAACTCATCAGGCACACACAATCGCCCTTGGAACTTCAAAATTCCATCTTCACTTACTTGAAATTCCGGTTTCCTTGAGGCGGCGTCCATACCAATAATCTTTTGTATCTATGGGTCCATAGACGAGAGTGCCTTAATCCTTGTATGGATTTCTGGTTCAATTCTCAAAGCAGCCATCAGGCTAGACGTCTGACTCACCTCAAATTTGAACTCCGAGTCCCTAAGTCTTTCCAGCAAGGTCCACTCTTTGACCATCATATGCGCGATACTTGACTTACAACTTAGCGCATTGGCTACTCAATTTGCTTTCCCCGAGTGGTACATGATATCGCAATCGTAATCCTTTAGAAGTTCCATCCATCAGCGTTGCCTCATATTCAATTCCTTCCGTGAAAACAAATACTTGAGACTCTGATGATCCGTATAAATCTGAAACTTTTCTCCACACAGGTAATACCTCCATATCTTAAGAGCAAAAACGATTGTCGCCAACTCCAAGTCGTGTGTTGGATAGTTCAATTCATGTGGTCTCAACTGACATGACGCATACGCAACTACTTTTCCATACTGCATCAGGACACAACCAAGTCCTCTTAATGAAGCATTACTATAAAACCTCGAATCCTCCCGGTCCAGACGAAATGGTTAAAACCGGGGCAGTTATGAGCCTATGTTTCAACTCCTGAAAACTCTTCTCACATTTATCATCCTAAACGAACTTAGATTCTTTCTTCAACAACCGCATCAACGGCATGGCTATTGATGAGAACCCTTCTACAAAACGTTAATAATAGCCAACCAACCCCCAAGAAACTTCGGATCTCTGTGATTGAGGTCGGTCTTAGCCACTTCATCACTACCTCAATTTTCATCGAATCCACAGAGATTCCATCTCCAAAAACTATATGACCAAGAAACGCTACTCTACTTAGCTAAAACTCACACTTACTGAACTTGGTGAAAAGCGCGTGTTCTCTTAAAGTCTGTAATACTTCAGTCAAACGCACCTCATGTTCCTCTGGACTTTTTGAATATACCAAAATGTCGTTGATAAACACTATAACGAATCTATCCAAAAATTCCTTGAACACCCTGTTCATTAGGTCCATAAAGGCTGCGGGGCCATTGGTCAATCCGAAGAGTATCACTGTAAATTCGTAGTGCCTATACCGCGTCCTAAAAACGGTCTTAGGTATATACTCCTTTCGTATTCTCAGCTGGTGATATCCAGTCCGTAAATTAATCTTAGAAAACACATATGCTCCTTGCAGCTGATCGAACAGATCGTCGATCGTCGGCAGTGGATACTTGTTCTTAATCACGACCTGATTTAACTGCCGATAATCAATACACAATCTCAATGTCCCGTCCTTTTTCCTCACAAATAGGACTGGTGCTCCCCATGGAGACACACTAGGGCGAATAAAACCTTTGTCCAACAATTCTTGCACCTAGATTTTCAGTTCTTTCAATTCCAACAATGACATCCGATACGGCGCCTTAGAAATTGGTTCTATTCCTGGTGCTAACTCTATTACAAATTCCACTTCTCGCTCAGGCGGTAAACCAGGCAATTCCTCAGGAAAAACCTCGGGAAAATTACACACTACAAGTATCTCTTCCAATTTAAGTTCCGCCATTGTCGGATCCACAATATTCACCAAATACCGTTCACATCCATAACCCAACAATTTCGTCACTTCAAGCGAGGAAATGCAAGGAATCGAGGTTCCTCCTCGGTTTCCTTGAAATTCAAACCTTGGATGTCCAATCGGATTAAACTGGATCGTCCTATTGCCGCAATCCATAACGGCCTTCTGGCTCACTAGCCAGTCCATTCCAACAATCACGTCAAAATCAAATATGGCCAACACTGCCAAGTCGATACTTTCTTCTCTACCCCAAATCATAATCTTATAGTTGGGACAACCAAAAGAGACTAACATTATATCATTCATAGGCGTCGACACACTAAGCATAGTCTTAAGCAGCACCGGTTTCAAGCCAACTAGCTTAACAAATTGCTCTGAAATAAAAGAGCGGGTCGCCCCCAAATCAAATAACGCATAAATAGCATGATCGCAGAGAGAAATGGTACCTGTGACCACGCCTGGCGCGTCCTCAGCTTATCTGCTCACCATGGCATAAACTCTTCCCTGTGCCGGTGGTCGTCCTTGATTGGCCGGTCGGGAAGGTCCGGCTCGATTTTCAACTCGTGACGTTGGCAATCTGGGCAGTCCTGAAGGATTTTGCTGTGGGCAATTCCGAATCTAGTGGTCTAAACTCCCACACCTAATACATGACTCAAATCTACTCGGTTGGGGGCTCGGCTTCCCTATAGTCCGTCTAATGGGTGGGACAAACCACCTATTTCCTATCATAGGCTTTTTCCCCATACGATGATTGTCTCTATTCGAGGCAAACCGCAATCCAAAAGCGGCTGCTCTCTCTTGTTGATCTCACTCTATAATCTGAGCACGCTCGTACATTTCCCTAAAATCCTTGATATTGTGTGACAGAATCTGACTCTGGAGATCCGGCTTCAAACCATCCCAAAATCTCCGAGCTTTGTCCCGTGGATTCTCAACCATGGTCGGCACAAACTTGGCTAATCTCGCAAACTCTGCTTCGTGCTGATCAACGGTCATTTGACCTTGATGCAATTGCATAAATTCCGATAACTTCCTTTCTTGGGCAACTTCCAAAAAGTATTTTCCATAGAAACTTTCAACAAACAATGCCTAATTCAACTCTGTACAATCCGGAAATATCCTACCCTTGGTGGCCTTCCACCAATCATTAGCACCACTCTGTAACTGATACAATGCCAGCATTACTTTCTCTACATCAGTGCACTCCAACACCTCAAATGCCTTTTCTAACTCGTCTACCCAATCAGGGGCAGCTTTGGGGTCACCCTTGCCATTAAACTTTGGTGGTTTCATCTTCAGAAATTGCTCCACCAATTGGGGCATCTGTCTAACTACTGCGGGTTAGGCCTGCCCTTGCTGAACCGGATTACCTGCATTGCCAGCAACTGGTACGGCCTCAGCAGCCTGTACATCAGCTGTGGCCCTTTCTTGCGCTTGCACGCCCATTATGCATCCTATTTCCCGCAGGGTATCCATCACATCATTGAACCTTGGATCTCTAGCCTCACGGACTCCTTCGCTTGGCTGACGTTAGGGCTCTTGGGGCTCTTTTCCTCTTCTCCTACTCATCCTTAAGAACTCGGCTACTCAACTACCTGCTATAATTCCACTAAGGAATTAAAGACTTGGGGTCACCCTTGCCATTAAACCTTGGTGGTTTCATCTTCAGAAATTGCTCCACCAATTGGGGCATCTGTCTAACTACCGGGGCGGTTAGGTGATCACATGCTCATGTCAGGCACGCATTCTCGCACAATTCTCATTTCAAGCCTTATTCTTGGCATACAATGCGTGACATGAAAGGCATCACAATGTAACATGAGCATCACATAATATGAACACTCAGTCAAATCACCATCACCACACAGTGCCCAAATCACAACAATGTGCTCACTTGGCCGATATAATACCGTGCGGCCCAATTCTCAATGTACAATCTCATAATTAAATCAAGCCGTCAACTGGCCAATCACACTCTCCATGATTCGACCATACGAGCACACAACATAACATTTCACAATTGAGCACAATTAATCACCAATCAATCAACAGCCAATCACCCTGGATAATCCCGGCCATTCAGCTAATAATTCTTGCTGTCCAATATAATCCGGTATATTCCTCAAACTACTGACAGCCACTAATCCATCAATCCAAGCCCAATAATTATCTATAATAATCCCACTAAAATCCTCCAGTTTTATTACCACCAATCGGTCATCAATCTTACCCTCAATATACACTGATAATACCTAAATCAGTCCAGAAAACGTACTATCAGTCCTAATCCGGGTTTAGAAAATTATACTCACTTAATTCAACTCTACGACGACGAGAAACAGTGGGCGATCACCGATGAACGATGGAACCGACGGCTGCGTTCCAGCGGGATGGCTGTACGGACGACGACCGGCGTATGGCACGTACGGACGGCATACAGACAGTCGTACGGACGGCCGTACGTACGTGTATGGACGGCAACATATGACGACGTACGGGCGGCTGGAACGTCCTGGTGGTAACAGCTCGGCCGAACCAGCTCCGGCGCGGAGGCGGTCGGCCTTCAAGCGGCGGTCCTCGGCTTTCCTTGGCCGAGAAAGAAAGAAAACGAGCGAGCGAGAGAGAGAGAGAGAGAGAGAGAGAGAGAGAGAGAGAGAGAGAAAGGATGGTCGGCTGAGGGTGATGGTGATGAGGTGAGGCGGAGACGGTGGCATGGCTAAACGGTGACGGCGGAGCTCCGGCGGCTAGCGACTTGTTCCGGCAATCCTTGGCCAAGAAAGGGGAAAATCAGTGAGAGGAGGGGGTTGATCTGTGGAGGGGCCGAATGAGGGAGGAGGAGAGAGAACCTGGTCCAACTTGGTCAAATATGGGGGGCTAGAGGGCGCCATGTGTCGCGATCTGGGAGTTTTGATCAAAATACCCCTAATCTAACGGTCTTAAATCATCCCTATCCAATAATTGAGGGGAAAAGAGTAATTAGGGAGAATAATGAGCTGATCCACTATTTAAAATAATTTTCTTAATTTCCAAAATTTTCGGAATTAAATTTGGCATAAGGGCAAAACGGTCATTTTTCCGGTCCCCAATCGAAATTTCAATTTTTGACTATATCAACCCCAAATGAATGTGACCAACATAATATGGCATCGGAATGTTGAAAATAGCCTCTTATGCCTTCGAAACTCGTCTGCAAAGTCATGAGAATAAAATAATATTAATTTTCACTTTTGAGCCAAAATTTCAATTTTTAACCAAAACAATTCTAAATGTATGTGGCCACCCTAAAATGGCATCGACCTCGAAAAATAACCTCATACAGCCTCAAAACCCAAGTCGGTGTCCCGAGGGGCAAAATCGTGATATTTCACCCCGGGCCGAAATTCCAATTTTCAACCATACTTACTCAAAATATGTGTGGCCCGCACAATATGATGTTAGATTCCCAAAAATAGTCCCTTAAGCCGTCGAAAATTGACATCGAAATCCGAGCCCAATTTCCTGATCAGAACTCACTCGGTTTCCAATTTCAGGGTCTCGGACTAACGGGCTGCTGTTTAGAACATACGCGTATCGACCTAGGGTTCTCCGAGTCATAACTGTCCCGATCATTGAGAGAATGAGAAATTATCACTAGTCCCAAAGGTCGCGATCGTTCGGTTTAAGTTCAGGACCGGTTGACCACGTGTACTTTTCGGTGTTGTAGAATCACTTGTGATCCAATTGTATATTGTTGGCCTTAGCCAAACCCAATCCATCGCTTTTCCAAAGATCGGCCCATGTCGGCCCAAAATATTCTCTCATCATTCCTTGTGATTGACGTCCGATTCACAATCGAGTCCCTGGTCCACGAACCGTTTCCTAGTTAGCCACACCCCATTGGTTAATATCCTGAGAGTGATCAACTCTGAACGAGATTTACTAAAATGAAACGCGAAATAATGTCAATTTTATTGATTCCGGAGTTACATCGAAATTTGGGCTGTTACAGTAATACTCACTTAATCCTAAGCTCCCACAAGGCTGGTTTGGCAGGGGAGCGGGTAGCTAATTGCCGCCGAGCGACGGAACCAGCGGCAGCGTCCCAGTGGCTTCCGCGGCGACGCTCGAGCGGCGATGGTCTCAGCAGCAAAAAGGTGCCGATGATAATGATGATGCTGGTCAGTGGTGGTTCAAGGTGAGGGAGAGGTGAGGGTGGTGTTGGCACGTAGGACAAGTGGCGCGGCAGTCAGTGGCTCGCATGGGCGGCGGCCCGACGAGCGATTCGGCCCAAAAGGGCTGGCCGGCGTGCTCCTCATGATGGCAAGGAAGATAGAGAGATGAGACGAGAGAGGGAGTGAGACAGTGGTGATGGCGGGCTAAGCGAACGGGCGGCGGCGGCTAGGCTGGATGGGCGGTATGGAGGTGCTTGGCTCCGGCGGTGGCGACGCTCACGGGCGAGAGAGGGAGAGAGAGCCGACGGTGGAGAGGGCGAGGGAAATGAAAGAGAATGTTTCTTGGCTTGGGAAAGAAGAAATGGGAAGGAGAGAGAATGGTCAAAGGTCAAATAATGGGCTAGCGGAATCCAAGTGTCAAAATCCCCATGACTTGACCAAATTGCCCTGAATCCAAGGGCTTAGATTAGTGCTTATCCAATAATTGAGGGGCAATAATGTCCAAGGGCTGAATTATTGGGCTGACCAATTAATTAATTAAAACACTAATATAAACTCCAAAATAGCCCCAAAATTCGAAATACAAAAATAGAGCTTAGGGGCAAAATGGTCATTTTCCGATTTCAGACCGAATTTCCATTTTTCGACCGTACCAACCCCAAATATATATGGCCACACTAAAATAACGTCGTCCTTGCAAAATAGTCGCACACGATCCCGAAATTCTAACGTCCAAGTCCGAATCAAATTTTACGATCAAATTTGCTCAATTTAAAATTTTAGGATCTCTCACTAACGGGCAGATGTTTAAGGGTTACGCATATTGACTTAGGGTTACTCGAGTCGTGACGGTCTCAATTACAAAGAGAATGTGAGGAATTATCACTAGTTCCGAAGGTCGCAATCGTTCGGTTTAAGTTCTTGATTTGTTCGCCACGCATACTCTCGGTCATACGGAATCATCCGCGATCCGATCATACATCATTGGCCAAATTAGATCCATCACCTCCCTAGGATCGACCCACATTGGCCCAAAATATTTGCTTGTCGTTTCTCGGAATCGATGCCCGATTTACGATCGGGTCCTTGATCCATGTACCATTTTCCTAATTTGCCATTCCCTTTTGGTTAGTATCTCGCAATTGATCAATTCCAGGTGAGACTTATTAAAATTAAATAAGAAATAATATCTATTATATTGATCTTGGAAATGGATCGAAATTCAGGATGTTGCAACGAAATTTTTGTAAGGGGGAAGAGTTGTAACATATTGAATTTCGACCCATTTTCGGGATTAATGAAATTGATATTATTCTCATTAAATTTTAGTAAGTTTCGCCCAGAACGGATCCTTCTTGGGATACTGACCAATAGGGAATGGCTAAATAGGAAAACGATACATGGATTAGGGAAGCCAATTGCGAATCTGACACTGATTCCGAGAAACGGCGAGGAAATATTTTGGGCCAATGTGGGTCGATCCTAGGAAGGTAACGGATTTAATTGGCCAATGATGTACGATCGAATCGCGGGTGATTTCGCACGACTGAGAGTACGCATGGCGAACAAATCTCGATCCTAAATCGAACGATCGCAACCTCCAGAACTAGCGATAAAATCCTCGCGTTTTCTCGATAATTGAGACCGTCACGACTCGAGTAACCCTAGGTTGATACGCGTAACCCCCTAAACAGCCGCCCAATAGTAAGAGACCCTAAAATTGTAATTGAGCAATTTTGATCGCAGAATTGGATCCGAACTTAGACGTTGAATTTCGGGGTCGTGTATGACTATTTTTGCGAGGACGACGTCATTTTAGTGTGGCCAATGATATTTGGGGTCAGTATAGTCAAAAAATGAAAATTCGGCCCAGGACCGGAAAATTACGATTTTGCCCCTAGACCTATTTTGAGTATTCCGAATTTTGGGATAATTATTGGAAATTAGTTTGGGTAAATTAAGTGGATAATTATCAGCCCAAAATATATTGGACAAGAATGCCCCTCAATTATTGGGCTTAGGTTAATATGGACCAAATGAGAGAGGGGTAGAATGGGAATTAGAAAAGTTGGTCAAAGCTCATCATTAAAACCCCAATGATGCTCTCTCTCTCCTCACTCTTGACCGATCAGCCCTTCTTCCCCACGCCACTCCCTCCTCCTCTCCCTTCCGCCGGTCCTCTTCTTCTCCTGGCTATCCGTATGCTGGAGCGCCGCCGCGGCCATATCCCACCGCCGAGCACCACCTGACCACCATCCTTCTTCTCCCTCACCCCAGAACACCTCAGACCAGCATCATCACCACCCTTGCCACCGTGATCGTCGCCTAGTCCGCCGCCACCGATCGCACCGCCCGAGGCCGCTGCAAGCACGCCGAAGCGCTGCCATTGGTTCCGCCGCATGCCGACGATCAGCCACCCGTTCCCCGCTGATCCAAATTTGTCGAAGCTTAGGATTAGTGTGAGTATCATACTCTAATCCCTAATTAGGCGAGTTATGCACGTTTAGACGGGATTAGCGTAATTTTAGGGTAAATCAGGGTGATTTTAGATGTGATTAGTGGGCTGGTGATTAGAGGTAGAATTTCTGTTGTTTTGGGAGCCTCATGAGGTGTTTTGAAGATGGATTAGTGGTCTTAACGGGACTGATTAGTGGCTGGATAATTGTTGGATCGATTTGGGGCCTAATGAGAATAATTCCCGAGCATGCCTTATTTGGTGGATTATGTAGCGATTTGGGAGCCTAATATGTTAATTTCAATGTGATTTAGTGCCCTAGAGTAGGCTATTTCATGGCTGGAATTATTGAGATTAAATGGCCTAAGCTCGGTTAGTTTGGGACTTTATGGTGGAATTCTGAGCATGCTTCGTATTGAACGATTAGTGGCTAATTTAGTAATTAATTGGGAAGTTTAACAAGGTATTTGAGGATGACTTAGTGGCCTGAAGTGATCAGATTGGTGGCTGTCCATTATGGACTTAATTGAATTTTATTTAGCCAAAATTGGGTTTTTGTAGTGAAATGATCGACTACTCCTGGATTGTTCCTTTAGTGGTTGAATTGTGTTGATTGGATTCAATATTATGATGCCATGTTGGGTACCTTGTGTGTGGCCAAGAGTGAAGAGGCGTGGCGGGCCTCGAACGTGCGAGTTGCGTTGTACTAGTTGCACGAATTATGTGCTAATGGTGCGCCGGAGCCTAATTGCAGCAATTGTTTATAATGGGTATTTTAATATGTTAATTTGGGCATGTCATGACTGATTTGAATCGAGTATTCCTTGGGCATGCTAAAGTGCTAATTGAGCACATCATGAAGTGAATTGGACACGTTGAGATGCACGTTGAATTGGCATAATTGTCTATGTGCCTATGACTGGAATTTGATGCTCATTGTACATTGCATCATCACCTGAGTGCGGGGCTATATGGCCACGCATTTCGCATATTGAACATTGGCTGGATTCGAGAATTGTGCGAGTATGCATGATTGACATGAGCATGTGATCACACTAAAATGCCCTGATGCATTTTACGCGGGGTTCAGATAAAACTGGCTGTGTGTACGTGTGATCATTAAGGGCCCTGATGCGTTTTACACAGGGTCAATTCCGTCCTGATGCACTTTACACTAGATGATGCCCGGTACGTCCGGAAAAAGACCAGCCTGATGCGTTTACACAGGTTTTGGTCCATAAGGAGATCGATGTTGCTCCTGATGCTTTTTACGCGGGCTAGAGACACTGGGCCGGATGGACTTTTCGCGGGCCGTGAAGTGTTGGTGGCCCAAAGCGTTTTCACGCGGGTTAGGCCCAATGCATTTTTATGCGGGTCGATTCATAATGAGAAATTGGCAGTGTGCAAGTGTGCATAATTGAGCCGGATTATGAGCATGACATATGTGTGCCAGAGTGTGTTGGCAGTTATGCGTACCGATGATTTATTTGTGAGGAAGACACTAATGAGTTTGAGCATGCGTATGGCACACGTATGATCAGGTGTGTTCGCGTATGTGCCGTGACTATTATTGTGAATTATCTAACCTGCAGGGTTATTGTGTGCTCGATTTGGGCCCGAGGGCCTGAGAAAAGTAATTGATAATTGTTATTGGTTATATGTGGTTATTGCCTGTTAAGAGGTGCATGTTAGCCTAGTTTAGAATTAGGGGGTTTTACTCACTGAGATTCGTCTCAAGATTGCTAAAACCTACAATTTCAAACCCAGCCATGAACCCAGGAAACCCTTCTCCTCGTTTTGGGATCCCCAGTCACATGGATAATCAGTGAGTGGAGTACCCTCTAGGAGACAATCGAGCTTATGTGAAACACTATAGCATGGTTTGGGTTGACGAGGGTGGATTATACCTGAAGCCCTATCCGTACGTGGTGTGGTTGTATCGAGATGGTTTAGAGGAGATTGGCCCACTGAGGAGTTTCGACATCCCCTATGATGGCGTTGGTGTCGCGCCACGCGCTCGCGTGCTTTTTTTATGGAAGTATTTTTCTATATGGGCCTCTCTCAGGCCATACTTCACGTGACAATGGGGTTTATTTGATCTAAAATTAAACTTGGAGTCGCTACTAGTCATTTACGGTAGGTTGACAAGAAATCTAATTGTGGTACGGGAGAAGTACCGCAATCCTACAAACCAAAGATTCTAAGTAAGGGACTTGGTTACATTAATGATCCCAAATTGAAACCATAAATGCCCTTTCGGTACCTAAGAACGATTATGGCATGTCTAGTGCGTCACATGGATCCCTAAGTTCAATTCACTAATCTAATTATGGACAAACAATTAAGCATCTAAAAATCAATGGCACATCCAAGGCAAATCAATCACAACAACCATAATTTCGTCACTAGAAATGAAAATCTACCCAAAATCCTAACAAAGCTCTAATAGCTTTTTCATTTCATTTTTAGGGTTTTTTAGGGGGTTTTGGCCTTAAATTTAAAATTTTCCAAATTATGCCACTTGGACATTTTGGAAAATTCAAATTTCACTTTTAAGGACTGGCCACAATGATTTCTAATCATTCTATGGATTTTCAAAAAATTTTGATTTTTTTTAGAAAAATTTTTTAACCAAGAAATGACTTTTTATGAATTTCTAGAAATTCTTTTTGTGGATTTTCCAATTTTTCAATTTTTTATTGATTTTCCAGAATTTTTGAATTTTTTTTAAAGTTTTATGAATTTTCTAAAAATTTTTGTATTTTTCTGAATTTTCTATGATTTTTCTAATTTTTGTGAATTTTATGCAAAATTTTCGAATTTTATAAAAAAATCTAATTTTTTATGATTTTTTTAGAATTTTTGTAATTTTTTGATTTTTTTTATATTTTTTATTTGAATTTTTTAGAATTTTTTATTTTTTATTTTTTCCGCTGGGGATTGAACTGGACCAGACCGTTTTAGGCCGGTTAGACCAAAATCGAACCGGCCGTCGCCAGCGCCTGCGCCGGTCACCTTCTCCGGCGAACATGACGCCAAAACGGCGTTGTTTGGGCCATTGTTCATTTAGGTTTAACAAACACTTGGTAGGCACAAATTCCAGTTTTGAGTTTTCAAGGCCATGACTTCGGATCGGAATTCGGCGACCTTCCGACGACCTTTTGGTCAGTTCGATTGCACCGTCAACAAGCCTGCATGTTCTACTTTCCATCTAACCTAATCCAATCACCATCGGACCTTCGCTGGCCGGCAAAAAAAACCGATCAAAAAACCTAATTTGCACTTTTCTTAGTTTTTTATTTCCAGAACTTAAATTTCTATTCTACACCGCCCTAACCATCTAACACGATTCTAACAGCTAACAAATCAACAAACAAGGTTCAGAGAGGCTGACTTGAATGGCCTACGGCCAAAATGAAGCCCCGGCAAGATAGTTCATGGGGTCGGTTGACTCGGTTTATGCAAGTTCAACACCCAAAATGCAATCAAGTAACACAAAACATGATCAAAAATGATTTTTGAATATCTAAGGACACAAAATCACAATGACAACAAAACCGAATCAAATCACATTTTCTAGAATTTCTGAAAATCATGATGATGAGCCAACTTTACCTCTTTCGTTTGAGGATCAAAAGAAATTCCCGAATCAAATGGTGTTCGTGGAGCTCTTCCTCAGTACTCGGACTTCAGTTTGATCACTTTAGCTTCCTTGGGGAACGTTGGGGCACGTAGGACGAACACGACTTTCAGGGCTTCACGATCAGCTCCGGCACCAATCAACAGAGGAGGAAGTCTACCTTAAATGACCGATTCGCCAACGTCGTCCTGTTTGTTGGTGCCGAATACTCGATCAGGGGATCTCAACTCCCTATTCTCTCTCTAGATTTCCTCACGTTTTGCTCTCCTTCTCTCTCAAGGATTTCGTCAAATAGGTTTCCCCCATTTCCTTCAGTTTTTCTAGTTTTTTTCTTTCTTCAATTCCCGCCCACAATTCGGTTAGAACTGAATCATAATCGGTTAGGGTCGTTGAATGATACCAACTGGACATTTTCCAGCTAGAAAATCTGATTAAAAACGTGTATATTTCCTGAAATTGATCAACGAACTCGCGGGTTTAAACGTTTCCATTTCTAGGTTTCGGGCGAGTCAAATCGGACGAAGAAGAAGACACTGTGCGGGTCAAGTCGAGTTGACCTACCTGACCCGGCAGCTTCGGTATTGACTAAAAATGCAAATTGGGCCTTAATTTGATCAAAATTTTCAAATTAAACCTCAAAATTGCATTTCCTAGCATGTTCCGAATTCAAATATACAATTTTCCCCAATTTTTATTATAATTGTGCCCAAAATTTCCTTATTTTTAAATTTGGGTTAATAGGGTTTTGTTCAATTCGAGGTCTTAATGTCTTGATTAGGCAAAATTGATGCCAAAATTGCATTGCCCACCCCTTGATTAACCTTAGAAATGATATTCTCATATCTCAAAAATTTCATTTTGGGCACGATTCCCAATTTAGGTTCAAAATTCTCAATTTTCAATCAATTTTTAGGGATTTTTTTAATTTTTGCACCAAATTGTGAAATTGGACTAACCATGATGCAATTAAAGATCCTAGAATCAACTATTGTGAAGATATTATGAGCTAAAAATGTCTAGAAAAAATTTAATTTCATTTTTGGTTCAATTCAAGTTTAATTTTGCCCAATTTTGGGAAAAACATATACCCGATTGAAATTTTCTAAAATTGACAGTGTACTTATGAAATTGGATTTAAAATAAAATTATTGACTATTTTTATGGAATTTTCTGATTCCATTTACTATTTTTCTTGATTTTCTTGCTTATTTTGACAAAAAGATATTCAGGAAAAATACAGAAAAATGCTAAAAAATTATTTTTTTGGTTTCAAAATAGGTTTCTAGGCTTGGCCAAGATTCCTAGACCTAATTTTGAAAATTTTGAAAATATGACGAAAATAAGCTAAAAATTAGGTGTCAACAGCTACCTCTCTTTGAGATTGAGCTCGTTAGAGGTTGATCTCAAAGATAAGGTGACACCTTGAATTTTTAGTTGACTCACTATACAAAAATGTAAATTTCACAACAACTGATTATGGTCTTTGCTTTTGAGATTCGTGATCTAATCCAAAGGTTCTTTTTGAAGCACATTTTGAAAGGGTTTGTTAATGATGAGAGAGAGAGAGAGAAACTTACTTGTTTGTGAGAGTGTTTTTTTTTTGTTGCTCTTCCAAGGATATGAAATGATAATGATTGTTCTAATTTCTTGATTTGAGAATGAATTCACGAATCTTGAGTGCTTGCGGCTTCTCACCTTAGGACTTAAGTTTGCTTAGTGGTTCCTCATCAGTAAGACTTTAGATATTTGTCTGATGGTTCTTTACTAGCTAAAACTTTGGAATTTTGCCTAGTGATTCCTCACTTGTAGGACTTCAACTTGCCTAGGGGCTCCTCGCCTGTAGGACTTAGGTCTTACTTAATGGTTCCCTGCCATTAAGAATTGAATTTGCCTAAGGGCTCATCGCCTGTAGAATTTGGATTTTTCTTAGCAATTTTTTTTACTAATAGGATCTTGAATTTTATCCAATGGTTTCTCATCAATGAGAATTGAATTTGCCTAGGGGTTCCTTGCCTGTAAGATTTTGAGTTTTAACTAGTGGTTCCTCACCAGTAGGAATTGAATTTGCTAAGGGGCTCCTCGCTTGTAGGATTTTGGGTTTTACCTAGTGCTTCCTTACCAGTAGGAATTGAATTTGCCTAGGAGCTCCTCGCATGTAGGATCTTGGGTTTTACCTAGTGGTTCCTCACCAGTAGGAATTGAATTTGCCTAGGGGCTCCTCGCTTATAGGATTTTGGGTTTTACCTAGTGGTTCCTCACCAGTAGGAATTGGATTTGTGTAATAGTTTTCTAAATCTACGGTTTGTGATCACTTGCGGAGGGTCAATTCTCTAAGGTTACAAATCCGCGATCAATCAGGAGAACTATACCAAGGCCATGTTTTAGGCCTAAAAAGTCATCCAAAGTTACATACTGCAAACACTCGAAGGGTGATGGCTTCGAAGCTACAAACCTGCAAACACTTGGCAAGACCATAAAAATCACCATGAATAGGCCATTTTTCGGGCCAAAGAAAATCATCCAAAGCTATAGGTCGAGAACACTCGGAGGGTGATAGCTCCGAAGCTACAAACTTGCGAACACTTGAGAAAATTGTAAAAATCACCATACTCAAAGCTACAAAATCGCAATCACTCATGAGAATCATCATTCAAAGGCTACAAAGTTGCGATTTGCTTTGAAATATTTATTTTAAAAAAATGAAACTTTTGTATGGTTTTTTAGTTAACCAAAAACTATTTTGAAACGTGTTTTTGAAAAAACAGCATTCTTCATGTCGATGCATTTTGACAATCAAATTTTCTTTTAAAGGAAGTATTTGAGCAAATGACTTGAAATCTTTCGAGAAATGTTTTGAATGATCATTTAGAAGACCTTCATTATAAGGGATTTGTCTCGATCTATGAATTTGATCTTTCTTTCATTTAATTGAAAGGGGACTGATATGATATCCCTCAATTTTATCTTTCCTAACCAATCCTTAGGTGTTCGGAGATATTCGCAATGTATATAATTCAATTGATCCGATAAGGTCTTTCAAAAGGTTGTAATATTAGCTTGGTCAATGGCTATTCAAAGGATAGGCATTCTGAGGCCAAGAAAAGGTTTTCATTAAGTCTGACTTCGGGTCTACAAGTTAAGAACCTCGAGGATAAGACAAGATAGTGTTGCATACACTTCTTTGAGTGATGACCTTTTGTCATGAAATCATATTTTCACTCTCAACATTCCAATTTGAAGAGTCTTTGGGGAGAGGTTGCAATGTTGGTATTGGGTAGGCTCAACTGTTTTGTTTTTTTTTTTGGCAAAGAACTGTTTTGTTTTGAATTTGATTTTAGGTTTTTCATAAAATTGGTGATCTTCTTAGCATCATCAACCCTTTTCTTGTCCACTAGGGATCTTTTCTTAGCATGAACACAAGAGTCCCCTAGATTTCCATTGATACTTTCAATCGCTGATTTGTTGTGACTTTTGATTTTTCACAACTTTTGCTTTTTTTTACTTGACTTCTACCATTATTTCTTTTGAATGCTCTTCTTTTCTTTTCTTTTGCTCATTTTTTCTGGGCATTGGCCTTGCTTTTACTAGGCACATTGCTTTTTCATGGCCCAGACTCTTTTGCCTTTGATCTTTTTGCATTTTAAGGACTCTGTGTTCTACCTTTTTGCTTTCTATCTATCAAGATGGATCATATGCTCATGCTCTAGTGCGAAGAGATGATCACCAACTTGGGGTTCTGAAATGAATATTCAGGCTCAATTGGGCTTTGCCAAAAGTAAATGTGTTTAGGATATGGAAACAAAATGCTATTCGTCCTTTTGGGATGTTGTGAGCTTCCATATGAATTCATCTGAGGTTATCACAGAAAGATTGATACAAGTGTATGTAATAAAATCTTTCTTGATCCTATTCTCCATAAATGTCAACCGTGAACCTCCTAATTTACCTAGATGTGGGGTGGTTCTCAATAGGGTTGTTTGTGGGAGATTTCTTCACTGTTTAGGCTCAAATTTGGTTTGCAAAGGATAATCATGTGTTTAGGGTAGCGAAATGATATGCCTTTCATCATTTCGATTCATGTAAGCATTGCAAATATCCCTTATTTCCTGCAGATGAGGTCTTCTCTCATTCTGATATTCATTCTTCTATTCACTCGAGTGTATAGGGGATGTGTTTGGATATGGCTCACCTTTCATCATTTGAAGGTCTTTCCATTTGATTTGATCCAAACTTTTCTTTGAAATTTTTCATGACTTTCATCAAAACTTCCTTTTTAAGGAATTCTGATGTATAATGCATGCTTAAAGAATGCGTATTTCAAAACCTTTTTGAAATAATCTTTTCATGTTAATCCACTTGGGGAAAAGAAGTTTCATTTTCCAAAAACTTAACTTCTTCGAGACTCAAATTTACAAGTTAAGGATACTTACTTGATTGACTTGATGAGACCCCTTTTGTTTTCCAACTTCTTTGAAAGATTTTAGAAGTCATGAATCGTCTCAGATTTCCTTTTGTCATATCCTACAAAATGAACAAACATGTTCTATGAAATGCATGATATGCCCATGTTATAACTAGTGCCAATTTTCTTGAATGTCCTCCTTCATTTCATGGGTAGAAAATCTTGATAGTATCTGCATTTATAGGATAGGCTAGTTCTGTTCCTGTCATATCTATAAGAATTAGCGCTCCCCCAGGAAGAACCTTCTTGACAATGTATGGACCCTCGTAATTTGGAGTGAATTTCCCACGTGGATCTGAATTATTGGGAATGACCTTCTTCAAGAAAAAACCAACATGCCCTTCCACTCAACCAAGAAGTCCTAGAGCACTAAGGGAAAAAAGAGTCTTTTCCAATTTCCAAGCCAAATTTTACTTTTCCAAGAATTTCCAACCAAACCGATAACTACGCAAGCTTAATGAGGCAACGTCCAATATAATAGTTTCAATGTCCTTCAAAGTTCGATACCCAAGTTCAGATTCCAATTCATGGCCAAAATCAATTAATTACGACTTTAGTGTCTCTCAAATTAACGAGCGGCTTTTAGGAGTTATGTGTATTCAAATCGTGGTTGATTTGATATCAAGCAACATTTAAGTTTACTTAAGCCATGGTGACCTCGGTTGTCATGTAATTGCAAGGGTCAATTATTAGTTCCGAAGGACGCGATCGTTAAAATTGATTTATGAATGTTCGTAATCCATACAATGGTCAAACAGAATCACCCACGATCCAATTATATAATATTGGCAAATCATTCCATAACCATCCTTGGATCGATCTATGATGGCCCAAAATATCCCCTCGTTAATCTTTATGGTCGAAGTCTCAATCCAAGGTCGAGTTCTTAGGTCGTGCGTACTTAATTTCTAACTAGTTATTCCCTAACGGTTAGACTTCTCATGAGTGATCAATTCAGGATGAGATTTAACTGAAAGTACATCAATAAGATAATCATTTTATGAATCCCGAAAATGGGTTGAAATTCAGAATGTCACATTTATCGATGGAATCAAGTCGGAACCTAAGGAATGTTCCTTAGAATCAGATGCTCCCCCATCACAGTTGAAATGAGTCTTTTTTCGATGCTTGTTTGCCTTCTATTTGTAAGACTCATTCGCCTTCTCAATCTTGGATTGAATTTGTTCATGAGGATTCTTCCTGACCTTAACTCTCTCTTTAGCTTCATAGTTGACTTGCAAGTTGGATGGAATGGGTAACATGTCGATAGGTGTAATAGGATTGATTCCATACACGAATTCAAATGGTGATTGACCAGTAATGTAACTTGGCGGTGAATTATAAGCAAATTCAGTATGTGCAAGCTTTAAATTCCAATCCTTCAAAGTTTTACTCACCATGCTTCGAAGAGGAGTAGCGATGGTGTGCTTTGTGGACGACAAGGTGTGTTGAATAAGAGTTTAGTGCCAAGCTTTCCCCATAAGGTCCTCCAAAAGTAACTTAGGAACTTGGAATCACGATCAGACACAATGGTCTTAGGGATTCCATGCAGACGAATATTCTCTTTAAAATATAAATCAGCAATTTGAGAAGCATCGTCCGTTTTGTGACATGGAATAAAATGTGCCATATTAGAGAATCGATCAACAACCACCGTGATTGCATATTTGCCCCTTCGAGTTCTTGGGAGTGCTACAATAAAATCCATGATGGCATATTTATTTCTTCTATTACTAAATGTAAATAGTCCTTTTATTTGAGATGTCTAGTTTATTTTGATTCATTCCTTGCTTCATAAAATTAGTGAAGAACTTCATGGTCTAGGGTTATGCGAGTGCGCTACCTCGTAAAAGTAGAGAGCCATCTCGCTTGAGGGTCTTCATAATAAATCCACACCACAAACATTAGAGAGAGTATTAGGATCTAAACAACAAAATCATTGCTACTTAATTTTTCTTCATAATGTCCCCCAAGTTAGGAAAATTTCACCAAACTATATGTATAGATGTGGTCAATAAGGTTGACCCATCAGTCATGTCCAGAGAGGCTCCCAAAATGAGCCAAAGCCATTATAATCATCCAAGCACGAGTTGATTTGGTAGTCGTGTGGACTATTCAGGAGACTCTCGATAGACTGCTGTGGACACGACTCCTGAGATTTGGTCATCTGCAATTGTTCCATGAGATTCGCCCGTTGGATTTGCATGCTGATGAGCTCGGCTTGTGACTTGGCTAGCTGTTCTTGGAGTTGGGTAATTTGCGTTTGGAGTTGGCTAATGGCCCCGGCACAACCGTAGACAGGGTCTCGAATCCTCGCACTGGCCTCATAAATCATGCTGCTCACTGCGTCGTCTCTTTGCGATTCAGGAAGTGTCTGAAAAATTCCGAAATGTCATGCCTCCATTAATTAATTGTTTCTTATATAGATAGCGACTAGCAAAATGGCACATTTGATGCATGTACATTTAGCCATATGTACAATAAAGAAAGATTTTGGAAGATCTAAATTATTTAGTGAAATAATATATATATACACACACACAATTGCCTCATCAATCAATTAGATGTTCTTGGAGAATGCAAATAGGCCAGATGAGTGACCTAAGGCCAGATCTGGCCAACTTTATATTGATGAGGATTAACATGGGCAAGCAATTCTTCTCTTCGAAGTGCCCCCAATCAATTTTTATGTAAAACTTCAAATAAGTTACTAATCGTTTGGGCAATGGTTTTAGGCCTGACCATCGAGCCTATACTTTTTTTTTCCTATTATTATGGCCCTACATGAGCTCTTTCATGTTATTGCCCCGTTTCAAGTAAAAGTGCATTAATGGTTAAAAAATGAAAGCTCAAAGCATTCATCGATTCAGATCATGACGTAGCGACCTGATTGTAAAATCTACTAAAGTTCAGTATATTTGCCCAAAAAAATAGTTATGCCATCACTCTTTAGGTGCACACTAGCAATAGAACAACAATTTCCTCGACCAAACAACAATAGGAACAACAATAAAAACCCAGTCTTGTCCTATTCTGTGCTTTGCCCGATGGCTTACGGTACTCACACTCAATCAAAACTCTCCTCCATCTGCACATGACCAACTTTAATTAATAGGGAGAGAATCTCATTTTCAAACACCAAGGCACCCATCAAATTCTTTCAGAACAATGACCATATTGACTTCGAGTCCAACAAATACCATTTAAAAGCTCACTTTAATTGGATTTTCTAATGAAGGGGAGTCTTCAAGTTTTACTGGGCAACTAAAATTCTCAAATCCCATTTTTGCTTTCTTTCCGGTCCCTTAAAAAGCGGTGCTATAATAGGGTACTAATTGATATCGTACCAGCAAGAACTTGACAATGTTGCTAGCGCCGAACACACGGTGGGCGATGGCGAACTTGGTAGGGTCCGAGGGAGGGAAGTACGGGGCCAGCACGCAGCTCTCCGAGCATCTCCTCCTTAATGTCTTGCACGCCGCGCAAGGGCTGGCCACGACCACTAGAAGTGGAAGAGCAGGAGTTGGAGACGGCCAAAACGGAGGAACTGGAGATGGAGGAGTAGAAGACGCAGAGGCACCTGTATCTGAGGACTCCATTTTGTGGTGTTGGAGCTAAAAAATTAGCTCACCACGAGCGAGAGTGAAGGGTGTGTGTGTGTGTTGTGTGTGGTGGGTAGAGATGTATATATAGACCGAACTTGAGGAGAATTTGTGCGACCCATAGTCCACAATGGACACCCAAGTCACATACATGTGTAGTTATCGACCGACATGATGTGCTCGGTTACCAATTAAAGCAATGCCAACCATGCACTTGGTTAAATATGCTTGACTCATTTATACCAAATCTTTTCCACGTATGAAGATCATTGCGGGTGTGATCTAATCGCCCGACCAACTTAAAATACTAGAGTTTGCATCGGGAAAATTCAACAAGAATTTGAAGACGCGGAGCTGGCATAAAAAAATGCATGGAATAACATTGCCTTTCTCAAACAAAACCATTCGCCTATTTGATCTAGCGAAAATTGCTAACATATATTGCTCTAGTTTAATTTTTCAGATTCATCGATTTGCACCTTCAATTTGATATAGTCTTGTAACCCAAAGATCGTGTGCTCAATTCCTCACAAAAACCATTCTTTACTAGCTATCAGTATATTGCTTGATAGTTAAAATAGGAATAAGTATACTAAAAGTCCTAAACATTTCAAATAGTGCAATCAAGTCGTAAAACTTATTAAAGTAGTGCAATCAAATCCTAAAACTTCTCACGAGAGTCCCAAAATCTTCAAAAAGTGTAATCAATAGAACGACTTGATTAGTCCAATTTGAAAAGTTTTAAGACTTATTCGCACTTTTTGAAAATTTTAGGACTCAATTAGACTTTCTTGATAAGTTTTACAACTTCCATTGTACTTATTCCTTTAAAATAGTTTAAACTTTTGGAGTAACCAACTGAGGGCTCGGTTTAAACAACAACAAAATATATGGAATTTTTCAATCTAGCATTTGAGCAAAATCAATCTACTTGAGTATCTCCGAGTCCTCTCCCTTGTTGTCACCAAGAGCAGAGCCCACTTTGCACTTTCATGACACAAGAAGATGTTCAAGTCAAGATGGTCCCCGTTGAAAAGTCGGGAAAGGTCCGTGATAGGGCCGCGACGTATGCATATAGGATATAGTTTGTTCTTCGCTGGTTTTCTTTGGCAGATAGAGATGGCAGTTGATTAATTATTGGACATGCTGTTGCTGGCACCAATCGCTTGGAGCTGTCCTTCTACTGCTTTGACCAGCACTTGATGACGTGGTGAGAGAGAGCAAGGGAGGGTGGCGCAGAAGATGGAATAATGATACAAATAATCCATGAATTTTGGTTCAATATGTAATATGGTTCTTGAACTTTTAATTTGTTCGATATAATCCCTGAACTTTATCTTAATGTGCAATATGGTCCTTGAACTTTTAATGCATTCATGGTCCCTAAACTTTTAGTACATTTTCAATTTAATTCATCGACGACATTACACAATAAGTTAAAGTTCAAGAATCACATCAAACAAATTAAAAGTTTATAGACTACATTACACAATGAATTAAAATTCATGGACCATTTGGGGAAAAGGCTTTTGTGAAGCCATGGGGACAATACACATTTTTAAACGTATCGGGTTTACAGATATCTAATGAATATTGATTTTTAAATTATAGTAGTCTCACATGAAATCTATCAATAATAATAAAAGTTCCGATATATTAGACTGACATGCACCTGAATCACTTAATAATTTTTGGGGCGAGACTTTGACAACAAAGTACGTGTCCATCCTTTCGGCGGAAGGGTTAAATACAATTGGATGGGCCAAGATCTCCTCATCTTTTGCACGATGATATAATTGTAGGAATCTCTTTACATTCCACCAGCATTGAATATTCAATTTCATGTCATATCAAACGGTGCTGTGACCGAAGCGGTACGGCATGCAAGTTCTACCATTCTATTTATTGGTCGGCTAATGTTGATTGAAGATAGTGACCCAACATTCTTGGACTTTGACCAGAATTCTTTGGGTTATTGCGAAGATTTGATAGATAGAAACCAAAGTTTGCATTTAGAATATGTCTTGAATTTGAGATTGTAAAAAAAATCTGATCCTAGCTTGATTAGTTTCTTAATTTGAGTGGATTTCCTAAAAAAAAATTTTCTATTTTGGATATATATAATTGAATGGAGTTCTACTTGGTTATTACATAATAAACCAACAAAGATGAGGGTTGAGTTCTCTCTTATAAGTTTTGCGAGAATGTTCTTTGTGAGAGATTGTAAAATAATACTTGTGGAGTTTTGGGCAGATTATAAGCTTTGTATTCTCTAGATTCATTGTAGATTTCTTGGTAGTTGGCTTTTCCCGTGAAATAGGCACCTACACTCTAACCGAACCACGTAAGCCTCTAATTTCTTTATCATTTATCATTGATTTCTCTTGTATTTTCTTCTTCTTGCATTAGACTTGAATTACAAGATCCATTCATTTTCACATTATTTCACAAGTTTTAGGCCAAATTAAAGTGCATCCTCTAGTCAATTGATCAAAGATCCACATTGAAACAAACCCCACCCCCCTCCCCCACTTTCTCCAAACTTCAAGTTGGCAGGACAATGAGAGATTTTGCTTGTAGTTTATTTTATATTGACGTGTAACTCACCGAAGGGGATAACAAAGCAAAGAAACTATAGAAAAAGAGAAAGTGAAGAGTATCAGAGCAAAAAACTGCCATATAAACTAAAAAATTCTTAGTCCACACTTGGTCGACCCACGCTTTTTCCTTTTATTTTTTGCACAGCTTTTCATCCTTTATGCAAAAGGCATCCGCTGCAGATATCGTTTACTAATCTCAATTGAAAAGGCAAAAATGTTCCAAGTGATGTTGAATGTTATACAAAGAATTGTTGCCAGCTGCATCTCTCGTTGTGGTCTCGAGTTTGCTTAAGGGGTGATTGGTTCCCAATCTAGTTCGATTGCCAAAATTGGGAAGTGGAGACCGGACCAGTTGGTCCTAAGACTGGAACCAGACTAGACTATCTAGCCAGTCCGATCTAATGGAACCGGTTAATGTAGAAAGTGAGCCAAAAAGGATGAAACTAAAAGAGTAGGAATTGCAAAAAGGAGATGCAACTTTCAATGAAGAAAAGTTCACGATGTAAAGAATAAAACTGACACGACCTCACAAAACAATATCCAATCATATTAGGGATGGCAACTAACTAACTAGGCTACAAATGCAAATTCTTAAACTCACTAGGAGCAACAAAATGCAGAACATCAAGATTTTGGCTCAAATGGAACTGCTACAACATGAATATCTTGCTAATCCTTGTTGACACCTAATTTTTAACTTATTTTTTTTTCACATTTTCAAAAATTTCAAAATTAGGACTAGGAATCTTGGCCAAGCCTAGAAACCTATTTCTAAACAAAAAAATAATTTTTTAGCATTTTTCTTCATTTTTCCTTAGTTTCTTTTAGTCAAAATAGGTGAGAAAATCAAGAAAAATAGCAAATGGAATCAGAAAATTCCATAAAAATAGTCATTAGTCTTATTTTAATCCAATTTCATAAATACATTGTCAATTTTGAAAAATCTTAATCAGGTATATGCTTTTCCCAAAATTGGGCAAAATTAAATCCAAATTGAACCAAAAATACAATTAAATATTTTCTAGTCATTTTTAAGTCATAGTGTCTGCACAACAAATGATTCTGGGACCTTGAATTGCATAATGGTTAGTCCAATTGCACAATTTGACATAAAAATAAAAAATCCCCAAAATTCGATTGAAGATTAAAAATTTTTTAACCCAAATTGGGAATCGTGCTCAATATGAAATTGTTGAACCATGAGGCCATCATTTCTAGGGTTAATCAGGTGTTGGTAATTCAATTTTGGTATCAATTTCACCTAATCAGATCATTAGGACATCAACTCGAACAAAACCCTACTAACCCGAATGTAAAAATTAGAAAATCTTGGACACAATTATAATAAAAATTGGGGCAAATTATATATTTGGGTTTAGAATGTGATGGGGAATTCAATTTTGGAGTTAAATTTGGAAAATGGGGTTAAAATCGGGTCGAATTTGTGAATTTAGACCAACCCGGGTCCGTCGGGTTGACCGGGTCAACTTGACCTGGCCCGGCTTAGTCTTCTTTTTCACTCGGCTTGCCCAAAACACACTAAACCCAAAAAAAAAAAACCATTTTAAGCCTGCGACTTCACCGATCATTTTCAGCTATTTTAGCACGTGAAAATCGACTAGGCCAGCTAGAAAATCTCCGGTTGGCACCAGTGAACTGATCTAACCAATCGATAATCGGTTCTAACGATCTTTGGGCAGGAATTTTTAATGAAAAAATATGAAAAAAACTGATTCGAGAGGGGGAACCTGTTCGATGAATTGCCAAAGAGAGAGAGAGAAGTAGAGAACACAAAAGAGAGAGAAAGAGAGCAAGAGATGTGTTGAGGATCAAAGGACCGAGTGATCAGCATCTTCTTTGGCGAGAAAGTGTATAACAGCCTGAATTTCGATATAATTCCGGATCAATAAAATTGATATTATTTCGCATTTCATTTTAGTAAGTCTTGCCTAGAGTTGATTACTCTCGAGATACTACCCAATAGGGTATGGCTAACTAGGAACCGGTACGTGAACCAGGGACCCGATCGTGAATCGGACAACGATCACAAGAAATGATGAGGGAATATTTTGGACCGATACATGCCGATCTTAGGAAAAGTAATGGATTTGATTTGGCTAAGGCCAACGATGTACAATCGGGTCGCAGGTGATTCTGTACGACCGAAAGTGCACATGGCCAACCAGTCCTGAACTGAAACCGAACGATCGTGACCTCTAGGACTAGTGATAATTTCTCATTCTCTCAATGATCGGGATCGTCATGACTCGAATAACCCTAAGTCGATATGCGTATGCCCTAAACAGCTGCCCGTTAGTTAGAGACCCTGAAATTTGAAATTTAGTGAGTTTTGGTCATGAAATTGGACTTGGACTTCGGTGGCAATTTTTCGAGGGCTTGTACAACTATTTTTGCGAATCCGATGTTGTATTATGTTGGCCACGCATATTTGGAATAGTTGCGGTTGAATAGGCGCTTCGTCCCACCAGCCAAGAGGAATATTGGGAAACCGAACCCTCCACTAAACCAATTTGGGGTTGTTTTAAGTGCGGGAGTTTAGAGCACCAGATTTGAAATTGCCTTGAGCAACGCCCCTCAGGACCTTCAGTTCAACCGCAGCAACCCTGAATAGGGAATCAAGCTGGGAATTCCGCACCGGCTAATCAGGGCAGGCTGCCAGCGCAAGGTTGAGTTTATGCAATGGTACGAAAAGAGGCGGAGGATACGCCGGGCATGGTCACAGGTACGATTTCTCTATGTGATCATGCTGTGTATGCATTGTTTGACCCGGGGGCGACCCATTCTTTTATTTCAGAGCAATTTGTTAGATTGGTTGGGATTGAACCCGTTTTGCTTGAGACTATGTTTTGTGTGACAACCCCATTGAATGATAAAGTGTTAGTGTTGTTGGGGTGTCCTAGCTATAAGATAGTGATTGGGGGTAGAGAAGAAAGCATTGACTTGGTAGTGTTTGCCATGTTCGATTTTGATGTGATAATTGGAATGGATTGGCTAGGAAAGTAGAAAGCCGTAATGGATTGCGGCAACAGGGTGATCCAATTTAATCCAATTGGATATTCTAGATTTGAATTTCAGGGAAACCGCGGAGGAACCTCAATCCCTGGGATTTCCTCGCTCGAAGTGACTAAGTTGATGGATGAAGAGTGCGAAGGATATTTAGTAAATGTGGTGGATCCAACAGTGGCAGAGCCTAAGTTGGAAGAGATACTTGTAGTATGTAATTTTCCCGAGGTCTTTCCTCAGGAATTGCCAGGTTTGCCACCCGAGCGAGAAGTAGAATTTGTGATAGAATTGACCCCGGGCACATAACCGATTTCAAAGGCATCATATCGGATGTCATTGTCAGAGTTAAAGAATTAAAAGTCCAGATACAGGAATTATTGGACAAGGGTTTCATTTGTCCTAGTGTGTCTCCATGGGGAGCACCGGTCCTATTTGTAAGGAAGAATGACAGGACATTGAGGTTGTGCATTGACTACCGACAGCTGAATCGGGTTACGATTAAGAATAAATATCCACTGCCGAGAATCGATGACGTCTTCGACTAATTGTAGGGAGCCTTAGTGTTCTTTAAGGTTGATCTTCGGACCGGATACCATCAGTTAAGAATTCGGAAGGAGGACATACCTAAGACTGTTTTTAGGACACGGTATGGGTACTACGAGTTTACAGTGATGCCCTTCGGATTAACCAATGCCCCTACTGCCTTCATGGACCTAATGAATAGGGTATTTAAGGAGTCTTTGGACTGGTTCATCATAGTGTTCATCGACGACATACCAATATATTCAAAGAGCCCTGAGGAGCATGAGGTACATTTGACTAAGGTTCTACGGACTTTAAGAGAACACGCACTCTTCGCCAAGTTTAGTAAGTGTGAGTTTTGGCTGAGCAGAGTAGCGTTCCTTGGGCACATAATTTTGGGAGGTGGAATTTCTGTAAAGCCGATAAAGATTGAAGCAGTAACTAAGTGGCCAAGACCAATCTCAGTGATAGAGATCCGAAGTTTCTTAGGATTGGTCGGCTATTATCGACGTTTTGTAGAAGGGTTCTCGTCGATAGCCACACCGTTGACGCGATTGCTGAAGAAGGAATTTAAGTTTGAATGGGATGATAAATGTGAGAAAAGCTTTCAAAAGTTGAAGCATAGGCTAACCACTGCCCCAGTATTGACCCTTTCGTTTGGGCTAGGAGGATTTGAGGTCTACAGTTGTCACATCCCGATTTTTTGGCCTGGGAAACCGCAAGTAAATTACAATATCTTCAATTTCAATCCCTGGGAATTGGTTATGAGTTAAGTTTGGTGGTTTTCCAATCAAAACTGATTTTTATTCTTGTTTTGGAAAACCTAGTTTTCGGATCATTTGTACCCTTTCGTTTTGTTATTTTTGAAGAGACTTTTGTGATCTAAATTTCTAAACACTTTCTTCTTGAAAGTTGTTCCAAATATCATGAAGTTTTACATGATTTAATTTCATAATTTTTAGACTTGATATGAGTGGTACGATAGCCTGATTTTCGGACCATGTGAAACTGTCCAGAATGGATATTTCGGTGATGTTCACACCGTCTTTATTTTCTACAAGCTTTTCTGGGCTGAGTTTGGAAAAGTTCCCTTCACAAAAGTTGTTGAGAACTTCCTTTTCTAAAACGTGTGTAAATTTGGGAATTTTCTGAGACGATTTGGATTCTGGAATGAACTTATTTTTAGAAGTAAATATTTTGTTCCAGCGAATTGTTTTTAGTCTGTTTTTGAGTGATTGAAAATGGTGTTTATAGAGAATTAGATTTTATGTTCTCCATGAAAAATGTTTATTAAGGGCTTGTTTATGATATATCCGAATTTGAGAATTTTCGGAGTTCATTTACTATATGTTCAAGTAACATTTCATGAACAGTGCAAAACTGTCCAGTTTTGTCAAATTTCAAAGATTTAGCATTTTCTACACGAGAATGTGGGAATTTTGACTCGATATCTTCTGGTGACTTAAAGTATATGTTCTGAGCTTTCAAATGAGACATTTTATGCTTTGATTAGAGGTCATCCTAGGGGAAAACGAAATTAACCAAGTCAAGGGTTAAATCTTTTTGTGGAAGTCACATTTATTGGTCCAAGCTTATCACCTTCATCATGGCTTTTGGCTTATGTTCTTAATGACCATGTGAGGTAAGCAATGACCTCATGCCTCAAATGACCTAAGCCATGACTTAAGCCACACATGACATATGCCATGACTTCATATCCCAAACTTTGGCCCCAAGTTTTGTCTCTATAAATAGAAAGAAGGCCATTCGGCCAAGGGAGAGAGAAAGAGAGAGAGAGAGAGAGTAGCCGTGAGGGAGAGAGAGAGAGAGAAAGAGAAGACCAAAGTTGACTCTTCATCATTTTAGTTCATTAAGAGCATTTAATGACATTAAATGCATGCTATGATGAGTCTTGACTTTAAGACCTTGTCATGATGGTCATCTATCTTCTTGGGCAAGCTTGGATTAGCAACTTGATGAGCAAGTTTGAAGTTCTATAATAGAGGAAGCCTCCCCTCTCTCTCATGCCACTTCTTCTCCATTCTCATGCCACTCTCTCCTCATCCTCACGCCAACTTCATCATCCTCTCCCTTTTCTTTTGTTTCTTGGGCCAAGAGCTCACGCCCAAAATAAACCTCGAACCGGCCCGTGTCTCTTCTCGTTCCTACCCAAGAGCCCGCGGTTTGACTTTCGTAGACCTAAGTTTGCTCGGCCAAGCAAAAAAGAAGCAAGGAGAAGGCATGAAATCTCTCGAGCTCACCCGTCTTGACCTCCGTTCTCTAGTTTTGCTTGCCGTTGAGTAAGTAAACTTCTTAATATCGGGAAAGGAAGTTGTGATGCGTTGTGACACGGTTTGCTTGGACCGTTTCTCGGTTGTTTGGTTGATCGTTGTTGGTTCATTTCTTGAATTAATCATGTTTCGTGTTTGAAGTTTGTTTTGGAGGTAGAACCGAGACTTGATTGGCAAGGTGTATATATTATAACCATGCTTGATGTTCTCTTGTATGAACTTTACTATTGATCTGCCATTGATGCGGGCGCGGTAAGGGCCGGCTTGTGCTAACGGCGATCTCCTCGTCCTTGCTCGATATTAGTAGGTTTACTTGGTGAGTCTCCCCGACTAATCCCCCGTTGTTTCCCCTTTTTCAGGTCCATAGGGATGGCATCTCCCCCAACCCACGTTGGCAATCCCGTGAAGCCGAGAGCCAAAGTGCTCACCGGGATAAATGTTAGAGAAGATCGTGCCTATTACTGAATCATGACGCTGGTGATGAGGGCCTAACGGACTTGGTGCCTCAGGGCGGGCTGGCTGTCTACGAGATAAAACCACGGGTGGGATGTGAGATGGCCAGGCGGACGGGACCGCGGTGGAGGTGAAGAAGCAAGGAGCGAGAAGCCGTAGTGGGTATAGGATAACCCAAGTTAAGATTTGCTATTCATAATCGACTATGAAAATATGTATTATTTTCCATGGCCCGAAGGGCTTGTTAAAACATGTTTGCATGCTTTGTAAACATAAGGTTTGCTCATGATACTTTTTGTCTTATTTCCGCTATTGTTCTAAATGTGATTGTCTTGAGATATGCCTCCGCGTGTGCGTAAATAAAGATAATAATGAACGGAACGTCACGTATATGACCCCGAGATAGGGGCGTTACAGATTAATTTTGTATCAGAGCAGGTTTCCCCTTCAGTAGATGCAGTTCGGGGTAGCTTGCAATTGGCCAGTCCGACGAGGGCGGAGAGTAACACTGAGGCCATACGACCTGATCACTAAACGGCTTCTGACAGAGGTGGCGCCAGGGTAAGAGGCCTGATCATGGAGCAGCCTCTGGGCAGAAGTGGCACCGAAGTGAAGGGCTTGATCATAAAGCGACTCCTGGCAGGCTTCTAGGATGGCTAAGGGCAAGAATGACCGAACTGTGCACCGAATTGGGAAAACGATTCTGAAATCAATAAATACCTGGAGTGATAAGGTGCGCTGAAGTTCGGGTAGCTAGCTAGGAAAAACCCCTATGCATGTAAATGATTGATTGTGATTGAATAGGTTAGATGCTCCTCTACGTTTGTGATCATTGACCTATTCTTGTGTTGTAGAAAGTCTTGTTAGACTATTGATAGTAAAATAAGTGCTTAGGACCAGGCTACGACCGCTGAGGAAGAAAGGAAAGTCCCAGCAGGACACCACGACCTCGAAAGAGAAGTCCAAGCAGTTTCCTCTCTAGTAAGTTGCAGTTCGGTGTTGAGCCAAGAGAAGGCTGTTGAAGGTTGACATAGCCCGATCCGATTAGGGCGGGGAGTGATCGCCAGGGCAGAACCTGATCAAGGAGCGGCTCTTGGCTAGGAAGTGGATGCCAGAGCAAACAACTTGATCAAGGTGCGGCTTCTAACAATAGTGTCGCGGGGGTTGAAGACCTAAACAAGGTGCGACTCCTGCCAGGCTTCCAGGATGACAGGTAAGAAAAGGGAAAATCGAACTAGGAAGGAAATTGAAAGTAAGACGGGAACTATTACTTGAACTGATAAGTGCGAACTTCGTGATTGTTATAAGTACGTAAATTGTGTTTGAGGAAGATTTTATCAGAGTAGCGTAGCAGAAGCGTGGTCAAGCTTGCTGCACTTTAGTATGTTGGATCGAGGTCGGGGAAAGAAAGGTCACTGGTCCAAAGCTGGTTCGGATTACAGTGGATGCTGTAAAGGTACTAATGTAAGTTAAGTCCCAAGTACGTAGGATCCTTTGAAATTCTAGAAAGAATAAGGAATTTGGCCATCGGTTGGCGTCGCCACCGAAACTTGCTCAGGTACATGTTGTGATATTGTGAAAGTTTGAGCTCGATTCGGCACGCATACTGAATTTTTTTACAAGGTCGAAGTGGACAGCAGAGTGTCCTATGCGGAGAAACAGGTGCAGATCGTGGATTGTAAGGAGCAAGTGTTGAGAGGTAAGGTCGTTCCCCTAGTTAAGGTCCTATAATGTCACCAGGGCATAAAAGAAGCCTCCAGGGAGAGTAAGGAATTGAGGAAAAGTTGATACCTGCATTTATTCAAGGAACCAGGTACGCATTTAAATTTCGATGACGAAATTTTATTAGGGGGGAGAATTGTCACATCCCGATTTTTGGGCCTCGGAAGCCACAGGTAAATTATAATATCCTCAATTTCAATCCCTAGGAATTGGCTATGAGTTAAGTTTGGTGGTTTTTCAATCAAAACTGATTTTCACTCTTGTTCTGGAAAACCTAGTTTTCGGATCATTTGTACCCCTTGGTTTTGTTATTTTTTGGGAGGCTTTTGTGATCCGAATTTCTAAACACCTTCATCTTGAAAGTTGTTCCAAACATCATGAAGTTTTACATAATTTAATTTCATAATTTTTGGACTTGATATGAGTGGTACGATGACCTGATTTTCGGACCATGTGAAACTGCCCAGAATGGATATTTCAGTGATGGTCACACCGTCTTTTTTCCTACAAGCTTTTCTGGGCTGAGTTTGGAAAAGTTCCCTTCACAAAAGTTGTTGAAAACTTCCTTTTCTAAAGCGTGTGTAAATTTGGGAATTTTCTTAGACGATTTGGATTTTGGAATGAACTTAGTTTTAGAAGTAAATATTTTGCTCCAGCGAATTGTTTTTAGTCTGTTTTTGAGTGATTGAAAATGGTGTTTACAGAGAATGAGATTTTGTGTTCTCCATGAAATATGTTTATTAAGGGCTTGTTTATGACATATCCGAATTTGAGAATTTTCGGAGTTCATTTACTATATGTTCAAGTAACATTTCGTGAACAGTGCAAAACTGTCCGGTTTTGTCAGATTTCAAAGATTTAGCATTTTCTATATGAGAATGTGGGAATTTTGACTTGATATCTTCTGGTGACTTAAAGTATACGTTCTGAGCTTTCAAATGAGACATTTTATGCTTTGATTGGAGGTCAGCCTAGGGGAAAACGAAATTAACCAAGTCGAGGGTTAAATCTTTTTGTGGAAGTCACATTTATTGGTCCAAGCTTATCACCTTCATCATGGCTTTTGGCTTATGTTCTTAATGACCATGTGAGGTAAGCAATGACCTCATGCCCCAAATGACCTAAGCCATGACTTAAGCCACACATGACATATCAATGACTTCATATCCCAAACTTTGGCCCCAAGTTTTGTCTATATACATAGAAAGAAGGCCATTCAACCAAGGGAGAGAGAGAGAGAGAGAGAGAGAGAGAGAGAGAGATAGAGAGAGTAGCCGTGAGGGGGAGAGAGAGAGAAAGAGAAGACTAAAGTTGACTCTTCATCATTTTAGTTCATTAAGAGCATTTAATGACATTAAATGCATGCTATGATGAGTCTTGATTTTAAGACCTTGTAATGATGGTCATCTATCTTCTTGGGCAAGTTTGGATCGGCAACTTGATGAGCAAGTTTGAAGTTCTATAAATAGAGGAAGCCTCCCCTCTCTCTCACGCCACTCTGTCCTCATCCTCACACCAACTTCATCATCCTCTCCCTTTTCTTTTTTTTCTTGGGCCAAGAGCTCACACCCAAAATAAATCCCAAACCGGCCCGTGTCTCTTCTCGTTCCTACCCAAGAGCCCGCGGTTTGACCTCCGTAGGCCTAAGTTTGCTCGGCCAAGGAAAAAGGAAGCAAGGAGAAGGCCCGAAATTTCTCGAGCTCACCCGTCTCGATTCCCGTTCTCTAGTTTTGTTTGTCATTGTGTAAGTAAACTTCTTAATATCGGGAAAGGAAGTTGTGATGCGTTGTGACACGGTTTGCTTGGACCGTTTCTCGATCGTTTGGTTGATCGTAATTGGTTCATTTCTTGAATTATTCATGTTTCGTGTTTGAAGTTTGTTTTGGAGGTAGAACCGAGACTTGAATGGCAAGGTGTACATGTTATAACCATGCTTGATGTTCTCTTGTATGAATTTTGCTATTGATCTGCCATTGATGAGGGTGTAGCAAGGGCTGGCTTGTGCTAATGGCAATCCCCTCGTCCTCGCTTGATATTAGTAGGTTTACTTGCTGAGTCTCCCCAACTCATCCCCCGTTATTTCCCCTTTTTCAGGTCCATAGGGATGGCATCTCCCCCAGCCCACGTTAGCAATCCCGTGAAGCCGAGAGCTAAAGTACTCACCGGGATAAATGTCAGAGAAGACTGCGCCTATCGCCGAATCACGACGCTAGTGATGAGGGCCTAACGGACTTGGTGCCTCAGGGCGGGTTGGCTGGCTCCAAGATAAAGCCATGGGTGGGATGTGAGATGGTCAGATGGACGGGACCGCGGTGGAGGTGAGGAAGCGAGGAGCGAGAAGCCGTAGTGGGTATAGGATAACCCAAGTCAAGATTTGCTATTCATAATCGACTATGAAAATATGTATTGTTTTCCATGGCCCGAAGGGCTTGTTAAAACATGTTTGCATGCTTTGTAAACATAAGGTTTGCTCATGATGCTTTTTGTCTTATTTCCGCTATTGTTCTAAATGTGATTGTCCCGAGATATGCTTCCGCGTGTATGTAAATAAAGATAATAATGAACGGAACGTCATGTATATGACCCCAACGTAGGGGCATTACAGATTAATTTGGTATCAGAGCAGGTTTTCCCTCCAGTTGGTGCAGTTCGGGGCAGCTTGCAATTGCCAGTTCGATGAGGGTGGGCAGTAACAGCGAGGCCATACAACCTGATTACTGTGCGGCTTCTGACAGAGGTGCTGCCGGGGTAAGAGGCCTGATTATTGAGTGGCCTCTGGGCGGAAGTGGCGTCGGGGTGAAGGGCCTAATCATAGAGCGACTCTTGGCAGGCTTCTAGGATGGCTCCGGGCAAGAATGACCGAACTGTGCACCGAATTGGGAAAACGATTTTGAAATCAATAAAGACCTGGAGTGATAAGGTGCGCTGAAGTTGGGGTAGTTAGCTAGGAAAAACCCCTATGCATGTAAATGATTGATTGTGATTGAATAGGTTAAGTGCTCCTATATGTTTGTGGTCACTGACCTATTCTTGTGTTGTAGAAAGTCTTGTTAGACTATTGATAGTAAAATAAGTGCTTAGTACCAGGCTACGACCGCTGAGGAAGAAAGGAAAGTCCCAGCAGGACACCACGACCTCGAAAGAGAAATCCAAGCAGTTTCCCCTCTAGTAAGTTGCAGTTCGGCATTGAGCCAAGAGAAGGCTGTTGAATGTTGACATAACCCGATCCGATGAGGGCGGGAAGTGATTGCTAGGGTAGAACCTGATCAAGGAGTGGCTTTTGGCTGGGAAGTGGACGCCGGAGCAAAAAGCTTGATCAAGGTGCGGCTTCTAGCAAGAGTGTCGCCGGGGTTGAAGACCTGAACAAGGTGCGACTCTTGGCAGGCTTCTAGGATGACGGGTAAGAAAAGGGAAAACAGAATTAGGTATGAAATTGAAAGTATGACGGGAACTGTTACTTGAACTGATAAGTGCGATCTTCGTGATTGTTATGAGTAAATAAATTTTTTTTAGGAAGATTTTATCAGAGTAGCGCAGCGGAAGCGTGGTCAAGCTTGTTGCACTCTAGTATGTTGGATCGAGGTCGGGGAAAGAAAGGTCGCTGGTCTAGTGCTAGTTCGGATTATAGTGGATGCTGTAAAGGTACTAATGTAAGTTAAGTCCCAGGTACGTAGGATCCTTTGAAATTCTAGAAAGAATAAGGAAGCCTATCGGTTGGCGTCGCCACCGAAACTTGCTCAAGTACATGTTGTGATCTTGTGAAAGTGTGAGCCCGATCCGGCACGCGTACTGAATTTTTCGATGAGGTCAAAGTGGACAGCAGAGTGTCCTATGCTGAGAAGCAGGTGTAGATCGTGGATTGTAAGAAGCAAGTGTTGAGAGGTAAGGCCGTTCCCTTAGTTAAGGTCCTATATTGTCACCAGGGCATAAAAGAAGCCACTTGGGAGAGTAAGGAATTGAGGAAAAGTTGATACTTGCATTTACTCAAGAAACCAGGTACGCGTTTAAATTTCGAGGACGAAATTTTATTAGAGGGGAGAATTGTCACATCCCGATTTTTGGGCCTTGGAAGCCGCAGGTAAATTATAATATCCTCAATTTCAATCCCTAGGAATTGGCTATGAGTTAAGTTTGGTGGTTTTCCAATCAAAGTTGATTTTTACGCTTGTTTTGGAAAACTTAGTTTTCGGATCATTTCTACCCCTTCGTCTTGTTATTTTTAGGGAGACTTTTGTGATCCGAATTTCTAAATACTTTTTTCTTGAAAGTTGTTCCAAACATCATGAAGTTTTACATGTTTTAATTTCATAATTTTTGGACTTGATATGAGCGGTACGATGGCCTGATTTTCGAATCGTGTGAAACTGCTCAGAATGGATATTTCGATGATGTTCACACCGTCTTTATTTTCTACAAGCTTTTCTGGGCTGAGTTTGGAAAAGTTCCCTTCACAAAATTTGTTGAAAACTTCCTTTTCTATAACGTGTGTAAATTTGGGAATTTTCTGAGATGATTTGGATTTTGGATTCTGGACAGAACTTATTTTTAGAAGTAAATATTCTGTTCCAGCGAACTGTTTTTAGTTTTTTTTTTGAGTGATTGAAAATGGTATTTACAGAGAATCAGATTTTGTGTTCTGCATGAAAAATGTTTATTAAGGGCTTGTTTATGACATATCCAAATTTGAGAATTTTCGGAGTTCATTTACTATATGTTCAAGTAACATTTCGTGAATAGTGCAAAACTGTCCGGTTTTCTCAGATTTCAAAGATTTAGCATTTTCTACATGAGAATGTGGGAATTTTGACTTGATATCTTCTGGTAACTTAAAGTATACGTTCTGAGCTTTCAAATGAGACATTTTATGCTTTGATTGGAGGTCATCCTAGGGGAAAACGAAATTAACCAAGTCAAGGGTTAAATCTTTTTGTGGAAGTCACATTTATTGGTCCAAGCTTATCACCTTCATCATGGCTTTTGGCTTATGTTCTTAATGACCATGTGAGGTAAGCAATGACCTCATGCCCCAAATGACTTAAGCCATGGCTTAAGGCACACATGACATATGCCATGACTTCATATCCCAAACTTTGGCCCCAAGTTTTGTCTCTATACATAGAAAGAAGGCCATTTGGCCAAGGGAGAGAGAAAGAGAGAGAGAGAGAGAGAGAGAGAGAGAGAGAGAGAGAGAGAGAGAGAGAGTAGTCGTGAGGGGAAGAGAGAGAGAAAGAGAAGACCAAAATTGACCCTTCATCATTTTAGTTCATTAAGAGCATTTAATGACATTAAATGCATGCTATGATGAGTCTTGATTTTAAGACCTTGTCATGATGGTCGTCTATCTTTTTGGCAAGCTCGGATTACCAACTTGATGAGCAAGTTTGAAGTTCTATAAATAGAGGAAGCCTCCCCTCTCTCTCATGCCACTTCTTCTCCATTCTCACGCCACTCTGTCCTCATCCTCACACCAACTTCATCATCCTCTCCCTTTTCTTTTGTTTCTTGGCCTAAGAGCTCACCCCCAAAATAAATCCCAAACCGGCCCGTGTCTCTTCTCGTTCCTACCCAAGAGCCCGCGGATTGACCTTCGCAGGCCTAAGTTTAATTGGCCAAGCAAAAAGGAAGAAAGGAGAAGGCCCGAAATTTCTCGAGCTCACCCGTCTCGACCCCCGTTCTCTAGTTTTGTTTGTCATTATGTAAGTAAACTTCTTAATATCGGGAAAGGAAGTTGTGATGCGTTGTGACACGGTTTGCTTGGACCGTGATGCATGCGTCACACCAACATCTTCAGTTTGTGCCCCACTTGTTATTATGCTTACATGGAATTAGTTCACTACATATATTGCTGATTGAAGAGAAGCATTGAAGTCATTCTGGTGGTTTAATGAACAATGCGTGAACAGTCCGAACTTGGAGTATTAATTGCTGTGGAAGTGGTGCGAATCTGGTCAAGAGCATTAAATGTCATCTTCTCGTTGCCAACTTCTTTTATTTTAATGATTTCAAGTTTCTAAGTTTAGATTCAAAGTATTTGCTGAGTCTTAGGAATTAAATAAGGTTGTTAGAAACTGATTGAACTCTATGTAAACCCTCTTGGGCGTCACTTAGAGGGATGACCATTTTGGAATGAATATTGAGAGTTTTCTCTTGCAATTCTATTGCAAAACTTAAGGTTTCTGTATCACTTAGTGGATTCTAAGTGTGGTGAGCCTCCTTGAGCATCTGTATCCTTGTTTGGTGGTGGTTCGACCTATATCCAAACCTGGTGGTGAGCTCGTCCAATTTATCCTTCTGTATTCGCACAACAAAACCTAACCTTTTCGCAATCAAGCGATACCGATTCGCATCAGACCGTTTCTCGATCGTTTGGTTGATGGTAGTTGGTTCATTTCTTGAATTAATCATGTTTCGTGTTTGAAGTTTGTTTTGGAGGTAGAACCGAGACTTGAATGGCAAGGTGTACATGTTATAACCATGCCTGATGTTCTCTTGTATGAACTTTGCTATTGATATGCCATTGTTACGGGTGCGGTAAGGGCCGGCTTGTGCTAACGGCGATCCCCTCGTCCTCGCTTGATATTAGTCGGTTTACTTGCTAAGTCTCCCTGACTCATCCCCGTTGTTTTCCCTTTTCAGGTCCATAGGGATGGCATCTCTCGCAGCCCGCGTTGGCAATTCCATGAATCCGAGAGCCAAAGTGCTCACCGGGATAGATGTAAAAAAAGATCGGGCCTATCGCCGAATCACGACGCTGGTGATAAGGGCCTAACGGACTTGGTGCCTCAGGGCGGGCCGGCTCCGGGATAAAGCCACGGGTGGGATGTGAGATGGCCAGGCGGACGGGACCGGGGTGGAGGTGAAGAAGCGAGGAGCGAGAAGCCGTAGTGGGTATAGGATAACCTAAGTCAAGATTTGCTATTCATAATCGACTATGAAAATATGTGTTGTTTTCCATGGCCCGAAGGGCTTGTTAAAACATGTTTGCATGCTTTGTAAACATAAGGTTTGCTCATGATGCTTTTTGTCTTATTTCTGCTATTGTTCTGAATGTGATTGTCCCGAGATATGCTTCCGCGTGTGTGTAAATAAAGATAATAATGAACGGGACGTCACATATATGATCCCGAGGTAGAGGTGTTACAGATTAATTTGGTATCAGAGCAGGTTTTCCCTCCAATAGGTGCAGTTCAGGGCAGCTTGCAATTAGCCAGTCCGACGAGGGCGGGGAGTAGCACCGAGGCCATACGACCTGATCACTGAGCGGCTTCTGACAGAGGTGGCGCCGGGGTAAGAGGCCTGATCATTGTGCGACCTCTAGGCAGAAGTGGCGCCGGGGTGAAGGGCCTGATCATCGAGCGACTCTTGACAGGCTTCTAGGATGGCTAAGGGCAAGAATGACCGATCTGTGCACCGAATTCGGAAACGATTCTGAAATCAATAAAGACCTGGAGTGATAAGGTTCGCTGAAGTTGGGATAGTTAGCTAGGAAACACCCCTATGCATGTGAATGATTGATTGTGATTAAATAGGTTAAGTGCTCCTATATGTTTGTGATCACTGACCTATTCTTGTGTTGTAGAAAGTCTTGTTAGACTATTGATAGTAAAATAAGTGCTTAGGACTAGGCTACGACCGCTGAGGAAGAAAAGAAAGTCCCAGTAGGACACCACGACCTCGAAAGAGAAGTCCAAGCAGTTTCCCCTCTAGTAAGTTGCAGTTCGGTGTTGAGCCAAGAGAAGGCTGTTGAAGGTTGACATAGCCCGATCCGATGAGGGCGGGGAGTGATCGCCAGGGCAGAACCTGATCAAGGAGCGGCTCTTGGCTAGGAAGTGGATGCCAGAGCAAACAACTTGATCAAGGTGCGGCTTCTAACAATAGTGTCGCGGGGGTTGAAGACCTAAACAAGGTGCGACTCCTGCCAGGCTTCCAGGATGACAAGTAAGAAAAGGGAAAATCGAACTAGGTAGGAAATTGAAAGTAAGACGGGAACTATTACTTGAACTGATAAGTGCGGTCTTTGTGATTGTTATAAGTAAGTAAATTGTGTTTGACGAAGATTTTATCAGAGTAGCGTAGCAGAACCGTGGTCAAGCTTGCTGCACTCTAGTATGTTGGATCGAGGTCGGGGGAAGAAAGGTCGCTGGTCCAGAGCTAGTTCGGATTACAGTGGATGCCGTAAAGGTACTAATGTAAGTTAAGTCCCAGGTACGTAGGATCCTTTGAAATTCTAGAAAGAATAAGAAATTTGGCCTATCGGTTGGGGTCGCCACCGAAACTTGCTCAGGTACATGTTATGATGTTGTGAAAGTGTGAGCCCGATTCGGCATGCGTACTGAATTTTTCGACGAGGTCGAAGTGGACAGCAGAGTGTCCTACAATGAGAAGCAGGTGCAGCTCGTGGATTGTAAGGAGCAAGTGTTGAGAGGTAAGGCCGTTCCCTTAGTTAAGGTCCTATAATGTCACTAGGGCATAAAAGAAGCCACCTGGGAGAGTGAGGAATTGAGGAAAAGTTGATAATTGCATTTATTCAAGGAACCAGGTACGTATTTAAATTTCGAGGACGAAATTTTGTTAGAGGGGGAGAATTGTCACATCCCGATTTTTGGGCCTGGGAAGCCGCAGGTAAATTATAATATCCTCAATTTCAATCCCTGGGAATTGGCTATAAGTTAAGTTTGGTGGTTTTCCAATCAAAACTGATTTTTACTCTTGTTTTGGAAAACCTAGTTTTTGGATCATTTGTACCCCTTCGTTTTGTTATTTTTGGGAAGACTTTGGTGATCCGAATTTCTAAATACTTCTTCTTGAAAGTTGTTCCAAACATCATGAAGTTTTGCATGATTTAATTTCATAATTTTTGGACTTGATATGAGTGGTACGATGGCTTGATTATCGGACCGTGTGAAACTGCCCAGAATGGATATTTCGGTGATGTTAACATCGTCTTTCTTTTCTACAAGCTTTTCTTGGCTGAGTTTGGAAAAGTTCCCTTCACAAAAGTTGTTGAGAACTTCCTTTTCTATAATGTGTGTAGATTTGGGAACTTTCTGAGACAATTTGGATTCTAGACAGAACTTATTTTTATAAGTAAATATTATGTTCCAGCGAATTGTTTTTAGTCTTTTTTTGAGTGATTGAAAATGGTGTTTACAGAGAGAATTAGATTTTGTGTTCTTCATGAAAAATGTTTATTAAGGGCTTGTTTATGACATATCCGAATTTGAGAATTTTCGGAGTTCATTTACTATATGTTCAAGTAACATTTTGTGAACAGTGCAAAACTATCCGATTTTGTCAGATTTCAAAGATTTAGCATTGTCTACATGAGAATGTGGGAATTTTGACTTGATATCTTCTGGTGACTTAAAGTATACGTTCTGAGCTTTCAAATGAGACATTTTATGCTTTGATTGGAGGTCATCCTAGGGGAAAACGAAATTAACCAAGTCAAAGGTTAAATCTTTTTGTGAAAGTCACATTTATTGGTCTAAGCTTATCACTTTCATCATGGCTTTTGGCTTATGTTCTTAATGACCATGTGAGTAAGCAATGACCTCATGCCCCAAATGACCTAAGCCATGACTTAAGCCACACATAACATATGCCATGACTTCATATCCCAAACTTTGACCCCAAGTTTTATCTCTATAAATAGAAAGAAGACCATTCGGCCAAGGGAGAGAGAGAGAGAGAGAGAGAGAGAGAGAGAGAGTAGCCGTGAGCGAGAGAGAAAGAGAAAGAGAAGACCAAAGTTGACCCTTCATCATTTTAGTTCATTAAGAGCATTAATGACATTAAATGCATGCTATGATGAGTCTTGACTTTAAGACCTTGTCATGATGGTCATCTATCTTCTTGGGCAAGCTTGGATTAGCAACTTGATGAGCAAGTTTGAAGTTCTATAAATAGAGGAAGCCTCCCCTCTCTCTCATGCCACTGCTTCTCCATTCTCACGCCGCTCTGTCCTCATCCTCACGCCAACTTCATCATCCTCTCCCTTTTCTTTTGTTTCTTGGTCCAAGAGCTCACGCCCAAAATAAAATCCCGAACGGACCCGTGTCTCTTCTCGTTCCTACCCAAGAGCCCGCGGTTTGCCCTTCGGAAAGTTTGCTCGGCCAAGCAAAAAGGAAGCAAGGAGAAGGCCCGAAATTTCTCGAGCTCACCCGTCTCGACCCCCATTCTTTAGTTTTGTTTGTCGTTGTGTAAGCAAACTTCCTAATATCGGGAAAGAAAGTTGTGATGCGTTGTGACACGGTTTGCTTGGACTGTTTCTCAGTCGTTTGGTTGATCGTAGTTGGTTCATTTCTTGAATTAATCATGTTTCGTGTTTGAAGTTTGTTTTGGAGGTAGAACAGAGACTTGAATGGCAAGGTGTACATGTTATAACCATGCTTGATGTTCTCTTGTATGAACTTTGCTATTGATCTGCCATTGATGCTGGTGCGGTAAGGACCGGCTTGTGCTAACGGCGAACCCCTTGTCCTCGCTTGATATTAGTAGGTTTACTTGCTGAGTCTCCCTGACGCATCCCTCGTTGTTTCCCCTTTTTCAGGTCCATAGGGATGGCATCTCCCCCAGCCCGCGTTGGCAATCCCGTGAAGTCGAGAGCCAAAGTGCTCATCGGGATAAATGTAAGAGAAGACCGCGCCTATCGCCGAATCACGACGTTGCTAATAAGGGCCTAACGAACTTGGTGCCTCAGGGCGGGCCGGCTCCGGGATAAAGCCACGGGTGGGATGTGAGATAGCCAGGCGGACGGGACCGCAGTGGAGGTGAAGAAGCGAGGAGCGAGAAGCCGTAGTGGGTATAGGATAACCCAAGTCAAGATTTGCTATTCATAATCGACTATGAAAATATGTATTGTTTTCCATGGCCCGAAGGGCTTGTTAAAACATGTTTGCATGCTTTGTAAACATAATGTTTGCTCATGATGCTTTTTGTCTTATTTCCGCTATTGTTCTGAATGTGATTGTCCTGAGATATGCTTCCGCGTGTGTGTAAATAAAGATAATAATGAACGAGACGTCACGTTAATGGCCCCGAGGTTGGGGGCGCTACAACAGTGATGCGTCGCTAAGAGGACTGAGATGTGTACTGATGCAACACGGGAAAATAGTCGAATATGCATCGCACCAATTGAGACCGCATAAGATGAACTATCCGACATATGATTTAGAGTTGGCAAAGATTGCTTTTGCCCTTAAGATCTGGAAGCACTATTTGTGTGGAGAAAAGTTCCAGATTTATATGAATCATCAGAGCCTCAAGTACCCGTTTCGCAAAATGAATTAAATATAAGGCAGCGCCGATAGATGGAACTTCTTAAAGATTACGATTGTGACATCCTATATCACCTGGGGAAGGCGAATCGAGTAGCAAATTCGCTAAGTTGAAAGTCAAGTATAGTGCATATAATGGTCAAAGAATGCTCCTTATTGGAAAGGCTAAGAGACTCCGAGTTTAAATTTGAAGTGAGTCAGATGTCTAGCCTGATGGTAGCATTGAGAATCGAACCGGAGATCCAGGCAAAGATTAAAGTCCTACAATCTACGGATCCGGAAATACAAAAGATCGTCGAAATGGACGCTACCACTAGAAAGCCGGATTTCCAAGTAAGTGAGGACGGAATTCTAAAATTCTGAGACCGATTATGTGTGCCTAACAAATTGGAGCTTAAGGAGGAAATTTTAAGTGAGGGACATTGCAGTAATTACAGTATCCACCCAAGTAGTACAAAAATGTACTAGAATTTGCGATAGCATTATTGGTGGAATGGACTAAAGAAAGATGTGGCCAAGCATGTGGCCAAGTATTGGACGTGCCAACAAGTGAAGGCATAGGACTGTAAGCCGGGAGGAATGTTGTGACCGTTAGAGATCCCTGAATGGAAATGGGAGTACATCACGATGGATTTCATTACAGGATTGCTAAGGAGCCAGAGAGGACACGATTCTATCTGGGTGATAGTGGATTGACTGACTAAGTCAGCGCACTTCCTAACAATGCGAAAGGATTTTGAATTGGAAAGGTATGAAGAATTTTATGTTCAACAGATCATCAGATTGCATGGAGTACTAGTAACGATCATGTCGAACCGTGATCCAAGATTTACGGCCAACTTTTGGAAAAGTTTGCAATCGGCCTTAGGAACGAAGTTGCAGTTCAATACAGCCTATCATCCACAGACAGATAGCCAGTCTAAAAGGACGATTCAAACTTTAGAGAATATGTTGCGTGCCTATGTATTGGATTTCTAGGGCAAATGGGAAGAACAGTTGCACCTGGTAGAATTCGCCTATAACAATAGCTATCAACGAAGTATTCAGATGGCGCCGTTTGAGGCCTTATATGGCAACGCGTGCAAGACGCCAATGTGTTGGGATGAAGTAAGAGAACGAAGTATCACAAGGCCAAAATTGGTTCAGCAGTCGATTGAAGCAGTTGAGGTTATTCAGGATAGGTTAAGGACCACGCAGAGTTGCCAGAAAAGTTATGCCGATAAGAGATGACGACCTTTGGAATTTCAACTAGGGGATCATATATTTCTCAAGGTGTCGCCTATGAAGGGTTGTCCCGATTTGGCAAGAAAGGAAAACTCTGTTCGAGGTATGTCGAATCATTTGAGATTTTGGAGAAGATTGGTGATATGGCTTACAGACTTGCCTTGCCACCAAATATGTCCCAAGTACATAATGTATTCCACGTGTCAATATTGAGAAAATATGAATTAGACCCGACCCATATGCTAAGGTATGAGGAGATAAACGTGGACAACAAGGTGTCATACGTGGAGAGGTCAGTAAGGATCGAAGATAGAAAAGATTGAGTACTACCGAACAAGACGATCCCGATGGTCAAAGTCGCATAGGAGTACCACGAAATGGAAGGTGCCACTTGGGAAAGCGAAGAGGCCATGCGACGTCAATACCCCCATCTGTTTGAGTAGATAAGTTTAGATTGTAAATTTCGAGGACGAAAATTTTGTAAAGGGGAAAGAGTTGTAACATCCTGAATATCGACCCATTTTCGGGATCAATGAAATAGATATTATTTCTCATTTTAATTTTAATAAGTCTCGCCCGGAATTGATCAATCGCGGAATAATAACCAAAAGGGAATGGCTAATTAAGAAAATGGAGCGTAGATCAGGGACCCGATTACGAATCGGGCACCGATTTTGAGAAACGAGGAGGAAATATTTTGGGCCAATGTGGGCCTATCCTAGGAAGATGATGGATTTAGTTTGGCCAATGATGTATAATCGGATCGCGAGTGATTCCGTACGACCGAGAGTACGCGTGGCGAACAAATCCCGAACTTAAACCGAACGATCGCAACCTTTGGAACTAGCGATAATTCCTCGCGTTCTCCTAGTAATCGAGATCGTCACGACTTGAGTAATCCTAGGTCGATACGCGTAACCCCTTACAGCCGCCCGTTAGTGAGAGACCCTAAAATTTTATATTCAGCAATTTTGATCGCGAAATTGGATCTCGACTTGAACTTCGAACTTTGAGGTCGTGTACGTCTATTTTGTGAGGACAACTTCATTTTAGAGTGGCCAAATATATTTGGGGTTGGTACGGTTGAAAATCGGAAATTCGACCTGAAATTGGAAAATGACGGTTTTGCCCCTAGGCTTATTTTGGGCATTCCGAATTTGGGATTTGTTTGGAGGATATTTGGGGATTAATTTATGGATATATATCAGCCAAATAATCTATAGGGAAAAAACCACCAAAAATCCCAAACTTTACCCCCAGTGACACATTTACCCCAAACTTTTTTTTGTGACACCAAAAACCCAAAACTTTGCTATTTGTGACACATTTACCTCAATATACTGCAGTCTAGGGTATTTTAGTCTTTTTCTCTTTTTCTAATTTTTTTCTGTTTCTTTTTTCTTTTTTCCGGCGCCGGCGAGGTTCGCCCTCGCTAGATCTGGCGAGGGCAAGGCTCCCCCTCGCCTGGGCCGGCGAAGGCGAGCCTCGCAAGCGTCAGGCAAAGCTTGCCCTCGCGTGGGCGAGCGAGGGTGAGCCTCGCCAACGTCAGGCGAGCCTCGCCCTCGCTCGCCCACGCGAGGGCGAGCTTCGCCCGATGCCGGCGAGGCTCGCCCTCGCCAGATCCAGGCGAGGGCCAGCCTCGTCGGCGCCTCGCCTGGCGAGGGCGAGGCTCGCCCTCGCCAGATCCAGGCGAGGGCGAGCCTCGCCGGCGTTGGGCGACGCTCGCCCTCACTCGCCCAGGTGAGGGTGAGGCTCACCCTCGCTGGATCTGGCGAGGGCGAACCTCGCCAGAGACCTCGCCGGCGCCGGAAAAAAGATAAAAAAAATAGAAAAAGGGAAAAAAGACTAAAATACCCTAAGCTACAGTATATTGGGGTAAATGTGTCACAAATAGCAAAGTTTAGGGTTTTTGGTGTCACAAAAAAAAGTTTGGGTCAAATGTGTCACAGGGGGTAAAGTTTGGGGTTTTTGGTGGTTTTTTCCCTAATCTATTTTTCCTTGGACCAAAAAGCCACTCCATTATTGGATTTAGATTAACCCTAACCAATCTAAAATTGGCAATGTATTTATGAAATTTGATTTAAAAGATGATTATTGACTATTTTTATGGAATTTTCTGATTCCATTTACTATTTTTCTTGATTTTCTTATTTATTTTAACTAAAAGAAATTCAGAAAAAATGCAGAAAAATACTAAAAAAATATATTTTTTTTTTGGTTTAGAAATAGGTCTCCAGGCTTGGCCAAGACCCCTAGAATTAATTTTGAAATTTTTGAAAATATGACAAAAATGAGCTAAAAATTAGATGTCAACAGCTGCCCCTCTTTGAGATTGAGCATGTTAGAGGTTGATGTCAAAGATAAGATGACACCTGAAGTTTTAGTCGACTCACTAAACAAAATAGAAATGGAAATTTGACAACAACTGATTAGGGTCTTCGCTTTTTGAAATTCGTGATCTAATCCAAAGGTTCTTCTTTTTGGAACATATTTTGAAAGGGTTCTTAATGATTCAAGAGAGAGAGAAACTTGTTTGTGAGAGTTTCTTTATTTGATCATCCAAGGGCATCAATGGATAATGATGATGATTATGATTATTGTTCTGTTTTCTCAGTTTGAGAATGGATTCACAAATTATGAACGCCTGAGACTTTTAGCCTTGGGACTTGAGTTTGCTTAATGGTTCCTCACTAGTAAGACTTTGGATATTTGTCTGGTGGTTCTTTGCTAATTAAGACTTTGAAATCGCCTAGGGGTTCTTCATCTGTAGGACTTTAGTTTTACTAGTGATTCCTCACTAGTAAGACTTTGAATTTTACCTATTAGTTCCTCACCAGTAGGAATCAAATTTACCTAGGGGCTCCTCGCCTGTAGGATTTGGGTTTTACCTAGTGCTTTCTTGCCAATAGGATTTTGAGTTTTGCCTAGGGTCTCCTCGCTTGTAGGATTTAGATTTTATTTAGTAGTTTCTTGCCAGTAGGAATTGAATTTACCCAGGGGCTTCTCGCTTGTAGGATTTGGGTTTTACCTAATGATTCCTCACCAAATAGGATTTTAGAAAGACTTCAAAGAAATGAATGCCTTTACTGTACGTTTTGTGATTTTAAGGTTTTACTAACATTGATATGATTTTTTAGATGACCAAAAACTATTTTTAAAAGTAGTTTTGAAATTAATAAAAACTGTTTAAAATGTGGTTTTTCTTTTAGATTACCACAAACTATTTGAAAACCTGGTTTTAAGTTGATCAAAAATTATTTGAAACCTGATTTTGTAATATGCATTCTTTGTATGCATTTTAGGTAATCAAATTTCCTTTTAAAGGAAGAAATTGAGCAGAATGCTTGCAAATTTCAAGAAATGTTTGAAATAATCATTCAGAAGACCTTCATTAGAAAGGATTTGTTTCGGTCTATGAATTTGATCTTTTCTTCATTTGAAAAGGAATTACTATGATATCCTTCGATTTTATTTCTCCTAACAAATCCTTAGGTGTTCGGAGATATTCCCAATGTATAAAATCCAAGTGATCCAATAAGGTCTTTCAAAAGGTTGTAATATTGGCTTGGTCAATGGCTATTCAAAAGATAGGCATTCTGAGGCCAAGAAAAAGATCTTATCATCTTTCAACTCACTTTGGGTCTTCAAGTTAGGAACCTGGACGATAAGATAGGATAATATTGCACACATTTCTTTAAGTGATGACTTCTTGTTATGAAATCATATTTTCAGTCTCAACATCACAATCTAGAAAGTCTTTGGGGAGAGGTTGTAATGTTGGTATTAGGTAGGCTCAAAAAGGCTCAATTGTTTTGTTTTGAATTCAGGGTTTTTATGACACTAGCAATCTTCTTGGCATCACCACCTTTTTTCTTTGTCCACTAGGGGTCCTTTATTAACATGAACACAAGAGTCCCTTAGATGCTCATTGAGATCTTTTCAATCGTTGATTTGTTGTGACTTTTGATTTTTCACAACTTTTGCTTTTGACTTGACTTTTGTCATTCTTTCTTTTGAATGCTTTTCTTTTCTTTTGCTCATTTTTGTGGGCATCGGCCTTGCTTTTACCAAGCACACTACTTTTTCATGCCTCAAACTCTTTTGTCTTTGATCTTTTTGCATTCGAAGGACTCTGTGTTCTGCCTTTTTACTTTCTATTTATCAAAATGGATCATACGCTCATGCTCTAGTGCGAAGAGATGATCACCAACTTGGGGTTCTGAAATGAATATTCAGGCTCAATTGGGCTTTGCCAAAGGTAAGTGTGTTTGGGATATGGAAACGAAATGCTCTTCTTCCTTTTGGGATGTTGTGAGCTTTCACATGAATTCATCTGAGGTTATCATAGAAAGATTGATGCAAGTGTAAGCAATAAAATCTTTCTTGGTCCTATTCTCCATAAATGTCAACCGTGAACCTTCTAATTTGCCCTAGTGTGGGGTGGTTCTCAACAGGGTTGCTTTTAGGAAATTTCTCCATTGTTTAGGCTCAAATTTGGCTTGTAAGGGATAATTATGTGTTCGGGATAGTGAAATGATTGCCTTTCATCATTTCAATTCATGTAATCATTGTGAATATCCCCTCTTTCCTTCGGATGAGGTTTTCTCGCTCGTTTCAACACTTTTGACTTTAAGTGTATAGGGGACGTGTTTGGATATGGCTTACCTTTCATCATTTAAAGGTCTTTTTCATTTGATTTGATCCAAAGTTTTTCTATGAAAATTTTCATGACCTTCGTCAAAACTTCCTTTTTTTTTAAGGAATTATGATGCGTAAAGCATATTCAAAGAATGCGTATTTCAAAACTTTTTGAAATAACCTTTTCATGTTAATCGGCTTGGGGAAAAGAAGTTTCATTTTCCAGCAAATTAACCTCTTCGAGACCTAAATTTATGAGTTAGGGGCGCTTACCTGACCGGCTTGTCAACGTCACTCTCGATTGTTTTGCTTCTGCACTAATTCGTTCCATTGGAGATTTGAAAATGAGATGTTCAAGCTCAAATTCATAGATTAGGGATACTTACCTGATCGGTTTGATGAGATCCCTGAAACATTAAAACCCAGTGTTAATATTGATTGAAGTATTGTTCATTTCTGATTGAAACGATACAACCAACCTCTGGTTTGTTTTGTCTTGATCATTCATGAAAGATTATTTCTTTTAATCTCTTTTTCCAATTTCTCTGGGGATGATAAAAGGGAAAAATTCATTAGAAAACAACATTGAGAAAATCGAATTTGAGAATGACACTTCCCTTTTGTTTTTCAACTCCGTTGAAAAAATTTTGAAGCCTTGAGTCATCTTAAATTTCCTTTTGTCATATCCTGCAAAATGAACAAACATGTTCTATGAAATGCATGATATGCACATGTTATGATTAGTGCCAGTTTTCTTGAATATCCGCCTTCATTTCATGGATAGAAAATCTTGACAGCATCTGCATTTATAGGATAGACTAGTTCTGTTCCTGTCATATCTACAAGAATTAGTGTTCCTTCAGGAAAAACTTTCTTGACAATGTAAGGACCTTTGTAATTCAGAGTAAATTTCCCACATGGATCTGAATTATTGGGAATGACTTTCTTCACTACTAGATCATCTGTTTCAAAACGTCTTGATTTCACCTTTCTGTTGAAAGATTTAGCAACTCTTTTCTGGTAAGCTTGTCCATGACATATAGCCCTTAATCTTCTCTCATCAATCATGTTGAGCTGTTCATATCTTTGTTGGCTCCATTTGGCTTTTGAGAGTTTTAATTGGGACAATATCCTTAATGAAGGAATTTCTATCTCGATGGGTAACACTGCTTCCATCCCATATACTAAGGAAAATGGAGTTGCCCCAGTTGATGTTCAAATTGAAGTTCGGTATGCCATCAAAGCATAAGGCAATCTTTCGTGCCAGTCATGATAATTCTCAACTGTCTTGGACAATATCTTCTTGATATTCTTGTTTGCCACTTCCACTGCTCTGTTCATTTATGGACGGTATAGAGATGAATTCAAGTGTCAATTGTGGAAGTATTCAAGCAAATCATTTATGATTTTGTTATTCAAATTTAAACCATTATCGGTAATGATTGGTTCTAGAACTCTGTACCTAGCAATGATGTCCCGCTTGATGAATCTTGCTACATTCTTAGCAGTGACATTTGTATATGAATTTGCTTCAATCTACTTGGTGAAATAGTCAATTGCCACCAAGATAAAGCGATGTTTGTTTGAAGCCTTGGGGTTAATGGGGCCAATCATGTCTATTCTCCACATTGAAAATAGCCATGGTTCTGATATTTGATGCAGTGTATTAATTCTGTCTCTATACACTTGACATTGGCGGCAATACATCACATGCTGAATACAATCTGTTTCCATCGTCATCCAGTAATATCCCAATCGCATGATTTTGCGAGCTAAGAGATGGCCATTCATATGCGGACCACATTCGCCTTCATGGATTTCTCTCATGTTTTGTTCAGCTTCTTTGCTATCAACGCATCTTAATAGGATCAAATCGTACGACTTCTTATAAAGAACCTGTCCATTGAGAAAGAACTTGTTGTCTATCTTTCTGATAAAATTTTTGTCACCTGACTGGCTTCCTTTAGGAAATTCTCCTTCTTGTAAGTACCTTTTGATATCGTGGAACCATGGTTCGTTGTCAAATTCTGCTTGAACTACCATGCAGTGTGCTGGTTGTTCGAGAATATTTATTCTCAATGGTTTTATATCCATACCATCTTCAACTTGGAATAAGGATGATAAGGTTGCAAGAGCATCTTCAAAATGATTATGAGCTCTTGGAAGATAATCAAATGCTATTTCTTCGAATTCCTCCATCATTCTTTCTAGGTATTTGTGATAAGGAATCAACTTTGCATCCCGAGTTTGCCATTCTCCAGTTGTTTACAATATAATGAGCATAAAATCTCCATATACTTGCAACTTTTTTACCCTCATTGAAAGGGCTAACTATAAGTCGAGAATGCATGTCTCATATTCAGCGATGTTATTGGTGCATAGAAATACCAGTTTTGCAAATATTAGATAGTGTTGGCCTTCTGGGGAGATCAGTACTGCCCCAATTCCTAAGCCAGATAGGTTAGTTGCGCCATCGAAATACATGGTCCATTTGTCATTGACCAATGTCAATATGTGGTCATCAAGCTGTTCTTAAGAATTGGTGATATCTTGCGAATTCTCTGCCAGCAAATCTGCTATCGCTCACTCTTTGACTGACTCTTGGGATGTACTCTTGATGTCAAATTCAGACAACAAGACTTGCCATTTGGCTAATTTCCCGACCAAGGAGGATTTTTCAAGAAGATACTTGATCGGATCATTCTCGATTACTAGCAAAATTTGGTGATGAAGGGTGTACTGCCTTAATCTGTGTAACACCCAAATTAACACGACGCATGTCTTCTCAACCGCTAGATAATTCACTTCTAATGTTGTAAATTTCTTGCTCAAGTAATAAACAACTTGTTCTTTACCGTCATTTGATCTTCTTTGTACTAGCACTGCTCCTAATGATTCAAGGTGAATCGTCAAATATAGGATCAGCAGGACTCCAGGAATTTGTGGTACCAATACTGGTGGACATACCATATATTCTTTGATTTTGTCAAAGGCTTGTTGACATTCTTTATCCCACTTTACTTTGGCATTCTTTTTCAACAGTTTGAAGAATGGTTTAGCAGTCTCAGAAAGCTGATAGATGAAACAGGCAATGTAGTTTAACCCCCCCAACAAGCTTCTCACTTTTTTTACTGTAGAAGGAGTCTTCAAGTCATGTATTGCCTTGATCTTGGAAGGATCGATTTCAATTCCTCTATTGTTGACCACAAATCCTAGCAGTTTGCCAGATTTTGCTCCAAATATACACTTATTAGGTTCAGTCGCAACTTGTACTTTTTGAGTCTCTTGAACAATTTGCGAAGCACCTCAACATGGTCTTCTCCTTGTTTGGATTTTGCGATCATATCGTCCACATATACCTCAATTTCTTTATGCATCATATCATGGAACAGAGTTACCATCGCCCTTTGATATGTGGCACCAGCATTTTTCAGACCGAAAGGCATCACTTTATAGCAAAATGTGCCCCATTGTGTTATGAAGGACGTTTTCGTCTTATCCTCTTTCTTCATGAGGATTTGATTATATCTTGAGAAACCATCCATGAATGAGAATATCTCAAACCCAGCCGTACTATCCACCAATACATCAATATGTGAAAGCAGAAAATCATCTTTTGGGCTTGCTTTATTCAGGTCACGATAATCAATACATACTCGCACCCGACCATCTTTCTTTATTACGGGAACTATGTTGGCAACCCATTTTGGATATGGCATTACTTCGGTGAAACCAACTTTGAGTAATTTTATCATTTCTTCTTTTATTTTCTTTGACAATTCTGGCTTTGTTCGCCTCAATTTTTGCTTCTTCGGTGGAATACTTGGATCAATTGGCAAAGCGTGATCAACTATACTTGGATCAAGGCCTAGCATATCAGCATAGGACCATGCGAATATATCTTGATATTCCTTGAGCAAATCCGTTATTCTTTCTAATTTTGCTAAGGGAAGACTTTCTCCAATCTTGACCTCTTTGGGGTTTTCCTTATTGCTCATATTAACAGTAATCGTTTTCTCTAACATAAGTGGTTTTGATTCTTCATGATGGATCCATTCTCTTCTGATTCATTCATCATCTTCATTATCCCCTTCAATATCATAAGTGATCTCCTCGGAGAGTTTTGAGTCACATATGAACCAATTATGGGTGTGTGAATGCTCATGCCTGACATGCAACAAACATGATTAGTAATTGCATATAAAATGAATTGTTGCATGAGGTTTAATGAAAAACCCTTTTTGGAAAATTACTTTGAAATTTGTTTTGAAGAAATCAAGAGAATAGAGCTAATCCTTGTATCTCCGGACATCCTTGCTCTTAAAACCATTTTCGTAATAAGGAGTCATACAGAAACCCAAAGCCTCAAGCCTCACGTGTGAGAGCGATATTCATCATTGGTTTGGTTTTGTTTCCATATGTCTTTAACAAAACTTTGAACACTTTTATTGAATTTGAAAAATACAATTACATCTATATTGAAAGAAACGTAAATTGCAACTGAATAAAAACAACATCAACATGATACAGACAAATTGTAAAGGCAACAATAAGAAAAGGGTTCAAGAAAATCTTCATACTCCAGTGCGTAGGTGTCTTCATCCTCAGTTATAATGATATTGATAATGTCTTCTTCGAATAAACCCAGCGTGTCAGGCTTAGTCTTTGCACGTAAATTTTCTTCTGAAAGCAATTTGAGAGGCCCAGGAAAGTTTTCTCTAATATGAATCTGATGATAGGGTAACTCTTTAGCTCTACCCTTCCATATTGATGGGTTGATGGTTCGATCACCTCGGCTTCCACAGCCTTCGTGATCTTTTTTACCTTGGCCTCGGCCTCCATGGTGATTACTAGTGACTTCATACCCCACTCTATATTTCTTCTTTGTACTAAATGGGATAATGGGTTCTTTAATTCCCTGCGCTTTTGTCTCAAGTCCATCATTATGGTTAAATCCACATTGGCATAACACTTTTCCAGACATAATAGACGATGCCGAAAATTCTAGAATCTTCATGACACTACCAGCGGAATTTGTATCATGGAAATCATCTCGAAGGAATGATAACTGAACTCTTCTTTGATCTCCGGCTCGACATAAGGTATAGCATGTCACGCCCCGAGTCCAACTACCCATCGGAACGCAAGCATCCCCTTATCTCTTCGGCCGATCATAGTGCGACGTCCCCAGGAGACATCGCCGACCCAACAACAACATCAGAGTATAAAAACACATGCGGAAGCAAAAACAACCCTGACAAATAAAGATGAACAAGGAAGCCAAACAATCACAATATCAACAGGTAAAACCTCATGCTCATATATATCAACAAACTGTTTATACAAGGATCAAAGATACAAATACACTACAGTCCGATCACTATGGTCCTAGGTCAAGGTCACATCAAAGTCTAAAGGCCACTAATCCAAAAAGTGTCGGTGGCCGGGTGAGTAGGTCAGTACTAAGGATCACTATAACAAAAAGGTAGGGATCCCTATCGTCAACCAGCTAGTCTAGGGCTCAAAGTCTGGGTCGCTGGAATCATCGGGCTCGACTGAAGACTCAGCTGACTCCTCTGAAGAGCTGCGATCAGGCTCTGGCTCATCCACGTCCATGTCAGGGTCCTCCTGATCATCCTGACCCTCCTGATCTCCCCAGTAGTCTGCTAGGAGAGCGTCAGCCTCAGCGTCAGAGTCAAAGTCGTCCTCCAAGTCCACCTCTGCGGCTGCATCCTCGACGGCATCTATATCTACGTCCTCGCCTACCTCATCGACCTCACCATCACCATCATCCTGCTCCATCGCCTCTGGCTCGGGATCGTCCTCCGCCCTACGACACCATGCTATATACTCTTGTTTCTTGTGCTCCTCCTCACCCGTGTTAATATACAGAACTGACCTAAACCTCACATGCATCTCGCCATTCCCAGCTGGGAAATGCTCCTCGGACTGCAATATCTGTCTGGGAATCCCAAAAAGTGGAGGCGGGTCCTGCATCCTAGGGGGTAGGCTCTGAAATGATCGGTTTTACACAACCGTGAGACTAGCTCAGTGAATCAAATACCTAAACCTAGGCTAGGCTAAAGTGTGTCTCTTAGCAGATCAAAATCAAACGTTCAAGCCAACAGTCATAAAACTCGATATGATTCAACGTGATTCAACCCCTGCAAGTTAGTACAATTCACATATATATATACACCACATACGTGTACATACGGGCAGGCGTACACCACACACGCGTGCTCATCTTCTTTAAATGGTTTAATCCACTCAATCATCGCATTCCACACAAATGCCTCATGCAATCACATGCTGACAATTCTCACCACAATACAGCATGATTCACAATTCGCACAATGCAATGTTCAGCTCATCCTTAATCTCACGACCCACAATAGGGCCCGACCCGAAGGCCACAACACTTCATGGCCAGCGTATATAATACGCCCCCGGCCCGGTGTCTTCTAGCCTGCTACAAAGTGCCTGAGGCGCAACACCGCTCACCTACGAACCAGAGCCTGCTACAAAGTGCATGAGGATGGTCGTCTTCCGGTCTAACCGGGCATCGTCCTGCTACAAAGTGCATGAGGACGGAACTCGACCCGTAGGCCACGACCCGTAGGCCATAAGTGATCACACGTCTCAATTTTATCTTAGCCCAATTCCACTCAATTCAGGGCGTTTACCGTGATCACACATAATGCAATGTCACACAATGTCATTTCACATATCAATCTCAACATATCAAGTGGTGACATGCATTTCCATTCCAATGAACACAAATGCCACAACATTTATCCACATTTACAACCAATGTACACTTTCTAGCATTTGTATTCTAATATGTGCAATTCGGCCAAGTCTAAACCCCAAATTTAAACATAGCCCAAACTCATTCAAAACACCCCAATTAAGCCTCCAATGATCATCCAAGACCCCATTAAGTCATATAAGGCATAAACTTGACTTAATCTTGCAAAGCAAGTCCATTTGGCCCCAAAAACAACATTTCTAGCATTTGCATCCTACACATGCAATTCGGCCAACCTAACACCCCACATTTAAACATGGCCAAAATACAATCTAAACACTTCATTTAGGCCTCCAATGTTCAGCCAAGGTCCCCCTCAACCATATATAGCATGTACTAAGCTTAATTAAGCAAAACAAGTTCAATTGGACCTAAAAACAACATTTCTAACATAAAACCCCAAAGGCTCCGAATTTCAGCCATAATGGACAGCCACTAAACCATCATGATTCGGCCATGGTTTCACCTCATATCAACCCTCAACAACAACATACTTTCAGCCATTACTACACAATCCACTAAATAGCACTAATCTAGTTCAAACTTCACAATTCAAACCAAACTAACTCAACTAGACACAATTAGGCCTAATCTAAGTTTAGGTGTTCAACTCACTTCGGGGTGGACGATATGCGGGAGGAACAAGTACATCCCAACTCCCGGCTCAAGGACGGCTCACGGCGGTGCTCACGGCGGTGGCTGGTTTCCACGGCCAACGGCGGCTGATTGGTGGTGGCCGAATGGAGCTTCCAAGGGGGAGAGGAGGAGGACGGCGACTTGAAGGCTAGACCGGCCCTCCACGGCTTCCCTTGCCGTGGCCCACGGCTCCGGCGAGCTGCTGCTTGAGGTGGCGACGGTGGCTGGTCTTGATCGGCCAAGAGGAGGAGAGAACGAAGGGGAGAGAGAGACGGTGGGGAGTTGTGGCCGAACAAGAGAGGAGAGAGGGAGAAGAAAGAGAGTGGCGTGAGGGAGAAGAAAAAATGGAGGAGAGAGAGTGAGCTTATCCTATTTAGTCAAACCTTAGTCACTTTCAACTTTTGGGGTGACAAGTGTCACTCATCCAAGCCCCTAGACCAAACCACCCTCCATCCAAAGGCTAATAACTAATCCAAATGAATTATTGAGGGGTATTTTTGTCCTTTGCCCCTAACCAAACTTTAACTACTCTAGACAACTTAACCACCCATGGTTTAACCCAAATTAAATCTTCAAAATTCGGAATTAAGTCCTATTAGTCCAAGGGCAATTTCGTCTTTTTGCCGTTCCGAACCAAAATTCCGTTTTTCGCACCCAAGCGTCCCATATATGTGTGGCTAACATTTTCTGACGTCAGAACCTTAAAATTAGTCCGTCGGGTCCCCGAAATCCGACACTGAACTCTGGGCTCAATTCCGTGAACAACTCTCTCTCAATTTCAATTTTTCTGAAACTCTCACTAACAGGCGGCTGTTTAGGAATACGCGTATCGACTTAGGGCTGTCCGAGTCTCAATGGTTCCGATCATCGAGAGAAAGAGGGTTTATTACTAATCCCGGGGTCACGATCATTTGGTTCGAGTTCAGGATTGGTTGGCCACGAGCACGTTTGGTTAAGCAGAACCACCCGCGATCCCAATTGTGCATCGTTGGCCTTGGCCATACCATTTCCATCACTTTTCCTAAGATCGGCCCCTCACTGGTTCACAATATTCCCTCACTCTCTCTCAAATCGGTCCTCGAGTCGCGACTGAGACCCTGGTCCACGTACTAGTGTCCTAGTTAGCCATTCCTCATGGTTAGTATCCCAAGAGTGATCAGCTCTGGGCGAGTCGTACTCAAATGAAATGAGAAATAACATTCATTTTATTAATCCCAGAAATTACATCGAAATTCGGGCTGTTACATAGCACTTTCCTTGTAAGTGACAAAGTCCGTCTCCCTGTGCACGGTAATCATTTTACCGTTAATAACAAATCAAACTTTTTGATGGAGATTTGAAAGAATGATGCTAGTTATATGAATCTAAGGCCTTCCTAGCAGTAAGTTGAAGGTCCTTGGAATGTCTACCACTTGGAAATCAATCAAGAAAGGCACAAGGCCTATATTTACTTCCAGCTCGATGTCTCCGATAACATCCTTCTTCATCCCATCAAATGAATGTATAGTCACCTTTTAAGTTTTGATGAGTTCTTCACTAATCACCAAGCGATGTAATGTGCTTAGTGGACACAAATTAAGTGCGGAACCATTATCAATCAGCACCCGTGACACTTCCTTGCTCTAGCATTTAATGGCAATATATAGAGCTTTATTGTGGGAACGCCTATCAATTGAGAAATATTCATCAGAGAAGGCAATCTGATCCTTTAAGAGAATGACACCAACGAAGTCTTCTAGCTGTACCTCATTGATCGTCTCCGGAACGTGCACTTCATTAAGAAGCTTCATAAGCACCATTTTATGGCTTTCTGAAGTCTTGAAAATCCCATGGTACACATTTGGTATCGAATTTCTCCTTTGGAGGTAAAGTGACGATCACAGGCTGCACTTCTTTCTTTTTGATATTTAGTTGACTAATCGAGAGTTCAATAGTAGTCGGTTCAACATAGTTTTTTTCTTCGTCAAGCCTATCTATTTCATCAAGATTGATCAATAGTGGAGTAATCATGGGCACCATGCTTTTGTCAGTTTCAATAATATCCATTCTACCCCAACCGTCAGGCACAATGTTTTCCTCTTTAGATGCCCATGAAGGTGGTGTGTATTTAACACGGTAGTTATAACGGCCACTGTCTTGTCCTATATAATCCACAATTTTGCCTTGTTTTTGTGCTTTGCGAACAAATCGTCTGTCTCCTTGGCGAGCCTTTTTCTTCATTTTCTCGTCTTGATCTTCTTTGTCCTCAAGACTTAATTTGTCGATTGGGATTTCATCCATGCCTCTCCATTCATCAGGCACAACAATTTCGTTTTTGAAAGCCCAGGGTGGGGATGTGTACTTAATATGAAAGTTGTATTTTCCACTGTCTTGACCAAGGAGGTCTACAATATCACCTTGTTCAAATGAAGTTTGGGTAAACCACTTTTCACCCTGCCGGATCCTTCTTACTCCTCAAATTGATCCTCCTCATCACAAGATGGAGTCTCATTTTGCATGCTGAGCTCATTGTCCATACCTCCCTAACTATCGGGCACAATCACTTCATTTTTAAAAGTCCACGGTGGTAGAATATACTTTACTTGGAAGTTGTATTTGCCAGAATCTTTTCCCAAGTTATCTATGACTTCCCCTTTTAAGAATGCTCCGCGGCGAAAGTGAGCATCTCCTTGTCGGGCTGTCTTTAATTTGGCCTCATATTCATCTTCTTCATCATGCCTTATTATTTCTCCCTCTGTAAGGACCATATTTACCACATTGTGCTCAGGAAGAGGGTTCTGATGTACGTTTGGCTCTGGTTATTGAAAACTTAATATCTTTTTGTCTATAAGTTGCTAAACTTTGTATTTCAAGACTGTGCAATTATCCACATCGTGTCCTTTTTTCTCCCATATGGTATGTGCAAGTCTTTGACTCATCGTACCAAGGAAACCTTGTAGGATTATCTCTGGGAACTTTTTTGGCCATCAAATGCCTTTCCAACAACATCTGTAATAATTTCGACAAAGGCCGCAGCAACGGGGTGAATTGTTTCACATGTTTTTTCTTTGGCTCAAATGGTTTTGGATTTCTCCAAGGACCATTGGACTGCTTTGGGAATAAAGCCTGATTAACGTTAGGGCTATATACCATAGCCACACAACGTATAGGTTCTTTATCCTTTCTTACAGGATACGATCTCCGTGTTGCTGCTTCTTGAGACTTCTTCTCCTTTAATGATCATTCAATTCTTTCACCGACCTTCACCAACATGGTGAATGTTTGACAGCCCGATATATGCAGCTTGTCGTAATACTCAGTTGGTAATGACTTCAAGAAAAGTTCAATAAGCTCGTCCTCGCTTATAGCCGGTTTGACTTGTGAGGCTACAATCTTCCAACTTTGAGTGTAGGCTCTAAATCCTTCACTTCTCCGCTTCTCAGTTCTGACTAAGTCCTCCCGGGTTAGAAATACCTTGACATTGAATTTATACTGGCGAAGAAATTCTCCCACCAAATGGTCCCATTTGGTAAAATCTTCTATGTCAAGGGCGGTATACCATGCCAAAGCTGCTCCCTTCAAGCTATCTTGAAATGTACTGATAATGAGTGGCATATTGTTTGAATATCTCGCTATTTTGCGAAGATAATATTTTAAATGGCTTTTCGGACAGCCAATTCCATCATACTTGGTCACGAACTCCGGTTCTTTATAATTTTCTGGAACAACCACCTTTACGTATGGCTAGAACTTGTTGAACCTTTGAAGCTCATAGCCCTAACTTGCTAGGCATTTTTCAATTTTGGCCAATCTCTTGGCCTCTTCTTCATCTTTTGTCTTGGATGCTTTCTTGGTTTAATCCTCTTCTTCCAAATTTACTATCTCTAGCATAGTCTTTGGAGGATTTTCTTAAACTGGCTCTTTGTTCCTGACTGGATCTTCAATTGGTGCTTTGGTAGCTTTTGAGATTCCTATATTCGAGGTAGTAGGATAAGACCCTCAAGATGCAAGAATAAAGACCTTCACCTCTGCCATCATGGCAGCCATTTGCGTCATCTGATTTTCCACTTCAACTAACCGAGTGCGAGTTTCTTCCTCGGCCATTTTAATTTGTAAATAAGTTCGGGGGCTTTTGCCTTCCGTTGCTAGAAAACTTACTTTCATGAAAACCATCAGAATGTTAGAATTGGTGAAATGATCATGAAACCTACATTCTTTTAATTGTAAGGTTTCTTGTGATTTACAAGGATAAGAGCTTTTACACAAGCCTTAGCCTTGCATAAAACTTCTCATCCATACTTTTCTCAAGGAATCATACCATTCAAAGAATTATAATCCATGGTGATCCTTCCTTTTAATCATGATTTTGAATTTATTCAAATGGAATTTGAAAATTGAGTATTTCATATAAAATCCAATATTGCCTTACAAAGAGATTTTGAACTCGAATGGGAACTCTAAATCATCCAAGTCTAGGCTTCTTGTTAGCTAAGGTAGCTTCTGCCCTGTGGTAATCCTTCCACTCCTTGATCAGGGATTCTCATTCTTCAACATCAATCACGACTTCTTCGGGGATATAAGGCTCAACCCCAAGCACGTGTGGGACGATGTATTCTGGGATATATTCCTTCTCGGGATCCGTTATAATGCTCAATGTAACATATGGCTTCACATCAATTGGTCGTTTACTTTCCATCCACTTGATATATTTCTTAGATGCCATATAAATTTTCATGTCTCCTTTTAAGTTCTTCGGCCATTCCACTACTTGTGAAGGTGAATTATCCAAAGAAAGGATGGTTTTGTGAACCTTGGCTTGAAGGTTTTTCTTCTCTTGTTCGGGTATAATCCCATTTGGGATATCGAAAACAAACTCTTCAGGGTTCCATGCCGATAGAACTTATTGAAGCATCCCAAATTGTCTGACAACTCGCAAGGGGCAATAGGCAGCTCTCCCATTCAACCCGAGTAATGGTACTGCGTTTCCTTCTTGGCTTGTAATCCTTGCCTTGCTAATCTTTGGCCAATTGATCCACCATTGGATTTGACTAGGAGTGAAAGCCCTAATGAAATTGGCCCAATCTAAGAAAAATTGTTTGGGTAATTTATGTTGGATACGAAGGTATCGTTCTATGGGATTCATTATTGGACAAATCTCACGGATACTCATGGAATGACACCATGGTCGAATATGTGAGATGAACCAAAGAGATAGGAGACCCGCAGAAGCTTGGAAGATTCCCTTTCCCCGCTTTTGATATGTGTTCAAAGAAATGACGGTTTGGGCAAGAAGCATGTTAGAGAAATCCCATTTGAGACATGCTTGCCTTGTGATTATTGCAACTAAAGGGTCGAATCCCGTTCTAGATACGGGGAATAGAATGAAGCCAAAGAAGGCTAGAATGAAAACTCGAGCCGAAATATTTCCCGTTTCCCTAGGAAGTTTGAAAAAATTGACTATTAAAAAGGATAATGGAAATCTACCCGTGTTTGACTTGATCAACTTTTCGATTTTTGAAGCTTTGAAGTTAAGGAATTCTGCAAGAATGCTTATGGGGCTAAGTCCAACAGGTGGCTCTATAACCCTAAGCTTGGAATCAATTCCAATGGCGGCTTGGTACTCTTCCCAAGTTGACCTCAATTCATACTCTCCGAATTGGAAGGTGGCGGCGGAAATTTTCCAAAAATGCGTCAATGCTTGGACCAAACTACTTAATGTTCCACATGGATCAAGTCTAAAAGGTATCCCAATCTATCTTGAACATAACTCTGGTTATCTTTCGTCATGCCCTTCCACCAAGCCATGAGCTCTTTTCGCGGAATAGGAACCACTTGGATGTCCAATTTTCCCATCAAGCCTAATTATGCAAAAAATTCATTATTAATCACCGTGGATTATACATCAATTTAAAATGCCCCCATTTAATTATATGTCCTTTTATGAACAAAATGGAGGCAAATACATTCTTATAACGTAATACGAATACCACTTCTAATCCATTTATGCCTTAAAAGAACATATACTTGAAAATGTGAATGAAACCAATGTTTAATGTAAATGGCTTTTGACATGCTTCATTTTGACCATAAAGTCCTATTCTAGGGTTTACAATTTCGAATACATTGAAAATAACTTTCGGCAAATGGGATTGTACTTGTCACATCTTGAGCATTTAATCTACTTAAATTGCATTGAAAATCGCCATGGACCTATAAATTCCATCTAGAAATGAAACAAATGTGACCAAATGGAGCATATCAGCCTATTCATTCATTCTAGTATGAAAAGGCATTTTGACCAAACATTGATTGTCATTTGGGCATTTTTTAACGAACTTATGTCAATTAACTCGCATAATTGAAAAGATGAGAGAAGTGGAACGACACTTACTTACCGACACATTTTTGCTTGGTTTTAGGTACACCAACCACAAAGACAAAACATATGCAACAAGTGAGGTTTTGACACCTAAAAGAATAGGATATACTAAAGGCTCAAGGCCATCACTTTAATGGACAAGGGATTCCATTCCAATAGGCGATCGGCCTAAAGTAACGAAATATTATTCCATCTCGATGGTCGGTATTATATCTAAATGATCCCATGAGCAATCGGTTCACAGTTTCGCCTAAATACATACCTCTTAAGGGTGATCTTAAATGTAGCTGGGGTTGGGCCATGGGTGGTGTGTGCAAAAAGTGTAGTGCTAAAGCACAACAATTTATAATCAAACAGCACTTCTAAAATTTGGTTAAAATCACATTCAATTCCAATACCATCCTACAAAACAAAGGTAAGTATAGACTACATCCCTTATACCTCCCATCTGCATCACCATTTAACACGCCATTAGTGGAACGTACCTGGGATCCTTGAGAGTACAAATACATGCGTATCATTCTATCTAGGCCTAAGTCCACTTAGAAATTTAAGATTCCCTAGCGGAGTCGCCAAACCTGTTGCACTCGCGTGCTTTACAAATGAAGGTAATTTTCTATAGGGGCCTCTCCTAGACCATACCTCACGCGATAGTGGGGTTTATTTGATCTAAACTTAAACTTGGAGTCGCCACTAGTCATTTATAGTAGGTCGATTAGAAACCTAATTATGGTATGGGAGAAATACCGCAATCCTACGAATGAAAGATTCTGGATAAGGGACTTGGTTACATTAATGATTCCAAATTGAGGCCATTAATGCCCTTTTGGTACCTAAGAACGATATGGCATATTTAGCGTATTACACGGATCCCTAAAGTCACTTCACTAATCTAATCATAGACAAACAATTAAGCATCCAAGAATCAAATACATATCCAATGGCAAGTCAATCACAGCAACCTTAATTTGGTCACTAGAAATGAAAATCTACCCAAACCCTAACAAAGCTCTAATAGTTTGTTCATTTCATATTTTAGGGTTTAGGGTTTTTTAGGGATTTTGGCCATAAATTTGGAATTTTCCAAATTATGCAACTTAGGCATTTTGGAAAATCCAAGTTTCACTTTTTATGACTGGTCATAATGATTTTTAATCATTCTGTGGATTTTCAAAATTTTTGTTTTTTTTTAGATTTTTTAAGTGCCATTTGGACACTTCAAAAATTCAAATTTCATTTTTTATGGCTGGCCACGATGATTTTGGACCTTTTTGTGAATTTTTGAATTTTTGAAATTTTTTTTAAACCGAGAAATGATTTTTTATGATTTTCTGAAAATTTTTGGTGAATTTTTCAATTTTTATTGATTTTTCAGAATTTTTAAATTTTTATTTGTATTTTCTGAATTTTCTCAAATTTTTATGAATTTTTTGAAAATTTTTGTATTTTTCTCAATTTTCTGTAATTTTTCTGATTTTTATGAATTTTCTGCAAATTTTCAAATTTTCTAAGAAAATCTAATTTTTTTAATGATTTTTATGATTTTTTATTTATTTTTTATTTTTTTAGAATTGTTTTAGGATTTTTCAAATTTCTTATTTTTTTATTTTTTATTTTGAATTTTTTTTATTTTTTTATTTTTCCTGCCGAGGGCGAACTAGACCGGATCGGTTCGAACCGGTCATCGCCAGCGCCATCGACGGTCACCCCCTCCGGCGAACGCAATGCCAAAACAGCGTCGTTTTGGGTGATTTCCATTGAGGTATTTTCACAAACACTGAGTAGGCATGAATTTGTGTTTGACATTTTCAAGGTGTTGATACCTAATTTTTGGTTCATTTTTGTCATTATATTAAAACAAAATTCAAAATTAGGTCTAGGGATCTTGACCAAGCCTAGAAACCTATTTTGAAACCAAAAAATAATTTTTTAGCATTTTTCTGTATTTTTCTTGAATTTCTTTTCGTCAAAATAAGCAAGAAAATCAAGAAAAATAGTAAATGGAATCAGAAAATTTCATAAAAATAGTCAGTAATTTTCTTTTAAAACCAATTTCATAAATACACTATCAATTTTAGAAAATTTCAATTGGGTATATGTTTTTTCCCAAAATTGGGCAAAATTAAACCCGAATTGAACCAAAAAAGAAATTAAGTTTTTTCTAGACATTTTTAGGTCTTAGTGTTTTCATAACAATTGATCTTGGGCCTTTAATTACACAATGGTCAGTCCAATTGTACAATTTAGTGCAAAAATCAAAAATCCCCAAAAATTGATTAAAAATTGAGAATTTTGAACCTAAATTGGGAATTGTGCCCAAAATGAAATTTCCGAAATATTAGAATATCATTTCTAAGGTTAATCAGGGGTGGGCAATGCAATTTTGGCATCGATTTTGCCTAATCAAGTCATTAAGACCTTAAATTGAACAAAACCCTATTAACCCCAATATAAAATTGAGGAAATTTTGGACACAATTATAATACAAATTATTGAGGAAAATTGTATGTTTGGGTTCGGAACATGCTGAAAAATACAATTTTGAGGTTTAATTTGAAAATTTTGGTCAAATTAAGGCCTAATTTGCAATTTTATGCGAAATCGGAACTGCCGGGTTGGGCAGGTCAACCTGACCCGACTCACACAGTTCGTCTTCTTCACCCAGAACACAACCCGCGCGAAACCCAGAAGACAAAAGGTTACAACTAGCAACTTCGTTGACTAATTCTAGTTAATTAGCACGTTTTTAATCCAATTTTCCAGCTGGATATAATCCAGCTGGCTTCATTCAACAACCCAAACAGATTAGCGTTCCGTTCCAATCTATTTTGAGCGCGAAATTGAAGGATGATAAACCAGAAAAACTGAAGAGGGTTGAACAGAAGGCATTCAAGAAAATTCCCGAGAGAGAGAAGGGAGAGAGAGTGAAACAGAGAAGGAAATAGTGTTGGAGACGTGTTGAGAGTTCTAGGACCGAGCGATCGGCTTTTTCTCCGGCAAGAAAATGCTGGCAAACGGCTCCAGTTGTGATCCTCCATGTCCGATGAGCCTGTGACGAAGTCATTCGCGAAGGTTTGAAACTGATCCTCGACTAGAGCGTCCAGAGAACCCTTGGCGAATCCAAGACCACCGTCGTGAAGGAGAGGTGTCAAGGAAGAGATCTAAGTCGATCGTTCAACTCGGAAGCCTAATTTGACCCGCTTTCGAAAAAGGTAAAGATCGCTCACTGCAATATTTTTTCAGAAAATTCCAGAATTTAATTTTGGATGTTCATATGATTTTTCTCATGATTTTCGACTTGTGAATGCTCAAAACTTGTTTCTGATTGTGTTCCATGTCTTTTGATTGCATTTCGGCCATTAAAACCACATAAAATCCCTTCGGTCACCATTGCCAAACTTCGCCGGAGTGTCTTCATGGCCAATGGTCATTCAAGTAGGCTTTCTTAAACTTTGTTTGTTGATTTTCTAGTCATTAGGATTCGTAATAGACGGCTAGGGCGATCGAAATTGATGTTCATGTTCTGAAAAATCTCAAGGGTGCAGTACAAGTTAGGGTTTTCGGTCCGGTTTTTCGCTGGCCGACGAATGTCCGATGGCAATCTAAGTAGGCTAGATCAAAACTACAACATATGAACTTGATAATGGTGCAGTTAGAACGGTGGAATAGTTGTCGGCGACATGCCCAAACCAGCGGTCTCAAGAACACTAAACCAAAAATTATGCACTCCAACTGTTTGTAAAAATGCCTAAATGAGAATGAGATGAAACGGCGCCGTTTTTGGCATGCTAGGTTCGCCGGAGGAGGTCACTGGCACCGGTGCCGGCAACGGCCGGTTTGGTTTCAACCGAACCGGTTTGAACCGGTCCGTTCTGGTTCATACTCTCGGCGAGAAAAATTCTAAAAAATTCAAAAAAATAAAAAATAAATAGTAATAAAATTCTAAAAAATTCAAAAATTCAAAAAATTAAAAAGAAATTAGAAAATTAGGTTCTTTAGAAAATCATAAAAAAATTAGATTCTTTAGAAAATTTGAAAATCTTGCGGAAAATTCACAAAAAAATAGAAAAATTGCAAAAAATTTAGAAAAATAAAAAAAAATTCAGAAAACTCAGAAAATAAAAATAAAAAAATTGGAAACTCTGAAAATCTATAAAAAACTGAAAAAATGGGACAATTCACAAAATTTCCAGAAAATCATAAAAAAATCATTTCTCGTTTTAAAAATATTTCCAAAAAATATAAAAAATAAAAAATTTTGAAAATCCACAGAATGATTAGAAATCATTGTGGCCAACCATAAAAAATGAAATTGGAAATTTTGGAAGTGTCCAAATGACACTAAAAAAGATATTAAAAAAAATCAAAAATTTTGAAAATCTACAAAATGATTAGAAATCATTGTGGCCAGTTATTAAAAGTGAAATTTGAATTTTTCAAAATGCCTAAGTAGCATAATTTGGAAAATTCCAAATTCAAAGTCAAAACCCCTGAAAAACCCTAAAAATGAAATGAACAAGCTATTAGAGCTTTAGTTAAGGTTTTGATAAATTTTTCTTTTCTAATGACCAACTTAGGGTTGTCGTGATTGATTTGCCATTGGATGTGCAATTGATTTTTGGATACTTAATTGTTCGTCCATAATTAGATTAGTGAATTGAACTTAGGAATCCGTGTGACGCACTAGACATATAATAATCGTTCTTAGGTACCGAAAGGGCATTAATGGTTTCAATTTGGGATCGTTAATGTAACCAAGTCCCTTACCTAGAATCTTTTATTCGTAGAATTTCGGTACTTCTCTCGTACCACAATTAGGTTTCTAGTCAACCTACCATAAATGATTAGTGGCGGCTTCAAGTTTAAATTTAGATCAAATAAACCTCACTGTTACGTGAAGTATGAACTGGGAGAGGCCCATATAGAAAAATACTTCCATAAGAAAAGCACGCAAGAGCGTGGCGCGACAGGCTTGGCGACTCCGCTGGGGATTCTTAAATTTCTATGTGGACTTAGGCTTAGGTAGAACGATATGCATGGGTTTGTACTCGCAAGGATCCCATGTACGTCCCATTAATAAAGTGTTAAATGGTGATGTAGGTAGGAGGTATAAGGGATGTAGTCTATGCTTACCTTTGTTTTACAGGATGGTGTTGGGATTGAATGTGATGATGTTGACCAACTTTTAGAAGTGTTGTTTGGTTATAAATTGTTGTGCTTGCCTTTAAATTGCTTTAGCACTACACTTCTTGCACGCACTACCCGTGGCCCAACCCCGGCTACATTTAGGATCACCCTTAGGAGGTATGTGTTTAGGCGAAACTATAGGCCGATTTCTTATGGGATCGTTTAAATACAATACCGACCACCAAGATGGAATAATATTCCATTACTTTAGGCCGATTGCTTATTGGAATGGAATCCCTTATCCATTAAGGTGGTGACTTTGAGCCTATAGTATATCCTCACCCTTTTTTAAGTGTCAAAACCTCACTTATTGCATGTGCATGTCTTTGTGGTTGGTATACCTAAAACCAAACCAAAAGATGTTGGTAAGTAAGTGTCGTTCCATTTCTCTCATCTTTTCAATTATGCAAAGTTAGTTGACACAATTTTGTTGAAAAATGCCCGAATGATAATCAATGTTTAGACAAAATGCCTTTTCGTACTAGAATGAATGAATAGGGCGACATGCTCCATTTGGTCACATTTTTCATTTTTAGATGGAATATATAGGTCCATGATGATTTTCAATGTAATTCAAATAGATTGAATGCTCAAGATGTGACAAGTACAAACCCATTTGCAAAAGTCCATTTTTGATGTATTCGAAGTTGTAAATCATAGGGTAGTACTTTATGGTCAAAATGGAGCATGTCAAAAGGCGTTTGCTTTAAACATTGGTTTCATTCACATTTTCAAGTATATGCTCTTTTAAAGCATAAATGGATTAGAAGTGACATTTGTATTATGTCATAGGAATGCAAATGTACTTTACCTCCATTTTATCCATAAAGGAGCATATAATTAAAATGGGGGCATTTAAAATTAATCAATAGTGACTAATAATGAACTTTTTGCATGATTAGATCGAAATGGGGAAACTAGACATACAAGTCATCTCGATTCCAAGAAAAGAGATTTTGGCATGGTGGGTGAACATGACTAAGGACAACAAAGCCTACGTGAGGGAAAGATTGGAATATTTGTTCAAGCTTATTAATCTAGAGTATCAAGTGAGTTTGATTCAAGCATTATCCCATTTTTGGGAAGTTACCACCGCTACATTCCAATTGAGCAAGCATGAGATGGTACCTACATTGGAAGAGTATAAAGTAACCATTGGGGTTGATTTCGAATAAAAAATCGTTGAGCCCCCAATTGGATTAAAACCCACGAGTGTCACAACTGAATTTTTGAATCTGAAGACTCTTCAAGTGGAAAAGTTGATCAAGTCAAATACCGGGAATTTTCCTTTATCCTACTTGGTAGATAATTACTCCAAATTACCAAAGGAAACTGGAAATACTTCCGCGAGGGTCTTTATCCTTGCTTTCTTTGGGTTTGTTTTATTTCCTACATCAAGGACCGGATTGAATCCTCTTGTTGCAGTGATTACCAGGCAAGCTTGCCTAAAATGGGATTTCTCTAACATGCTTTTAGCAAAACCATCATCTCTTTGAACAAATATCAACGTTACCAAAAGGGTGTACTTCAAGCCTCCGCCGGATTACTTTCTATATGGTTTATTTCCCATATGCGACCCTGGGAACGTCATATGCGCATTAAGGAGATCGACTCATTTACCAACTCTATTGAGAAGTATTTGAAGCTCCAAGATAAATTGCCAAAATACTCTTTTCATGAGTGGGCAAACTTCATTAGGGCATTAACACCTAACCAATTCCAGTGGAGAATTCAATGGCCAAAGATAATGACAGCTCCAATTACTTGTCAAGAAGGCAATTTAGTACCGTTGCTTAGATTGAATGGTGGAGCTGCTTATTGCCCATTAAGAGTGGTACGACAATTTGGAATGATTCAACAAGTTCCACCTAGTTGACATCTCGAGGAGTTCACATTTGATATACCACAAAAATCCCAATCTAAAAAAGAAAATAAGGAGTTGCAAATAAAGATTCAGAAGATTATGTATTCCTTGAAGAAATCGACCAAGCAAATAGTGCAATGGCCTGAGGATTTACAAGGAGAAATGAAGCTCTTCTTGGCATCCAAAGAGTACATAAAATGGTTGAAGGCCAAAAGACCGATCGACGTCGAACCATATGTACCTTTGAGTATTATTACTCATTTTGATGAGCCATACATTCCAGAGTACATTGTGCCAACCACGCCTGGTGTTGAGCCATATGTTCCCGAGGAGGTTACGATTGACGTGGAAGAATGAGAGATACGAGTCAAGGAATATAAAGAGGCCGAAGCTACCTTAGCTAGCAAAAAGCCTAGACTTGTTTAAGCTAGTATTCCCCATTTTGATGTAAAACATTGTAATATGGATCTTCAAAATCAAAGCAATTACTTGATGCCTGATTGTTTGATGAATAAAGCACATTTCGCATAAAAGAACAAATCACCATGGATTATTATTCTTTGAATGATATGATTTCTTGAAAAAACATTGGTGAGAATACTTATGCAAGGCTAAGGCTTATGTAAAAATTCTTATCCTTGTTATTTACAAGAAAACATACAATTGAAAGAATATAAGTCTTCATATCTACTTCATCAATTCTAACATCTCGATGATTTTCATGAAAGCAGGTTGTTTAACAACGGAAGGTAGAAAACGTCGAACTCGTTTGCAAATAAAAATGGATGAGGAAGAGATTCGCACTCGGCTAGCTGAAGTAGAAAACCAACTGACACAAATGGCTACCATGATGGCAGAAATGAAAACTTTCATTATAGCTGCGAAGGGATCTTCTCCTACAATTGCAAATCCGGGGACTGCAAATACCGCTGAGGTACCTATTGAAGATACCATGAGAAGTAAAGAATCAATTCAGGAGAATCCTCCAAAATCTGCGCCGGAAATAGTGAATCTACAAGAAGATGCTCGAGTTACAAAGACATCCAAGGTTGAAGAGGAGGCCAAACAATTGGCCAAAATTGAAGAATGCTTAGCAAGCCAAGGTTATGAGCTTCAGAGGTTTGACAAGTTCTCATCATACATGAAGGTAGTTATGCCAGAGAATTACAAAGAACCAGAGTTTGTGAGCAAGTACAATGGTACCGGCTATCTTAAAAGTCATTTGAATTATTATCTCCGCAAAATGGCGAGATATTCAGACAATATGCCACTCGTTATCAGTACATTTCAAGATAGCTTGAAGGGAGCAGCTTTGGCATGGTATACCACTCTTAATATAGAGGATTTTACCGAATGGGACCATTTGGCAGGAGAATTGCTTCGCTAATACAAATTCAATGTTGAAGTACTGCCAACTCGGGAAGATTTAGTTAGAATCGAGAAATGAAGAAATGAAGGATTCAGAGCTTACGCTCAAAGATGGAAAGCTATAGCCTCACAAGTCAAATTGGCGATAAGTGAGGACGAGCTTATTGAACTCTTCTTGGAGTCATTACCAACTGAGTATTACGACAAGTTGCATATCTCAGGTTGCCAAACATTTACCATGCTAGTGAAGGTCGGTGAAAGGATCGAATGGACGTTGAAGGAGAAGAAGTCTCAAGAAGCGACAGTACGGAGACTCTACCTTGGAAGAAAGGATAAGGAACCTATACGTGATGTGGCTATGGTATCCAGCCCAAACGTTAATCAAGCTCCATTCCAGAAGCAGTCCAATGTTCCTTGGAAAAATCCAAAACCATTTGAGACAAAGAAAAGACCCATAAGGCAATTCACCCCGTTGTCACGGCTCTTCTCGAAATTACTATCGATGTTGTTAGAAAGGCATTTGGTGGCTAAAGAAGTGCCAAGAGATAATCCTACAAGGTTCCCCTGGTACGATGAGTCGAAGACTTACACATACCATATGGGAGAAAGAGGACACGATGTAGACAACTGTATGGTTTTGAAATACAAAGTCCAACAACTCATAGACAAGAAGATACTGAGCTTTCAAGAGCCAAAGCCAAATGTTCATCAAAATCCTCTTCTCGAGCACAATGTAGTAAATACGGCCCTTATAGAGGATGAATATGAGGCAAAATTAAAGTCAGCCCATCAGGGAGATGCTCACTTTCACCGTGAAGCACTCTTGAAAGGAGAAATCATAGACAGCTTGGGAGAAGATTCTGGCAAATACAACTTCCAAGTAAAATATACTCCACCACCGCGGGCTTTTAAAAGTGAAGTAATTGTGCCTGATGGATAGAGTGGTATGGACGATGAGCTCGTCAAACAAGAGGAGATTACTTCCTATGACGAGGAAGATCAATTTGAAAAGCAAAAAGAAAGGATTCGGCAAGGTGAAAGGCGATTTACCCAAACTTCATTTGAGCAAGGTGACACTGTAGACCTCCTTGGTTAAGACAGTGGAAAATACAACCTCCGTGTTAAGTACACACCCTCATCTTGGGCTTTTAAAAATGAAACTATTGTGCCTGATGGATGGGGAGGCATGGATGAAGTCTCAATCTACAAATTAAGTCTTGAAGAGAAAGAAGATCGAGATGAGAAGATAAAGGAAAATATTCGTCGAGGAGATAGAAGATTTATTCGCAAAGCACGAAGACGAGGCGAAATGATGGATTATTTGGGTCAAGATAGTAGCTGTTATAACTACCGTGTCAAATACACACCACCCTCATGGACATTTAGAGAAGAAAGTATCGTGCCCGATGGTTGGGGTGGAATGGATACTATTGAAGCTAACAAAAGCGTGGTGTCCATGATCACACCACTATTGATCAATATTGATGAAGTAGATAAACTTGAAGAAGAAAAACATCATGTTGAACAAATTGCTATTGAGGTCCCAATTGGTCAATTAAAAATCGAAGACAAGGAGATGCAGCCTGTGATTATCACTTTACCTCCAAAGGAGAAATTTGACACCAAGAGTGTGCCATGAGATTACGCACCTAAAGAAGTTGACGCAATAACCAGATCGGGAAGATGTTATGTTCCAAAAGAAAGTGAGCACGAAAAGAAGGAAGTGATTGAGGAGGATGTTAAGCAGTTACTATCAGTCATGAGGACAAGTGAATACGAAGTGATCGAGCAATTGAGGAAGATGCCAGCACATATTTCTTTACTAGATCTTTTCAAGGCTTCAGAAAGTCACAAAATGATACTTGTGAAGCTTCTTAATGAGGTGCACGTCCCCGAAACTATTAATGAGATATAACCGGAGGACTTTGTTGGTGCTATTCTTCTAAAAGATCAGATTGCCTACTCCGATGAAGATTTCCCAATTGATGGACAATCCCACAATAAAGTCCTGTATATTGCCGTTAAATGCCGGGGCAAGGAAGTATTACGAGTGCTTATCGATAATGGTTCTGTACTTCATTTGTGTCCTCTAAACACGTTGCATCGCTTGAGAATTAGTAAAGAACTTATCAAACCTTCGAAGGTGACCGTACATTCATTTGACGGAATGAAAAAGGATGTTATCGGTGACATCGAACTGGAAGTAAACATAGGCCCTGTGCCTTTTCTGATTGATTTTCAAGTGGTAGACATTCCAAGGACCTTCAACCTATTGCTAGGAAGGCCTTAGATTCATATGGCTGGCACCATTCCTTCTAGTCTCCATCAGAAGGTTCGACTTGTTATCAACGGTAAAATGATTACCATACATGGAGAGACAGACTTTGCCACTTACAAGGAAAGTGCTATACCCTATATCGAGCCAGAGATAAAGGAAGAGCCCAGTTATCATTCTTTCGAAATGATTTTCATGATACAAATTCCTACTGGTAGTATCATAATGACTCCAGAATTTTCAACATCGTCTCTTATGATTGGAAGAATGTTATGCCGATACGGATTTAACCATGAAGGTGGATTTGGAACGAATGCTCAAGGGATTAAAGAACCTATTATTCCATTTGGTACCAAGAAGAAGTATGGAGTGGAATATGAAAGCATCAATAATCACCATGAAAGCCAAGGCCAAAGTCAAGAGAATCATAAAGCCGGTGGAAGTCGAGGTAATCAAATCATTAACCCATCAGTATGGAAGGGTAAGACCAAGGAGTTACCCTATTATCAGATTCATATCAAAGAAAACTTTCCTAGGCCTCCCAAATTGCTCTCAGAAGAAAATTTATGTGCAAAGATTGAGTTTGACATGCTGGGTTTATTCGAGGAAGACATTGTCAATGTCATTATAATCAAAGATGAAGATATCTACTCACTGGAGTAGGAAGATTCTTTTGAACCCTTTCCTCATTGTTGCCTTTACAATTTGCTTATTTCATGTTAATGTTGTTTCAATTCAATTGCAATTTACGTTTCTTTCAATATAGATGTATTTGCACTTTTCAAATTCAATAAAATTGTTCATTGTTTTGTTAAGGACATATGGAAACAAAACCAAACTTATGATAAATATCGCTCTCACATGTGAGGCTTGAGGCTTTGGGTTTCCGTATGATTCCTCATTGCAAAAACGGTTTTAAGAGCAAGGATATCCAAGGATATGAGGATTAGCTCTATTCTCTTGGGATACAAACTCTCAAGAGCTCCGAATTTGGCCTACCAAGAACAGCCCTCAAACCATCACAAATCAACCATAATTCCACCTTAAATCCGCCCTTAGCAACATCATTATTTCAGCCATTAACCACTTAATCACTAACAAAACACCAAATTAACTCAATGTCCACTAATCAATCCAAACTAAACCAACTAAACACAATTAAGCCTAAACTAAGTTTAGATATAAAACTCACGTTTGGGTGGACGATTTGCGGAAGGAACAAGTACATCCCACTCACGGCTCGACAACGGCGGCTCACGGCGGTGGCTCGGCCCTCACGGCCAACGGCGGCTTGGGGGTGGCTGATTGGGGCGTCCAAGGCTGGTCGGCCACGAGAGAGGGGGAGGCGTGGCTGAGGACGGCGGCTTGGGGCTAGTCCGGCTCTCCACGGCGTTCCTAGCCGTGACCCACGGCTCCGGCGAGTGGCTGAGCAAGGGCGGCGACGGTGGGGGCTTGCTCCGGCGAAGAAGGGAGAGAGGGACGAAGGAGAGAGAGACGAAGGGGAGGAGAGAATGGCTGATCGGTGAGGGAGAAGAGAGAGAGAGGCTTATCCACTTTTTGGTCAAAGCTAGACAAATCCCCCTTTAGTGGAATCCAAGTGTCATGATCTTAGCCCAATAGACCAATTTACCCCTCATCCAATGGTTTACATTCATTCAAATCAATTATTGAGGGGCATTTTTGTCTTTAGCCCTTAACCAACCCTTAACCATCTTAGTTAACTTAACCAACCTTGGTTAAACCAAATTAATTTCCCAAAATTCGGAATTATGCTTACTTAATCCAAGGGTAATTCCGTCTTTTTTCCATTCCGAACCGAAATTCCATTTTTTCGCACCCATGCGTCCCATATGTATGTGGCCAACATTTACTGGCGTCAAAATCCTAAAATTAGTCCGCCGGGTCCCCGAAATTCGACACCGAAATCTGGGTTCAATTCCGTAAACAACTCTCTCTCAATTTCAATTTTTCTGAAACTCTCACTAACAGGCGGCTGTTTAGGCATACGCGTATCGACTTAGGGCTATCCGAGTCTCAATGGTTCCGATCATCGAGAGAAAGAGGGTTTATTACTAATCCCGGGGTCACGATCATTTGGCTCGAGTTCAGGATTGGTTGGCCACGAGCACGGTTGGTTAAGCAGAATCACATGCGATCCCAATTGTGCATCGTTGGCATTGGCCATACCATTCCCATCACTTTTCCTAAGATCGGCCCCTCACTGGTTCACAATATTCCCTCATTCTTTCTCAAATCGGCTCCCGAGTCACGACTAAGTCCCTGGTCCACGTACTAGCGTCCTAGTTAGCCATTCCCCATGGTTAGTATCCCAAGAGTGATCGGCTCTGGGCGAGTCGTACTCAAATGAAATGAGAAATAATATTCATTTTATTAATCCCAGAAATTACATCGAAATTCGGGCTGTTACAGTATATGTGGATGACATGATTGCAAAATCCAAACAAGGAGAAGACCATGTTGAGGTGCTTCGCAAATTGTTCAAAAGATTCAAAAAGTACAAGTTGCGACTGAACCCCAATAAGTGTGTATTTGGGGCAAAATCTAGCATATTGCTAGGATTTGTGGTCAACAACAGGGGAATCAAAATTGATCCTTCCAAGATTAAAGCAATACATGATTTGAAGACTCCTTCTACAGTAAAAGAAGTGAAAAGTTTGTTGGGGCGATTAAATTACATTGCCTGTTTCATCTACCAGCTTTCTGAGACTGCGAAATCATTTTTCAAACTATTGAAGAAGAATGCCAAGGCAAAGTGGAATAAAGAATATCAACAAGCCTTTGATAAAATCAAGGAATATCTGGTATGCCCGCCGGTATTGGTACCAGCAATTCCTGGAGTCTCGTTGATCCTATATTTGATGATTCACCATGAATCATTAGGAGCAGTGTTGGTATAAAGAAGACCGAATGATGGTAAAGAGCAAGCCGTTTATTATTTGAGCAAGAAATTCACAACATTAAAAATGAATTATCCAGCGGTCGAGAAGACATACGTCGCATTAATTTGCGTGTTACACAGAATAAGGAAGTATACCCTTCATCACCAAATTCTGTTAGTGACTGAGAGCGATCCGGTCAAGTATCTCCTTGAGAAATCCTCCCTGGTCGAGAAATTAGCCAAATGGCAAGTCTTGTTGTTCGAGTTTGACATCAGGAGTTCATCCCAAAAGTCAGTCAAGGGGCGAGCGATAGCAGACATGCTGGCAGAGAATTTGCAGAATATCGCCAATTCTGAAAAACAACTTGACGACCACATATTAACATTGGTCGATGATAAATTGACCATGTATTTTGATGGCGCAACCAACTTATCTGGATCAGGTACTGGGGCCGTACTGATCTCCCCAGAAGGCCAACAGTATCCAGTATCTGCAAAACTGGTATTCCCATGCACTAGCAACATTGCTGAGTATGAGGTGTGCATTCTCGATTTACAATTAGCCCTTTCCATGAGGGTAAAAAGGTTGCAAGTATATGGAGATTCTATGCTCATCATATTGCAAACAATTGGAGAGTGGCAAACTCGTGATGCAAAGCTGATTCCTTCTCACAAATACCTAGAAGGAATAATGGAGGAATTTAAAGAAATAACATTTGATTATTTTCCAAGAGCTCATAACCATTTTGTAGACGCTCTTGCAACCTTATCATCCTTACTCCAAGCTGAGGAAGGTATGGACATAAAACCATTGAAAATCAATATTCTCGAACAACCAGCACACTGCATGGTAGTTCATGCAGAATTTGACAATGAACCATGATTTCATGATATTAGAAATACTTACAAGAAGAAGAATTTCCTGAAGGAAGCCAGTCAGGTGATAGGAAATTTATTAGAAAGATAGCCAATAAATTCTTTCTCAGTGAACAAGTTCTCTATAAGAAATCGTTCGATTCAATCCTGTTAAGATGTGTTGATAGTAAAGAAGCTGAACAAATCATGAAAGAAGTTCATAAAGGCAAATGTGGTCCGCATATGAATAGCCATCTCTTAGCATGCAAAATCATGAGATTGGGATATTACTAGATGACAATGGAAACAGATTACATTCAACATGGGAGATGTTATCGCCAATGTCAAGTCTATGGAGACAGAATCAATGCACCGTCGAATGAGCTGCATCAAATGTCAGAACCATGGCCATTCTCAATGTGGGGAATTGATAAGATTGGCCCCATTAATCCGAAGGCCTCAAATGGATATCGCTTTATCTTGGTGGCAATTGACTATTTCACCAAGTGGATTGAAACAAATTCATATACAAATGTTATCGCTAAGAATGTAGCAAAATTCATCAGGCGAGACATCATTGCTAGGTATGGAGTTCCGGGAGCAATCATTACTGATAATGGTTCAAACTTGAACAACAAAGTTGTAAATGATTTGCTTGAACACTTTCATATTCGACAGTTGAATTCATCTTCATATCGTCCACAAATGAATGGAACAGTGGAAGCGGCAAACAAGAATATCAAGAAGAGATTGTCCAAGACAGTTGAGAATTATCGTGACTGGCATGAAAGATTGCCATATGCTTTGATGGCATATCGAACTTCAATTCGAACATCAACTGGGGCAACTCCATTTTCCTTGGTTTATGGGATGGAAGTAGTATCACCCATTGAGGTAGAAATTCCTTCATTAAGGATATTATCCCAAATAAAGCTCTCAAAAGCCGAATGGAGCCAACAAAGATATGAATAGCTCAACATGATTGATGAGAGAAGATTACGGGTTATATGTCATGAACAAGCCTACCAGAAACGAGTCGCTAAATCTTTCAACATAAAGGTGAAACTAAGACGTTTTGAAATAAATGATCTAGTTGTGAAGAAGGTCATTCCCAACAATTCAAACCCACGTGGGAAATTCACTCCGAATTACGAGGGTCCATACATTGTCAAGAAGGTTCTTCCTGGGGGAGCACTAATTCTTGTAGATATGACAGGAACAGAACTAGCATATCCTGTAAATGCAGATGCTATCAAGATTTTCTATCCATGAAATGAAGGCGGACATTCAAGAAAATTAGCATTAGTTATAACATGGGCATATCATGCATTTCATAGAACATGTTTGTTCATTTTGCAAGATATGACAAAAGGAAATCTGAGACTATTCGGGACTTCCAAGATCTTTCAAAGAAGTTGGAAAACAAAAGGGATTTCATCAAACTGATCAGGTAAGTATCCCTAATCCATGAATTTGAGCTCGAACATCTCATTTTCAAATCTCCAATGAAACAAATTAGTGCAGAAGCAAAATAATCAAGAGGGATATTGATAAGCCAATCAGGTAAGTATCCTTAACTTGTAAATTTGAGTCTCGAAGAAGTTAAATTTTCTGGAAAATGAAACTGCTTTTCCCCAAGCTGATTAACATGAAAAGATTATTTCAAAAAGGTTTTGAAATACGCATTCTTTAAGCATGCATTATGCATCAAAATTCCTTAAAAAGGAAGTTTTTGATGAAAGTCATGGAAAATTTCAAAGAAAAAGTTTGGAACAAATTAAATAGAAAGACCTTCAAATGATGAAAGGTGAGTCATATCCAAACACGTCCCCTATATACTCAAGTGAACGGAAGGATGAATATTAGAATAAGAAGAAAAACTCATCTTCAGGAAATAGGGGATATTCACAATGTTTACATGAATTGAAATGATGAAAGGCATATCATTTCGCTACTCCAAACACATGATTATCCCTTGCAAACCAAATTTGAGCCTAAACAGTGGAGAAATTTCCCAAGAAATAACCTTGTTAAGAACCACCCCACACTGGGGCAAATTAGGAGATTCGCGGTTGACATTTATGGAGAAAAGAATCAAGAAAGATTTTATTGTATACACTTGCATTAATCTTTCTGTGATAACTTTAGATGAATTCGTATGGAAGCTCACAATATCCCAAAAGGAAGAAGAACATTTCATTTCCATATCCCAAACACATTTACCTTTGGCAAAGCCCAATTGAGCCTGAACATTCATTTCAGAACCCCAAGTTGGTGATCATCTCTTCGCACCGGAGCATGAGCATATGATCCACCCTGGTAAATAGAAAGCAAAAAGGGCAAAACACAGAGTCCTTAGAATGCAAAAGATCAAAGATCAAAGAGTCTAGGGCATGAAAAAGCAGTGTGCCTGGTAAAAACAAGGTCAATGCCCGGAAAAATGAGCAAAAGAAAAAGAAGAAAAGCAAAAGTTGTGAAAAATCAAAAGTCACAACAAATCAGTGATTAAAGGTTTCAATGGAAATCTAGGAGACTCTTATGTTCATGCTAAGAAAAGATCCCTAGTGGACAAGAAAAGGGGTGGTGATGCCAAGAAGATCACCAATTTTATGAAAAACCTGAATTCAAAACAAAACAATTGAGCCTTTTGAGCCTACCCAATATCAATATTACAACCTCTCACCAAAGACTCTTCAGATTGGGATGTTGAGAGTGAAAATATGATTTTATGACAAAAAGTCATCGCTCAAAGAATGTATACAATAGACCCGAAGTCAGACATGATGAAAACTGTTTTTTAGCCTCAGAATGCCTATCCTTTGAATAGCCATTATCCAAGCCAACATTACAACCTTTTAAAAGACCTTATCTGATTAATTGGATTGTATACATTGCAAATATCTCCGAACACCTAAGAATTGGTTAAGAGAGACAAAATTGAGGGATATCAGATAAATCCCTTTTCAAATGAAGAAAAGACCAAATTCATAGATCGGAACAAATCCTTTTTAATGAAGGTCTTCGGAATGATCATTTCAAGCATTTCTTGAAATTTACAAGCATTTTGTTCAAATACTTCCTTTTAAAGGAAATTCGATTGCCCGAAATGCATACTTCAAAAGCAAGTTTCAAATAGTTTTGATCAACTTAAAACCAAGTTTTCAAATAGTTTGTGGTAAGTTGGAAAAGAAAACCATATTACAAACGATTTTGATTAATTTCAAAACTTCTTTTTCAAAATAGTTTTTGGTAAACTAGAAAACCATGTCAAGGTTAATGAAACCTTAAAATCACAAAACAGACATTCATTGTTTGAAGTATTCTTAAAAAATCCTATTTGGTGAGGAACCATTAGGCGAAATTCAAGTCCTATTGGCAAGAAGCCTTTAGGCAATTTCTACAAGGAAGGTCTCCAAAATTCAAGTATATTGGCAAAAAGCCTTTAAGCAATTCCAAAATCCTACGGACAAATTATATGGTAGGTCTCCAAAATTTCAAGTCTAGTTGGTGAGAAACCACAAGACAAGACAGGGTTTCTAAAGCAAAATTGCACTTCGTAGCTTCTGAGTGACGATTCTCATAACTGATTGCGATTTTGCAGCTTTAAATATGGTGATTTTTATAGTTTTGCCAAGTGTTCGTAGGTTTGTAGCTTCGAAGCCATCACCCTTCGAGTGTTCGCAAAACTGGAGCTTTGGATGACTTTTCTTTCTAGGCCTAAAAGCATGGCCTCATTATAGTTCTTTTGAGTGATCGCGGATTTGTAACCTCAAAGAATTGACCCTCTGTAAGTAATCACGAACCGTAGCTTCAGAAAACTATTACGCAAGTCCAATTCCTACTGGTGAAGAACCATTAGGTAAATCCCAAATCCTACAGGCGAAAAGCCCCTAGGCAAAAATTAATTCCTACTGATGAGGAACCACTAGGTAAATCCCAAATCTTACAGGCGAGGAGCCCCTAGGAAAAAATTAACTCCTTCTGGTGAGGAACCACTAGGTAAAATCCCAAAAAATCCTACAAGTGAGGAACCATCAGACAAATATCCAAAGTCTTAATGATGAGGAACCACTAAGCAAACTTAATTCCTAAGGCGAGAAGCCGCAGACATTCAAGATTCGTGAGGATGATGAAACTAGTCTTAAGGAGAAAGCTCTATCCAAGAAAGAAATGCTTCAAGTTAAAATAGATCATGATGAAAAGGAGAAAGAAAAAGTACGTCAGGGTGAAAGGCGTTTCACCTAGAAATTGGCCAGGGAAGACGAAAATGTAGACTTACTCAGTCAAGACAACGGTAAATACAATTATCATGTCAAATATACACCACTACCATGGGCGTTCAAAATCGAAGAAGTTGTACCAGACGAATGGTGTGGCATGGATGTGGTCTTGATCAACCAATTGAATCTCGAAGAGAATGAAGATCACGAAGAGAAAAAGAAGAAAAGGCTCGCCGTTGTGATAGGCAATTTGTTCAAAAAGCATGAAGACAAGGTGAAGTTGTTGATTATCTGGGTCAACACAGCGGTAAATACAATTACAGTGTCAAATATACACCTTCATGGGCATTCAAAAACGAAATAATCACGCTTGATGGTTAGGGTGGAATGGATGCTAATGAAGCCAATAGAAGCATGGTATCCATGATTACACCATTTCTAATTAAGCTTGATGAGGTAGATAAATATAAGGAGGAGAAAGGTCCTATCACACTAATCACTATTCAACTTCCCATTGATTAGCCGAGGATCGAAGAAGAAGAAGAAACACAGCCTGTGATCATCACTCTCCCTCCAAAAAAAAAGTTTGACACTAAGTGTGTACCTTGGGATTACTCTTCCAAGGAAGTCGATGCCATAACTCTGTCGGGAAGATGCAATGTCTTGAAGAAAAGTGAACACGAAAAGAAAGGAGTAATCGAAGAAGATATTAAACAGTTACTCTCAGTCATGAAGACGAGTGAATTTGAGGTAATAAAACAGTTAAGAAAGATACCAGCACAGATTTCTTTATTGGATCTCTTCAAGACTTCAGAAAGTCATAAAATGATGCTTATGAAGCTTCTTAATGAGGTACACGTCTCGGAGACAATTAATGAAATACAATTGGAAGACTTTATTGGCGCTATTCTTCTAAAGGATCAAATTGCCTTCTTTGATGAAGATTTCCCAATTGACAATCGTTTCCACAATAAAGCCCTGTATATTGCTGTCAAATGTCGAGGCAAGGAGGTGTCACAAGTGTTGATCGATAATGATTTCGCACTTAATTTGTGTCCACTAAGCACACTGTATCGCTTGGGGATTAGTGAAGAGCTCATCAAATCTTTTAAGGTAACAGTGCGCTCGTTTGATAGAATGAAGAAATATGTTATTGGCGATATCGAGCTTGAGGTAAACATAGGCCCTATACCTTTTCTAATTGATTTCCAAGTAGTGGATATTTCAAAGACTTTCAACTTGTTACTCAAAAGACCTTGGATTTATATGGCTGGCGCCATTCCTTCAAGTCTCCATCAGAAGGTTAGATTTGTCGTTAATGATAAAATGATCACCGTACATGGGAAGACAGATTTCACCACCTACAAGGAGAGTGCAATACCGTATATCAAACCTGAAGTGAAAGAAGAACCAAGTTATCATTCCTTCGAAATGATCTCAATGTTGTAAATTCCTGCTATTGCATCATAAAATCCCTGGAGTTCTCAACACTATCCATTATGTCTAGAAAGATGTTATGCTAGTATGGATTTACTCCCGGTAATGGCCTTGGATCGAAATCCCAAGGAATCAAGGAATCTATCACTCCACTCGCTACAAGGATGAAGTACGGAATATGCTATATTCCAAATAACTCTAAAAATCACCATGGAGGCTAAGGCCAAGGTCGAAAGAACCATGGAGACTGTAGAGGCCGAGGCGATCGCATCATTAATCCATCATATAGAAGGGTAAAGCTAAAGAGCTTCCCTCCTATCATATCCACATCAAGGAAACTTTTCCTAGACCTTCCAAGTTACTTCAAGAAGAAGACTTACATGTAGAGGAAGAATCTGTTCTACCGAGTTTATTTGAAGAAAATACCATCACATTATCATAACTGAGGTAGAAGTTACCTACGCACTAGAGTAGGAAGATTCTCTTAAACTTTTGCTACTAGCTTTTTCCATTGCATTTTATTGATCACAATTTCAAGTTTCCTTTGATTTCATTTGTAATTTCAGTTCAGTTACAATTTACATTCCTTTTGATGTAGATGTAATCGCGTTTTTCAATTCAATAAAACTGATCAAATATTTTGTTAAGGACATGTAGAAACAAAAGCAAATCTATGATGAACATTATCCTCATTCATGAGGCTTGAGGCTTTGGGCTTCTATATTGCTCCTCATTGCGAAAATGATTTTAAGAGCAAGGAAGTCTGATGATATGAGGACTAGCTCTATCTTTATGTTCTTTCAAAACAAATTTCAAAATGAATTTCAAAAAAGTTTTTCATAGGATCATGTGCGTTACTTATTTTGTATGCAAATACTAATCATGTTTATTACATGTCAGGCATGAGCATTCACATATCCATAATAGGTTCATATGTGACCCAAATTTTTCCGAGGAGATCACTTGCGATATTAAAGTGAATAATGAAGATGAGGAATGGATCAAAAGAGAATGAATCCATCATGAAGAATTAAAGCCACTCACATTAGAGAAAACGATTACTGTTAATTTGGGTGATAAAGAGAATCCCAAAGAGGTTAAGATTAGAGAAAATCTTTTTTCAGCGGAAGCAAAAAGAATCACAGATTTGCTCAAGGAATACCAAGATATATTCGCATGGTCTTATGTTGACATGCCAGGCCTTGATCCAAGCATAGTTGAACATGTTTTGCTAATTGATCCAAGTATTCCACCAAAGAAGTAAAAACTGAGGCGAACAAAGTCAGAATTGGCAAAGAAAATAAAAGAAGAAGTGATGAAATTACTCAAAGTCGATTTCATTAAAGTAATACCATATCCAGAATGGGTTGCCAACATAGTACCCATAATGAAGAAAGACGGTCGAGTGTGGGTGCGCGTTGATTATCGCGACCTAAATAAAGTAAGCCCTAAGGATAATTTCCCGCTTCCACATATTGATGTATTAGTGGATAGCGCTGCTGGGTTCAAAACATTTTCTTTCATTGATGGTTTCTTAGGATATAATCAAATCCTCATGAATAAAGAGGATAAGGCAAAAATGTCCTTCATAACACCATGGGGTACATTTTGTTACAAGGTGATACCTTTCAATCTGAAGAATGCCAGTGCCATATATCAAAAGGCAATAGTAACTTTGTTCCGTGACATGATGCACAAAGAAATCAAGGTATATGTTGATGACATGATTGCAAAATCCAAACAAGGAGAAAATCATGTTGAGGTGCTTCGCAAATTGTTCGAAAGACTTAGAAAGTATAAGTTGTAGCTGAACCCCAACAATTGTGTATTTAGGGTAAAATCTGGCAAACTGCTAGGATTTGTGGTTAGTAACAGGGGCATCGAAATTGATCATTCCAAGATCAAGGCAATATATAACTTAAAGACTCCTACGGTAAAAGAAGTGAGAAGCTTGCTGGGGCGATTAAACTATATTGCTCGTTTCATATATCAGTTTTCTGAGACTGCTAAACCATTCTTCAAACTATTGAAGAAAAATGCCAAAGTAAAGTGGAATGCGAAATGTTAACAAGTTTTTGACAAGATCAAAGAATATCTGGTATGTCCACCAGTGTTGGTACCACCAATTCCTAGGGTCCCACTGATCTTATATTTGACGATTCACTATGAGTCGTTAGGAGCGGTGTTTGTATAAAGAAGACCAAATGATGGTAAAGAACAAGTCATTTATTACTTGAGCAAGAAATTCACAACATTAGAAGTAAATTACCCAGCAGTTGAGAAGACATGTGTTACATTGATTTGGGTATTACACAGATTAAGACAGTACACTCTTCATCACTAAATTTTGCTAGTGACCGAGAATGATCCGATCAAGTACTTTCTTGAGAAATCCTCCTTGGTTGAGAAATTAGCAAAGTGGCAAGTCTTGTTATTTGAATTCGACATCAAAAGTTCATCCCAAAAGTTAGTCAAAGGACAAGCAATAGCAAACATATTGGCAGAAAATTTGCAGAATATTGCCAGTCCTGAAGAACAACTTGATGATCACACATTGATACTGGTTGACGATAAATGGACCATATATTTTGACGGTGTAACCAACTTATCTGGATCAGGAACTGGGGCAATACTGATTTCCCCAGAAGGCCAACACTATTCGGTATCTGCGAAATTAGTATTTTCATGCACTAATAACATCGTTGAATACGAAGCATGCTTTCTTGGCTTACAATTAGCCCTTTCAATAAGAGTAAAAAGGTTGTAAGTATATGGAGATTCTATGCTTATCATATTGCAAACAACTGGTGAATGGCAAACTCGAAACGCCAAGCTAATTCCTTATCACAGATACTTAGAAGAGATGATAGAAAGTTTCGAAGAGGTAACATTCGATTATCTCCCAATAGCTTAAAATCATTTTGCAGATGCTCTTATAACTTTGTCATCCTTACTACAAACTGAAGATGGTATGGATATAAAACCATTGAGAATCAATATTCTTGAATAACTAGCTCACTGCATGATGGTCCAAGCAGAGTTCGACAACGAACCATGGTATCATGACATCAAAGGATATCTTCAACCAAGAGAATTTCCTCAAGAGAACCAATCGAGTGACAGGAAGTTTATAAGGAAAACACCCAATAAATTCTTCATTAGTGGTTAAACCCTCTACAAGAAATCATTTGATTCACCCCTGTTAAGATGTGTGGATGCTACAAAAGCTGAACAAATCATGAAAAAAATTCACAAAGGTGAATGTGGACCACACATTAATGGACATCTTTTAGCCCGAAAGATTATGAAATTGAGATATTATTGGATGATAATGGAATCAGATTGCATCCAACATGTGAGATGTTGCCATCAATGTCAGGTTTATAACGATAAAATCAAATGCACCGCCAAATGAGCTACATCAAATGTCCGAGCCATGGCCATTTTCAATGTGGGCTATTGATATGATTGGTCCAATCAACCCCAAGGCCTCAAATGGACACCAGTTTATCCTGGTTGCTATTGACTATTTCACTAAATGGATTGACGCAAACTCTTACATAAATGTTACTGCCAAGAATGTTGCAAGATTCGTCAAGTGGGACATCATTGTTAGGTTGGAGTTCCAAAAGCGATAATTACAAACAATGGCTCAAATCTAAACAACAGGATCGTAGATGATTTACTCGAACACTTTCATGTTCGACATCTGAACTCATCTTCATATCGTCCACAAATAAATAGAGCAATTAAAGCTACAAATAAGAATATTAAGAAGATACTGGCCAAGACAGCAAAAAATTATCGTGATTGGCACAAAAGGTTGCCGTATCCTCTAATGGCATACCGAACTTCAATTCGAACATCAACTAAAGCAACCCCATTTTCTTTGGTTTACGGAATGGAAGCTGTGCTACCTATTGAAGTAGAAATTTCTTCATTAAGGATACTATCTCAGTTAAAGCTTTTAGAAGCTGAGTGGATCCAACAAAGATAGGCCTAATTCCCTAAAAAACCTCCAACTTTAGGTATTGTTCCAAATCTACCCAAAACTTTTTTTTATCTCATAAAAAACCATAAACTTTTATTTTAAACCCAAATCTGCCCTAGGTTAATTTTCTGTCCAAATGTTGACAATTTTTTTCCAACTTGTCATCCACGTGTCTATCTTCTTTTCCCATGTCAGCTTGGGTTGACTGTTTCTTTCTTTCTTTTTTGTTTTTTCATTCTCTTCTCCCTTTCACTTTCCGCCATGGACAACGAGAGCACCATCAAGAACATAGAGGAAGCCCAGGTGCTGCCACATGCCGGTCACCGCCGCAACAGCTTGCGTGCACATTGCCACGACTTCCTCATCACCTCGTCGTTATTGTAAGCCTAGATGCTTCCATTTGCTGAGCCTCCACCCCCTCTATTTGTCGATGGATAGTTAAATTTGGGATTAGGATGTCGGATCCAACGCCGCCTCGCCCAGATTTGGAGTGGCTGGCCTTGGGCAACCCTGGATCTTGTGTCGGCGGCAGTCGCCCAAGGTCGGCGACACCATCATTGTTTCAATCTTCACATTGCGACCTCTCCATCTATCTCTGCGTTGGTCAATCATTTGGGCCAAAATCTTCCCTTTTCTCTGTTTTTAATGAAACTCTAGCACTAAAATGGCGACTAGAGGTAGTAGATCGGAGAAGGTGAAGCGAATTTTCCAACATTTGATGGGAACCGTGATGGAGGGCTCAACAGGGAGGAAATGGTCATGCTCGCGGTGACCGTGAACCCGAGGGTCAAGTTCAAGACCTAGGGCGAGTGCATTGATGGCGAGAAGGGGCTCACCTATGAGGGCTTGTTAAGGACCTACGATAACGGAACCGGCGACGTGGACCGCTACTTCAACGTGCTCGGCCTTGAGCTCAATTTCGCCGACGCCAAGAACAAGGAAGTGAGGTCAAGCTCGGATGAGGTGTCGTTGTCAATTACTGACGAGAGGGCAATGGAGATGCAGAAGAAGTAGAGAACAAGAACTTGGGCTGGTGTCGCCTAACCATAGGGTGGCGTTTGCGGATGATCTGGAGATTTAGGTGAAGAGGTTGAAGGCGAAGGATGAAGAAGGTGAATGGCGGAAAGTGAAAGAGAGAAGATAATGAAAAAACAAAAAAAAGAAAGAAAGAAATAGTCAACCCAAGCTGACATGGGAAAAGAAGATGACATGTGGATGACAAGTTGGAAAAAATTTGTCAATATTTGGACAGAAAATTAACCTAGGGAAAATTTTGGTTTGAAATAAAAGTTTGTGGTTTTTTATGAGACAAAAAAAAGTTTATGGTAGATTTGGGATAGTACCTAAAGTTGGGGGTTTTTTAGGGAATTGGGCCAACAAAGATATGAACAACTTAACATAATCGATGAAAAGAGATTAAGAGCTATATGCCATAAACAATCCTATCAAAGATGAGTGGCTAAATCCTTTAATCGAAAGGTGAAATCGAGAAATTTCAAAACAGAAGATTTAGTAGTGAAGAAAGTCATCTTCAACAATTCAGATTCTCGTGGCAAATTCACTCCGAATTATGAGGGTCCATATATTGTCAAGAAGATTATTCCTGGAGGAGCATTGATTCTTGTAGATATAGTAGGAACAGAACTGGCCTATCCTATAAATACAGATGTTGTCAAGATTTTCTACCCATGAAATAAAGACAAACATTCAAGAAAAGATTCGGGTCACTTTAGAACATGTGCATATCATGCATATCATACTCACCATGCATTTTGTGAACATGTTTATCTATTTTGTAGAAGAAAACGAAAAGAATCCGAACTAGTTGATAATTTCAGATTTCCCAATGGAGTTATCAAATAATAGAGGGAAGTATCATTTTTAATTCTATTTTCCATTGATATCCTCTAATGTGCTTTCTTTTTTATCATCCCCAGAGAGACAAAGAAAAAGGAGCAGCAACAAAAGAATCCCTAGTGTAACCAAAGCAAAAACATACAAACAAGAGGGATCTTGATAAATTGATTAAACAGGTATCCCTAAATCGTGAGGGCATGTGCTAAAGAGATTAGCTTTCTAAGAGAAAAATCTAACTTTTTCTTCCCCAAGCGGAATGACACTAAGGCTGAGCAAAAACAAAACAAATTATTTTGAAAAGGAAAATACTTCAGAAATGTTTTAGTCAAAAATTTTGAAACACACTTTCTTTGAAAATGCACTAAGCATCAAAATTCTCTAGAAGGGATAATTTGACAAAAGGTTTTAAAAAATTTCAAAGAAAAAGTTTGGATCAAATCCAATTGAAAGACCTTCAAATGATGAAAGGTAAGTCATATCCAAACATGTCCTTATACACTCAAATTCAAAATAGAGAAGTGAGTGAGAAAAACTTATCCGAAGGAAATAGGGGATATTCGTAATGATTACATGGATTGAAATGATGAAAGGCAATCATTTAATGGCAAAAGTATACTACAAGTGCCATAACTTGTGTACGGCGCTCAATTTAGTACCATAACTTTTTTTTGGATCACTTTAGTGCTAAAATTTTTGAAAAACGATCACTTAAGTGCCAATTCCGGTGCCGTACACAATTTTTCGCCGGAAATCTGACGTGGTATTTTTTTTTATTAATTTCTGAAGCTGACGTGGCTCGTCGGAGTCTTGCCGAAGATTGGCACTTAAGTGATCGTTTTTAAAAAATTTTAGCACTAAAGTGGTCCAAAAAAATTATAACACTTAAGTGATTGTTTTTCCTCCGACTTAGCACCAAAGTGATCTAAAAAAAAGTTATGGTACCAAAGTGAGCGCCGTACATAAGTTATGACACTTATAGTGTTCTTTTGCCATCATTTTACTATCCCAAATACATGCTTATCTTTTGTAAACCCAAATTTGAGGCAAAACAGTAGAGAAGTTTTCCCAAAACAACCCTATTAAGAACCACCCCACACTGGGGCAAATGAGGAGGTTTGTGGATTGTTAACTATAGAGAATAGGATCAAGAAAGATTTTATTGCATATTCTTGTATAAATCTTTCTGTGATAACTTCGTATGAAGTCATATTGAAGTTCAAGACATCCCAAGAGGAAGAAGAGCATTTCATTTCTTATACCCAAATACATTACCTTTGGCAAAGCCCAATTGAGCCTGAATATTCATTTTAGAACCCTAAATTGGTGATCATCTCTTCGCACTGGAGAATGAGCATATGATCCACTTTAATAAATAAAAAACAAAAGTGCAGACCACAGAGTCCTTAGAATTCAAAAAGATCAAAGACAAAAGAGTTTGGGGCATGAAAAAGTAATGTACTTGGTAAAAGTAAAGCCAGATGCCCGAGAAAAATGAGAAAGAAAAGGGAGTGCAAAAGAAAGCTCAAAATGACAAAAAAGTCATAACAAAGCAAAATCAAGATCATGAGAGATCATAGATCACAGTAAGTGAGAACGGGTAAAAGAAAAGAGATTGTGATGAATGTTTAGAGGATTCCGATGTTCATAGAAGAAAAGATTTATAGTGAAAAAAGAAAAAAAAGGAAAAGTGGTGATGCCAAGAAGATCATCAATTTCATGAAAACTATGAATTCAAACAAATGAGCCTTTTTGAGCCTACCCAATACTAACAATACAATCTCTCTCCAAAAACTCTTCAGATTGGGATGTTGAGAGTAGAAAAATAACTTTATGACAAGAAGTCATCACTCAAAGAAGTGTATGCAACAATATCTTATCTTGTCCTCGAGGTTCTTAACTTGTAAACTCGAAGTCAGATATGATAAAATCCTTTTTCTTGGCCTCAGAATGTCTATCCTTTGAATAGCTAATGACCAAGCCAACATTACAACCTTTTGAAAGACCTTATCGGATCAATTAGATTATATACATTGCGAACACCTCCGAACACCTAAGGATTGGTTAAGAGAGAAAAATTGAGGGATATCAAACAACTCTCCTTTCAATCAAATGAAGAAAAGACCAAGTTCATATATTGAAACAAATCCTTTCTAATGAAGGTGTTCCAAATGATCATTTCAAGCATTTTCTTGAAAGATTGCAAGCATTTTGTTCAAATAGTTATGATTAATCTAAAAACTACTTTTTAAAATAGTTTTTGGTCAATTAAAAAACCATATAAAGGTTAGTAAAATCTCAAAATCACATAGTTCACGATTAAGGCATTCATTATTTGAAGTCTTCCTAAAGTCCTACGGGTGAGGAACCACTAAGCAAATTCAAGTCCTACAAGCGAGGAGTACCTAAGCAAATTCAAAGTCCTACAGGTGAGGAGCCCCTAGGCAAATTTAAAGTCCTATAGGCGAGGAGCTACTAGGCAAATCCAAAGTCCTACATGCGAGGAGCCCTTAGATAATTTCCAAAGTCCTACTAGCGAGGAACCACTAGGCAAATTTAAGTCCTACAGGTGAGGAGCCCCTAGGCAAATTCAAAGTCCTATAGGCGAGGAGCCACTAAGCAAATCCAAAGTCCTATAGGCGAGAAGCCCCTAAGCAATTTCCAAAGTCCTACTGGTGAGAAACCACTAGGCAAATTCAAGTCCTACAAGCGATGAGCCCCTAGGCAAATTCAAGTCCTACAGGCGAGAAGCCACTAGGCAAATCCAAAGTCCTACATGTGAGGAGCTCCTAAGCAATTTCTAAAGTCCTACTGATGAGGAACCACTAGGCAAATCCAAAGTCCTACGGGCAAGAAGCCCCTAAGTAATTTCTAAAGTCCTACTGGTGAGGAATCACTAGGCAAATTCAAGTCTTACAGGCGAGGAGTCCCTAGGCAAATCTAAAGTCCTATAGATGAGGAGCCCTTAGGCAATTTTCAAAATCCTACGGGTGAGAGAATCACTTGGCAAGTCTCCAAAATTCAAGTCTTATAGGCGAGGAGCTCTTAGGCAAATCCAAAGTCCTACTGGGTAGGAACCACTAGGCAAATCCAAAGTCATACAAGCGAGGAGCCTCTAGGCAATTTCCAAAACTCTACTAATGAGGAACCACTTGGCAAGTCTCCAAAATTCAAGTCCTACTAATGAGGAACCACTAGGCAAATTTAAAGTCCTACACGTGAGGAGCCCTTAAGCAAAATTCAAGTCCTACTAGTGAGGAACCACTAGGCAAATCTAAAGTCTTATAAGCGAAGAGCTCTTAGGTAATTTCCAAAATTCTACGAGTGAGGAACCACTTGGCAAGTCTCCAAAATCCTCAGGCGAAGAGCCTTAGGCATTCATGGTTCGTGAATTTGTCCTTAAACTACGAAATCAGAATAACCATCATAATCATCACCACCATCAATTCATGCCCTTGGATAAGCAGCAAAGAAACTCTCACAAACAGGTAAATTTCTCTTTCTCAATCATTAAGAATCTTTCGAATTTTGTTATGAAAAGATAACCTTTGGATTAGATTACGAATTTCAAAAAGCATGATCCCTAATTAGTTATTGTGAAATTTCCATCTTACCTTGTTCAGTGAGTCGACTAAAAATTCAGGTGTCACATTGTCTTTGAAATCAACCTCTAACAAGCTCAATCTCAAAGAGAGACAGTTGTTCACATCTAATTTTTAGCTCATTTTTTTTTCATATTTTTAAATTTTTCAAAATTAGGACTAGGAATCTTGGCCAAGCCTAGAAACCTATTTCTAAACCAAAAAAATAATTTTTTAGCATTTTTCTGTATTTTTCCTTAGTTTCTTTTAGTCAAAATAGGTGAGAAAATCAAACAAAATAGCAAATGGAATCAGAAAATTCCATAAAAATAGTCATTAGTCTTATTTTAAATCCAATTTCATGAATACATTGTCAATTTTGAAAAATTCTCAATCGGGTATATGTTTTTCCCAAAATTGAGCAAAATTAAACTCGAATTGAACCAAAAATGCAATTAAATTTTTTCTAGTCATTTTTAAGTCATAATGTTTTCACAAAGAATGATTCTGGGACCTTGAATTGCATAATGGTCAATACAATTGCACAATTTAACATAAAAATAAAATATCCCTAAAATTCGATTGAAAATTAAAAATTTTTGAACCCAAATTGGGAATCGTGCCCAATATGAAATTGTCGAACCATGAGACCATCATTTCTAGGGTTAATCAGGTATGGGTAATTCAATTTTGGCATCAATTTCACCTAATCAGGTCATTAGGACATCAAATCGAACAAAACCGTATTAACCCGAGTATAAAAATTAGAAAATCTTGGACACAATTATAATAAAAATTGGGACAAAATATATAATTGGGTTTGGAATGTGATGGGGAATTCAATTTTGGAGTTAAATTTGGAAAATTGGGTTAAAATCAGGTCGAATTTGTGAATTTAGACCAATCTGGGTCCGTCGGGTCGATCGGGTCAACCCGACCCGACTTGGGTCGGTCACCTTCTTCACTCGGTTTGCCCAAAACACACTAAACCCAGCAAAAAAAACATTTTAAGCCCGCAACTTCACTGATCATTTCTAGCTATTTTGGCTTGTGAAAATTGACTGGGTCAGCTAGAAAATCTCCAGCTGGCACTAGTGAATAGATCTAACCGATCGGTAATCGATTCTAACGATCTTTGGGCGGGAATTTTTTATTTTAACAAACAAAAAAATCTTATTCGAGAGGGGGAACCTGTTCGATGAATTGCCGAAGAGAGAGAGAACCAGAGAACACAAAAGAGAGAGAAAAGAGAGCAAGAGATGTGTTGAGGATCCAAAGACCGAGTGTTTCGGCATCTTCTTCGGTGAGAAAGTGCCAGCAAATCGGCTCCGATTGAGGTCTTCCACATCTGGTGAACCTGTGACGAAGCTGATCATCTAGGTTTGAAAACGAGTCTCGGCCGGCGTGTCCAGGGCTTTTTCGACGAAGCTGAGGCCATTTACTAGGAGCCAAAGTATCCAAAAAGAACTTTGCGGCTACCGATAAGCACAACAACTTCGTTTGATCTCTCGACAAAGCAAATAAAAATCTATCACATTCACGGTTTTTCTAGATTTCCATAAAATGAGTTGTAGTTCAAGATTAATACTTACGCGATTTCCTTGTTGATTCTCAGTTCTTGGATGTCTAAAACAAGTTTCTAATCATTTTTTTGTTGATTGATTGCATTTTGGTGGATAAACTTGTATAAACCGAATCAGTTGTCCGTGAACTATCTCATCGGAGTCCATCCAAACCTTGCCAAAGCATCCCTGTGGCCCTAAACTGTTCAAGTTAGCATTTTCTAACTTTGTTTGATGTTTTTGTGATTATTTAAATCGATTTAGACAGTTAGGGCAGGCTTTATGTTGATCTGAAAATTAGAGGAGCTTATTAAAATTGGTTTTAGGTTAGGATTTTTGGATTGGTTTTTCGTCAGCTAGGAATACTCCGACGATGAACTGGATAGGTTAGATTGATAGATGGTGATGAGACGGAAACACAAAATTAGAAAAATCAGTCAAAAGGTCGCTAGAGGTTTGTCGACGACAGGCCCGAACCGCTGACCTTGAAAACATTGAATACAGAACAGTGCCCACCAACCGTTCAAGGAAATGCCTAAATGGAAAAACATCAAAACAGCGCCGTTTTTTGGCCTTGGTCTCGCCGGAGAAGACAGCCGGCGACCAGCACCAGCGACGCCCGGCTCGGCCAAGCTAAATCGGGTCGATTTGGGCTGGTCCGGTTCATTTTCCCAGTGGGAATTTTGAAAAAAAAAATAATAAATAAAATCAAAAAAATCAAAAAATAGAAATATTCACAAAAAAATTAGAAAATTCATAAAAATTCCGAAAATTCAGAAAATAAAAATAAAAAATGTAAAAAAATATTTCGAAAAATAAATAAAAATTTGAAAAATTGGAAAATTCATAAAAATTCTCAGAAAGCCATAAAAAATCAATTTTCGGTTAATAAAATTTTCCGAAAAGAAAATAAAAATTTTTGAAAATTCACAGAATAGTCCAAAATTATCATGGCCAACCATAAAAAGTGAAATTTGAATTTTTGGAAGTGCCCAAATAGAATTTTTAGAAAATTCCAAATTCAGGGGTTATAACTCCTAAAAAGCCCTAAAACCATAAAAAATGTATATCATAAAATGAATAAGCTTTTAGAGCTTCATTAGAGTTTGAGTATTTTGATTGATTTTCGTTTTAGAGACCACTTAGGATTGATTGACTTTGATTGTGTATTTAATGCTTGTTTAGTCTTTCCTGCAATTAGAACGGATAGGATTAGTGGATAAGTTTCAAAAATTTGCATGGCACGTTAGATATCATATCGATTTTAGGTACCAAAAGGGCGTTAGAGATCTCGATTCGGAATCAATAACGTAACCAAGTCCCCGTACTCAAAATCTCTTATTCGTAGAATTGTGGTATTTTTCCCGTACCGCGATTAGGTTTATAATCTACCTACCAATAATGACTATTGGTCACTCCAAAATCACAAACCTAGACTAAATAAGAAATTACCTCCCACAGTCACATGAGGTATGGTCTGGAAGAGACCCTTATACGAAAATACCTCATTGGCGTGCAAATCCAGAAACCCCCCCCCCCCCAAAAAAAGCTCGACGCGACAATCCCCAACAAAATGGTCATAAAAAAATTCAGGCAATCACCTACAGTTAAAGTAGAAACAAGTGTAAGATGGTCATTAACTCGGGCAGGGAGAACAAAATTCTATCCAGATCAAGCAATCTCAGTACTTAAATTTACAAAAAAATGAGCAATCAATAGGCAAGAGTCCCCAAGCAAGCAAACTTTAGATAAGATTTGGATAGAGGCAAGAGGGAAGGGAAAGGCTAAGGCAGGCAAGCGGGAGGGAAGGGAAAGGAGCATATTAGGGTTTTCTAAGAAACTAAAAATATTTATACGAAGTCGGTCCAGTCCAGTTGGTCCGATTCCCACCCTAAAACCAAGAACCGTATCAACCGGACACCGATTTCAAAAATAGGAACCGGGGATCGGACTAGCACTACCTGAAACTGTCCAAAACCGGCCAATTCGGTCTGAGTGGTTCTCGAGTCTGTCCATCCTTCTTGCATACCCTCAATTTCCTTCTTGTGAATCTCATTGTCCATGTCGTTTTCGGTGCCATGAGATCAGAGTCACGAGCAACATTAATAGACCGAGGGAATCCCTTAGTGACTATGAAGCTTTTTATTGATCACAATAGCGCACACATCTCCTCGTTGAGGCGATTTGGAGAATGTTTGAAAGTGTCAGAGGCCACAGGAAAAGCAAATGAACAACACGCGTCGGATGGACGAGGGCAGAGGAGGAGGAGAAAAATGTCAAATGAAAAAAATCCAAGGACGAAAACATAAATCAAACTTATGTTGTATTTAGAATAAACATATGTTTGAACTTATATTAAAAGTCAATTCTAAACACAAAATAGGTTTTTCTCAAGAAGAAAACATAGATATGTGCACAAGAGAGCTTTTGTCCTCATCGTGACTTTGCGTCTGCACTAAAAGCAGCGAGAGCTTGGCAAGCATAACAACAACATTACAGACATATAGTAACGGTGTTATCAAACACAATTTTTTTTTATATGGGGTGGGCAACTGGAGTATAGGTCGCGCATGGCAACGATTCTGTGCCCAGAAATTGATTCTGCTTAAAAATGATTCTTTTTTATTTTATGCCCGGGAATTGATTATGAGCATTTGAAGGCATTTGGTAATGGTTCAAAATTTCCATTCCTGGAATAGAAAAAGAACAAAAATTTGTTTGGTAACAGCACAAATTTTTTTTATTAATAAAATTTTAATATTTCTTTCTTTCTTTTTTCTTTTCTTTTTTTTCTTCTCTCCTTCTCGGCCATGGCCGGCGATCGGCCACAGGCCAGGGCTGGCAAGGGCTGGACCCTCACGGCCTGGGCAAGGGCTATCCTCGTCGGATTCGGCGAGGGCTGGACCCTCGCGACCTAGGCAAGGGTTGCTTTCACTGGAGTTGGCGAGGGCTGCCCTTGCAGCTAGCGGCCTGGGCAAGGGCCATGATGGCCTCGCCTCTGTTGCCAGTGGCTAGTGGCCGGAGAATGAAGAAGAACAGAAGGAATGGGAAAGAAGAAGAAGAAGAAAATAATTTCTTTTCCAATTCTGATTCTTGCTCTCAGAATCAAGAAGCTACTTTTTTGTACTTCTTGATTTTGTTCCAAAACTGATTCTAGAAATAACTTTTTGCAAATTTGTGCACGAGCACAAAAATTTTAACAAACGAATTTCTGTTTTCAAATTTATTCTGGAAACAAAAGAATATAAATTTTTACTATTTCACAATTTGCCAAATGAGCCCTTAGTTTCTGATTGTGGAGCATTAGCTTCAAACTATTGAGATAGAATAGTAAATAGCAAACCCTAGCCACCTTTAAATACTAAACTCTAGTTTCAAAGATGTTTGATTTCCCATATCTCCTAATATCTCAATCAATATTACACAAAAAGATTAGAAAAGGAATATTAATATTTAAGAATTGATAAATGAGAAAAGTAAAATATTAGGTATGCAAACGATATAAATTGCAGACTTTCAATACTTTTAACATTTTTTATCACGTACACAATGACTAAGCTCTTTTATCTACATATTGAAAATCACGTTAATCTCTCTTTGCAAAAAAGAAAGTTTACTAGTCTCGACTAACTTTGCTCACACACCAGTGGATAGTACTTGAACATCATATTTTATAAGTTAATTTTTCTCTTGGCTACACTCGCGGTTCCTGGGAATGGCTTTAGAATTGGATGTGAGTGAATCTAAAGAAGACTTGGGAGTCAGGGAGAGAGTCACAGGATAAAAGGAAAATGAATAAGTGTATTGGAAATGTTAAAACTGTTAATGAAAGTGCAATTGAGTCATAAAACTTTTAAAAAAGTACAATTAAGTATTAAAACTTGTCACCAAAGTGCAATTAAGTCCTAAAACTTTCAAAAAGTGTAAACAAGTCCCAAAACTTGTCAATTTGGTCCAATCAACAATCAAGTCATTCCCTTGGTTACACTTTTTGAAAGTTTTAAGACTCGATTGTATTTTCACAACAAATTTTAGGACTTGAATGCACTTTTTAAAAGTTTTAGGACTCGATTACACTTTTATGATAAGTTTTATGACTTGATTGTACGTTTTGAAAGTTTTAGGACTCAATTTTATTTTCGTGACAAGTTTTAGGACTCAATTGATTATACCAAGAGTTGAGTTTTGAAGGCTTGCAAAAACCTTGGCAAGCAATCTGTTTTGCAGATCTTTCATTCCAGTTGGAGGGATCAACTTTAGGTGTTCTCAGGGGAGTTGTTTCTTCATTTTCTTGGCCAAGAACCACAAGCCAGAGCAACTAGGATAAAGATCTTAGGTAAGTTGTTATAACATTTTAAGGAGCCATGTTTTGGTTGCTGGTCTAAACTGGTATGCACATGTAGCCTGACTTACTTTTGTTGTGAATTAGGTGTATGGTAGGTGAATGTATACTACATTTTTGGGCTGTCTTAAATTGTTTGTGTGTAAGTTTAAGTTGCTGGTGTCCACTGTGTATGTGTGACTTGTAATGTGTACTGCGTGTGTTAAGGGAGAGAGAAGAGCATGCTTAGGAGTGTTATGTTAGTGCATGGTTACTGGTGATGCTTTACACGAGTTGTGTGTGTTCATTGTGAGCATCGAAAATGGGTACTGGAAGCATGTGAGCTGTATGCGCATTATGTACGTGCTGTAATTTGTGAGATGTGCTTGTGTGGTGCAATGACGTCGTGATGTTGCTGCACAATTGAATGTGCCGGTGCGAGTTGAATGAGGGTGTTGCTTATGCGTGTGTGATTTGTTAGGCGAGAGCTGATGTGAAACTGAGTGAACTGCTGGTATGGGTGTGCGTGAGCTGTGTATGTTTGCTGTAAGGTTGGTGTGTGCGGGAGGTGTAAAAATGGATGTGTTGTGTAGGAGCTTCGAATGCTAACTGTGGATGTGTGTGATCAGCAAGACAAGGAGAGGACCATAAGCTGCAAGTTGCAGCAGCTAGAGCTGCAAATTACAATCACTCTACCTGTAACTTGCAGCTCTCCAAGACCTCAATCAGTCCCTCCTGTGAGTTCCTGAACGAAAGAGAAATGATTTTGGTTCATTCATGATGTATATCGAGGCACCTATGCTCGTATGAGGTGCTTATACAAGTTAGGATATGTGTTGAAATGTATTCTTGGCGTTAAAAGCCATGGAGGTTGGGTTTGAACTATTCGCGTTCTTGTGATTTTTATCCCTATGCCCAGATACTATTTAGATTTAATTGAGGAATATAAGCCTAATTTAAATGTCACTTTAGGCCATCTAAGTATATATGCTAACGTAATAAAAATGTGACGTAGTTTATGTATGTTAATTTGGCATCAATTCCTTGTCATTAACGTTTTTGTGAAATGTATACGTTTTGAGCTTGGGCTGTTAGTCATCATCGAGACCTTCCGTGACGAACTTTCAGCCCCGTTTCGGCTATTCGGCAAGCCCCAAGCCAACTCTCGTGGGTTCAACTGGGAACGCGCTAGCACCGTTTAATATTTATCCGCCGTTGTTAAAATCATGGTTTAGTTGGAACCTTGGTTTATTGTGTGTTGCGTATTTTATTATTTTAGCATGTCAAATTAAGTAATTCTCATTATACTAAGATGGAGGAGTAGGAACTATTGGATTTCCTTGTAGTGGTAGATTGGACGATCCTAGTCTCAACAATGCATCATTCATAGCATTAATGACCATCGGTTTGATTACGTTTGACATATGACTCACAATGTAGTTGGTCATGTCATTCAGCTACTCCTTGAGCAATCTCCCAATGGCTAACACCATGTTAGGATTTGGTGCAACCTCTCTCAACTATACCTCAGCGAGATGCTCTGGAAGATCCACTTCTTCTCGTTGGCTACCCTATGCCGCCCTTCTAGCAGCAGAAGAATTAGAACGTGCTGGAACATCACCGGTTTGTGGCACTAGGTCAATCGCCAGCAACATAATTGGCCTCGTTTTGGTTCCTAGTTGTCACCATTACAATCTCTTCAAACCCCACAAATGCCCACAAAGTGAAATTTCTTCAACTGAGAATCGATTAAATCGACAAAGGTTTCAAGAAAGGGTCTTTTATTGAATTTTGGATATGAAAGTTAAATGACAAGAAATTTAAAGATGCGAGTACCAGAAACAATCCTTACCAGCAATATAAATTAAATTGAAAACGTAAATTTACAAGAAATGAGGTGAAGAACAGGATGTGTTGTGTGATTGATTGTGTGATGTCCACGTAAAGAATTTGAGGGTCAAGAACATACTCTATTATTTTAGGGATAAGTACATTGGAAATCATAAAGTTTATCTCGAAAATACAACTGGGTCTTAAAAATGTTTGAAAAATGCATTCAAGTCCTTAAAACTTTCAAAATGTGCAATCAAATTTTAAATTTTGTTATAAATGTGCAATTAAGATCTAAAACTTTCAAAATATGCAATCAAATTCTAAATTTTGTCATAAATGTGCAATCGAGTTTTAAAACTTTCAAAAAGTGCAATTAAAAAGGACTTGATTGGACCAATTTTACAAATTTTAAGATTTAATTGTATATTTTGAAAATTTTAGAACAATACATTTATTCCATTCTTTTAACACAATTTTCCTTTTTCAGCTAAATATACCTTTTTAGATACTCTCCTTTAACTCATCAAACAATTCCTTTTGACATATCATGCATTTCCTCACATCTCATCAAAATCTCAAGAAATTTAAAAAAAAAAAAAAAGAGACAGATTCGCGTAGCTGCCAATCAGACAATCTCGCTCCCACGCACAACCCCACCACCACACCATTGGGTACACATAATTTGGAATTTAGCAATAATCACGTAATTAACACACGGCTAATCAAGTAAATATCAAAGACACAATTCCAAAATTACCCTCGATCATCTCCGGCTAGTCTCGATCTGGTGCTTCATCCGTCAGTCCGGCCCTTCGCTTCCTGCTCCTGCTCCTCCTCGAAGGCCGACACCGGGAACGACCGCGAGAGCCCGGTGGGGTTCGCGAAGGCGATCTTGCCCGGGTCGTTCCGGTCGATGTAGATGTCCGAGACGGTGACCCAGAAGAGGAGCTCCTTGCTCTTGACCCCGGTGAGCCGCTTCATCCGGCGGTCACCGACGAAGGCGGTGACCTCGGCGTCGTAGGAGACGCTGCGGGAGATGGCGCGGAAGCGGTGGACCTTGGGCTTGCGCTGCCGGACCCAGACGAAGCCGGCGGAGCGGTTGTAGCCCACCTCGACGGCGTCGTCCAGGGGGAGGAGGCCCTTGGGGAGGTTGATCTCGGAGAGGAGCTCGCGGGACTTGAGCTTGCACAGGGAGTCCCCTTCGTAGACCTCGGCGTTGTCCCGATGGGCCGCGATGAGCTGGGTCGCCATTTCCTTCTTCTTTCTTCGGCTTGGCTTGGAAAGTCAAGATCTCTGCTCTTTGTCTTTTGCTATTTGAGAGAGAGAGAGAGAGAGAGAGAGAGGGCGAGAGGAGAATCAACGGAGGTGGGGCTCTCATGCTCGTTGCTTACTCGCTGAGAATTTAAAATAAAGTTATATAATTACAAAAGAAAGACTTGAACTAAAAAAAAAACAGAATTTGTACAACCCTATTTTTGGAAGCTTTTTCCTGCACTATAGTTGTTCAAAGTCAACTTTAATTGATAATTACATTCAAATACCTGAATTTTTATCGGTGTTACAATCAAGTACATAGACTTTTTCTTGTTCAAGTTCCTCAACTTTTCCAAAGTGAATCAATGTAAGAACTCCGTTAGAAAAATCGTCATATCATTTGAGTTTGTTGCGTGGCTCGTTTACTAAGCAAAAGTCATGGCATCTTCATTTAGGTGTTGGGTGATGCTAAGAGAGAGAAAATACTAACTTGGACAATCTTTGGCCATCTAATATGACTATGTAAACATTACATTCTTTGAAGAGGTATGCGACAACCATTTATTAGCTTTACAAATTCGGCATTTCCTATTTGCGGTTTTATCAAAAGTTTCATACTGATCCACATTTGAAAAATTAAGATACTTAATCGAACAAGAACAAAAATAATGTTGAGGTTCTCGATCATAAAACAGCAAACGTTCATCTACAGTGTTATTACCCCAGTATTTATTAGTACACCAGAGCATCATGCATGCGTCCAAGGCGCACGACAAATTATGCTAGAAAAATTAAAGCATTTTATGCTCTCTTTGGAGGCATTGATTTCTTAATGCCTTCTCTTTTAATAAAAAAAAATATTTGTGTAATGTAAACATATTGGCAAATATGAATTAAATCTTAGCTTTCTAAGGGTGGATATCAAATTCAAAAGCATACTCTTCTAACATTATATATACATGGATTAATACTACAAAAAGCCTCACATTAGTACACTTGTTACAAATTTATCCCGAACTCATTTTTTTACCACGAAAAACCCCAAGCTGATACACTTATAATAAATTTACCCTTAACTAATTTTTTAACTACAAAAAAGTCCCAAACTTGTATACATATGACAAATTTACCCCAACCCAATTTTTTGACCAATAAAAATTTCAAACTGGTATACATATGGTAAATTATCCTTTGTTACCTTTCGACAAATTTTACTGTAAAATTTACTGACGTGGATGACACATGGTGGTGACATGGTATGATGATGTGGCAAGTCCACGTGGAAATCTATAGGATAAATACAATGAAAAATCACAAATCGGTTCGCTAACAGAGGGTAAATTTGTCAAAGGATTACCAGTTTGGGGTTTTTTATTATTAAAATGTTAGTTTGAGGTAAATTTATCACATGACTTGCCAATTTAATATTTTAATTGTGCCAATCTAATTTTAGATATTTTCATGACTTGCCAATTTAGTCATAAAATTTTCAATTATTTCAATTTAGTCTTAAACATTTTTAATGATTTGTCAATTTAATCTTTTCGACTAATTTTGACTGGAAATCCTTAATGAGGTGGTCTATTCAGCGTCGTCGGCCATCGTATGTGACATAGCTGGCACTAACACGAACAATGTTTGCAATTTTTATGTATTTTTGAATTGTTTTTTTCTTTTTCTTCTTCTCTTTCTTTTTTTTTTGGTAACTTTGGGCTGGCAATGTCACTGATTAACCCTTGCCTAGTCTAGGCGATAGCTCGATGCCCTCGTCCAGATCCGGGCAAAAGGTCGCTAACCTAGATTGAAAAAGAGAAAAAGGAAAGAAAGAAAAAATTAAAAAAAACATCAGAAAACTTTAAAAAATTACGACAATTGTCTACGTCAGTGCCGATCTTGCCACATGGGGTGATTGACAATAACTAGATCGCTACATCTACAATTTTCAGTCAAAATTGATTTGAATGACTAAATTGGCAAATTGTAAAAATGTGTAGGACTGCATCAGCAAAATAGTTAAAAGGTTTTAACTAAATGGTTAATACCACGAAAAACCTCAAATCGGTACGCCTGTGACAAATTTATTCCAAACTAATTTTTTGATTACCAAAAACCTCAAATTGGTAATCTTGTGACAAATTTTCCCTCTATTAGCGGACCAATTTAGGATTATTCATGGTATTTACCCTACGTATTTCCACATGGACTTGACACATTACCATACCGCGTCACAATGTATCATTCAGGTCAGCAAATTTAACGATAAAATTTGACGAAAGTTAACAGAAGGTAAATTTGTCACAGGTGTACCAGTTTAGGGTTTTTGGTAGTCAAAAAATTAGTTTGAGATAAATTTGTCACAAATATATCAGTTTAGAGTTTTTGATGGTTAAAAAATTAGTTTAAAGTGCTTGCGCTCTGGTCCCCCCACGAAGGGATCGGAGTTTAAACCCCAGCGTAGTCGTTAGGGATTCTTAAGTGTGACGCCGTGGTGGTGGGTCCTGCGCTAGCGTCACTCGAGGACTAGTCGTGCATCACCGCCGGTTAATAGCTGAGTCATCGCTTGCCGGTCACGCAGACACCTCGATTATCAAAAAAAAAAATTAGTTTGAAGTAATTTTGTTACAATCATATAGTTTGGGGTTTTTCGTAGTCAAAAAATTAGTTTGAGATTAATTTGTCACATGTGTATCAGTTTGGAATTTTTCATTATATTAATCTTCAACTAAATTGGTGCAATTAAAAGATTTATGATTAAATTGGCAAATTGTAAAAAGATTTAAGACTAAATTGGCATAATAAAAAATTTATAATTGAATTGGCAGCTATACAATAAGTTTTATAATTTTTTAAAAAATTTTCTCATTAAATTAAACATGTGTTTGTTTTCGTGTGCTTTTATGGTGAACAAGAATAAATGTGCACATGTTCTACATCACTATAAAGAATTCAATCGTAGCATCTCGATTCTGCAAATCGAGAGTTGCTAGTTAGAAGCTCCTTGGTTCCTAGGATTTTCCAAAATGCAAGGTTGGTAATATGCAAATGATCATAAACTTAAGGGTTAATACCATAAAAAACCTCAATCTAATACACCTGTGACAAATTTATCATAAATTATTTTTTTATCACAAAAAATCCCAAACTGATACACATATGATAATTTTACCTCGAACTAATTTTTTGATCACAAAAAATCCCAAACTAATACACCTGTGATAATTTTATCTCGAACTAATTTTTTGACCACTAAAAATTCTAAACTGATACACCTGTGACAAATTTACTTACCGTTAATTTTCATTAAATTTTACTGTCAAATTGTTAAGCTTGATGACACGTGGTAGTTGACGGGTGTACTAGTTTGGGGTTTTATCCTTATATTTGTCACAAGTTTACCAATTTGTGATTTTTCGTGATATTAATCCAATTTAACGAACACTAACGGAGGGTAAATTTATGACAAATGTACCAATTTGGGATTTTTAGTGGTTTAAAAATTAGTTTTAGGTAAAATTATCACAGGTATACCAGTTTAGAGTTTTTGGTGGTCAAAAAATTAATTCGGGATAAAATTGTTACAAGTGTACTGGTGCGGGATTTTTTATGATAAAAAAATAATTCGGGATAAATTTGTTACAAATGTACCAGTTTTAAGTTTTTGGTAGTCAAAAAATTCAGGATAAAATTGTCATAATTGTACTAGTTTTGGATTTTTCATGGTATTAACCCTAAACTTAAATACTAGATTGGAGTCTCCACCATTCCATTATGATAGACCTAATTTGATAGACACCTAACGGCCACAGGTAGTTTGGGGGAAATCAGACTACTCAAACGAAATCTAAAGATCTTAGTTCGAAGAGTTCAGTTACGTGTGGGACGAATTAGCATCTATGATGCCCTTGCAGTGTGGTTTGCAAACCTAAGGGTATTTGACTCTAAGCGCATAAAATCCTAGGATCTTCCTAAATCCTATGTCTCGTGTCTACATGGATAATCAATTCGCTCTCTAATCAAATTTGAAGTCTACCAATCTATTTGGACAAATCCTAGGTCAATTGAAAACCTATTAGCTAGGTAACATGGGAAGTTTATGACCAAAGCTCAGCTACTGGTCCATTGCGTGAATCAGAGTTTAAAGGTCCGGAGGCTCAGTCACATGTGAAGAAGAATTAGCACCACCACGACGCCCTTTCAGTACCATAATGCTAAAACAGGGGCATGGCAAGGGTGCCTTCATTAGGCAAGGGAGAACCACTTTAGAATTATAAGTCTCTGCCCAAACAGAACTAAATGTCACTTTCTTAATGGTCATTTGACATTTTTCTTATTTTTATTTTTCATCGGAGGTGAGTTTTAAGAAAGAACGGTTGGTTTTATAGAGTTAAGCAAATTCCAACTTTCACAAGGTAGCAGTCGTGGGACAGTGGATACACGTTGCTAATTTGAATAACTTTCTCAGTTTGCATCTCTTATAAAAGCAACGTTTATGACATCAAAGACTATATTTTTCATCTCTACGTGTGTTGTGCAGGTTAAATAGCAAATTCAAAGCAAATCAATCCACGCTAGCACGGATAACTCCGTCTTACACACTTCATGCGACTACATAATCGTCATAAACAAATCGAGCGCGCATCCATTCTTTAACTGAATATGAGTCTATTGTTTACATTGTCAAAACCAACTTATCAAGTTTCAAACTCGTTTGGTAACTTTCAGCGAACAGTGAAAGGCACAAACATTCAACCCGTTAGAGAGCACGCAAAACAGGAAAGAAAAACCAGTTGGGACTGCTAGATGGCAGGATCAGTATCGCTTTTTCCCCGTCGCGACCTCCCATGCCTGCAAGATGTGATTGACGATTTCCTCGACTCCACGGCCATGCTTCACCTGCACATATAGTTCACAGATCCATCATTTCTTTCACGAAAGTCCAAATTCAGTAATTTGCATGCACTGATGTATATACAAATTCCGAATAGAAGTCACTCCAGGAACAAGGATTTGTCTAGATGATGAAAAACCACTTATCATAAAAACTTTCCCAAAGCTCTCTGTTGTGAGTGGTCTAAAACAATTTGCGTGCATGAGAGACAAGGGAGGAGAAAAAGTCAGACAGAGAGTTAGAGGAAACTAATGCAAAAAATGACAGTGGAGAAGTACTACGATTATATAATATCCTGTCAAGCATAATGTCCCCTTGTAGCACCACCTATCAACATTTTTTTATTTATTTAGTACTTAGACTCATACAGTAAGTTCATGTGGGTTGAGAAGTCCACACTTCCCTCACCTGTGCAAAGACAAAGGGTCCTCCATCTCGCATCCGAAGTGCATCTCTCTCCATCACACCCAAGTCAGCTCCAACAGCTGGTGCAAGGTCTGTTTTGTTTATCACCTGGAATATTGAAGTAGAGACACATGGCAATAAAATCATTTCCATTACACAAATCACCTGAGGGAAAGCAAGATCCTGTTGCTACTTGCACAGAAATAAAAATGGTTCACCGAAAATAGGAGAAGAAAATGTACCAGGAGATCAGCTTGGGTGATACCCGGGCCTCCTTTGCGAGGGATTTTATCACCTCCAGAAACATCGATGATGTATATGATGAAGTCTGCCAGTTCTCTGCTGAAGTTCGCAGCTAAATTATCTGCATAAACAGTATAAAACCATCTTTATGCCTTCATCAGTTGAATTTAGAATGCAATCAACCATGGTATAGGCACCATTCGTTTCCTTTTTTAGGGCCAGGTCTAAGGCACCATCCTTGGACGCACTGCAGGTTCATCGTATGCACATGCCTTTTAAATCTTCCAAACCCAACTGTACACAAACTTTGGCTACTAATATCATTAGCCTGCTTTTCCACATACTCTAACATGTCATGTCATTTATCCAACACTTGGAGCTTGGTCCAGTAACCAGATGGGTGCAATAAATTAAATAGTATACCGTTGCAAGACAGCCACACATTATCACTACTAAGGCAAGATGGCACAAAAGAATCAATGTAGGCATAGCCAACTTTACTTTGTGAGAGAAAAAAGGTTATCTTGTTTCTGTTTTTGCTTGAAGTGAAGGCGATGAGGCTAAGTTACCTCCCCCAGATTCACATAGCAATATGTCTGCTTTGTACAAGTTCGAAAGTTCCTCAAGAGGGCCCAAATTAATACTGATGTCTTCACGAATTGCCGCATGTGGGCATCCTCCTGTTTCCACTGCCCTTATCCTTTCCTGAGGAAGTGCCCCATGCTTTACCAAGAACTCACCATCCTCTTTCGTGAAGATATCATTTGTCACCTGAAACAAAGAAACTGCTGTTTGTCATTCTTTTAGTGCAATCTTGATAAAGTAGACAAGCAGAGACAACAGACTCCCCATATTTATGCAGAGTTTATAGGTTCGTGCATAACAACGCAATGGGAAAATTGTTCCGTTATCCTAACCTTTTGTATGGAATGCAATCAAGTTTTAAACATTTTGACGGAACAAATATAGTACAACTCACAAAGAAATGCATCCTCTAGCCAAATTATCACCGGGATTTACTTACATGACAGTCCAGTCATGTTTGTTAGTCCAATGTGTCAAGGTAATTTGGCGACGTGGCCGATGATTAAATAAAGCGACATAGTTTCTCTTTTTCTTTCCTTATTCGATTTTCTTTTCTCTTCTTTTCACCCTTTTCCATTTATGCCAGCACTCTCTTGACTCTCCTTAATGCCCTCACTCTCTCTTCTATATCTCTTTCTCATAGTTCATGAATAGAGCTTGCAAGAAACAGAGCTTCATCAGAAGTCCTCATCATCTTCTTCAATCAAAGACATGCATGCCTCCGCCTTAGTCACCATGCCCTGCTTTCACAGGCCCACTTCCTTCTGGGACCCACAATTTTGCCACCCACGCCACCAAGTCTCTGTTCCCGTTAGCCGTGCCCCCTCTCTCCATACAAAAGATTTAGGACTTCCTAATCAATTATAGCAACAGCACTCGACCTTGTAATATCAGGGTCAAGGCCTACACTGCATGGATACATACTAAAAGAGTTGTTTCTATCGTATTGATCTTAGATCTGCTATCATATTGAGACAGAGATATTAATCTAGTAGCTGAGAACAGGAGATAATTGCTAAATATCTTGACCTAAAAGCAGCTGAAGAAGTTCATTTCAGACAACAATAGAATCCAACTAGCTGAAATTATGAGCAATTACTAAACAGGAAAACGAGTCAAGCTCAGTCTTTTCTTGCTCCTTGACTTCAATTAACAATCTGACATTGCTTGAAGCTCAACGAATTGTCATTGGAGAAACAACTTTGACAGAGGTTATCATTTTTCTATAAGAAACCTTCCAGGGGTAGGTGACAAAATTGATCAGGGTAAAGTTGCAGATCATAACAATGTAGTACAGCATGAACAGCCCGCAGCACAAACTTATTCTAATGGCTCCCAGTTACGCAGAATAGTCCATGATAATGGATAAAACATCTGTTTCATAGAGAATACAGCTCTATATGATACTCCAGAAATATCCACTGAGGATGTTATGCCAGCAATGGCTAGCTGGAAAAATGTGAACTTGCGTAAAGCAACACCAAATTTGTTGATTCCTAAAGTTCCTTATGTCACTAGTTTACTTAGATCAACAACTTCACAAGAAGCTTTGCTTGAAATCCACAAAATCTTGTTTGCCAGGTATTATTGTATAAAGCTCATTCTGTAACTCACTGATTAGAAAGGTTTAACAGGATCCCATTCTCTACTCTCTAAATTTATATTTATGCATTCAAAGTTCTCTTTGGGATGAATTAAGAAGAGGTTCTCACCAAGTTAATGACAAGGCAATAGTATAAGGCACTCTTCCATTACAACCAAGATGCAAGAAAGTTGGATTTGCTTTTCTTTGCTGAGTTGGTGATCTAGTGGTCCTTTGTAGAGAAAGCTTACAGGCAGTTGAGGCAGAGACTAATGTCTGAAGTTCTACTCTTGCGGAGCTCAGAATCAGACCGACTGTTGTGAATATATTGAATTGGAAAGCACTATAAGTGCAAAGGCTGTGTGTATGACTTATTCAATGAGCACTGTGAAATGGGAGAATTGTTGTCCAACTCTCATGTTAAGCAAAGGGCAAAGTTTGTCAGCAACAATGCATATGACAGGATAGCTGAATTTTGGGGGGACTAAAAGAGTCTTAATGGGAAAGATGTCCATAGGTGTAGCGCATAGTGCTTATGGTTACTGCATATGGAAAGCCAGAGACCTCATACTACATCAAGGGAGCTCGGGAAAGAAAATTGTGAAAGTTTTTGTTGTGATAGCATGCAGTACGAAGGAATATCAAGTGCTCTAAAGAGATTAGTAGGACGACTCATGAATATCACAGGTGCTCTGCCATAGGCCCATAGCTGGAGCATTAGTTGATCGGATGTACATTGAAATTTCATTGTTTCTTCGACCAACAAATCTTGATGTTTTCATTACTTTAGTGCATTATAATTTTTTGAGACAGAGAGAGGTCCGTTATAATTTGGGGCATGTAGTAGGTTGTTGGGCAGTCGTGCATGTTATGATTAAGTAGAAGAAACACAATATAAACTAATGAAATTGACCTATTGCTGTCCAATAGATTATTAAACCAAGAAAGACATTTGATAATGAGAAGTCAAGCAAGAGATGCCGTCGCTCGGTTATTCATGTGTGAAAATGAGCTCTCTTGGCTCATAATTGCCGTACCAAGAATTCACTTCTTAAGGGGCAAACTTCAAGCACAACAGAGCAAGAAATGAACTCCAAGTTTTCGAACCGTTCTTGATGAAAGGATACTTACCGCAGCAAGACTGTATTTATCTCTCAACAATTGACACAAAGCCAGCATCAAAGCCGTTTTCCTACCCAAGAAAGAAAGTTCAGCAAATTAGCACTCACAACCGAGTATGAATCCATCCAGAGTGCAGATGCGAGAGCTCGTTTCTAATGCATTCAGACAAGGAAAACCACACGAATCACGTTCAAGAAACAAGAAAGAACAATACACAGTCGGGATCGAGCAGTGTTAAAAACAAAAGACGACCAACTCAGCAACGTACCCAGTACCAACAGGTCCTCCAATGCCGACAGTGAAGGCCCGCTCGTTGAAATCCCTGGAGAGGATCGGCGGGGCTCGCTTGGGGAAGAAGCCGGGCGAGTAAATAGGCTCGTGGGAGTGAGGCGCGAGGTCGTCGTGGCTGTGGTACACCCTCCCGTCCGGTCCCACCCACGAAGCTGCTCCTGCGGATGCACTGCCGATGGAGGAGGAGGAGGGGCCGAGCGTTTTCGTTCAGCAAAGGATTAACGAAGCACGCAAGAAGACTGGATAGAAATGGCGAAGGCCAATAGAGGAACGAGACAGAAAAAGTCCATGGAGATGGAGTCTATTACTCGTGGTGGTGGTGGTGGTGATCGTCGCCGTCGTGGTGGTGGTGGCCGTCGCCGTGGTGGTGGTGGCCGTCGCCGTGGTGGTGGCGGTGGTCCTGTTCGTGGCGGTGCGAATGGGTTTCCGAAGACATTTTGACCTGAACTGCGGGGGTGGTCCTGCGATAGCTGGTGTTATGTATTTCGCTGGACTTTGTTGGACTCTGAACGGGCCCAGGAAAGCCCGGCCCGAAAACAGTGGAGCGCGTGCTTCTGATCCCGGGAGGAAATGTACCATCTACTTTTTTTATTTTAATATATTCTTTTAAAAAATGATTGGTCATACCGCTTATAAAAATGACTGAACGTAAAGTATTTTCATCGTTCACGAAAATATTAAGACATAAATTGTAATTGATAGCGAAAGCATTTTTGATTGAGTCATTATTTTAAGCGATACAAGAAATCATTTATAGAAAAATATTTTTCAAATCATTCATTTTTCGCGAAATTAACGGAGCATAATATTTTAACAAATAACCACTTAATGGTTTAAGTTTAACTTAAAATTTTGAGGAAAAAGGGTGATGTTCGATGTTCCACAAAGGAATATCCATTCTAAATAATACGTAATAAGTTAAGCATTGTCTAAGTGTTAATACATTTTTCTTATTGCTAAAAGTGGATAAAATTTAGGAAAATAAACTATTTATTAGGATGCACTTATTGGACAGATACGAACCAATATAAACAAGATTATGAATGGAAAAATACGATGGTAATGCATACAATATTATGCACAATGCGCTTTACGGAATTTTAAGGCAATTTTTTTAAAATTCATTTAGATTAAAATGCACATCCTCCGTATATAGTTTTGAGAATCGTTGGTGATACCCAAAGCAAAAAAAATATCATTATAGCAAAAAAGTTCCTTCAACTTTTGAGTTTAACTTAAATCTTGGGAGAATTGCCCAAAAAAATTTTTAACCTATTGTAATTGTGTCAATTCAGTTATAAACATTCTTCTTTATTTGCCAATTGAGTCATAAACATTTTGCATTTGTGTCAATTCAGCACATCCGACCAATTTTAGGTGGAAATCGCTAACATGGATGCCGATCGTCCTACATGGCTAACTAACACTAACGTGAACAATTTTTAATAATATTTTAATTTTTTCCAAATTTTTTTATTTATTAATTCTTTTCCTTTCTTTTCTTTCTCTTTCTATTTTTTCCTTCCCTTCTTTCTCTAGCCGATCATTGAACCTTGGCGACTGGCTAGAGGCAAGGGCGAGGCTTACCTTCACCGGTCAAAGGAAGAAGGAAAGAAAAAAAAAGAAAACAAAACGAAAAAATAAAAAATTTAAGAAATATTAAAATATTATTAAAAATAGTTTATGTCAGTGCCGGCCTTGCCATGTAGTGTCACGCCCCGAACCCTACGGCACGCGACAACCCCTTTGTCGGTTGTATTGGTGTGACGTCCCAGGATGCATCGCCAACCTAATGCACATGCGAAAATGATTGAACACCCGTACATAATAAAACATGACCAAAGATAGCAACACATACCATAATCACATACTTACATTAATAAGGAAGATTTACAATATTCATTAACAACAATATATATAAACCAAAACGGGTCAGTAGCCACTAACATCAAAAAGGGGTACGTGGCTCGGGGCGGTCAAGAACTATCTCCAAAAAGGGCTCTTCCAAAAAGTGTCGGCTCTAAACCCTAGCTATGTTCAAGACTAAACCCTAAGGTACCCAGTCCAGATCGGATCCCGAAGACTTGAATAAGTCATCAAACGACTTGGACTCGGAATCCATAGTCTTCGGCTTAGAATTGACCTCCACTGGCTCCTCCTCAAGATCATCCTCCGGCTCTAGCTCCATCTCCATTGGCTTCGGCTCAGGATCGGACTCCCACTCCATCGGCTCCTCCTCCTTAGGGTCGAAATCCATGTCGGCCCCGTAGATGATGGGCCGGGGGTCAGAATCCTCTTCGGATGCGGCATCAGGGTTCGCTACCTCCCCATCTGCAGCATACGGGTCCCACTTGTCACGCCCCGAACCCAACTACTCATCGGAACGCGAGCATCCCCTTATCTCTTCGGTCGATCATAGTACGACGTCCCCAGGAGACATCGCCGACCCAACAACAACATCAGAGTATAAAAACACATGCGGAAGCAAATACAACCCTGACAAATAAAGATGAACAAGGAAGCCAAACACTCAAGTCATCATCAGGTAAAACCTCATGCTCATATATATATCAACAAACTGTTTATACAAGGATCAAAGATACAAATACACTACAGTCCGATTCACTATGGGTCTAGGTCAAGGTCACATCAAAGTCAAAAGGCCACTAATCCAAAAAGTGTCGGTGGCCGGGTGAGTAGGTCAGTACTAAGGATCACTATAACAAAAAGGTAGGGATCCCTATCACCGACCAACTAGTCTATGGCTCATAATCTGGGTCGCTGGAATCATCGGGCTCAACTGAAGACTCAGCTGACTCCTCTGAAGAGCTGCGATCCGGCTCTGGCTCGTCCACGTCCATGCCGGGGTCCTCCTGATCAACCTGATCCTCCTGATCTCCCCAGTAGTCTGCTAGGAGAGCGTCAGCCTCAGCATCAGAGTCAAAGTCGTCCTCCAAGTCTACATCTACGGCTGCATCCTCGACGGCATCTATGTCTACATCCTCGCCTACCTCATCGACTTCACCATCACCATCATCCTGCTCCATCGCCTCTGGCTCGGGATCGTCCTCCTCCTCATCCATAGGCTCCGGCTCTGGGTCATCGTACCAAACTCCGGGACCTGGCTGGGCATCGACGGTTGGCGGAACGCCAGGTGGAGGCGCATCGACCACCTCGCCATCGGCAATCACTGGCTCTAACTCGCCATCAGCGCCTACTGGAATGTCAAAGGTACGGATGGGTCGACTGAGGGTACCGTCCTCTGCCCTGCGACACCATGCGATGTACTCTTGCTTCTTATGTTCATCCTCACCCGTGTTAATGTAAAGAACCGACCTAAACCTCACATGCATCTCGCCATTCCCAGCTGGGAAATGCTCCTCGGACTGCAATATCTGCCTGGGAATCCCAAAAAGTGGAGGCGGCTCCTGCATCCTAGGGGGTAGGCTCTGAAATGTTCGGTTTTACGACAACCGTGAGACTAGCTCAGTGAATCAAATACCTAAACCTAGGCTAGGCTAAAGTGTGTCTCTTAACGGACCAAAATCAAACAAACAAGCCAACAACATAAAACTCAACATGTGTCATCGTGATTCAACCCCTGCAAGTTAGTGCAATTCGACGTATATATATACACCCACATACGTGTACATACGGGCAGGCGTACTTCACACACGCGTGCTCAGATTCTTTAAATGGTTCAAACCACTCAATTACCGCATCCCACACGAATGCCTCATGCAGTCACATGCTAATGATTCTCACTATCTCATCACAATACTGCATGATTCACAATTCGCACAATGCAACGTTCAGCTCATTCTTAATCTCACGACCCACAATAAGGCCCGACCCGAAGGCCACAACACTTCATGGCCAGCGTATATAATACGCCCCCGGCCCGGTGTCTTCTAGCCTGCTACAAAGTGCCTGAGGCGCAACACCGCTCACCTACGAACCAGAGCCTGCTACAAAGTGCATGAGGATGGTCGTCTTCCGGTCTAACCGGGCATCGTCCTGCTACAAAGTGCATGAGGACGGAACTCGACCCGTAGGCCACGACCCGAAGGCCTTAAGTGATCACACATATCAATTTTATCTTAGCCCATTCCACTCATTTCCGGGCGTTTACCGTGATCACACAATGCAATGTCACACCCGCACATTCACATAATGCATCTCAAATCTCAATCTCACATACCATGAGCGTGACATGCATTTTCATATCAATGAACATAAATGCCACAACTATTATCAACATTTACGAACAATGGGCATGTTCTAGCATTTATATTCCCACATATACAATTCGGCCAAATCAAAACCCCAACTTCAAACATGGCCAAAACACACTCAAAACACACCGTTTAGCCTCAATTAACTCAGCCAAGGTCCCACTCAATTATATAAGGCATATACTTAACTTAATTAAGCAAATCAAGCCTATTTGGACCTCCAATCACCATTTCTAGTACAATCACCCAAGACCTCCGAATTTAACTCATCATGGACAGCCATCAATTCTTCACTAATCAAACATAATTCCACTTCAAATCAACCATCTACAACCTCACTAACTCAGCCATTAACCACACAATCCTTAACCAACACCCATTTAACTTAATCTCTACCAATTAACCCAAATAGATCCAACTAAACACAATTAAGGCTAAGCTAGGTTTAGGCATTAAACTCACGTTTCGGTGCACAACTCGAGGGAAGATGATGATCATCTAACTCGCGACTCGGCGACGGCGGCTCACAGCGGTGGCCCGGTCCTCACGGCCACGGCGGCTGATCGGTAACGAGAGAGAGGGAGGCGACGGCGGCTTGGGGCTGAGGACGGCGACTTGAGCTTGGCCGGCCCTCCACGGCGGTCCTTGGCCGTGTCCCACACTCCGGCGACAGGCTGAGCAAGGTGGCGACGGTGGGGCTGGTTCGGTGAAGATGATGAAGAACGGTGGAGAGGAAGTGGAGAGGAGGGAGTCGGCCGAATGGTAAGGGAGGGAGAGAGTGGGCGTGAGAAGAGGAGAGAGAGAGAAGCTTATCACTTTTTGGTCAAAAAAATTGGTCAAATCCTCCTTAGTGGAAGACACATGTCATCATCTAAGCCTACTTGCCCAAAATACCCTTGCATCCAATGGCCCACATTCAATCATAACAATTATTGAGGGGCATTTTAGACATTAGCCCCTAACTCAACCTTAACCACCCTAGTTAACTCTAACCCACCTTAGTTAAACCAAAATAATCCCAAAATTCGGAATTAAGCTTAAATAGCCCAAGGGCAATTCCGTCCTTTTTCCGTTCCGAACCGGAATTCCATTTTTCGCACCCATGCGTCCCATATGTGAGTGGCCAGCTTATTTTGGCGTCAGAATCTTAAAATTAGTCCGTCGGGTCCCCGAAATCCGACACCGAAATCTGGGTTCAATTCCGTGAACAACTCTCTCTCAATTTCAATTTTTCTGAAACTCTCACTAACAGGCGGCTGTTTAGGCATACGCGTATCGACTTAGGGCTGTCCGAGTCTCAATGGTTCCGATCATAGAGAGAAAGAGGGTTTATTACTAATCCCGGGGTCACGATCATTTGGCTCGAGTTCAGGATTGGTTGGCCACGAGCACGTTTGGTTAAGCAGAATCACCTGCGATCCCAATTGTGCATCGTTGGCCTTGGCCATACCATTTCCATCACTTTTCCTAAGATCGGCCCCTCACTGGTTCACAATATTCCCTCATTCTTTCTCAAATCGGCTCCCGAGTCACGACTAAGTCCCTGGTCCATGTACTAGCGTCCTAGTTAGCCATTCCCCATGGTTAGTATCCCAAGAGTGATCAGCTCTGGGCGAGTCGTACTCAAATGAAATGAGAAATAACATTCATTTTATTAATCCCAGAAATTACATCGGAATTCGGGCTGTTACACCACTGGCCTAATGCGTCAAACGGAACATCGAATGTCCTAAGGGGTCCGTAGAATCTAGTCTCATCCCAATAACACCAACTAAGGTAGGGATGGGCCTTGAGCTATGGCCCACCTTCGTCGACCCAGACAATAGTATAATATCTAATATAGGCATCCCCATTCCAATTGGGGTACTCGGTCACCGAACGTTCTATGCGGTCTGAGATCCCAAAATGTAATGGTACTCCTGCCATCCTTAAGGCGGGGGGTTTGAAAAGTTGGGGTTTTAACAACAGTGAGAACGAATCTCAGAGAGTAGGCCCCCTAAACCTAAACTAGGCTAACATGCACCTCCAAACAAGCAACTAACCAAACAATCAGTCTAGTAAACAACCGACTTAGGCCCTCGGGCCCAAATCAAACATAATAGTAACCCTGCAGGTTAGGCACATTATAATAATTCCGAGAAAACCAGTCATGACACATACACATTATCAAATGGTCACGATCACTTGCCATGCATATGCTTGTACTCATAATGCACACTTCACACACGAGTCAATTTCTCATTAATCAACGACTCGCGTTAAATGCATCAGGTCCGACTCGCTTTAAACGCATTAGGTTTATGACACAACCCGCGTGAACGATGCCTCAGGTTGGCCATCTTCCGGTAAACTGGGTATCGTCCCGCGTTAAACGCCTCAGGACGGGTTCAATACCCTATGTAAACGACGCCTCAAGGTTTATGTGATCACACGTACATAATTCACCATTTATTATATGAACCCCGCGTATACGACGCCTCATGACATTTTAGGTGATCACATGCTCAATGCCATTCGTGCACACTCGCATGATTCACATGACATGCCAACACTCATTATGTACAAATCATGGCCATATCATCCAACACTCAGGGCATCAATCAAATTCACATTAATCATTCAATTCAATATATCAATGTGCCCAATTAACCAATTAAATCAATTCAACCACGGTCCATAATTGGCACATGACATCATGCAATTAAACCATTAAAATCGCTTAAGTTTATGGTCCCCAATGCATCCTTATTTCGGGCCCAAGGCAAACACCCACTATACATTGCATAATTAGTTTTAAATCATGCTTGAATCAGCCACATCATGGTCAAATCAAGGCACACATGGCAATACGCATTTAAACCATAATTTATCATCATGTCGCCCATTCGAGCCTACACCACTCAGCTATGAACAGTCCACTATGGACCTCTAAATCACTTCCAAATCATCACGTTAGGCCACTAAAATCACCTTATCAACAAGCCTAATCACCAGCCATCAATCAACCCCTAAAATTCCCTAATTAACTCCTAAACTTGTCTAAAAATGCATCAAATCCTAATTAGGGTTTAAGGTTTCCACTCACTCAAATCCTAAGCTCCAAATGGGAGCTGAACAAGGAGGAAAACAGGCTAGATGATGGCTGGTTCATGCCAGGCCGACAAGGAACTCCAGCGACTTTTCACGGCGGCGAATGGCGGCGGCGGCGGCTAGTGGCTCCCGACTAGGTAAGGTGGCGAAGGGGGTTGTTGGTGATGGTGGTGAGGAGTGGAAATAGAGAGGGGAAGGTTGAGGGTGGCATGGCGCAGGCGTGTGATCGGCAGGCAGCCGGCAGCGATGGCGCTTGGGCGGCTACGTGAGGCTGGTTGGTACTAGAGGTACCGACGGGGGTGAGGGAGAGAGAGGGAAAAACGGGGTGCCAAGTGGTGGTGGTGGCGACGGGCTGGTCGTGTGGACAGCAGCGACATGTGATCCCCACGGGCGACAGCAGCATGGCCACAGCTGGGTTGCTCTGGCGGCTCCTCACGTGGCCAAGGGGGGAGGAGAGAATGGAGAGAGTGAGATAGAGAGGGTGGCCGGCTGAAATGACGAAGTGAGGGGAGAGAGAGAGAGAGTGAGGGAGTTTTATCCAAAGCTTGAGTGGAAGTTGGTAAACCACTCCACTAACATTGTCCAATCTACCCACACCACTAACACAATGATCGAAAGGCTGAAATTTGAAGGCAAATTAACTCAATCCACAATCAATGGCCAAGATTGAATCTTGCTCAAAATATTTAGGGGCAACTTGGGGAATAGCAAGGGTGATGGGGGGCTTAATGGTCTATGATTTTCGACCACTAATGGGGCTGAACAAGGCCATTTTAACCTCCAAAATTTGGAATCAATGCATGGGGTCCAAGGGTAAAACGGTAATTTCTCACTCCCGATCCAAAATTCTATTTTTTGACCATACTTATCCTAAATATGATTGGCCACACTAATACGACGTCGTCCTTGCAAATTAGTGGCGTACGTCAGTGAAATTCGACACTCGAGTCCGGATTCAATTCAACGATCAATTTCGCTCAAATGCGATTTTAGCGTCTTTCACTAACAATCGGCTTTTTAGGGGTTACGTATAACGACCTAGGGTTACTTGAGTCGTGACGGTCTCGATTTCTAAGAGAACGCGATGATTTATCGCTAGTTTTGGAGGTCGCGATCGTTTGGAGTAGGTTTTAGATCGTTCACCACTCGTACTCTGGGTCGTGCGAAATCACCCGTGATTCGATTATGCATCGTTGGCAAACCAAATTTGTCACCCTCCTTGGATCGGCCCACATTGGCTCAAAATATTCTCTCGTTGTTCCTCGAAATCGAAGCTCGATTCACAATTTAGTTCTTGGATCCACGTACTGTTTTTCCTAGTTAGCCATTCATTATTGGTCAGTGTCCCGAGAGTGATCAGTTCCGAACGAAACTCAATAAAACAAAATGAGAAATATATATCTATTTCATTGATCCCAGAAGTGGGTCGAATTTAGAATGTCACATGTAGGACAGCCAGCATCCATATCAGTGATTTCGACCCAAAATTGACGGGATGAACTATATTGACGCAAATGCAAAATGTTTACAACTCAATTGGCAATTGGTTTTCTTTACCATCTTGGTAGCTTCCCTTGCTTCATTAAAACCCTAAATTAAACCGTTGCGTCTTCTCCTCACAGAAATGGAGCAATTGGTTTGCCCTATTCCTTATGGGTAAACTTTACGTCAACCCTTTAAATTCTTCCCTAATCCTAAACTATATCCTACCCCCTGATCTCTACAAATTTTCACAAATACATTCCTCAATCACAACAGATTTCCATAAATACACCTGACAGCATCACTCAAGGAGTATACATAATAGAACTTTTCTCTACATTGTCGAAATGTTCTTGCCGTGAATGGATGCTACTTGAAACATTATTGGGTCGAAGATTTCTGGCCAGTTAAGAGAGGCTTCTCCATTTAGGTAAGTAGATTCAAAAGAAATATTCGGGCATGAGCTTTCTCTGGAATTCCTATAAGTAAATTTTGAAGTTCATGTAGTGAGTAATATATTATAGGAACTGAAAATGAAGCAAAGAGGCGTATGGTTACTGTTGACACCTGATTTTTAGTCAACGCGTCATAAAGGTAAAAACTTGGGATTAGGGTTTCTGATCACAACAGAACCTAATCGTCAACCAAAAAGTCATTTAGCATTTGAATTAGCATTAGCCATTCATTTTCTAGCTTTTTCCATTTCAATTTCAAAAAGTCAAAGAGTTGACTTTTAAGTTGACTTTTTGGTCAAACTATGACCAAAAGTCAACCCATAGCCAAAATTTTGTTTTTTGCATAAAGAAACCCCAAAATAGTGTCAATTTCACTTTTGCATCATCAATTTAAAAAAATTAAAAATTTAACCCATTAATTGGCATTTTAGCATATAAGTACTAAATTTTAGTCAACATTTTGTCCAAAAAAATTCAAAAATTTTGAAACCCCTAAATCAACTCGTTTTTAGCTTAATTTTCACCTTGAAATCATCAATTTTACAAAAATCGGTTTAGAATCAACTTTTCCCCCATTTGCGGAATTTGGTTCAAATCGGCTAAAAATGAAAGCACTTCATTTCTAGTCATTTTTTAGGATAGTTTCATTCACGTCATTTGATCTAGAGGTCGTATTGCATTCAATTTTGGAGCCAATTTTGTAATTCCAAGCCATAGGAAAAAAAAACCCAATTTAGGCCATAATCAGTGATTCCGATCGATTCTTTATGATTTGCGCAATTAAGATACGAATGAGTCTAATTTCTTATAAGAAATTCAAATTCGAAATCAATTTTGAAATATTCATATGAATTTGAGCCAATTTAACCAATTTGGTGATCTAATAATTGAGAAATTTAAGAGTAATTGGTCCAATTAGTGCAATTCAACTTGACCAATTCTAGACTAACATCCAATTTGATAAATTGAAACTCAATTTGGCCAATTGGACTTTGACTAAATTCACTAGTCTAGCTTTGCCATGCAATTTAACTCAAACCAAAACAATTGGGCTAAACAATTTAAATTAAATGAATTTGTGCTTGAATTTCAAATTGGTTCAATCCAATTTAATCGATTTAATATTAATCGGGTCAATCAATCTTGATAATGATTAAATTGTACAAAATTTGAACAAATTAGGCCGAGAATCGAACCGGTTCAACCTGGTCAAACTTAGGTCAAACCGATTTGATCGAAATTGAACCGGTCCAATTGGATTGGCCATTTTTCAATCAAAAATCCGATGATTGGTGGTCCATTCTAGCCAACCACATCCATTTATGCCCAAAATGGAAAAAATGCCCTTTAATGGAAATTACAAAAATGCCCTAAAGAAAAATTGCCAAAATGCCCTTACTTAACGAGTAAGCAAACTAATTAGGAGTTAAGCAAATCAATCATGGCCATTTATTTAGAGTAGATCATGGCCATCCATAATACCATATCACCTATCCTTAGCTCTTAAGGAATATTCTTAATTATTAAGGATGCATTCTAGGCCATCAAATTGGTATAAGAGCTAAGATTTAAAGTTTGGGGGTATACAAACTTTTTCCCTTCGAAAATTGATAACTTTCTCATTTTTCAGATCTGGTTTCTCTCTCTTCTCTTGCCTCTCTCTCAATCTCACGCCCTCTCTCTCTCTCTCTCTCTCTCTCTCTCTCTCTCTCTCTCTCTTTTTCTCTCTCTCGGCCGGGAGCTCTCCTCACCGGTTCAACCGCCCGCCGACTGATTCTCAGCGTGTTGCCACTGCTCCAGCAATCCTCCCAGTGTCCTGAAGCCAATCGCAAGAACGGCCACAGTTGCTGGTGGCTAGAGGTCCTCTGATCAGCTCCTCTTCCCTTTTGGCAAACTCACTAGTAATCGAGCTAGTGAGCCTTCCAGCCAATTTAATCGGCTAAACCGATCATCCAACAACTCTCTCCAGCAATCCCAAGCCTCCAACAACCTTCCTTGGCATCTTCTTATGGCTATGGTGGCCGTGGTTCCTCTAAACGGCTACCTGATTGTCTTGTTCTTTTGATTTTTAGATTAAACGTTCATTTGTGCAAAACCAAGTCGATTCTCACTTTACCTTGTACGCTAAATTCTCATAGATTTGTCGAGCTTTCCGAGGCTTCTCCATGCTGTCCTTGAGCTGAATATAGAGGGTGGATCGCTCGGTTGTGCGTCGAAGTATCATTACACAAGGTGAGTTCAAATATATCATTCTAGGATCCTGATGATCAGTCTTCTTGTGATGACATTTGACTTCGAAAATGTTAGAATCTCATGAAGTGATGAACTAGAGAGTTGTAGAACACATCTTGAGCTTCGATTTGATAGGTTGTAAACCTTAAACGAACATCATTTGCTAGGTCAAAGCTCCTTTGAAAGTCGAAATCATAATCTAGAATGATCATACTGCGTTCTGTTCTTCTGTGATACCGAATGACCTTGCTCGGTTGGATGATTTTTCTGATTTTATGTGTTCATTATTTGAGAAAACTTCCTTCATGAAAGTTTAAGTTACATTCAGATATGTACATCGTAAAATTTTCATAAAATTCCAAGCATGTTAGGTTAGGACAATTAACGTCATCTAGGCTCAGCTCTTATGATAGATGAGTTTCTGACTTACCTTCATGTTGTTTTATAAATTCGTGCGTTTAAAATCTAGAAAAATGTTCCACAAAAAAGTTCATACTGAGATCAAGATCTTTCCAGTGACGTCAATTTTATCAAAATCGGAGTTCATTTGGATTTTCAAACGAATTTTTATGATATAGTCAGTATCTGTGTCCAAATCTGATTTTCCTTTCTCTGAAATCTAAAATATATTTCTCTGAATTTGATAAGATTAGAGTCCTCTTTTTCTAAAAAATCAAAAATAGAAAGTTATTCATTAGGGTATTATTATGTAGATTGAAGAGTTTTGGGATCTAATAGAACTTTTTAGGGGGTCAATTTGCTAAAAGTCTTAGATAAGGTCTTCTTGGGCTAAAACCCGACTTGCAAATGAGTCATTGGTGAAAACTGAATTTTATCAAAATTTTGAGGGCTTTTTAGCAAAAACTCAAAATATAAAAGCTGTCACACACAGAATCATAACTGTCCAAAAATTTTGGTGGGGTTTTGATAACGGTCACTATTTTTCCTGTATTTTTTTTCAATTCAAATTCAAACCGGGTCCAAACTGTCCCCGGGAGTAAAATTGTCATTTTCATGAAAATTGGTGGGGAATTAGAAAAGTTGGTCTTCTTGACTTTTGATCCTCACGACATAATATTTCTGATAAGACCTAAATCACTTCATTTGGATTTTATTAGGTTGATTAATCACATCTGAATAGAAGGGGTCTGAATTTGATAATAACACTGAATAAGTGGTCCTCTTATGAGGCCCACTTCCCATTACTTGATTGGTTGAGAAATGAGACCCATGGGCCTAAGTGCATGTATTATCCATTGTCTAAGTTCGGCGGGTAGTCTAATATGGTCACTTAGAGCCCGACTTTTGGGATTAACCGATATGAGATGTTGTTTTGTGAATGCAAATGGTAGCTCGTTATCGTTAACCATTAATCAAATAATGTTAGATGATTAAATGGGTGGGTACATCGAAATACATGCAAAACAAAGGCCGATCTCGAGGCCTGTGTTTGATTAGTGAATTACTTGCATCATTGCCTTACTTTGGTTGTTCCTTTGTACATTGTTCGTCATGAATGTATCTTATGGATGTGAAAACCGACACCTGAGAGGCGGTCCATGGAGGAGATAATCAAAAGTTGTAAAAGACGGTAGTAAAGACCGATGTCCAATCCAGCCTCAATTTGTATTCAATTAATTTGTTCCCGATCATGTCTCGAGTTTTCAATTTTTGTTGTAATAAACACCCAACGAGTTGCAGGTTTTACTTTCTTGCACTAAGAATTAGCTCGTTCTTTCAATACCTTGTGTGTTTACTTTACCCAATGCTTTTCAATATATTGTTTGTTTCTTTCTTTTCTAGACTAAGATAGGATTGGTTTGGAATCATAAATGAAAATACAAAAACAAGATACATGATCACCTAGTGAACTAAGACTTTGGCGTGAAAAATGGTGAAAAATAAATGCATGACAACTTAGATAACAACCATGATAAGTTTAGTAGTAACGTAAGCTAGTCCCTAAATTCATGATCTCTGATTTTCGTAGACACCGAAACGAAACTCCTGCATTTCAATTGGGAATTCTGGCCGACCTCCGACCTACGTTAACGGTGACTACTAAAAAAGATAAAATCGATCCGCTGTTACGAGATGTATGGATTAAGGGAAAATCTATGATCATGATCAATGGACCGTATGGATGACCAAAAGATCGACGCTTTGGTAAGTTGTCTTTTATGATATGCCATACGGATCGTTTCATGAGCACTTGCCTCTAAACCTGCTTCATCGAGTTCAGCTCTCGAGAGATAGGTCGCGACAGGCTTGGTGACTCCGCTGGGGATTAGATTACAAACTTAAGTGGATTAAAGTCGTAATCAACTTGTTGGTTGTTATCTTACTTGTCTACCTTTTCTAGAATCGACTGCATGTCAAAGTTGCGTGGAAAATGATGTCAATCCACTAACCCTATGTGAAATGGTTTTATAGGTGGGAAATATAAGGGATGGAGTGAATGTAAACCCTTTATTTTTTAGGTGGCGTTTGGATGTATGTCGAATGTATGTAATTATATTGAAGTGTTGTTTTCTTTAAATGTAAACACATGTTTACCTACTTTAGCATGACACAATACACCCACATCCAGCGATCTAAAACCCGGATCACTTTTGGGGCATCTTTAAGAGGTATTAAGAGTGGAATACGCATGTGAATGTATGTGGTAATCCATTCTTCAATACCACTCATCTTGATTAGTAAGAAGTGCACCGACCGATGTTAGTAGCATTGGGTAAACTCTTCTTATTTAATCAAGGAAGTGTCACGCCGCACCTTTTTTAGGGGCATGCTAAGAAGGTACTTTCATTCGTGACCAATGGGGAAACTGTCCCCGAATGAGCTACTAAGGTCCGATACGGATACTTCGCCCAAACGTCCCACAGACATCTCATTACTAGACAAATGGGAGTCTCTCCTAGACCATATCTCACGTGACATCGGGTTATGATTTTTATCTTTCTATTCGATCTAGGTTTTTGATTTGGAGTTGTAACTAGTCATTATTGGTAAATAGACTAGAAACCTAATCGGAGTATAGGGGAAATACCACAATTTTACGAACCAGAGATTCTGAATACAGGAACTTGGTTGAGCTAAAGATTCCGAGTCAAGATCCCTAACGCATTTTCGATACCTAAAACGATATGATGTGTCTAAAGTGTCACACAAGTTTCCAAGATCTATCCACACATTCTAACCATTCTAAACATGGAAATTCAATCAATCAATATAAGCAGCACAATCAATTACAATCAAACAAAACAATCCTAATTTGGGTCTCTAAAATGAAAATCAATTCAAAACATCCAAACCCTAGTAAAGCCCTAAAAGCTTATTCATTTCATGATTTGTGTTGTTTTAGAGTTTAGGGTTTTTTAGGGGTAAAAACCCTTAAACTAAGGATTTTCTAAAAATGCTGGTTAGGCACCTCTAAAATTTCTAATTTCACGTGCAAAGGTTGACCACAATGTTTTTGAGTCATTTTGTGAATTTTTTGAAGTTTTTTTTTCTTTTGGAAAATTTATGAGAATTTCTTTTCCCGAGAGCTAATTTTTATTTTCTGAAATTTTTCTTATTTTTTTAATTTTGAAAATTTGAAATTTTTTTATGGATTTTAGGATTTTACAATTTTTTTTGTATATTCCTGAATTTTTTAAATTTTTTTGTGGATTTTCTAAAATTTTTTGAATTTTTCGGAAAATTTCCAATTTTTACTAAGTCTTCTGAATTTCTAAAAGCAAAATGAATTTTATGAAATTTTTATTGAATTTTTGAATATTTTTATTTTCGGGAATTCTAATTTTTTATATATTTTTTTATTTTTCTAATTTTTTTATTTTTTTATAAATTTCCCGCCAGAGGTTGAACTGGACTGGCCAGCACTAACGCCAGTCGGTGGTCCAATGAGCACAACACCAAAATGGCAGCGACATTTCTTGGCTTTCTTTTCTTTGGCATTTCGCTGAACGCATGGTATGCATGAATCCAGTGTAAAGGTTTTCGAGGATGCCTGTTCAAGCTTAATTCCGATGACCTTCCGACAAGTTTTTGACATTCTTTTCAGGTTCTACACCAACCTCTCATCATTCCTTAACCATCTAATCCTCTCAGTTTGTCACCAGAGTATCACTGGCCATAAAAATTGATTCCGAAAGACCTAACCTAAAACTGACTAAACAAGCTTTTCTGACCTTTAGGCAATTACATGATCCGCCCTAGCCATTTTCTAGTGATTGAATCAACATCAGGACATCAAACAAAATCACAAATCACTAACTTGAGCGATGATTTGTCATAGAAACGCTCCGATGAGGTCCAAGAAGCTTCGGCGAGGTTCAACCATGGCGACCGAGATGGTTTATGCACATTTCTCAATCAAAAATGCAATCAAACAATGTAAAACATGATCAGAATCAGCTTTTGAACATCTAGAAACTCAAAATCATAAAGAAAGTACATGATCAAGTACAGTAAAGCTCAAACACACAATATGGAATTTTTGCTAAATCGCGGGTATGAGTTGACTTTACCTTCTTCATTTGAGCTTGATTTTGAGTTTCCGAATAGAATGGCGATTGTCAAGCCCTTCCCCGTCACCTGAGTTCAAGACGGTGGCCTTGGCTTCGCTAGAGTAGCTCTGGATACGCCGGTCGAGGTTAGTTTTCAGAAATGCGGAACCAAATTTGCGCTAGTCGCCTGTGGAGGAGATCGTCCTTGGTTGATCGATTTGCCGGTGCCGTTCAATCGACCAGCGCCGATCACCCAATCAGGCGATCTCCACTCCTCTCTTTCTCTTTGGATTTCCCTCTCTTTCTCTCTTTATCTCTCTCTTTTCTCTCTCCGGAATTTTCTCGAGCACCTCCCATGCGTTTGATAATGTTTCTTTAGTTTTTCTAGCTAGATTTTCCCACCCAAAGTTTGTTATTCACCAACCTCGAATCGATAGGATCGAATCTATAGATGCCAGCTAGAGATTCTTCAACTGGAATCGGAGTTTAAAACGTGCTCATTTAGCTAGATTAAGTTGGTGAAGAGACAGGCACAAGTTGATTTTTTTGGGTTTTTTTCACATTATGGGCGAGTTGGGTAACGAAGGAGACCGACCTGGGTTGGATCAGGTTGACCCGGCCAACTTGAGTTGGTCTAAAATCACAAATTAAGCTTAATTTTGACTCAATTTTTCAGATTTAATCTCAAAATTGAATTCCTTGACACATTTTGCATCAAAATATGAGATTTATCCTAATTTTTATCACAATTAAACCAAAAATTCCCAAATTTTAAAATCCGAGTCACTGGGGCTCTATTCAATCTAGTACTTAAATGAACTAATTGAGAAACATTGATGCCAAAATTGGGTTACCCATGACTGATTAACTTTAGAAATGATGATCTCATGGTTCGACAATTTCAAATTGACAATGATCCTCAATTTCAACTAAAAATCCCCAATTTTCAATTGGATTTTGGGGCTTTTTGATTTCTTTGGTAAATTATGCAATTGGACCAACCATTATGTAATTCAAGGCTCCCGAATTATTTGTTGTAGAGACACTATAGCCTAGAAATGACTTAATTGACTTTTTTATTCAATTTGAGCTTGTTTTTACCCAATTTTGGGAAAAACACATCCCCGGTTGAAATTTTCTAAAATTGATGCTGTATTAATGAAATTGGATTTAAAAGAAGAATGATGACTATTTTTATGGAATTTTTGGATTCCATTTGCTATTTTTCTTGATTTTCACTCTTATTTTGACCAAAAGAAATTAAAGAAAAATTCAGGAAAATTTTAAAAAAATTATTTATGGTTTAGAAATAGGTTCCTAAGCTTGGCCAAGGTTCCTAATCCTAATTTTGTGATTTTTAGAAAAATTTGAAAAATGAGCTAAAATCAGGTATCAACAATTGCCTTTCTTTGATATAGAGCTTGTTAGATGCTAATCTCAAAGACAAGGTAACATCTGAACTTTTAGTCCACTTTATAGACAAAACAAATGAAAATTTCACAATAACTGATTAAGAATCTTGCTTGCAATTTATGATTCAATCCAAATTTTTCTCTTTTGAATGCATCTGAGAGGTTCCTAATGATTGAGAGAAAGAGAAACTTATTTGTTTGCAAGTAGTTTCCTTGTTGATTATCTCCAAAGTGTGAATTGATGATAATGATGGTGATTATTATGATGAATTGATTTATGATCTCATGGTTTAAGGACATATCCACGAACCATGAGTACTTAAGGCTCTTCGCCTGATGACTTAATGATTTGTCTAGTGGCTCCTCGCCAGTAGGACTTAGTAATTTGCCTAGTGGCTCCTCGTCAGTATGACTTTAAATTTTCCTAATGGCTCCTTGCTAGCAGGACTTAGGATTTGCCTAGTGAATCCTTGCTAGTAAGACTTAGTGATTTGCCCAATAGCTCTTCGCCAGTAGAATTTAGTGATTTGCCTAGTGGCTACTCGCCGGTAGGACTTGAAAATTTTTCTAGTAGCTCTTTGCCAGTAGGACTTAATGACTTGCCTAGTGGCTCATCACTAGTAAGAATTAATGATTTGCCTAGTGGCTCATCGCTAATAGGACTTAAAAATTTACCCAGTGGCTCCTCACCAGTATAACTTGAAAAAGGCTTAAACAATAAGTACCTAGGGCTCCTTGCTCGAGGATTTGATGATCTGCTTGGTAACTCATTGCTAGCAGGACTTGAAAAAGGCTTCAAACAATGAGTACATAGAGCTCATCGCTTGAGAATTTGATGATTTGCCTGGTGACTCCTTGCCAGCAGGACTTTATATAGTTTTTAGTTGACCAAAAACTATTGAAACGTGATTTTAAGTTTACCACCAACTGTTTGAAAACTTGATCTTAAGTTAATCAAAAAGTATTTGAAATGTGGTTTTAAATTTACCACAAATTGCTTGAAAATTTGGTTTTAAGTTGACCAAAAACTATTTGAAATGTTAATTTGGAAACATGCATTCTTTGTGTCAATGCATTCAGACAATCAGATTTCCTATCCGAGAAAATATTTAAGCAAATTATTTGCAATCTTTCAAGAAATGCTTGAAATAATCATTTGGAAAACTTTCATTAGAAAGGATTTGTCTCAATCTATAAACTTGGTCTTTTCTTCACTAATTGAATGTGAATCATCTTGAAACCCTCAATTCATCTCTCTTAACCAATCGTCAGGTACTCGGCAATGTTCGTACTGTATACAATCAAATTGATCTAATAAGGTCTTTCAAATGATTATAATGTAGGCTTGGTTAATGGCTATTCAAAGGATAGGCATTTTGAGGCCAAGAAAAGAATTTCATCATAAATTTTTTTTCGACTTACTTCGGGTCTACAAGTTAAGAACCTTGAGGACAAGACAATATATTATTGCATACACTCCTTTGATCGAAAACTTCTTGTCATAAAGTCATGTTTTCACTCTCAACATTCCAATTTAAAGAATCTTTGGGGAGAGATTGTAATATTGATAATGGGTAGGCTCAAAAGGCTAATTTGTTTTTGAATTCAGGGCTTTTGTGAAATTTGTGATTTTCCTGGCATCACCACCCCTTTTCCTTTTGTTCGTTAGGGAGTTTTTCTCTTTCATGACCATAAGAGTCATTTAAATACTCATCATGATCTTCTTTTTTTCTCTTTTTTTTTTTATCTTACTTGCTTGTTGTGATCTTCGATCTCTCAAAATTTGTGCTTTGCTTTGTCATGACTTTTTGTCATTTTAAGCTTTCTTTCAAACTTTCCTTTTCTTTTTTTCATTTTCTTGAGCATTTAGCCTTACTTTTACCAGGCACACTGTTTTTTCATGCCTCTAATTCTTTTGCATTTTCTAAACCTTTTGGCTTCTGACCTTTTTTCTTTTTTTGAGTTCTAATGACTCTATGTCATACCTTTTTTTTTATTCAAAATAGATCATATGCTCATGCTTTAGTGTGAAGAGATGATCACCAATTTAGGATTCTGAAATGAATATTCATACTCCATTGGGCTTTGCAAAAGGTAATGTGTTTGGGGATAGGAAATGAAATGCTCTTCTTCCTATTGGGATGTTGCGAGTTTCCATATGATTTCATATGAAGTTCTCACAAAAAGATTGATGCAAGTGTATGCAATAAAATCTTTCTTGATCCTTTTCTCCATAAAAGTTGGCCACAAACCTCCTAGTTTGCCCCAATGTAGGGTGGTTCTTAACAGGCTTGTTATGAAAAGCTTATCCACTCTTTAGGCTCAAATTTGGTTTGCAAGGGATAATCATGTGTTTGGGATAGTGAAATGATTGCCTTTTATTATTTCAATCCATATAATCATTACGAACATCCCCTATCTCTTTAGGATGAGGTTTTTCTTCACTTTTAGCACTCACTCTTTCATTGCACTCGAGTGTATAAGGGATGTGTTTGAACATGGCTTACCTTTCGTCTTTTAAAGGTCTTTCCATTTGATTTTATCCAAACGCTTTCTTTGAAATCTTAAAAGGCTTTTTGTCAAATCATCTTTTTTAAGGAATTCTGATACACAATGCATGCTAAAAAAATTCATGTTTCAAAAAAATTTTCGGTTGAAACTCATTGAGATGATCTTTGAAACAAACTATTTTGTTTAGTTTAGCTTTCACGTCAACTTGCTTGGGGAAAAAGAAATTCAATCTTTCTAGAAAAGTAAGCTCTTTTAAAACCCAAACTGTTTTTTCAAATTCCCAATCGTTTTGACGAGATTCCTTTTTGACTTGATTGAAGGTCCTGCAAAATTAGGAATCAAGTGTTAAAATTCATTTGAACAATTCTTAATAACAATTGGAACGATTACCGTCAATTCTCTTATATGTTTCCACTTTGATTCTACCGAAGATTTTCTTTTCGTTGCTTCTCTCTAAGGATGACAAAAGGGAAGAACATATTAAACGATGGCATTTTACGAAAGTAAATTGGGAACGATACTTTTCTTTATCTTTTATCAACTTCATTGGAGTTTTGGAGATCTTCGATCATCTTAGACTCATTTTATTTTATTCTCCAAGAAGAACAAACATGTTTAAGAAAATGTATAATATGCATGATTTGCACACATTCTAGAGTGATCCAAATCATTTCATTTCATGGGAAGAATATCTTAACAGCGTATGTATTTACAAGATGGACCAATTCTGTTCCAACCATATCTACAAGAATCAATGTTCCTCCAAAAAAAACTTTCTTGACAACATATGGACCTTCACAATTTGGAGTGAATTTACCGTGGGGATCTGAATTATTGGGAACGACTTTCTCTATTACCAAATCTTCTACCTTAAAATGCCTTGGTTTCACTTTTCGACTAAAGGATTTGACAACTCTTTTCTGATAGGCTTGTCCATGACTGTAAGGACCTCGGCCTTACCACGCTTCCGCTGTGCCACTCCTTGTGTAATATTGTCTGCTTTGGACACTAAGTCCTCATGGTTTTAAAACGCGTTACACAAAGGTTAGGGACCAAGCTTTATAAGCAATCCCAGGACTCCACCCCTAAGCGATGTGGGACAGAGACATGCCCCCCGTGCCATCCTAGAAGCCTGCCAGGAGCCGCTTCTTGTCCAGGCCCTCTGGCCCCGGCAACTACTCCTCTTGTAACAGCCCGAATTTCGATGTAATTTCTGGGATTAATAAAATGAATGTTATTTCTCATTTCATTTGAGTACGACTCGCCCAGAGCTGATCACTCTTGGGATACTAACCATGAGGAATGGCTAACTAGGACACTAGTACGTGGACCAGGGTCTCAGTCGCGACTCGAGGACCGATTTGAGAGAGAGTGAGGGAATATTGTGAACCAGTGAGGGGCCGATCTTAGGAAAAGTGATGGAAATGGTATGGCCAAGGCCAACGATGCACAATTGGGATCGCGGGTGGTTCTGCTTAACCAAACGTGCTCGTGGCCAACCAATCCTGAACTCGAACCAAATGATCGTGACCCCGGGATTAGTAATAAACCCTCTTTCTCTCGATGATCGGAACCATTGAGACTCGGACAGCCCTAAGTCGATACGCGTATTCCTAAACAGCCGCCTGTTAGTGAGAGTTTCAGAAAAATTGAAATTGAGAGAGAGTTGTTCACGGAATTGAGCCCAGAGTTCAGTGTCGGATTTCGGGGACCCGACGGACTAATTTTAAGGTTCTGACGTCAGAAAATGTTAGCCACACATATATGGGACGCTTGGGTGCGAAAAACGGAATTTTGGTTCGGAACGGCAAAAAGACGAAATTGCCCTTGGACTAATAGGACTTAATTCCGAATTTTGAAGATTTAATTTGGGTTAAACCATGGGTGGTTAAGTTGTCTAGAGTAGTTAAAGTTTGGTTAGGGGCAAAGGACAAAAATACCCCTCAATAATTCATTTGGATTAGTTATTAGCCTTTGGATGGAGGGTGGTTTGGTCTAGGGGCTTGGATGAGTGACACTTGTCACCCCAAAAGTTGAAAGTGACTAAGGTTTGACTAAATAGGATAAGCTCACTCTCTCTCCTCCATTTTTTCTTCTCCCTCACGCCACTCTCTTTCTTCTCCCTCTCTCCTCTCTTGTTCGGCCACAACTCCCCACCGTCTCTCTCTCCCCTTCGTTCTCTCCTCCTCTTGGCCGATCAAGACCAGCCACCGTCGCCACCTCAAGCAGCAGCTCGCCGGAGCCGTGGGCCACGGCAAGGGAAGCCGTGGAGGGCCGGTCTAGCCTTCAAGTCGCCGTCCTCCTCCTCTCCCCCTTGGAAGCTCCATTCGGCCACCACCAATCAGCCGCCGTTGGCCGTGGAAACCAGCCACCGCCGTGAGCACCGCCGTGAGCCGTCCTTGAGCCGGGAGTTAGGATGTACTTGTTCCTCCCGCATATCGTCCACCCCGAAGTGAGTTGAACACCTAAACTTAGATTAGGCCTAATTGTGTCTAGTTGAGTTAGTTTGGTTTGAATTGTGAAGTTTGAACTAGATTAGTGCTATTTAGTGGATTGTGTAGTAATGGCTGAAAGTATGTTGTTGTTGAGGGTTGATATGAGGTGAAACCATGGCCGAATCATGATGGTTTAGTGGCTGTCCATTATGGCTGAAATTCGGAGCCTTTGGGGTTTTATGTTAGAAATGTTGTTTTTAGGTCCAATTGAACTTGTTTTGCTTAATTAAGCTTAGTACATGCTATATATGGTTGAGGGGGACCTTGGCTGAACATTGGAGGCCTAAATGAAGTGTTTAGATTGTATTTTGGCCATGTTTAAATGTGGGGTGTTAGGTTGGCCGAATTGCATGTGTAGGATGCAAATGCTAGAAATGTTGTTTTTGGGGCCAAATGGACTTGCTTTGCAAGATTAAGTCAAGTTTATGCCTTATATGACTTAATGGGGTCTTGGATGATCATTGGAGGCTTAATTGGGGTGTTTTGAATGAGTTTGGGCTATGTTTAAATTTGGGGTTTAGACTTGGCCGAATTGCACATATTAGAATACAAATGCTAGAAAGTGTACATTGGTTGTAAATGTGGATAAATGTTGTGGCATTTGTGTTCATTGGAATGAAAATGCATGTCACCACTTGATATGTTGAGATTGATATGTGAAATGACATTGTGTGACATTGCATTATGTGTGATCACGGTAAACGCCCTGAATTGAGTGGAATTGGGCTAAGATAAAATTGAGACGTGTGATCACTTATGGCCTACGGGTCGTGGCCTACGGGTCGAGTTCCGTCCTCATGCACTTTGTAGCAGGACGATGCCCGGTTAGACCGGAAGACGACCATCCTCATGCACTTTGTAGCAGGCTCTGGTTCGTAGGTGAGCGGTGTTGCGCCTCAGGCACTTTGTAGCAGGCTAGAAGACACCGGGCCGGGGGCGTATTATATACGCTGGCCATGAAGTGTTGTGGCCTTCGGGTCGGGCCCTATTGTGGGTCGTGAGATTAAGAATGAGCTGAACATTGCATTGTGCGAATTGTGAATCATGCTGTATTGTGGTGAGAATTGTCAGCATGTGATTGCATGAGGCATTCGTGTGGAATGCGATGATTGAGTGGATTAAACCATTTAAAGAAGATGAGCACGCGTGTGTGGTGTACGCCTGCCCGTATGTACATGTATGTGGTGTATATATATATATGTGAATTGTACTAACTTGCAGGGGTTGAATCACGTTGTATCATATCGAGTTTTGTGACTGTTGATTTGAGTGTTTGGCTTCCTTGTTCATCTTTATTTGTCAGGGTTTGTATTCTGCTTCCGCATGTGTTTTTATACTCTGATTGATGTGGGTCGGCGATGTCTCCTGGGGACGTCGCATTCTGATCGACCGAAGAAATAAGGGGATGCTTGCGTTCCGATGGGTAGTTGGATTCGGGGCGTGACACCTCTCCCTCCCCGGATTGGGTCGTTACATTCTCTTCTCCTTTGAGCACAACGTCCTCGCTGTGGCCCTACATGCGGTCGAGAGTCAGCTCTGATACCATTTGTAAGAACCTCGGCCCCACCACGCTTCCGCTACGCCACTCCTTGTGTAATATTGTCCGCTTTGGACACTAAGTCCTCATGGCTTTAAAATGTGTTACACAAAGGTTCGGGGCCAAGCCTTATAAGCAATCCCAGGAGTCCACCCCTAAGCGATGTGGGACAGAGACATGCCCCTCCTTGCCATCCTAGAAGCCTGCCAGGAGCCGCTCCTTGTCCAAGCCCTCTGGCCCCGGCGACCACTCCTCGCCCTCGTCGGACTAGGTCGGTACGTTCTCCCCTCCTTCGAGCGCAGCGTCCTCGCTATGGCCCCACATGCGGTCAAGAGTCGGCTCTGATACCATTTGTAAGGACCTCGGCCCCACCACGCTTCCGCTGCGCCACTCCTTGTGTAATATTGTCCTATTTGGACACTAAGTCCTCACAGCTTTAAAACGCGTTACACAAAGGTTAGGGGCCAAGCCTTATAAGCAATCCTAGGACTCCCCCCTAAGCGATGTGGGACAGAGACATGCCCCCTTGCCATCCTAGAAGCTTGCTAGGAGCCGCTCCTTGTCCAGGCCCTCTGGCCCCGGCGACCACTCCCTACCCTCGTCGGACTGGGTCGTTACATTCTCCCCTCCTTCGAGCACAGCGTCCTCGCTGTGGCCCCACATGTGGTCAAGAGTCGGCTCTAATACCATTTGTAAGGACCTCGGGCCCACCTTTTGTAAGGACCTCGGCCCCACCATGCTTCTGCTGCGCCACTTCTTGTATAATATTGTCCGCTTTGGACACTAAGTCCTCACGGCTTTAAAACGCGTTTTAAAGTCGTGAGGACTTAGTGTCCAAAGCGGATAATATTACACAAGAAGTAGCGCAGCGGAAGCGTGGTGGGGCCGAGGTCCTTACAATGATATATAGCTTTTAACCTCTTTTCATCAATTATGTTGAGTTGTTCACATCTCTGCTGAATCTATTCAACTTTTGAAAGCTTCAATTGAGATAATATCCTTAATGAAGGAATTTCTACTTCAATGGATAATACTGCTTCCATTCCATAAACCAAGAAAAATAGAATTGCCTCAGTTGATGTTCGAATTGAAGTTTGGTATACCATTAGAGCATATGGCAACATTTCATGTCAATCACGATAATTCTCAGTTGTCTTAGATAATATCTTCTTAATGTTCTTGGTGGCTGCTTTCACTGCTCCATTTATTTATGGACAATATGGGGATGAGTTCAAATGTCGAATGTGAAAATATTCAAGCAAATCATCTACAATCTTGTTATTTAGATTTGAGCTATTGTGAATAATGATTGCTTTTGGAACTCCATATCTGGCAATGATGTCTCGCCTAATGAATTTTGCGACATTCTTGGCGGTGACATTTGTGTAAGAATTTGCTTTAATCCACTTGGTAAAATAATCAATTGCCACCAAGATGAAGCGATGCCCATTTGAGGCCTTAGGGTTGATTGGATCATCACATCGATGCCCCACATTGAAAATGGCTATGGCTCTAACATTTGGTGCAGCTCATTTGGCAGTGCATTGATTCTGTCTCTATAAACTTGACATTAATGATAACATCTCACATGTTGGATGCAATCTCTTTCCATTGTCATCCAATAGTATCCTAACCTCATGATCTTTTGGGCTAGGATATGGCCATTCATGTGTAGCTTGCAGTAGCCTTCATGGATTTCTTTCATGATGCTCAGTTTCTTTAGCATTGACACATCTTAGTAGGATTGAATCAAATGATTTCTTATAAAGAATTTGACTATTGAGGAACAATTTGGTGGCTATCTTCTTTATAAACTTTCTGTCACCTAGTTGGCTTCCTACAGGAAATTCTCCATATTGGAGATACTTCTTAATGTCATGGTACCACGGTTCATTATCAATTTAAGCTTGAATTGGTTGTTGAAGAATGTCAATTCTCAATGGTTTTACATACATACCATCTTCAACTTATAGTAAGGATGATAATGTTGCAAGAGCATTTGTGAAATGATTCTGAGCTATGGAAGATAATCAAATGTTCTTTCTTCAAATTCCTTCACCATTCCTTCTAAGTATTTGTGATATGGTATTAACTTAGTATCTCGAGTTTGCCACTCACCAGTTGTTTGTAATATAACGAGCATGGAATCTCCATAAATTTGCAATCTCTTTACCTTCATTGAGAGCGCCAATTATAAGCCAAGAATACATGCTTCATACTCTACAACGTTATTAGTGCATGGAAATATCAATTTTACAAATACTAGATAATGTTGGCCTTCTGGGGAAATCAACATTGCCCCAGTTCCTAATCTAGATAAATTGATTGCACCGTTAAAATACATAGTCCATTTATCATCAACCAATACTAATATACAATTGTTGAATTGTTCATCCTCAGGATTAGTAGTGTTCTGAAAATTCTCTACCAGCGTATCCTTTATTGCTTGTCTCTTGATTGATTTTTGTGGTGAACTTATGATATCAATTTCTAATAACCAGACTTGCCATTTTGCTAACTTTCTAACTAAAGGGCATTTCTCAAGTAAATACTTGATTAGGTCGTTTTCAGTTACTAGCAAGATTTGGTGATGAATGGTGCATTGCCTTAGTCTGTGCAACACCTAAATCAATGCAAAACATGTCTTTTCAACTGCTGGATAATTCGTCTCTTAATATTGTAAACTTCTTGCTTAGGTAATAAATGGCTTGCTCCTTGTCATTGTTTGATCTTCTTTGGATAAGCATTGCTTTTAACAACTCGTGATGAATTGTTAGGTATAAGATAAGTGGAATCCCAGGGATTAGTGGTACAAGGACTGGCAGACATACTAGATATTCTTTGATATTGTTAAAGGCTTGCTGACATTTTTTGTCCCATTTCACTTTAGCATTTTTCTTTAGTAATTTGAAGAATGGCTTTGCAGTTTCTGATGCGTGCGTGGGCGAGTGACTCCGAACAGAAAATTTCAAGACTGCACGATTTCGGAAAAATGGGCGTAACTTCCTCAATACAGGTCGGAATGACCCGATTCCAAAAGCCACAGATCAAGGACTCGTAGATCTACAACTTTCGTGTTTTGAGTTTCCACAAATAAGCTCTGTGGAGTGAGCGATTCCGGGAGGAAGTGGACGAGGCACTGTGTTTGTGGGGATGTTTGTAACTCGAGGATATGGAAGGTCTATCACCTAAGCCTAAAGGCACAAGCCACCAATCTAGGATAAAGGACCGAGATAATTACAGTTCACCACCAAGGCTTAAAGGAAATTCCACCGACCAAGGATAAAGAACTGTTTGATTCACCACCAACGACGTTGGATAAAGAATCGAGATAATAATTCAACTCACAAAGAGGAATTTTCATTCTTTCAACCAGTCCCCTTACAAATGAGAATATGTCTCATTATATAGAGATTAGACTTAGAATTGAAAACAACATGGGAACTATCAAAACATTAAAGACTAAACAAGACTGAAATAGCATTAAAGGTCTAGGAACTAGGGAATGCAATAAACAACATGGGAACTACCCAAACATTAAAGACTAAACAAGACTGAAATAGCATTAAAGGTCTAGGAACTAGGGAATGCAATAAACAACATGGGGACTAGGAGTCTTAACTCTTCAGCCTTCAAAATTCGTCCATCAATAATAACCAGCAAATATCCACTTCCAAAGAACATTAAATCACTACGGAACTTATCCTGAATAACTCCCTTTTGATATAGCATTGATCAGCAACGAATTTTAATATTGGTATCATCATTCCTTAACCCATCGAAGCAAATTGTAACCGACGTTAGTCTTGGCATGAATAAGTACCGATAGTGTTTGTTTTGCCGAAGGAATCTGCTCAGGACTTAAGGATTGATCAGTAGTCTCGGATGCTCCCGCATCATTCTCCCCAGGTTGTTTGAGATTTGTCCTCAAATCTGGCAAGCCATCATCCTCCAAGTAAGGAGAAAGATCACCTACATTAAAAGTTGCCGAAACTCCATATTCTCCAGGAAGATCAATCTTGTAAGCATTTTCGCCAATTCTCTCGAGAACTTCAAATGGACCGTCAGCTCTAGGCATAAGCTTATTCTTCCGTTGAGAAGGAAATCTTTCCTTCCTTAAGTGTAACCACACAAGATCACCTGGTTGGAAATGAGCCTTCCTCCGATGTTTATTAGCTTTCTTCTTATAAAACTCGTTAGCCTTCTCGATCTTGATTCGAATCTGCTCATGGAGTTTTTTCATTGATTCAGCTCGCTCTTTGCCATCAAAGTTCACTTGTGAATTAGATGGAATAGGAATTAAATCAATCGGTGTGAGCGGATTGATTCCATACACAACTTCGAAGGGTGATCGACCAGTAGTATAACTTGGTGATCGATTATAAGCGAACTTAGCATGTGCAAGCTTCAAATCCCAATCTTTTAGAGATTTACTAACCATTCCTCGAAGTAACGTAGTGAGAGTGCGATTGGTTACCTCTGTTTGGCCATCGGTTTGAGGATGACAAGTGGTACTGAATAGAAGTCTAGTCCCAAGCATTCTCCATAAGGTCTTCCAGAAATAACTTAAAAACTTAGAATCACGATCAGATACAATGGTCTTTGGTACTCCATGAAGGCGAATGATCTCCTTGAAATAAAGATTAGCCACATGAGATGCATCATTCGTCTTGTGACATGGAATAAAATGAGCCATTTTAGAAAACCGATCAACGACCACCATAATGGCATCTTTTCCCCTCTGAGTTCTTGGAAGAGCCACAATAAAATCTATGCTCACATCTTCCCAAGGCTGTAATGGTACTGGAAGGGGAGTATACAGTCCTTGTTGGAAATGACTCTTTGCTCTTTGACAAGTTGCACACCTCAAGATAATAGCACATACGTCTCCACTCATCTTTGGCCAATAAAAGTGCTCTTGAAGGATTTCAAGAGTTTTGTTCACGCCGAAGTGACCAGCCAAACCTCCACCATGTGCTTCTCGGATCAACAATTCTCTAAATGAACTCTTCGGCACACATAATCGATTTCCCTTGAAAAGAAAACCATTTTGGACAGAATATGCACCTTGAATTCCATGTTTGCAACTATCGATAATAGTAGAGAACTCCAAGTCTTCAGAATATAGTTCTTTCATGGATTGAAATCCAAGAATTCTAGAATCAAGAACAGCAAGCATAGAGTATCTTCTTGATAAAGCATCCGCAACAACATTAGTATGGCCAGGTTTATACTTCGAAACGAAAGAAAAGGATTGAAGAAATTCTACCCATTTGGCATGCCTTGAGTTGAGCTTGCGTTGGCCACTAATAAACTTCAAAGCCTCATGATCAGAATGAAGTACAAACTGTTTAGGCCTCAAATAGTGACTCCAATGATCAAGAGCTCTCACAATGGCGTAGAACTCCTTATCATAAGTTGAGTAGTTCTTCTTCGAATCAGTTAACTTTTCACTGAAATATGCCAATGGCCTTTGTTCTTAAACAAGAACAGCTCCAATGCCAACTCCACTTGCATCACATTCAACTTCAAATACTTTATCAAAATTAGGAAGGGCAAGAACGGGGGACTCACATAGCTTCTGTTTGATGAGTTCAAAAGCGTCATGAGCAGCTCTTGTCCATTCAAAAGAACCCTTCTTCATGCATTCAGTGATAGGGGCCATGATTGTACTGAAGTTCTTCACAAAACGACGATAGAAAGAAGCAAGGCCATGAAAACTCCTTACATCGGTGATGGATTTCGGAACCGGCCAGGTTTTCATTGCATCCACCTTCAATTGATCAACGGAAATTCCATCTTTCGAAACCACATATCCAAGGAATATAATACTGGAAGAGAAGAACTCACACTTCTCCATTTTGGCATAAAGCTTCTGTTCTCTCAAGGCTTTAAAGACCTGTTTCAAATGAGATATATGCTCATCCTCGCTTCGACTATAAACAAGGATATCGTCAAAGTATACAACAACAAATCGACCAATAAAGGAACGAAGAACCTCGTTCATAAGCCTCATGAACGTAGTTGGAGCATTAGAGAGTCCGAATGGCATAACCATCCATTCATATAAACCTCCCTTAGTCTTGAAGGCTGTTTTCCACTCATCTCCTTCCCGCATTCGGATCTGGTGATAGCCACTTCGCAAATCTATCTTCGAAAACATAGTAGAACCATATAATTCATCAAGCATATCATCAAGTCTAGGTATAGGATACCTATACTTAATAGTGATGTTGTTGATGGCTCGGCTATCGACACACATTCTGAATGTTCCATCCTTCTTTGGTACGAGTAGAGCCGGAACAGAACATGGGCTCATACTTTCTCGAACATATCCTTTGTCGATAAGTTCATTGACTTGTCTTTGCAACTCCTTTGTTTCCTCCGGGTTACATCTATATGCTGCTTTGTTCGGTAGATGGGCACCGGGCAGCAAGTCAATTTGGTGCTCAATACCTCTTATTGGAGGTAATCTAGATGGCAATTCTTCGGGGAACACATCTGCAAAGTCTTTTAACAAGGAATGCATTTTCGGATGTATAGGTATCTCTTTCTCACTCTTTTTCTCAACCAAATCAGCAATTTCCCGATTCATGCCACCAAGGAATCGAGCGATGGTTTGCTCGGGAACTTCTGGAACTTCGAATCTCATCATGAGTTGTTCGAACTCACAAATATATTCTTCAATACTCATCCCTTGTTGTCTTAGGGAATTCAACTTGAGAAACAGATCTTGCTTATAGGTATCGGGCAAGAACCTCTTCTTCATGAGTTTCTTGAGTTTATCCCAAGACTTGATTCGGCTTTTCCCTTCTCTAGCCCGCTAATGCCTTAAATTCTCCCACCATAGAGAAGCATATTTAGTAGGTTTCAGAACAGCGACTTTGCACCTCTTCTCATCCGAGTAGGACTTGAAGTCAAAAACTCGTTCAATGGCATGGAGCCAATCAACAAAGTTGTCAAGATTGAGACTACCCTCGAATTCAGGTACATCTGTTTTAATCTCACGGTCATTCTCATGGTGTCTTCTTCTTCTTCGAACTCGGTGCTCAGAGGCACTAGAGTTGCCTCCGGTGAAATCAGAATCATCATTAGAATTGTGATGCGAATCTGAATCGTCATGGTGTCGCTGAACATCGGGACGCCTTGCTGGTTGCTCTTGTCTTGGTGGTTGCTCTTGTCTCGCCGGGTTCTCTAGGAGATTGAGAATTCGCTCCATTTGCCTTTGGAGATTCTCTATAGCACGATCTCGCCTTAGGTTGTGCGCTTGCTCCAAAGTCAAGCCTCGTGGAACTTGTTCGTCATCCATGATAAGTAGAAAATAACAACACAAAGGAATCACTCAATATAAGTTCAACCTTGAGCTCTGATACCAACTTGATGCGTGCGTGGGCGAGTGACTCCGAACAGAAAATTTCAAGACTGCACGATTTCGGAAAAATGGGCGTAACTTCCTCAATACAGGTCGGAATGACCCGATTCCAAAAGCCACAGATCAAGGACTCGTAGATCTACAACTTTCGTGTTTTGAGTTTCCACAAATAAGCTCTATGGAGTGAGCGATTCCGGGAGGAAGTGGACGAGGCACTGTGTTTGTGGGGATGTTTGTAACTCGAGGATATGGAAGGTCTATCACCTAAGCCTAAAGGCACAAGCCACCAGTCTAGGATAAAGGACCGAGATAATTACAGTTCACCACCAAGGCTTAAAGGAAATTCCACCGACCAAGGATAAAGAACTGTTTGGTTCACCACCAACGACGTTGGATAAAGAATCGAGATAATAATTCAACTCACAAAGAGGAATTTTCATTCATTCAACCAGTCCCCTTACAAATGAGAATATGTCTCATTATATAGAGATTAGACTCAGAATTGAAAACAACATGGGAACTATCAAAACATTAAAGACTAAACAAGACCGAAATAGCATTAAAGGTCTAGGAACTAGGGAATGCAATAAACAACATGGGAACTACCCAAACATTAAAGACTAAACAAGACTGAAATAGCATTAAAGGTCTAGGAACTAGGGAATGCAATAAACAACATGGGGACTAGGAGTCTTAACTCTTCAGCCTTCAAAATTCGTCCATCAATAATAACCAGCAAATATCCACTTCCAAAGAACATTAAATCACTACGGAACTTATCCTGAATAACTCCCTTTTGATATAGCATTGATCAGCAACGAATTTTAATATTGGTATCATCATTCCTTAACCCATCGAAGCAAATTGTAACTGAAGTTAGTCTTGGCATGAATAAGTACCGATAGTGTTTGTTTTGCCGAAGGAATCTGCTCAGGACTTAAGGATTGATCAGTATTCTCGGATGCTCCCGCATCAGTTTCAAAAACTTGATAGATAAATTGGCCAATGTAATTTAATTGCCCTAATAAACTTCTCGCCTCTTTTACCGTGGAAGGAGTCTTAAGATCATATATTGCCTTGATTGTTGATGGATCTATTTCAATGCCCATATTGTTGACCAAAAATCCTAGCAATTTGCCATATTGTGCTCCAAATACACATTTATTAGGGTTTAACCTCAACTTGTATTTTCTGAGTCTTTCAAACAATTTTGAAAACACTTCAACATGATGTTCTCCTCGTCTGAATTTTGCAATTATGTCATCCACATATACTTCAATTTCTTTATGCATCATATCGTAGAACAAAGTTATCATTGTCCTTTGATACGTGGAACCAGCATTTTTCAAACTCAACGGCATCACTTTGTAACAGAATGTGCCCTATGGTGTAATAAATGATGTTTTTGCCTTGTTCTCTTTCTTCATGAAGATTTGAGTATACCTAGAAAAACCATATATGAATGAAAACGTTTTAAATCCAGTAGTACTATCCACTAGTACATCGATGTGCGGAAGTGGGAAGTCATCCTTGAGGCTTGCTTTATTTAGGTCACGATAATCAACGCAAACCCGTACCTGCCCATCTTTCTTCAATATGGGAACTATGTCAACAATCTATTCTGGATATGGTACTACTTTGATGAATCCAACCTTAAGCAATTTCATCACTTCCTCTACTATTTTCTTTGCCAATTCTAGCTTGGTTCGTCGAAGTTTCTGTTTCTTCGGAGGGATCCTTGGATCGATTGGTAAAGCATATTTAACTATGTTCGGATCATGCGAATATAACTTGATGTTCTCTGAGTAAATCAATAATTCTCTTTACTTTTGCATAAGAAAGACTTTTTCCGATCTTAACTTCTTTCTTTATTACCCATATTGACGGTAATTGTTTTTTCCAATGTAAGTGGTTTTGATTCTTCATGACGAATCCATTTCTTCATGCCCCATTCTTCATCCTCGTTACCTTCTTCAATATCACAAGTGATTTCTTCTGAAGGATTTGGGTCACATAGGAACCTATTATGAATATGCGAATGCTCATGCCTGACACGCAACAAATGTGGTTAGTAATCACATTTGAGGTATAACAATGCATTAGTTTTTATGAAAAACCTTTTTGGAAATCCATTTTGAAATCCATTTTAAAAGAATAGAATGATGGGCTAGTCCTCATATCCTTGGACTTCCTTGCTCTTAAAACCATTTTCGAAACCAAGAGCAATATAGAAACCCAAAGTCTTAAGCCTCACAAGAGAGAGCAATTTTCATCATAGGTTTGATTTTGCTTTTATACGTTTTTAACAAAACATTGAACACTTTTATTGAATTGAAAAGTTTGATTACAACTACATCATCAAGAATGGAAATTGCAACTAAATTTGAAAGTGCGAACAAAACTATTATGAAACTAGAAATTATAAAAGCAGCAATGCAATAGAAAAGACAACAAACAAGTAAGAGCTCGAGAGAATCTTCCTACTCTACTTCGGTTATGATGACGTTGATAACATTCTCCTCAAATAAGCCAAACAAAATAGATTCTTCCTCTGTGCGTAAATCCTCCTCTTGAAGTAGCTTGGAGGGTCTAGGGAAAATTTCCTTAATATGAATCTGGTAGTAAGGAAGCTCATTAGCTTTACCTTTCCATATTGACGGATTAATAATCCGATCACCTCGACTTCCATTGCTTCCATGGTTTTTTTGACCTCGACCTTGACCTCCCTAGTGATTATTAGAGCTCTTTGTGATATAACCTACTCTGTGTCTCTTCTTCGTGATAAGTGGAATAATAGGTTCCTTGATCCCTTGGGCTTTCGACCTATGTTCGTCACCAAGAGTAAATCCATATTGGCGTAACACCTTCCCCGACATAATAGATGATGTTGAGAGTTCTGGAGACTTTATAATACTTCCAACGGGGATTTGCACCATTGAAATTATTTCGAAGGAATGATAGCTCGATTCCTCTCTTACCTCAGGTTTAATATATGGTATTGCATTTTCTTTGGAAGTGGTGAAATCTGTCTTTCCATGTACAACGATCATCTTGCCGTTAATAACAAATTTAACCTTCTGATGAAGACTTGAAGGGATAGCACCGGCTATATGAATCCAAGGCCTTCCCAGCAGTAGGTTGAAAGTTCTCGGAATATCCATCACTTGAAAATCAATTAAGAGGGGTACATGGCCTATATTTACCTCAAGCTCAATATCGCCAACGACATCTTTCTTCATTCTGTCAAACGAATGCATAGTTACCTCAGAGGGTTTAATGAATTCCTCACTAATCCCCAAGCGATGCAGGGTGTTTAGAGAACACAAATTAAGTGCAGAGTCATTATCAATCAATACATGTGATATTTCTTTACCCTAACATCTGACGGCAATATATAAGGCCTTATTGTATGAACGTCCATCCATTGGGAAATCCTCATAAGAGAAAGCGATCTAATTTTTCAAAAGAATAGTGCTAACGAAATCCTCTAACTACACTTCGTTGATTGTCTCCGAGACATGTACTTCATTAAGAAGTTTCATAAGCACCATTTTATGACTCTCTGAGGTTTTAAAGAGATCCAGCAAGGAAATCTGTACCGGCATCTTCCTTAGCTGCTCAATTACTTCATACTCACTGGTCTTCATGACTGACAACAACTGCTTCACATCTTCCTTGGTTACCCCTTTCTTTTCATGATCACCTTCCTTCGGGATATAGTACCTTCCCGATTGAGTTATGGCATCAACTTCTTTACGTGCGTAATCCTAGGGCACGCACTTAGTGTCAAACTTTTCTTTTGGAGGCAAATTAATGATCACAGGCTGTGTTTCCTTTTTCTCAATCATTAGCTGATCAATCAGGAGTTAAATAGTAATTGGCTCAACATGACCTTTTTCTTCCTCATGCTTATCCACTTCATCAAGTTTGATTAGAAATGGTGTAACCATGGACACTATGCTCTTGTTGGCTTCATTTGCATCCATTCCACCCTAATTATTAGGTGTGATCACTTCATTCTTAAAAGCCTAGGGATGGGGTATGTATTTGACATGACAATTATATCGGCCACTTTCTTGATCCAAGAAGTCTACAACTTCGCCTTGCTTCCGTGCTTTACTCACGAACCGCCTACTGCCTCGGCAAGTCTTTTTCTTCTTTTTCTTCTCTCGATCTTCCTTTTCTTTGAGACTCAGTTTGTTAAATGAAACCTCGTCCATACCGCCCCATGCGTCAAGCACAATAACTTTATTTTTAAATGCCCATGGAGGTAGGGTGTATTTGACGCGATAGTTATATTTGCCACTATCCTGACCAAGTAGGTCCACAGTTTTACCTTGTTTCAATGATTCTTGGGTAAAATACTTTTCCCATTAACGGATCCTTTCTTTCTCTTTTTCATATTGATCCTCTTTGTCTTCGAACGAAATTTCATTTCAGGATTCAACTTGTCTTCCATACTGCTCCAACCATCGGGCACAATTACTGCATTCTTGAATGTCCATGGTGGTAGGGTTATTTATTGTGCTTGGAAGTTATACTTACCAAAGTATGACATTCTGAAATTCGACCTATTTTCAGGATTTATGAAATCATTATATCATTGATACACTTTAGTTAAATCTCACTCGGAATTAATCACTCTTGAGAAGACTAAACATTAGGGAATGGCTAGATAAGAATTAAGTACATGCACCTAAGAACTTGGCAATGGATCGACACTTCGACCATAAGGATTGACGAGGACATATTTTGGGCCATTATAGACCGATCCAAGGATGGGACGATTTGCAAATGTTATACAATTGGATTGCGAGTGATTCCGCTTGACCATTGTATGAGTTTCGAACGATTCTAAACTTAATCTGAATGATTGCGTCAATTAGAATTAGTGATTGACTCTCGCAATTACATGATAACCAAGGTTGCCATGGCTTGAGTAAACTTAGACGTGGCTCAATATCGAATCGGCCAAGAGTCGATATGCGAGTCGATATGCATAACTCCTAAAAGTCGCATGTTAGTTTGAGATAAACTAAAGTCGCGATTAATTGGTTTTAACCATGAATTAGAATCCGGAATGAGATGTCAAACTTTCAAGATTTCACAAAAATTTATCGGACATTATCTCATTAAGCGTGGCCAATGGTTAGATTGGTCAGAATTGTTGAAAAAGTGAAATTGGACCGGGTATGGAAAAAGACCATTTTACCTCTGAAGATATTTGAATTCATTTGAAAGGTTAAAGGACAATTTAGATATTTGGACTTTCCCTTCTTTGGCCGAAAATTATGGACTATCCTACCCCTCCCCATATCGTCTTTTTATTTTAATTAACTTTAGGAATTTTGGGATATTAATGTGAGAAAAATTAGGGGCCCTTAGATCTTAGCTTGGGGAGAAGGATAGAATGTGGATCCTTGGATTTGTGAGTGGAGTGGGTGATGGGGTTTTGTTAGTAGGGTTAGTAAATTTAGATCATGTTCTCTCTCTCCCTCATTCTCTCTTTCTCACTCTCTTTTCTCCTTGTCTTCGTCATTCGGCTGAGCTTCACTTCCCCCTCCACCTTGCTAATTTGCTTAGCCTTTCTCAGCTACCATTAGCCATCATGACGCCGCTAAAACAGCTACCGACTGCTGATCCCGCACCACACCACCACACCCTCTCTTTCCTTGCTATTTTCCGACCTCACTAGCCACCACCGAAGCCAACACCATCCCTCATCGTGACCACTAACCTGTGCTTGCCTCAGCCATAGATCACCATGACCAGAGCCGCCGCGGTCCTTCCTGTCTGATTGCCGGAACAATAGCTGCTTGACTTGGTTTTGCTTGGTTGATCTTGCTTGTCTCAAGCGTAGGCTCCTAGTAAGTACTTCCTAAGCCTTGGTTAGAATAATGGGTTATCAATGGCATGTTTAAAGGCTGATTATGGGTGAATTAGAGTTGGTTTGATGGCTGGTTGAGCTTGATTAATGATTTGTGGTTACTGAGTTGTTGCTCGGTTTTGATTGCTGAGGTGCCCTATTGTATTGTTATTTTTGTGAAGATCAATGTAGATCGAATTTGAGAAAGTTTTCTTCATGGAAGTTTATCCTAACATCTTGATGTATGTCATATATTAAATCTGGAATTTCTGGAGATCATTTTCGGGCACTCGAAAGTTTATTTTTAGGCCGTTATCACTCTGCCGGATTTACTATTCACTAGACTGGCGTGACTTTCTGAATTTTTATAAAAATTTTCAGGCCTTTTTTTAACAAACTCCCTTCATGAAATTTTTTAAGGACACTCGACTCTATGGCATATAAAAATTTTAAGGTTTTCTAAGGAGATTTGGGTACTTATTGAAAGGGATTTCTAAGGGCGAACTGTCTGCTTTGATGGGCTAATTGTTTATTTGATTTTGGTTGACAAAAATAGTTGTTTACAGTTGGAATTGGATTTTGTGTCCTCATGAAAAATGTTTATTAAGATGTTTCCAATGACATATCTAAAATTGAGAATTTTTGGAGTTGAATTACTATTTATTTCAAAAGAGTTTCGGTTACTATGCAATTACCAATTTCAAGCCAATTTTGTGCAAAATTGGTTTCTCTCTCACACGAGGGCGTGGCTGGTTGTAAGCTGAGCATGAATTGAATGGCAATTGGCAAATCGAAAGATCAGAAATTGGTTTGAATGTTGAATGCCTGTATGCTCATAAAATATCCTGAAATGTTTTAAGTGGGGTTGTAACCATTCTTGATGCGTTTTATGCAAGACAATGCCTGATTTATCATATACCCAAGAGGCCCGGATGCCAATCCCAGTAGAGGCCGAATTGATGCTTCTCATGAAATGCTGTCTTGATGCATGTGACACTGGATGATGCCGTCGTTGACATAGCGAGACGATGCCCGGTTACCCTGGAAGCCCTATAGCCTGATGCGTTTTACATGGGTTCGGGGAGCCCGAGGGGCCGTTAATAATCTAACCTTTGTGATTGTGATATGCATTGTGGTATGCTATGTGAGATTATTATAGGGCATGTCTGGATTATTAAGTGTTCTATGCATGTGCTTGCCCCGATTTGTGTTATGATGTTCGTTGAATGATTACTACATTGTAGTGGTTTACTAACGTATAGGGCTTGTGCATGTGCCCAAGGCGAGGTAAGGACGCCTGTGTTTGATGAGGCACATTGAGTGATAAAATTGCATGCTCCGAACTGTCTTGCATTATGCATTAGCCTAAGCAAGGCTTAGGTAGTGACTTATCGAGATTATTCTCATTGTTGTATCCCAAAACATTTCAGAATCCTGAGCCCTATGACGATTTGGAAGACCTAAGGACGTCGCTAGGGTACCATAAGGATTGAAGATAGATGTAGTTCCCCTGTCTTTTGGAGTGCCCCTTTTAGTAGAGAAGCTAGGCTAAACAATCACCTGATCCTTTTTTGTATGTGGTGCCTAGATAGCGGCCTCTTGTAAGGCTTGTATGATGTGATTTGTAAGTAGCCTTATGTTTATAAAAGTGTTTTGTTGATGTGATTTCGTTGTTTCCTTGCTACCCGTTTAATTGTATATTGTATGGAGAGTTTGATTTGCTTCCATGTGTGTTGCTCTTTAGTTCGTTCGTTTGGGTCGGCGACAAATCCTGGGATGTCGCATTCTTAATCAACCTAGTAGGGATATTGCGTGCTTGTGGGGATTGGGGCATGACATTCCTGTCTAAATTAGTATCAGAGCAAGGTCAGCTCAATCTGAGCTTGGTTGAGACCTAGAGTAATAAAGAGCGATGACCTTTGGGGTACTGATTAATGAGACCTGTTGTGATCATAAGCTAGAATGTTTTATGTGTGCTTATTGATCGCATGCTTGCGATTGCTGGATGGTTTGTTGTTGTGAGTATGCTAAATTACAGGTGCTACAAGGATTAAGGTAAGAGCGCAAACCCTATTGATTCTGTGTTCCTCATGCTTGTTTTGTGGTTGCTTGCCTTATAACTGTTGTGGTGATTTGCTACTTAGGAATCTTAGACTTGAGTAATTGGCTTAGGTCTTTAATTCCTAGACGAAATTATAGCTTGTTTGGGTGGTAAGAACCCTGTGAGGATGAGCAGGTGAGGAATAGGGAAAATGGAACAGTCTAGTTCTCAAGTCGGAGTGGCGAAAGATCCGCAAGTAGATGGGGTCATAAGAGCTTTGGAGGAAATTAGGAATCTCCTGGGAAGGCAAGCTGAAGAGCGAGCTGCCATTGTTTCTCAGGCTGTTGAAGCCGTTATTGCCGCTGTTAATGGGGCTAATGGAAATAATGGTAATTAGGGATATGGAAATCGTCAAATGCACCAATTGATGGAGCAATTCTTAAAATTGAAGATGACAAAGTTTAAAAGGAAAGGAGATCTTGAGGTTGCCACTCATTGGGTTGAGGAATTAGAAAAAGCTTTTGCACTTCTAAGGTGCACTGAGGAGGAAAAGGTGACCCTAGCAATGTACCAACTTCAAGGAAATGCAAGTGATTGGTGGTAGGCCACCTGAGGTAGGATCTTTCCTTAAGGGAGGCTCCAAATTGGAATGCCTTTGTTGAAACCTTCAATGTGAAACACTTCTATGAGAGTGCACAAGAGCAGAAGATGGCAGAGTTTCTACGGTTTTGTCAGAATCAGATGACTGTGGATCAATATAAGATGGAATTTGCAAGGATGTCTAAGTTTGCATCGAGGATGGTTGAGAATCCTTTGGATAAGGCAAAGAGGTTCAGAGATGGTTTGAAATCGGAGCTCCGTAATCAATTGATGCTGCTGAACTTGAGAGATTATAATGAACTATGCGAGAAAGCTCAAATGGATGAGCGAGACATGATGGAAAGGGCTACCATTTCTAGATCACGGTATATGCCGATTAGGGAATATCTGAACTTTGGTAAGAAGCCAATGACTGGAAATAGGAGATTTGTCCCTCCAGTGAAAAAGAACATTGGAATGCCAAACCATTATTCCAATGCCGCATGTTGGTCATATGGAAGGAGGCACGGGAATAGACCCTACCCAAGTGGGCTTGGAGCATGTTTTGGATGTGGCCAACGTGGTCACCAAGTGAGAAACTGCCTAAACCACAAAGTGAGACTGCCAGTGCAATCGCAGCCACCTCGAGTTAGAAATCAGGCTAGAGCGTTCCCACAGAATAATCAGAACCGAGCCCTAGCTCAAGTAAGGATTTGCACGATGGCTCGCAAAGAGGCGGAGGATGTGCTTGGCGTGATCATAGGTACGGTCTCTTTTTGTGATCATGCTACCTGTGATCACTCTGCTTATGCCTTGTTTGATCCTGGAGCATCGCATTCATTTGTGTCTGAGCAGTTTGTTGCATTGACTGGTAATGAGTCGAAACCGTTAGAAGTAATGTTATGTGTTACCACTCCTCTTATGGACAAAGTGTTGATTTCGTTAGGATGCCCAGGCTGTAAGATTGTTATTGTTGGTAGGGACAACTTGATTGATCTGGTTGTCTTAGCTATGTTTGATTTCGATGTTATTATTGGTTTGGATTGGTTTGTTAGAGAGAGGGCCGTGATGGATTGTGGTAGCAGGGTGATTCAATTTGATCCGATTGATTACTCTAGATATGAATTTGTGGAAAATCGAGGAGAAACTTCAATCCCTTGGATTTCGTCGCTTGAGTTGACTAAGTAATTAGATGAAGGATGTCAAGGTTACTTAGCGACGGTGGTTAATTCGCCAATCGAGGAACCGAGGCTAGAGAACATAGCCGTGGTGTGTAATTTTCTTGATGTCTTTCCTCAGGAATTGCTGGGATTGCCACTTGAAAGGGAAGTGAAATTCGTGATTGAGTTGGCACATGGAACATAACCGATATCTAGAGCTCCCTATCAAATGGCATTGTTAGAGTTGAAAGAATTGAAGGTTCATATACAAGAACTACTAGATAAAGGGTTTATTCGTCAGAGTGCGTTACCGTGGGGAGCACCAGTATTGTTTGTAAGGAAAAAGGATGGGTCATTGCATTTATGCATTGACTATCGACAGTTGAATCAAGTGACCATCAAGAGCAAGTGTCACGCCCCGAACCCCCATCGAGCTCGCGACACCCCCTGCTCCGGTCGAAATGATGCGACATCCCAGGAACGTCGCCGACCCAACCCAAACATCAGAGCCACATGCGGAAGCGAATATAAAAACCCCGGACAAAAAGATGACGACAACGGGGTAGAACACCACAACAATCAAACAGCAACATATTTAAACAGTACCAAATATACAAACATCATATTACAGACATAATTAACAATTAAACATCCGAAATCATCGTCACGACAAAATATCGGGGTTTGGTTAACCTAACTTCCCTATGGTTCAACCCGATTTACACAACCCCTAAAATGCCCTAGGGAAAATCTAAGGATCGCCTTCCGTTCTGCTCCTGATTCTTCGGGCTTGAGTCTCCGGATACTCGCCTGCAGTTCTACCGGGCATCAAAAGCGGTTCCTCGACCGTCCAAAAAGAAAAGGCGCACTTCCCGGGTTTATGGCTGGGGGTCTGAAAATGTCGGTTATACAACCGTGAGACGAATCTCAATAAGTGTACAACCCCAAACCCCACGTAGGCACTCACGTACCGCCAGACGAAAACACGCGTAACACACGACCATCAATTAAACTAACAACCACACACGACCCTACCTGGAATCCAACATACACGCCCTTGCACGTTAGTCAACCACGCAGCCAGTATGCCACAGAAATACATCACAGTCGCGCGCGTGCCTCGATTATAGAGCAAAATCCACTTGGGCACGTCCCATACCATGCCTAGCAGTTTTTATTCCATAATCGAGCATCACACCACGCGATACAAACACACTCGCACCCCAACTCACACCACACGTCACTTTCTTAATTTCACTCGTCCCGTCAATTCTTGCTCATTCTCAACCTTTCCACCACTACCGCGCCCGCGTAAAACGCATCAGGCCAACGGTCTTCTGACCTCATCAGGCATCGTCACCCCGTCGGGCCGGGCATCGTCACCTCGTCAGGGACGGCATCGTCCCGCGTAAACGTACACGCCTCAGGACGGAATCCTACACGCACTTTCCTTCTACCGCGCCCGCGTAAAACGCATCAGGCCAACGGTCTTCTGACCACGTCAGGCATCGACACCTCGTCAGGCCGGGCATCGTCACCTCGTCAGGGACGGCATCGTCCCGCGTAAACGAACACGCCTCAGGACGGATCCTTTCCAACCAATCCCACATTTCCAAACCTTCATTCCACACTCTCCACACGTACCACGCCATCACACAAACACACTACTAAACATACACACTTCATGCACATTCCATAATTTCGCATTCTCGTCACACGAACACGCATCACTTAACCACACGCTCTTGACACGCGAATTCAATACACATCCACATCACCATATCACCACACTTCACGGCTACACAAACACGGCACGCCACCACCCCACATTCAGCCCAATGCACAAACCAAATCAGGCCACAACGATTTCCAAGCCAACCAACAAGCACAATCACATAACCACGCACAATTTTCCATTCAAAGCACAATCCCATTAATTAATCGCACAAATTAATTCCGATCAAACCCCAACATCACAGCCCTAATCCAAGCTCCCTAAACCTCAAAATTTCATCGCCTAATCAGTCCAAGAGAGATAAAAACCGAGAGTGAACAAAATCGGGTCCAAACTGGGCTGTTGCGCAGCGACAGAAATTCATTTGAAATAAATAGTAAATGAACTCCAAAAATTCTGAACTTTGGACACGTTACATAAAACATCTTGCTAAACATTTTCCGTGAAGAAATCGAAACTCAATTCCAACTAGAAACACCTCTTTTGGTCACTTGAAGTCAGACGAAAATCAACTCGCTCCAACAGACCGTTTTTCCCTCAAAACATATTTATTTCAACACCCAAATCACCTTGACAAATCTTGAAATTTTTATATGTTATAGCCACGAGTATCCCCAACAACTTTCGTGAAGGAAGTATTTCGAAAATAGGTCTGGAAAAATTTATAAAAATTCGAACAGACCCGAAGGTCGGATGAACAGTAAATCGGGCAGATCCATTTCGGTCCAAAGATGGACTTCCGAATGGCATCAAACGATCTCCAAAAATTCCCAAATTAAATTATGTTATACTTCAAGATGTTAGGAACAACTTTCATGAAGAACACTTCCTCAAATTCGGGCCACATAAGTCACAGTAAAAATAACAAAAACCAGCGACGCAGCAGCAACCTAACTGGAATCAGCCAACACACACCACCGAGCACATCCAGCCACGAAATTCACCCTAAACCGAGCCCTAAACGAGCCTAACAATACCCGAGGTACTAGGCGACATTTGGGGAGGTCACTTACCTTAAAATCAAGATAGAACGGGGCTGGAACGGTGCGGAACAGAACAACAACAGCAGCAGCAGCAGCAACAATGGTGAAGGAAACAAAGGTGAAGAGAATGAGAAAGAGGGAGAGGGAGAGGGAGAGAACGTGGGAGAGGAGAGAGAGAGTGACCTTATCAGAAAATGAGAGGAGAGAGAGAGAGAGGTCAGAAATAGTGGCTGATGGGGACACGTGTCGCGATCCTACGCGATTTCCCATTTTGCCCTTGATCCGACGGCCCTTATTTGTGTCTATCCAATAATTAAAGGGCAAAATGGTAATTCAATAATTCCAATTTCTTTTTCACTTATTTTAGTCCTCAATTATTGCCCAAAATTGTCCAAAATTCGGAATTCCCAGTACCGGGTCCAGGGGCAAAATGGTAATTTTCCAGTCCCGGGGCGAAATTCCATTTTTCGCACATACGCGTTCCATATATGCGTGGCCAACATAATATGGCGTCCGAATCGAAAAATTCACTTTCTAAGTCCTCGAAAATCGACTGCGAAGTTTCGGGAATAAAATAATATTATTTTCCAATTTTTGTCGAAATTCCCGTTTTTGTCCAAAACCACTCTAAATGTGCGTGGCCACCCCAAAATGACCTTGGCCGCGAAAAATAACCTCAAACGGCCTTCGAATCCAGCCCCGGTACCCACAGGGGCAAAACCGTAATTTTTCCGGCCCCGGACCGAAATCCATTTTTTTACAGAAATGGGTGGCCCCAAGGTTGGCCAAGCCAAAAACGTCATTGGCCGCCCAAAATTGTCACTTTCAAAATTCTCGATTCCCGGGCCCGAATTCCAAGAAATGACTAAAATTGACCAATCGCGACTTTAGCTTATCTCTGGCTAACGGGTGGCTCATTAGGATTACGCGCTCTCGACCCGTGACCGACACTAAGTCAAATCACGTTTAAGTTTGCTCGAACCAAGGCGACCTCGATTGTCATATAATTGCGAGGGTCTGTCACTAGTGCCCTTCGGACACGATCAATCAAATAGATCGGTCTCGGTTGGCTCAAAACATTCCCTCGTCAATCCATATGATCGAAGATCGAACCAAGGTCAAGTTCTTTGGTCGTGCGAACTCAATCCCGTACTGGCCTTACCCCTAAGGTTAGCATCCCGAGAATGCGCGGGTCCCAGGTGAGATCTCACTATAGTGCATTGATCAATTTCATTTCTTAAATCCCGGGAAAAGGATCGAAAATTCAGACTGTTACAGCAAGTATCCATTACCAAGAATCAATGACTTGTTCAATCAACTGCAAGGGGCATCAGTATTCTCAAAAATAGACATAAGAATGGGCTACCAACAGTTAAGGATCAAGAAAGAGGATATACCGAAGATGGCATTTCATACAAGATATGGACATTATGAGTTTACTGTTATGCCGTTTGGATTGACTAATGCCCTAGCTGTCTTTATGGACTTAATGAATCGAGTGTTTAAGGAATTCTTAGATCAATTTGTTATTGTATTCATTAACGACATCTTGGTGTATTCAAAAACCCTTAAGGAACATGAGCAACATCTAAGGATGGTTCTACGGACTTTAAGAGAACATACACTCTATGCCAAGTTTAGTAAGTGAGAGATTTGGCTAAATCGAGTGGCATTTCTTGGACAAGTGATTTTCGAAGATGAAATTTCAGTGGATCCGACTAAGATCGATGCAGTCACAAATTGGCCGAGGCCTACGGTAGTGACAGAAGTTCGAAGCTTTCTAGGACTTACGGGCTATTATAGAAGATTTGTGAAAAGGCTTTCCGCGATAGCCACTCCTTTGACGCGTCGACTAAAGAAGGAAACGAGGTTCGAATGGATAGACAAATGCAAAAGCAGTTTTCAAGAGCTGAAGCATAAGTTGACTACCATACTTGTGTTGACAATATTATCAGGTCCCGAAGGATATGAGATCTATAGTGATGCATCGTTAAAGGGATTATGATGTTTTCTAATGCAACATAGAAGAGTGGTTACATACGCATCGCGACAATTACGGCCTCATGAGCTGAACTACTCGACGCATGATTTAGAATTTGTAGCTATCATATTTGCATTAAAGATTTAAAGGCATTATCTGTGTGTAGAAAGGTTTCAAATTTACACGGACCATCAGAGTTTAAAGTATTTGTTTTCCCAAAAGGAGCTAAATATAAGACAACGTCGTTGGATAGAACTTCTTAAGGATTATAACTGCGACATTTTATACCATCCTGGGAAGGCTCATAAAGTAACGGATGCACTTAGTAGGAAATCGAGCATCGCACATATGATGGTTAAAGAGTGGACTCTACTTGAAGGATTACGGGATTCGGAATTTAAGTTTGAGGTAGGACACCTCTTGAGTCTATTAGCTACTTTGAGGATCGAGCCGGAAGTTCAGTCGAAGATTAAGGCATCGCAATCTACGGACCTTGAGGTGCAAAAGATTTTGATTATGGATGCAACTAAGAGAAAAATCGACTTTCAAGCTTCCGAGGACGGAATCTTAAAATTTTGTGGAAGATTGTGCATGCCGTGTGCCGAATGATGCGGAGCTTAAGAAGAAAATCTTAGCAGAAGCTCATCGTAGCAACTTTGTATTGATCCAGGCAGTATGAAGATGTATTAGAATTTTCGTAAGCATGACTAGTGGAACGGAATGAAAGTGGACATAGCCAAACACGCAGCAAAGTGCCTAATGTATCAAGAAGTGAAGTCACAGTATTATAAGCTTAGTGGATTGTTGCGACCATTGGAAATCCTAGAATGGAAATAGGAGCATATTACTAGAGACTTCGTCATAGGTTTATTGAGGAGTCAGAGAGGCCACAACTCAATATGGGTTGTCGTTGATAGATTGATTAAGTCAGCACATTTTCTAGCAGTTCAAAAGGACTTCACAATGGATAGGTCCGCCAAGCTGTATATGCGACAAATAGTCCATCTTCATGGAGTGTCAGTGATGACTACATTGGACAGAGACCCCAAGTTTATAGCCACGTTTTGGAAAAGTCTTCGGACGGCCATAGGGACGAAGCTGTAATATAGCACGGCCTATCATCCGCAGACGGATAGTCAGTCTAAGAGGACAATTCAGACACTCGAGAACATGTTAAGAGCATGTGTGATAGATTTTAAAGGTGGATGGAAACAACAGCTGCATTTGGTCGAGTTTGCCTACAATAACAGTTATTAGTAGAGTATGAGAATTGCACCATTTGAGACATTATATGGCTGACTTTGTCGAACTCCAGTTTGTTGGGATGAAGTTGGGGAACGGAGTATAACGGGTCTTGAATTGGTACAGCAGTCAATTGAGGCAGTTAAGATCATCCGAGACAGGTTTAAGACCACTCAAAGTCGTTAGAAGAGTTATGCAGATTGGAGACGTAGACCTTTGGAGTTTCAAGTGGGAGATCATGTCTTCCTTAAGGTATTGCCAATGCTAGGAACGTCCCGATTTGGTAAGAAAGGAAAGTTGAGTCCAAGGTACGTAGGTCCGTTTGAGATATTAGAAAAGATTGGGACTTTGGCTTACCGACTTGCCTTGCCACTGAATTTGCTTCAAGTTCACAATGTCTTCCACTTGTCCATATTGAGAAAGAACAAACTGAATCTGACCCATGTGCTGAATTATGAAGAAATAGACATGGACGACAGAGTATCGTATGTAGAGAAATCTATTCGGATAGAGGATAGAAAAGAGCAGGTCTTGTGGAATAAGATAATCTCATTGGTTAAAGTCATTTGGCAACATTACAGTACCGAAGGAGCTACTTGGGAAAGTGAAAAAATCATGAGACATCAGCACTCCTATTTATTTGTGTAGTGTAGTTGGTGCAAATTTCAATGACAAAATTTTTGTAAGGGGAAAGAGTAATGACATTATGAAATTCAACCAATTTTCGGGATTTATGAAATTTTTATATCATCGATGCACTTTGGTTAAATCTCACTCAGAATTGATCACTCTTGAGAAGACTAACCATTAGGGAATGGCTAGCTAGGAATTAAGTACGTGCACCTAAAAACTTGGCTATGGATCGACACTTCGACTATAAAGATTGACGAGGAGATATTTTGGGCCATTATAGACCGATCGAAAGATAGCTATGGGACGATTCGCAAATATTATACAATTGGATCGCGGATGATTTCTCTTGACCATTGTATGAGTTTCGAATGATCCTAAATCTAATCCGAACGATCGCATCAATTGGAACTAGTGATTGACCCTCATAATTATATGTCAACCGAGGTCGTCATGACTCGAGTAAATTTAGATGTGGCTCGATATCAAATCGGCCACGAGTCGATATGCATAACTCCTAAAAGTCGCCTATTAGTTTGAGATACACTAAAGTTTCGATTGATTGGTTTTAGCCTTGAATTAGAATCCGGAATGCGATGTCGAACTTTCAAGATTTCACAAAAATTTATCGGACGTTGTCTCATTAAGCGTGACCAACGGTTAGATCGCTCAAAATTATCGAAAAAGTGAAATTGGACTGGGAATGGGAAAAGACCATTTTATCCTTGAGGATATTTGAATTCATTTGAAAGGTTAAAGGATAATTTGGACATTTGGACTTTCCCTCCTTTGGCCGAAAATTATGGACTATTCTACCCCTCCCCATCTTGTCTTTTTATTTTGATTAACATTTAGGAATTTTGGGATATTAATGTGAGAAAAATTAGGGGTCCTTGGATCTTAGCTTAGGAAAAATGATAGAATGTGGACCCTTGGATTTATGAGTGGAGTGGGTGATGGGGTTTTGCTAGTGGAGTTAGTAAATTCAGATCATGTTCTTTCTCTCCCTCATTTTCTCTTGCTCACTCTCTCTCCTCCTTGTCTTCCTTATTTGGCCGAGCTTCACTTTCCCCTCCACCTTGTTGATCTGCTCAGCCCTTCTCAGCCACCACTAGCCACCATGACGCCGTCGGAATAGCCGTCAGCCGCTGATCCCACACTACACCGCCACACCGTCTTATTTTTCCCTCTATTTTCTTGTTGTTTTCCGACCTCACTAGCCACCCCTAAAGCCAATACCACCCTTAATCATAATCACCAGCTTGTGCTCGCCTCAGCCATGGACCGTTGTGATCGGAGCCGCCGCGGTCCTTCCCGTCCGATTACCGGTACAGCAACTGCTGGACTTGGTTTTGCTTGATTGATCTTGCTTGTCTAAAGCTTAGGCTCCTAGTAAGTATATGCTCCTAGTAAGTACTCCCTAAGCCTTAATTAGGATAATGGGTTATCAATGACATATTTAGGAGCTGATTAGGGGTGAATTAGAGTTGGTTTGATAGCTAGTTAAGCTTAATTGATGATTTGTGGCTGCTGAGTTGTTGCTCGGATTTGATTGCTGAGGTGCCATGTTGTTTTGTTATTTTTGTGGAGACAACATGGACTGAATTTGAGGAAGTATTCTTCATGGAAGTTTACCCTAACATCTTGATGTATGTCATATATTAAATTTAAAATTTTTGAAGTTCATTTTCGAATATTCGGAAGTCTATTTTTGGACCGTCACCATTCTGCCAGATTTACTATGCACCCGACCGACGTGCCTTTCTGAATTTTTATAAAATTTTCCAAGCCTCTTTTTAACAAACTTCCTTCATGAAAGTTGTTAAGGACACTTGTCTCTATGACAAATGAAATTTCAAGGTTTTCTATGGAGATTTGGGTAATAGTTGAAAGGGATTTCCAAAGTCGAACTGTCTGCTCTGGTGGGCTAATTTTTTATCTGATTTTGGGTGATAAAAAGAGTTGTTTACAGTTGGAATTAGATTTCGTGTATTTATGAAAAATGTTTACAATGACATATCCACAATTCAGATTTTTAGAGGAGAATTACTATTTATTTCAGAAGAGTTTCAATTACTGTGCAATTGCCAATTTTAAGCCCAATTTTGTGCAAAATTGATTTTTCTCTCTTAGGAACTTTTCAATGTTATTGTTGCATGTGAGAGCATGGCTAGTTATGAGTTGGGCATGAATTGAATGACAATTGGCTAATCGAAAGATGAGAAATTGATTTGAGTGTTGAATGCTCATATGCTCACATAATACCTTGAGGCGTTTTATGTGGGGTTTGTAACCCGTCTTGATGTGTTTTACGCGAGACAATGCCCGATTTATTAGATACCTTGGAGGCCCAGATGTCAATCGCAGTAGAGGCTGGATTAATGCTCCCCATGGAATGTCTTTTTAATGTGTGTGACATGGGACGATGCTGTCGCCGACGTAGCGAGACGACGCTCGATTACGCTGGAAGCCCTATAGCGTGATACGTTTTATGCGGGTTCGAGGAGTCCAAGGGGCTGCTAATAATCTAGACCTTATGATTGTGATATGCATTGTGGTATGCTATGTGAGATTATTATTGGACATGTTCGGATTATTAAGTGTGCTATGCATGTGCTTGCCTCGAATTGGCTTATGATGTTTGTTGAATGATTGCCACATTGTGGTGGTTTACTAAAGTGTAGGGCTTGTGCATGTGCCCGAGTCGAGGTAAGGACGCCTATGTTTGATGAGGCATGTTGAGTGAAAAGATTACATGCTCCGAACTGTCTCGCATTATGCGTTAGCCTAAGTGAGACTTAGGTAGTGATTTATTGAGATTATTCTCATTGTTGTATCCCAAAACATTTCAGAACCCTGAGCCCTATGACGATATGGAAGACCCGGGGATGTCGCTAGGGTACCATGGGGATTGAAGATAGGTGTAGTTCCCCTGTCTTTTGAAGTGCCCATTTTGGTACAGAAGCTAGGCTAAACAACCACCCGATCCTTTTGTTGTATGTGATGCCTAGATAGCGGCCTCTGGTAAGGCTTGTATGATGTGATTTGTAAGTAACTTTATATTTATTGTAACATCCTGAATTTCGACCTATTTCCGGAATCAATGAAATAGATGTTATTTCTCATTTCATTTTAGTAAGTCTCGCCCGGAACTGATCATTCTCGGGATACTAACCTTTAGGGAATGGCTACCTAGGGAAATATACGTGGACCTAAGAACTCGATCATGAGTCGACCTTCGATGACGATTGAGGTCGCCATGACTCGAATAACCCTAGGTCGATACGCGTAATCCCTAAACAGCCGCCCGTTAGTGAGAGACCCTAAAATTGAGATTGGGCGATTTTAATCGTGAAATTGGATCCGGACTTGAATGTCGATTTTCGGGGTCGTGCGCGACTATTTTTACGAGGACGACGTCATTTTAGTGTGGCCAATGATATTTAGGGTTGGTATGGTCGAAAAATGGAAATTCGGCCCGGGACTGGAAAGTTACGACTTTGCCCCTAGGCCTATTATTGGGTATTCCGAATTTTGGAGATTTTGGAAATTAAATTTGGGGATTTATTTGTGGATAAATATCAGCCCCAAAAGATTTGACCAAAATGCCCTTGGATATTTTGGTTTGGATTAATCTTGGCCAAGTAAGGAGGGGTAAAATGGGTATTTTGAAAATTTGTTCAAAAATTGATTATTTAAGTAAAAAATCTTCTCTCTCTTCTCATTCCTCTCATTCTGCCCCACGGCAGCCCCCTCCCCACCAAATTCTCCCTCTCTCTCCCTCCCAAACTCTCCCCCACCGTGAAGCCTCATCGCCGGCCCGTCGCCGTCGCCGCTTGCCTTCGTCACTGCCAAGCCACGCCGCCGTCCACCGCCATCCCCGCCGTTCGCCGCCACACTACGTTCTAGCCGCTTTAGTCTAGAACCAAGTAAGTCGCTCCCTAAACCTCGCCTAGGACGTCGGGTATTTTTCGGACTCGTTTGGGTGCGGTTTAGGGCGATTAGAGGTTGATTAAGATCTTGATCATGGTTATTTGTGGTTGTTCATGGCTATTGATGGCTGAGTATGGCTTATAGTGGTTGTTGCGGGTTGGATTAGACGTCGGGAATTGAGTTTTGGCGGTTGGAATTCGGTAGAAATTGGTTCGGGTTTAAATTCGTGAGGTTCGGGGTGAATCGCAAATTCGCGGTTACTGTACCCGCCTGATTTGCTATTTTTGTAGATAATTTTGTGGGCCGAATTTGAGGAAGGTTTCTTCATGAATGTTGTTCCCGACATCTTGATGTATAATATAATTTAATTTGAGAATTTTTGGAGATCGTTTGATGCCATTCGGAAGTCCATCTTTGGACCGAAATGGGTCTGCCCGATTTACTGTTCACCCGACCTTCGGGTCTGTTCGAATTTTTATAAATTTTTTCAGACCTATTTTCAAAATACTTCCTTCATGAAAGTTGTTGGGGACACTCGTGGCTATAACATATAAAAATTTCAAAGCTTTTCAAGGTGATTTGGGTATTGAAAGAAATATATTTTGAGGACAAAATGGTCTGTTGGAGTGAGTTGATTTTTGTCTGACTTCAAGTGACCAAAAGAGGTATTTCTATTTGGAACTGAGTTTCGAGTTCTTCACGGAAAATGTTCAACAAGATGTTTTAAGCAACGTGTCCAAATTTCATAATTTTCGGAGTTCGTTTACTATTTATTTTGATGGGATTTCGGTCACTGTGTAAACTGCCAGATTTTACCCGGATGTTATGAATTGAATTGTGTACGTGATTGTGCGATTTGTGGTTGTTGGCTGATTTGGGAATGTGTTTCGGGTTGTGTACGTGTGGTTGTATATGTCACGTGCGTGGCCGTGTGTGCCCGTGTGTGTGGCTGTGAATGTGGTGGTGTGATAGTGCATTCGCGTATTGAATTCGCGTGCCAAGCATGTGTGGCCGTGTGACTTGATTGTGCAATGGTAACGTGTGTTGGCGTAAGGCATGTGTGGCGTGGGATTGTGTATGGTCGTGTGGTACGTGTGGTATGAGTGGAACAAAGGTACGTGAATGTAGGATTGGTTTGAAAAGTGAGACCCTGAGGCGTGTTCGTTTACGCGGGGTAAGGTCCGTCCTGAGGCGTGTTCGTTTACGCGGGACGATGCCGTCCCTGACGAGGTGACGATGCCCGGCCCGACGGGGTGACGATGCCTGACGTGGTCAGAAGACCGTTGGCTTGATGCGTTTTACGCGGGCACGGTAGAAGGAAAGTGTGTGTAGGATTCCGTCCTGAGGCGTGTACGTTTACGCGGGACGATGCCGTCCCTGACGAGGTGACGATGCCCAGCCCGACGGGGTGACGATGCCTGACGAGGTCAGAAGACCGTTGGCCTGATGCGTTTTACGCGGGCACGGTAGTGGTGGAAAGGTTGAGAACGAGTGGAATTTGGCTTGACATGTGAGGATTGTGAAAGTGATGCATGGTGTGAGTTAGTGTGCGAATGTGTTTGTACCGCGTGATACAGTGCGCGATTATGGGGTAAAATCTGCTAGGCATGGTATGGGACGTGCCCAAGTGGGTTTTGCTTTATAATCGAGGCACACGCGCAGCTGTGATGTATTGCTGTGGTATGATTGGCGTGTGTATTGATATGTGGAACTCGTGTGATGGCATGTGCGCAAGAATTGTATGTTGGGATCGTGGCTAACGTGCATGATGCGTATGCAGAGAGTCTATGTATGTGTGAATGTTTGATTGCTGGTTGTGTGGTTGTTTGGTTGTGCATTTCGATGTGTCTGGAATTACGTGATAGCCTAGGTGGGGCTTAGGTTGTGACTTATTGAGATGTGATCTCATGGTTGTTTCAACCAAACCATTTCAGAGCCCCCGCCTGAATGTCGAGATTGAGGTCGACTCAAAGATGTCAGGTGAGCAGACAGCTCGAAGGATTCAGGTGGTGATGCCGAGGATAGTGAGTCAGAGTGGACGCCTTCGAGAGGGCGTAGGGGATAGTTCTGGGAGGAGGATGCGCCCTATTTTTGGATAGTGCTGACCTAGAGAGCTGATCTTGATATTTTGGTGGTTTGGAGTTTATAGTTCGGCGTGCTTATAAATTATTTTGTGGTTTGTATTGGCGAATGATGTAAATATTTAAAGGTGTAATATATGATTGGTGGTTTGGCGATTTGTTCCTTCCTGGTGTTATCCAAATTTATTGTCCGGGATTTTTGATTGCTTCCGCCGCGATTTAACTCTGATGGATCATTTGGTCGGCGACGTTATTCCTGGGACGTCGCACTCTTCCGACCGAGGAGAGGGATGTCGCGGGCTCGACGGGGGTTCGGGGCGTGACATTTATAAAAGTATTTTGTTGATGTGATTCCATTGTCTCTTTACTACCCATTTAATTATATGTTGTATGGAGAGTTTGATTTGCTTCCACATGTGTTGCTATTCAGTTCGTTTGTTTGGGTCAACAACAAATCTTGGGATGTCGCATCTTAATCGACCTAGTAGGGATGTCGAGTGCTCGCTAGGATCAGGGCGTGACGCAGAGTCTTCTCCAAAATTGTTTACTATTTTATATTTTAGAAGTGCTTCATGACGAAAGTGGGCATCCCCTGGTCGAGAAGTTTTCAACTTAGCTTCATATTCATCTTCATCATCAGACCTAATTATTTCTTCTTCGCCTCAGATCATGTTTACTGCATTATGCTTAGGAAGAGGATTCTGATGTACGTTTGGTTTGGGCGCTTGGAAGTTAAGTATCTTCTTGTCAATGAGCTGCTGAACCTTATATTTTAGAGTGAGACAATTATCTACGTCATGTCCCCTTTCTCCCATGTGGTACGCATAGGTTTTTTATTCATCATACCAAGGAAACTTTGTAGGATTGTCTCTTGGCAACGCTTTTACCACCAAATACCTTTCTAAAAGTATCATTAATAGCTTTGACAGGAGTCGCGGCAAAGGTGTGAATTGCCTTATAAGTCTTTTCTTTGGCTCAAATTGCTTTGAGTTCTTCCAGGTGGTGTTGGATTGCTTTGAAAATGGCGTCTAATGGATGTTTGGGCTTGACACCATAGCTACCTCACAAACGGGCTCTTTGTCTTTCCTTCCAGGATAAAGCCTTCGCGTTGTTGTTTGTTGGGCTTTCTTCTCTGTCAATCCCCACTCAATCATTTCATCCACCTTTACCAGCACGGTGAATGTTTGACAACTTGACGCATATAGCTTGTCGTAATATTTAATTGGCAATGATTTCAAAAAGAGCTCAATAAGCTTATCCTCGCTTATGGCAAGTTTTACTTATGATGCGACAGCTTTCCATCTCTGGGCATAAGCTGGAAACCCTTCATTCTTTCATTTCTCCATTCTAATGAGATCCTTCCCAGTTGGAAGTACTTCAACATTGAATTTGCATTGGCGGAGAAATTCTCTAGCCAATTGATCCCATTCTGTGAAATCTTCTATGTCAAGTGCAGTGTACCATGCCAAAGCCACTCCTCTCAAGCTATCTTGAAACATGATAATGAGAAGTGACATGTTGTCTAAATACCTCGCCATCTTGCGAAGATAATAGTTCAAATGGCTTTTGGGATAACTAGTTCCATCATACTTACTCACGAACTCTAGTTCCTTGTAAGTTTTTAGAATAACTACTTTTGCATATGGCGAGAATTTGTCAAACCTTTGCAATTTATATTCCTAACTTGCCAAATATTCTTCAATTTTGGCCAATCTCTTGGACTCTTCCTTGTTCTTCACTTTGGATGACTTTTTAGCTAGATCATTTTCTTCCAAATTTACTACTTCAGGGGTAGCTTTTGGAGGATTTTCTTCGACTGGCTCTTTACTTTTAACTATTTCTTCGATTGGAGTTTTTGTAGCATTTGCAGTTCCAATATTAGGAATGGTAGGATAAGATCTGTCACGCTCTAATCTCCACGAGCTCGCGACATCCTGCCTTGGTCGTTAAGAATGCGATATCCCAGGACTTGTCGCTGACTCAAACAAATGAACTAAAGAGCAATACATGCGAAAGCAATACGAACTCTCCATACAACATACAATCAAATGAGGTAATAAAGAGACTTTGAAGAACATCAATAAAATACTTTTACAAACAAAGCATTAAATACAATTGCACAAAATACAAGCCTTACTAGAGGCCACTGACTAGGCCCCACACATAACAAAAAGGATCGGTGGTTGGTTAGTCTAGCTTCTCTACCAAAAGGGGTACTCCAAAAGACAGGGGAACTATACCTATCTTCAATCCCCATGGTACCTTGGCGACATCCCCAGGTCTTCCGCATCATTATAAGGCTTGGGAGTTTGAAAGGTTTGGAGAAACAATAATGAGAATAATCTCAATAAGTCACTACCTAAGCCTCGCTTAGGCTAACGTATATCTCAGGATAGTTCGGATCATGCAAGATTTATCACTTAACGTGTCACAACAATCACAGGCATCCTTACCTTGCCTTAGCATACACAAACAAGCCCTGCACGTTAATATACAACCACAACATGGCAACCATTCATCGTACATAACAACCTGAATAGGGGCAAGCACATGCATAGCATACTTAATAATCTAGACATGCCTAGCAAAATCTCAACATGGCATACCACAATGCATATCACAATCACAAGGTCTAGATTATTAGCAGCCCCTCAAGCTCCCTGAACCCGCGTAAAACGCATCAGACTATATGGTTTCCGACGTAACCGGGCATCATCCCGCTACGTCAGCAACGGCATCGTCTCGTGTCACACGCATCAAGTCGGCATTCCGTGAGGAGCATTAATCCGACCTCCACCGTGATTGGTATCCGGGCCTCTCAGGCATCCGATAAATTTGGCATCGTCTTGCGTAAAACGCATCAAGATGGGTTACAACCCTACGTAAAATGCCTCAGGGTATTATGTGAGCATACGAGCATTCAACACTTAAACCAATTTCTCATCTTTCGATTAGCCAATTGCCATTCAATTTATACTCAACTCACAACCAACCACGCCCCTCACATGCAACAATAGCATCAAAAAGCTCTTGAGAGGGAGAAATCAATTTTGCACAGAATCGGGCTTAAAATTGCAATTGTATGGTAACTGAAACCCTTTTGAAAAAAATAGTAATTTAACTCCATAAATTATGAATTTTGCATATGTCATTGGAAACATCTTGATAAATATTTTTCATGGGGGACACAAAATCCAATTCCACATGAAAACAGCTATTTTTGTCACCCAAAGTTAGATCGAAATTAGCCCATCAGGGCAGACCGTTCGGCCTTCAAAATCCATTTCAATCAATGCCCAAATCTCCTTGGAAAACCTTGAAATTTTTATATGTCATAGACATAAATGTCCTTGACAACTTTCATAAATGAAGATTATTGAAAAGAGGTTTGGAAAAGTTTATAAAAATTCAGAAAGACACACTGGTCGGGTGAACAGTAAATCCGACAGAGTTGTGACGGTCCGAAAATGGACTTTCGAATATCCTAAAACGGTCTCCAAAAATTTTAGATTTAATACATGACATACTTCAAGATATTAGGGTTAACTTTCATGAGGACACCTTCTCAAATTCAGTCCATACTGATCTTCACAAAAAAATAAAACAATAGGTCACGACAAACCAAATCCGAGCAACAACTCAGAAATCACAAATCATCAATCAAGCTCAACCAGCCATCAAACCAACTCTAATCAACCCCTAATCTGCCCCTAAACATGCTATTGATAACTCCTTATCCTAATCAAGGCTTATAATGTACTTACTAGGAGCCTAAGCTTAAGAAAAGCAAGATCAGTCAAGCGAAACCAAGCTCGGCAGTTGTTGTTCTGGCGGTCGGATGAGAAGGATAGCAGTGGCCGTTCCAGTCATAGCGGTCCATGGTTAAGGCGAGCACAAGCCGGTGGTCGCGGTGAGGGGTGGTGTTGGCTTCGGTGGTGTCAGAAAAATGACAAGGAAAGAGGGAGAAGGAAAAGGTGGTGGCGTGAGCAGTAGGATTGACGATCGGCAGTTGCTCGTGTAACATCCTGAATTTTGACTCATTTCCGGGATCAATAATATTGATATTATTCCTCATTTAATTTTAGTAAGTCTCGCCCAAAATTGAGTTCTCTCAGGATACTAACCGAAAGGGAATGGCTAATTAGGAAACGGTGTGTGGACTAGGGACCCAATTGCGAATTGAGCACCGATTCCGAGAAACGGCGAGGAAATATTTTGGGCCAATGTAAGCCGATCTTAGGTGGGTGACGGATTTAGTTTGGCCAATGATATATGATCAAATCGAGGGTGATTCCGCATGACCGAGAGTACGCGCGGTGAATAAATTCCGAAATTAAACCGAATGATCGTGACCTCCGAAACTAGTGATAATTCCTCACGTTCTCCCGGTAATCAAGGCCGTTACGACTCGAGTAAACCTAAGTCGATACGCGTAACCCCTAAACAGCCGCCTGTTAGTGAGAGACCCTAAAATTTTAAATTGAGCAATTTTGATCACAGAATTGATCCAGACTTGGACATCGGATTTCGGGGTCATGAGTGACTATTTTGCGAGGACGACGTCATTTTAGTGTGGCCACATATATTTGGGGTTAGTACGGTCGAAAAATAGAAATTCGACCCGAAGTCGGAAAATGACCATTTTGCCCCTAGGCTATTTTGAGATATTCCGAATTTTGGAAGGTTTTTTTAGGAGTAAACTAAGCTTTGTATCAGCCCAATAATTCTATTCTTGCTTGGACCAAAAAGCCCCTCCTTATTTGGATAAGGATTATTGGAAGCCAAGTAAACAAGGGCAATATTGGAATTTAGAAATGTTGGTCAAAGCTATTAATTGGCCTTGTCTCACCTCCATCATTTCTTCCCCACCAAGAAAACTTCTCTCTCCTCTCCCTCTCCAATCCCGCCGATCTTTTCTCTCTCTCTCTCCCTCTTGCTATGAGTGAGCACCACCGCTAGAACCGTCGTCGCCCCACGCCGTCCAGCCCCGCCGCACGCCGTCCATTCCATCCCTCTCAACGTCTCTTTCTGTCTCTCATTTGGGCTAAGGGACCGCCGGACCAGCTTGGTCGTGGACACCGGCATGAGGAGCCATTCGCCGGATCGCTACCCAAGTGCCGCCGCCGTAGATGCCACTGGGACGCCTCCACTGATTTCGCCGCACTACGGCGATTGGCCGCTCGTTCCTCGCCGGTTTAGTTTTGTTTGGAGCTTAGATTAGGTGAGTGATTAATTCCTAAACCTTAATTAGGCTAACATTTGTATTTCCCGATGGATTAAGTGGATTTTAAGGATTAATTAGATTGGTTTTGGCTTGATTATGGGCTGATGATTAGTGGGTGATTTTAGGGTACATTTGGGGGTTAAATAAACTAATTAAGATGTGGATTAATGCCCTAATGTGGACTGTTTTATGGCTGCCCTCCCTAGAACCGAATTTGACCAAGTTTGTCTAAATTGAGATTTAATTGGATTATCGCTATGAGTGCCCGAATTAAATGATTCAATGACTAATTAGGACTTGATTGTGTTCGATCGCGTGATGTCGCGTGTATATATTTAATTATCGAGATTGATTTGGTAATGGCGGGCCTTAAGTATCTGAAATTGTATTGCTCTAAGTGCATGAACTAAGTGCCGTGTCAAAGTGTGCTAAAATAAAATATTTGGGTGTGTCAATACAATGTCGATCTGTCATATTACGGCAAGAATTGAGCATGCCTTAACACTATTGACTTATGTACTCGTGGTTGAGATTGAGTGCCATTATGCATGGTTTCGCATATTGCATATTGAATGTGGGCTTGAATTACGAGTCGTGCAGACACACATGCTTGAATTGCATACTTGATTGCTTAAATGCCCTGATCCGTTTTACGCTGGACGGTACCCAATTCTACTGGAAGACGGCCAGCCTGATGCATTTTACGCGGGTTTTGATCCATAAGGAGATCGGTATTGCGCCTGATGCGTATTACGCGGGCCACGGAGTGTTGGTTATTGGAAAATAGACCTGATGTGTTTTACGCGAGTCGTGCTCTAATTGAAAAATGAATCATGTGCCAGAGTGCCTCAATGAGCCCAATCATAAGCATGGCAAATGTGTGCCAGAGTGTGTTAGCCATTGTGCGTATCGGTGACTCGTACGTGAAGTAAGCATTAATGAGCATGAGCATGTGTATGGCGTACGTGTGACCCGTGTGTACGCATATGTGCCGTGAATATTTTTATAAAATGCCTAACCTGCAGGGTCATTGTATGTTCGGTCTGGGCCTGAGGGTCTAGGTCAATTGATTAGCAAATATGTTGTTGTATGTATTGCTTGCCCGTCAGGAGGTGCATGTTAGCCTAGTTTAGGTTTAGAGGTTTTTACTCGCTGAGACTTGTCTCATAGTTGTATAAACCCACTATTTCAGACCCTCGGCCCTGAAGATGGCAAAGGCGCCAGTGCGTTTTGGGATCCCCCATCACTTCAACAAGACGATGTCAGTATTTCTGATAGGGAATTGGGAGATGTACATTAGATATTATATCTTAGTATGGGTAGAGACTCATATGAGATCCACGAGTACGTAGCATGGTGTTTTAGAGATGTGGACAGGGTAGAACATAGGCCCCTTTAGAGATGCAGACAGGGTAGAGCATAGGCCCCTTTGGACGTGTGATATTCCGTTTACTGGGAAAGGCGAGTTTAACCCATAGGGTCCTTACGGATAGGTGGTGGACCCCGATACCTTAGCTGAGGAGAGTGCTAGCTTTGATGGTGTACCCATAGAGTTTGAAGTAGATGAGTTCGATTCGATGGACTTGGAGCCAGCCGACTAAGATATTGATTCGGAGCCCATGGAGCCGGACGAGGGGGCAGAGTTAGATGAGGAGCTAGGGCAGCCGTTCGAAGAGGACCCGATGCCAGAAGCCGAGTCAGAGGATATGGACTCGGAGGAGGAGGCCGCGGAGGCCGAGTTCGAGTTGGACTCAGTAGACTCCGAAGGGGAGTAGTCCGTTAGCTCTTCCTCTTCTGAGTCTTGTGGATCTGACCCAGACTGGGTCCCCTAGGTCACTCCTAGTTTTAGTAGGTTGGGCTGTACCTTTTTATCAGAGCCCCATCTAAGTCTAGTATTCCTAACCCCGGGCCACTATCCTTTTTTGATTATAGTGGTCGTTGACTTGTTTTTTTTGAGTTTGTTGTTTGTACTACCTGCTAATGTATATTGTATATATTTGTAATAGTACTGAAATGTATATGTGCTACTTATATTGATTTTCAGTATTGTGCTATCCATGGTCGTCTTGTTTATTGTACGAGTGTGTATATATATATTTATATACGTCGCTTCCGCATGTGCGTTGGTCGGTGTGTTCGGCGTTGGGTTGGCGACGCGTCCTGGGACGTCGCATCAAATTCAACCTAGGATGGGATGTTCGTGCTTCATGGGGTACAGGACGTGATAGCTCCGGCAGCTCCACAGCAGCTGGTGATGGCTGGAGCGGGCTGAGCAGATCAGTAAGGTGGAGGGGGAGATAGTGCTCGGCCGAAAATGGAGGGCAAGAGAGAGAGAGAGAGAGAGAGAGAGAGAGAGAGAGAGAGAGAGAGATGATCATCATCCTACTAACCCCACTACAAAACCCCATCACCCACCGCACTCACAAATCCAATGGTTCAAAATCTATCCTCTTCCTTTAAGCCTAGATCTAAGGGCCCATGATTTTTCTCACTAATTTCACAAAAATTATAAATGGCAACTAAAATAAAAAGACAAGATGAGGAGGGGCACAATGATCCATGATTTTTGGCCAAGGAGGGAAAGTGCCAAATGTCCAAATTGCCCTTCAACCTTTCAAATGAATTCAAATATCCTCAGGGGTAAAATGGTCCTTTTCTATACCCGGTCCAAATTACACTTTTCCGACAATTATGAGAGATCTAATAGTTGGCCACGTTTAATGAGACGACGTCCGATAAATTTTCGTAAAATCTTGAAAGTTCGACATCCCATCCCGATTCTAATTCATGGCTTAAATCAATCAATCGCAACTTTAATATATCTCAAACTAACAGGCAGCTTTTAGGAGTTACGCGTATTGACCTGTGACCGATTCGGTATCGAGTCACATCTAAGTTTACTCAAGCCATGGTGACCTCGGTTGTCATATAATTGTAAGGATGACGTGGTCGCTTAGATTAGGTTTAAGATCGTTCGAAACTCATACAATGGTCAAGCGGAACCATCCGTGATCCAATTATATAACCTTTGATAATCGTCCCATAGCTATCATTGAATCGGTCTATAATGGCCCAAAATATCTCATCATCAATCCTTATAGTCGAAGTGTCGATCCCACGGCCAAGTTCTTAGGTCCACGTATTTAATTCCTAACTAGCCATTTCCTAATGGTTAGTTTTCTCGAGAGTGATCAATTCTGAGTAAGATTTAACTAAAGTGTATCGAAGATATAATCATTTCATAAATCCCAAAAATGGGTCGAATTTCAGAATAAAACAAGATCATTCGGAAGCAATGATGAACGAGTATGGGTTTTTTCTTCTACCATTTTAGTCTATGAACGAGTTCGGATCCGAGTTCTTCTTTCTTCAGTTGTTATGCTACCTGCTTTTATGAAAAGACAAGGTGTTAGCATGATGAAACAATCATGAAAACCTACATTCTTTTCAATTGTCTGATTTTTCTTGTAATTAACAAGGATAAGAACTTTTATAAAACTGTTCACGCGAGCTGAAATTCGCTCTACTAGTTTTCTCGCAGATACTGTTCACCCGACGGTTTTTTGCTGATTCCGGCAGGCATTGGAGCTAATTTTTGGAGGCAAGGTCCCCTAGACTCTCCTCTCTCTCCCTTCCAAAGGGCTCCTCTTCTCTCTCAGTGTAGAGGCCAGGCCATCAGATTTGTTCGATCACCTGGTGCTGTTTCTTTTGTCTGAGAAATCCGACCACGCTGGGTACTCTTTCTGCTGGGTTGTTCTCTTGGAGGTTGCCAACCCCTCCTGAAGGTACTTTCTCTTCGGTATCCCTTCTTCTATGGTGGGGCTGGATTTGGTGGGTTTGGTGGACGCATTTATGCTGGGTTGCAGGAGACCTACTATTGCTAATCCCAGACCTGGCTTATATTGCTGTATTAGGTTGAGTGGGTGGTGAAATTGGTGTGGTAGCTTGTAATTTTCGACCCTATGGAGGTGGATTTTAGGAACCCCTCACCTGGCCTCTCCCTTGTTGCTGAAGAGCAACTGGTGGTAGATGGTCTTGCTGTAACCACTAAGACAGCAGAGCTCAAAGGAAAATCTACATCCTTTACTCATGAGGGTGAACGTCCTACTGGCCCTAGGTTTATCTTGAAAGGTAATTCTAGTCGTAATCGAAGTAGAGGCCGATCGAAGAATAGGAGCCGCTCTCTTAAGCGTGCACATAATGCAGGACCTTCAATTCGTTCTGATCCCAAGCCAACTATAGATGGAAAAACAAATATGGCGAGGCAGAACGTTAGTCGTCCTCAAGGTCAACCCATCCCTGCACCCGTAACTAGAACGTGGGCAAATGTAGCAAAGGTATTGACTAAAAGGTACAACCTAGCATATGTTCCACTGATAGTGGAGGATGGTGAAGTGATTGTGGACATTACACCTGAGGTTGTTGCTGATGAGAATCCACTTTGGCTGGAATGTATTGTTGGGCACTATATCAGGAAGAAAATTGCCTTCAAGTTAACTGAGGAAGCCATTAAGAAATTCTGGGGAAATCAAGTAGTTGATGTAAAACTACATGAAAATGGGTTCTACTTCTTCCGAGTTCCGAATGCTAAATTTCGCAGGAAGATTATCGATATGGGACCGGTCTCCATCTTTAGTAGCACGATGATGCTCCAACAATGGCACTCGAATTGAAGTTTAAGAAAGGTACTCTAGATACTCTCCCAGTTTGGGTCAGACTAAAAGATATTCCATTCTCTTTATGGTCTCCGGCTGGTATTGGACGAATAGCCAGTACAATTGGGAAACCACTTTATGTAGATGTGCAAACAGAACAGATGACCGGGATTTCTTATGCACGTGTCTGTGTAGAAATCAAGGCCACAAAATCCCGAGTGGAAGCAGTGAAGTTTCGCTGGGACGATGAAGTGAATGTGATCAATATTGAATATGAATGGAAACCTCTAGCATACTCTTCTTATAGCATATTTGGCCATAAATTAGGGTCCAATGGATTTGAATGTGCCCCGACACACACTAACGATAGAGCTGAGACTAATGTGTGACCTCAAGGAGCAGATGGTTGGACTCAAGTCATCCGGAAAAAAGGCAAGCCTCCTGCTGACAAGCTAACCAACCAACTTCAACCTGCACTAGATGCTCAATTGGCACCGAACCTGGGGGAGGAAGAACTCCTACTTCTTGTCTTGAATCCCCTTATGGACCCCACCTTGATAGGTACTGATCTGAATCACTCTAAGGACTCTGAGGCAGGATCGAGCCTTTCCTTAGCATCGCGTCCTTCAGGACCAATTGATCAACAGGTTGAGGATCCTTCTCAAACCCCACAGTCATCCATAGAAGACTCTTCCGACTCCTGGATAGTATTGGAGAAGAATAGTGCCTCAGAAGATATGGTGGAGGAGGAACCAGCTGTTGTATCCCCCTCAACACTCGTTCACGAACTATGGCGTCCAGTGCCACAGATGAGTTTTCTAAGCCCTCTCCCAGTTCTACACCTAGCTCGATATGTCCTGTGAAGGCACCTAGCCCTTCCTCCTCAAAAAAGAAATCTAAGAGGAGGAGGCCAAGGATAGCTCAGAGGTAACCTTCATCACTTGTACATATGTTTTTTGGAATATGGAATATCAGGGATCTAGTAGAACCCCTTAGATAAGCAGAGATTCGGGCCTTTATTAGGACAAACCGTCTTTCGTGTATTGGTATTATTGAAACAAAAGCTAAAGCCTCCATTTTTGCTGATATATCTAGAGGCTTATGCACTAATTGGCGGTGGATTTCCAACTATGAATTTTCTCCCTGTGGTAGAATATGGTTTGGCTAGGATCCGAATGAGATGGAGATAAGTCTTATTTTCTCTTCTGCCTAAATGATACATACTCAGCTAAGGCTTTTGAATATGCAAAAATCTTGTCTCCTCACAATTGTATATGGAGAACATACCTTTGTGAATTGGCGTCCGCTATGGGCTGACCTTTTCCGGCTTTCTTTGTGTGATTTGCCATGGATTGTGGCTGGGGATTTCAACGCCATCAGAGACTCGGATGATAGAGTGGGTAGCACAACTCCGTGGATTTCGGCCTTTGATGAATTTGGGGACTGCCTAAACCAAGTGGGACTAGAGGATCTTCGTTATGTGGGCTGTAGATTCACATGGTCCCATTCTTCATGTGACAATCGGAAACTTCGTAAGATTGATCGGGTACTCACTAATGGCCTATGGAACCATCATTTCTCTTTCTCAGAAGCCACCTTCCTTGCGCCAAATATCTCTGATCACTCCCCCATGGTGATTAAAATCTTACCGCCACAGAGTTCCAAGAAACCTTTCAAGTTTTTCAACTTCTGGACTACACATCCAAAATTCTTGGACTTAGTAGCTCAAGCTTGGGATACTCGTATAGTGGGCACACCTATGTATATGATTTGTTGCAAACTTAGATTGCTTAAATCAAAGTTGAAACACTTGAACATAAGTTCCTTCTCAACTATTTCCATAAGGATTGAACAGGCCAGATTAGACCTTTATACTGTTCAGGTAGCTTTGGAACTTCATCTCTTTGATCAGAGCTTGCGTGCTAGCAAAGTAGAGCACATACAGTCCTTCTCTGCTTTGAGAATACAAGAGGAATCCTTTTTTAGATAGAAATCCAGGATTCGATAGCTTAAGGAAGGGGACTTGAATACTAAATTCTTTCATCATTTTGTTAATAGAAGGCGGTTACAAAATCGAATCCTCTCAGTGTCTACAGATGATGGTGTGCTACTAACTGACCCACAAGCAGTCAGGAACCACATTGTTGGTCACTTTCAGGAGCTACTCAATGGTAATTCTGCTTCTATCCAGCCCTCTGTCCGTGAGATAGGTGATTTCATTGGCCGGGGTTTAGATGAGAATCAGAGGAACCTTCTAGCACAACCGGTTTCGGATGAGGAAATTTAGTCTACCCTGTTTTCACTTGCTAGAGGCAAAGCCCCTGGGCCGGATGGGTATAATGTTGATTTCTTCAAAACCTCTTGGGAGATCACTGGACCCTCCATTCTCATGGTGGTAACAGATTTTTTTGAGTCGGTTGCATGCTTAAAGAGTTAAACAATACCATTTTAACTCTAGTGCCGAAGTCCCCTAATGCCTCGGCCATGACTAATTTCCGTCCGATTGCATGTTGCAATACCCTTTACAAATGCATTTCTAAAATCCTGGCTAGGCGTATTGCACATGTCTTCCCAACTTTGATTAGCCCTTCCCAAACGGCTTTCGTTAAAGGATGCAGAATTAGTGACAACATCATGATTGCTCAAGAGTTGTTCGCGGACTTTCATCACGAGGCCTACCTTCCTAAGTGCGCCATCAAAGTGGATTTTGATAAAGCTTATGACACTGTTGACTGGAAGTTCATTGAAAAGGCACTAAAGGCCTTTAAATTTTTGGATTTCTTTATCAAGTTGGGTATGGCTTGTGTTTTAACAGCCAAATTCTCGGTTTCGATCAATGGGGAATTACATGGGTTTTTTGCTAGTTGCCGGGGTATACAACAAGGCGATCCGCTATCGCCGTATCTTTTCATACTGGTTATGGAAGTTCTATCTAGAATTCTAATGGCAAAAACAGACATTCCGGATTTCCATTGGTTTTGGTGCTGCAAAAAAACCCGCATATCTCATCTATTTTTTGCGGATGATGTGCTCCTTTTTTCTGAAGCTCACTTGAGGTCGATTGAACTAATCAAGGAATCTCTTGATCTGTTCTCCAACTGGTCTAGCCTTAAACCGAATAATAGGAAAAGCAATATCTTCCTCTCGAGAGGGTCTTCGGTTCTACATGGCCAATTACTTTAATGCCTCGGCTTTCAACAAGGTACACTCCCTTTTTGCTATGTAGGTGTGCCTATTATTTCGTCTAGACTGCGTAAAGAGGATTGTAAAATCTTGATTGATTCTATAACGGCTCGAGCCCGCTCATGGACTCAATGTTTCCTGTCCTTTGCTGGTCGGTTACAACTCATCAAATTAGTCCTACATTCCATTCAAGTGTATTAGGCTACTATCTTCTCTATTCCGAAATTAGTGTTATATAGAATTGAGGCTATTTTACGGCAATTTCTATGGAAAGGTCCTGACCTAGGCATGGGGGAAGCTAAAGTAGCGTGGAATGCTTTATATCTACCCAAAGAAGAAGGTGGCCTTGGGATACTGCGACTTGTAGAATACAATAGAGCAATGACTTGTAAACACATATGGCTTCTCTTCTCTGATAAGGAATCCATGTGGTGCAAATGGATACACTCTTCTTTCTTAAAAAAATCAAACTTTTGGGTTGTATCCAAACCTACATTTTGCTCTTGGACTTGGAAGAAAATTCTGGATATGTGAGCTTCTGCCCAAGCATTATTTCCGTGGAATATTGGTAATGGACACTTGGTTTCCCTTTGGTTTGATTGGTGACATAACAAAGGCCCTCTCTACCTTATATTCAGCAATGTGGACATATACCGGTCGCGGATCCCCCGGATACTTCGGTTCAGAAGTTCTATGATTGTATATGCAACCTTCAAACACACTTGACACTATCCTGAGCTGGACGGACTCACTGCCAATCTTTGTTGAAAATACTCCGGACAAACTGATATGGACACTATATCCTTCTGACTCTTTCTCGGTAGCGCTAGCTTGGAATCATATCAGAAAAAAAGGGCATCTAGCCCCTTGGCACTCATTCATCTAGGATCATCATATTGCCCCCCGTCATGCCTTTCTCTTGTGGCTAGTATCTTTTAACCGTCTGCCTACCCAGGTACTCCTCTTACAAAACCGCAGGATTGACACCGCCTTGTGCGCTTTCTGTGGTACCAGACCAGATTCGATCAACCACTTTTTCTTTGAATACACTTCTACTAGTAGGCTGGCTTCTTTCTAGGCAACTAAATGCAACCTTCCTTGGTGCAACCGACCTTGGCAAGAGCATATTAGGTGGGCAATGAAAGTTTGCGGTGGATCTTCCTTTGCTCACTGCCTCTCTAGATTTTCCTTTGGTGCATTATGTCATATCATTTGGACTGAAAGGAACAATGCCATCTTCAAAAACAAGAGTGTCTATATCCCGAGTATGCGCAAGCACCTTATCAAAGTTGTAAAGGATAAAGCCATATCCATTGAGGAAGTTGAGGATACACCTAGGAACCGGAAATTACAAAGGAAGTGGGAATCTACCTTCAATCTTCGAAGCGATCTGGATGGCCTCTTAATTCGGTGTAATAGTTCCTTTGGTTTATAGTTGGCCTCTTTTTGGCTTGTTGTATAGTTCCTACTGAGACATCATTGACCCTGTTTGGACATTGGAATGTCCAAACAGGGTCAAGAGTTGGCTGTAGCACTATATTGTATATGGTGTTTTGAAAAGCAATACATATTCTTACCCTTAGTCTTGTATAAAACTTTTCATCAATGTCTTTTTCAAGCAAACATACAATTCAAAGAATTGTAATCCATGATGATTCTTTTACATTTTGAAATTATGTTTTACACTTAACCATATACGTTTAGAAAATGATCAATTCATCATTGCATATAAAATTTGAAATTATTTAATATCATAATCTTAAACTCAAATGAGAATCTAAATCATCCAATTCTAGGCTTCTTGCAAGCTAAGGTAGTTTCCGCCTTTTGGTATTCCTCCCTTTTCTTGATGCAAGATTCCCATTCATTAGTATCGATCACGAGCTCTTTGGGGATATAAGGCTCTATTCTAGGCATGTTTGGAATAATATATTATGGGACATACTCTTTCTCAGGATCTGATTCAACACTCAACGGGACATACGGCCCCACATCAATTGGACGTTTGTTTTCTATCCATTTGATGTATTCTTTGGATGCCATGTAAATCTTCATATCACCTTCCAAGCTTTTAAGTCACTCAATTACTTGTTCTGATGTGTTATCCAAAGATAGAATGATTTTGTGGATTTTGATTTGCAGAAGATTCTTCTCTTCTTCGGGTATAGTTCCACCTGGGATGTTGAAGGCAAACTCCATGGGATTCCACGTTGGCGGAACTTGCTACAGCATCTCAAATTGTCTGACAACCCTTAGGGGGCAATATGCAACTCTTCCATTCAAACCAAGTAGTGGTACCATATTCCCATCTTGGCTTGTAATCTTCACCTTGTCAATCTTTGGCCAATTAACCCGCCATTAGATTTGATAAGGAGTTAGAGCACGAATGAAATTGGCACACTCTAAGAAAGATTGCTTAGGTAATTTGTTTTGAAGACGAATGCATCGCTCTATTGGATTTGTTGCTCAACAAATTTCACGAATACTCATGAAACGATACCATGGTCAAATGTACGAGATAAACCATAGTGAAAGAAGACCAGTAGAAGTTTGAAACACACCCTTTCCATGATTTCGGTACGTGTTTAAAGAAATAATAGTTTGGGCAAGAAGCATATTCGAAAAGTCCCACTTGAGACATTCTTATCTTGCAATCACATCAACTAATAGATCTAATCCCATTCTAGACACAGGGAACAAAATGAAGCCGAAGAAGGCTAGAATGAATACTCGAGTTGAAGTGTTTCCTATTTCCTTAGGAATTTTTGAAAAGTTGGCTATTAGGAAAGATAATGGAAATCTACCCGTGTTTGATTTGATTAGCTTTTCAATTTTGGAAGTTATGAGGTTAAGGAATTCAACTAGAATGCTTACAAAGTCCAACGAGTGGCTCTACAATCCTAGGCTTAGGATTGATCCTAATAGCGGCTTGATATTCTTCTAAAGTTGGTACCAATTCATGTTCTCCAAATTGGAAGGTGGCGGTAGAAACTTCCAAAAAATGAGCTAAGGCCTAGACCAAGCTAACTTGGTGTTCTATATGCATTAGCTCGAGAAGATATCAAAGCCTTTCTTGGACATAAACTTGGTTGTCTTTAGACAAGTCCTTCCACCAAGCAATGAGCTCCTTCCGAGAAATGGGACTTACTTAGATGTCTAGTTTTCCCATTTGAGTCTAATCATACAAAGAAAAAATTCATCATTATTCACCATGGATTACGAATTAACTTTAATGCCTCCATTTCAATTATAAGTCCCTTCTAAGGTAAAGTTCATTTGCATACTTAAAAAGTAGTACAAATGTCAAATTAGGTCCATTCATGCCTTGAAAGAACATATAATTAAGAATGGGGAATAAAACCAATGTTTGATATAAATGCTCTTTTGTCATGCTCCATTTAGACCATAAAGGCCTGGTTTACAACTTCAAATATATCAAAATGTACACTTGATTCATTGAATTGTACAACATTTTGAGCACATCGTCACTTGAATTACATTAAAAATTCGCCATGGACCTATACATTCCATCTAAAAATGAAAGAATAGCCAAATGGAGCATGTCACCCTAATCATTCATTCTAGTATAAAAAGGGCATTTAAATCAATCATTGGTTGTCATTTAGACATTGTTTAAATTGTGCCAACTACCTTATATAATTGAAGGGGAAAGGAATGGAACGATACTTACTTACCAGAGTATTTTGTTTGGTTTTAGGTATACCAACCATAAAGACAAGCAAATGCAACAAGTGAGATTTTGATACCTAAGAAGGGCCTGATATATTAAAAACTCGAGGTCATCACCTTAATGGACAAGGAATTTTATTCCAATAGGCAATCAACCCAAAGCAATGGAATATTACTCCATTTTGGTTATCAGTATTGCATTTAAACGATCAAATGAGCAATTGGCTCGTAGTTTCGTCTAAACACATACCTCCTAAGAGTAATTCTAAATGTAGCTAGGGTTAGGCCATGGGTGGTGTCTGCGAATGATGTAGTGCTAAAGCCATTTAAAGGCATGCATAGCAATTTAATAACCAAACAACACCTCAAAAATTCAATTAAATCACATTCAATCCCAACACCATCCTACAAAACAATGATTAGCAAAGACTATGGCATCCCAGGCACGCCCCTTCCTATATGTCATTCTAACCTCATGCGATTATAAGAGTTTTCAAGCGGAAACGTTTCTTTTTTTTTTTAAAAAAAATAGCATTTAAAACTTGAATTTATAACTAATAAAAAAATATAAAGATATCACTAGCACTAAACTTCAACATTTCTTTATTTATAAACATGGATGATACAAGGGTGAGTTCATACTAAGGAGGCTATGTACAGTGCTACTCCCATCACTATCCTATCAACATGAAACTCACCATTTCATCTATCAAAAGCGTATCACCTATCACATGACCCTATCCCAAAAGGTGTCGGTCATATGTCCTAAAAATGATCCTCCGCATCCTCCAACTACAGCTCACTCCACCCCACTAGAAGCATCGTCATCCCCGTTGTCGGACACATAGCTCCACCCCACTAGAAGCATCATCATCCCTGTTGTCGGACACGTACGATAGGGGCCTTATCAATTGCCCATCAATACGAGCATACACCGCCAAAAAACCTAACAATATAGATCCGACAGGGGGTCCAACATTTATGGTCAATACTGAGATACATCGTACGAACACTATCTCGGGGACGTCAGGAATCTTGAGCTCTGACAGGCATCCTGAGAAGTCAATCGAGGCACCATAGCTAATTGAGGAGGAGGCGGGTAGGATAGGCAGAGCTAACAATCTGTAAAAGTTGTTAACAATAACAGTGAACTAGGCTTAACAAGTAAAATGTCTGTCAACCTATACCAAATAAGAATATAATACATATCAACAGGCATAGGTATCACAGTCTTCTAGCTAGACTTACTAATCATAAAAAATCATATTTTGTTGTGCTCATGCTAGTAATCATCTCAAGTGTGATATTTTAACTCAGTAATCACAATCAACAGCATGATTCAAACATACACACACAACTTCACTCTTGCTTAAGCATCATTATCTCACTCCAAGTCACATGCCCGGTGCGTTCGCCGGACACGCAAGGAGGAAAACTCCCGTCTAGTGGGATTCGGTGTGCACTCTAATCCGCCACATTATACGACGGAATTCTCAATGGCCCGTGTAGGCTTCGTGATCTACTGACCACGGTATCCCGATCAAACTCCCAGGGCATCTAGGGAATTCTCATCCTAGGCATCATAGTCCACTGACCTTAGCATCCCGCAGTCCCTACGGCTCCTTGGGGCATCGTCGATTCGCTAACCGACGGCATTTAATAACCCAGCAAGCCCATACAAACTAATCATTTCATGCAGTACACAATTCATCAACAACAATCATCCTTTCTCAATATCACATAATTCACAGTTTACTACTTTAGTAGGACATATCGTAAGTCGCATTTGTGGTCTCGTTCACTAAAGCACCGCTTTGACTAATCGTCAACAACACATCCCACGACAAGTGGCTAACCACATCAAGGTCTAGCATGACTCACTGGAAAGATAAGAGTTTATACATTTCATCTCCAAAAGACATCAAATTGAGATTCCAGCAATTTCATTTGGAAAATAGTAAGTTTTTATAAATTGGTAAAACTAGGCAGTCTTGCACCAGTTTTAAAATCAGACTTAAATAAAGTGAATGAACTTTAAAAATTCTAAATTTTGGATATATCACCGAAGACACCATGATAAACATTTTTTCATGAAGGATTCAAAATATAATTATTTCTATAAATGCCTCGTTCGGGAGCTTAAAATCAGACTAAAAACTGTTCATCGGGACAGAATCCTTGCCTCTCAAAATGAGTTCATTTCAGTATCCAAATCCTCTCCAAAAATTCTAAAATTTAAATATGTTGTAGAGAAAAACATCCTCAAAAACTTTTGTGAAGAAAGTTTATTCAAAATCATTCTAGAAAATTTTATAAAAAAAAAGAATGTGGAAAGGTCACCGAAACAGAGCACCTGGGCAGTCAAGCACGGGTTAGAGATTTGGTGTTCGTGCTACCCAAAATAACTCCAAAAAAAATTATGAGATTAAAATATGTTATATTTCCAAATGTTTTGAACAACTTTTGTGAGGAAGTATTGCAAAATTCTAACCACATAAATCTCTACAAAATTGGAAAGCAGTAAATGTCCAGTAGAAACTGAATTTGGAAATCACAACTCAAGTTCAAGAACAACTCATGGCTTGATCTACACGAATTTGGTGTTCAAAAACACCCAAACCAGTAGCTAATTTTCATCACCACCATCCATTTTCATTAATATCCTAAAGCCATGCCAACATGCAACCCATTCCAATCTATTATAGGGAGGCAGAATTTCACTTGCCTTAACGGCTGAATACGGCGAGACACGGTTAAGAAATGGAAAGAGGACCACAGAAAATTCTTCTCAAGCCTTTCGTCAAACCTCAAGCCCACGGTGAGAAGGAACTTGGCGGCATGAAGGTCTAGAAATGGCTCGCGAGGATGGATAGCAAGCTGGTGGTGTTGGGCAATGAACTTGATTCAGAACAGAAGAAAAACAACGGAGGAAGAGGTTCTGTTTGGGGGGTACAGAATGAGAAGGGAAGAAGAAGAAGAAGAATAGGTTGGCAAGAGTGAAGAAAAATCAGAGGATGAGGGCTTTGCTGGACGATTCTCCTTCGCCGGTTGATTGAGGAAGAGTAGAATTTGTTGACTAGAGAAAAAAAATGGACAGGTGGCTGTGGTGATGCAAGGGAAAGAGTAGCTGGCGATTGTGATGATGCTGCTATTAGGGAGAGGAAGGAAATGACGTGGGGACTTAGAATGGCTCAATAATTTGTTGACCAAATGATTGAAAGTGGCTGAAGTCTTGGGGATGGTGTGGAAGATGGAAAAACAAAAGGATGGGCTGATCATGTAACTTTGTTGCATGAAGTCGGTGGAAAAGAAATGGCATGCAAGAATTCAACTCGGGTGGATAACGTGACCAAAGTTCATAGTGTAAACGAAGGACATGATAAGGTCAGGACGGTTAATTCGGAACACAACGTTAAAGAATGAAATGATAGATAATTGGAGGATGGTTTTGCGGTGATTGATAAGGCAATGGTACGGTAATTTCATAATAACATCCGCGTCTTCCAAAATTGACACTTTTGCAACTCATCATCAATTATTTAAATTCCCACGTAACGTTTCGTTACGTATGCTTGTTAAACTAACTGACGAAATTTTTGGGATGTCACAACTCTCCCCATCTTATGAAATTTCGTCCTCGAAATTTGGGTCCTTACTTGTTCCTTCAAACAATTGTGGGTACCGAAGTCTTATCTCTTCTTCACTTTCCCATATAGCTGCCTCATCACCATGATGTTGCCACAGAATTTTAACAAGAGGAATGGTTTTATTTCTGAGAGTTCGCTCGCCACGATCCAATATCCGTATTGGTCTCTCAATATATTTTACCTTATCGTTGACATCTATGGTCCCAAAATCTAGCACATGTGAAGAGTCAGGCTCGTATTTCCTCAACATTGATACATGAAATACATCATGTATATTCGAGAGCTTTGGTGGTAATGCTAACCAATATGCCAATTCTCCAATTCTCTCGAGTATTTCAAAAGGTCCTACAAACCTGGGACTCAATTTTCCTTTCTTTCTAAACCTTGATATACCTTTCATTAGTGATACTTTCAGGAACATATGGTCACCCACATTGAACTCTAAGGGTCTCCGATGTCTATCAGTATAACTTTTTTTGTTGACTTTGGGTGGTTTTGAGCTTATCTCGTATCAGCTTCACAGTTTTCATCGTGACTTGTACTAATTCTAGTCCTGTCAACTTTCTCTCTCCTACTTTGTCCTAACAGACTAGAGTCCTAAAGGTTCTTCCATGCAAGGCTTCAAATGGAGCCATCTGAATACTTTTCTAAAAGCTATTATTATATGCAAACTCCACTAAAGGTAGCTTCTCGTCCCAGTTGCCTTTGAAATCAATAACGCAAGCCCGTAACATATCCTCTAGTATTTGTATTACTCATTTTGACTGTCCATCTATTTGAGGATGAAATGCGGTACTATACTGAAGCTTAGTCCCCAGAGCCACCTGGAGATTCTTTCGGAAATTCGAAGTGAATCTTGGGTCTTGGTTTGACGTGATGGTCATAGGCACTCTGTGCAAGCGCACTATATATTTAACATATAAGTCTGCATACTTCTCAAGTGAATAGTCTATTCGTACTACCAGAAAATGAGCAGACTTAGTCAAACAATCTACAATCACCCAGATGGAATCGTGACCACTTGATGTCCTTGGTAAACCTTGCACGAAATCTATTGTTATATTTTCCCATTTCCATTTGGGAATTTCTAAAGGCTTTATCATTCCAGCTGGTTTACGATGCTCTACCTTGACTTGTTAACATGTTAAACACCTTGCTACATGTTTAGCTATATCCAACTTCATTCTATTCCACCAATAATATTGATGAAGATTATGGTACATCTTTGTATTCCCGGGGTAAATACTATAATTACTCTGACGGGCCTCTATCAAAATTTCCTGCTTTAATTCCTCATTATCAGGCACGCATATGCATCCACGGAACTTCACAACTCCTTCATCCATTATGTGAAATTCTAACTTCTTTCCTCTCACGATTTCTTCCCAGACCTTTGAGATCTCGAGGTACGTTTGCTATATTGCTTTAATTCTCTATATAATTAGAGGCTCAATTCTCATCGTAGCCAATGCACTAGAAAGATCCTCAATCTCAAGTTTAAAGTCAGATTCTGAAGCCTTCTCAAGTAAACACCATTCCTTGACCATCAGACTCGCCATAGTCAAAGCAGACTTCCGACTAAGAGTATCTGCCACTTTATTGGCTTTCCCTAGATGGTATAAGATTTCACAATCATAATCCTTTAATAACTCATCCACCTTCTCTGTCTCATGTTTAACTCCTTTTGGGAAAACAAATACTTCATACTCTTATGATTTGTATAAATTTCAAACTTTCCTTCGTAGAGATAGTGTCTCCAAATCTTCAATGCAAAGACAATTGCTGTCAATTCTAAGTCATGTGTTGGATAATTCAACTCATACGATTTTAGTTGTCTTGATGCATAAGCGATGACCTTCCCGTGCTACATCAAAACACACCCAAGGCCCTTGTAGGAGGCGTCGCTATACACAACAAATCCTTCTGATCCACATGGTATTTTTAGAATTGGGGCAGTAGTCAATTTTCTCTTAAGCTCTTGAAAACTTCGTTCACACTCGTCGGTCCATTCAAATCTTGTGTCCTTCCTTGTCAATCGAGTCAATGGACTAGCCAGATGTGAAAATCCTTCTATGAATCTTCGATAGTAACCAGCAAGCCCTAAGAAACTTTGAATCTCTGTTACTGTCGTTGGTTTAGGCCAATTGACTATCGCTTCAATTTTAGCTGGGTCAACCGTTATACCTTCTCCAGTTATTATGTGACCCAGAAAGGCTACTTGATCCAACTAAAACTCATACATACTAAACTTCGCATATAACTTATGCTCTCTCAAAGTCTGCAGTGTAACTCTTAGGTGTCGTTCATGCTCTTTCGGTCCTTTCGAGTATATTAGAATATCATCAATGAAAACTATCACGAATTGATCCAAATAGGGTTTAAACACTCTATTCATTAAATCCATGAATATAGCTGGCGCATTAGTCAGCCCGAATGGCATGACCAAGAATTCGTAATATCCATATTGCGTCCTGAATGTTGTCTTAGGAATGTCTTCCTTCTTAATCCTAAGCTGATGATAACTTGATCTTAAGTCAATCTTTGAAAATATAGATGCCCCCTGCAATTGGTCAAATAGGTCATTAATCCTAGGCAAAGGATACTTGTTCTTGATCGTGATCTGATTCAGTTGCGATGCAGAGACGCATCGATCCATCCTTCTTCTTTACAAATAAGACAGGTGTACCCCACGGTGATGCACTTGGCCGAATAAATCCTCTATCAAGCAATTCTTGCAATTGTACTTTTAATTCCTTTAGCTCCGTTAATGCCATCCTATATGGGGCTTTCGAAATGGGCTCTACTCCTGGGGCCAATTCTATAACAAATTTAACTTCTCGTTTCGGTGGTAGTCCTGGCAACTCTTCAAGAAATACATCTGGAAATTCTTGAACTACTGGAATTTCCTCAAGTTTCGATTCCTTCTTAACTTGATCCTTAACCATTGCTAAGTATCCTCAATAACCATTATTGAGAAGTCGGTGTGCCTCGAGTGTTGAGATAAGTAGCAATGAAGAATTCATTCCATTTCCGACAAATTCAAAGCTAGGGTGATCTGGTGGGTTAAACTGAATCACCTTCTTATAACAATCTACATTGGCCCGTTGCTTACTAAGCCAATCCATTCCTATGATAACCTTAAAGTCGTACATAACTAAAACTATTAGATCTATTCTCTAATCCACTCCACCTATAGAGATCTTACAATCCCTACATGTCAATGTTGATAATATCATATCCTTTAGAGGTGTAGAGACACTCAAAGGCACTTCAATCCAATTAATTGCATAAACCTTGCAGACACAAAGGAATGCGTAGAACCCGTATCAAATAATGTGAATGCTGCTTGGTCACATAAGGAGAGCATACTTGAAATAACAGTCTTGGAAGCTTCCGCTTCCTCCTGAGTGATCGCATACACTTTTCCTTGCGTCGGCAGCCTTTGCAAATTGCTTGGTGGTGATACTCTGCCCTGAGTTGGTTGTTGTAATTGCCGTGCTGGCGGTGCACTAAGTTGTGGTCTCCCTTCAGGGCAATCTTTAACAACATGACCGGGTTGTCCACACCCAAAACACCTCTTTAGCGTTGGACACAGTGCATTCCCGTGTTGTCTCCCACACTAGCGGCAATTTCCGTTTGGAAATAACCTCTGCTCCATCGACTGATTATTCCACGATCTCATGTTACTACGTCTCTTATTAGGAACAAAAGAAGGTTTTCCAAACTGGAGGGGCCTTTTGCCAAATCTGACATTATCCTGTGTGGCTTGATGACTTGCCTTACCCTGTCCCATGGCCTCTAGTTCTCCTTTAATCAACTCCTGTTCAATGAATTGGGCACGTTTGTAAAGTACATTATAGTCCCTTATATCGAAGGGTACTAACTGCCTTCTGTTATCAGTTCTTAGCCCATTCAAAATTCTCTTGGCTTTGTATTCTCTATTTTCCACGATACGAGGCGCAAACCGAGATAATTCAGAAAACTTAGCCTCATACTGATCCACCGTCATATTATTTTGACAAAGCTGTATGAACTCAGCTATTTTTTTTTTTTTTGGTAAAGGTAAGTATACATTTAACTTTTCACAACACCAAATACAAACTAAAGCACCGACCAAAACTTGAACCTGATAGGACACAGGGCTGTCCAACTAGGGTCAAGGAAGGTCCTGCAAGAACTATACAAGAAAGGAAAACAAAGAAAAGCGGAGAAACCGAATTACAACCAAGTCCTATCCACATCAAAGATGGAAGGTGGAAGTTCCCACTTTCTTTGGAAAATACGGTTCCTAGGAGTGTCGTGTACTTTCCCCATAGAGATGGCTTTGTCTTTGATAACCTTGATAAGGTGCTTGCACATACCCGGGAGGTAGACGGTCTTGTTCCTGAATATGGCATTATTCCTTTCAGTCCAAATAATGTGAACTAGAGCTCCAAAGGAGAAACGGGAAAGGCAGTTTGTGAAAGAAAGGCCACTGCAAACTTTCTTAGCCCATAAGAGGTGATCATGCCACTGACGGTTACGGCAAGGGAGGTTGCATTTGGTAGCCCAGAAGGAAGCCAGCCTATTTGTGGAGGGGCACTCAAAAAAGAGATGGTTGACCGAATCCGATCTGATACCGCAGAAAATGCATAAAGCATTGTCAATCCTACGGTTTTGGAGGAGGACATGGGTAGGCAGCTGGTTGAGGGAGACTATCCACAAGAGGAAAGCATGACATGGTGCAATATGATGGTCCCAAATAAAGGAGTGCCAAGGGACTGGGTTACCTCTACTTCTTAATTGGTTCCAAGCTGAAGCAACCGAGAAGGAGTCCGAAGGAGGTGGGGTCCAGATCATTTTGTCCAAAACATCATCCACAAAGAAAGGAGGTGGCTCAGTCCAGCTCAGAAAGGTGTCTAGAGCGGATGAGGGTTGCCAAGTGTTGTCATAGAACTTCCGGACTGAAGTATCCTAAGGGATCCGCGACTGGTATATGTCAACATTACTAAAAATGAGGAATAAAGGACCTTTGTTGTGCCACCAGTCAAACCAAAATGAAGTAGAGTGACCATTGCCTATCTTCCACCGAAAGAGTGCTTGGGCTGGGGTACGCAGATCAAGGAACTTCTTCCAAGTCCATGAACAAAAGGTAGGCTTGGAAGCCACCCAGAAATTAGATTTTAAAAATGTAGAATGAATCCATTTACACCACATGGATTCCTTATCAGAGAAAAGGATCCATATGTGTTTTAGCATCATAGCTTTATTATATTCAACAAGTCGTTGAATACCGAGTCCACCTTCTTCTTTGGGAAGACAAACATTGTTCCAGTGTACCTTTGCTCCTCCAGTACCAAGATCAGGGCCCTTCCATAGGAACTGTCTCAAAATGGTCTCAATACTGTATAAGACAGATTTCGGGAGGGAGAAGATAGCCGCCCAGTACACCTGTATGGAATATAGGACAGATTTGATGAGTTGAAGTCTCCCTGCAAATGATAGGAACCGTTGGGTCCAAGAGCGAGCCCTGGCTGTGATTGAGTCGATTAGGATCTTGCAATCCTCTTTACGAAGTCTGGTCGATATGATGGGCACCCCTAAATAACGAAAAGGAAGTGAGCCCAATTGAAACCCAAAGCATTGCAGCAATTGGTCATGCAGGGCCGTCGTCCCTCCAGAGAGGAATATGTTGCTTTTGCTGCAGTTAGGTCGTAGTCCAGACCAACTAGAGAAAAGATCAAGAGAAGCCTTGATTATTTCAGCCGACTTTATGTGGCCTTCAGAAAAAAGAAGAACATCATCCGCAAAAAAGAGATGAGATATATGGGTCCTCTTGCAGCGCCAATACCAATGAAAGTCTGGAGAGTTTGTCTTTGACTGAAGAATCCCGGAAAGAACTTCCATAATCAGGATGAATAGATACAGCGAAAGCGGATCCCCTTGCCGTATGCCTCGGCTACTATGAAAGAAATCATGAAGTTCCCCATTAATAGAAATGGAGAATTTGGCTGTAGTTACACAGGTCATTATCAGCTTAATGAAAAAGTCCAGAAATTTGAATGCCTTAAGTGTCTTCTCAATGAAAGTCCAGTCGACAGTGTCAAAGGCCTTTTGGAAGTCCACTTTGATGGCGCATTTTGGACGGTAATCCTCGTGGTGGAAATCCACGAACAATTCTTGTGCAATCATGATATTATCACTGATTTTGCGACCTTTGACGAAAGCCGTTTGGGATGGGCTAATTAAGGCTGGTAGAACATGTGCAATACGCCTCGCCAAGATTTTAGAAATGCATTTATAAAGCGTGTTACAGCATGCAATTGGCCGGAAGTCGGAAATGGTTGATGCATTAGGAGTTTTCGGAACTAGAGTGAGGATAGTAGTATTTAACTCCTTAAGCATATGTCCAGTCTCAAAGAAATCTCTGACTGCCTTTAGAATGGAGGTCCTAATGATTTCCTAAGAGGATTTGAAGAAATCAACATTATAGCCGTCCGGACCGGGAGCTTTGCCATAGCCAACGAAAACAGAGTATCTTGGATTTCCCCATCAGAGACCGGTTGTGCTAGGAAGTTCCGTTGGTTTTCATCAAGGACATGTCCAATGAAATTACCTATCTCAGAGATAGCTGGCTGGATAGAAACAGAATCACCATTGAGTAGCAGGTGAAAGTGGGAGATAATGTGGTTCCTGACCTCTGTCGGGTCAGAAAGTAGGTTACCATCACTTGTAAACACTGAGAGAATATGATTCTGTGAGCACCTCTTGTTGACGAAGTGATGGAAAAATTTGGTGTTCAAGTCCCCTTCTTTAAGCCAACGAATCCGAGATTTCTTCCTAAAGAATTGTTCCTCCTGGAGCCTCAGAGTTGAGAAGGACAAGAGATGCTCCGCTTCGCTATCCAGCAAGATCTGATCAAAAGGCTGGAGCTCCAAAGCTGTCTGGACAGCATAGAGCTCAGATCTAGCCTGTTCAGTTCTGGTTGATATAGAAGAAAAGGAGCTCTTGTTTAGGTGTTTCAACTTTGCTTTGAGCAATTTGAGTTTGCAGCAAACCTTATACATGGGAGTGCCTACAATGGAGGAGTCCCAAGCTTGGGCTACTAGTTCCAGGAAGGCAGGATTGGGTAGTCCAGAAGTTGAAGAACTTAAAAGGTTTCTTGGAGCGTTGTGGTGGGAGGATTTTAATCACCATTGGGTAGTGATCCGATATGCCAGGCACAAGGAAAGAAGTTTCCGAGAAGGAGAAATGTTGGGTCCAAAGGTAATTGATGAGGACTTGGTCGATCTTACGGAGTTTCCTATTAGTGCCGGAAGAAGTAGACCACGTAAATCTGCATCCCACATATCTGAGATCCTCAAGTCCGGCTTGGTTAAGACAGTCCCCAAACTCGTCAAAGACCGGTATCCTCAGGGTTGTACTACCCAGTCTATCCTGCGGATCCTTGATAGCATTAAAATCCCTTGCAACAAGCCAAGGTAGGTCGCAGGAAGAGAGTCGGATGAGATCAGCCTAAAGCGGACGCCGATGAGCAAAAGTGTGTTCCCCATATACAATAGAGAGCAAGTAGGATTTGCGCAAATTAAGAAGCCTGAGCTGCATATGGATCATTTGACCAAAAGTGTAAAGCAAGCTCATCTCCATCACATTCGGATCCCAACCGAACCAAATTCGACCTAGGGGAGAGAAATCGTAGTTGGAAATCCATCTCCAACTGTTGCCTAATCCCCTGGAAATATCAGCAAAAAAAGGGGCTTTAACTTTAGTCTCAATGATGCCAATGCAAGAGAGCCGATTATTCCTTATAAGTGCCCGGATTTCAGCTTGACGGAGGGGATTTGCTAGTCCCCTAATATTCCAAATTCCAAAAAACATAGGTAGTAAAGGAGATTATCTTCGAGATTTCCTTGACCTCCTCGTCTTGCCTTTCTTCTTCGAGGAGGACGGCCCGGGAGTTATACCAAGGCAACTCGTGTTAGGGATAGGCCCTAGGGAGGCTTTGGAGGGATCCTCTACGGTATAAGATGCCAAGGTTTTGGAACGGGTGTTCGGGGGAGAAATAACAGTAGGTTCCTCGACTACTTGCTCTTCAAAGTCGCTACTCTCCTCCCTGACATGTGTTCCAAAGGAGTCTTCGGAAAAAGAATGGGAGTTGATTATAAGGTCCTCAAATTGGTGGTTACAGCATCCTTTAGGATCATGTGCAGCAGAAGGGACTGTATCAGCAATTGGGTCCTTCCGGAAGTTCAGATCAGGCCTTAGTCACTCATGATCCAGTGAGGAGTGCCTCGCAGAAGGCAAAAAAACCTTACCCCCTGAGTTCAAGTCTAGAGGAGGGTCGGTTGCAAATCTAGACAGCCTAGCATTGGAACTCTGTGGACAGTTCTGAGCATGCCTTACCAGATCGTGAGCCTTGGAAGGGTCATTGGCAGAAGGCAGAGGGCCCCCCCTGTGCTTGCATCCAGAGGAAGGACAGATGCAGTTCTGGTCAGATTAGAGTTGCCTGCCATTGAAGAGTTTAGTGACGGACCAGGAGCAGGGGATGGGGCGCGAACAGTCTCCTCCCCTGGATTCGCCGCCAAGGTACGGCCAGGTGCTGGTCTGGTCTGTGCGGCAGCATTAATCAATTGGCCTTTGCCTTTTTTACGATTGACTTGTGTCCATACTTCAGTTTCACGAGGCCGTAGGGAGGTCTCAGGTCTGACCTTAGCTTGAGGTTGGAGTGTTATCTCAGCTCTTTCTACAGAATGTCCAGAAGCACACTCAAACCCAGTTGAACCAAGTTTGTGTCCAAATAGACCACAAGAGGTGCATACCATAGGTTTCCATTCATATTCCACTTGGACCAGATTGACTTTGCCATCCCACCGTACCTTCACAATCTCCGGTCGAGGTTTTGTGGCTTTGATTTCCACACAAACCCTCGCGTAGGAGATTCTAGTCATATTCTCGGTTTGGGAGTCCACATAAAGTGGCCTTCCGATGGCGCTTGCAATCCTCCCTATGCCCGCCAGTGACCACAAGGAGAATGGAATCTCTCACAACCTAACCCAAACTGGGAGGGCGTCCATAACACCCTTTTTAAGTTTCAGTTTAGGGTGCCACTGTTGTAGTAGCATTGTGCTACTGAAGATGGAAACAGGACCTAAATCAAGTATCTTCCTGCGATAGTCCTCGTTCGACACTCGAAAGAAGTAGAAACCATTTTCGTGCAATTTAACATCAACTACATGGTCTCCCGAGGTCTTTTTAACAGCTTCTTCCGTTAATTTCAAAGGGACTTTCCTCCTAACATAATGCCCCACAATACATTCCTGCCATAGAGGATTCTGTTCAGCAGCTATGTCTGGAGTTATATCCACTATCACTTCGCCATTCTCCTCTATAGGGGGTACAAAATCTAAGTTATATCCTTTAGTCTATACCCGAGCGACGTTTGCCCAAGTTCTGGGGGTGGGGCCTTAGTTTGTCTGACCTTGAGGCCGAGAAGAGGTCTGTCCCGCCACAGCTGATTCCCTTACTGATTTTGCTCTGGATTGAGAGCGCGCAGCACCACCAGCATGATACACTCGTCCACGGGAGCGGCTTCTGTCCTTCAGACGCCCTCTACTGCGACTACGACTAGTGCTGCCCTTGAGGATAGGTCTAAGTCCCAAAGGACGATCAGCCACATGCAATACTGAGGGGGGGTTTCCTTTACGTTGGCCTGTTGTTTTGTTTACATCAGAACCAGTAACTGCCTGCTGGTTATCTACAACAGGGGGGAGTTCAGCTTCTAGACCGGGGGAAGGGCCAGTTACAGCGTTTACAATAGTCTTTTCCATATGGACAAAACTACAAACACCTACCAGTCAACCCTCCACCAACATAGTCCAGAACAGGACCCGCAACAGCAAAACCCAGTATAAATGCAACGACAAAACCACAAACTCCAAACCAACCAATAGCAGCAGCAAACCACCAGACCCAAACCAGAATCGACCAAGCATCAACCAGTCGAACACCAGTAGCAGCAGTCCAGATCAAGGTTCGCAACAGAGCAGCAGAAAGAACTTCCAGATGATCCCCAAATCCATGGGTACATAGCAACCTCCAGGTCCAAACCAGCAGGAAGGAACTAAAGGAGAGGACCTAAAAAAAAAGAGGGGGAACTATCTTCAGGAAGAAATCCAGAACCAGCGCCTCCATAGAGTCGATGTCACGCCCCGAACCCAACTACCCATCGGAACGCGAGCATCCCCTTATCTCTTCGGTCGATCATAGTGCGACGTCCCCAGGAGACATCGCCGACCCAACAACAACATCAGAGTATAAAAACACATGCGGAAGCAAATACAACCCTGACAAATAAAGATGAACAAGGAAGCCAAACACTCAAGTCATCATCAGGTAAAACCTCATGCTCATATATATCAACAAACTGTTTATACAAGGATCAAAGATACAAATACACTACAGTCCGATTCACTATGGGTCTAGGTCAAGGTCACATCAAAGTCAAAAGGCCACTAATCCAAAAAGTGTCGGTGGCCGGGTGAGTAGGTCAGTACTAAGGATCACTATAACAAAAAGGTAGGGATCCCTATCACCGACCAACTAGTCTATGGCTCATAGTCTGAGTCGCTGGAATCATCGGGCTCAACTGAAGACTCAGCTGACTCCTCTGAAGAGCTGCGATCCGGCTCTGGCTCGTCCACGTCCATGCCGGGGTCCTCCTGATCAACCTGATCCTCCTGATCTCCCCAGTAGTCTGCTAGGAGAGCGTCAGCCTCAGCATCAGAGTCAAAGTCGTCCTCCAAGTCTACATCTACGGCTGCATCCTCGACGGCATCTATGTCTACATCCTCGCCTACCTCATCGACCTCACCATCACCATCATCCTGCTCCATCGCCTCTGGCTCGGGATCATCCTCCTCCTCATCCATAGGCTCCGGCTCTGGGTCATCGTACCAAACTCCGGGACCTGGCTGGGCATCGACGGTTGGCGGAACGCCAGGTGGAGGCGCATCGACCACCTCGCCATCGGCAATCACTGGCTCTAACTCGCCATCAGCGCCTACGGGAATGTCAAAGGTACGGATGGGTCGACTGAGGGTACCGTCCTCTGCCCTGCGACACCATGCGATGTGCTCTTGCTTCTTATGTTCATCCTCACCCGTGTTAATGTAAAGAACCGACCTAAACCTCACATGCATCTCGCCATTCCCAGCTGGGAAATGCTCCTCGGACTGCAATATCTGCCTGGGAATCCCAAAAAGTGGAGGCGGCTCCTGCATCCTAGGGGGTAGGCTCTGAAATGTTCGGTTTTACGACAACCGTGAGACTAGCTCAGTGAATCAAATACCTAAACCTAGGCTAGGCTAAAGTGTGTCTCTTAACGGACCAAAATCAAACAAACAAGCCAACAACATAAAACTCAACATGTGTCATCGTGATTCAACCCCTGCAAGTTAGTGCAATTCAACGTATATATATACACCCACATACGTGTACATACGGGCAGGCGTACTCCACACACGCGTGCTCAGATTCTTTAAATGGTTCAAACCACTCAATTACCGCATCCCACACGAATGCCTCATGCAGTCACATGCTAATGATTCTCACTATCTCATCACAATACTGCATGATTCACAATTCGCACAATGCAACGTTCAGCTCATTCTTAATCTCACGACCCACAATAGGGCCCGACCCGAAGGCCACAACACTTCATGGCCAGCGTATATAATACGCCCCCGGCCCGGTGTCTTCTAGCCTGCTACAAAGTGCCTGAGGCGCAACACCGCTCACCTACGAACCAGAGCCTGCTACAAAGTGCATGAGGATGGTCGTCTTCCGGTCTAACCGGGCATCGTCCTGCTACAAAGTGCATGAGGACGGAACTCGACCCGTAGGCCACGACCCGAAGGCCTTAAGTGATCACACATATCAATTTTATCTTAGCCCATTCCACTCATTTCCGGGCGTTTACCGTGATCACACAATGCAATGTCACACCCGCACATTCACATAATGCATCTCAAATCTCAATCTCACATACCATGAGCGTGACATGCATTTTCATATCAATGAACACAAATGCCACAACTATTATCAACATTTACGAACAATGGGCATGTTCTAGCATTTATATTCCCACATATACAATTCGGCCAAATCAAAACCCCAACTTCAAACATGGCCAAAACACACTCAAAACACACCGTTTAGCCTCAATTAACTCAGCCAAGGTCCCACTCAATTATATAAGGCATAAACTTAACTTAATTAAGCAAATCAAGCCTATTTGGACCTCCAATCACCATTTCTAGTACAATCACCCAAGACCTCCGAATTTAACTCATCATGGACAGCCATCAATTCTTCACTAATTAAACATAATTCCACTTCAAATCAACCATCCACAACCTCACTAACTCAGCCATTAACCACACAATCCTTAACCAACACCCATTTAACTTAATCTCTACCAATTAACCCAAATAGATCCAACTAAACACAATTAAGGCTAAGCTAGGTTTAGGCATTAAACTCACGTTTCGGTGCACAACTCGAGGGAAGATGATGATCATCTAACTCGCGACTCGGCGACGGCGGCTCACGGCGGTGGCCCGGTCCTCACGGCCACGGCGGCTGATCGGTAACGAGAGAGAGGGAGGCGACGGCGGCTTGGGGCTGAGGACGGCGACTTGAGCTTGGCCGGCCCTCCACGGCGGTCCTTGGCCGTGTCCCACACTCCGGCGACCGGCTGAGCAAGGTGGCGACGGTGGGGCTGGTTCGGTGAAGATGATGAAGAACGGTGGAGAGGAAGTGGAGAGGAGGGAGTCGGCCGAATGGTAAGGGAGGGAGAGAGTGGGCGTGAGAAGAGGAGAGAGAGAGAAGCTTATCACTTTTTGGTAAAAAAAAATTGGTCAAATCCTCCTTAGTGGAAGACACATGTCATCATCTAAGCCTACTTGCCCAAAATACCCTTGCATCCAATGGCCCACATTCAATCATAACAATTATTGAGGGGCATTTTAGACATTAGCCCCTAACTCAACCTTAACCACCCTAGTTAACTCTAACCCACCTTAGTTAAACCAAAATAATCCCAAAATTCGGAATTAAGCTTAAATAGCCCAAGGGCAATTCCGTCCTTTTTCCGTTCCGAACCGGAATTCCATTTTTCGCACCCATGCGTCCCATATGTGAGTGGCCAGCTTATTTTGGCGTCAGAATCTTAAAATTAGTCCGTCGGGTCCCCGAAATCCGACATCGAAATTTGGGTTCAATTCCGTGAACAACTCTCTCTCAATTTCAATTTTTCTGAAACTCTCACTAACAGGCGGCTGTTTAGGAATACGCGTATCGACTTAGGGCTGTCCGAGTCTCAATGGTTCCGATCATCGAGAGAAAGAGGGTTTATTACTAATCCCGGGGTCACGATCATTTGGCTCGAGTTCAGGATTGGTTGACCACGAGCACGTTTGGTTAAACAGAATCACCTGCGATCCCAATTGTGCATCGTTGGCCTTTGCCATACCATTTCCATCATTTTTCCTAAGATCGGCCCCTCACTGGTTCACAATATTCCCTCATTCTTTCTCAAATCGGCTCCCGAGTCGCGACTAAGTCCCTGGTCCACGTACTAGCGTCTTAGTTAGCCATTCCCCATGGTTAGTATCCCAAGAGTGATCAGCTCTGGGCGAGTCGTACTCAAATGAAATGAGAAATAACATTCATTTTATTAATCCCAGAAATTACATCGAAATTCGGGCTGTTACAGTCGAGCAGCTCACGCGCGGGAGATCAAAGCCAGCGACGCTCAGATCTGGAATCCTAGTTTCTGTGCTGGACGAGAAGAGAAATCCTTCGGAGGGGTGAAGGAGGAGTGTCCAAGGGACTTAGCCTCCAAAATCAGTCCAAAAGGTCACCGGAATCAGTCGAAAACAGCAGGACTCTGGCGGGTGAACAGTACCCGCAAGTTTTTATCTTTAGCACAGTCAAAAGAATACTTCTCATAAAATGCCTCCGCAAATTTCTCCCAAACTATTTCTGTACCTGTGGGAAACACTGTTTCTTTCGATGCTCTCCACCAGTGTTTCGCATTTCCTTCTAGTTGATACTCAATTAAAAGTATCTTATCATTATCGATACAAGTCAATAGGTTGAATATTTTCTCCAAACTACGTATCCACCTTTCAGCCTTGTTGGGATCTCCCACTCCCACAAACTTACTTGGTTTCAATTTCAGGAATTGTTCAATAAGTCCTTGCATACAGCAATCACCATTCCCTGCTGCCACTTGCTGATGGGCTTGTTGCTCAAACAATACCCTTACATTGGCCAATGCTTGCAAGATTCCGTCTACTCGAAGGTCTCTTCCTTGAGAGGCACCAGAAGATGATGCACCAGACCTCACCATCTTGTATTACCCAGTTCTACAAATTGATCACCAGTTACTACGGATGATCAATTGTCATAGCTAACTAATAAGTAACAAACGTTACTGATATCGCATAAGTAACCATAGTTACTTGTATCTCCTAAACATAGTACTAATAAACATATGCATTAGAAGTCTTAAGGCAAACACATCCTAGCCTACTCATCGCTAATGCACCTTATCACTCCCATAAAACCAACCTTATCCCTCCAATGCAAGCTTCACCTTATCACTCCAATTTAAACCTATGCTCTAATACTAATAAAAGCGGCTGTGGCATCCCAGGCACGCCCCTTCTTATATGTCATTCTAACCTCACGCGATTATAAGAGTTCACACGTGAAAACATTTCTTTTTTAAAAAAAATACAATTTAAAACTTGAATTTATAACTAATAAAAAATATAAAGATATCACTGGCACTAAACTTCAACATTTCTTTATTTACAAACATGAATAATATAAGGGTGAGTTCATACTAGGGAGGCTATGTATAGTGCTACTCCCATCACTATCTTATCAACATGAGACTCACCATTTCATCTATCAAAAGCGTATCACCTATCACGTGACCCTATCCCAAAAAGTGTCGGTCACATGTCCCAATAATGATCCTCCATGTCCTCCAACTACAGCTCACTCCACCCCACTAGAAGCATCGTTATCCCCATCGTCGGACACGTACGATAGGGGCCCTACCAGTCGCCCACCAATACAAGCATACGCTGCCAAAAAAACCTAACAATATAGATTCAACAGGGTGCCCACATCTACGGTTAATACTGAGATCCATAGCACAAACACTATCTCAGGGACGTTAGGAATCTCGAACTCTGACAGGTGTCCCGAGAAGTCGATCGGGGCACCATAGCTAACTGAGGAAGAGGTGGGTAGGATAGGCATAGCTAACAATCTGTAAAAGTTATCAACAACAACAGTGAGCTGGGCTTAACAAGTAAAATGTCTATCAACCTATACCAAACAAGAATAGAATACATATCAACAAGCATAGGTATCACAGTCTTCTAGCTAGACTTACTAATTATAAAAAATCATATTTTGTGGTGCTCATGCTAGTAATCATCTCAAGTGTGATATTTTAGCTTAGCAATCACAATCAACAGCATGATTCAAACATACACACACAAATTCACTCTCGCTTGGGTATCATTATCTCACTCCAAATCACATGCCCGGTGCGCTCGCCGGACACGCAAGGAGGAAGACTCCCGTCTAGCGGGATTCGGTGCGCACTTCGATCCGCTGCTCTGTACGACGGAATTCTCAACGGCCCGCGCAGGCTTCGTGATCTACTGACCCCGACATCCCGATCAAACTCCCGGGGCATCTAGGGTATTCTCATCCTAGGCATCGTAGTCCACTGACCACAACATCCCGCATTCCCTACGGCTCCTCGGGGCATCGTCGGTTCACTAACTGACGGCATTTAATAACCCAGCAAGCCCATACAAACTAATCATTTTGTGCAGTACACAATTCATCAACAACAATCATCCTTTCTCAATATCACATAATTCACAGTTTACCACTTTAGTAGGACATATCGTAAGTCGCATTCGCGGTCTCGTTCGCTAAGCACCGCCTTGACTAATGGTCAGCCACACATCCCACAACACATGGCTAACCACATCAAGGTCTAGCATGACTCATTGGAAAGATAAGAGTTTATACATTTCATCTCCAGAAGACATCAAATTGAGATTCCAGCAATTTCATTTGGAAAATAGTAAGTCTTTATAAATTGGTAAAACTGGACAGCCTTGCACAAGTTTTAAAATCAGACTTAAATAAATAGTAAATGAACTTTAAAAATTCTAAATTTTGGATATGTCACCGAAGACACCATGATAAAAATTTTTCATTAAGGATTCAAAGTCTAATTATTTCTGTAAATGCCTCGTTCGGGAGCTTAAAGTCAGACTAAAAATTGTTCATCAGGACAGAATCCTTGCCTCTCAAAATGAGCTCATTTCAGTATCCAAATCCTCTCCAAAAATTGTAAAATTTAAATATGTTGTAGAGAAAGACATCCTCAAAAAATTTTGTGAAGGAAGTTTGTTTAGAATCATTCTAGAAAAGTTTATAAAAATTCAAGAATGTGGAACGGTCACTGAAACAGAGCACCTGGGCAATCAAGCACAGGTTATAGATTTGGCGTTCGTGCTACCCAAAAAATGTTTTGAACAACTTTCGATCCAGATGTTTTGAACAACTTTCGTGAAGGAAGTATTGCAAAATTCCAACCACATAAATCTCTACAAAATTGGATAGCAGCAAAGGTCCAGTAGAAACCGAATCTGGAAATCACAACTCAAGTTCAAGAACAACTCATGACTTGATCTACACGAATTTGGTGTTCAAAAACACCCAAACCAGCAGCTAATTTCCATCACCACCATCCATTTTCATCAATATCCTAAAGCCACGCCAACATGCAACCCATTTCGATCTATTATAGGGAGGCAGAATTTCACTTGCCTTAACGGCTGAATATGGCGCGGCGTGGTTCGAAAATGGAATGAGGGCCACAGAAAATTCTTCTCAAGCCTTTCATCGCACCTCAAGCCCACGATGAGAAGGAACTTGGCGGCGTGAAGGTCTAGAAACGGCTCGCGAGGATGGACAGCAAGCTGGTGGTGTCGGGCAATGAACTTGATTCAGAACAGAAGAAAAAAATGGAGGAAGAGGTTCTATTTGGGCAGTACAGAATGAGAAGTGAAGAAGAAGAAGAATAGGTCGGCAAGAGTGAAGAAAAATCAGAGGCTTGGGGCTTTACTGGATGATTCTCCTTCGCCGGTTGACTGAGGAAGAGCAGAATTTGTTGACTAGAGAAAATAAATGGACAGGTGACTGTGGTGATGTAAGGGAAAGAGCAACTGGCGGTTGTGATGATGCTGCTGTTAGGGAGAGGAAGGAAATGATGTGGGGACTTAGAATGGCTCAATAATTTGCTGACCAAATGATTGAAAGTGGCTGAAGTCTTGGGGATGGTGTGGAAGATGGAAAAACAGAAGGATGGGCTAATCATGTAACTTTGTTGCATGAAGTCGGTGGAAAAGAAATGGCGTGCAAGAATTCAACTCGGGTGGATAACGTAACCAAAGTTCATAGTGTAAACAAAGGACATGATAAGGTCAGGATGGTTAATTCGGAACACAATGTTAACGAATGAAATAATAGATAATTGTAAGATAGTCTTGCGGTGGTTGACAAGGCAATGGTACGGTAATTTCATAATAACGTCCGCATCTTCCAAAATTGACACTTTCACAGCTCGTCGTCGATTATTTAAATTCCCACGTAACATTTTGTTACCTACGCTCGTTAAACTAACTGACGAAATTTTTGGGATATCACAAAGATAACACCCCTTATACCTCCCACTTACAAAACTATTTAACACGATCATTAGTGGGACATACCAGGATCTTTGCCCGAGCACAAAACACATGCATATCATTTTATCTAAGCCTAAGTCCACTTAAAAAGAGAATTTCCACAGCGAGTCACCAAGCCTTCGCGCCATGCCTTTTTAGGGGCATGATAAAGAGGTACTTCCATTCGTCACTAATAGGGAAACTATCCCTGATGGGCTACTGAGGTTCGATACGGATATTTTGCCCAGACGTCCTACAGACATCGAATCACTAGACAAACGGGGGTCTCTCATAAACCATACCTCACGTGATAGTAGGTTGTGATTTTTATCTTTCTATTCAATCTAAGTTTTCGATTTAGAGTCACCATTAGTCATTATTGGTAGGTTGACTAGAAACCTAATCAGGGTACGGAAGAAATATCATGATTCTGCAAATCAGAGATTCTGAATACGGGAACCCAGTTACACTAAAAATTCCGAGTTAAGATCCCTAACGCCCTTTGGTACTTAAAATAATATGATGTGTCTAACATGCCACACAAATTTTCGAGCTCTATTCACTAATTCTAGTCATTCTAAATATGGGAATTCAATCAATCGATATAAGTAGTACAAGCAATTGCAATCAAACAAAACAATCCTAAATTGGGTCTCTAAAATGAAAAATAATTGGAAACATCTAAACCTTAGTCTAGCGCTAAAGGTTTATTCATTTCGCGATTTGTGTTTTTTTAGGGTTTAGGGTTTTTTAAGGGGTAAAAAACCCTAAACTAAGAATTTTCTAAAAATGTCGATGAGGCATCTCTAAAAATTCTAATTTCACTTGTAAATGTTGACCATAATGTTTTTGAGTCATTATGTGAATTTTTTGAAATTTTTTTATTTTGAAAAAATTTCTGAGAATTTCTTTTCCCTAGAGCTAATTTTTATTTTCCGAATTTTTTTTAAATTTTGAAATTTTTTATGGATTTTCTAATTTTTTTTTTGTATTCTCCTGAATATTTTACATTTTTTGCTGATTTTCTAAAAATTTTCCAATTTTTCGGAAATTTTCCAATTTTTACTAAGTCTTCTGAATTTCTAAAAAAAATGAATTTCTGAAATTTTTATTGAATTTTTTTATTTTTTTATTTCTAGAATTTCTATTTTTTTAATTTTTTAATTATTATTTTTTAAAATTTTCCCGCCAGAGGTTGATGACCGGTCCTGTTCAGGCTGGTCCAACCAAGTTGCACGGGCCGACACCAACGTCGGCCGGTGCTTCAGCGAGGACGATACCAAAATGGCGTTGTTTCTTGGCTTTCTTCTCTTCGACATTTTGCCGAACACATGATGTGCATGAATCCAGTGTAAAGGTTTTCGAGGCCGCCTGTTCAAGCTTAATTCCGACAACCTTCCAGCGAGTTTTTGACATTCTTTTCAAGTTCTACACCAACCTATCATCATTCCATAATTATCTAATCTTCTCAGTTTGTTACCGGAGTATCACTAACCATAAAAATTGATTCCAAAAGACCTAACTTAAAACTGACTAAACAAGCTTTTCTGACCGTTAGACAATCACACGATCCACCCTAGCCATTTTCTAGCGATTGAATCAACATAAGGACATCAAATAAAGTCAGAAATCACTAACTTGAGCGATGATTGGTCACAGAAACGCTCCGGTGAGGTCTAGGAAGCTTCGGTGAGGCTCAATCATGGCAACTGAGATGGTTTATGTACGTTTTTCAATGAAAAATGTAATCAAACAATGTAAAACATGATAAAAATCAGCTTTTGAACATCCAGTGTGACATTCTGAATTTCGGCCCACTTGTGATTTATGAAATGAATGAATTCATTAACACGCTTGTAGTAATTCTCGCCCGGAACTTATCACTCTTAGGTGCGTTTGGTAACGTTTCTATTTCTGGGAACAATTTTTTTTCAGAAATAGTTTTTTCTATTTCTATTTCCTGGAAGAGTTTCTGAGCAAAATAATGCGTTTGGTAACTGCACAAAATTTCTATTTCTAGAACAGAAATGTGTTTGGTAACTGTATAAAATTTCTATTTCCAATTTTTTGCATTCAAATCTATATCTTTTATTTAATTATAAGTGCAAGTTATAAGTGAAAAAAAAATTAATAAGCATGATTTATTGGTTTGTCTAATCCTTTGTAGGGGTTTAAAACCCCTTTTAATCCCTAAATTAAGTAATCTTCAAAAATACTACTTGGGCACCACAAAAATTTAAATTTCATTCAAAGTGGGTGGCCACAGGTATTCTAAGCCATTATGTGAATTTTTTTTATATTTTTTTGTGGTAAAATTTATTAAAATTTTTTACTTTTCCCTAAATCTGTTTCTTTTTATTTTTCCGAAAATTTTTTATGAAATTTTTTAATTTTTTCAATTTCGAAATTTTGCAAATATTTAAGGGTTTTCTGAGTTTTTCTAATTTTTATGGATCTTCTGAGAATTTTTTTGATTTATATGAATTTTGGGAATTTTTTAATTTTCTAATTTTTTATGGGATTTTTCTGAAATTTTTCTAATTTTTATGAATTTTCGGAATTTTTTAATTTATTCTAAGCCATTATGTGAATTTTTTATTTTTTTGGGGAAAATTTTATTACTTTCCCGAAATTTGTCTCTTTTTATTTTCGAGAAAGCTTTTTATGAATTTTTTTTAATTTTTTCAATTTCGGAATTTTACAAAGTTTTATGGGTTTTCTGAGTTTTTCTGATTTTTATGGATTTTCTGAGAATTTTTCTGATTTTTATGAATTTTTGGAATTTTTTATAATTTAATTAATTTTTTAAATTTTTTTTATTATTTCTACCAAGAATGGATCGGACCGGTGCTTTGAGACGGTTTGCAGATGACGGAGGATGGAGGAGGAGTTGAGGTTGCGGCTTGAGGACCGGATCTTTCTATTTCTATTTCTATTTCTAGGAATAAAGAAGTAGATTTTTTCTACTTCTTATTTCTGCTCCAAATCTATTTCTTGGCCACTTTTCTATTCCATAAAATAGAAAAATAAAATGCATTACCAAATAGATTTCTGTTCTTTTTTTGTTCCAGAGAGCAGAAAAACAGAAAAATAGAGAAACAGAAGCGTTACCAATCGCGTCATTAGAATACTAACCATTAGGAAAAGGCTAATTAGGGATTTAAATAAGCACGACCAAAGAACTTGACCACGGACTAACTTTCAACCATAAGGATTGTTGAGGTGATATTTTGGTCCAATACAGACAGATCTGAGGATAATCTAATCCAAACGATTGAGTCCATCGGAACTAGCGATTGATCCTCGCAATTACATGACAACCGAGATTGCCGTGGCTCAAGTGAGCTTAAACGTGACTCGACTTAGAGATCACGGGTTGGACATGCGAATTTTCCGAGAGCCACCTGTTAGTTTGAGACAAGCTTAAGTCGCGTTTGTTTGATTTAGCCATTACTTAGAATCTGAGTTTGGAATATTGAAATTCTCGAAAGCCACGACAAATTAATTGGACAACGTCACCATTAGCGCAGCTTGCCTTAGAATGTATCGGATTTGCTAGGAAAAATCGAAAATTGGACTAGGAATGGAAAATTACCATTTTGCCCCTGAATTTATGTGAAAGCTCTAAAGAAAGTGGGAAATGCAACTTGGTCTTTTGGCTATCCCATTTATGCACGAATTTTAAGAACAAAAATGCCCCTGCCCTCTTTGTTCTTTTCCTAGTTTGCCCTTGGTAGACTTTTAATCTCGGCCGTTGGATAAGATGGATGTGAACCATGCTTGAATTTGGGCCGTTGGATTGGAAGATGTAGCGGGAAGGGTAGGATGGTCTTTTCTAGAGGCTAGACCTAGCCTAGCCTTTTAGGTCATATGACCTTTTAGGCCATGATAACCTACCCCCCCTTTAGCCTACCCATCTAGGTCATCATGATCATATTTTAGGCCATCATAACCTAGTCTAGCCTATTCCCCCTATTTTTCCTCTCTTTTCCCATACACCATTTCCCTCCCCCTCTCTCTCTCTCTCTCTCTCTCTCTCTCTCTCTCTCTCTCTCTCTCTCTCTCACCCCTCATGATCCCCTCCTCCTCTCTCCTCTTCGACCCGACCCCCTCCCTTCTTCTCCTTGTTCGCGCTCGGCTGCCCTTAACCAGCCATTGTCCATGCCCATCGCCGCGTTCCTCACCACCATTTGCCCCGTCGCCGCTCGTCCGACCACCTGGTCGCTGCGGCCTCACCCCACCACCATCACGCCACCTCTCTCTTTCTCACTTGGCCAGCCTTCCTCTCCCTCCCTTGTTGTTCACACACGCAACCAGAAAGCCACACTGCCGCCGTCGCCGTCTCGCCGGAGCCACCCTACGCCGCTCGTTCGGCGCCTACCACCATCGGCTCTCCCTCTTATTTCGCCTCCTCCCCCTCATCAATCTAGCTCACTCAACCGCCGTCCTCACCTTGTCCAACCAAGATTGTCGTCGTCGTCCCCCGTTCGCCACCATCCAAGGTCGCCGTGTGTTCGCAGGTGACCCAAGCCGCTCGGCGACAAAGTTGCAGCCACTATTCGTTGCCTCGCCGTCTCCTTTTTGCTTAGCTCGTCTAGCTTGGACCTTGAGTAAGTGGCATCCTAAACTCTACTTAGGATATCGAGTATCGATGGACTAGTTTAGGTGCAATTTTTAGGTGGATTGTGGACTATTTTGAGGTTGCCATGTTAGATGGTTTATTGGTGGACTTGTGGTGATTTGGTGGTTGTTTAGAGGTTAAATAGGGGTTGTCCATGGTGGATTTATATGCTGGAAATTATGGTTCGAAATGATGAGTGTATGGTTCGATTTGGGGACTAAACGTGTTAGTTTGATGTGTGGTGCCGTGACTGGTTTGTGGGATTATTGTGGCTTGAAATAGACATGAATATGTTGATTTTATGCTCATATTAGTGGCTGTGATTGTGGCTCTAGTGGTGACCTTGCATGCTCATCGGATTGTGGAATAATTAGTTGAAATGTGGACCCGTTTATATGTGCATGGGCTGAATTGGATTGGCTGAAAATTGGGCATGTTTGTGTGTCAATTGAGCATGTGAAATGTGTGAGGTTCGTATGATGTTCAAGCGTGTGGATGGGTGAAAAATTTATGTGATATTTCGTGCATATGATCATGAAAGTCCCTGAGGCGTGTAATGTAATGCGAGGAATTGAGCCGTCCTAAGACGTGTACTTTAATGCGAGACGATGCCTGGTATTACCAAAAGACCACTAACCTGAGGCGTGTTCTTTAACGCGGGTTGTGCCGTAGGTGGAGGATGTTGAGCCTGAGGCGTGTACTATAACGCGGGCTAAGGAGTGTTATGAATTTGAGATGGTCGTACATGGACCGTGAATTAAAAGTGGACCTGAGGCATATTTACGGGGATCGTTGGCAAGTCTAATGAAAATAGTGTGGTGGTACATGAACGAGTGTGTATGAAATGTGGAGTTTGGAAATGACATGTGTTCGACTTTGTCTTTGGGCATGAAAATTTATTTGGAATGTGCATGTGGTTGGCATTTGTGTAATTGAGACTAATGTGCAGATTGTATGCATTAAAAGCTCAGGTAAGTACATTTGTGTGTATGTTATGCGTTTATTGAGTGGCATTGTGTTTGGACTTCTCTAGAGGCACGTGCTAGCCTAGGTGAGGTTTAGGGTGTTTATTTATTGAGATGTGTCTCACGGTTGTCTAACCAAACCATTTTAGAATCCCGGCCTGGACCATGAATCTTCCACTGCCACTGCCTCAGCATTTTGGCATACTGATACACACTGATCATACCGTGGTAGAGTATCCAATAGCTGATAATATGGCTTGGATCAAACACACCATTGTAGTCTGGGTAGATATAGGACAGCTCCTTTGGCAAGCCTACACTTATACCGCCTAGTGTTTTAGAGATGGTATGGACGAGTTCGGTCCTGTTGGAGGTTTTGATGTCCCTTTTGATGGAATGGGAGATTGGGATTCGTCAACTATACCTCCTCCTAATGGGGAGATGACTAGCCTTGACACTAGCCTCACATAGTCAGGACATCAGCATGTACCTACAGCACCCGAACCCATAGTGGCGAAGCCTGATCCGAAGCCGGAAGAGTCACAAGCAGGGGTTCGACCCGATGGATGTGGATTTAGGTGCAGTGCCAGAGGAGGAACCAAAAGAAGAGCCAGAGGAAGACCCGAAGGAGGAGTTTGAAGAAGAGGAGCGAATTGAGGTTCTGTTAGAGTCGGGGGACGAAGACAATCCGATTGAGATCGAGGCGGATTCTGAATCCTCAAAGGAGCAGGTGGCTCAAGGGGAATCAAATTCGAGTTCTAGGGAGACCGACTTGAAGTGGACGCCGTCTAGAGGGCGTAGGGTAAACCGTTTTTGAAGTGTTCCATTTTTGGAGTTAGAATATACCCAGACTACTGGTCCTTTTTGATATCGATGGTGTAAACTTTAGAAGCCCAGTATGCATGTATATTATGTGTATTGTAAGTGGTGTATAATGTATAAGTTTAACTTGGTAATGAATGAATATTCTCCCTATTACCCCTTTCTAAGTATTGTCTGGGTGTATGTTACTTCTGCTAGTGCTTTGTCTCTGGATGTGTGGGATTGGCGACATCCTGAGACGTCGCGATATTCGACCAAAGAGGTATGTCGCGAGCTCGATAGGCTTCAGAGCATGACATCCAAAAACTCAAAATCATAAAGAAAATACATAATCAAGCATGGTAAAGCTCAAACACACAATTTGGAATTTTTGCTAAACCGTGGGTGCGAGCTAACTTTACCTTCTTCGTTTGAGCTTGATTTTGAGTTTCCAAACTAAACGGCAACTGTCAAGCCCTTCCTTGTCACCAAGCTTCAAGACGGTGGCTTTGGCTTCGCCGGAGTAGCTCTAAATATGCCAGTTGAGGTCAGTTTTCATAGCTTTGCGACTAGATTTGCATTGGTCACCTGAGGAGGAGATCCTCTTTGGTTGATCGATTTGCCGGCGCCGTTCAATCAACCGGCGCCAATCACTCAATCAAGGGATCTCCACTCCTCTCCTTCTCTTTGGAGTCCCCTCTCTCTCTCTATCTCTCTCTCTCTCTCTATCTCTCTCTTTTCTCTCTTTGGAATTTTCCCGAGCACCTCCCACGCATTTGATAATGTTTCTTCAATTTTTCTAGCTAGATTTTCCTACCCAAAGTTTGTTATTCACCGACCTCGAATCAGTTGGATTGAATCTCCGATGTTAACCGGAGATTCTCTAGTTGAAATCTGAGTTTAAAACGTGCTCATTTAGCTGGATTAAGTCAGTGAAGAGATGGGCATGAATTGATTTTTATGGGTTTTTATCACGTTTTGGCCAAGTCGAGTAAGGAAGGAGACCGACCTGGGTTGGGTCGAGTTAACTCGCCGATCCATGTTGGTCTAAAATTGCAAATTATGCCAAATTTTGACCCAATTTTTCAGATTTAATCTCAAAATTGAATTCCATGGCACATTTTGCATCAAAATATGGAATTTGTCCTAATTTTTGTCACAATTAAACTAAAAATTCTCAAATTTTAAAATCCGGGTCACTAAGGTTCTATTCATTCCAGTATTTAAATGACCTAATTGAGCAAAATTGATGTCAAAATTGGATTACCCATAATTGATTAACCTTAGAAATGATGGTCTCATGGTTCAATAATTTGAAATTGATAATGATCCCAAATTTGGGCTAAATATCCCTAATTTTCAATTGGATTTTGGGGCTTTTGATTTCTTTGGTAAATTGTGCAATTAGACCGACCATTATGTAATTGAAGGGTCCAAGATCATTTGTTGTGAAGACACTATAGCCTATAAATGACTAGAAATGACTCAATTGATTTTTTTATTCAATTTGGGCTTATTTTTACCCAATTTTGGGAAAAAAAATTCCCAATTGAAGTTTCATAAAATTGATGTTGTATTAATGAAATTGGATTTAAAATAAGACTAATGACTATTTTTATGGAATTTTTGGATTCCATTTGCTATTTTTCTTGATTTTCACTCTTATTTTGACCAAAAGAAATTAAAGAAAAATTCAGGAAAATTTTTAAAAAATTATTTTTGGCTTAGAAATAAGGTTCCTAATTTGGGCTTGGCCAAGGTTCCTAATTCTAATTTTGTGATTTTTGGAAAAATTTGAAAAATAAGCTAAACATCAGCTGTTAACAGGTGGGGACCTTGAACCTTTAGAATCTTACCTTTAGGCGTCAAACCTCACATATCCTCATGCGATGTGTCGATGTGTTTACCATTTCATCGTAGTAAGGTTGAATGTATCGTTTCAATATTTTTACCGCAATTTCAAAATGTTGACTTTTGGTTAACACTGTCCAAAAAAATTCAAAAATTTCAAAACCCCTAAATCAACTCATTTTTAACTTAATTTCACTTTGGCATCATCAATTTTACAAAAATTGATTTAGAATAAACTTTTCGCCAATTTGCGAAATTTGGTTCAAATTGGCCAAAAATAATATTACTTCATTTCTAGTCATTTTTTAGGATAGTTTCATTCACGAAATTTGATCTAGAGGTCGTATTGCATTCAATTTTGGAGCCAATTTTGTAATTCCAAGCTAAGGGTAAAAGCCCCCAATTGAGGCCCTAATCAGTGATTCCGATTGATTCTTCATATTTGGGCAATTAAGACACAAATGATTCTAATTTCTTATATAAAATTCAAATTTGAAATCAATTTTGGAAGATCATATGAATTTGAGCCAATTTGGCCAATTTAGTAATCCAATTATTGAAAAATCTAAGTGTAATTGGTCCAATTAGTGCAATTCAACTGACCCATTCTGGACTAACATCCAATTTGATAAATTGAAGCTCAATTTGGCCAATTAGACTTCGATTAAATTCCCTAGTCTAGTTTGGCCATGCAATTTAACTCAAACTAAAACATTTGGGCTAAACAAGTTAAATTGGATGAATTTGTGCTTGAATTTCAAATTGGTTAATCCAATTTAATCGAATTCAATATTAATCGGGTCAATCAATCATGATAGGGATTAAATTGTATCAAATTTGAACAAATTGGGTCGAGAATTGAACCGGTTCAACCCGGTTTGACTGGAATTGAACCGGTCCAATCAGACCAGCCATTTTGCGATAAAAAATTTGGCAACCGGAGGTCCATTCCGGCCAACCACATCCCTTTGTTTCCAAAATGACAAAAATGCCCCTAAAGCAAAATTATCAAAATGCCCTTACTTAAGGATTAAGCAAATCACTTAAGGGTTAAACAAATCAATTGTAGCCATTCATTTAGAGCAGATCATGGCCATCCATATTGCCATGTCACCTATCCTTAGCTCTTAAAGAATATTCTTAATAATTAAGGTTGCATTCTAGGCAATTAAATTGATCTAAGGGTTATGATTCAAAGTTAGGAGAGTATATAAACTTTTTCCCTCCAAAAATTGATAACTCTCTCATTTATTAGATCTAGTTTCTCTCGCCTCTCTCGCCTCTCTCTTAATCTCACGCCCTCTCTCTCTCTTTCTTTCTCTCTCTCTCTCTCGGCCGAGAGCTCTCCTCACTGGTTCGACCGCTCACTGGCCAGTTCCCGGCATGTTGCTACTATTCTAGTGATCCTCTCGGTGTCCCGAAGCTAGTCTCAAGACCAGCTACAACTGCTGGTGGTTGGAGGTCCTTTGATCGGCTCCTTCTCCCTTTCAGCACACTCACCGGCAACCGAGCCGATGAGCCTTCCAACCGATTCAACCAACTGAACCGGTGATCTGACAACTCTCTCCGGCAATCCTGAGCCTCCAGCAACCTTCCTTGGCATCTTCCTGTGGTTGTGGTGGCCTTGGTTCCTCTGAACGGCTACCAAATTGTCTTGTTCTTTTGATTTTTAGATTAAACGTTCATTTGTGCAAAATCGAGTCAATTCTTACTTTAGCTTGTATGCTTGATTCTCATAGGTTTATTGAGCCTTCCAAGGCTTCTCCGTGGTATCCACGAGCTGAATATGGAAGCCGGATTGCTTAGTTGTCCGCTGAAGTATCATTACATAATGTGAGTTCAAGTCTGTCATTCTCGGATCTTGATGATCAATTTGCTTGTGATGACAATTTGACTTAAAAAAATGTTAGAATCTTGCAAAGTGATGAACTTTAGAGTCATGGAATACATCTTGAGCTTCGATTTGATAGGTTGCATGCCTTAAATGGACATCATTTACTAGGTCAAAGCTTCTTTGAAAGTCGAAATTAGAATCTAGAATGATCATATTGTGTTTTGTTCTTCTGTGATACTGAATGCCCTTGCTCAGTTCGATGATTTTTATGATTTTATGTGTTCGTTATTTGAGAAAAACTCCCTCATGAAAGTTGTAATGCACATTCAGAGCATGTTAAGTTAGGACAATTAACAACGTCATCTAGGCTCAGTTCTTGTGATAGATGAGTTTTTGATTGACTTTCATTTGTTCTTAGATTTTTATAAATTTACGTGTTCAAAATCTGGAAATATGTTCTCATAAAATTTCATGCTGAGATCAAGATCTTTCTAGTGACATCAATTTTATCAAAATCGGAGTTCATTTGGATTTTCAAACGAATTTTTATGATTTAGTCAATATATGTGTTCAGATATGATTTTCCTTTCTATGAAATCCAAAATATATTTCTCCAAATTTGATAAAGTTAGAGTCCTCTGTTACTAAAACTCAAAACTACAAAGTTGTTCATTAGGGTCTTATTACGTTGACTAAGGTGTTTGGGAATCTAATAGCAATTTCTATGGGGTCAATTTATTAAAAGTTTCAGATAAGGTCCTCTCGGGCTAAAACCCAACTTGCAAATGAGTCTTCCGTGAAAACCGAATTTTATAAAAAATTTGAGGACATTTTAACGAAAACTCAAAACATAAAAGCTGTCACACACAAAGAATCCTAACTATCCAAAAATTCTGGCTAGGTTTTGATAATGGTCACTATTTTTCCTGCATTTTTTTTAATTCAAATTCAAACTAGGTCCAGATTGTCCCTGAGGGTAAAATTATCATTTTCATGAAAATCGTTATGGAATTTGAAAAAATGGTCTTCTTGAGTTTTGATCCTCACGACATAATCTTTCTAACGAAACCTGAATCACTTCATTTGGATATCATTAGGTTGATTAATCACATATGAACAGAAGGGGTCCGACTTTGATAATAACCACTTCAACTAAATAAGTGATCCTCTTATGAGGCTCACTTCCCATTGCTTGATTTGTTGATAAACAAGGCCCATGGGCCTAAGTGCATACATTATCCATTGTCTTGCATGTGTTTGTTAGATGTATGTTAGGCTTGGTACATGTTCAACGGGTAGCCCATGATAATCACTTAGAACCCGACTTTCGGGGTTAACCGATATGAGTTGCCATTTTGTGAATGCAAATGGTAGCTTGTTATCATTAACCAATAATCAAACAATGTTTGATGATTAAGTGGGTGCTTAAATCAAAATCCATGCAAAATAAAGGCCGATCCCGAGGCATGTGTTTGATTAGTGAATTGCTTTCATCATTGCCTTGCTTTTGGTTGTTCCTTTGTGCATTGTTCATCATGAATGTATCTTATGGATGTAAAAATCGACACTCGAGAGGTGGTCCATAGAGGAGATAGTCAAAAGTTGTAAAAGACGATGGTGATAAGTTCAATTCATTCGTTCCCGACTATATCTCAGGTTTTCAATTTGTGTTGTAATAAACACTCGATGAGCTGCAGGTTTTACCTTTTTGCACTTAGAATTAGCTTGTTCTTTTAATACTTTAGGTGTTTACTTTACGCAATGCTTTTCAATACAATTGTTTGTTTTTTTCTTTTCTAGACTAAGATAGGATTAGTTTATAATCTTAAATGAAAATACAAAAACAAGATGCATGATCACTTAGTAGACTAAGACTTTGGCATGAAAAATGGTAAAAAACAAATGCATGACAACTTAGATAACAACCATGATAAGTTTAGCGGTACCAAAAGGGTGTTAATAGAAATATTAACGTAAGTTAGTCCTCAAATTCATGATTTCTGGTTTTCGTAGAAACTAAAATGAAACTCCTGCGTTTCGATTGGGTATTCTAGCTGACCTCCGACCTAGGTTAGTGGCGACTCCTAAAAAAATAAAATCAATCCGCTGTCACACGAGGTATGGATTTAGGGAAAATCTACATTCATGATCAGTGGACCGTATGGATGACTAAAAAATCGACGCTTTGGTAAGTCGTCTTTGATGATGTGCCATACAAACTGTTTCATGAACACTTACCTCTAAACCCGCTTCATCGAGTTTGACCCTCGAGGGGTAGGTCGCGATAGCTACCCTTTGTAGAAGATTAGGACATTTATGGCAGGACAGGAAGAAAAGCATATTTGGATGATGTGACTTCAAAGGATAAACTAAAAGAATGTGAACGTACCTTATTTGGTCTGCTTTATGGTAACCCTAATGTGAACTTCCAAGCCTTCCAAATTACCATGTTAAAAGCATGAAAATCAGCATGTGTGGCATGTAAACACATACAATAAGGTTTATTCTCTTTCGAGTTTCCTTCAGTTGAAAAGAAAACTAGGATTTTAAAGTTTGGCCCATGGTCTTTTTCAAGTCATCTCCTAGTCCTCAAGCCTTAGGAGCCAAGTACGACTCCTCATTGCATTGCATTGACTCATGTGACCTTTCGATGCAAATTTATCGGTTGCCTATAGAAGGAAGGACATAAGAGGTGATTTGAAGAATGGCTGAATTCGTTGGAATTGTCTTGGAAATTAAAATTGAAACTAGAGGCTTTGCGTCCATTGTAATAGGAAATGCGAGGGTAACTTTGAAGTTGTCCACTCCTTTACTCTCTCGGATGATTTATAGCTTTTGAGGAAAGGAACATTGGGTGGATTTTAGATATGAGCGACTACCCCAGTTTTGCAATTTGTGCAGGAGAATTGGACATTATGCAAAAAACTATGAGGTGGTACCTTATGATGAGGCTTTCTTTCTACTAATGAATTTATTCTCTATGGCTCCTAGCTAAAAGCATAAGCAAATGCCTATAGCCCGTTTTGGAAGACTTTCTATGGAGAGAAAACTGAGGAGGATGAGATGGATGAAATGGTGCCTGAAACTCCAATAAATACAGGACAATTAACTCTAGTTGTGCAGGAACCTAGTAGTTCTCAAGTCAACAACAAGCCCCACAAGCGGATAGAGGAAAGAGGAAAATAATTGAAGTTGAAGCTGAATCGAGAATGGAGAATTTACCTTTCAATACTCTGGCTCTTATTTTACCTTCAGAGATCCCTTCACCACATGGTGTTGAGGAACAACTGAAAATAAAAAAACACAGAAAGAAAACCTTGACAACTAAGAAACAAGGTAGAAGATGCTCTCCTTATGAATAGTAAATTAACATGTTACAAGTGTTGAATGAGAATTCACTTATGGATCCTTCGATCCAAGAGACGACTAATTTAGAAATATGGGCTTTGGTTGCTAGGCCTAATAAGCCACCGGAGGACATATGAAACTTATATGCTGGAACTGTCAAGGGCCCAACCCTTGACAATCCAAGAATTGAGAGCAACTGGCTTTGTAAAGGCCTAACCTGGTGTTCTTGATGGAGACGAAAAACCAAGAGAAAGAAATCCAAAGACTAAAGAGGAGATTGATGTTTCAGCATTGTTATGTGATGAATCCAAAGGGAATTGTATGGGGCTAGCTCTTTTGTGGTAGGATAGAATGAATATAAGGTATAGTCAGCTGCTAAGGAATTTATTGATGCCATTTACGAGGATCTAGAGAGAGGAAAGAAGAGCAGGTTGACTTTTCTCCATGCTCCAGCTACATTTCAGGCACGATTGCTTTAATAGGAGAAACTTCGAAGCCTAAACTTGCAGTACCAATTACCATGGGTTTGTCTTGGCAATTTCAATGAAATTATGTATCACTGTGAGAAGGTGGGAAAGAGAAAGGCTGAAAACCACAAATTGAATGCTTTCAAAGAGTTTCTAAATGCCTACCAGTTGTTGGACTTAGAGAGTAAGGGATGTGCTTTCACTTGGGCGAATAATCGTGAAGGAGAGGAATATGTTAAAGAGAGGCTAGATTGGGCAATTTCCAATATGGAATGGAGATTTTTGTATCATGAAGCGGAAGCTTTTGCACTACCAGCCTTTAGGTCGGATCATAGCCCCATTATATTGTCATTTTCAGCAGAATTAGCAAAGAGAGTAAAGCTGTTTGAGGTTTTCTGGCCAGAACATGAAGTGTGGCATTATAGTAAAATAGGTTTGGAATTCTCCAACATGTGTTGAATTGAGCTTAGCTAGAAAGCTGAAAGCTTTAACAAAGGAGTTGGACAAGTAGAGCAAGAGGACATTTCCTAATAATAAAAAGAAGGGAAAATGTCACGAAAAACCCCAAACTATGTCCATGATGACTTATTTATCCTGAACTTTTTTTGTAATACCAAAAATCCCAAACTATGCTCACTGTGACACATTTATCTTAATTTTTTTTGTGACATCAAAAACCCTAAATTTGTACTTGTGTGACACATTTATCCTTCATTATGTTTATGTCAAAAATCACCATTAAGAGTCCTACACGGTTGCTGACTTGGACGACGGACTTTAAAAGGTGCTGACATGGCACCAACGTGGATTAAGTGAGGGAAAACAACCCTATTTTTTATCTGACGTGGCTGAAATATTAGAAGACGTCATTCTTTCCTCTTGGTCCACGCTCAAAACTCTTCATGCTCAGTTTTTCTCTATTGAAGCTCAATGCTCTGTCTCTCTCTCACTTTGTCCACTTGAGTGCTCTCTGAATTGCATTTGTGCACACGATTTTCGCTGTTTTCCTCTCTTACGTTGGCTCCACAAAACTCGATTTGGGGCTTTAGGATTAGTATCCTGCTCAAATCTCTCTCTAAAGGAAGCTCAATTTTGTTCGAACTTGTTTGCTGGCCGACTAAATTAAGGCAATTTGGGGCTTTAGGCTTTCATATGTTCATTGATTCTCTCTCTCTCAAGGATGCTCGACTCAGCTAAAGTTCAATTTGTTGGAAGCTCGTTTGCTTGCCGAAGGCGATTTGGTTTTTTTTAGAGGTTTCGTGTTCGTCGGCTCCATGGAGAAGGCCGGCTCAGCGTTTTGGGGCTTTTTCTAGTGTTTCTTGCTAGTCTCGATTCATCAACATTCTGTGAGTATTCTCTTCACCATCTTTACTTTTGAGGTTCTTGTTTTGGCAGTTTCGCCATTGTAGTAAAATCGAAGCTCGATTTGTTCGAGGCTCGTTTGCTGGTCTAAGGAGCTCGATTCATGAGAATCACCAAGAATCATAGTGTTATTCCTTTGCATTTTCGGCTATTTTTATATGTTCTCTTCCCAACATCTTTTTTTTATGCCCTGGCTCATTCACTGTGGTTGTTTTGCAGATATCATGTGATCCGTATTAGCACTATCTCTTGGGAGGATCATATGCAAACTCTGCTGAGGTCAAACTAATGTAGTCAATTATATGTAGCATTTTTCTTTCAATTTAATAAAACATGAAAAAACATGTTTTCAAATTTTATTTGCTGCACCGATATTTTTGAATTATCTTCTGGTAAATATGATCTAAATAAGAAAATTTTCTTTCAACATTGTCTAGGGAGCTCGATTCGTGGTTGAAGCGTGAGTCCTCTATCTCTCCCTCCTTTGATTACTCAAGAACCAATGCTATTCACGTAGACTATTTAGCCTCTTTTTTATATTCTGCTACTAAATTCTACGAGTTTTATTTCCAAGAATAGAGATCATTTTCTTCATAAGCATAACTATTAAAAAATGTACGTTGATATTTTAGATTGATGAAGACACCTAGGGTTGGTTCTAATGCTAAGACCACTAGCCAGGGCGAAGTTGAAGTCAAAGATGGAGTTACTAAAGGAGATGAAGTTGGGATTAAACTCGGGGTAAGGGCTGTGGTTAGGGTTGAATATGGGGGCGCTAGTCAGAGTGAATGTAGTGAGAATGATGATGGCCTCTACTTTGAGAGTGATGATAGTGAGATTGATGCATTATGGGGGAGTGATGATGAGCTGATCCTACATGATAATGGGGATTACTTTCAACTAAGGAAAACATGACAGGAAGTGGGGATGGTTAGGGAGGCAGCATTGGCTATTGATGTAGTAGAAGAAGACATAAATAAGGGTGAAGATGATGAGGACATCAAAGCACATGAAGATTTCAGTCCTTATAACTGTATAGATGAGGAAGTGTTTGACCAAGTAAGATCTTTGACTATTAGATATGACCCTAACTGTGACCATACAGCATTACAATTTCAGTTAGGCATGAGATTTGAGTCTCATACTCAGTTCAAGAAAGCTATGCAAAAATATACAATTACAAATGGCTACAACATTAATTAGAAAAAGAGTGAATTTACAAAGATGCATGCAAAGTATGTGTCCGGATGTGAATGCTCCCTTTACGGTAGTTGGTTGAAGAAAGAGAAAACTTTTGTTATCAAGATGGTTGGAGAAGAACATACTTGGCCCGAAAGCATGAGAAATAAACAAGCATCTTATGTATGGATTGCAGAAGAGTTTTTGCCTAAGATAAGAGCTAATCTAAAATATACAGCAGCACAACTATAGGGAGAGGTAGTGGAGATGTAGGGACTCACACTCAACAAAAGAATATGTTATAGAGCAATCGCTAGAGCTCTTAAGATCATTCAGGGTCCATTTGCCGAGCAATACAAGTTGTTGACATCTTATAGAGCTCAATTAAAGCAATCTAGTAAGAACATCACATTTGATCTTATCCTTAGACACCCATACAATATGTTCAAAAGATTTTATGTGGGTTTTGAAGGGCTGAAAAAGGGTTGTTTGAAAGGTTGTAGGAAAGTAATAGGATTAGATGGCTATTTTATTAAGACCGTAGTAAAGCAAATGTTGCTTTGTGCTGTTGCAAGAGATGGAAATAATCAAATGTTTCCGGTTGCATGGGTTGTTGTTGAAGTAGAAACACAAGATAGTTGGACTTGGTTCCTTGGGTTGTTATTTACAGACCTTCAAGTGGGTAGAGGTGAGAGTTGGACCTTCATAAGTGATCAACAAAAGGTAGAATTAGTCCCCATTTTCATTAGTTCCTTTGTACTAGTAGTTGAATTATATATGATAAGGCCTTATTAAAGCATTTCAATTATCTCTTGCAAGGCCTTGTCAATGCAGTTTCTTCACTGCCCTTTTGTGCAGAACACAGAAATTGTTCAAGGCATATTTACGCAAATTGGAAAAAATTGCACAAGGGAGAAATGTTTCGAAATTACTTTTGGAGAGCTACATATGCCACACACAAAATTGAATTCAATAAGGCAATGAAGGAATGAAGAAGGAGTCTATTGATGCCAATGAAGACTTCATGAGACAAGGCCAGAGCACTTCTGTAGGGCATTCATAAAGGTTGGTCGAAAATGTGATGCCATCGAGAATAATTTGAGCGAGACTTTTAATGCGTATATCCGCAACCAAAAAAAAAAAGAAGAGAGATGCCAATTGTTGATATGCTAGAGGGGATAAGAACAACATTGATGGTGAGAATGTATAAGAGAAGTCAATTGATGGTAGGTTCTAAAGATGAATTATGTCCAAAAATTAGGGCAAGAGTAGAGGAAGCAAAGATGAAGTCAAGGTATTGTGTTGTAAAACCTTGTATTGGGGAATAGTTCGAAGTTGAAGTGGATGATGGTAGATTTGTTATGGATCTTGGAGGAAGAACATGTGCTTGTAGGCAGTGGAATATATTAGGAATACCTTGTAGCCATGCTATTTCATGCAACAATTACATGAAGTATGAGGTTAATCATTATGTTGATGATTGTTTCAAGAATGATGCATATGAAAAAAACTACCAATTTCCATTGCCAACATTGAATGGGAAGGACATGTGGTTAGTGTCCACTGATGAGCCAATATTACCTCTACCATTTAGAAAGCTTCCAGGGAGACCCAAGAAACAACATAATAAGCAAGGGGAGAATCTTGAGAAAAGGACAAGAAAAAGGAAGGCCAAAGTTAATCCAAATAAATTGACAAAAGTTGGGATAATCATCTCATGCTCAAACTGTCATGACTCGGGACACAAAAAGAAAACATGCCCCAAGCCTCCAGCACCCACACAAATTAAACCTCTGGTAAGGAAAATTGCAGGTATTTTTATATGTTTGTTGGTTAAGAATATTCATTGTAACGCCCCCTACCTCGGGGCCATTAATGTGACGTCCCGTTCATTATTATCTTTCATAACACACACGCGGAAGCATACTCGGGACGATCACAACAAAAAGAACAACCAACGGAAATAAGACAAGCATTATGAGCAACTTTATGTTTACGAAACATGCAAACATATTTAAACAAGCTCTTCTCTCAGGTCATAGCAAACATCACACATATTCTACAAGCCTATTCCGAAGGCTTTTCTAATTACAGGCCGACGCGGCTTGGGCTTTCCTATCCCCACTACGGCTTCTCGTGTCTCGCTTCTTCACCTTCACCCCGTCCCGTCCGCCTGGCCATCTCTCATCCCACCCGTGGCTCTATCCCGGATCCGGCCCGCCCTGAGGCACCAAGTCCGTTAGGTCCTTATCATCAGCGTCGTCTCGGTTTCACGGAATTGCCAACGCGGGCTGGGGGAGATGCCATTGCTATGGACATGAAAAAGAGGAAACAACGGGGGATGAGTCGAGAAGACTCAGTAAGTAAAAATTTACTAACAGGCGAGGATATATCAATCATCGTTACACGAGACATTCTTACCGTACCGGCCTTCGTGGCCAATCAAACAACGACGGGCATAGAAAGCATAAAACAAGGGTCCCAAGCATGGCTAAGTCACAGTTTACCTCACGAATTGCGCCTCAGTTTCTATATTGAATTAGATAACATGCAAGGAAAACACGAAACAAAGCAAACTCGTTATTGGGAACACAACATCGGAACACCAAAGCCGAGAACGGGGGAAAGCTCATGATACGACGTATTTCAACGTCATTTCCCGGTAGTAAAATCCCACTTACACTTAATAAAACAAGAACTAAAGAGAGAATGGGCGGGAAAAGGCAACGGTCTCGAGTCTCGGGCAATGTACGACGTCGGCTTTTCTCTCCCTCTCACGGTTCTCTCTCTCTTTCTCTTTCTCTTAGCCGATTGTTGCACATGGGAAGAGTGAGCCAAACTTCCTAATGGCTTCTATTTATAGAGGAAACAAGGCTAGGGTTTTGTATGATGCGTGCGCCTGTGTCAAAGGGGGCATGAGGCATGCGCACGTGTCATCAGAACGATGAGGTAAGCGCATACCTCATCCCTTCATTAATGATCCAAGGCTAAAATGTCAAGATAATGATGAAATGGCCATTAAGTCTCTCTTTTCTCTCTCCTCTCCAAGCTTGCCGTGGCCTCTCCTCTTCCCCTTGGCTGGCCGTGAGTCTCTCCCCCTCTCCTTGGTCAATAATTGAAGAGGCGAGGTTATGATGGTTCCATAAATAGCCATAATGGGTTGTGGAAAAAGAGGACCCATGCAATTAATGAAGGAAATGATGATGAAGATAAGGTTTGACTAGGTCAAACCTTCTAAGGCTCTCTCTAATCGACTGAATTAAATCCCAATTTGTTCGGGTCAAACGAATCTCGCGCAAATACGCACGTAACGGGCAAAACAAACCCCACATCATAATAAATCTCAAACTTTTCCCAAGGTTTTTCCGCAACAAAATACATCTAAAAATCTCATTCAACCCGAGATTCGGCACGGGAAACCTCTAAATATGTCTCAAATATCACCAAAAGACCTCAAGTCGAGATTCCAACGTTTTTCATATAACAATTGATAAATCTTTGAAATCTAACAAAACCGAACAGCTTTGCACTGTTCACGAAATTGGATTTGAAAATATAGTAAATGAACTCCGAAAATTCTCAAATTCGGATATGTCATAAAAAAGACCTTAACAAACATTTCTCGTGAAGAACACAAATTCGGAATCTTTTTGTAAATACCATTTTCAGTTACTCAAAAATAGACTAAAAATAGTTTGCTGGAACAAAATATTTACTTCTCAAAGTAAGCTCTGTACGAAATCCAAATCATCTCAGAAAATTCCCAAATTTACACACTTTATAGAAAAGGAAGTTCTCAACAACTTTCGTGAAGGAAACATTTCCAAAATCGACCCAGAAAAGCTTGTAGAAAATAAAGACGGTGTAAACATCATTGAAATACCCATTCTGGGCAGTTTCACACAGTTTGAAAATCAGACCATCGTACCACTCATATCAACTCCAAAAATTCTGAAATTAAATCATGTAGAATTTCAAGATATTTGGAACAACTTTCCAGAAGAAAGCATTTGGAAATTCGGATCACAAAAGTTTCCCCAAAAATAACAAAACGAAGGGGTACTAAGGATCCGAAATATGGTTTTCCAAAACGAGAGTACAAATTTTTGTTCCAATTGGAAAACCATCAAGCTTAAACCATAGACATTTCCCAGGGACTGAAATTAAGGATGTGACATTCATGGTAAATATATGTTTTTCTTTGTAGGGTAAAAAGGGGAGACCAAGAAAATATCCAAGACCAAAAACAATGAAAGGGAGATCTGCTGGACAAGTTGATACAAGAATTGCACCTCTTAGGACACAATCCAATGTTATCAAAGCTGAGAAAAGAAGGGTGAGTAGTGATTCACAAGAAGGCATCCTAACTTGGCCATTGTTAGAAGAATAATGTGCTTATTATTTATCCATTCACAGGTTCAACAAGGATATGGATTATATGCATGAGAATCCACTAGAAACTCATATTTTAGGGTAACAACTTGTCAAAGTTTAAGTTGTTTTCAGAAACTGGACCTCCATGATCACAAGTTGTCTCTCTGTAAATTTTTAGGGTCTTGGAAGTGACGTAATCCATGAAATTCATATTAACAATGCAAATGATGCTCCTGAAGCCTCTGCAAGCCAGACAGGAGCCTCTACAAGCCAGACATACCATGTCTCAACCCAAACTTGTGGACCATGTGGAACTCAAGAATCTGCAAGTCATGCCCCACACTGATCTGCATGTGTATGTTCTGCTAAGTCTGAATGTTTGCTGCATTTTATGCTGCCCGACTTGAATGAATGTGCTTTAGACTAATCTTAATAGGAATTATACCTGCATTTCTATTATTCAATGTTGGTTAATTCCTATGAGAATTTAATGTTGCTTTAGAATTTATACCTGCATTCCTATGACAAGGCTTATGCTGGATGATCACTTCCCTCGTTTAGGCTATTTCAGAGAAATCCATTAGTTGAATAATGTTGTTGTTATATGGCTAATTCAGTTGTTATTTTCTTATAGAGTACTATCTGCTGTTGGCCTTTCTATTAATGCAAGTGTAGCTGATCAGAAGACAATCCAAAGGCTGATTTGCTCATTATCCTTGAAAAATTCCTTGTAATTATTCCACGCAAACATTTATCTGTTTTTTTTTTCTGTTTACTTTTTGAAAAGATTCGAACCATATGGAATGGTTTAGGATGCTATGGTCAAGACCCGAGATTAACGAACTTCAAGAAAGTAACACTCGGTGCTGGCCTTATATGTGACAACACTAATGTCTTAGCTGAAAAGGCCGTTTTGCTCAATTTTAGTGATCTCTGTAATTATTCGAACAATATGGAATGGTCGAGAATGTTATTGTCAATATTTTCATGTATTTCCGCATTTTAGTGACCATAAACAAGACCCAGGTTTTATCCTTGCTCTCTTCTCGCACCCTCTTTACTCCATCCTAGTTACTGGGGTCACTCTTAGCCATCAAGTCAATGCACCCTTGAGACCATATCCTTTGCGGTAACGAATCCAAATAAATGATAGTACAAATGACGGTTAAATAATTTGTGTAATGGTGTCAACATTCATCTTCATGTATTCCAAAATAATGGGTCAATACACTCTCCCAAGTAGCTTGGAGCTCGTTAACAGTTCAATTGCTAAATCTATACAACTATGTATATTATGACAAAGCCGCACCAACATTTTATGTAGGCACCACCCGCCTGGGTGGTGCTGCTGGAGCGCGCACTTTTCCTCTCGCAAAAGGTTGAGTGTTCGAATCCCGGGAGCTGCAGGGTGACTTAACCGGTGGCACGTGTGTGGTGGCTAGCACGTGTCGCCCCCAGGGTTTACTCTTCAGCTATCGGCTGTGCGGGGGTTCCCTGAGTTATCAAAAAAAAAAACATTTTATGTACATCTACAAGGGAACAATATAAAGAAGAACATTATTACAACTGCATTTTCCTAGAGTTTATCTTATCTCTACAAGTCCACAAGAAAAAGGAGAATGATACAGATTTATATGCCAACTAATGGACTATACAACATATCCTCTGGCAAGGCATTGGCCTACAAATTCTATCTATCTTTTCTCCGGTTATTATGTCTGAGTTGCTGTAGCTACTGAAGTGCAATAGAGATACGATTGAAACGTTATGAGATAAAAATATTTCCTGCAAAATCAAAATGTAGCCACTACTTCAGTTCTTTCGGCATGCAATTAACCATAAGAGAATTTAATACTGCTCCCAATTAGTGGACAGTGGTAAGAGGACAGCAATATGGATCACAAAAGCACCAAACACTTTTTACTCCCAATTGAATGCACTGATAACTCTAGCAAAAAAAAAGTAAAGGGAATGGCTGTTGAAATCATTCCTTCAATCTAGCTAATTGATTTGCACGACTAAAAACAAATCATTCTTGCTTGTTCAGAATTACCGACCACACATCAAACTCAACATCAACAGGAAAAGAATGCGATACACATAAGCACACAGATGAGAGAGCACTCACGCTTCAGCCATGAATCGAGCTCCTTAGACCAGCAAACGAGCCTCGAACAAATCGAGCTTTGATTTTACTACAATGGCGAAACTACCAAAACAAGAACCTCAAAAGTAAAGATGGTGAAGAGAATACTCACAGAATGTTGGTGAATCGAGACCAGCAAGAAACACTAGAAAGAGCCCCAAATCGCTGAGCTGACCTTCTCCAAGGAGCCGACGAACAAGAAACCTCTGAAAAAACCCAAATCGCCTTCAGCAAGCAAACGAGCTTCGAACAAATTGAACATTAGCCGAGTCAAGCTTCCTTGAGAGAGAGAATCAACGAACATACGAAACCCTAAAGCCCCAAATCGCCTTAATCCAGTCAGCCAGCAAACAAGTTCAAACAAAATGGAGCTTTCTTCAGAGAGAGATTTGAGTAGGACACTAACCCTAAAGCCCCAAATCGAGTTTTGTGGAGCCAACGCAAGAGAGGAAAACAGTGAAAATCGTGTGCACAAATGGAATTTAGAGAGCACTCGAGTAAACAAAGTGAGAGAGAGACAGAGCGTTGAGCTTCAACAGAGAGAAACTGAGCATGGAGAGTTTTGAGTGTGGAGCAAGAGGAAAGAACAACGTCTTCTAATACTTCAGCCACGTTAGATAAAAAAAATAGGGTTGTTTTCCCTCACTTAGTCCACGTTGGTGGCACGTTAGTGCCATTTAGGACTCTTAACAATGATTTTTGACAGAAACATAACAGATGGTAAATGTGTCACACAAGTACAAGTTTGAGGATTTTGGTATCACAAGAAAAAGTTTAGGTTAAATATATCGTAATGGGCATAGTTTAGGGTTTTTAGCATGACAAAAACAAGTTAAGGGTAATTGTATCACAGTGGGCATAATTTGGGATTTTTCATGCATTTTCCCTAAAAAGAAAATTATAGCTTTAAAAGGGGAGCTCCAGCATTTGTTAAATACACAAACTCTAAACTTTGAGAGAGATTGAATGAAACAAGTAACTGACCAAATCGAACAATGCTAGAGGCAAGAGGACATATATTGGGGGTTGCATCCAAGAATTAATTGGCTGAAATGGGGCCACAAGAACACAAAGTATTTTCACGTCTCGACTATATAAAGGAGACAAAGAAATAGAATTTTAGCTTTGAAAAATTCGGAAAATAGCTGGACCCACGAACTTGAGGAACTGAAAATGATAACGGCTGATTTTTTTAGAGTTATATTGCATAATGGGAACTCACAATTTTGTCCAGTAATACAAAAATGCCCCGTTCTTGTTAAGAAAGAAATGAACCAAAAGCTAAATATTGAAGCAACATAGGAAGAAGTGCAAAGGGTAGTATTTCAATTGGGAGCCTTGAAATCACTAGGTCTAGACGGTCTAAATGGTCAATTCTACCAACACTATTGGGAGGATATCAAGATTGGAGTGGTCCAAATAGTAAGAAATTTCTTTGAGACGGGGAATCCTGACCCGGAAATAAATAAAACCTATATCTTATTGATTCCAAAAGTTCCTAACCTTGAGAGTTTGAATCAATTTCGACCTATTAGTTTGTGTAATTTTGTGTAATCTTTTCACAGATCTTAGCCAATAGGTTGAAACCATGTCTCCTGGAAATTATTGATGGTGAGCAAAGTGCCTTTGTGGTGGGAGACAAATTTTGGATAATATTATAATAGTGCAAGAGGTCCTTTGCCAATTGAGAATACGTAATCGTAAAAAGAAATTCCAAGTTGTTTTGAAACTTGATATGAAGAAGGCGTATGACTGTGTGGAATGGGACTTCTTAAAGACATTTATGCTGAAGATGGGGTTCAACGAGATTTAGGTTAATAGGATAATGATTTGTGTTTGGACTATTTCGTTCAGTGTGAAATTCAATAGGGAGCCTTTACCTTTCTTTCATCCCTCAAGAGGACTTCGACAAGGTGACCCTCTCTCCCCCTATCTATTTATCTTGATGGCTAACTATCGCGCTGCGCTTTTCTTTTTTTTTGGGGCTTTCGGGATTTACGTGCTAAGGAGGTATTTCCGTACAAGGATCTCTCCTAGATCATACTTCACGTGACAGTAAAAGGTAAATTTCTTATTTAGTCTAGGTTTATGATTTTGGAGTCGCCACTAGTCATTATTGGTAGGTAGACTAGAAACCTAATCAAGATACAGGATAAATATCACGATTCTACGAACCAGAGATTCTGAGTACGAAGACTTAGTTACGTTATTGATCCCAAATTGAGATCCCTAACACCCTTTCGGTACCTAAGAACAATACGATATCTAACGTGTCATGCGAATTTCCGAGGCTTACCACTAATTCTATCCGTTCTAATCGTAGGAAAGACCAAACAGGTATTAAACACACAATTGAAGTCAATCAAGTCAATCATTCCTAAGTGGTCTCTAAAACGAAAATCAATCAAAATACCCAAACTCTAATGAACCTCTAAAAGCTTATTTATTTCATGATTTACACATTTTGTGGGGTTTTAGGGTTTTTTAGGGGTTAAAACCCCTGAATTTGGATTTTTCTAAAAATGCACTTAGGCACTTCCAAAAATTCAAATTTCACTTTTTGTGGTTGGCCACGATGTTTTTGGACCATTCTATGAATTTTCAATTTTTTTGATTTTTTTTCAACAAAAATTTTTAACTGAGAATTGATTTTCCATGATTTTCTAAAAAATTTTATGAATTTTCCAATTTTTCAATTTTTTATTGATTTTCTCAATTTTTTTACATTTTTTATTTGTATTTTCTCGATTTTCTGAATTTTTATGAATTTTCGAAAAAATTTTGAATTTTTATGAATTTTTTGAAGATTTTTTGAATTTTTATAAATTTTCTAATTTTTTTTTGTGAATTTTCTGAATTTTTTATTTGTTTTAATTTTCCAAAATTTTTATGATTTATGATTTTTGTTTTTGTTTTTTAGACTTTTTTTTAGATTTTTTTTTATTATTTTCCTTCCAAGAGATGAACCGGACTGACCTGGTTTGGCCGGGTTAGGCATGGCCGAACCGAGCATTGCCGGTGCCTATCGCCGACCGTCTTCTTCAACGAGGCCAGAGCAAAAAAACGGCGCCGTTTTGATGTTCTCTTCATTTAGGCATTTTCACAAACACTTGGTGGGCACTGTTCAATGCTAAACATTCTCGAGGCCGCAACTTTGAGCCCACCGCTGGTGACCTTCCAGCAACTATATTGCCATTCCGATTGCACCATTATGATGTCCATACGTTCTATTTTTCATCTAACCTACTTAGAACACCGGCGGACTTTCACCGGCAGCAAAAACCGAACCTAAAAATGCCAACTCAAAACTGACCTTCCCAACTTTTCCAACATTCACCCCTATTCTAATTGCCCAACTTTTCCAATTTGTTGTGAAGACACTATAACTTAAAAATGACTAGAAAAAATTTAATTGTATTTTTGGTTCAATTCGAGTTTAATTTTGTCCAATTTTAGAAAAAAAATATATCCGATTAAGATTTTTACAAGTTGATGATGTATTAATGAAATTGGATTTAAAATAAGACTAATAACTATTTTTATGGAATTTTCTGATTCCATTTGCTATTTTTCTTGATTTTCTCACTTATTTTGACTAAAAGAAATTAAAGAAAAATGCTAAAAAATTATTTTTTTGGTTTAGAAATGGGTTTCTAGGCTTGGCCAATATTCCTAGTCCTAATTTTGAAATTTTTGAAAATATAAAAAAATGAGCTAAAAATTAAGTGTTAAGAGATGCCCTTCTTTGAGATCGAAATTGTTAGAGGTTGATCTCAAAGATAAGGTGACACCTGAATTTTCAGTTGACTCACTAAACGAGATAAGATGGAAATTTCACAACAATTGATTAGCGTCTTGCTTTTAAAATCCGTGATCTAATCCAAAGGTTCTCTTTTCATAACATAATTCAAAAGATTCTTAATGATTAAGGGAGAAAAACTTACTTGTTTGTGAAGGTTTCTTTGTTGCTTATCCAAGGGCGTGAATTGATGATGGTGGTGATGATTATGATGGTTATTATGATTTTGTGGTTTAAAGACGAACTCACGAACCATGAACGCATGAGACTCTTCACCTGAGAATTTTGGAGACTTGCCAAGTGGTTCCTTACTCGTGGGATTTTGGAAATTACCTAGAGACTCCTCCCTAGTAAAACTTTGGATTTGCCTAGTGGTTCCTCACTAGTAAGACTTTGAATTTACCTAGCGGCTCCTTGCCTGTAGGACTTTGAATTTTGGATACTTGCCAAATGGTTCCTCACCCGTAAGATTTTGGAAATTACCTAAGGGCTCCTCGCTTGTAGAACTTTGGATTTGCCTAGTGGTTCCTCGCCAGTAGATTTTGAATTTGCCTAGGGGCTTCTCGCCTGTAGGACTTTGAATTTGCCTAAGGGCTACTCGCCTATAGGACTTTGAATTTGTCGAGTGGTTCCTCATCAGTAGGACTTTGAAAATTACCTAGGGGCTCTCGCCTGTAGAACTTTGAATTTGCCTAGGGGCTTCTCACCTGTAGGACTTGAATTTACCTAGTGGTTCCTCACCAGTAGGACTTTAAATTTACCTAGGGGCTCCTCGCATGTAGAACTTTGAATTTATCTAAGGGCTCATCGCCTGTAGGATTTGAATTTGCCTAGTGATTCCTCACTAGTAGTGATGCATGCGTCACACCAACATCTTCAGTTAGTGCCCCACTTGTTATTATGCTTACATGGAATTAGTTCACTACATATATTGCTGATTGAAGAGAAGCATTGAAGTCATTCTGGTGGTTTAATGAATAGTGCGTGAACAGTCCGAACTTGGAGTATTAATTGCTGTGGAAGTGGTGCGATTCTGGTCAAGAGCATTAAATGTCATCTTCTCGTTGCCAACTTCTTTTATTTTAATGATTTCAAGTTTCTAAGTTTAGATTGAAAGTTTTTGCTGAGTCTTAGGAATTAAATAAGGTTGTTAGAAACTGATTGAACTCTATGTAAACCCTCTTGGGCGTCACTTAGAGGGATGACCATTTTGGAATGAATATTGAGAGTTTTCTCTTGCAATTCTATTGCAAAACTTAAGGTTTCTGTATCACTTAGTGGATTCTAAGTGTGGTGAGCCTCCTTGAGCATCTGTATCCTTGTTTGGTGGTGGTTCGACCTATATCCAAACCTGGTGGTGAGCTCGTCCAATTTATCCTTCTGTATTCGCACAACAAAACCTAACCTTTTCGCAATCAAGCGATACCAATTCGCATCATTTGGCGCCGTCTGTGGGAAAAGGTTCCATTTGTACGAAATTTCCTATTCCAAACACCCTCTTAAACACTTACCAGCCTAAAATCACTTCTTTCCAGCCTAAACACTTATTACAGTCCCTAAAACGCTCCAGACTTTGAGTATTGAAATGGAAAACGAATTTCAACGTGGATTGACGTTTGAACAAGCTCGCTCTATGCGAATGGAACGTGAAATCGCAGATCTCAGACGCCAATTGCAGCAGCTCTTGAATGATCGAGGAGCAGAATCTTCCAACGTAAGTTCTGGAGAGGAAGAGGACAATCCTTTTCACGAGCAGCCAAGTGACGATGAGATTCAAGGAAGGAGGAGGCCCAGATTTCGTCCTCAAAAGAATGACTCTGATATTAAGGTTGAAATACCAGAGTTTGAAGGTAAACTCTCACTTGATGACTTCCTTGATTGGCTCCATACAATAGAAAGAGTGTTTGAATATAAGGAGTATTCGGAGGAGAAGAAAGTTAAAATTGCAGCCTTGAAATTGCGAAAATATGCAAGCCTATGGTGGGAAAACCTTAAAGCTTAGCGAGTTCGTGAGGGAAAGAGCAAAATTCGTACTTGGGATAAGATGAAGAGAGAGATGAAGAAGCGTTTCTTACCCGAGAACTATAGGCAAGATCTGTTCTTAAAGCTTCATTCTTTGAAACAAAATGATCTGAGTGTTGAAGAGTATACTCGGGAATTTGAACAACTCATGATGAAGTGTGATGTTTCTGAGTCCCAAGAACAAATAATCGCTCGTTATTTGGGTGGTTTGAAGAAACATATTGCTGACTCAGTGGATTTACAGCCATATTGGAGTTTTCTTGATGTATGCAAGCTTGCCTATAAAGTTGAGAAGCAACAAGACACCTCCAAGAAATCGGCTTACAAACCATTCATAAAGGGAGCTTCTTCCAGCAAAGGGAGTTCGTCTTTTCAAACTGAGAAGACCACGGTGAGAAAGGACAAGGCAAAAGTTGATTCTCAGCCCATGACAACCGCTAAGGAGAGAAGATGTTTCAAATGTCAAGGATATGGGCATATTGCATCTGAATGTCCCAATCGGCGCACAATCACTCTCAAAGAAGTCGAAGAAACTAACGTCGAAGAAGATGAACCAATTTGGGATTCAGATGAAGAGGAAGAGTATGTGGAGCAACCTGATGATGGTGAACTACTTGTGATTCGCAAGTCTTTGAATTCAAATATGGCGTCTATGGAAGAGCAAAGAGAGAACATCTTTCAAACAAGATGTACCATCAAAGGGAAGGTATGCCATGTCATTGTTGATAGTGGTAGCTGCACTAATGTTGCTTCCGCGACCATGATTGAAAAGTTAAGTTTACCTACGATGTCACACCCTCAGCCTTACAAACTCCAATGGCTAAACAAGGGGAGTGATGTGAAGGTAACTAAACAAGCATTAATCTCATTTTCAATTGGGAAACATTATCAAGATGAGGTTACGTGTGATATAATCCCTATGGATGCTTGCCATTTGTTACTTGGAAGACCATGGCAGTATGATCGAAAGGCGATGCACGATGGATTCAAGAATACTTATTCTATCCATTTAGGGCAGAAAAGAATCACTCTTACCCCATTGTCTCCAAGCTGTGATGAACGTGCTCGACATGAAGAGAATGGAGTAGCTGGCCATTTTCTTAGCCAGGCTAAACTTCGTGAAACTTGCTTGAAGAAGCAACAAATTTATGCGCTACTTTTGCTTGAGCAGAATGTGGTCCATGAAGATTTGATTCATCCTTTAGTCATGACATTGCTTAATGAGTTTGCTGATGTCTTCCCTGAAGAGATGCCATCCAGCTTACCTCCAAAGAAATTGATTTAATGCCCGGCGTACCGTTACCAAACAAACCGGCATATAGATGCAACCTGGAGGAGACTAAAGAGCTTCAACGACAAGTAGATGAGCTGATCTCCAAAGGCTTCGTACGAGAGAGCTTGAGCCCATGTTCTGTACCAGCCATTTTGGTCCCCAAGAAGGATGGTTCGTGGAGGATGTGTATGGACAGCTGTGCCATCAACAAAATTACGGTAAAGTACCGTTATCCCATTCCACGACTTGATGATATGCTAGATGAATTGCATGGTGCCACTATTTTTTCTAAGGTAGATCTTCGAAGTGGTTATCATCAAATTCGAATGAAGGAAGGTGATGAGTGGAAAACGGCTTTCAAGACCAAGGGAGGCCTCTATGAGTGGCTTGTCATGCCATTCTGGTTATCCAATGCCCCTAGTACGTTCATGAGGCTAATGAACCATATTCTGAAGCCATTTATTGGAAAATTTGTTGTTGTATACTTTGATGATATCCTTGTTTACAGCCGAAATGAGGAAGAACACTTACAGCATTTGAGGAAGCTATTTGAAGAATTGCGTATTCAGCGATTATTTGGCAATCTGAAAAAGTGTCATTTTTTTACCTCAAGTGTTGTCTTCTTGGGATATGTTATTTCAAGTGAAGGCATTCAAGTGGATGAAAGTAAGATAGAAGCAATCCAAACCTGGCCGACACCCCAATCTGTTCATGACGTGAGGAGTTTTCACGGTTTGGCTTCTTTTTATCGTCGCTTCATTAAAAATTTCAGCACTATTATTGCCCCACTTACCGATTGCTTGAAGGGAGAAAAGTTCTTATGGACTTCTATGGCTCAGCGAAGCTTCGAGGCTATTAAAATGAAGCTTTGTGAGGCCCCGGTCCTTGCACTTCCCGACTTTGAAAAGCTTTTTGAAGTTGAATGTGATGCATCTGGCATTGGAATTGGAGGAGTTCTACTTCAGCAAAATCGACCAATCGCTTATTTTAGCGAGAAGCTCAATAGCTCTAAGCTGAACTATTCAACCTATGACAAAGAATTTTATGCCATCATTCGAGCATTGGAGCCATTATTTGCTGCCAAAGGAGTTTGTTTTGCATTCAGATCATGAGGCCTTGAAGTTCATCAATGGCAAACACAAGCTGAATAAAAGGCATGCTAAATGGGTTGAGTATCTTCAATCCTATTCTTTTGTGATCAAGTACAAGACTGGACGTATGAATGTTGTGGCTGATGCACTCTCCCGGAGACATTCTTTTCTGACCTTGATGGATTCCAAGCTTTTAGGATTTGAGTAATCAAAGAACTCTATGCTGATGATGTAGACTTCAATCCTATATTTACAGCATGCAAGAAAGGTGCAGTAGACCATTTCCATATCCAAAATGGTTTTCTCTTCAGAGACAACAAGTTGTGCGTTCCTCAAAGTTCCACAAGGGAGTTATTGATTCGAGAAGTTCATGGAGGTGGTATTGCTGGTCATTTTGGAGTCAACAAAACTTTGGCTATGCTACAAGAACATTTTTATTGGCCAAATATGGCGAAGGACGTCCGGAGTATCCTTAAGCGCTGTGTGACATGCCAAAAGGCCAAGAGCCACGTTCTTCCACAAGGATTATACATGCCATTGCCAATTCCTAAAGTTCCATGGGAAGCTGTGAGTATGGATTTTGTCCTTGGTATGCCGAGAACTCAAAGGCAAAAGGATGCTGTTATGGTGGTTGTGGATCGATTCTCGAAAATGGCTCATTTTGTGCCTTGCCATAAAACCGACGATGCTTCTCACATTGCTGACTTATATTTTCGTGAGATCATTCGACTCCATGGAGTTCCTCGCACTATTGTATCAGATCGGGATAGCAAATTTTTAAGTGGTTTCTGGAAGACTTTATGGAGTAAGCTTGGCACAAAACTTCTATTCAGCACATCATGTCACCCACAAACCGATGGGCAGACCGAAGTTGTTAATCGTACGATGGGAGCTATATTGAGAACTTTAGTGTCCAAAAATCAGAAAGATTGGGACTTAAAGCTTGCTCTTGCTGAGTTTACCTACAATCGAGCTCCTAATCGCACCACAAAGTGCTCTCCTTTCGAAGTTGTTTATGGAATCAATCCACTTACTCCTGTGGATTTGCTGCCCTTGCCAACCAAGGATTTGGTGCATCATGAAGCTGATCAACGCGCTAAAGTGATGAAAGATTTCCATGCAAAGATCAGATCTCAAATTGAGAAGCAAAATGAGATTTATCAGAAAAAGGCTAATAAGAACAGGCGAGCTGTTGTTTTTCATCCAGGAGACTTAGTTTGGATTCATTTGAGAAAAGAGAGATTTCCTTCTAAGCGCAAGTCGAAGCTAATGCCGAGAGCCGAAGGACCATTCAAGGTTTTGGAACGAATCAACGACAATGCCTACAAGATTGATCTACCAGGTGATTTTAATGTTTCAGCAACGTTTAATGTTCGAGATCTCACTCCATATGAGTCAGACGAAGATTATCAAGATTTGAGGACAAATCTTTTTCAGCAAAGGGAGGATGATGCATGCGTCACACCAACATCTTCAGTTTGTGCCCCACTTGTTATTATGCTTACATGGAATTAGTTCACTACATATATTGCTGATTGAAGAGAAGCATTGAAGTCATTCTGGTGGTTTAATGAATAGTGCGTGAACAGTCCGAACTTGGAGTATTAATTGCTGTGGAAGTGGTGCGATTCTAGTCAAGAGCATTAAATGTCATCTTCTCGTTGCCAACTTCTTTTATTTTAATGATTTCAAGTTTCTAAGTTTAGATTCAAAGTTTTTGCTGAGTCTTAGGAATTAAATAAGGTTGTTAGAAACTGATTGAACTCTATGTAAACCCTCTTGGGCGTCACTTAGAGGGATGACCATTTTGGAATGAATATTGAGAGTTTTCTCTTGCAATTCTATTGCAAAACTTAAGGTTTCTGTATCACTTAGTGGATTCTAAGTGTGGTGAGCCTCCTTGAGCATCTGTATCCTTGTTTGGTGGTGGTTCGACCTATATCCAAACCTGGTGGTGAGCTCGTCCAATTTATCCTTCTGTATTCGCACAACAAAACCTAACCTTTTCGCAATCAAGCAATACCGATTCGCATCAAGTAGGACTTTGAATTTGCCTAGGAGCTCTTCGCCTATAGGACTTTGAATTTGCCTAGTGGCTCCTCACCAGTAGGAATTTAGAAACTGCCTTGGGGCTCCTCGTCTGTAGGACTTTGGAAATTGCCTAGGGGCTCCTTGCTTGTAGGACTTTGGATTTTCCTAGTGGCTCCTCACTAGTAGGACTTTGAAATTTTTCCTAGGGGCTTTTCGCCTATAGGATTTTGAATTTGCCTAGGGGCTCCTCGCCTGTAGGATTTTGAATTTGCCTAGGGGCTCCTCGGTCGTAAGACTTTGAATTTGCCTAGTGGCTCCTCACGGGTAGGACTTTAGAAATTGCCTAGGGGCTCCTCACTTGTAGGACTTTGGGAAGACTTCAATCATCGCCTTAATCATGAACTAAGTGATTTTGAGGTGTTACTAACCTTGTATGGTTTTTTTAGTTGACCAAAAACTATGTTTAAAAGTAGTTTTGAAATTAATAAAAACTGTTTGAAATGTGATTTTCTTTTAGCTTATCACAAACTGTTTCAAATTTTGATTTTAAGTTGATCAAAAACTTTTGAAAGATAGTTTTGAAACATGCATTCGTTGCATTAACGCATTTCAGACAATCAAATTTCCTTTTCAAGGAATTGTTTGGACAAAATGTTTGCAATCTTTCAAGAAATGCTTGAAATGATCGTTTAGAAGACCTTCATTAGAAAGGATTTGTTTCGATCTATGAACTTGGTCTTTTCTTCATTCAATTAAAAGGGGACTAATCTGATATGCCTCAATTTTATCTCTCTTAACCAATCCTTAGGTGTTCATATATGTTCGCAATGTATATAATTCAATTGATTCGATAAGGTCTTTCAAAAGGTTGTAATGTTGGCTTGGTCAATGGCTATTCAAAGGACAGGCATTCTGAGGCCAAGAAAAGGATTTCGTCACATCTAACTTCAGGTCTACAAGTTAAGAACCTCGAGGATAAGACAAGATAGTATTGCACACACTTCTTTGAGTGATGACTTCTTGTCATAAAGTCATGTTTCTTGTCATGCTCCGAACCCCCTCGAGCACGCAATACACTTCTCTGGTCGATTAATGACATCCCAGGGTATCGCCGACCTCATTTCAAATTATTACAGATTTAAAACATCAACGAAAACCACCGATACCCGGACAGTTATAACTGGGGTAAACAGGGGAGAATAAACATATTTATTGCTCATCTAAACTTGTATAATATTCACAATTTACAAACCACCATTTACAAAGCACACCAAACTATAAACCATCGATATTCAAAAAGATTGATAGCCTGAGTAACAGCCTGAATTTCAATGTAATTCCGGGACTAATAAAATTGATATTATTTCGCATTTCATTTTAGAAAGTCTTGCCTAGAGCTGATCACTATCGAGATACTAACCATTAGGATATGGCTAACTAGGAAATGGTACGTGGACTAGGGACCCAATTATGAATCGGACATCGATCACGAGAAATGATGAGGGAATATTTTGGACCGATACAGGCCGATCTTAGAACAAGTAATGGATTTGGTTTGGCCAAGGTCAACGATGTACAATCAGATCGCAGGTGATTCTGCACGACCGAAAGTGCACATGACCAACTAATCCTGAACTTGAACCTAACGATGGTGACCTCTGGGACTAGTGATAATTTCTCATTCTCTCAATGATCAGGACCGTCATGATTCAGATAACTCTAGGTCAATACGCGTAACCTCTAAACAGCCGCCTGTTAGTGAGAAACCCTAAAATTTGAAAATTAGCGAGTTTTGGTCACGAAATTGGATCCGGATTTCGATGTCGATTTTCGATGGCTTAAAGAACTATTTTTTGGAATCTGACGTCATATTATGCTGACCACGTATATTTTGAGTAAGTACAATTGAAAATTGAAATTTCGGTCTGAGGGTGAAATATTACGATTTTGCCCCTCGGGACACCGACCTGGACTTTGAGGTCGTATGAAGTTATTTTTCGAGGCCAATGTCATTTTGGGATGGCCACGTACATTTAGAGTTGTTTTGATCAAAAATTGAAATTTTGGATCGGAAGTGAAAAATAATATTATTTTATTTCCCAGGACTTTGCAGTTGATTTTCAAAGGCTTAAGAAGCTATTTTCGTGATTCCGACGCCATATTATATTGGCCACACCCATTTGGGATTGATATTGTCAAAAATTGAAATTTCGACTCAGGACCGGAAAAATGACCGTTTTGCCCCTAAGCCTATTTTTTGTCCAAATTTTTGAAAAAATATTTGAGATAATTAAGAGTATTTATCAGCTCAATTATTAGACTCAATGACCCTTTTGGCCATCAATTATTTGGCTGGAACGAATGAGAACCATTAGATTAGGGGCATTTTAATCAAAACTGTCGGATCGGCGACACATGGTGCCCTTTAGCCATCATCTTTGACCAGATTGGACTCCTTCTCTCTCTTCTCCTCCTCATTTAGCCAGCCCCACCGATCAGCAGCCCCTCCTCCACGTTTCCTCCTCCTCTGCCCGTCCTCCTCTCGGTTGTCGTCTGTACGCCGGATCACCGCCGAAGCTACCGTTCGTCGGAGCTACTGGACGCCAGCTCTGCGTAGCATCGCCCTCAGCCTGTTCGTTCTCTCTCTCCCTCGTCCCCGTTTTTTTTCTCTCTCTCTCTCTCTCTCATTTCCGTCCAGCCAGAGGAACGCCGGAGCAAGCTGCCGCCATGCCGGAGCTCAAATGGCCGAGCTGCTGCCGCCATGACCCTCCAGCCATCCGTATGTCACGCATACGTTGCTGTTCGTACGATGTCCGTATAGGTCTGTACGGTGTCCGTCCGCCGGCCATACATCGTCCGTCGAGAACACCGCCGTCGATTTCACTATTCATCGGTGATTGACTGCTGTTTCTCATCGTCGTGGTCTAGAATTTAAGTGAGTATACCTCCTAAACCCGGACTAAGACTGATAGTGCATTTTTCTAGACTGACTTAGGTATTATCGGTGTATTTTGGACTGGTTTAGGTAGTATCAGTGTATATTTCGAACTGGATTGAAGACTGATTGGTGGAAATAAAATCCGATGAACTTAGTGGGATTATTATAGATAATTATTAGGCCCAGATTGAGGAAATAGTGGCTGTCCGCATTTTTTAGGAATGTACCGGATTTTATCGGACAGCCAGAATTGTTAGCTGAATGGCCGGGATGACCCAGAGTGATTGGCTGTTGATTGATTGGTGATTAATTATGCTTAATTGTGAAATGCCATGTTGCGTGCTCGTGTGGTTGAATCGTGCGGAGTGTGATTGGCAAATTGGTGGCTTGAATTGAGTATGGAATTGTGTATTGAAAATTAGGCCGCACGATACTAATTGGCCAAGTGAGCATGCTATTTATAAATTGGGCACTGTGTGATGGCTTTGATTTGACTGAGTGCCTGTGGTTTATTGATGCTCATATTGCACTGTGTTGCATTTCATGGTCATGTATTGAGTATGCTGAGAATGAGGCATGTGACGAAATTGTGTGAGAATGCATGCCTGATATGAGCATGTGATGACCTAATTACCCAATGTGTTTTACACTGGGTTCAGATAAAAATTAGCAGTGTGCCGTGTGATCACTTAAGGCCTTCAGGTCATGTCGTCCTCATGCACTTTGTAGTAGGACGATGCCCAGCATGTCTGGAAGACGACCAGCCTCATGCACTTTGTAGCAGGCTTTGGTTCGTAAGGAGATCGGTGTTGCGCCTCATGCACTTTGTAGCAGGCTAGAGACACTGGGCCATGTGATGCATTTTTATGCTGGCCGCGAAGAGTTGTGGGCCTTCGGGTCGGATTAACAATTATGGGCTTTCGGGTCGAATAATAAATTGAGCATTTGCCAGTGCGCTTGTGTGGGCCAGTGGGCCGGGATATGATTATAGCATAAGGATAGCATAAGCATGCATAAGAATGCATGGGCCCGTATGCGAATGTGCGAGACTCGGTGAATGGTATGTGATTCGAACACTAATGAGTGTGAGCATGCGTATGACGTATGTGTGATTAGCGTGTTTGTGTATGTGAGCTCAGCATTATATTGAAATGCTAACCTGCAGGGTCAGCCAGGTAAATGATCTGGGCCGAGGACCCAGGTCCAAGAATGATTGTGAATTGTATAGTTATGCTAATTGTGTATGTTTGTCGGGAGAATGCATGTTAGCATAGCCTAGGTTTAGGGGTTGTACTCGCTGAGATTCGTCTCACGGTTGTAATAACCCACTTTTCAGACCCCCAGCCTTGAGTATGCCAAAGTTGCCGCCTCTTTTTGGGATTCCTACGCGGATCCATACGACTTTGAGAGTGCACCCCGCTAGGAACGGGGAGGCATATGTGAGATATCATTCGGTAGTTTTCATGAACGTGGGTGAGTATTTTTACCAAACTCAGGAGTACGTAGCTTGATACCTGTAAGATGTAGATGGAAATATCGGGCGACCTCTCAGGACATTTGACGCTCCGATAAATATAGGTGGGGTGATGATTTGATATATGCCTGATGAGCAGGTCGATGTGAATCCAATACCCGAGATTTAGTATGAAGAACCCAAACCGATGGAAGATGAAGAGCCGAAGCAGGAGCCGATAGACCTAGACCCGAACGAAGACAGAGAAGTAGTCGAGATAGGATCTGATGAAGAGTTAGGTCTTTACTTATATCCGGAGTTAGAGCCGGATTCTAAGGACGAGTGGGCTGCTGCGCAAGATATGGAGTCGGAAGAGTCTGAGCCCTCTGAGAGTTCTTTGGAAGAGTCTGTAGGGTCGTCAGATCCGAATTGGGAGCCATAGGGGTACTGGAGTTTGGTAGCGATGATGGTACCTTTTTTACTGTAGTCCTCCTTGGCCTAGTTAGACTCACCTAGCAACCTACTCTTTTTGGTTAGTAGTGGCCGTTCACTAATCCTTTTGGGTTTATATATATTTATGTTGTGTATTTTGTAAATGTTGTAAAAAGGAGCTTTGGTAATGTCATAAAGAATATACATATTTTCAATATTGTTTGTTTGTTCGTTATGCTATCCTTTATCTCGGATTAATATTACTATCAGGGTTTGTTAATTAATTGCTTTCGCTTGTACTTTGCTCTCTGTTTTGGGCATTGGGTCGGTGACGCTTTCTGGGAGCGTGGCACTTGAATCGACCAAGTGGGATGTTAACGCTTCATGGGGTACGGGGCTTGATAGCCTGGGTATTCTAACACCAAAAAAGGTATACTCCAAAAGCCTATTCCCAACCCCTGCACTAGCCCCTATGCTCTTTACTTGGCGTCCACTCCGAGTCTGATTCCTCTGCGTCTGACCCTGAATCCCCCTAAACTATCTGTTCCTCTGAGGACTCCGGCTTGGCCTCAATCTCGATTAGGTTGTTTATGTCACCCGACTCCACTAGAGCTCTGACCTGCTCCTCATCAACTGGCTCCTCAAAGAACTCATCCTCTGGCATAAACTCGGGGTCAATCCATTGCTCATACAGGGGAGTGCGCACCGGTTCTTCTTCAGGCTCATCCTCAGGCTCATTTACTAGGGCCTCTCCAGGTTCTGCCTCGGGTTCTTCCTTTAGGATCGCCTCAAGATCCACATCCATTGGATCATACCCTACCTACGATTCTTTAGGTTTTGGTTCAGGCTCTGCCCCCGAAGGCTCAAGTGTCGTAGGTGATTGCTACAGTCCAGACTGCGCCAGACTAGTCTCCAAACTAGTCATCTCACCATCGGGAGGAGGTATAGTAGACGGGTCCCAATTGCCAACTCCATCAAAGAAGACATCAAATCCACAAACGGGACCAAACTCATCTACCTCGTCCCGAAAGAACCAAGCGGTATAGTTATGGGCCTGCCAAAGGGGTAACCCTACGTTTACCCAAACTACTGTTGTATGCTTAACCTAGGTCATATGTTCATCTATAGGATACTCTACTACATTGTGGTCGGTGTGCATTGGTACTCCAAAATGCTCAGGTGGCAGTAGGGGAAGATTCATTACTCAAGCCGGGGTTCTGAAAATGTTGGTTGAAACAACCATGAGATTACATATCAATAAGCACTCACCCTAAACCCCACCTAACCTATCACATACCTCCGGACAATCACAATCATAATCACATTAAGTCATCACAAAGCAAGCACACAAGTATACTTACCCGGGCCTTTCCAGCGTGCAAACTTGCACGTTAGTCACATCATCACCATTGCCAATCACATGCACATTCTAATTTCATTTCATGCATTCGCTTCGGCCTCATCACATTCTTTCCACTCAGCTCACCAGTGACCCACATAATGGTACCGCCTCAGGTTCACTACGATTAACACATAACAACATTTCATGGCCCGCATAATGATAATACCTCAGGCCATATATCTTGCCCACGTAATGGTACCACCTCAGGCTCAACATCCGTCACCCAGTACATAACCCGTGTAATGGTACCGCCTCAGGTTGGCCATATTCACAACACTTCTCGGCCCGCGTAATAGTACCGCCTCAGGCCATGTATCTTGCCCGCATAGTGGCACTGCTTCAGGCTCAACACCTACCACCTACGATACAACCTGCGTAATGATACCTCCTCAGGTTGGCCATCCTCCGGTAACACCGAACATCGTCCTGCGTAGTCGTACCGCCTCAAGACGGATCAATTCCCCGCGTAATAATACCGCCTCAGGGATTTTCATTTTCACACGCACCACACCACACACACTTTCTCACTTGTTCACATGCCAACACATTGGCCATTCACACTTGGCCGGTGCACGCATCAAACCACGCATTTCTCATGCTCAATCAACACTTAAACACGGCCAATTGACAATCAATTTCAATTCGGCCCGAGTGCGCATATAACAAAGCACATTTCAATCTTTCAAGTGGCTGTACAACAAACACACAAGGCTACTCGTGGGACCATAAATACAACCACATACACATGCACAATTTCAGTCTTTCCACACTCATTACAAGCCATAACAAGCATCACAATTCAGCCACCATACTACGCACTAAATCGACACCAATCGCCCTTAAATCAAACCATAGGCTCATCACTACAAGTCCCAATTTTCAGCAATGAACTCGGCATCAATTCAGCTTCGAAACTTCACAATTTCATCCTCAAAATCAATTAATACCAGCCCCTGAATTAGTCTACGCAATTAATCCATAGACAGCCCCGAATTTCACCAAAAACCGCATCTAATTAAATTCGATTCCACCTCCAATTTGTCCATCGATACCCGACATCTTAAATAGAGTTTAGAGCGTGACTTACTCGAACTCTAGACTAACTCGGCTAAAGCGAAAAGGGGGAACAGCTGGCCGGTGACTCACGGCGGCGACGATTGGCATACGGCAATGGTAGCGGTGGGCTAAACGACGGGTGGTGAACGGCAGCTTCCTTGCCGCTATTCACGGCCACAAGAGTGAGGGAGAGAGAGAGAGAGACGGTGGCGTGAGGGCAATGATAGCTCGATGGTGGAACAGCGGTGGCGCGGCGGCGGCGGCACGGCCAAGGGGGGCGGTCGGTTCGGTGAGGGGAAGAGAGGAAGCCAAGAGAGATAGAGAGATAATGAGGAGAGAGAGAGGGAATTGGACTTAAATAGTCCAAGGCAATACTTGAGGGGACAAATGACCATCATGCCCCTCTCTCACAAATCAAATCAACAGTCTAGATTCGATCTTATCTTGAGATCGACGGTCCGGATCGAATCTTTTCTAAAATATCCAAGGTCAAATTTGGAAATATCATAAAATTTCAAGGGCAAAATTGTGCAACTCAAAAATTAGGGCAAAATGACCAAAATGCCTTTTCCCTTTAACACTTGCCCTTTATAAACCTCCAAGGGTAAAATGATCACTTTTCCATTTTCTTGCCGAAATTGAATTTTTCTTAAGGATTTGGGAAAATCCAAAGGCGTACGTTCCAACCACAACGTCGTCCTAACGGTCTTAACTGCCTTAACACGTAGGCCACTACCTATCCATTTTGCATGAGTACGCACCCCAATCCTTTCAACGACGCATCACTATAAATTTCATTTCCTCTCGGTCCTAATGAAATAGTCAACATCGGTGCTATTGTCAATCTATGCTTTAATTCCTGAAAACTCTTTTCACATTTGACGGTCCACTCAAACTTCGTTTCCCTTTTCAACAAATGTGTCAATGGTGTTGCTATTACCGAAAACCCTTCCACGAAACGACGATAATATCCTGCCAGACCCAGAAAGCTTTGAACTTCTATTACCGTCGTCGGTCTCAACCACTTCATTACTGCCTCAAGACTCTACTCAAGTGAAACTCATGCTCCTCTAGGCTCTTCGAGTATACCAATATGTCGTCTATAAAAACGATCACGAATTAATCTAATAACTCTTTAAACACTCGATTCATTAAGTCTATAAAGACAGCAGGGGCGTTTGTCAATCCGAACGGCATTACTGTAAATTCATAATGTCCATATCTCGCCCTAAATGCTGTCTTCGGTATATCTTCCTTCCTAATTCTCAATTGATGATATCCTGTTCGCAAATCGATCTTAGAAAACACTAGAGGCCCTTGTAATTAATCAAATAAATCATCAATCCTCGACAGGGGATATTTATTTTTTATCGCCACCTGGTTTAGCTGCCTATAATCAATACATAACCTCAACGATCCATCTTTCTTTCTCACAAATAAAACTGGCACTCCCCACGGGGACGCGCTCGGACAAATAAATCCCTTGTCTAACAATTCTTGTATTTACACATTTAATTCTTTTAACTCCGTTAGCGACATTCTGTAAGGTGCTTTCGAGATTGGCTCAGTTCCAGGTACCAACTTGATTACAAATTCTACTTCTCTTTATGGTGGCAATCCCGATAATTCCTGAGGAAAAACATCGGGATACTTGCACACCACGGCTATGTCCTCTAGTCTCGGCTCCTTAGCCGTCGAATCAACTACAGCCGCTATGAATCCTTGACATCCTTCATTCAACAACTTAGTCATTTCTAATGACAAAATCCATGGAATCGAGGGTCCCCCTCAATTTCCCACAAATTTGAATTTCGGATGTCCAACAGGATTAAATTGGATCACCCTGCTATTACAATCCATTGCGGCCCTTTGCTTAGTGCTTAGACAGCCAGTCCATACCCACTATCACATCGAAATCATATATAGCTAGAACCACTAAATCAATCCTTTCCTCCCTATCACCAATCACAATCTTACAGTTCGGACACCCCTGCAAGATTAGTATCTTATCATTCAAGAGAGCCATCATGCATAACACAACATCAAGCAACTACAAGTCTATACCAATCAACTCAAAAAATTTCTCAAATATAAAGGAATGTGACGCCCCAAGATCAAATAAAGCATATGCACCACGGTTGCACAGAGAAACCATACTTGTGACAACCTACTAGCGCGTTCTCAATTTCTCTTCTAACCACGGGGTACACTCATCCTTACGCCTGTGACCTATTCTGATTAGCTGTATGGGCCGCTCCAGTCTGGTTCCCATTCGGGGGTGGCAGCAATACAGGTAATCTATTCTACCTGAGGTTGGGGCAAAATCTTATGTGATAACCGAATCCACCACATCCAAAATATGCTCCGCCCCTGGTTGGACAAGGTCCATTTCCATGTCTTTCCCCACGTACCCGACATAGACCACTTTGATTGCGGGCCGGCTTCCCTATATTTCTTCTAGCAGGAGGGACAAAACGTCGATTATCCATCATTGACCTCTTTCCTAACTGACAGTTGTCCCTACCTTGGGTAAACCTTGACCCAAAAGTGGCAGCCCTATTCGCCAAATCCCGCTCAATCGCTTGAGCCCTATCATAAATCTCATTATACTCTCTCAAATTCAATGAGATCATTTGGTTACGAAAGTTTGGTTTCAAGCCATCTCGAAACCTCCGAGCCCTATCCAACGAGTCGTCAACCATCTTCGGGGTGAACTTAGACAACCGAGCAAATTTGGCCTCGTACTAATCCACCGTTCTCTGCCCCTGACGCAACCTCATAAACTCAGATAATTTTTGTTCCAGGGCACTCTCAGAAAAATATTTGCCATTAAAGGCTTCTACGAACATCTCCCAAGTCTGGGCTGTGCCAACCGGGAATATCATTCCTCTGGTGGCTTTGCACCAATCATTTACATTTCCTTATAATTGATAGACGGCTAATGTCACTTTTTCCTCATTTGTACACCCCAAGACTTCAAAAGCTTTCTCTAATTACTCCACTCAGAACGATACACCATCAATATCGCCTCTACCATCAAACTTAGGAGGCTTCAATTTCAAAAATTATTCAACTAATTAGTGCATATGCCTATTCGTATTCACTGGCCCCTGCCCCTGATTCCTATTATTATTATTATTAGCAGCAGCAGCAGTAGCAGCCACAACGACCTCGACAGCTTGGGCAATCGTGGTAGCTCATTCCTGAGTCTGCTGTTCTATCAAATTACCAATCCGTTCTAGGGTCCTCATAACCGCTTTCATTCTAGGATCTTCTGCAGGTCAAGCTCGGGCTCTCGAGCTGGATGGACCCCAGTTCCTCTACCTCGCGAACTCATCCTCACGATTTCTACTACTCAACTACCTGTTACAATTCCACTCAGGAATTAGAAACCTAGGCTAACTATGCCAGTCTAGTCCTAGGTAGTGAATTAATGTAATAATTCACTCAGCAGGCAATCAATCACCACAAAGCACAAGGCCATAATCAATAGGGTCTGTGCACTTACCTCAGGTCCAGACGCACATACATTTCAATCATCACAACAATCAATTCACTCAACAACCACAACAAACAATCTGGAGGCACGTGCAGCTTATTCCACCTTATGACTCGCTAAAGTCCCCCTAAATTACTACCCTAGGGTCTTTATTCCTTATCACTCTAGATTTTGACCAGTTTAGATCGAGCTGTCCTCGCTCTGATACCAAACCAAACCGTGATGTCACGCCCCGAACCCCCTCGAGCACGCGACATACTTCTCTGGTCGATTAATGCGACATCCTAGGGTATTGCCGACCTCATTTCAAATTATCAGAGATTTAAAACGTCAGCGAAAGCCACCGATACCCGAACAATTGTAACTGGGGTAAACAGAGGAGAATGGACATATTTATTGCTCATCCAAACTTGTATAATATTCATAATTTACAAACCACCATTTACAAAAGCATACTGAACTATAAACCACCGATATTCAAAAGGATCGATAGCCTAGGTATTCTAACACCAAAAATAGTACACTCCAAAAGCCTATTCCCAACCCCTACACTAGCCCCTACGCCCTCTACTTGGCATCCACTCCGAGTTTGATTCCTCTGTGTCTGAACCTGAATCCCCTTGAACTATATGTTCCTCTGAGGACTCCGGCTTAGCCTCGACTCAATCGGGTTGTTTATGTCACCCGACTCCACTGGAACTTCGACCTGCTCCTTCTCAATTGGCTCCTCAAAGAACTCGTCCTCTGGCACAAACTCGGGGTCAATCCATTGCTCATACGAGGGAATGTGTACCGGTTTTTCTTTAGGCTCATCCTCAGGCTCATTTACTGGGGCCTCTCTAGGTTTGCCTTGGGTTCTTCCTCTGGGATCACCTCAAGATCCACGTCCATTGGATCATAACCCGCCTGCGATTCTTCAGGTTCTGGTTCAGGCTCGGCCCCCAAAGGCTCAGGTGCCGCAAGCGCTTGCTGCAGTCCAGACTGCGCCAGACTAGTCTCCAAACTAGTCATCTCACCATCGGGAGGGGGTATGGCAGACGGGGTCCAAATCTTCAACTCCATCAAAGGGGACGTCAAATCCACGGACGAGACCAAACTCATCTACCTCGTCCCGAAAGCACCAAGCAATATAGTTATGAGCCTGCCAAAGGGCTAACCCTACGTCTACCCAGACTACTGTCGTATGCTTAACCCAGATCATATGTTCATCTATAGGATACTCTACTACATTGTGGTCGGTGTGCATCGGTACTTCAAAACGCTCAAGTGGCGGCAGCGAAAGATTCATTACTCAGGCTAAGGTTCTAAAAATGTTGGTTGAAATAACCATGAGATTACATCTCAATAAGCACACACCCTAAACCCTACCTAAGTTATTACATACCTCCGAACAATCACAATCACAATCACATTTAGTCATCATAAAGTAGGCACACAAGTATACTTACCTAGGCCTTTCCAGCGTACAACCTGCACGTTAGTCACATCATCACCATTGCCAATCACATGCATGTTCTAATTTCATTTCATGTATTCGTTCCGGCCTCATCACATTCTTTCCACTCAGCTCGCTAGTGACCCGCGTAATGGTACCGCCTCAGGTTCACTGCGACTAACTCATAACAATGCTTCAAGGCCCGCGTAATGGTACCGCCTCAGGCCATGTATCTTGCCCGCGTAGTGGCACCACCTCAGGCTCAACATCCATCACCCAATACACAACCCGCATAATGGTACCGCCTCAGGTTGGCCATATTCACAACACTTCTCGGCTCGCGTAATGGTATCGCCTCAAGTCATGTATCTTACCCTCGTAATGGTATCGCCTCAGGCTCAACACCTACCACTTACGACACAACCTGCGTAATGGTATCGCCTCAGGTTGGCCGTCCTCCGGTAATACCAGGTATCGTCCCGCGTAGTCGTACCACCTCAAGACGGATCAATTCCCCATGTAATACTACCGCCTCAAGGATTTCCATTTTCACACGTACCGCACCACACTCGCTTTCTCACTCGTTCACATTCCCAACACTCACATGCCAACACATTGGCCATTCATACTTGGCCCGTGCACACATCAAACCACACATTTCTCATGCTCAATCGACACTTAAACACGGTCAATTGACAATCAATTCAATTAGGCCCGAGCGCACACATAACAAAGCACATTTCAATCTTTCAAGTGGCTGTACAATAAACACACAAGGCCACTCACGGGGCTACAAACACAGCCACATAGACGTGCATAATTTCAGTCTTTCCACACTCATTACAAGCCATAACGAGTATCACAATTTAGCCACCATACTACGCACTAAACCGACACCAATCATCCTTAAATCAAACCATAGACTCGTCACTACAAGTACCAATTTCTAGCAATGAACTTGGCATCAATTTAGCCCCGAACTTCACAATTTCATCCTCAAAATCAATTAATACCAACCCCTAAATCAGTCTACGCAATTAATCCATAAACAGCCCCGAATTTCACCAAAAACCGCGTCTAATTAAACCCGATTCCACCTTTAATTTGTCCGTCGATACCCGAAGTTCTAAATAGAGTTCAGAGCGTGAGTTATTCGATCTCTAGACTAACTTGGCTAGAGCGAAAAGGGAGAACGGCTAGCCGGTGACTCACGGCAGCTGCGATCGGTGTACGGTGATAGCTGCGGTAGCCTAAACGGCGGGCGGCAGCTTCCTTGCCGCTATTCACGACCACGAGAGAGAGGGAGAAAGAGAGAGAGAGAGACGGTGGCGTGAGGGCGGTGATGGCTTGATGGTGGAACGGCAGTGGCCGGCGAACGGCGGTAGCGCGGCCAAGCGGGGGTGGTCAGTTCGGTGAGAAGGAAAGAAGGAGCCAAGAGAGATAAAGAGAGAATGAGGAGAGAGAGAGGGAATTGGACTTAAATAGTACAAGGCAATAATTGAGGGGACAAATGAGCATCATGCCCCTCTCTCACAAATCAAATCAATGGTCTAGATTCGATTTTATCTTGAGATCGATGGTTCGGATCGAATCTTTTCCAAAATATCCAAGGCCAAATTTGGGAATTTCATAAAATTTCAAAGGCAAAATTGTCCAACTCAAAAATTAGGACAAAATGACAAAAATGCCCTTCCCCTTTAACACTTGCCCTTTATAAACCTCAAAGGGTAAAATGATCACTTTTCCATTTTCTTGCCGAAATTGAATTTTTTTTTAAGGATTCGAAAAAATCCAAAGTTGTATGTTCCAACCATAACGTCGTCCTAACATCCTGTCATGACTTCCTAATTTTCCAATGCCCAATTTGGACTCTAATTAATAATTGAATTTTATTTAACGTAACTCGAGCGTTTCTCAAATTAACGGGCGGCTTTTGGGAAAATTCACATTGCTGACCCGTGACCGATACTAAATCATGCCACGTACAAGTTTACTCGGGTTGCACAGACCTCGATGGTCACTTAATCGCGAGAATCGATCACTAGATCTAACGGGCACGATCGTTTGGTATAGGTTTAGGATCATTCGTCAATTCATTTTGTAGTTCAGCGGAATCACTCGCGATCCACTACTATGACAGCGGTGAACTAATCCCTGATTATCCTTGAATCAGCCTTCATTGGCTCAAAATGCCACCTCGACAATTTTTGTAGTCAAAGGTAGGTTAACAATCGAGTTCTTTGATCATGCGAATTTAAATATCTAATTAGCCTTTCCTTAATGGTTAGTATCCCAAGAATGATCAGTTCTGAGTGAGAACTAACTGCAAGTACGTTCATAAAATCAAGCATTTCATCAATCCCAAATGGGCAAATTTCAGGATGTCACATTTCTACTCTCAACATCCCAATCTTAAGAATCTTTTAGGAGAGGTTGTATTGTTGGTATTGGGTAGGCTAAAAAAGGCTCATTTGTTTGAATACAGGGTTTTTATGAAATTGATGATCTTCTTGGCATCACCACTTTTCTTTTCTTCTTTTTTCACTAGAGATCTTTTCTTCTATGAATATCAGAGTCCTCTAAACATTCATCATAATCACCTTTCTTTTGCTCATTCTCACTAGTTGTCATCTATAATCTCTCATTATCTTGACTTTGCTTTGTCATGACTTCTTTTCATTTTGAGCTTTCTTATGCACTCTCTTTTCTTTCTTATTTTTCTCTACTTTCACCGGGCACACTGCTTTTTTCATGTCCCAGACTCTTTTGTCTTTGATCTTTTTAAATTCTAAGGATTTTGTGTTCTACCCTTTTGTTTCTTATTGTTAAAGTGGATCATATGCTCATGCTCCAGTGCGAAGAGATGATCACCAATTTAGGGTTTTGAAATGAATATTCAATTTCAATTGAGTTTTTCCAAAGGTAATGTGTTTAGGTATAAGAAATGAAGTGCTCTTCTTCCTCTAGTGATGTTTTGAGCTCTATATGACTTCATATGAAGTTATCACAGAAAGATTGATGTAAGAGTATGCAATAAAATCTTTCTTGGTCCTATTCTCCATAGCTATCAATCCACAAACCTCCTAATTTGCCCCAATGTGGGGTAGTTCTTAACAGGGTCAATAAAATCTTTCTTGGTCCTATTCTCCATAGCTATCAATCCACAAATCTCCTGATTTGCCTCAATGTGGGGTAGTTCTTAACAGGATTGTTTTGAGAAAACTTTTCTACTGTTTTGGCTCAAATTTTGGTTTGCAAGGGCTAAGCATGTGTTTAGGGATAGTGAAATGATTGCCTTTTATCATTTCAATCCATGTAATCATTGCAAATATCCTCTATTTCCTTCAGATGAGTTTTTCTCACTCACTTCTCTATTTTGACTTTGAGTGTATAAGGGACGTGTTTGGATATGGCTTACCCTTCATCATTTGAAGGTCTTTCCATCGGATTTGATCCAAACTTTCTCTTTGAAATTTTTCAAAGCCTTTTATCAAATTATCCCTTTTAGGGAATTTTGATGCTTAGTGCATTTTCAAAGAAAGTATGTTTCAAAATCTTTGATTGAAACATTTCTAAGGTATTTTCTTTTTTAAAACAATTTGTTTTGTTTTTGCTCAACCTTAATGTCATTCCGCTTGGGGAAGAAAAAGTTTGATTTTTCTCTTAGAAAGGCAACCTCTTTAGCAAATGCCCTCACGATTTAGGGATATCTATCTGATCAATTTATCAAGATCCCTCTTATTTGCATGTTTTTGCTTTGGTTACACTAGAGATTCTTCTGTTGTTGCTTCCTTTTCTTTGTCTCTCTGGGGATAATAAAAAGGAAAACACATTAAAGTATATCAATGGAAAATAGAATTGGAAGTGATACTTCCCTCTACTATTTGATAACTCTATTAGGAATTCTGAAATCATCAACTAGTTCAGATTCTTTTTTATTTCTTCTGCAAAATAGATAAACATGTTTATGAAATGCATGACGTGTATGATATGCATGATATGCACATATTCTGAAGTGACCTAAATCTTTTCTTCAATGTTCATCTTCATTTCATGGGTAAAAAATCTTGACAGCATCTACAATTACAGGATAGGCCAGTTCTGTTTCTGCTATATCTACAAGAATCAATACTCCTCCAGGAAGAACCTTCTTGACAATATATGCACCCTTATAATTCGGAGTGAATTTACCACGAGGATCTGAATTGTTGAAGATGACTTTCCTCGCTACTAAATCCTTTATTTTGAAATTCCTCGATTTTACCTTTCGATTAAAAGATTTAATCACTCGTTTTTTATAGGCTTATCCATGGCATATAGCTCTTAATCTCTTTTCATCGATCATGTTAAGTTGTTTATATCTTTGTTGGATCCACTCAGCTTCTGAAAGCTTTAACTAAGATAATATCTTTAATGAAGGAATTTCTACTTTAATAGGTAGCACTGCTTCCATTCCGTAAATCAAGGAAAATGGGATTGCTCCAGTTGATGTTCGAATTGAAGTTCGGTATGCCATCAGAGCATACGGTAACCTTTCGTGTCAATCACAATAATTTTCGACTGTCTTGGCTAGTATCTTCTTAATATTCTTACTTGCCGCTTTAACTGCTCCATTCATTTGTGGACGATATAGAGATGAATTCAGAAGTCGAACATGGAAGTATTCAAGTAAATCATCTATGATCCTATTCTTTAGATTTGAGCCATTGTTCGTAATTATTGCTTTTGGAACTCCATACCTAGCAATGATATCCCACCTAATGAATCATGCAACATTCTTGGCAGTAACATTTGTGTAGGAGTTTGCTTCAATCTATTTAGTGAAATAGTCAATAGCAACTAGAATGAACCGGTGTCCATTTGAAGCCTTAGGGTTGATTGGACCAATCAATGTAGCTCATTTGGCGATGGCTCGGACATTTGATGTAGCTCATTTGGCGATGCATTAATTTTGTCTCCATAAACTTGACATTGATGATAACATCTCACGTGTTGGATGCAATCTGTTTCCATTGTCATCCAATAATATCCCAGTCTCATAATTTTTCGGGTTAGAAGATGTCCATTCATGTGCGATCTACATTTACCTTCGTAAATTTCTTTCATGATCTATTCAGCTTCTGCAGCATCCACACATCTTAACAGGGTTGAATCAAATGATTTCTTGCAAAGGGTTTGAACACTAAGGAAGAATTTGTTGGCTATTTTCCTTATAAACTTCCTGTCACACGGTTGGCTTACTTCAAGAAATTCTCCTGATTAAAGATATCTTTTGATGTCATGATACCATGATTCGTTGTCGAACTCTACTTGGACCATCATGTAATAAGCTGGTTGTTTAAGAATATTGATTCTTAATGGTTTTATATCCATACCATTTTCAGCTTGTAGTAAAACATGACAAAGTTGCAAGAGTATCTGCAAAATAATTCTGAGCTCTTGAAAGATAATCGAATGTTACCTCTTCGAAACTTTCTATCATCTCTTCTAAATATCTGTGATAAGGAATTAGCTTGGCGTCTCGAGTTTGCCATTCATCGGTTGTTTGTAATATGATGAGCATAGAATCTCGATATACTTGCAACCTTTTTACCTTTATTGAAAGGGCTAATTGTCAGCCGAGAATACATACTTCGTATTCAGCGACGTTATTGGTGCATGGAAATACCAATTTCGCGAATACCAGATAGTGTTGGCCTTCTAGGGAGATCAGTACTGCCCCAGTTCCTGATCTAGATAAGTTGGTTGCACCATCAAAATACATTGTCCATTTATCGTCAACTAGTGTCAATATGTGATCATCAAGTTGTTCTTCAAGACTGGCAATATTCTATGAATTTTCTGCCAACATGTCTGCTATCGCTCGTCCTTTGATTGACTTTTGGGATGAACTTCTAATGTCGAATTCTGATAAAAAAAAACTTGCCACTTTGCCAATTTTCCGACTAAGTAGGATTTCTCAAGAAGGTACTTGATCGAATCATTTTCGGACACTAGCAAAATTTGGTGATAAAGGGTGTATTGTCTTAATTTGTGTAATACCCAAATCAATGCAACGCATGTCTTCTCAACTGCTGGGTAATTCACTTCTGATGTTGTGAATTTCTTATTCAAGTAATAAATGGCTTGTTCTTTATCATCATTTGGTCTTCTTTGTACAAACACTGCTCCTAACGACTCATAGTGAATCGTCAAATATAAGACCATGGAACTTTAGGAATTAGTGGTACCAACACTGGTGGGCATACCAGATATTCTTTGATCTTGTCAAAGGCTTATTGACATTCCGCATCCCACTTTACATTGGCATTTTTCTTCAATAGTTTAAAAAATGGTTTAGCAGTCTCAGAAAGCTGATATATGAAATGGGCAATGTAGTTTAATCACCCCAACAAACTTTTCACTTCTTTTATTGTAGAATAAGTCTCTAAGTCATATATTGCCTTAATCTTGGAAGGATTTATTTCGATTCCTCTATTACTAACAACAAATCCTAGCAGTTTGCTAGATTTTGCCCCAAATATACACTTGTTGGGGTTCAGCTACAACTTGTACTTTCTAAGTATTTTGAACAATTTGCGAAGCACCTCAACATGATCTTCTCCTTGTTTGGATTTTGCAATCATGTCATCCACATATACCTCGATCTCTTTGTGCATCATGTCATAGAACAAAGTTACCATTGCCCTTTGATATGTGGCACCAGCATTTTTCAAACCAAAAAGCATCACCTTATAACAAAATGTGCCCCATGGTGTTATGAAGGATGTTTTCACCTTATCCTCTTTCTTCATGAGGATTTGATTATATCCTGAGAAACCAGTCATGAATGAAAATATTTCGAACCCAGCAATGCTATCCACTGGTACATCGATATGTGGAGGCAGAAAATCATCCTTAGGGCTTACTTTATTTAGGTCGCGATAATCAACGCACACTCGCACCCGATCATCTTTCTTTATTACAGGTACTATGTTGGCAATCCATTCTGGATATGACACTACCTCAATGAAACCGACTTTGAGCAATTTCATCACTTGTTCTTCTATTTTCTTTGCCAATTCCGATTTTGTTCGCCTTAGTTTTTGCTTCTTTGGTGGAATATTTGGATCAATTAGCAAAGCATGTTCAACTATGCTTAGATCAAGACCTGACATGTCAGCATAAGACCATGCGAATATATATTGATATTCCTTGAGCAAATCTGTAATTCTTTCTGCGTTTGCTGAGGGAAGACTTTCTCCATTCTTAACCTCTTTGGGAATCTCTTTATCACCTAGATTAACAGTAATCATTTTCTTTAATGTGAGTGACTTTGATTCTTCTTGATGGATCCATTCTCTTCTGATCCATTCATTATCTTCATTACCCACTTCAATATCGCAAGTGATCTCCTCGGAAAGATTTGGGTCACATATGAACCTATTATGGATGTGTGAATGCTCATGTCTGACATGTAACAAACATGGTTAGTATTTGTATACAAAGTAAATAACGCACATGGTCCTATGAAAAACTTTTTGAAATTCATTTTGAAATTTGTTTCGAAAGAGCATAAAAATAGAGGTAGTCCTCATATCATCAGACTTCCTTGCTCTTAAAATCATTTTCGCAATGAGGAGCAATATAGAAACCCAAAGCCTCAAGCCTCATGAATGAGGATAATGTTCATCATAGGTTTGGTTTTGTTTCTACATGTCCTTAACAAAACATTTGACCACTTTTATTGAATTGAAAAATGTGGTTACATCCACATCAAAAGGAATGTAAATTGCAAATGAAATCACAAGAAACTTGCAATTGTGATCAATAAAATGCAATGGAAAACGCCAATAGCAAAAGTTCAAGAAAATCTTCCTATTCCAGTGGTAGGTAACTTCTGCCTCAGTTATGATAATGTTGATGGTATTTTTCTCAAATAAACTTGGCAGAACAGATTCTTCTTCTACATGTAAGTTTTCTTCTTGAAGTAACTTGGAAGGTTTAGGAAAAGTTTCCTTGACGTGGATATGATGATAGGGAAAGCTTTCTAGCTTTGCCTTTCCATATGGATGGATTAATGAGACAATCACCTCGGCCTCTATAGCCTCCATGGTTCTTTCAACCTTGGCTTTGGCCTCCATGGTGGTCCTTAGAGTTATTTGGAAAATAACCTACTCCATGCTTCATTCTTGTAGCGAGAGAAATGATAGGTTCTTTGATTCCTTGAGATTTCGATCTAAGACTATTACCGGGAGTAAATCCATATTAGCATAACATTCTTCCAAACATAATGGATGACTTTGAGAACTCCGGAGATTTTATGATACAACCGGGAGGAATTTGCACCATTGAGATCATTTCAAAGGCATGATAACTTGGTTCTTCTTTCACTTCGGGTTCGACATACGGTATTGCACTCTCCTTGTAGGTGGTGAAATTTGTCTCCCCGTGGATGATGATCATTTTGCCATTAATGACAAATCTGACCTTCTGAGGAGACTTGAAGGAATGGTGCCAGCCATATAAATCCACAGTCTTCCGAGTGACAAGTTGAAAGTTCTTGGAATATCCACTACTTGGAAGTCAATTAGGAAAGGCACAAGACCTATGTTTACCTCGAGTTCGATATCGCCAATAATATCTTTCTTTATTCCATCAAATGAGCGCCCTATTACCTTAGAAGGTTTGATGAGCTCTTCACTAATCCCCAAGCGATGCAGTGTGCTTAGTGAATACAAATTAAGTGGGAAACTATTATCAATCACCACCCGTGACACCTCCTTGCCTCGGCATTTGACGGCAATATACAGGGCTTTATTGTAGGAACGCCCGTCAATTGGGAAATCTTCATCAGAGAAGGCACTTTGATCTTTCAAAAGAATAGCACTGACAAAGTCTTCCAATTGTACTTCATTAATCATCTCCAGGATGTGCACCTCATTAAGAAGCTTTATAAGCATCATTTTATGGCTTTCTAAAGTCTTGAAGAGATCCAACGAAGAAATCTGTGTCGGCATCTTTCTTAACTGTTCATTCACTTCAAATTCACTTGTCTTCATGACTGAGAGTAACTGTTTAACATCTTCTTCGATTACTTCTTTCTTTTCGTGTTCACTTTCCTTCAGGACATTGCATCTTTCCGACCGAGTTATGGCATCGACTTCCTTGGAAGAGTAATCCCAAGGTACACATTTAGTGTCAAACTTTTCTTTTGGAGGGAGAGTGATGATCACAGGCTGTGTTTGTTCTTCTTTGATCCTCAGCTGATCAATAGGAAGTTAAATAGTGATTGGTGTGATGGGACCTTCCTCCTCCTTATATTTATCTACCTCATCAAGCTTGATTAGAAATGGTGTAATCATGGATACCATACTTCTATTGGCTTCACCATCATCCATTCCATCCCAACCATTAGATGTGATTGTTTCATTTTTGAATGCCCATAAAGGAGGTGTATATTTGACATGGTAATTGTATTTACTGCTGTCTTGACCTAGGTAATCAACAACTTCACATTATCTTCATGCTTTTCGAACAAATCGCCTATCGCCTCGGCAAGTCTTTTTCTTCTTTTTCTCTTCTTGATCTTCATTCTCTTCGAGATTCAATTTGGCTGATCAGGACCACATCCATGCCACCCCATCCATCCGGTACAATATCTTCATTTTTTAATGCCCATAGTGGTGGTGTATATTTGACACGGTAATTGTATTTACAGCTATCTTGACCGAGTAAGTCTACAATTTCGCCTTCTCTGGCCGCTTTCTAGGTGAAACGCCTTTCACCCTGACGGATTTTTTCTTTCTCCTTTTCATCCGGATCTATTTCATCTTGAAACATTTCTTTCTTTGATAGAGCTTTCTCCTCAGGACTAGTTTCATTGTCCATACCACCCCAGCCATCAGGCACAATTACTTTATTTTTGAATGCCCATGGCGGTAAGATATATTTCACTTGGAAGTTATATTTTTCGGAGTCTTCTCCCAAGTTGTCTACAATCTTGCCTTTTAGGAGTGCTTCTTGACGAAAGCAGGCATCTTCTAATCGAGAAGCTTTAATCTTGACTTCATATTCATCTTCATCATCGAACTTGATCACTGTTTCCTCATCCTTGACCATATTTACTGTATTATGCTCAGGAAGAGGATTCTGATGTACATTTGGCTTGGGCTCTTGGAAGTTCAATAACTTCTTGTCAATGAGCTATTGAACCTTGTACTTTAGAATGGGATAATTATCCACATCATGTCCCCTTTCTACCATGTGATAGGTGCAAGTTTTTGACTCATCATACCAAGAAAATCTCGCAGGATTGTCTCTCGATACTTCCTTGGCCACCAAATGCCTTTCCAGAAGCATTGATAATAGCTTTGACAGGGGTCGGGGCAACGGTGTATATTGCCTTACGGGCCTTTTATTTGGCTTGAACTGCCCCGGATTTTTTCAAGCAATATTTGATTGCCTCGGAAATTATGCTTGATGAGTATTTAGGTTCGACACCATAGCCACTTCTTGGACAGGTTCTTTATCTTTTTCCCCAGGGTAAGACATTCGTGCTGTTGTTTCTTGAGCCTTCTTTTTTTTCAAATCCCATTCAACATGGTGAATGTTTGATAGCCTAATACATGAACCTTGTCATAATACTCAGTCGACAATGATTTTAGAAATAGCTCAATGAGCTCGTCTTCATTTATGGTGAGCTTTACTTATGAGGCAACAGCTTTTCATCTCTGAGCATAGGCTCTGAACCCTTCATTCTTCCGTTTTTCGACTCTGACGAGATCCTCTCTGGTTGGGAGTACTTCAACATTAAACTTGTACTGGCGAAGAAATTCTCCCGTCAACTGATCTCATTCAATGAAGCCTTCTATGTCGAGAGCTGTATACCATGCAAGGGCTGCCCCTCTCAAACTATCTTGAAATGTGCTAATAAGAAGTAGCATGTTGTCTGAATATCTTGCCATCTTACGGAGATAATACTTCAAATGGCTCTTAGGACAACCAATGTCATCATACTTGCTCACAAACTCCGGTTCCTTATAGTTTTATGGAATAACCACCTTTGCGTATGGCGAGAACTTGTCGAACCTTTGAAGCTTATAGGCTTGACTTGCTAAGCATTTTTCAATTTTGGCCAATCTCTTGGTCTCTTCTTTATCCTTTGTTTTGAATGTCTTCTTGATCTGATCATCCTCTTCCAAATTTACTACCTCAGGTGTAATCTTTGGAGGATTTGCTTGAACTGGTTCTTTGTTTTTGACTGGGTCTTCAATTGGTGTTTTGGTTGCGTTTGAAGCTTCCACATTTGGACTAGTAGGATAAGATCCTCGAGATGCGAGAATAAAAGCCTTCATTTTCGCCATCATTGCAACCATTTAGGTCATTTGATTCTCGACTTCAACTAGTCGAGCACGGGTTTCTTCTTCCGCCATTCTAACTTGTAGATGAGTCCGAGGTCTTTTACCTTCCATTGCTAAACAACCTGCTTTATAAAAAGACCCAATATTAAAATAGCAAAATGATCACGAAACCCTACATCATTTTAATTGTATGGTTTCATGAGATTGTCAAGGATAAGAAATTCTATACAAGTCTTAGCCTTGTATAAAATTCTTCATCAATGTCTTTCTCAAGGAATTATACAATTCAAAGAATTGCAATCCATGGTGATTCCTTTATGTTTTGAAATCATGTTCTGAAATTATCTATGTATGTTTAGAAAATGATCAATCCATCATTGCATATAAAATTTGAAATTGTTTGACATCATGTTTTTAAACTCAAATGGGAATCTAAATCATCCAATCCTAAGCTTCTTGCTAGCTAATATAGCTTTCGCCTTTCGGTATGCTTCCCATTCCTTAGCTCGAGACTCCCATTATTCCACATAGATCACGACCTCTTCAGGGACGTAGGGTTCCACTCCAAGCATGCTTGGAACAATATATTCCGGAAAATACTCATCTACAGGATATGGTACCATGCTTAACAGGACATATGGCTCGGCATCAATTAGACGCTTATTTTCTATCCACTTGATGTATTCTTTAGAGGCCATGCAAATCTTCATGTCTTCTTCCAAGCTTTTTGGCCACTCGATTATTTGTTTGAGTGGTTATCCAAAAATAGGATGATCTTGTGAATTTTGGCTTGAAGGACATTCTTCTCCTCCTCGGGTATAATTCCACTTAGGATGTCAAAGGCGAACTCTTCGGGATTCCATACCGGTGGTACTTTCTGAAGTATCCCAAATTGTCTAATAACCCTTAGAGGGCAATAAGCTACTCCTCTACTCAAACCAAGCAATGGTACTGCATTTCCCTCTCGGCTCGTGATCTTCACCTTATTAATCTTTGGCCAATTGATCCGCCATTGGATTTGATTAGGAGTTAAGGCTCTAATCAAATTGGCCCAATCTAAAAAAGATTGTTTAGGTAATTTGCTTTGAATACGAATGTATCGTTCAATTGGATTTATCGCCGAACAAATTTCGCGAATGTTCATGAAATGGCACCATCTTCGAATGTGTGAAATGAACCATAATGACAAAACATCAGTAGAAGCTTGAAAGATACCCTTCCCATGATTTTGGTATGTGTTTAAGGAGATGACGATTTGGGCAAGAAGCATATTAGAGAAGTCCCACTTAAGACATGCTTGTCTTGCGATCATAGCCACTAAAGGGTCTAATCCCATTTTGAACATGGGAAATAGAACAAAGCCGAAGAAAGCTAGAATGAATACCCGAGCTAAAGTGTTTCTCATTTCCTTAGGAAGTTTTGAAAAGTTGTCCGCTAGGAAGGATAATGGAAATCTATCCGTATTTGATTTGATTAGCTTTTCTATTTTGGAAGTTTTGAGGTTAAGGAATTCGGCTAAAAGGCTTACAAGATTAAGTCTAATGGGTGGCTCTACGACCCTAGGTTTAGAATTAATTCCAATGGTGACTTGATATTCTTCTAATGTTGATACCAATTCATGTTCTCCAAGTTGGAATGTGGCGGTGGAAACTTTCCCAAAATGTGCCAAAGCTTGGACTAAACTGACTTGATGTTCCACATGCATAAGTTCGAGAAGGTATCCAAGCCTTTCTTGGACATAAGTTTTGTTATCCTTGGACATGCCTTTCCACCAAGCAGCAAGTTCCTTCCGAGGAATGGAAATTACTTGGATGTCTAGTTTCCCTATTGAGCCTAATCATGCAAAAAGATTTGTCATTAATCATCATGTATTGCAAATCAATTTTAGTGACGCCATTTTAATCATATGTCCTTTTTGGGGTAAAACGAAGGTAAAATACGATTACATGCCTCGAAAGTAATGTAAATGTCATTTTGAGTCCGTTTAAACCTTAAAAGAACATATAGTTGAAATTATTGACAAATTCAATGTGTGATGTAAATGCCCATTCTGCCGTACTCCATTTAAACCATAAAGTCCTAAACTATGGTTTACAATTTCGAATACATGAAAATGAATAAATAAGCATTTGAATTACATGAGAAATCTGCCATGGACCTATACATTTCATCTAAAAATGTAAGAATAGTCAAATGGAGTATGACGCCCTAATCATACATTCTAAAGTGAAAGGGCATTTAAACCTAGCATTGATGTCATTTAGGCATTTTTTTAAAATGTGCCAACTAACATGCATAATTGTAAAAGAATGGAATGGAACGATACCTGCTTACCATGATATTTTGGTTTGGTTTTAGGTATACCAACCACAAAGACAAGCGAATGCAACTGATGAAGTTTTGACGCCTAAAATGTAGGATATACTAAAGGTTCAAGGTCATCACCTTAATGGACAAAGGATTCCATTCTAATAGGCAATCGACCTAAAGTTATGGAATATTATTCCACCTCAGTGATCGACATTGTATTTAAACGATCCCATGAGCAATCGGCCCATTGTGCCGCCTAAACACATACCTCCTAAGGGTAATCCTAAATGTAGTCGAGGTTGGGCCACAGGTGGTGTGTGCTAATGGTGTAGTGCTAAAATAATTTAAAGACATGCATAGTAATTAATGACCAAACAACATTTCCAAAATTCATTCAAAACACATTTAATCCCAACACCATCTTACAAAACAAGGGTTAGCAAAGACAACACCCCTTATAACACCTGCCTACAAAACCATTTAACATTATCATTAGTCGGACGTACCTGGGATCCTTGCAAGCACAAAATACAAGCATATTGTTCTATCTAGGCCTAAGTCCACTTAAAAAAGGTTTATTGTCTCCAACAGAGTCGCCAAGCCTGTCGCGCCACGCTTTTCGTTTTTTTGAGGGGCTTTCGGGATTTACGCGCTAAGAAGGTATTTCCATATGAGGGTATCTCCTAGGCTATACCTCACGTGATAGTGGAAGGTAATTTCTTATTTAGTCTAGGTTTGTGATTTTGAAGTCGCCACTAGTCATTATTGGTAGGTAGACTAGAAATTTAATCGATGTATAGGAGAAAAATCACAATTGTACGAACTAGAGATTCTGAGTACGGGGACTTGGTTGCGTTATTGATCCTAAATTGAGATCCCTAACGCCCTTTCAGTATCTAAGAATGATATGATGTTTAACGTGTCATACAAATTTCCAAGGCTTTACCCACTAATTCTATCCGTTCTAATCGCAGAAAAGACCAAACAAGTATTAAACACACAATTGAAGTCAATCAAGTCAATCAATCCTAAGTGGTCTCTAAAATGAAAATCAATCAAAACACCCAAATCATAATGAAGCTCTAAAAGCTTGTTTATTTCGTGATTTATACATTTTTTGGGGTTTTAGGGTTTTTTGGGGGTTATAACCCCTGAATTTGGAATTTTCTAAAAATGCCACTTGGGCATTTCAAAAAATTCAAATTTCACTTTTTGTGATTGGCTACGATATTTTTAGACCATTCTGTGAATTTTCAAATTTTTTATTTTTTTTAGAAAAAATTTTTAATCGAGAATTGATTTTTCATGATTTTCTAAAAATTTTTATGAATTTTCCATTTTTCAATTTTTTATTGATTTTCTATTTTTTTTACATTTTTTATTTGTATTTTCTGAATTTTTATGAATTTTTTGAAAATTTTTGAATTTTTATGAATTTTCTAGTTTTTTTGTGAATTTTATGAATTTTTTATTCTTTTTAAATTTTCCAAAATTTTTATGATTTTTTATTTTTGTTCTTGTTTTTTTAGACTTTTTTTTAGATTTTTTTATTTTTTGTTATTTTCCCGCCAAGAGACAAATCAAACCGGCCTGGTTCGACCCGGTTTGGCATGGCTGAACCGAGCATCGTCGGCACCGGTCACCGGCTGTCTTCTCCGGCGAGGCCAAAGCCAAAAAAACGGTGTCGTTTTGATGTTCTCTTCATTTAGGCATTTTCATAAAAACTTGGTGGGCACTATTCAATGTTAAACGTTCCCGAGGCCGTGACTTTGAGCCCACCGCCGGTGACCTTCTGGCGACTATCTTGCCATTCCGATTGCATCGTTATTATGTCCATATGTTCTACTTTTCATCTAGCCTACTCAGAACACCGAGGGACGTTCACCGGCCAGCGAAAATCAAACATAAAAATGCCAACTCAAAACTGACCTTTCCAACTTTTCCAACATTCACCCTTATTCTGATCGCCCTAGTTGTTTTCTATCGACCAAATCAACATCAAAACATCAAGTAAGGATAGAAATGGATAACTTGAGTGATTGTTGGCTACAATTAGCATTCCAGTAGGGTTAGGGAAGCTCCGGTGATGATCAACAATGGCAGCCAACTCGGTTTATGCCATTTAATGACCCAAAATATAATCAAACAACTAGAAATATATTTAGAAACATGTTTCAATCATCAATGAATTCAGAATCATGATGAAAATGGCACAATCAAACCTAACGAAACTAAAACATGAAATCTGGATTTTATAAAACTATGAACATGAGCAAATTTTACCTTCTTCGTTGAAGTCAAATTGGAATTTCCGAGCCAAACCACAAATGTAGGGCGATTCCTGGACGATTACTCTATTAGCCAATGGTCACCACTTCGCCGGGAAAGTCCAGTATGCGCCAGCCGAGACCTATCTTCAAACCTTGACAAGCAACTTCAACTATGAATTCTCAGGTATGGAAGATCACTCTCCAAACTGATTTGCCGGTGTTTCCTCACCGAAGGAAGCGTCGAACGCTCAGTTCCGGTATCCTCTACATGTCTCTCACACTCAAACTCTTGCTTTCTCCCTGCTTGGTTCTCTTTCTCTCTCTTCGACAATTCCTCGAACAAGTTCCCCACTTCAATGTTAAGTTTTTCTTTGTTTTTGTTCATTGATTTTTCCTGCCCAAAGTTTGTTCCAACGATTTCCGATCAGTTGGATCAAATATAAGGTGTCAGCTGGATATTTTCCAGCTGGCCAAATCGATTAAAATGTGCTAAATTTCCCACACTAAGTCGGTGAAGTCTCGAGCGTGAATGGGTTTTTTCTGGGTTTTATTGCACTTTGAGTGAGTCGGGCGAAGAAGGTGAGTAACCTAAGTCAGATCGGGTCGACCCAGTGACCCGGCAGGCCCAGGTTGGCCTAAATTCTCAAATTTGACCTGATTTTAACCCAATTTTCCAAATTTAATCCCAAAATTGAACTCCCCATCATATTTCGAACCCAAATATATAATTTTTTCCAATTTTTATTGTAATTGTGTCCAAGATTTTCTCGTTTTTGTATTCGGGTTAATAGGATTTTGTTCAATTTGATGTCCTAATGACCTGATTAGGAAGAATTGATGCCAAAATTGGATTACCCACACTTGAATAACCTTATAAATGAGAGTCTCATATTTTGACAATTTTATATTGGGCACGATTCGTAATTTGGGTTTAAAATTCTTAATTTTCAATCAAATTTTGGGGATTTTTTATTTTTATGTCAAATTGTGCAATTGGACCAATCATTATGCAATTCAAGGTACCAAAATCATTTTTTGTGAAGACACTATGACTTAAAAATGACTAGAAAAAATTTAATTGCATTTTTGGTTTAATTTGGGTTTAATTTTGCCCAATTTTAGGAAAAACATATACCCGATTGAGATTTTTCCAAATTGATGATTTCTTAATGAAATTGGATCTAAAATAAGACCAATGACTATTTTTATGGAATTTTCTGATTCCATTTGCTATTTTTCTTGATTTTCTCACTTATTTTGACTAAAAGAAATTAAAGAAAAATGCAGAAAAATGCTAAAAAATTATTTTTTGGTTTAGAAATAGGTTTTTAGGCTTGGCCAAGATTCCTAGTCCTAATTTTAAAATTTTTAAAATTATGAAAAAAATGAGTTAAAAACTAGGTGTCAATACTAACACAATATCGTGTCTGATTAAATTAGCAGTAGAGGAGAAAACTATCACTGGAATAAAATTAAACGGGCATTGTCCAATACTCTCACACATGTTATTTGTGGATGATTCCATTTTCTTCTTGGACAGTAAGATAAGTGAGTGTCAAAATCTAGCTTTAATTTTGAATTAGTACTGTTGTGCTACCGAGCAAGCCATTAATTTGAACAAATCAAGCATATCTTTTAGCAAGGGATATCCACAAAATTTGAGAAGGAATATGGCGAATGAATTGAGAGTCCTTGAAAGACAGGAAAGTGCTTGGGAATACCATCAGAATGGGGGGTGTCTTAATAGCAAATGTTTGCATGGATATTACCTCGAGTCAACATGAAATTAGAGGGGTGGAAGGAAAACTTGATCTCAAAAGCTAGCAAGGAAATCCTACTCAAAACACTGGTTTAGTCGTTGCTTCAATATGCCATGTCTATTTTTAAAATCCCAATATCCACTTGCCAAGCTATTGAAAGGCGAATAGCTTTGTTTTGGTGGAAAAATAGTGAATCCAAAATGGGACTACACCGAAGAAAATGGGAATTGCTGAAACAACGAAAAGACTCGAGAGGAATAGGATTTAGAGATCTTACATGATTCAATCGAGCTATGCTTGGTAAACAAGCATGGAGACTTTCACAGAATACACCTTCTTTATGTTGTAAGATTCTAAAAGGGATCTACTTCCCTCATGGCTCATTTTGGAATGCTGAAAAAGGGTCCCGACCTTCCTAGGGTTGGCAAAGCATCCTAATGAGCAGAGAAGCTATTTCACCTTTAGCGGTATGGGTAGTGGATAGTGGAGAGAATATTAATATAAGAGAAGACAAATGGCTTAAGAGAGGAGTCATTGGTGGACTAGTGAATTGTGGTGAATCTACACGAGTTTCTAAACTGATTCTTAAAGAGGAAGATAAATGGGATGAACAATATCTCCGTAGACTATTGGATGAGCAAATTGTTAGTGAAATTCTAGTGACACCTTTGAAAACCCAAAACACGAGAGACAAGGCGACATGTATCGAAAATGGTCATTTGATGGTTAAGAGTGCTTATAACAAGGATCGACAATTCGTTTTGCAAAATACAAGAGAGCTTTCATCAACATTATTTCACTCATTGTCCTTCGAGTTTGTTGCAAGAGTCACCTGGTTTATATGGAGGGCGAGAATGACTTCATTTTTCAGAACCAACGCCTAAATCCAGAATTTCTAATTGAATCAACACAAAATATGCTCACTAATTGGTGGAAATGGAACAGCAAAGAACAAGATCCCATAGTAGAAGAAGAAGCCTACCTCAACGTTGGACGCCTCCAAAGATCAGAACTTTAAAGGCAAATTTTGATGGATCCTTTGTTGAGGGGGTCGAGGAGTCAACTGTAGGAGCCTTCGCATGCGTCGTCCGAGACACATACGGAATTTTGGTGGACGGAGTAGTGAATTTGGCCCTGGCATCGTTTGCAATATGCACCGAAACCCTAGGGTTGCTAACAACTCTCTCTCTCCTCAAAGTGAAAAGAGACGAAGAGATTATAGTAGAGTTTAACTATTTGAATTTAGTTAACTTAGTGAATATTTCAGAGTGTAGAGTTTGGGAAGTGGACGCACTTATCTTAAAAGTCGAGCAGGTCATAGGTCGGTTCAAGAATATTACTTTAGCCCACTGTACTAAAGAGTCTAATAGAGTAGCTGACTGGATTAGTAAGGCCTAGGGCCTGTTTGGCAAGTTACCAAATAGTAAAAATTTATGTTCTTTTGTTCCCAAAATCAGTTTGAGAGCATAAATCCGTTTGTTAAATTTTTTGCTTTCGGGCATAAATTTGCAAAAAATTATTCTCAAAATCAATTTTGGAACAAAATCAAGAAGAAAAAAAAGTAGCTTCTTGATTTTGGGAATAATTTTTTCATTTCTAATTCTTCTTAATTTTTTTCTTCCTTCTTGGTTTGTTCTTCTTCTTCTTCTTTTTCTTGGCATGCCGTTGATGGCCGGACCTAGGCGAGGGAGATGGGTTGCAACGACAAGGGCGAAGGTGATGGCGAGGGTCGCAACGTCCTTGCTGGCCCTGACATGTGGCCAGTCGCTGGTGCCGGTCGACTGGCCAAGGCCAAGGAAGGGAAGGGAAAGAAAGAAAAAAAAAAGAGAAAGAAATATTAAAAAATTCAATATATTATTAAAATATTATTAATAAAAAGAAATTTTAAGTAGTTACCAAATGTATTTCTGTTCTTTTCTATTCCAAGAATAGAAATTTTGGGCAGTTACCAAACGCCTTTAAATGATTATAAATTGTTCCCGGGTACGGAATAAAAAAGAATTGTTTCTGAATAAAATCAGCTTCCGGGCACAATAGCGTTACCATGCGCAACCCTAGAGATTGAATGTTCTACCCTCTAATTGGGTATCCCAACCCCCTTACCCCTTTGAGATTTACTTTGTTTTGATGCCTCGGTAGTGGGTTATGGAAGTTGAGATTTTCATATTCAATAAAATTTTGTTTCGACCAAAAAAATGGCAAAAAAAAGAGAAGGTTTATAACTGAATTGACACAATTTATAATAGGTTTAACACATTTTTGGTAATTTTCCTTGTTAGCAATCTGATGATGACAAGCCATGATGGTAGTGGTGGATGGTTCCATGTGGGATACAATTTGAGATAATTATCGAAGACAACAAAGAGCAGCGATTCCTTCCACTGGATTATGAGCAGTTATCATTCCAGTAAAAGTGTGTCCAAGCGTGGTAAAGCAAACAAAGTTAGTCCTATTCACTTGTTGGTTGAATTAAATGGAGAAGTTCCCAAATTAAAGGACATGAAGAATGGTTTTTCACAGGAAAAATGACACAATAGTCCTAAACTTTAGTTCAATGTACAATTTGATCCCTGAACCTTAACCCAAAGTGCAATTTGATCCATAAACTTTTAGTTTGTTTAATATTGTCCCTGAATTTTTTGTACATATTTAATTTAGTCCTTGAACTGTGTAAAAATGTTCAATACAGTCATTCCATTAATTTAAATTCAGAGACAACATTGAACATTTTTATATAGCTCATGGACTACATTGAACATGTACCAAAAGTTTAGATACCACATTGAACAAATTACAAGTTCAAGTACCCAAACTTCATGAACTGTTTATGTCATTATCCCTTTTTCATATGATATTTCTCATGAAATCATGAAGAATTTATGCTTCCACAATTTGATTTCAAAGGAGATTTGATGTAGGTTGTCCTATATGAACAATTCCAAGAAAAGATTGGTCTTGCCAAATAGAAGAAGATTAAGTTGTTTTGGGTGTTATCTTGTTTGCTATGTTAAATTATGGTTGGGAGTGTTACTTTTTACAATATGGTTATTATCTTATTTTTGGGGATGTTATCTAAGGAAATCTCTAACAATTTACAGTTTTTTAATTACTTGCTTGGTGATCAAGTTCTGACACCCTATAAACAAGAACAACTATGATATATAACTAAATAAAATACAATAGTTTTAGTAGTCCAAAGATCAATGAGAGGAAAAATAATATGTCACAATGCTATATTTCATAAGTAAGGAATTTAGTAAAAAGGAAAATATGATGCTCTTACTAGATAATATTAACCTAAGAATGAAAGGAAAAGAATCATAGTAATTTAAATGCAGAAATTAAATGCTATGAAAATTTTTCCATTATGTGTAAATTCTAGGGCAGCCCTGGCATCGCATAGCATGGGGTCAGGCCTTGTACAAGCCCTTGCAACGCTAAATAAGCCTTGGCTTAAAAAAATATTTCTCGATAAATGAATAATTTGGAAAATATTTTTCTAAAAATAATCGCCCATATTGCTTACAAAAATTTAATGAAATAAAAAAAATTCCATTATTCATGAAATTTTTTTGACATAAATTGTTATTTGGTAATGGAAAAATTTTCATTGATTAATTATTTAAGTAATACATGCGATCATTTTGAGGAAAATATTTTTCAAATAATTCATTTTTCACAAAACAAACGGATCGTTAGTGTTATCTTTTAGGGAATTCCAGCGAATCAAGGTAGGTCCAAGGAGGGCATGCAAATGATTGGGCGATCAGGTAGGGCCTAAATTTCTTTTTTTCTTTCTAAAATTAGTAGTCATAATGTCAAAATTAGCTTAGACATTTTAATAATATAATTGTTACTCCTCCGAACTTAAAATTTAGATTTTGGAAAAAAAAGAAGTCATTGTGCTGCTAAAATTAGCGTAGCTATTATAGGATTATCTAAGTATTATTATATCGATTAATTGAAATATGAAGTTAAAGGGACTTGAGGAGAATATATTGAAGTGTTTGCATCTATAGAAAACCTTGTCAAATTAGCCGACCTCAGGTTTATAGACAGAGGGAATCAGGCCAACGGACCGGAGGGGTGGGGACCCATGAGGACTGTTGGTTCAAGAACTGAGAACCGAGGCCTCATTCATGTGATTATCTCTTGACACTTTTTTTTCAAATTATTGAAATATAATTTTTTTTCTCATGAAATCGACTCTATCTTTCGAAAATTGACCTCCATGCATTAAATATCATTGATTGAATTTTTGAATGCTTGTTTGAGATGTGAACTTAGATGATTGCACAGCTCTGCATTGTGAATGAATTTTTCGAATCGAGCATGTCAGATAACCCATGTCGTTGTGGTATGACTTTGAATGTCATTTTTCTTTTGGGTCGAAAAGGACACTTTCATTCATTGACGCAAACCATCGGCACATGATAGATGAGTCTCGAAACAAAAGATATTCCAAAAGGGTGAGGGGGGATTAGACAACTAATTAGAGAGGAGGTATTTCCTTCAATGGGCTTTGATGAGCCAATCAGCTAGTTGGTTGGCCTCTTGCGAGCAATAAGTCAAAGTCAATTCTTTCATCTAGGCCAAGTGCATACAGTAGTCGTCAATCACGCTTCGCAAGGCTCATGTCATTTTGATATGACTTTGAATGTCATTCAAATACATAAAAGCGGCTAGATATTGAAATTGCACATTGTTGTGAAATGCATGCCACTATAAATTGCACACTTATATTAAAATCAAACTGCTTTTATAGGATTGGAGTAAATATTTAGTAGTATCAGCGCACCACGTTAATTACTGATGTGACATGCATTTGCCTTGTTGAATTCATTTAACGGCTGACACGTGGCAAATGTTTTATAATGAAATAAACACATATGGAAATTGGACTGCTGTCCATAAATGCTTATAGTAGCTTTTTGCCTCAAAAAATTTGAACGCCCCACCCAAAAAGGGGGGAGAGTTTCTCCTTCTTCCTTGCAATGCTTTTCTTTTCGGAGGAGAGAGAGTTTATCCTTCATCCTTCCAAGAGTAGCTCAAGCGTCTCTGTTTTCGCATAGAATCGGACTCCTTCATCTGCGCTCTACTGCAGCATCGAAGACTTCCATTTTTGCGAGTACCGCCACTCGAAGATCTCCACTTTTGCAAAGACTGCCGGTCGACTGTCACTTTGAAGACCTCCATTTTTGCGAGGACGGCCACTTTCACGAAGACCGCCGCTTTTGCTTAGAAGACCTCCTTGAAACGGCGGGAGATGGAATACCCAATCCTGGACTCTGATTTCCAGAGCTTTTGTACTCTTCGCGGCATTTTCACAGGTTTGTCGACCCGTCTCTGTTCTTAACTGTTTGGCTGCAGAGGAAAGAAAGAAAATACTCCAAGATCAGAAAAACTTAAGAAGGGAAGTCAGTTTTTCTAGAAATGGAAATGACGAGACTGGTAGAGCGAATTTTAACTTTCTTTCTGGTTGCTTTTTTTTTTTTGTCTATTTTTGTCCTCAGCAGAAGATTTTCTCATTAACGTCCTCCAGTCTTTAGTGGCAGACGCAGAGCAACAATCCTCGTCGGAGAGATTTATGCAGGTGGGCTTTCTCAGAGATTCTTTCTTTCCTAGTTATTTTGCAATGTGTTGTAATCTTCTGATAGATATTAGTGAGGTTTCTAAATTATCCGTGTTGGATCAGTGGTTAAGGAGTGGACTTGTATGTGTGGAAGCTTTAGCACGGTTTGGGTTTTCCGCATGTACAAATAGTTCAATGTTCAAGCGTTCATGGGTTTGGGTTTGTGCACATCGATGCCTTTCTCTTAGTCTTTTTCACTAGTTGGAGCATCCAACGTTTCAGTTTTGGATTAAGCATCACGTCTTATTCATAAGCCAGCACTTGTTAGCACAGATTAGCTCAAATTTATGTGAGTAAATGATATATCATTAACATTGATCACAGGGAAGATGGGGTTTTCGTCTGTCTTAGCAGCCAATAATAGCTATTCTTTGTAACGTGAGTGCTGCATTTCCATGTAGCTGTTTGTTGATAAAATTTCTGTCCTTTAAATTTTGGGTTATTTCTGCTTGCAGATGCAACCAAGAGTTCTTCAAGAAGTTATGATAAAAGATTAATAACCATTGACTCAATTTCGTCCCTGATCATGCCAATTCTTGGCAGCAGTGGTTCACAGGGTACAAACTCTTGAATGTATGCACAGTTTCCATGTCTTCTAAAGCACTGGACTGACATGTTTTATGTATATTATGCCTCGACTTGCAATGTAAGTCTCTACATTTATCATCATTGTCTCCTCAAAATGTGGACGTAGCTGAGCTTGGAGAGGCATCGAATGAAAATGAACAAAGTGGAACTTGAGTGGAGCAACCTAAGTTTGACCGTTGTAATTCTTCAATCTTAACTAAATTATTATTTTGAATGATAGTATCTAGATGTCCATATGGCAGTCGTATCCTTTAAGAAAAACATATGGAGAGGCATCAAACGAACATGAACAAAGTGGAACTTGAGTGGAGCAACCTAAGTTTGACCGCTCTAATTCTTCAATCTTAATTATTATTTAAATGATGGTATCTAGATGTTCGGATGACACTCACGTTCTTTAAGGGAAACATATGGTTCAATGCTTCAGATGAGAAATTAATATCTATCACTTAGTTGCTTCTGACAAGAAAAATCGAAGGGAATTTTGTTATTATAGCATACCTAAAAGCTTCTGAACAATCCCAGCTTATGTTTGTTCACGAAATTGGCAAATTACAATAAATTGCTCGCCGGATGAGCGCATTGTCAAATTAGTAGTGCAAAAGTGGATGCCAGGGTAGTTGGCCACCAGAGTATGCACCATATTCATCTCCCTTTCTCGCTATAAATTCGAAACTTCTCTGTGATCCATTTTCAAGGTAATATTTACTATATAAGGTAAACAACAGTCTCTCCAAAAATAGAAATTGAGAAATATATAGAAGATGTCAAGGGATGAACAAAGAAATCTTCTCCAAACAAAAACAGACCCTTGAAAATCTGATGCTTCAATTGCTTCCACATTCAACTTGCTTGCTAAAGGAAGACTAAACAAGCAAATTGTTTTTGGGGTCAATCCCGCTCAAAAGAGTACTAGAATTACTTCATGTCTTTCTAATGCTTATATGCATTTTTAGAATGGAATACCGCCTATAAATAAGTTAAAAGAATTGATGGAATCATTCTATCACATTAAATAAGCAGTGGGATTGGTGGAGTGTCCTTTGCAATTACACACAAATGTGCATCTTCGCAATGCTCCTTTACTTTTGTTTGCTTTTTTTCCTTTTTCACACTCCAAATCCCTTACAAATTGCATAGCATTGTATGTATTAGAAGTTTCATCTTCATTAATAAATATCATGCCAATTCTAAATTTAAATTCTCCATCAATATTACATAGGATGATATTATCTTTTGAAACCTTTAGAATTTTAAGAAAAGAATCTAATCGTTAATATACAGCAAATACAAATTTAATTCTAAAAGGATAAGGTCATAACCATTTCTCCTTAGAACAAGGTGTTGTTGGAACTGAATCTCAAACACAATTTTTGCGGTCCACCCATATTGGGTTTCTCACGGTTACACAGAGAGGCATTCAATCCTTGTTTGGCCTTGAGGATTGCATTCCGACCAAAGCATCTAACACAATGCCTCGACTTTTAAGCAAATTGTGAACCATTCATCTCCATGTTATGGCCCACAGTGTTATCATTGACTAAGCAAGACTCAAATTGACTAAGCAAACGCAAAACGGAAAGAAAAAGAGAACTTTAGAACAGCTCTGCAACCGCCGCACTCATAAACAGAGTGATCGGCGAGCTCCAGCAACAAATTCTCACACTTGGGACACCGAACCAGCTAAACTTTCTCCGCGTTCTCCATTCAAAGACAAACCTCTGAGAAACAGAGCGACAAGTCTAAGCAGAAAATAAAAAGCTTCTTTTATTATATGGGAAAAAATTAGGGGGACAGAAGGTCATTGAGCTAGATTCCTAAGGCCTCTGGGTGGTCTCTGATGTGAGCATGTTATATGGGAGAAAAAACAAAGCTTCTCCTCTAGATTTTCTCCTCAAATCCTTCCAGCGGTCTTCAGAGCGGTGATCGAGCGGCGGTCTTCGTGAAAGCGGCCGTCCTTGCGAAAATGGAGGTCTTTGAAGTGACAGTCAACCGGCGGTCTTTGTGAAAGTGGAGATCTTTGAGTGGCGGTACTTGCAAAAATGGAAGTCTTCGAGGCTGTGGTCAAGCGAAGACGAAGGAGTCCGATTCTAAGCGAAAACAGAGACGCTTGAGCTACTCTTGAAAGGATGAAGGACAAACTCTCTCTCCTCTGAAAAGAAAAGCATTGGAAGGAACAAGGAGAAACTCTCTCTCCCTTCTGGGCGGGGCGTTCAAATATTTTGCTGCAAAAAGCTGCTATAAGCATTTATGGACAACAGTCCAATTTTCAGATGTGTATTTTTCATTATAAAACATTCGCCACGTGGCAGCCTCGAAATGGATCCAATTAGGCAAATGCGCGGCACATCAGCGATTGACGTGTCGCGTTGATACTATTGCATATTTTCTCATAGGATTGGGTCCCCCTAAAAGCAATGGGCTATGTCCCGTTTGATTGAATGCTGTTTTGTTGGAATTTGATTCATCCTCGTTTGTAGTTCATACTCGCACGCTATATACATGAGGTGTGTTAATTGGATTGGCATTGGATTCCTTACCATTTGATTGAACGCTAGTTCGATGAGATTGAATTCATCCTAGTGAGCCAATTAGCATTCGGACGCAGTTCTTGCATGTATATACAGGGTTAGATTGACTATTGTTTGTCATTGGATGCAAGTCCATTTGGGCGAGTTCTTTGTTATGAAATGGATTTATCCATTTGTTTAATTTGCTTTTGCATGCATTTCATATTTTTAAAAAGACACTAATCACGCACGTCACGACAAAATTGAGTCGTCATCCGCATATGATGTGGCAATTTCACCTGAAGGTGGACGGCGAAGTTTTTATTTTCAATTTTGAAAAACCCAAGAGAAAACTATTCATATATACAAATGAAGAGATTACATAATACTCCGTGGAAGAACTTACATAAGGAATGTGGTACCAAAAGGGCGACGCGGGGCTTACCAATCTCTTCCACCCCCCCACAATCGGACCTTCGGACCTAGATATTTAATTTTCATAACCAATTGATCTATAAATGACTAGTCGATTTCCTCCCGGTACCTAGGATTAAAGGTTCTCAATTGACCTAAGAAATGACTAGTGGCGAAAATCATATAGTTCTTTTGATTTGCTATCTGATAAAGCAAACACATTTTCACATCAAGCATCTCATCATAGCTTTGTAATAAAGTATCACTCAAATTCGGTAATTATAACACAAAATGCTAAAATTCTGATTGCTTCATTGTCGCGCACGTCTTACCGTAATCACATCACGCTTACCATATCTGAACCCATGATTGTCCCCAAGAAAGAAAATCTCTAAACACAAATTAGTAAGAGAAATAATTAAGTGACGATCTCTAATCAACTTAGAAATTAACAGCATGTTCACGATCACAAAAAAATAAATAACAAATAATTATAAATTGTTATAAGTTCCACTTCTTCAAGAATTTTTGGTACACAACATATTACTCTAACAATGGCTCAAAGACCATTATGCTAGCAAAACCTAATTAGGAACCAATACAGAAGAATATCTCAAATATAGACAGACACCATGGCATCATTTGGTACTATTGAATTCCCTAATTCAAACAAATATCATACATGGGACCACACATTGCACGAATCCGATTCATGTGAATTCATCCAACACACAAAAAAAAAAACCCTTGAATAATTATAGTTCCTCTGCTTCCAAGGAATTGTGTGCATCGTGAGATGCAAATGAGTCGCATTCGTGCAATTTTTCCAACTTTTAAGAGAGTCTTTTAGGAGTTCAAGCCTTAAAACAAATTTACTATTGTAGAGAGCAAATAATCAAAGAGAAGAAATTAGGGTCGATGCTCCCAGAAACAAAACAAAATGAAAAATCAAACAAGAGAAAGAAAAATGTGCTGATGTATGTATCTAAATGGATTGTGATTATTGAATCCGATAGATTTCACATAAAACCTGTCGAACTCAATGGTTCAGGCAATGTTAGCGTGCGGACTACTCGAACAAGTTCTTGAGAGCGTTTTGTTTCGAACATGATACGAGCACCAACTCCTTGCGGCTCTCAATCTGGGAGCTCGTTAAATTGTTAGTCGGCAGCGTGGTTGGGCCGTTATCCGGGGTCACGCCTTGTCTACGCATGTAGTCCCATTTGTCTATGAAGAGATACAAGAAGGCGATCAGAGAGACCTGAGAGGTGAAGAGGATGTTCCACACCCACGAAGCTCTCGATGTCTTGTCGTGAAAGGCCATTATGCCGGTGTAGATGTTGATGATCCCCAGGAGCGAAACGGCTGTTCCGAGAATCCAATGCAAGAAGTACCAAGTGCTTCTCCTTTTAGTCCCCCTCCGTTGATTCATGGTGGGAATAAAGGTGTTAGTAAAGGGTGTTAAGATGACACTAGCAAAGGATTAAAGGAATTCCAGACTACTTTTATATGACAATTGGGATGGGGAAGTTTATAAAAGTCCCCGAGATGGATCTGCAATCCCTTTATGACTATCGAGTTAAAGAGTACTATCAATTTATCGTAAAACCATATAAGGAAGACCCCTTTTCGTGACAAGCGGAATTCTTTTTGGCCAAGAAATGCCAGACTATTACTGATTTTTTTTTAAAGTGCATTTAAAATCCTAAATATTTTAACTTGTGCAATTCGTCCTTTCCACAGATAGTACTAAAAATTGCATGCATGGTGGCATTAAATTGTATTTCTCAACATTGATTTAGGATTGATTATTCCAAATACAAAACTTGGGAATGGTACTGTACTTTTAAGTGAAGATGTAAGACCTAACTGTATCGATTAAAAGGTCTAGAACTCAATCACATTCCTACATAATATTTGATGCTTACAATAAAATTTTCCCACTATATTTTTGTTTAAAATTTTGGCATACATGTGAAAGACGGATCAATGACATTTGAAAGTGAGACTATGAAACTTAATTACAACTCCTTTTGTGTAATATATACAAAATACAGTGAGTCAATTAAATCAAAGTTATCTCATTTGAATTTACATTTATTCAAGACTTGCTTTCAATTTTTTCAATCAGGCAATTCAACTTTTGCTTTCGCTTTCAATGAATCACTTTGGCAACTTATTGTTGATGACCTTTGGGAAAACCGAAAGCTAAAAGTAAATGACTTTTTGATGAAACTTGAAGTAAAATAAGTGACCCTTTTTGCTTATGGCTGACTTCTACTTTTTACTTTGACTTCTTGCAATATTATTTGACTCATATTTAAGGCGAAACGTTAGAAAAATTCGAGTGTTTTCGCACATAAAATTATTTCATAATTAAAGATGTTGCCTTTGTCAGATTAAGAAATCGTGCATTTAATAGATTAATCAACTTTGTTAATCAATTCCAACAATTTTCATCGTATCATCATGAGAGAAAGTATATTACCTACGGGGTCTCAGGAGTCCAGTCAAGGCTTGTACCCAAATGGCTACATAGAGAATGAGGCCGATTCTTTTATGATGGTTGTCGAATGAATTTTCGAAGGTTTTGATTGATAGTATAGCTCCAGATGTGGCGAGGAGTAGTGAGAGTACCTGTCAAATAAAAACTATAATACTATAGGCGAGACATAAACTAAAGAAAATAGATCGAAAACGTAGGAAATCCAAAAGATCTTCCTTTCTAAATTGCACGAAGAACCTGAGAAATTGAATCTCCTTGTTTTCTCCTGAACTAGCTTAGCGATATATATCAAAAGACAGATTGTGCAAGTGAATTAGGTACAAGACACATGTTCACGCGATATGAAATGTAGATTGAGTTATATGTTTGGATCACCAACCCTAACTTTTTTCTCTTGTCTTATTTAGTTTATGAAGTTCATGGGGTATGGCAAATTTTGTGAGATCAATACCAACTATTTTGAGAACTCAAACCGTTAGACAAAACATGGAGAGCTACAAGAAGAAAGGTAATTAAGGGGTCCGAAAGATTTAAACTCATGATCTCTTACTCTAATATCATAACATTTTTCATGGGATCCTACCAACTATTCTTAAAGTTTTAAGCTGTAAATGAACGAGTGACTTAATTTTATAAATATTCTAACAAGGTATTTTATATTCTTGAAGTTTATCTTTTCAAGATGAGTGTCTTAGTTATATAATCTTTTTTTTATATAGTACATGTAGATTCCCTTTGAATATAGGGTCCATGGATTTGTGCTGATCATTCATGGAGTGCCCCAACTTTAGTGAAAATCAGTGACGACAATGGATTAATTTTGCATGGAAAGTAGGAGTAATGTTGATATGTGTCAACACTGCGAGTTCATTCCTCTCCAATAGTATTTCTTGTAATTGAAGCACTCATTATTGGGGAATGGTTTATAAAGAATCAAGAAACCTTTTCCACAATTAAAAAGAACAAAACACTGAAAAAGAAGCAGACACCATGATTAGAGTCATTGGACACCTCCTTGGTGGTTATGATGTCTACACACAAATCAACTTCTTTAGGACCCTACGATCCTATTCTATGCAAACTGAAAGCATTTTCATGTCCTCCAACAACTTTTCTTACACATTGTTTTTTTCAGGAAAGACTTCTTGTTCTACACAAATCACTGACCATAATATCTTAACACAACATGTAGAATGACAATAATGCAGCTTAATGAATAATTCTATGTTACCTGAAAGATGACATGAAGGAAAAAGAACGCTTTGGCCCGTGCGCGGTTTTCCTCTCTAATGGACAATCGTATTACGAGTATTCCGAGAGGCATCAAGAAACCCATTGACGACCAAAGCAGGAGCCCGTGCACTGCTATGTCCTTGTTTATCTTCGCATTCATCTACAAAAAGAAGAGATGATCAAGCAAAGCAACTGCAATCGAATTTAACTGCCGGAAGATCAGAGGTCGCAGGGAATGAAAGGGTCCAGCTCGAATGAACGCAAACACAATCGAAAAGGACGTACCTTGTGAAGATTTTGGCGAACGTTCTTGTGACCTTGAATTTGGTTCACCTCGCCGGGTTCATGAGCAGCCAAGGGAAGAAGAAAAGTTTGACACGCGGGAATTGCTAAGATTGCCAGCATCTTAGAGTAAATGCTGAATGCACTCTCTCTCTCTCTCTCTCTCTCTCTCTCTCTCTCTCTCTCTCTCGCTGGGTTCAGCTTTTGAGGATTGTGATGAAGATGAAGCCCATCAGTTTATACTGTGAAAGAAAGTGGCTAGTTACAGAAAGTGCATGTGAGTCCTCCAACTTCTGGAGGATATATATATATGAACTTGGTGAAGTATATATTAAGTTCTAGTAGCCTATATTATGTGATCATTGATTATTATGACTACGTACAAGCATAGGGCTGTTTAATGGTGGTCGGCTGGTGTATCCAAGAAGATTATGGAGAGAGAAGAATAGAGAGGTAAATGGGAATGTAGTGTGTTCTGTGGAGGTAGCTTTTCTGCGATGTGTGGGGCTTGACATTGTGACCCATGGCAAAGCTTTTTCATTTCTTTTTGTCATCTGTAAAAAGACTTTGCAGGCAAAGTGTGGTGGAAGAAAGAGAGTCAAACTTTGAATGGATGGGCGTTGAAAAATGGGGTATTTGATCGTAGTTGCATGCAGCGCACAGATGTCACTATCGATCAAGCAAATGCAAACATGCGCTTGAACACTGATCTTTGATCTCTTTTTCCTTTGAAACGTGTGAAGTTCGTTACTCAATACCCACCAACGCTATAAATCAATCTTGGAATACAGAGTACATGTAAGTGTTTATCCCCAGTCATGCCACACCACCTCGAGAGCTCTCCGAGTATGGTATTGTCCGTGGCCTGGCGGCGGTGGTGGTGAAGTGCCTGTGGTGACCGAGGTGCCTGACCGACGGCTGATAAGGTGATGATGCTGATTGGGATGTGGCAATACACAATAAGGGTAGGGCACTAAAGAGAGGAGAGAAGAAGAAACCAAGGATTTTCTAATTGCAAAATTCTTTAATTACAGCAACTGAGAATCTTTTCCCTCTAATCAAGTAGGGTCGAGGTCCATCACATGACCCAATCTTTAATGTCATTTTTCTTCATTTTGTATTTTAAAAAATGTAAAGGTATAATCAAATACTCAAATAAGTGAGTCATATTCAATACTTTCCAACTTTAAAATTGAAAAACGGGAGACAGAGAGATGCTGATTTGGGTGATGGCACGAATAATTATGCACAAGAGCTAGTTTACTTTCCACATTAGTTAGTCTCATTAAAAAATGTTAAAAAACTATCGACAAGCGTACTCGAAATTTATAGCCTACGTTATCTATAAAATATTCGGAAATATACTTTAACTGACCCAGAGTTAATGCTGTGAATACTTTTTTTGCTAAATTATTTTTGTAAACGTGAGATTCAGAGGTTATTAACTATGAGCCGATAGGTCAAATGATGACAAGAGATCCATCATGGTCACCTGTCTTCCTCTGTGTCATAATCATCGAAGTAAAGACACCCATTATCATGCTCTACGTATGAAAAGACGGGGGAAGAAAAGGGTCTCAGATCTTCTTCAATCTAAGTGGGGGGGATGGGACGGGCCCCTATACTTTTGTTCATTCCCTTTTGTTCTTCATATCTGTGGGAAGCGACCTAGTTTCATTCAAGTGGCACGATCCTATTGAATCATTATCTTTTGCAATCATCGTGTGGGTTTTGCTCAGATGACTTGAAAGATGAAGTCGATTACAAATTTGAATAAGATAATTGCCGAAATTTATTGAATTGATTTGAGTATTCATAATTCATAGAGTCAAATTAATATTCATCGCGCAGTGTATATCTTGTCATATTCGAATTTTCTTTTAGAAGATCGACTTGCTTATAGATGCATACTCCATTCGATGCTAAAATGGTTCAGAATCACCAAAAAGGATAAGTTAGAACTAGAAGGATGATTCATATCCTCCTACTTCGGCATTCTGAGGATGACTAAATTTGTTTTGTAAACATTCATTGGTATTGTTCAGACACGTAAAACCAACATAAAAAGCAAAAAACATTATTTCAATTCCACTTTGATTCAGCGCATTATAATATTGGTGGTAACATCTTAAAATTTCATATCGGATGAGAGATGCCGTGTTGAATGTTATATAAATTAGCACCCACCTCAAGTGGGCATCGCCTTGCATAAATACTCAAAGTACTTCAATTGTTTCATATCGGATGAGAGATGCCGTGTTGAATGTTATATAAATTAGCACCCACCTCAAGTGGGCATCGCCTTGCATAAATACTCAAAGTACTCCAATTGACGGCTTGGCTTATGTGAAACAAATCGGGTTGTTGCACCAAACAATTACCAGGGTCCCTATTGAGTCGATGCCATTTAGTTCCTCACTATAATTGTTTCACTTTATGTGGTGCAAAAACTACAATTTTTAGATTGATCATTAGTTTAAGAAATTCCATGTATAAAAGCATAGGTAAGTGTTAGAATAGATTGGAAAGTTATGAAAAAAGTTTTAAGTCCTCTCGGAAGATATGTATTTGGCATTGCCAGGACTCATGATGAACATCAATCTCATTTTCACTTAAGGTGAATTTAATTCGCGAAAAATGAATGATTCGAAAAATATTTTTCTAAAAATAATAGCTTGTATTGCTTAAAAAAATGCACAAAAAAAAATCATTGTCCGCGAAAATATTTAAATTGTTGTCTATAATAAAATATTTTTTATTGACTAATTATTCTAAACGATATAAGTGGTTATTTGAATGGAGCCTTAGGGTGTGTTATTTGTTTGAGTGAAAATTTTTTTCAAGAATTAGTTTTTAGAATTTTCACATGTTTGGTTTGCTGAAAAGGATCAATTGATGAAAAACCGTTTATGATATGCATGCTTAAAAGTTAAGGAAATGAATTTTTGAACCTGAAAAAGGGAAAATAATTTTTTGAAAAATGATTTTCATGGAAGTATTTTTCTTTATCACGAAGTTTTGTTCAAAATAAACACATGTAGTCTCGATATCTTTCATGTCTAATGGGTGATTGTGAATTTGTGATAAATCCTAAAAATTAACATGAAGTACCCTTTGAAGACAGCTAATGTCCCAAAGGGCCAAAGTCACTGCCTCTTCACATGCCTCAATGACCTTTGTCCGATACGGGAATTTTGCTCTTTTGTCTAAAGGTTCCCAAAATGCAATCATTGTATGAGACATGTGGGAGCCGGCAAAAAGATGAAATAGTGCGCGCTTTGGGGGTTAGAGGATAGGGAATGTGGTGATTGAACAAAAGTGGCTTTGGCCCCCACATCCCAATGAAAGCAGCACTTGATTTCTTCGCTTCAATGATAATGGACATTGAAAAGCAGCACCGATGTAAGGTGAGCCAAATAATGCTCCTCGGTTCCCCCCTAATTAGAAGTTTTCAGATTTGTGATTGAGTTCTAGTAAGCTAATATAGTTTGTACAAGAAGATGGTCGTAGTTTGTACATTTGGGAAACGGGATAATTGCAATGAAATGCAATTGAATTGTAAAACTTTTAAAAAGTGCAATTAAATCCTAAAATTCATCATGAAAGTACAATCGAATCATGAAACTTTCAAAAAGTGCAATCAATGGAAGGATTTACTTGGATCAATTTGATAAGTTTTAGGATTCGATTGTACTTTTTAAAAGTTTTTGCACTTTCGTGATAAATTCTAAAACTTTTAATGCATTTTTTCTTTGGGAAACCTCTACCTCTCTCATTACATCTACTTTTTTTACAAATAAAAAAGATTGTGAATATGTTTCACTTGACATTGGCTCTCCTCAAATAGTTGACTTGATAGTCGACTTGACAATGGAAATTACCTTACCCCGACTCATGTGTTCTAACAAAAAATCACGGGTCACTTGTGCTTCGATATTGACAAACGATTGTGCACCGGGAAAGAAGACGATAAATTGATGATTGAGTTGTAATACTAATCAAATGAATCCATTGATGACAGCATTTATATTTTTCCAAGAGTAAGAGCAAGTGTTTGATTGACAAAAATGTATGAACAACCGGGATGGCTGTAAATAAACTCTTGGAAATGACCGGAAATAAAGAGTACGGAATCAAAGGATATTGTCATGACGAGTGCACTGACTAATCTTCCACTGATCACTCTGGTCTATCTTGACTCGCCCCGATCTAAAATATACCCTTCGGCTTAGTCAATGTCCGTGGTCGATTTTGAGTGCCAACAGGATATAAAAAAAAGTAAAAATATATAAAAGGAAAAGAGTTAAATATCACGAAAAATTCTAAATAGGTACACTTATGACAAATTTATTCCGAACTACCCCAAACTGATACATTTACTACAATTTTATCATTTGTTAGTTTTCGTTAAATTTCACTGTCAAATATCTGAATTGGATTACACGTGACAGCTGACGGGTGTACCAGTTTGGGGTTTTACCTTTCGTCAGTCACATGTATATCATTTTGTGGTTTTTCGTGATGTTAATCTAATTTAATGGAAGGTAAAATTGTCACAAATGTAACAGTTTGGGGTTTTTAGTGGTTAAAAAATTAGTTTAGGGTAAATAAATCACAAATGTACCAATTTGTGATTTTTTATGATAAAAAAATTAATTTGAGATAAATTTATCACAGTTGTACCAATTTGGAGTTTTTCGTGATATTAACCCAAAGGAAAATATAGTGCAATAGAAAACAAAAGATGTACAAATACAAAATTTCCTATTTACATTTTATATTTACAGTTGGCGAATACGTGGAATAGGAAATATATCTTTATTACAATGCTGATTAGTTATATAAGTCTCTGAGCATTTCCACATACTAGATAAAGTCAATCGTATTAATAAGGCCAGGTAAAGTTATGTCGATAATTAAAATGGTATCTTGCACTTGATTCTAGAGCCAAGAATATCGATGTCACACCTCATTCTACACAAGTAAACGCTTAGTACTAGAGTGCCTTCTACACACCATCTCAGGAGTGAGCAAAAGAAACCGTCCGGACTGGAAACCACCCAAACCAACCGGTTCTGGGCGGTTCTCAGAGGCACCGATCAGGTTCCCAATTCATTTCTATCTTAGATTGTGAATAGCCCAGCTGGTTCGTTTCCGTTCCTACTCATTTTTGTTTTTTCTTTCAGTCATGTTCTTGCTCTTTCGGTTTTTCTAAATACAGTCTCTACCTTGTCTGAAATCAATCTCATAGAAGAGCATCATCTTGCAGTCCTAACTTCTATCCATGAATACCGGTAGTTCATGCTGATGAGTAGAAGATAGAAGATTGTGATGACTTTGCAAGCCAATAAATGTGCAAGAACCGGTTGTTGGGTGAGAACCAAATCGCCCGAAAATTGATCACCCCCACACCATCCCATCTGACAATAAAGCTTGTTTGATCATTTAATTAGGATTTAATTCTGAAGACTCCATCAAGTCAAAAATTCACTTAAAGTGGTAAGTAAAGAGGGGTCTAATTATTCAGCATAAAATAATAATTGATAGCAACTAGAATCCTACCAAGTATAGTACTAAACCCAACCAATAAATTTATCATTATTCTATGTTTAGTAAGAAAACTATGATATTCGGGTATCAATTTTCAATTATCATCAAACTAACCTTTTTTATATTTATTGTGAGCACTTAAGATTAGCAACACTAAAAATCAGCATCGAAAGTTTCTAACACTTTTCTTTCATTTGTATAAGAAAAAAATTTTCATCGTGAAAAAAGGTTTCGCTCAACAATCGATTTATCAATATCTTTCTTAATTTTCTGGGAAAAAACCACAAAAAACTCTAAACTATGCTCACTATGAAATATTTACTAAAAAACTCCAAAGTATGCGCACTTTGACACATTTATCATAAACTTTCTTTTTGTGATATAAAAATCCCAAACTTGTACTTATTTACCCTCCATTAATGTTTTGTTATATGATTTTTCAACTAAAATGACGTTGTTTTATTTCAATTAAGCCACGTAGATATCATGTCAAAATCATTTGCTTTCGTGTGTCCATATAGACAAATTTTTAAAGGTATTCATTGATGAAATGCTGACATGGAGTAAATATATCACATAAGTATAGGTTTGAAATTTTTGGTTTTATAAAAAAAAGTTCAGGATAAATATGTCACCGTGAACATAATTTGAGATTTTTGGTGGTTTTTTCACTAATTGTTTTGGTTACTCAATATCATGTGCAAGCCCACGGGATCCACAAGCCTTTGAAGACGAGCACCGGACTAAAAGCTTATTCCATTCTCATCTCTTTGCAAACGATAGTCTCCGCAATCATCAGCTGCATCATGTTCAACTAGTAATTCTGAAAAGACAAAAAGATCATGAAGCTCGTTGGGCGGTCACGACTTCATCATTTGGTTGATCATTAAAGGCGATTTTGTTGAGTAAAGTAAACATGGATATAAAGTTTCATTTGAGGAAAGAGAGACTGTAAAAATCACAATGATCTCAGCATTCCTCCAAGAGGTGATGCTCGCTGCACATAACATATGATTCAGCCGCAATTCATAGGAAGAGCAACCAGCCAATGCATAGCAAAACCATGTCTTGTCACTGCTCGAGCTCGCTCGAGCTCTAGAGCATCGTAGTACGTGTTTACCTACAATGCATAACTCAGAACAAAAGCTAACTCCAATCTTGCATACAACATTTAAACCGGGCAATTCGGCTTCACCAAACCCCGCATTACCTTTACCAGCCATCGCGGTGAGTGCACCCGCCCTAAACTGTCTAACAGAACTTAAGCAAAGACCAGAAGGGGCGCCCACCATCCGAGCCCAACAGCCAAAATGAATCCTGCATTCGCATTCCTGCCGGCCTGCAAAAACCACACCCGCACATCATCAACCACCGGCCCGTAGAGCGAGCTCATGTCGTCGCTCCTCGTGCAGTAGTATACGCTGTAGAATGCGATTCACGTCCTCTCGGCCTTGGCTGTGAAGTTGACGCTCGCAATTTGGAACGTCGAGTTTACATTCGGGGTGTAATGGATGTTCTTGGCTTGATCCCCGGCAAATGCCATCACAGCAAGTGGTTGTTTGCAATTGTCACCGGCGAGGCCCAGGGCGAACAATAGGGTGTAATCTTTCTCAGGCTTTGCCTTGACCATTAGGTAGATTGTGCCTTCCTTTCCTGAAAGGAGCTTGATAGCCCGCTTGCCCTGCAGAACTGAGAAATGGTAGGAGTCGATGGAACATACGGCCCAGTTGGACTCAATGTTCCAGGCTTCCAGCTAGGTAGGGAGGAGGTGTCCTCGTCGAGGTTGGTGGGGAGTAACGCCGCGAGAGATGTGTTCTGGAACATCCACGGACCTTCTTCTAAGTCACCATTTAGCACAGCGTTATCTGCAAACAACAGGACAGCAAATTATGCCAGGGCATGAATGTGGTGGACTGTAGGTTTTTTGATGCTTCACAATATCAAATGACGATGCGCAATGTGTAGAAAAAACAGACACAGCGACCTCGTTTCTAGGACTATGAATTAGAGAAACTTAAAAATCTTCGTTTCTGTCCCCATAAACATTTGTTTATGTATAACAGGGAAGAAAGTCTTATCTGTTCGGCTAAATTAGTTAATGATTGAAAGACTGAGGAAACTTAAGTCCTATCAATTGAAAAAACCTGAAAACTAAAACAACTTGCTCTGTCAACAGAAAAGTTATTCTACCCTAAGATAAGCATGTTCTTCACATGTCTACCTACAAAAGATATAAATTCTTTATGGCCAATACACACAGGACCGAGCACATCACTCTCTCCTTTTCTGTAGATGACGTTTATGATGATTGCTCACTCGGGATGATGAGTAACATAAGTTTGATGATATAGTTGAAAATAGCGTGAAATGTTACAATAAACTCATAAGATCGGGTAAATGTCCTTCTATTTCTAAAGCAAAGATGACACTGGTGCCTTTTCATCTAAGCATGCCCTTCAGACAAAAAAAATCTAAGCGTGGCTTGGTCAGTATTCATTTCAAGTTCTTCATCTGGAAAGGATTTTCCTTCCCTTAAGCGGTGCCAAGTGCAAGAAACACTTTGTGAGCGTTCAGTGAAAATTAATTGCACAACGTGGAACTTTCATTCAGAGGAATAGTGGTCTGAACAAACAAGGGGGCGAATGACTAAATGCTACTTGCTCTACTGATCAGAGGACTAGCACATTCATGGAAAGTGCAGAGACATAATTCAATGCAGAATACAATCAAGGAAAATTGTGGCTTCTCATCCTAAATTTCAAGTCATGATCCCCAAAGTTCACTTCCTCAAGTAAGCTTTTCTCGTCCTAAAAAAGAATGTTTCTATTTGGTTTTACACGGTTTTCAAGTTTTTTTTAGCTAAATGCATTGGCATTTACAAGTTCGCAACACGTTTAGATCACATCTAGGAAAATTGTGACCGACCCTCGACTATACATTAAAACAAACATGTGATTTATTGCCCTTTGTAAGAAGGAATGAAAATTGCAATAACCCAGTAGGAACATGCATTGACAGATCAAGTTATTTTCGCATCATTGCAAGTTCCTAGTTTGAATTTAGTATTACATCCTGTGCAGATGAGTTTGGTATCAATGATATCTTAAAATTGTGGGAACCCTCAAAAACATTTTCTGTCGTTTTCTTTTGTTTTCTTTTCTTTCTTTCCTTTTTCTTCTTCTTGTTTGAAGTTTCAAAAGCAAGAGATCTTTGCCAAGGAAAAGGAAATCGTAGTGCAGAGGAAAAGAAGAATTCACTGTACTAGATTTTGAGCATTCCTCATGTGGACAGCCTCTTTTTGGTTTTTCTCCTTTATGGCCCTCCCTCAGGATGGACTGAAAAAACATTACAAAATTCTCCCTCAGTTGCCTATAAAAAGCTCAGCACGGTGTGGAAATTCATCAAGCAAAGAGTAACCGCATCAAGAGACCAGCTTAAAAAACAGAGTCTTGCTCTTGGTGTGCGCACTGAGCGATACAAAGCTGAGAGAGATTGTAGGAAAAAAAATGGCGTCATCGATCCCAGTGATAGAGTTCTCCGATGAATACATGAAACCAGGGACAAGTTCATGGGAAAAAGCTTGCAAAGTGATAGTGCAGGCTCTTGAGGATCATGGGTGCTTCATCCACTACAAAAAAACACCGGATTAGCGAGGAAATTTGCGACGAAAAATTTGGAAAAATCCGTCACAAATCGAATTTGCGACGAATTTTGCGATGGAAAAAATTCCGTCGCTAATAGGTCATCGCAAAATTTTGCGACGGAAAATTTAAAAGTTCGTTGCAAAATTGCGACGAAAATAAATTCGTTGCAAAATTAGTCGAAAAATTCATCGCAAATTTCGTTGGAAAATTCGTCGCAAATTTTGTCACAAAATTAGTCGGAAATTTCGTCGCAAAATTCGTTGCAAAATGTAATCGTCGCAAATTAGCGATGAGCTGTAATGATCGCAAAATTCGGCTTAAAATATTCGTCGCTATTTTTACATCATTTCAACCATAAATTTAAAATATTCGTCCATATCAAACAAAGGAGACAATGACATATAATTGAAACAAAAAAACGAACAAACTATAGATTCTGACAAACCAGCCACAATGACATATAATTGAAACAAATAATGAAGAAAAGTTGCAGAGTCTAACATGATGCTATTTGATATCCAATCTTACAATACATTCAAAACATGAACTAAGAGGCGGGACAACCATAAAAGACGCAGAAAAACCATACACAAGAAGACACAGCTTTGGTACGATGGCAGGACACCAAAAGTAGTCACTTTTATCGAGACCTGAGGAAATGTCGATACATAAATCAGTCGAGAATATAAAAGAAACGTTTATGCATAAATGTGGAACTAGGTATAAAATAACAAGAAGGTTGACAAAAAAACGTTTCAGGATGAACATAAATGTTCTTACATATGAATATGAGTGAAATTATGAAAAACCAAGATTATGAAGCAAGCTTACCCCCGATTTTGAGAATTTTAACTAGAAAGTTTGGAGAAAACCATCATCATCAGCATTCTCGGCATCAATGTGTTGGTCATCATTGTACCCATCACTTATTGGATTGACTGGAGGTACAGGAGGATTGTCATAGCGATTGAGGTTAAGGTGTCGCAAAACGATTGCCATTTGTTGTTTCAAGTTATTTATTTGTTCGTCCTTCTCAACAAGTACATTTTTCAGATGATACACTTCTTGGGTCAATTGCTCGTCTTGTCGTGACCTCCTTCGACCAGTCGCAATGGATGATGAACTTCCACGATTATTCGGCGTGTACATCCTTGACAACGATCCCATCCCAAATATTTTCCCTTTTTTAACCCCACCCATTGCCTCCATCCATAATGTCATATTATCAACTGATGGCTCGGACTCAGGATAATCATCACTACCACTAGCACTGCTCATTAAAAGTTCATCATATTTTTCTTACATTAACAATGTAGATGAAAATAAAATCACTATATATATATCTACCATAAATATTGAAAACATTCACGGTTTTCATTATAGTTTACATATAAGCCAAAGTATAACTTTACATACCTTAACAGCTTTTGCTCGATCGCCAGTCCATGTCTTATCTTTCTTTTGAAATATGCGTTCAAATATAGTTGCAAATGTCGATTCAGTCCCCAATTCTTGTGCCTACAAAATGTAAACATGAGTAATTGAATTAAATTAACTTATAACTCATTTAATAGACTTACCAGTCGTTTGCAATGCTCCGCAATGTTGATAGAGCCCCCAGCATATGTGGCTGACCCATCACTAGAACTAGAAGATTGATTCTTCTTATTCTGCTCACAAAGTTGCCGACTCTGTTCAGATGCCCAAAATCTGTTAATTGCTGCCCAATTGTCAGCTGTAATGAAAGACGGCTTCACTTGCTTGATCTTCGTTCTATTCATGACATTTCGCATAAAATCACCGATTTTCTTATCGAAAATTCTTCTCACTTCATTGTCTTCCGCTTCCTCCCACTTGAACTTCCGCTGCAATGAATAAAAACACAAATTGAAAGTTATTATGATGATTGCATATCCATAACCATGCACCAGATAAATATAGATAGATTTTGTAAAGTTCATGTCGGGGAAAATATTTGGTCCTTTAGGTATAAAAAACTACAGAGTTGTTCTGGTCCCTTTACATCATTCTTGACCATCAATATACTACACCAAACTTAATTGGTGAGAAAATAAAATATGTAAAACTTACCTTGAACTCATTCCACTACATTTCTTTCACTTTTTGTGGAACATTTCTGTAAGTAATATACTCTCCCATCCAAAAGTTTCTTACTATTTTGTTCAATTCCCTCATAACGGACAGAGCATCTGTGAATCTGCAATCATACGGATATTATGCAACATCAACAATTCAGTTGACATCAATATCTAAAGCCCTAAATATTACATATATTAAAATAAAAATGAAGTACTTACGAATCTCCAAATGGGCATATGAAGAATCGATTATCTTCTTGACCTGTGTTTCCGTCAATATTCGATTGTTCCGCCGAATAATGCGGTGGAACGAAAGGAGAGGGAGCTAAAGGAGATTGAATTGGAGGAGATTCAGTTTGCATGTGGCCAAGTCTCGTAACATGTTGTTGAGTGTTGGAGGAAGGGCCAACGTGTCCATTTGTGACGGACCATATTGTGGTTGAGGGTTAGATGACAGGACAGGGGAAGAGGAAAGGGACGGGGACGAGGACGAGGAAGAGGCTTGTCTTTTATGAATGTGACCTCCATGTTTATACTGACAAGTAGGAAGGTTATGCGAATATGTAAAGAACTATTGATACGTATTATGGACACATAATGATGTACATGACGAAGCTTACCATTTTGATGGAAAGACTGAGAAAATGTTTCCTTGAAATGAGCTAATGTCGAGTGTTTATGACGTGCAATTTCCTACGAACAAATATATTATGAATCCCATTAATAATTTTTTCCATTTTGTGATATTATGAAATTTTATTTTTTTAAAAATTTTAAAATACTTTTACAATCAAATTTCATATTTGTTGCCAAGATATACCGTTTTTTTTAATTTTTCATAATTTTTCATGATTTTTTATAGAATTGTTCAATTTTCAAGCATTTTCTGTAAAAACGCTTAATTAATCACCCTATCGTCATTTAACGCTTAATCATCCACATAATAGACAAATTAACCAGTCGACCATCGATCAAAGCCACATGCAATCCTGAAATCGACCCGTAACTTAGCCAACGAAAAGTGATCCTAAATAATCTCTAAACAAGTCCGACTAATTACCTAATTATACTAACTAGGGTTTAGGGAGTTGCTTACTTGGTTCAAGGACAAAAAAACCGGCCGATCGAATAGTGGCAGTCCTGGTGTGGGCGTGGGCCCAAATGGTGACTAGTCGGCCGGGCGGCGGCGACGGTGACGATGGTGTCGGTGGCGGCTGGCCGGCAGCGACGGTGGCTGTGCTTCAGCGAGGGCGGCAACGGGCGGGGGGCTATTCCGGTGAGAGCCTCGGCTGGCTGATGGTGGGTGGCGACGGCGACGGTGGCGGCTGCGGGCCGACAGCGTGGGGTGGCTCCTGGCTGGCGGACGGGCGGGGGGCGGGCGGGCGAGGGCAGTGAGGCTGGGCGGTGACGGCGTCGGTCTGCTGATCGGCGACGGCGAGGCTTCGGGTTGTTGCTCAGATGCGGCGAGGGCGGTGAGGCAAGGCGGAGGCGAAGGCACGACCAGCGGGGGGAGGGGGCGGGCCACGGGTGGGGGGGCTGCGGGGCAGCTGGCCCACGACCGGCGACAGGCGGGGGGGCCTGTGAGGCGATCAACGATGGGCGGGGGAGCTGCGGGGCAGCTGCGAGGCTGGGCGGCGACGGCGACGGCTGCAACGGCGAGGGCATGACCAACGGGAAGGGCGGGCGACGAGCGAGGGGGTTGCGGGGCGGCTGGCCCACGACCGCCGACGGGCGGGGGGCCTGCGGAGTTGGGCGGCGACGGGCGGGGGAGCTGCTGGGCAGCTGCGAGGTTGGGCGGCGACGGCGACGGCTGCGATGGCGACGGCGGCAGGGGAGCTGCGCAGATCGGGCTTAGGAGGCGTCGAGGAAGGGGGAGGAGGAGGAGGAGGGTGTACAAATATCGTAAATTTACGACGGATAGTGGAGTTTCGTTGCAAATTTGCGACGGACACTTTAAGTTCCGTCGCAAATTTTCGATGGACTTTCTAGGTCCATCGCAAATTTTCGACTGACAAAAAATTTCCGACGAAAATAAAAATCCGTCGCAAATTTGTGACGGATTAAATTATCCGTCGCAAATTTCGAACGGTAAAAATTCCCTCGCAAAATTTGCGACGGATTAAAATGGTCCGTCGCAAATATGCACATACTAAATGATCGTTGTAAATTTGTAACAACTTTTTTTTGGTTAAAAATTTAGCATCTCATTTATTTAGGTCCTAAATTTGCTACGTCTTTTTTTCAATCCAAAATTTTTGCATCTCAAATTTTGCAATGAAAATTAGAATATCGAAAATGTTAGGGCACGTTAATAATATTTGACTTGTCGGCATTTAGGGAAAAAATTTCGGACGAACAATTAAAATAAAAAGAATAATCGACAATAACAATAATAAAAAAAAAGCACAATAATAATAATAACAAGAACAATAATGATAACAACCAAAATAGCACTTATCGCATTAATAATTACACATCTATAGTGTTTTGTGATAAAAATTTTAATCTTCGTCTTCGTCTTTGTCTTCGTCTTCGTCTTCGTCTTCGTCCTCGTCTTCGTCATCTGTCTGAAATCAAATTCTGAACATTCTTGTATATTTAATTCACAAATTTCAGTTGGATCCACATCTATCATTGCTCTACACGGATATCATAAAGTTGGTATGTTATATTCCTCAATTTCAACCGTGTTACACACTTCCTCTTATTGGTAGACTCTATCCTTCTAGTGTTCCTCGATTTTCCTCCGTGCTTTGATTTTACATACAGCCCACCAATCAGCTTTTTCACGTTTCAAACTAGGATATGATGCATAACATACTTGAATTGCTTGTTGTGCCAAGACAAATTGTTCATACTTCATATATCTTTTCTTGTGATTTATTTCAACCAAATTGAATTTCGTATGCACCTTCATTCCTTTGACGAGGTCGAATCACGTGCACTTAAATGACACAACCCGCATCATTAATGGTCTAGGGTACCTTATCTCTATAATTTCATCCAACAAGCCATAAAAATCATCTTCTGAACTGCCACCATTGGATGACCGAACAGAAACACCATTATTCATTGTGGATTTTCCTATTCCATATTCTTGAGTATGAAAATTATATCCATTTATAAAATATGCTGGCCAACTTCGAAGTCTTAACTGTGGACCCCATAACAGATGATATAGCAATCCTTGCTCTCTAATTTCATCATAATTACTGTGAACCTAAGGTTACACATACAAAGTCAATAATATATATTTTACTAAATGATGTATATAATTTTAATAACTTGGTTTTAGTCTATAAGCAACTTACATATGTCTTGAACCATGTTGCAAATTGTTCATCGCACAAATGATCAAACTCATTTGGTTGTAGTCCAAACATTGAAGTTTGGAAAATCCTAATATTAAAAACCATTTAAATATTAGCAAATATTTGACACACAAAACATATATTTGCAAATTTACACTTGAAGTATGGCTCGACTTCTAGGTAATTCAGTAAAATATAAGTATGGGCTGCATGAAATTCTTCGCCTGATAAGTAACGAAACTGACATGCGCCGCTTGGTCAACCCAAATAATTGAAAATAGAGAATGCTTTGCAATTGGGATCATGGGACCCTCATCATTTCTGCCTACTCTCTGCCTCTTGCACTGAACGTGCTGTTCAAAATAGTATAATGCAAATGTTGTCACTTCTTTCATAATATATGCATTACAAATTGAAACTTTAACACATGCCTTATTCTTCACTTGTTTCGTCAAATGATATAAGAATTTAGTTGAAATAGAAAGAAACTTATCGGAACATATTATATGATAAACTAATTTGAACTGTATTTTAAAAAAAACATTACCTCTCAAATGGATACATCCATCGAAATTAGACGAGACCTGTAATTTTGGCCTCATAAAAGAGATGCTCCATCGAATCAAAAAGCGATGGAGGAAATATCCTTTCTAAGTTGCAAAGAATAATTGGAATATCTCTCTCTAGTTTTTCTATGTGCGATGCTTTTAACACTGTCGAGCAAATATCATAGAGGAAATTGCTTAACTCTGTAATGGCGCTCCATACAAAGTTCGGTAGAACTTCCTTCAAAACTATTGAAATTAGTCTTTCCATCAGAATATGCCAATCATGACTCTTCAAACCTGTGAACTTGCATTCATTCAAATCAACACATCTCCCGAGGTTCGAAGCATATCTATTAGGAAACTGCATAGATTTCAACCATTGACAACAACTCGCCTCTGCTCCTTATCCAATATATAAACTGCTTTCGATTTTGGTCCCCTGCTGCTTGCATCCACAGCTAGTATTGGCCGATCGCAAATATTTCTCATATCTTTTCTTGCGTTCAAGTTGTCTTTTATTTTTCCGACGACATCCATCACAATATTTATGACATTGTCGAAAACATTCTTTTCTATGTGCATGACGTCAAGATTATGATGAATAAGATGGGCCTTCCAATATGGTAAATCCCAAAATATACTGCGTTTCGTCCACTTATATGTACTTCCATATGCAAAAGTTGTGCCGTGCGGGTTCTCAACAACAGTTGGAAAGTCTTGTACATGCTCTCAAATTTTATCGCCGGTCAACCTCAATGATGAACGCGTTCTTTCAATCCTATTCTTGATGAACTCTTTCTTATTCCTTCTGAAAGGATGACTTTGCGATAAAAATTATTTGTGACAGTCAAAATAGCTAGGCTTGTTTCCATGTTTTAATCTAAATGACTTTGACCTCTCCAAATATATTGAACATCCTAAGATCCCAGCTGTACTCCATCCAGATAACATTCCGTAAGCTGGAAAGTCATTTATCATCCACAGAAGGGCAGCCTTCATTACAAATATTTGATCTGTAGAAACGTCATACGTAGGGACACCTTCAACCCATAGTCGTTGTAACTCCTCAATCAATGGTTGCATATAAACATCTATCAACTTTTTCGGATTTTGCGGTCCTGTCATGATCAATGTCAAAAACATATAAGGTGTTTTCATGCACATATCAGGTGGAAGATTGTACGGCGTTAAGATAACTGGCCAACATGAATAACTTTTTCCTGTTTTCCCAAATGGAGCAAATCTATCGGCACAGAAACCTAACCTGATGTTCCGAGGCTCCATCACAAACTCAGGGTATGTTCTATCAAAATGTTGCCATGCCTCCGCATCTAAAGGATGACACATTAGACCCTCTTTTATTTCATGATTTGCATGCCAAGTCATATGTTCAGCAGTAGTTTTAGACGTATAAAGCCTTTGCAATCTGGAGATTAAGGGCAAAAAAAACATTTGCTTACATGGTATACGCTTCTGATTACGACCCGGCCTCCTGTTAATCTTGTACCTAGGTTGGCTACAGAATTTATAAGATTCTGCATTTTCATCATCTCTCTAATATATCATATAACCCTACTACATACATCAATCCTTACAACCAGAAGACCTAAGTTATCCACTAGCTTTTTCATATCATAAAAATCACTTGGCATGATGTTATCACGAGGCAATGATTCCCGCATTATTTCAACAAAAGAGTTGAAATAATCCGCAGACATATTATGCTCTTCCTTGATATTTAATAGTCGGGTTATCACCGATAACTTAGTGTGGTCCTCACAATCTGCTCATAAAGGTTCATCTGCTGCTTTCAACACATCCCAAAACTGATTAGATTGAAAAGTTTCATTATAGACATTTTCATCAAAACCCGTTACTCCTATATCTTCCAATTGTGAAGTATGACTAGTACCCACTTGTTCACGTGTAGGAGTAAAACTAGTACTTGCATGATTTGATTATGTACAAAATTATAACTAGCTGCATTAATCACTATCCTCTCGTATGGGTTCAATTGCTCATAATAGCCACATTCTTCCCTAATTGAAAATTGGTCACTTCTTCCATATCCTTCATCAGATATAAATGGTTCACCATGGGAAGTCTAATTATAATAGTTCGGAGTAAACCCAAATCTAGTAAGGTATTCTCTAACTTGATCACACACAAGAAATATACCATTACTGCACTTTTACACGGACACCTTAACTTATTTCTATCCATGAACTCATATTTACTACTAGCAAAGTCTAAAAATAGTTCCAACCCAGTACGAAACTGATCTGTCAATCCTTGACGTCCAGGTAAGTTCTTATTATACATCCAAGCCATTTTTCTTTGCATTGTGTCTATTAAAATAAAAAAATTCTGGTAATTTCGTCGCTAATTTGTGACGGAAAATATAATCCGTCGCAAATTTCCGGCGGAAAATTTCCGTCACAAATTACATGTTTTTTTTGTAGTGATCGTTGATCACCCCAATGTCCCTCTTGGCCTTCATGACTCTGTCTTTAGCGTCACCGAGGATCTCTTTGACCTCCCCCATGAAAACAAGATCAAGAACACCAACCTCAAGCCTTCCCATGGCTATATCCCCAAAGTCCCTGGCACTCTTCTCCTTGAGGGCATGAACGTCGATGGCACCGAGAAGCTTAAAGTGTTCGAAAAGTTCACCTCTATCATGTAGCCCTCTGGGAATGATCACTTATGGTACTAATTTTTCTCCTTCCTTGTATGATATTAACTCTATATGCTGACGGTGATTTACAATATATGGGTGCTAGACTCTTATAATAGAGGTTGTGAGTGCTCGTTTGCCATCTGCAACACTACTCTTAATCAACGTCACTCTTTTGGTATATGGGATAAATAGTACCGATTCTTCATATTGTTATGTCATTTTTCCAAGCTCACTTCTCAAAACACCCGTTTAGTCTAGCAGTGTTATTCAGTATATGCCAACATTTATAGGCCTTGGTAGTAAACCTAACAAAAGTTCTTCTTTTATTAAACGATCTCACATGACAAACACGTTTGTTTTACAAAATATGACCAAAGTGGGACTCCCCAGCAGGTTAATTTTGACTTCTCTAAATTAACTTCTCTTTTTCTTTTTGGCTGTAGCACAACTATTCATGACTATGGCAAATTCATAGCAGAGATAGAGAAAGTAGTATTCAGGATGGTCTGCGAGAGCTACGATGTCAAGAAATGCTATGACCCTTACATCGTGTTACGGCCAATGCTATTATTTAGAGGGAGTGAATAGGTGATTTTACTAAATTGGATAATTTAAACGTGCGGAATGAATATAGTCGAAGTCAACAACTCGTATGATCAATATCAGATGGATGCGTATGACAAACTTGTATATAAGTTGTCGCCAGATGATTGTGTCTGATAACTATAATGATGTTTTAACGAACTCATTTGACAGATATGTATGCAGTATAATGTCAACAATAATAAATGAAAGTTTAGGGATAGAAAATACTGCATACAGATCTTTATAGTGGTTCGGCTTTATCAAGCCTACGTCCACTCTCCATGCTAGTAGCCTATTGGCTATGTTTCACTATTGAATCACCAAAAGATTACAAGAGCAGTACTTCTCAAATGATAGATTGCACTATCACGTACACTTTTCACTCAAGTAATTTTCTTTCTAAAGTAACAACGTGAAATACAGTAATTACAAGTGTGTAAAATTAAAGCTCTATTCAGACTTTAGAATTCTCGATTCTGGTTATTCTTCTTGTATGACGTTTGTACTCCTTTTATACTTCTCTATTTCTAATCTATCCATTGGATAGTCTTCAGAGTATTGATCTCCAAATCAATCCGTTGGAGAATCTTCCCAAAAGAAGATGCATAACCGTTAGATAAAGAACCATTATCTTCGGTTGATTTGATCTCCTATACAATCAAATCAAGGTTTCCATAAGTGTAGTTCTTCGTGTTTAAGGAACAATCTTGTGATTGTCAATTAGAATATCTTGAGATATCAATTTGATTTTCCTGCATAAACTTGCCAAAAATAACACTTATTGAATCTGACAATGAATTATGAGTCTGATAATAAACTCATTTCATCGATTAAGTTTGGTAACTCAATATTTACCTGCATCAAATAACTTAAGTGCAATTGTGGTCAGAAAAGGATTGTTTTGTCTTTCTTCAAAACTAATTAGGGGTTTTCCGCAACATTCTCCTCCTTTTTTATGATGACAAAACCATCCATATGCTTTAAAAAATATTTATATGAACAAAATACTCTATTCAGAGGATATGACATTCAAAGCACATAAAGTAGTGTTAATTTCTGATATTAGCATAATATTTCAGCATAACAGTTCATTCTGCCGCTCACGCCAACATTTGCATTCATAATTTGTATAATATTTCTCCCCCTTTTTGATATCAACAGAAAGGATTAGTATCAGATAATAACATAATCAATAAGAGTTCAACAACCAGTTTCGAATCACAGTTCAACATCCAAATGTCAAAATGCACACCAAATCACAACACATCAAAAACAAAGATCAAACGCAAAAACTGTACTAGACTAAAGCGGGTGGAAAAGGCACTTGTACTAGACTAAAGCAGGAAAGTTGGTTCAATTGTTACTCAATATTTAATAAGAGCTGATTAATCTTTCCTTTAATGTTTGCAGTGTAGATTGCTGCAATTTGTACGTTAGTTCTGACTTGTATCTTCAGATTATTTATTCTTGCTTCCATAAAGTCTTTCAGCTCTTGGATTCCTTCTATAAGTTCATTTCTAAGTTCCTTGATTTCATTCTGAATGGCTACTTGCATCCACCTTAGATCTATAATGGCTGCATGATCTGACATAGATGATGAGACATTATATCCAGAGAGACTGTTGGTAGTCTGAATGTCAACAGATTCTACTTGCTTCTCCTTTCCTTTCTATTGAGCTTGAGATAGAACATTTTCATATTCATCATTTTCAAGAGGGAAATCTACAAATGTTGCTTCTGAAGGGTCTGCCTCTTGTGCATTCTAAATTTGCTCCTCCTAAATGTTAGCCAGTTCAAAGCTAGTTTCCTCGACATTTTAAGCATTATATTGCTCATACTCCTCTTGCCCTTCAGCCTCTATAGCATTTTCATGCTCAAGCTCCTCCTATCTCTTGGAGGTTCCTTCTTCGAAGAATTGAATATCTTTAGTTTCTTTTTGTGCAGTGACCATTTGCTCTTGCTGATTCTCCATCACAATTTTGTTGAAGAGGTCACTAAGTGATTGCATCAAGCTTTCATCCTCATCTCTTATCCTTTAAATTTCTAGTTGAGTTGCAGCATGCCTGTCTGCATAAGCTTTATGCTTGGCTTCTTCATTAAGTAGCCATTGCATAAACCTTATTTTCTCAAGGCTTCTGTCATTATCTTGAGATTGCTCATTAGATTTTTCATATGATATCACCATTTCATCATAATCACTGGCCACAACTTGTCTTCTTTTTGCTGGTCTGTCTAATCTTGAGGCAATCTTCTTCACTTTTCTCTTTCTCACTAGAGGTTCAATCGACTCCTCCTCATCAAGTTCAAGAAATATATTAACAGAGCCCTTGTTCTGTTCACTCATCAGCTCTGCTGGAACAATTTTACCCTTCTCATCCTTTGAACTTTCTCTATTAAACCTATATCTCATTTTGGTCATTATAAGTTCCCCTACAGTTATGGTTTGAAGATGTTTGCCTTTGAGTTTCACAGGAATAGGAATTTTTAAATGCTCAAAAATAGCAGTGATCAGAGCTCCATAAGGAAGTTGACCTTTATTCTTCTTAACAGATTTGTATATTTATAGAAGGATCAACCGGGACAAAGAAATAAGAAAGGTGTTTTGAATTACCCAAATCAGCTTTGCCTCATATCTAGAGACATCAGTTTTAAAGGATCCTTTAGGTCTGAGACAGTTCATGATTATTTTGTGCAACACAATAGAGTTTAGAGGAAAAAGAATGTGAGATACATGAGATGTTGAACCTCTAATAAAAGATGAGTTGCTAGACAAAGATTGGTATGTCGAATCAGAAATAGTAGGAATGAAAAAAAATTCAATATGTGTTACTCCCAGGATGGCAGAAAGATCAAAGGCTATTAACTTATAATCATTTTGAAAAATAGAGAATTTGATCTCAGCAGGAGAATTAAAGCATAAATTAGAATAGAAGTAAGCAGTGAGTTTAGGGTAAACCTTGTGTGAGAGAGAACACATTCTTTGAAAATCAAGATTCTCAATTAGCTTTTGAATCTTGATATTGAAGTTTGCAAAGAAATTGAAGTCTACTACCTTGTTATTTATGACTCCTCTGGCTAAAAGAGAATTGTAAGCAATCTGATGTGTTTTGTTTTAAACAGTCTTTTTTCTTATCATTAAGGGGAATATCATAAATAGGCACGAACTTAGTGTATAATTTTTCATCATTGTCGTCCTTTTGTGGAGTCAATGTTCTTGCTTTTCTCTCCAGTCTAAAGTTCCTCCTCACCGAAAAATTCAGTTGCACTAACATTCGATTGTTCTCCTATTTTCTCTTTTCCTTTTCGAGAGATCTCTTTCTTCTTTGTCGTAGGGGTTGCCTTCACAATAGATGTCTCTTTAAATGCAATACTTTTTTGAGCAACAGGTGTTTTTTCAATCTTCATACCTCTTTCATATTCTTTCACAACCTTTCTTTCAGACAGAAAACCTAGTGTCTTACATACCGCATTAACAGTGCTCTGATCACTTCGATTTTCTCGAAGTATTTTGATGGCTTTTATCAGTTGCCTTCCTCTACCAAAACGATCACGCTCCTGGACAGGGATTCTTGGAGATTTCTTACCTTCAGACGACTCCTTATCAGAACCCGTGTCGGAGATGTCGATCTTCTATGGTTCTCCATCGTGTTTTGCCCTCGTGAACATTCTAGCAAGACGATTTGATCTTCTAGAGTCCTTAGTTCCTTTCTTCGATTTAGAGGTCGATTTAGGTGCTATTGAAGAAATTTTAGGTTTCGGAAGAGAAGGATGGGATTTTTAGGGTTTCAATGAGGAAATCGTGTGTTCGTGAGAGAGTAAAAACGAGAAAGAAGAAGAAAGGTTTAAACCGAGAAATGCAATATTTCGGTTTTTATAAAACCCTTTTTGGAAACTATTAATTAGCAGTTAATGGAAATTGTGGAAATTGTATTTCGAAAATTTTGAGATTTTAATTCCCAAACGATATCATTCAAAACAACTTATTTCAAACAATCATATCATTTAAAAAAAATAGAGGTACATACTTTTTATAAGATGAGTTGCGCGCCAAAACTAATCGCTTCAAATATGTGCTTGATCAAATAAGTCATCAGATGCAATGTGAGTTTATACCGCACAATTCAATAAAACGGGTTAATAATGTTTAGTTTATCTCTAATAAGCTCGAAACTTTTCTTTTCTAAAGATTTTGTAAAAATGTCAGCTAATTGCCGTTTAGTGTTTATGAATTGAACATTAATATCTCCTTTTAGAACACGATCATGGTTAAAATGATGCTTAATATTGATATGTTTAGCTCTTGAATGCAGAATAGGATTCTTGGTTAGATTAATGGCGCTGGTATTGTCACACTTGATCTCTACAGTTGAGTCTTTGACGTTGAAGTCTCTCAATTGTTACTTCATCCAAAGGATTTAAGCACAACAACTTCCAAGTGAGACGTATTCTGCTTTTGCTGTTGAAAGAGTTACGATTTGTTTTTTTTTGGTACAGTTGAAAGAGTTACGATTTGTTGCTTTTTTGAATACCATAAAACAAGATGTGTCCTAACAATTGACATGTTCCGAAAGTACTCTTCCTGTTTATCTTGCAACTAGCATAATCAGCATCCGAATATCCAATGAGAGTAAAATTGATTCCTTTTGTAACATTCTGAATTTCGACCCATTTCCGGGATCCGACGAAGTGGATATTATTTCTCATTTGATTTTAGTATGTCTCGCCTGGAGCTGGCCCCTCGCGAGATACTGACCAATGGGAAAGGCTAACTAGGAAAACGGTACGTGGATCCGGGACCCGATCGCGAATCAGACGCCGATTCCGAGAAACGACAAGGAAGTATTTTGGGCCAGTGTAGACCGATTCTAGGAAGGTGACGGATCTGGTTTGGCTAACGACGTACGATCGAATCGCGGGTGATTCCCCTCGGTCGAGAGTGCGCATGGCAAATAAATCCCTAACTTGATCGAACGATCGTGACCCCTGGAATAATCAATATTTCCTTGCGCTATCCCGATAATCGAGACTGTCACAAGTCGAGTGACCCTAGGTTGATATGCGTAACCCCTAAATAGCCACCCGTCAGTAAGAGGCTCTAAAATTCTGAATTGAACAATTTTGATAGCCAAATTGGACCCGAACTTCAATGTCAAAATTCTATGGGTGTTTACGACTATTTTGCGAGGCCAACGTCGTTTTGGTGTGGCCACATACATTTGGGGCTAGTCCAGCTGAAAATTGAAATTTTGGTCAAAATTAGAAAAATTACGATTTTACCCATTTGGACTCTGACGTCGATTTTCAAGGCCGTATTGCCGCGACCTACCCGAACTGATCGGGTTTAGGCCAATAGGTATTTATTGATGGATGTGAACAACGATTGATTCATTCGGAAGACAAACCAAATGGTTTATTAATCCAAAGACTAAAGCACTCCCAAGCCTCATACCTCGTATGCATTTGAATGGAGTCGCCACTAGCCATGATCAAGGGTCAGCTAGAAACCCTAATCGAGATGCAGGAGCGTCGTCTCGATGCGTGCAAAAATCAGAGATTCCAAAATTCGGAGACTTGCTTACATTAGCGATCTACTAGTGCTCTTCGGTACCTAAACTTGATCACTCGCAAACTAACGTATCAGGCAGCCTATCGCAAAAGTTAAGATTCCACCTAACCGTTCTAAAAATAGAAAATAATAATCAATATATTAAAAGTGCACAACCAAAACAAAACAACCGGCGACCTATTATCGTCTTTAGAAAGAAAAAGGCAATCAAAAGCCCTAAGTAAAGCCCTAATGGCTTGTCCGATTTTTGAAAATTTTTTAAAAGATTTTCTTAATTTTTACAAATTTTAGACTAAGCCCAAAATGAAATTAAAACTAATATCTAGTGAAATCAAGCCCAAAAAGTGATTTTTGAACATTTCCTTATTTTCTGAATTTTTTGGAATTTTTCTGAATTCTTTGGATTTTTTAAATGTTTTTTAATTTTCTGAATTTTTTTTAAATTTTTTAAAATTTTTTTGGGTTTTTTGAACATTTTCGAATTTGTTGGAATTTTTTAATAATTTTTAATAATTTTTTGAATTTTTGAATTTTTGAATTTTTTAATATTTCTAATATTTTAATATTTTTAATAATATAATAATTCCATACTAGGTCCCCTGACCTGATCCGCCCAACACATGACCCGGGATCCCCATTCCCCACTCCTATTTTTTATTCTTTTCTTTTGATTCTCCTTTTTTCCTTTTTTTGTTTCTTTTTCCTTTTTAATTTTTCTTTTTACTTTCTTTTCTGGTTTTTCTTTTTACTGCCATGCACGTGGTCTTCTTCACCGAGAGCTTCCTCTCATGGCGCCTTCGCCAAGCCCCGCCGAGGAAGCCCACCCCCGGTTGACGACTCGGACTGCCAGCGCCGATGACCGGTGCTGGCCGTATGCTGTCACCGCCGGCCGCCATTCCAGCGACGATACCGATGACTTACTCCGGTCACGGAACCGACACTAACATGTAAAAATCCGATTTCTCGGATCTCAAATTCTCGACCACCCCATATAGACAGTAACACTGAACATACAAGGACATACACACATCAAATGAAGGTAGAGAACTAACTATTTCGCTCCAAATCACGAGCACACCCGGCAACCGAGAATGAAACTTCCGACGAGGAAACTTATACGTGCGGCTAACTCAAAGATGTGTGACCCGCGACGAAACCACATGAACAAAAGCGAGAAACTTGAAGTCAATGACAATAACAGAGCAAATCGTGCATAAATCAACACTCTAGAGTATCGATTTTCATGGAGTTCATCTCGGATCTCACTTGGGCGTTTTACCGAGCAGGTGCTATGCGACTAAAACCATGAGTTTCTAAGTCGATTTCAGTGGGGTTCAAAGGTTTTTCTTAGAAGAGATCAGTCAAGAACACATCCTAAAGGTGCAAAGAAACATTTTTCTCATCTTGTGGTGCTGGGCGATCACCGAATAGACTCGGTGTGCCCGACACCCGAGAGGCAGGGGAGGGGAGGCCAAAACAGGAGAAGGCTGAGAGAGACCCACCTGGGTCACGGCCGACCGGAGCGAGGTGCGATGGTTGGGGGGTTCGGCGTCGGTTCGAGCGGCCCTCTGGCGAGCGGGCGAGACTCGGACCTCTCCGATGCCTCTCAACTCTCTCCCTGTCTCCTCTTTCTCTCCTCTTGCTCTCCGTCTCACTTTCTCCTCGGGAACTCTCGGTTTTTTTAAGCTCCTCCCCCCAAAGATCTCCTTTTTCTTTCTTTATCTCCTCTTCAACTCTTCTTTCTTCTCCGTTTCTCCCCCTTCGTGCCTCTCTCAGACTTCCCCCAAAAACTCTCTTTGTTACAGCCCCCCAAAAACCTCTTCTCTCCCTCCTCAAAACTCCCGAATGTTCCCCCTTTTAGACTCCCGCTGATCCTCTCTTCGGCGTCCCTCCAAAACGGCCTTGGGTCAGTCAACTAAGCTGGCTCCTTTTCTTTTTATTTTCAGCTCGAAGCTGCCATTGATCAGTCTGTCCATGCTGCTCTGCTCTTCTTCTTTATCTCGATCAAAACGAACGGGGGAACCAGAGAGGAAGAGAGGGAAAATGAGCTATGGGCTGAGAAAGCCATGGACTGGGCCAAGATTAAACAAAATAAGAGAAATAGGCCAAGGAAAGAAAGGAAGGGAATGGGGTCAGGCAGGACGGGCCAGGTCAAACTGGCTCGAATCTTCTTCTTCTTCTTTATTTTTTTAACTATATATTTTAATTCTTACATTTTTTATAATTAGAAAAAAAAACGTTTCAATAGACCGTATTAATGCAAATACACCTAATAACTATATGCCATGCGGTTTTAATGAAAATATTTTTGTCCATGGGTTAAAAATTAATCCCCAATTTTCTATGCAATTAAAACTCTAAATGATTGAGCAAAATTTAGGTGTCAACATGTATGAGATTATTTTTTGAGGTTGATGCCGTTTTAGGGTGGCCATGCATATCTAGAGTAGTTATGGTCGAAAACTGAAATTTCAAGCCAGAAGTAAAAAATTTACTATTTTACCCCTCCAAACCTTGCAGTCGATTTTCGAAGGCTTAAAAGGTTATTTTTGCGAATTCGACGTCATATTATGTTGGCCACACACATTTTGGGTCGGTACGGTCGAAAAATGAAATTTTGACCTGAGATCGGACAATTACCGTTTTGCCCTTGTGGCCCATTTTTAGGGTTCCGAATTTTGGACAATTTTGAAAAATTATTGTGGATAATTAGGAGTCAAAATTCAGAATTATTGATTGACCTAAAGGGCCCTCAATTATTGGATGAGAGTGATTAATGGCTATTGGAACACAGGGTAGAATGGTCAAGTGTCCAAGATTATGACAAGTGTCTTCCACCTTTAACCATTTGACCACTCTCTCTCCTCTTTCATTCCATCTTTCACGGCCACTTCCTCTGCCTCTCCCTATTTTTGCCGTTCACTCTTTTCTTCCCCCTCTCTCATGCCTCACTCTCTCTCCTCTCTTCCCTTGGCCGTAAGGGGCAGCCACCGCCGGAGCAACCGTCGCCACCGCCATTCACCGCCAAGCACCGCCGTGAGGATGCCGGAGTGCCGCCGCTGAACCGGTTCAATCCAACCACTGTTTGGCCCGTTTCTCCCCTTGTTCAACCCACTTTTGAAGCTTAAATCTAATGAGTGGAAATCCTAACCCTTAATTAGGATTAGGTGCACTTTGGACAAGTTTTAGGGGTTAATTAGTGCGGGCTAATTTGGGCTAATGTCGTGGTGATTTTAAGGGCCTAATGTGATGATTTAGGGATGGTTTTATGATTGCAGAGACTTGGTTTAAAGGTTGTAGGAGCTGGATTTTCTTAATAGTGCAAGTTTAATGATTCTCGGATTACTGATTTTACTATACCTCTACGCTTTGTTATTTTTTTATGATAATTGTAGGTCGAATCTGAAGAAGCGTTATTAATGAAAATTGTTCCCAACATCTTTAAGTATAACATACTTTAATTTGGGAATTTTTGGAAATCATTTGAGGCCATTCGGAAGTCCATCTTTGGACCGAAACAAAACTGTCCGATTTACTGTTCACCCAACCTTCTAGTCTGTTCGAATTTTTATAAATTTTTTAGGCCTATTTTCAAAATACTTCCTTCACAAAAATTGTTGGGAACATTTGTAGCTATAATATATTAAAATTTCAAGGCTTTCCAAAATGATTTGGGTATTGAATGAGTTGTATTTTAATGGCCTGAGGGGCTGTCCGAGCGAATCGGATTTTGTCTGACTTTGAGTGTCAAAACGAGGTGTTTACGGTTAGAACTGGGTTTTTAGTTTTTCACAGAAAATGTTCATCGAGATGTTTTGTACAACATAGCCAAATTTCATAATTTTTAGAATTGATTTACCATTTATTTCAAATGGATTTCTATCACTGTGCAACTACCCAGTTTGGACCCAATTTTGTATATTCCCGGTTTTTCTCTCTCTCGGATTGATTAGTGGCTGTCCATTGAGGTTTAATTGGGCCTTGTACGGCTAATGTGTGGTTTGTTCGTGAATTGCCAGGTGTGAATGGTTGGGTCATGTAGTGGCTGATTTGGGTACAAATTGTGCTTGATTGTGTTAAATTTTGTGGTGCCTCGTTTGAGCGACTCGGTGGTTGAATGGTACTTTATCGTGCTTAATTGTTTAATGCCATACCGCCTGATTTCGTGTTTGAGCAATGCGGGGTGAGATTAGCCAATCATTGGTGTGAATGTTTATTGCCCAAGTGCGTAAATTATGTTTTGGGCCACATGGTACTAGTTGGCCAAATGCACATGTTATGCGAATAAGTATGGGCAATTGATTGGCAATTTGAGCACGTTGATTTGGCATGTTTGTCGAAATGCTGTGCTGAAATTGAATGCTCATGTGCATTGTATGACATTGCATGGCCACGCATGATGTATACCGAGAAAGGGGCATGAGATAAGAATTGTGCGAGAATGCATGCCTAACATGAGCATGTGATCATCTAATTACCCTAATGCGCGTTACGCGGGATTTAGATAATAACTGGCTGTGTGTATATGTGATCACAATTCGCCCTGATGTGTTTTACGCGGGGTGTGCCATCTTCATGCACTTTGTAGCAGGACGATGCCCGGTATGTTTGGAAGACGACTATCCTGATGTGTTTTACGCGGGCTCTGGTTCGTAAGGAGATCAGTATTACACCTCATGCACTTTGTAGCAGACTAGAGACACTGGGCTTGGAGCGTTTTTACGCTGGCCGTGGAGTGTTGTGGGCTTTCGGATCGTGGCCTTCAGGTCGTAATAAATGATAAATTGAGCATTTGCAAGTGTGCTAGTATGGGCTAGTGAGCCAAGACATGAATATGGCATGATGACAACATATGCATGCATAAGAATGCATGGGCCATTATACGAGTGTCCAAGACTCGGTGAATGGCATGCGAGATGAACACTTTGAGTATGAGCATGCGTATGGCGCACGTATGAAAATGTGTGCCACGTATATGCCGTGATTATTATATCGAACTGATTAACCTGCAGGGTCAACAAGGTAAGTGATCCGAGCTCAAAGGCCTAGGTCATTTGATTGACATTATTGTCTATTGTTGTGTTGATTTGCTTGTCGGGAGGTGCATGTTAGCTTAGTTTCGATTTAAGAGGCCTACTCACTGAGATTCGTCTCATAGTTATTTAAACCTCATTTTTCAGAATCCTGATAGAGGTTGCCTGGTGTACCCGATCCATATGAGAATCTGGAACCCATAGAGTAGGATCCCGAATAGGTTGGCGAGGTCGAGCAGATGAATTCGGAGAATGAGATAATTGAGGCTGAGTCCGAGTCATCAGGATCTGGTCCCAATTAAATTTCCTAGGATCAGCCTTAGCCTCCCTTAGGTCCAGCTAGTAACCATTTTGATTATAGCCCCACCTTAGACTGCCTCTGTTGGCCACTTAGGGATTTTGTTAGTAGTGGCCGTCGACTCATTTTTGTTTGGTGATTTGTATTGATGTATAGTGGACATTGTATATGTTTTGAAGTTCAATGCAAGTCTTGATTATTAGGCTTTGAATTGTTCGACATTCCTGCTACCCTTGGTCATGTATTATTTTGTACGGGTGTTTTAATTATCGCTTCCGCATGTGCCTTATGCTCTGTGTTGGGAGTTGGGTCGGCGATGCGGCCTGGGATGTCGAAGCAAATTAGACCGGTACGTGGGATGATTTCGCTTCGAGGGGTTCGAGGCGTGACACCTTTGGATACCACAACCTAAGTGTAGGATTGGTGCCAACATATTTGATAATTCGTTTGACTACAATAAGATAAGATTCCTTTGGTTCTAACTGAAATCTTGCACACAAACAAACACTGAACAGAATATATGGTCTTGAAGCAGTTAAATATAAAAGTGAGCCAATCATGATTCTATATAATTTTTTGTGTACTGATTTTCCTTTCTCATCCTTGTCTAGCTTAATGGAATATGACATTGGAGTTTCTGTTTTTTTTTTTGCAATCTACCATACCAAACTTTTTTGCAATTTCCTTGGCTTACTTTTCTTGATTCTATATAATTTTTTGTATACTGATTTTCCTTTTTCATCCTTGTCTACCCTTGGTCATGTATTGTTTTGTACGGGTGTTTTAATTATCGCTTCCGCATGTACCTTATGCTCTATGTTGGGAGTTGGGTCGGCAACGGGGCCTGGAACATCACAGCAAATTAGACCGATACGTGGGATGATTTCACTTCGAGGGGTTCGGGGCGTGATATCCCCATTTAATTTGGTATCAGAGCAAGGACAGCTCGATCCAATTAGGTCGAAGCTTGGAGTGATAAGGAGCGATGACCTTGGGTAGACAGTAGGGTGACCTCGTATACTAACTATACCTCCTGACTGTCTGTGTCTTGGTTGCTTGAGGTGATTTGACCCATGAAATGCAGGTGCGGTAGGACCTGAGGTGAGTATGTGTACCTCTTTGATGGAGGTCTTGTATTGTTTGTGCTAGGCCGCATGCTGTTTGCTTGACTGTGTTGTGATACCTGCCTAGGACCTGAGGTGACTGTGTTGTTTGTGCTAGGCCACATGCTGGTTGCTTGACTGTGTTTATGCGGCAGGACTGGTTAGATTGGTTTAAGTCTCTAATCACTTAGGGGGTTATAGCAGGTAGGTGATCAGTGAAATTGCAAGGATGACAAAATGAAGGGTAATGAAGTCCCAGAGCAATCTGAGTGCTATAGGCCACGAGGCTGAAACCTAAAATTAGAGGTTGTGACTCAGGCTCTATAAGAAATAGGGAATGTATGGCCAGGCAAGCTTGGGAAAGGGGCCGCCGTTATTGCCTAGGCTGCTGAGGTTGCAGTGATTACTACTATAAGTGGGAATAATGCCAGTTAGGCCAAACTCAGATAGTAGCCAATAGACAAAGGCACTAGTTGTTGGAATGGTTTTTTAGGTTGAAATAGTATAAATTCAATAGTAAGGGTGACTCCGAGACTGCAGCGAGGTGGGTGTAGGAATTAGAGAAAGCCTTTGAGATTTTGGAGTGCACCGAGACTAAGAAAGTAACATTGGCGAGGTATTAGTCACAAGACAATGTCAATTATTAGTAAAAGGCCGCCAAGGATAAGATATCCCCAATGAGTACAGCCTAGATTTGGGCCATGATTGTTAAGAGTTCCTACGGGAAAATATTTCCCGGAGAGTGCCCAAAAAAGGGAACCAACGGAGTTTATGTGACTTTACCGAGGATAGATGACTGTGGAACGATATGAAACGGAGTCCGCTTGACTGGTTGAAAACCCACAGGACAAGGTTCGGAAATTTCGAGACGGACAGAAATCGAATCTCCAAAACCTAATGATCTCACTGAACATCAGGAATGATAGGAAAGTGTAGGAATGAGCTCAAGTGATAGAGCGAGATCAGATGGAAAATGCAACTACTTCTGGATAGTAATTTGCTCAAATTAAGGATAACCGCCGCTTCATGAAGAGGCAGATGGCGGGGAAACAGGCGATTCGTCCCATCGGTTAGGAAGGGTATCAGAAAGCCGAACCATCAAACGAGCCGTTCAGAGGCTTACATTGAAAGTGGGAATCAGAACAACTAGTTAAACTGGATGAGATTGAGTCTGTTGTGCTTGAGTCATGTTTGGTGTGACGATTCCTTGAATGATAAGGTGATGGTGTCATTGAGGTGTCTTAACTGTGAGATCGTAATTGATAGTAGAGAAAGAAGTATTGACTCGGCAGTATTGGCCATGTACGATTTTGTCGTGGAAAATTGATACGAAGTGATTTGTAAGGCAGAAAGCCGTAATGAATTATGACAATAGGGTAATCCAGTTTAGTCCTAATGGACGTCCTAGGGTTGGATTTCTGGAAAGGTGAGGAGGAATCTCGATTCCTTGGATGCCCTTGCTTGAGGTGATTAGATGTCAAATGAAGATTGTGAAGGACGCTTAGTGGGCGTGGTTGACTCGATCGTGACGGAACTAAAGTTGGAAGAATTAACAAGGTGTGTAACCTTCCGAGGCCTTTCCTTAGAAATTTCGAGGTTGCCACTAGAATGAGAAGTGGAATCGTGACAGATTTGGCCCGGGAGTTGAATTGATTTCGAGGGCGTTGTATTGAGTGTCCTTGCCGGAAATCAAAGGAATTGAAGGTTTAGATGTAAGAACTCGGGGACAAAAAAAATTTTATTCGCCCTAGTGTATCTCTATGGGGAATTCCTATATTTGGTATGAGGAAAAAGGACAAGACTTCAAGATGGTACATAAATTACCAGCAGCAGGACCAGGCGACAAAAAGGAATGAGTACCAATTACCGAGGATTGATAGCCTGTTCGATCAATTGCAAGGAACTTTAGTGTCCTCTAAGGTTGAATTATGAACGGATGTCAGCGGCAAAGAATTCAGAAAGAGAATGTTCCTAAGATTGTGTTACGGACTGGAAATTTTCCGTTAAGAACATGAAAAGAGGATGTAATTACGATTGCTTAACAGACGAGGTATGAGCACTACGCATTCATAGTAATGCCTATTGAGCTAAGGGATGCCTCGTTGCTTCTGTGGACCTAATGAACCGAATGTTCCAAGAATTATGGAATTAGTTCATAGCGGTCTTCGTTGATGATGTATTGGGAGACTCAAGGAGCCTGGGAACAAGAAGCAAGTCTGACTAAGGTGTTGCGAACCTTGAGAGAACACGCACTCTATGCCAAGTATGGCAAGTGCGAATTTTGGCTCAATAAAACAATATTCCCTGGACATATAATCTAGGGGAAATGGAACTACAATGAACCCGACTAAGGTTGAGGTGATGACTCAGCGGCCAAGATTGATGCCAATAATGGAGGTTGGCAGTGTCTTAGATTTGGCTGATGATTATCGACATTTTGTGGAAGATTCTCGTCGATAGCCGTGCTATGGGCACAACTAATTGAGAAGGAAATTCGTTTGAATGGAATGATTACTGTGAACGGAGTTCCCAAAAGTTGAAGCGTAGGTTGATAATTGCCCCGATATTAAATATTCAACATGAACCGGGAGGATTCGAGGTCTATAGTGACGCTTAATTAAGAAAACTTAAGTGTGTGTTGATGCAACATAGTAGAGTAGCAAATTATGCGTTGTGCCAGTTGAGGCCACGTGAAAAGAATTACCCGACGCATGACAGAAAATTGATTGCAACACCTTGTATCGCCATGGAAAGACTGGATGAGTAATAGATACGCTAAGTGGTGAGTCGATTGGGACGTATAGGGTGATCAAGGAATGAACCTCGTTGGGAAGGCTCAGGGACTTGGAAGCTAAATTTGAGGTGAACTGGATGTGGAATCTGTTGACTGCCTTGAGGATTAGTTGGAAATCCAAGCCCAGATCAAGGAGTGGCATTATGTGGATCATGAGATACGAAGAGTCATTGAGGTGGATGCCGATGAGAGGAAGTCGGATTTCCAATATATTCGGGGATAGAAATCTTGAGGTTCTAGGAATGATTATGTGTACCCGATGAGGTGAAACTCGAGGAGGAAAAATTTGAATAGAAATTTCCGCAGTAAGCATAAGGTTCACCCGAGTAGCACAAAGGTGTATCCAACGACGTAGGGAGTAAGAAAGAAATCTTATTTGAGACCTATGAGAGTAATTATGACGTTCACATGGGCAGTACGAAATGCGCCAGGATTTATGGCGACACTACCGGAAAAATAGGGTGAAAGTAAATGTGGCCAAGCTTATGACCAAGTGTGTGACGTGCCCATGAGAAAAGGCACAGCGCTATAAGCCGGGAAGGCTAATGTGACCGTTAGAAATTTCCGATGTAGAAATGGGAACTTGCCCTAAAGGATGTTGTAGTGGAATTGATAAGAAGCCAGAAAAGACGCGATCCGTTGAGACGACAGCTGATAGACCGATTAGGTTTGCGCACCTTTTGGCAGTGCGAAAGGGACTTTGATTTGGACAGATAAGTAGAGTCGTAAGAAAAATTACATGATCGGGGACAACGACTTTTAGAACTTGAGATTGGGGACTAAATGTGAGTCAAAGTGTTCCCTATGAAAAGATTGCCCTAATACGACAAGAAAGAAAGGTTGAGCCGAGGTATGCCGGATTGTTTGATATTCTGGAAAAGATTAGAAAACTGACCTATCAATTTGCCTCGCCGCCTAATATATCCTAAGTATATGACGTATTCCACGGGTCTTTGTGGAGAAAATATGAACCAAGTTAAAAGAAGACAGACGTGGACGACGAAGCGTCATACGTAGAGAGGCTAGTGTAGCTTAAGGACAAAAAGGATCATGGGCCATATAATAAGACAGTACCGGTGGTCAAAATGTCTGGGAGCACCAATGGACAGAATGTGCCGTTTGAGAAAAGTGAAGAGACCATATGACGTCAAACCCCCAGTTGTTTGACGAAATAAGTTTACATTACAAATTTCAAGGACGGAATTTTTATAATGGGGGAAGAGTTGTAACATCCTGAATTTTGACTCATTTCTACGATCCAATAAAGTGAATATTATTTCTCATTTGATTTTAGTATGTCTCGCCCGGAGCTGGCCCCTTGCGGGATACTAACCAATGGGAAAGGCTAACTAGGAAAACGGTACGTGGACTGGGGACCCGATCGCGAATCGGGCGCCGATTCCGAGAAATGACAGGGAAGTAGTTTGGGCCAGTGTGGACCGATTCTAGGAAGGTGACGAATCTGGTTTGGCCAACGACGTACGATTGGATCGCGGGTGATTTCGCTCGACCGAGAGTGCGCGTGGCAAATAAATCCCGAACTTGAACCAAACGATCGTGACTTCTGGAATAATCAATAATTCCTTACGCTATCCCGGTAATCAAGACCGTCACAAGTCGAGTGACCCTAGGTCGATATACGTAATTCCTAAACAGCTACCCGTTAGTAAGAGGCTCTAAAATTCTGAATTGAGCAATTTTGATCGCCAAATTGGACCCGAACTTCGATGTCGAAATTCTATGAGTTTTTGCGACTATTTTGCAAGGCTAATGTCGTTTTGGTGTGGCCACATACATTTGGGGCTAGTCCAGCTGAAAATTGAAATTTCGGTTGAAATTGGAAAAATTACGATTTTACCCCTTTGGACTCCGACATCAATTTTCAAGGCTGTATGAGATTATTTTTTGAGGTCGATACCGTTTTAGGGTGGCCACGCATATCTAGAGTAGTTACGGTCGAAAACTGAAATTTCGGGCCAGAAGTGAAAAATTTACTATTTTGCCCCTCCAAACTTTGCAGTCAATTTTCGATGGCTTAAAAGGTTATTTTTGCAAATCTGACGTCATATTATGTTGGCTACATACATTTGGGGTCAGTACGGTTGAAAAATGGAATTTTGACCCGGGATAAAAAAAATTACCATTTTGTCCTTATGGCCTATTTTTGGGATTCTGAATTTTGGACAATTTTGGAAAATTATTGTGGATAATTATGAGTCAAAATTCAGAATTATTGATTGACCAAAAGGGCTCTCAATTATTGGATGAGAGTGATTAATGGCCATTGGATCACAGGGTAGAATGGTCAAGTGTCCAAGATTGTAACAAGTGTCTTCCACCTTTGATCATTTGATCACTCTCTCTCCTCCTTCATTCCGTCTTCCACGGCCACTTCCTCCTCCTCTCCCTATTTTTGCCATTTACTCTCTTCTTCCCCCTCTCTCACGCCTCACTCTCTTTTCTCTCTTCCCTTAGCCGTAGGGGGAAACCACCGCCGGAGCAACCGTCGTCGCCGCCATTCACTGCCAAGCGCCGCCGTGAGGATGCCAGAGTGCCGCCGCTGAACCGGTTCAATCCAGCCACTATTTGGCCCGTTTCTCCCCTTGTTCAACCCACTTTTGAAGCTTAAATCTAATGAGTGGAAATCCTAACCTTTAATTTGGATTAGGTGCACTTTGGACAAGTTTTAGGGGTTAATTAGTGCGGGCTGATTTGGGTTGATGTCGTGGTGATTTTAAGGGCCTAATGTGATGATTTAGGGATAGTTTTATGACTGTGGAGACTTGGTTTACAGGTTGTAGGAGCTGGATTTTCTTAATGGTGCAAGTTTAATGATTCTCGAATTACTGATTTTACTATACCTCTGCGCTTTGTTATTTTTTTGTGATAATTGTGGGCCGAATCTGAAGAAGTGTTATCATGAAAATTGTTCCCAACATCTTTAAGTATAACATACTTTAATTTGGAAATTTTTAAAAATCATTTGAGGCCACTTGAAAGTTCATCTTTGGACCGAAACAAAACTACCCGATTTACTATTCACCCGACCTTCTGGTCTGTTCGAATTTTTATAAATTTTTTCAGGCTTATTTTCAAAATACTTCCTTCACAAAAATTGTTGGGGACATTTGTGGTTATAAACATATAAAAATTTCAAGGCTTTCCAAAATGATTTCGGTACTGAATGAGTTGTATTTTGATGGCCTGAGGGGCCGTCCGAGCGAATCGGATTTTGTCCGACTTTGAGTGTCAAAACGAGGTGTTTACAGTTGGAACTGGGTTTTTAGTTTTCATAGAAAATGTTCATCGAGATGTTTTGTACAACATATCCAAATTTCATAATTTTTGGAATTGATTTACCATTTATTTCAAATGGATTTTTGTCACTGTGCAACTACCTAGTTTGGACCCGATTTTGTATATTCCCGATTTTTCTCTCTCTCGGACTGATTAGTGGCTATCCATTGAGGTTTAATTGGGCCTTGTATGGCTAATGTGTGGTTTGTTCGTGAATTGCCAGGTGTGAATGGTTGGGCCATGTAATGGCTGATTTGGGTACAAATTGTGCTTGATTGTGTTAAATTTTGTGGTGCCTCGTTTGAGTGACTCAGTGGTTGAATGGTACTTTGTCGTGCTCAATTGTTTAATGTCATGTCGCCTGATTTCGTGTTTAAGCAATGCAGGGTGAGATTGGCCAATCATTGGTGTGAATGTTTATTGCCAAAGTGCGTAAATTATGTTTTGGGTCACATGGTACTAGTTGGCCAAATGGGCATGTTATGCGAATAAGTATGGGCAATTGATTGGCTATTTGAGCACATTGATTTGGCATGTTTGTTGAAATGCCGTGCTGAAATTGAATGCTCATGTGCATTGTGTGACATTGCATGGCCACGCCTGGTGTATGCTGAGAAAGAGGCATGAGATGAGAATTTTGTGAGAATACGTGCCTGACATGAGCATGTGATCACCTAATTACCCTTATGCGTGTTACGTGGAGTTCAAATAATAACTAGCTGTGTGTATGTATGATCACAATTCGCCCTGATGCATTTTACACGAGGTGTGCCGTCCTCATGTACTTTGTAGCAGGACGATGCTTGGTACGTTCAAAAAATGACCATCTTAATGCGTTTTACGCGGGCTCTGATTCATAAGGAAATCAGTGTTGCATCTCATGCACTTTGTAGCAAGCTAGAAACACTGGGCCTGGAGCGTTTTTACGCTGGCTGTGGAGTGTTGTGGGCCTTTGAGTCATGGTCTTCAGGTCTTAATAAATGATAAATTGAGCATTTGCAAGTGTGCTAGTGTGGGCTAGTGAGCCAAGACATGAATATGGCATGATGACAACATATGCATGCATAAGAATGCATGGGCCAGTGTGCGAGTGTGCAAGACTCAATAAATGGCATCTAGATGAACACTTTAAGTATGAGCATGCGTATAGCGTACGTGTGAAAATGTGTGCCACGTATATGCCGTAATTATTATATCGAACTGGTTATCCTGCAGGGTCAGCAAGGTAAGTGATCCGGGCTGAAGGGCCTAGGTTATTTGATTGACATTATTATCCGTTGTTGTATTGATTTGCTTGTCGGGAGGTGCATGTTAGCCTAGTTTCGGTTTAGGAGGCTTACTCACTGAGATTCGTCTCATAGTTGTTTAAACCCCATTTTTCAAACTCCTTATAGAGGTTGCCTGGTGTACCCGATCCATATAAGAATCCGGAGCCCATAGAGCAGGATCCCGAATAGGTTGGTGAGGTCGAGCAGATGAATTCGGAGGATGAGATAATTAAGGCTGAGTCCGAGTTATCAGGATCTGATCCCGATTAAATTTCCTAGGATCAGCCTTAGCCTCCCTTAGGTCCAGCCAGTAACCATTTTGATTATAGCCCCACCTTGGACTGCCCCTGTTGGCCACTTAGGGATTTTGTTAGTAGTGGCCGTCAACCCACTTTTGTTTGGTGATTTGTATTGGTGTATAGTGGACATTGTATATGTTTTGAAGTTCAATGCAAGTCTTGATTATTAGGCTTTGAATTGTTCGACGTTCCTGCTACCCTTGGTCATGTATTATTTTGTACGGGTGTTTTAATTATCTCTTCCGCATGTGCCTTATGCTCTGTGTTGGGAGTTGGGTCGGCGACGTGGCTTGGGACGTCGAAGCAAATTAGACCGGTACGTGGGATGATTTCGCTTCGAGGGGTTCGAGGCGTGACACCTTTGGATACCACAACCTAAGTGTAGGATTGGTGCTAACATATTTGATAATTCATTTGACTGCAATAAGATAAGATTCCTTTGGTTCTGACTGAAATCTTGCACACTAATAAACACTGAACAGAATATATGGTCTTGAAGCAGTTAAATATAAAAGTGAGCCAATCATGATTCTATATAATTTTTTTTGTACTAATTTTCCTTTTTCATCCTTGTCTAGCTTAATGGAATATGACATTGGAGTTTCTGTTTTTTTTTTTTTGCAATTTACCATACCAAACTTTTTCGCAATTTCCCTAGCTTACTTTTCTTGACAAAGAAATGTGCCATTTTTTGTTTGTTTAACTTGTAAACCAAGGAAGAAAGTTAACTCACCCATCATGCTCATTTGAAATTCATTTTGCATCATTTTTGAAAAATTCTTACATAATTTTTCGTCAATAGATCCAAAAATAATATCATCTTCATAGATTTGAACAATTAAAATATCTTTACCTTTTCTTTTGATGAATAGGGTAGTGTCTACGTTACCTTTTGTGAATTCATTTGTTCTAGAAAGCTACTTAGTCTTTTGTACCAAGCACATAATGCTTTCTTGAGAGTGTATAATGCTTTCTTGAGAGTATATACCTGATCAGGCTTGTGAAAATCTTCACAACCTAGAGGTTGTTCTACATATACTTTCTTTTTTATGTAGCCATTCAAGAATGCATTTTTGACGTCCATCTTCAACTAGTGAGATTTCGTTAATGATGAGATTTTCGATTTTGATAGTTCCGTTGCCAATTATTTTTCCTTTGTTCTTACCTCCAAAGGATACACTTCCTCCTTTAATTCTTTCTAACTGGATGAATTTCAAAGGATCTCCAATCATGTGTCTTGAGCAACCACTGTCAGTGTACCATTTGTTCTTTCTTTTATTTGGTACCTGCAAAAGATAAGTAACTCACTTTTTCTTTGGTACCCATATTTTCTTGGGTCCATTTTAGTTAGGATCAATCATTCTCAGAATGTCGCTCTTAACAGGTCTCCAAATCTTAGGACATTCATTCTTAAAATGATTTATATCACCACAATTTGAGTACTTAAGGGAAGTTTAACCATTGAATTTCACAAACTGCTTTTGAAAGTGATTTGATACACAAATCTAGAGGGTCTTTTCTTTAGTCTTTCTTTTACATTGGGAAAAGCATTTTTCAATTCAGTATTTTTCTCAAAATCCAAACCTAATTTATTATAATAGGGAAATTAAATTGACAAAATATGTCGAAGATTTTTCAAACCCAGTGAGAATTTCTTGGTTATATTTGAAATTTCATTTTTCAAAAGTTCTTTTTCTTTAGAGATACGATCAGAACTTTACTTAGAAATATTTTTCAGATCAGAAATTTTCTTTTTCAATAAATCATTTTTCTTTTCAAGGAATTCCTTATTCTCCTTGATAAGATTAAATTCTTTTTCCAAAAAATCAATCTTATCCTTTTGCAAAATATCTTACTATTTTAAAATATTGTTTTCCCTTTTTAAACATTCATTTTCATATGCAATTAACTCATTAATTTCCTTATTTTGAGTCACACTTTTTAAAGTCAAAATCTCCTTCTTCAATACAAAAATATTTTTGAAAGCAGTTTTATTAATAGAGACTAACTCAACAATATAATTTGCAACTGCTTCAGGAATTTTGAAATTACTTACTTTGTCTTCTTCATCAAAACTTGATTCTAAGTCTGAATTTGCCATCAAGCATATTTTGGCATACTCTTGTTCACATTCATCATCATCTGAGTCACTCCACGTTTCAACTTTGAAAGCCTTCTTATATCGTTCATACTTTCCTTTGTTCTTTTTGAGAAGAAGACATTTGGGCTTTATGTGTCTATTCTTTTTGCAGTGGAAACATATCACGTCTTTGTTTTCTTCATCTTCGACACTCGATTTCTTCTGGAGGTTTAGCTTCTTGGCTTTTGATGACTCAAATTCTTGAATTGCTTCCTTGACTTATTCATCTTCACCTTCTTTGCCATATTTCTCAGTTTCTTGACCATTAGAGCCAACTCTTCATCTTCATTCTCATCTTCATCTGAATCTATGTAATCAGAATTAATGTTAGTTTTTAAAGTTATGGATTTTTTATCTTTGGGTTTTTCAGTTTCTAAGAACTTTTCAGTTTCATAGGATTGAAGAGTTTCGATAAGTTCGTCCACTGTGAGCGGTCTGATCCCCTGAGTTTCTCGAATATAAATTTTGATGTTATTCTACTCTTTTGAGAGAGCTCTCAGCAACTTGTTCATCTTCATAGGTTCTAAAATGGGATTATTTTGGAATTCAAGCCCATTTACAATCTTAGTGAATCTACTTTGTATCTCGGAAATTGTTTCATTTGGTTTCTGAGTGAAGGACTCATATTGCCCAAGGAGAATGTTGAGATTTGTCTCATTGACTCTCTCTGTTCCTTCATAAACAAGCTTGAGATGATACCAAAATTTCTTTTACAGTTTTGAGACTTGCAATTTATATTCAACACATGCTAAACCATTGTATATGGCCGTTCTAATCTTTGCATCCAGATAGATCCTTTTGGAGACTTCCTTGGCCGAGAGAGGTAGAGATTGAGGTTTGATTTACTCTCTAATTCCTTGATAAAAAAGTGTCTCATTTTGTCCTTTTGAAGTTTCTGGAGGTTTTGTTTTGGTTGAGACGTTTGGAATGATTACATGTTCAACGATGTCCCATGTATCCTGATCTATTTCCAAGATAAATGTCTTCATCTTGTTTTCCCAGACATTGTACTCAGTTCCATTGAAATAAGGCGATCTGTTGTTGTGACCTGACTTAGCATTACTAGCCATCAAGAATTATTAGCTCAGAAGTAAAATAACACTTCAAAGAAAAAGCACTAGACTCTGATACCAATTATTATGGTTAGTGCTATCACCTAGAGGGGGGTAAATAGATAATTTTTTTAAATTGGATAATTTAAACGTGCGGAATGAATATTGTCGAAGTCAACAACTCATATGATCAATATCAGATGAATCCGTATGACAAACTTGTATATAAGTTGTCGTCAGATAATTGCATCCGATGACTATGATGATGTTTTAACGAATTCGTTTAATAGATAAGTATGTCGTATAATGTCAACAATAATAAATGAAAGTTTAGGGATAGAGAATACTGCATACAGATCTTTATAGTGGTTTGGCTTTATCAAGCCTACGTCCACTCTCCACACTAGCAACCTGTTGGCTATGTTTCACTATTGAATCACCAAGAGATTACTAGACCAATGCTTCTCAGATGATAGATTATACTATCACGTTTACTCTTCACCCAAGTAATTTTCTTTCTAAAGTAACAACGTGGAATACAGTAATCACAAGTGTGTAAGATCGAATCTCTATTCAGACTTTGGAATTCTTAATTTTGGTTATTCTTCTTGTACGACGTTTGCACTCCTTTTATGCTTCTCGATTTCCAATCTATCCATTGGACAGTCCTCAGATTATTGATCTCCAAATCAATCCGTTGGAGAATCTTCCCAAAAGAAAATGCATAGCCGTTAGAAAAGGAACCATTATCTCCGGGTGATTTGATTTGATTTGATCTGATCTCTCATACAATCAAATCAAGATTTCCATAAGTGTAGTTCTTTGTGTTTAAGGAATGATCTTGTGATTGCCAATTAGGATATATTGATATATCAATTTGATTATGCTGCATAAACTTACCAAAATAACACTTATTGAATCTAACGATGAATTATGAGTCTGATAATCCTTTCATCTACTAAGTATGATGTATCAGTATTTACCTGTATCAAATAACTTAAGTGTAATTGTGGTCAGAAAATGATTGTTTTATCTTTCTTCAAAACTAATTAGGAATTTTCCACAACACATCGAATCGTGCACGTACCTCCTACGATTCATGAAGTACAAGAAGCTAGCAGACCTCGATGCCAGCTTGAACCCCATCATTCACACGGACAAGAGCTTCTTGTCCTACTTGCACTAGAATAACATAAGGGGCTTGGAAGTGGGAACCAAAGATGGCGAGTGGTTCACTTTAGAGCTCTCAGCTTCGACTTTTATGGTCATGGCTGATGATGCATGTGTGGTGAGTCACTCACTTATTTGCTTGTGAAAATTCTTCTTAGCACTAGTTTGCGCAAGCTCAATAAGATTATTTCTAAATTTTTTGTGGTTCATTGTTGATCAGTCATGGAGCAACGGAAGGATCGAGGCTTGTTACCATCGAGTGGTGGTTAGAGAAGAGAGTCAAGTGAGATACTCTCTCGGGACATTCTCGTATGTCTCAGGGCTGATCAAGACCCCTGAGGAGTTCATTGACGGAGCACACCCTCGGCAATACAAACCCTTCAATCACATCGATTTCCTCTGCTACTATGACTCTAGCGACAACCGTATCAAGACCGAGAGCCTCATCAAGACCTACTGCGGAGTTTGGGCCAATTAGTACTCGTGATTGATTCAGAAGGAATAGAGTATACGCTTCTTAGTGTGAAATAAGATGAGACAGAGGAGACTGCAGTTTCTCGATCTTCTTTGTTCTGTTTTGTGAAATAATTAGTCATACAAAAGTCAAAGGTGATTGATGTAGAGGTTTTTTAAGGCAAGGTTGTTGCCGCAAATCGGGTCCAACTTTTCTTACACTATAATCCACCCCGTTACGGTATTATTGGAGCTTCCATTGTTTCTTTCCAATAAGTGATTTGGTTTCCTTGCTCCATACAATGATGTTGTACATCTACAAGGACTTTTGAGTTGTACATATAATTTATGCGTTGGTTGATTCATATAGATTGAATCTTTATATAATTAATTCACTTCACCTACCTTAGACTTTCTCACCAAAGAAAGAAATCATACAATAAAGCTCACATACAAGTCTTTCATGACAAATATCATCAGCTTAGATATACAAGATTGTCATCATATATAGTCCATGTATCAATTATGTCTATGCACGAGCCAACTTTAACGTTTACCTTTTGGCAATCGCATCTTAGCTTAGCCGGTTTGTGAAAAAGCAAAAGATATGCCAACACTATCTAGAAGATTGCATTATTTTTTTCTGGCCTGCATCTAGAAGGCTAGATTATTGAAATTGGTCGGTAATATGATCAATATAAAATATGCTCGTTTCATGCGTAAACTTTTGTAAACAAAATAAAATAAGAATGATAACCGTATTACATGCGCCTTGCTCATTTTACAGCATCAAGGAACATTTTCAGGTCATTACATCCTTGCCGGATTGCTCTGCCATATTATTACAAAATCCAACAAATTTCCTGGCACGCGATAAGGGCGGACCACCTAAAATTGTTTTTTTTTGGAATAAGTAAGAGATCTTCATCTAATTGGCCTTCGCTTGCTCCCTCTTACTCAGGACAAAGCCAGTTCTTTGGAAACTGAGCCCACCAATTTGGAACGACCTTGGATACATGTTATTTTCATCAAGTGATAGTGCGTATCAGTGTCGAATAATTTCTTTCTCAGCTGAACAAGTCGTAGCGCCACTAGAAAGTAATCAATTGCACAGCAAAAGCAAAAATTACTTGGAATCTTTATAGCTGTGCCGGCCAAGATGCCGGGTACAACTATCCGACAAACCCACGACAATTCAAGCCCTACAGTACCATTGATCTCCTCTGCTTACTAGTGACTCTAGTAATTGGTCACCTTTTAACACTTTTATAGTATGATACTATACTAGTTACCACCCACCATTAACCATTGATGACATCAATCGACAAAATAATCGATTAGTCGACAAATCTCAACTGTCCGATGACTATTATATTACTGTACCTGCATGAAAGCCGAGAGCATAATCAAAACAAGCTGTGGAGTTCAGGCCAACTAGTCCATGATGGTGATTGATTCATCATAAAAGAATAGAGAAAACGTATTTCTTAATATGAAATAAGATGGGATATGATGAGATTTCACAATCTTGCAATCTTTTTCATTTTCTTTTTTCTTGTAAGTAACACAAGGTCAAGTAATATGTGTTTTGAGAGGTTATTTGGTGCATGATTGTTGCACAAGGATACTAGCTTTTCTTATGATCTAAGCATACCCCGTAAGAATTTTCTAATGTGGGTTTCATTAATTGAAATTAACTGAATTAGTTTGATCTAATAAAGGTAAGATATATGGGTTCTTAATAAGTCTAATATGGAGCTAGCTGGTGTGGGCCAGGTACAACCCAGCTCGTAATGAGAGGGCCCGTGGTCAAAAACTCTATAAAGAGAGCTCAAGTTCCTTCCCTAACCTAATGATGCACAATCTGACTCATATACGGATCTAGTGAGAACTTTTTTCTTGTGAGTGGCAATATCATTAGGCCAGTGTTCTAACGAAGGGTATAGGGCAAAGCATTTGAATTCGTGTTCGGAAACCGTCGCAAATTCTGCGTCAAGTTCGATGGATTCCAAACCAGATGCGCGAATCGATAATTTCTTCATTAATGTGTTTCGGTTTCTGGTTGTGGTGATCCCGGGCATGCCATTTTTGTAGCCAACATGTGGTATCAGAGCCTGGCATAGATTATAATTGAAACGTGCGGATTATGACCATTTTCATTATGTTCGAGAGGTTTTTACCCATTTCCAAAATTTTTTGTCAGATGAATGTAAAATTTTATTATATATTCGGAATCTACTCATCGAGACGAGAAGATTGACGAGTGGTACGTCACCTGATGAGGCCGCATGCACCTTCACGCACCGACACGCACCGTGGGGGCAACGGCACATGAAGGCCACACGCGACCGTGCCGAACCGGCACATTTTCAGCCAGTAACCGCAGGATGACGTCAGCATGATGTCAGCAGGGGCATGGATCTGGGTTATACTCAAAAGACGGAGGACTAGACCTAGCTTCAATCCTCACGGTACCCTGGTGGCATCCCCAGATCTTCCGTATCATCATAAAGCTCGACATCCGACTTCTCCGAATCGGTATCATGATCGATAACTTCTCTATTAGGAGGATCAATTTCCATGGGATCTTACTCCATGTATTCATCACTGCCATGATGGGGACCATCAAATATTCGGATCGGGCCAGTCACCTCATCCCCATCACGATAGAACCAGGCCAAAAAGGTATGGGGCCTCCAGCAAGCTAAGCCTTCATCTACCCTTATCGTTGTATAATGCCTGATATAAACCTTGTCCTCGCCTGCGGGGTACTCTGTTTCTAAATGGTCCAATCCATGGGTACCCCAAAACGTCGAGGAGAGCCGGTCATGGTTGGGGGTCTAAAATAGTTAAATACAACAATGAGAATAAATCTCAATAAGTAACTACCTAAGCCTTGCTTAGGCTAACGTGTACTTCCAGACTAATCAAACGTGCAATACTAATGACCAACAAGCCATAAACAATCACAGGCACCCTTACCTCGTCTTAGCACATACACGAGCCTTGCACATTAGAAAATCACCACAACATGACAATTGCTCCTCGAGCACGACAATATCACGCATGGCATAAATGTGTATGATACATATAATAATCCAAACATGCTCAATGTGAATCTCAAGCATAGCATTCCCCACTACATGTTGCACTCATTTAAGTCCAGATTATTAATGGCCCCGCGTGCACAACCGAACTCCCGCCAGTCTTCCGGTCTAGCCGGGTATTGCCCCGCAACTTTGGGTGCAGTAATGTCTAGGATGGAACACCCCCCAGCAAGCCAGGTATCAAACAGTATTCCATAAAAAGAGCATTGATCCGGTCTCCATCGCGATCAGCAACGTTTTGAACCCCCGCCTAGACGGATCCGAACTCCCGCTGGGTATCGTCTAGAACCCCCGTCTAAACGGAACGTGCCATAACCATATGCTCACACCGTACACTCAAAGCCAATTCTTACCTTTGTAATTTAGCCAGTGTCGAGTGTTTTATGATGTGCAAATCTGGATGAATGAACATGTCATGAAATGCAATTACACCCAAATGTCAATTTTATAATCATCCAACCATGAACCAATTCAGCCAACAAGGATCCGAATTTAGACATCACTCGAGCCATGCACCACCAATAGCTAATTAATCACGTTAGGCCATTAATCAATCAACAACTCAGCCGTTAACGAAGCACACAAGACTAGCCAACAATTAATCAATGTCTACCACTATATAACTCTCAATTCAACATTTTAAACACCCACATGTCAACCCCTACTCGACTCAAGGCTCGGCCTGCAAAACTGCCACTTATTAGCACAAAAATCACGCAATATAACAACCACTAATCAAGCAACAAAGCAGTCACAAATCTAGCCATAATTCAGCCATGAAACATCCTCCTAATCAGCCACTAATAATTCGCAAACCAGTCTACACGATCAGCCCACAACAGCCACTAAGTCAGCCCCTAAACAGCCTCAAACAGCCACTAAATTGGCCCCTAAACATGTCAATTAGTTACTCATTGTCCTAATAAAGGTTTAGAGAGTTACTTACTCAAAAGCCTAAGCAAAACACCAAGCAAGGGCAACAAAAGCCACGGCAAGGCAGTAGTTGCTCTAGCGGTTCGACAGCAAAGTGGCAAACGGTGGATGGTTGAGATGGACGACAGCAGTTCATGGTTGAGGCAGGGATGGGATGATGGTAACGATGTTAGCTGGTGGTGACTGGAACAAGGGGAGTGGCGGAGAGAATCAAAGTGGCGGTCGGTGAAGTTGGCGAGTGGTGATTGGTGACGGCGGCCAGTGTGTAACAGAGGTGGTTTAGGGGGCTGAAGTGGCGGTGTTGACTACAGTGGACGGTGGCTGAGGTGGTGGTAATCAAGTAATGAGAACAGAAGAAAGAGAGGAAAGGGTGAGCAGCAACGGCTGCAGTTGAGGACGGCGGCAGACGGTGTTCCTCCGGCAATCGGACAACGGCTGTTGGTGGCTAAGCAAGGCTAGTCGGTGGTGGTGGGGGCTCGACCAAAGAGAGGATGAGGGGAAGAGTGCGAGAGTGAGCTTGATCAAATGGTGAGGAGAGAGACAGAGTCTAGTTAACCCACTCAAAACCCCACTACCTACCCTACTCAAAACCAAAGGCTAGAATGCTATCTTGCTCACCACTCAAAGATCCAAGGGTCATCAATTAATCTCCCAAAATAATTCACCTAAATAACTAATGGCAAGTAAATAAATAAGCAAGGAGAGGAGGGCAAGGTGGTCCATGTAGTTCGTCTAATAGGGAAATGCCATAAAGTCCAAATTACCCTTCAATGTAACAAATGAATTCAAATATCTTGGGGGTAAAATGGTCTTTTCCAACACTCGATCCCAATTTCACTTTTTCGATGATTCCGAGCGAACCAATAAATTGCCAAGCTTAATGAGACGGCGTTCAATAATTAGTCGTGCAATCTTAAAAGTTCGATACCCAATTCTAAACATTAATTCATGGCTAAAACCAATCAATTGCGACTTTAATGTATCTCAAACTAACGGGCTTCTTTTAGGAGTTACGCGCATCGAACCGTGGTTGACCCAATTATCAAACCACATTTAAGTTTATTTAAACCATAGCGACTTCGGTTGTTATGTAATTGCGAGGGTCAATCACTAGTTCTGATGGACACGATCGTTCAGAATAGGCTCATGATCGCTCTAAATTCATACAGTAGTCAAGCGGAATCATTCGCAATTCAATCGTATAACATTAGCGAATCATTCCATAATTTTCCTTGGATCGGTCTATAATGGCCCAAAATATCCCATCGTCAATCCTTATGGTCGAAGTATCAATCCGTGGTCAAGTTCTTAGATTCACGTACTTAATCCCTAGCTAGCCATTCCTTAACAGTTAGTCTTCTCAAGAATGATCAATTTTGAGTGAGATTTAACTAAAAGCGCATCGAATATATATTTATTTAATAAATCTCGAAAATGGGTCGAATTTCAGAGCGTCACAGCTGTGTTTAGTCGTCTAGATTTTTAACCAAGATAGGACCAGATATGATAGGATATGAAATCCAAAAGATTTGCTATATCTTATCTATTGTTTGGTGAATCACAGTAATAAAAGCAGATATTTTCACATCTTACCATGTCCATTATTTTCTATGAACATCATATCAATGTAAATAAACTTAAAGTTTACACAAATGGAGATGATAAAATCTTTCAGGACACTCTTACTTACTTCATTTTTTTACTTATTTTTTTATTATTTTCCCTCTCTTTTGTAATTCTTTTCTTTTTAATTCTTTTTTCTCCTTCCATAATTCTCTAATAAAATTTTATTAAATATTAAAATATATTAATGTACCTAAAATATGTAATAAAAATATACATACTAAATGTCTTTATTTATATATATGAAACTTATATCATAAGATAGAAAAAAATTGGAATATAAAAATAAAAATAAGAATATATAAAAATGAAATTATTGTTATTTATTTGTTATTTTGAATTTTATATATTAAATTTTAAATTTTATTTATTTTCAAATATTATTTTTTTGGTAAGGATTTTCAAATATTATTTTAATTTTATTAATTTAACAAGTTTGTTATTATTATTATGGATATTAGAAATCTTATCCACCTTTATCCCACCTCTTCCATGGGATAATTTTATCCAAGCGATATCCCTCCTATATCCAATTTTATCCTATCTTATGTAAGCACCAAACATGAGATATGATTAATTTTATCCTATTCTGAATTTTATCCTGACTATCAAACGTAGCATGTGGGTTTTGACCCTGTCAAAGGAGAAAAGCCAAAAAAAAAAAGGAAAAAGATAGTTTTGACTCAGTCAACAAGGCAATAATTGGAAGCTCGATTAAAAGGAAGACCGAGAGCTCACTCGACAAGAAACAGAGAAAGAAAGGGAAAAGGGGAAAGAAGAAGAAGAAGAAGAAAGAAGAGAGAGAGGGCTTTGCATGTTGATTCCATGGACGTCCAGTAACTACTTGCGTCCTCATTCGTTCAATCGGAGTATTTTTCGGGTTAGGGCTCAAATTTCAGAGTTTGGTGAAATTTAAGCTGTGTAATCCAATTTTTGAGTTGTCGAGTGGCATATATATATAGAAATGGCAGTTTAGGATATTGTGGGGTCGTGGGATTTTACAGAACTCATTTTGGACTTATGGTTTGCTCAAAACGAAATTTTGAAGTTAAGCGAGTGTGGTGAACAGTGTGCAACCAGCAGTTTTCTATGCTGATTTTTGTCGCTTTTGGCCCGATTTTGGATTGGCCAAGTTGGAGTTGTTTTAGTCCTTTGATTGGGGTTTATTTTGACTGGAAGCTCACTTGGAACGGAGTTTGGCGAAGAAAGTTACGACACAACCAAGCTCCATGCTTAAGCGTCACGCTCAAGCTCTGCATTGCGGAAGGTTTTAGATAATCACTTCGAACAAGTGATTTGTGAGCGCCTTTGAGTTGTTTTGTTAGTGATTAAGTGTCGTTTAGCCGTTTCATAGTTATCGTAGTATTTTACTTGGTTTCAATGTCGATTCTCGTTTAATTATTAGGATCACGAGATCGACGGTTCGAGGAGCGTTGTTATTTGGTTTTGGGGCATTCCCAAGTGAGTGGTATTATTTCTTTCATGAATTTACAAACTCATGTCTTAAAAATGGTAGAGTTTTAATATAATACGAGTTAGAGCATGATTCTTGCATAAATTGAATCAAACTTTTACTACCTTTTTAGTTGATTGAAAAGTGATTGACAATGTTTTATGAAGTGATCTAAAATGACCAATTATGAATGTTTTGGTTAAATGTAGTGAAAGGAATTTTCAAAAGTAGTTCGTATTGATTACGAAATATTTTATGAAATTCATTTTAATTGATAAATGAAATTGTGAAAGGTTATATGATTCGTTTTGTAAAACCATTTTATGAAATGGCTTTCTGGTGTGGATAGTGGGTTGTTGGAGAAAGATGTTGGTTGATATTGCTCACATCGCTACGATGAGAACCCATTGAGAGGGAGTATACATACTATCAAGACATCCTTTTGAACCGAACCACCAGCTGATATATGTGGTAGACCTAGCCAAGGGGGGTAAACTTGATTGTTTTTGTCACAACGTTAAACATGACCATAGTTCGATGATGAGTATAAGATTAGTTGATGAAATGGACCATCAACGTGTGATTGATGAGATTAACCAATGGAATAGACATTTGATGATTATTTGTTATTGTTGAGTAAGTTTTGATTACTGATTTTGTACATATAGAGTTTTGTTGGAAAGTTGTCATACAATTTCGAAATTTTACATATATCTTATATTGAATTTGAGATTGATATCAATTTATAATGATGCATAGTGATTGTTTGATCCGCTTGGAAGAAATGTATTAGTCAATGGGCTGTGATAGTTCATTCCTTTCATCTTTCATGTTTTTCATGTTCCTCAGTTAGTGGCCGATAGTTCGAAAGTGCTTTTGATGGGGACTTTTGGGAGTTGATTCTTTTGATAGGATTTGAGGCTACATCCTTCGATGGCAAGGACGGTCATGTCACTACACCTATTCCTGTAGAATTTTGGATGTGACAAGGGCTGTCAAAAAGGACGAAACCGAGCTTATGCCAATGTAAACTATGACAAATGAAACAGAAAGCTATTAGCTAGCCAAAAAGAGTAGACCTAACGAAATAAAGATTGGTTCGCGCTAGGGGTGTTAGAACTGAACTGAAAAATCGAATTGAAAAACCGAATCGAGATAGGAACCGAACCGAACCGAAAATTTGGTGTATTTCGGTTTGTTTTGGTTTTTAGTTTGGATTATCAAAATTAACCAATTTTTTTTCAATTCTGTTTACTTCAGTTTGGCTCAGTTTGGATCAAACCAAACAAAAAATAAACCTTCGAGTTTTGCTTGGATGAGTCGCTTCGCTTTCAGTTCAACTTGTTTAGATTTCTGCTCCAATGTCAACTTGTAGCAAATTGGATGGAATTGCATCGGTTTCGTCGAATTTCTCGTGAACTTGAAGTTGTTCTAACAACACTAGTCTATGAAATCTGTCGGAATCAGATTCAGCTGTTAGTTTCGAGTTCAGTGATTGGAGTTCATTCGTTCATTCTCTGGCTAATCTTGTGCGTGTAAGTGTGCGTTTGCAGATAGGTTGCGGTTCCATGCCAAGAAGAGACCGTCGGATTTCTGGCTGAGCACGCTCTTGCGGGGCGACTTCCTGGGCCCGTGCGTCGCACGTCACTACCTGCAGAAGAATGAGAAGAAGAAATTCTGCATCAACACAGTTGGGTTCTACAAGCATTGCATGATGGCGGATGGCCTCCACTGCCGCCTGCAGATCAAAGCATTCACCCCTGCACAAATTCTTTTTTGCTAATTGAAGGCAGCGCCCGGAAGGTGTTTGAGGAAATGTCCGAAAGAGAGATACCACGTTCGACTATCTGGGTAGGTGATTGAGTTGGGCGATACAGAAAGCGTAGATTTCTGCTCAACTAGTTTTGGGAAGAATTCTTGCAGAATCGGACATAGAGAAGAAGAAAGATCGAATCGGAGTGTACCTGATAAGGAGCTTGGAGGAGCCTTGGGGAAGAGCAGTAGAAGTCTCGGTGAAGAAGATGAAACAGAGAATAAAAAGAAAAGAAAAGAAAAGAAAAACCAAAAAGAAAAGCCAAAAAAAAGAAAAAAAAAGAAAAAAAAAACCGAAAACCAAGCCGAACCAAACCTATTTTTCGGTTCGGTTCATATTCGGTTCGAGTAAGATTTGACTCGGTTCGAGGGTGCATTTCTAACGGTTCGGTTCGGTTTTTCAAGAAAATCGAATTGAACTGAACTGTTTACATCCCCAGTTCACACGAAATTGGTCTACAAATCGAATGGCACAATAAAGACTCATTGCAGGCATTACATCGTTCAATTAGATATTTTCCTATCATTTCATAACTTTAACTCATGAGTCAATTTTGGTAACTCTTATTATTATTGATTTCGTTGAGAGCCAAAACACCATGACATTCACATGGTGGATAAGTTCCGAGTTAAGGTGGTCAATTATGCCACGCAAAGAAAGTCTTGGACTTGGACCTAAGTAAGGACTTTTTGTTCCTATAAGAGACGTCCAGGTTTAACCCCACGAGGTCCTACCATCGGCGCTGCTTATTGACTGGGAGTTCCCCCACCATCGAGACCGATAAGCTGCTTAATCATTCTCTCTTCTAGAGTACTTGCCTTTTGTACCTGTCTCTCTTTTCGGCCCACCTAGGATTCATATGAACTCAAAATATATGGATCATCTAGAAACTTATGTTTTCTAAGAAAACTTTTCTTGTATGGCCTCGCATTTTTTCATATGTAATTGATTGATTCGGCAGATGAGTCCAAGCTGTAAATGTGGAGTATTACTTACATCATGCCAACTTTTGAATGAAGTGATTTCATTTACTGTTACTAATATTTGTATCATGTATTCAAAACTTTTGGTCAGACTTCTTGTCATGGATGCATGTAGTTAAGCCGCCTTGTCTAGGTGTGTCTTCTAAAGCTTCATCCATAGGGTGATGGACTTGGCCGCCGAGATTATTGTGAGTGAAAGACGAGAATTAGACGCGAGACGATGTTTGGTGATGTGACCTCCTTTATATGTTTCATGTGGATCTCACCAGATCTAACTCTTTAGATACTGTTTAATACATATACTGAATTCACTAGACGGTATCTCCACTAGACATCGTACCCTAACATGGACAGCCTTTTCATTTTTATTTTTTTATGTCTTTTACTTCGGCCCTCAGGCCCCCCAGGTTGGACTAAAAGAACATTACAAAATTCTCTCAGTTGCCTATAAAAAGCAATAGCACGCTGTGGCAATTCATCAAGCAAAGAGCACCCGATCAAGAGACCAGCTTAAAAACAGAGTTGCTCTTGGTGTGTGCTCTGACCGATATAGAGCCGAGAGAGATGGTCGGAACAAAAAAAGTGTCCCAGATCCTAGTGATAGCGTTCTCCGAGGAATGCATGAAACCGGGGACAAGTTCATGGGAAAAAGCTTGCTAAGTGATCGTGCAGGCTCTTGAGGATCATGGGTGCTTCATCGTTGATCACCCCAATGTCCCTCTTGTAACAGCCCGAATTTCAATATAATTCCGGGATCAATAAAACCGATATTATTTCGCATTTCATTTTAATAAGTCTTGCCCAGAGCTGATCACTCTCAGGATACTAACCAATGGGGTATGGTTAACTAGAAAACGGTACGTGGACCGGGGATCCTATCGTAAAACGGACACCGATCACAAGAGACACTGAGGGAATATTTTGGGCCAACGTGGGCCGATCATAGGAAAGGGTAATGGATTAGGTTTGGCCAAGGCCTACGATGTACAATAGGGATGCAAGTGATTTTACAAGACCGAAAGTACATGTGGCCAACCAGTCCTGAACTTGAACCGAACGATCGTGACCTCTGCAACTAGTGATAATTTCTCATTCTCTCAATGATCGAGACCATTTCGACACGGATAGCCCTAGGTCGATACGCGTAACCTCTAAACTACCATCCGTTAGTAAGAGACCCTGAAATTGAAAGTTTGGCGAGTTTTGTTCACGGAATTGGGCCCGAATTTCGATATCGATTTTCGAAGGTTTAAGAGACTATTTTTGGGAATCTGACGTCATATTACGCTAGCAACACACGTTTAGAGTTAGTACATGTAAAAATTTGGAATTTCGATTTGGGGGTGAAAAATTACGATTTTGCCCCTCGGGAAGCCAGCGTTGCTTTTTTAGGCCAAATGAGATTATTTTTCGAGACCGACGCCATTTTTGGGTGGCCACGCATACCAGGAGTTGTTATGGCCAAAAATTGAAATTTCGACAAAAATTGAAAAAAAAAATACTATTTTATTCCCGAAACTTTGTAGTCGATTTTCGAGAGCTTAAAAAGTGAATTTCATGAATCCGATGCCATATTATGTTGGCCACAAACATATGGAACACGTATGTGCGAAAATTGAAATTTCACCCCGGGACCGAAAAATGACGATTTTGCCCCTGAGCTAATTTTTTGTCCGAATTTTTTTGGGATATTTTTAGGATAATTACCAGAGGTTATCAGCTGCATTATTGGACCTAAAGACCATATTACCCTTCACTTTTTGAATAAGAATGGATTAGAACCATTAGATTGGGGACGTTTTGGTCAAATCGCGCGGATCAGCGACACGTGACGCCCCTAGGCCCTAAGATTTGACCAGAATTTAATCTGTTTCTCTCTCCTCACTCATCCATTCGGCCAGAACAGCAGCCCCTCTCCAAAATTTTCTCTCTCCCTCATTTTCTCTCTCGGTCGAGCTTCGCCGAAGTACACCGCCGGCCACCGGCGCGCCGCCGCCGGCAGCCGTACCTCGCCATGGACCACCTCAGTGCCCAGCCTCAACCCCGCCTCTATCCGACGTCTCTCTCTCTCTCCCTTTCCCTCTCTTCTTCTCTCTTTTTCTCTCCCGGGTTAGCACCGCCGCCCCGTCGGAGCCTCGCAGGAGCTTCGCCGGTGCTCGGATCGTCGTTCCGTCACCACCCAGCCGTCCAGCTCGTCTGTACGTCGCTATTCATCGCTGGCCGTACAATGTTCCCGTACGGTCGGTACTATAGCAACGTACGGTCGCCGTCCGTACGATCGTCGTGCCAGCCACCGCCGCTTCGCCAGCCACCGTTTTTTCGCCCGTCCATACATGTTCGTACCACCGTGAACAGTACCGTCCGTATCGCTGTGAACAATGCCGTCCATATTGCCCGCGAACAGTGTTGTCGCCGAGAACGCCGCCGCCGGTTTCACTATTCATCAGTGATCGGCCGCTATTTCTCATCGTCGTGGTCTAGAAATTAAGTTAGTAAAATTCCTAAACCCGGATTAGAACTGATAGTGCGTTTTTCTGGACTGGTTTAGGTATTATCGGTACATTTTGGACTGGCTTAGGTAGTATTAGTGTATGTTTCAGACTGGGTTGAAGACTGATTGGTAGAAATTATTATCGGGAAAATTTAGTGGATTAATGAGAATTATTTGGGGAGATTAGTTGGAATAAATGACCCATTTAGGAGCCCATTGGAAAATTATCGAGTATTTCCGGATTGACTAATTGTATGTAATTCGTGCTTAATTGTGATTGATTGCGTATTACCATGTCGCATGTTGTGTGGCTGATTTTTGTGGAATGCGATTAGACACTGTTTGGCTTGCAATTAATTATTGAAATGTGAATCGCACGTTGGGCCATACGGTATTAATTGGGCCAATTGAGCACGCGTTGTGATATTAAGTGTTTGAATTTCATTGGTGCTCATGGTGCATTGCATTGCATAACATGGACACGCATTGTGTATGCCAAGAGTGAGGCATGCGATGAAATTATGCGAGAATACGTGTCTGCCATGAGCATGTAATCACCTAAAATACCTTGGAGCGTTATACGCTGGGTTCAGATAATAATGAGTTGTGTGATCACCTAAGAACCTTCGGGTCGTGACTTTCAGGTCGATACTCTCCTTATGCACTTTGAAGCAGGACGATGTCCGGTACGTCCGGAAGACGACCATCCTCATGCACTTTGAAGCAGGCTCTGGTTCGTAAAGAGATCAGTGTTGCGCCTCATGCACTTTGAAGCAGGCTAGAGACACTGGGCTAGATTGGTTGCTGCGCCTCATACACTTTGAAGCAGGCGAGACGCACCAGGCCGTGAATATTGTTGACTCGAGTCGTAATAATAATAAATTGAGCGATTACCAATGTGCCAGTGTGGGCCAGTGGGCCGGGTAATGCATGTGACATGTCGACAACATTTGCATGCATGAACATGCATGGACTGGCATGCGAATGTGTGAGAATCGGTGTATGAGCATGTGATTGGCATACGTGTGATTATGCGTGCCACGTATGTGCCGTGACTATTATATATTGATCTATCTAACCTATAGGGTCAGAAAATGGTTTGATTATTGTTGTATTGTGATTTAAATATTTGTTTCCAGTCAGGAGATTGCATGTTAACCTAGCCTAGGTTTAGGGGTTGAACTCACTGAGATTCGTCTCACGGTTGTGTAAATCGAAAATTTTCAGACCCCCAGCTGTAAAGATGCCGAATTCGCCGCTTTTTGGAATACCTGTTTAGATACACCAGTATACTAGTACATACCCCACGGGAAATGGGGAGGCCTATGTGAGATATAGATCCGTGGTGTTTATAAACATAGGAGAGTATTTCCATCAAACCCAGGAGTACGTGGCCTGGTGCTTGCGAGACGCAGATGGCAACCTCGGGCGACCCCTTAGGACTTTCGATGTCCCGATTGACCAAGACGGATTGATGATTCCACGAATGGCGGATGGTGAGATAATCAATCCTCAGGATGTATACGACGTAGACGGTGTGGATGAGCCCGATGAGCCCATACAGGGGGAGCCTCAAGTGATCGCCGAAGATGTTGATCAGCTCGAAGATGAAGAGGAGGAATTAGAGGATATGGATGTAGATGACGAGGAGGAAATTGGAGAGGTTGCTGAGATAGGGTCCAATGAGGAGATAGGAGTAAATGACGGGTTAGGACTCTATTTAGATCCGAAGTTGGAGCCGGACTCCGAGGATGAGCGAGCACAGGCCATGGATTCGGAAGAGTTAGGCTCTAGCGAGGGTGCCTTCGAGGAGAGATCAGTTGATTCCACCGAGTCGTCCGACCCTGACGGGGAGCCATAGGGTCGTCCAGTATCCGTAACTAGTAGTGAGGGCCGCTACTTTTTGGATCGTAGCCCTCTATCTGTGTTTTAGCTTGACCCCTTAGCCACTTATCCCTTTTTGACCAGGTGGCTGCTGATCGTTTGTTTAATTTGCTCTGCTTATAAATATTGTACAAATGATTTTTAATAGTAATATAAATGTGTAATTATTTTTTATGATGGTGTTTGATGTATGGTTATCCTTGGCTCATATTGTAGTTGTCTGAGTTTGTTTATTTTATGCTTCCGCTTGTGTTTGATCTCTGTATGGGTGTGGGTCGGCGACGCTTCCTGGAACGTCGCAATCAAACGACCGAAGGTGGGATGCTCGCACTTCGTGAGATACGGGGCGTGACACCTCTTGGCCTTCATGACTGTGTCTTTAGCGTCACCGAGGATCTCTTCAACCTCCCCCATGAAACCAAGATCAAGAACACCAACCTCAAGCCTTCCCATGGCTATATCCCCAAAGTCCCCGGCACTCCTCTCCTCGAGGGCATGAACATCAATGGCGCCGAGAAGCTTGAAGTGTGCAAAAAGTTCACCTCTATCAGTGGCCCTCTGGGAATGACCACTTCCGGTACCAATCTTTCTCCCTTTTTCATATATTACTAGCACTATATGCTAACATTGATTCACGATACTATTGATGTGGCACTCTTATGATAGAGGTTGCGACCGCTCGTTTGCCATCTGCGAGAGTACTCTTAATCAAGATCACTGTTTTGGTATATGGAAAAAATTGTCATGATTGTTCGTGTTTTCTATATAAACAAGCTTGTCATGTCATTTTTCCAAGCCCACTTCTCAAAACACCCATATAACCGAGCCATGTTATTAAGTCTATATGCAAACTTTTATATGCCTTAGTAGTAAACCTAACAAAAGTTCTTGCTTTATTAAACGATCTCGCACGACATACCCATTTGTTTTACAAAATATGACCAAAGTTGGACTTCCCAATAAGCTATTAGTATCTCAACTTTAAGTTTTTGGGTATCGAGAAAAAATAAACAAAAAAAAAAGTTGGTGCACTAAGTTTGACTTCACTAATTTAACTTCTCTTTTTTTTGTTTGGCTGCAGCAAAACTGTTCATGACTATGGCAAGTTCATAGCTGAGATAGAGAAAGTAGTATTCAGGATGGTCTGCGAGAACTATGGCGTCGAGAAATGCTATGACCCCTACATCGAGTCCTACACGTACCTCCTACGATTCTTAAAGTACAAGAAGCCGGCAGACCTCGATGTCAATGTGAACACCATCGCTCACACAGACAAGAGTTTCTTGTCCTACTTGCACCAGAATAACATAAGAGGCTTGGAAGTGAGGACCAAAGATGGCGAGTGGTTCACTTTCGAGCCCTTGGCTTCGACTTTTATGGTCATGGCCGGTGATGCATGTGTGGTAAGTCACTCACTTATTTGCTTGTGAAAATTCTTCTTAGCACTAGTTTGCACAAGTTCATTAAGATCATTTCTAAATTTTGTGTGGTTCATTGTTGATCAGGCATGGAGCAATGGAAGGATCAAGGCTTGTTACCACCGAGTGGCAGTTAGAGAAGAGAGTCAAGTGAGATACTCTCTCGGGACATTCTCGTAAGTCTCAGGGATGATCGAGACCCCCGAGGAGTTCATCGACAAAGCACACCCTCAGCAATACAAGCCCTTCAATCACATCGATTTCCTCTGCTACTATGACTCTAGCGACAACCGCATCAAGGCTGAGAGCCTCATCAAGACCTACTGCGGAGTTCGGGCCAATTAGTACTCGTGATTGATTCAGAAGGAATAGATTATACGCCTCTTAGTGTGAAATAAGATGAGACAGAGGAGACTGCAGTCTCTCAATCTTCTTTGTTCTGTTTAGTTGTGAAATAAAGAGGCATACAAAAGTCAAAGGTTATTGATGTAGAGATTTTTCAAGGCATATTTCTTGCAGCAAATCGTGTCCAACTTTTCTTACAATGTATTCCACCCACGTTACGATATTATTGGAGCTTCCGTTGTTTCTTTCCAATAAGCGATTTGATTTCCTTGCTCCATATGATGATATAGGACATCTACAAGGATTTTTGACTGATACATATAAGTTATGCATAGGTTGATTCATATAGATTGAATCTTTGTCCCGTGTTCACTTGAAAAGTCTTTTGAAAATAAATCACTTCACCTGCCTTAGACTTTCTCGCCAAAGGAAGGATTCATACAAAATGTTTCACCAATGTATTTTTCATGACAAACATCATCGGCTTAGATATGTGAGATGGTAATCACAATATAGTTCATGTATCAATGATGCTTATTTGTAAGCCGCCATCTTTAACATGCAATTTTATCCTTAAATTTTTTGTCTCTGCAATCAAATCTTAAGTTAGCTGGTTTGTAATAAAGAAAAAGATATCCCAATACCATCTAGAAGATTGGATTACTTTTTTCTGGGCTGCATCTAGAAGGCTGGATTAAACAAATTGGTCGGCAGCATATGATCAATATTACATGTGCTCGTTCTAAACATGAACTATCGTAAGCAAGATAGAGTAAGAACCATAACCGGATCACATGTCCTTGCTCATTTTACAGCATCGAGGAACAATTTCGTCTAAATTGGCCTTCCCTCATTCACTCTTACTCAGGCCACGCCAGTTTTGGAAACTGAGACCACCAATTTGGAGCAACCTTATTCTTATCTTTACCCAAAAAAAAAAAAATTGGAGCAACCTTATACAGATATTATTTTTATTTTTAGCGAGAAAGAATACTCTGAATCTTACTGATAGCAAAAGTGCCAGACCGTACACCGTCGACCATCAGCCATTAACTGATGCTAATTGATAGAAGAATTGGTTAGTGGACAAGTCTCAACCATCGGATAACAACAATGTACGGTATATTACCATACTAAGAAATTTCTCGATCCCATTAAGGTCGAGAGTCAAAACTAGCTGCAATTTTTTTTTTGTAAATAACGGTATACAGTGTCAGGGGAGACTAATTTGGAGAGAGATTACTTAAGGCATGCTTGTTGCAAATGACACCAGCTTTTTTTCTTATGGTCAAACCGCCCAATAATGATACATAATGAGACTGAAAAAGGGCAAACAGTTTTTTGAAAAATGATTTTCAGGAAAGTATTTTCGTTTATTATGAAGTTTTTTTTTTCAAAACAAACACACATATAGGGTGCGTTTGTTTTACGGAAACTATAACGTTTTTAGAAAATATTTTCTGGAAAATAATTAGTTTTCATTTGTTTGGTGATATGTGATCGAAAACATATTCTGGTGTTTAAATCTTATTTGGAAAATGAATTCAATCCCATAATTTTATCTCAGGAAAAATTTTTTTTGAATTTTTTGAAAAGGAAAGTAATTCCGAAAAGTGCTTTCACCTTCTTAGATTTAAGAATTAACTTTCCTAATTTTATACATGAATATTTTCCTTGATCAAAAAGTGTTTTCGGTTGATTAATCATTTTCGAGCCCGTTTGCTTCGACTTTGTTGTAATGCCTTTGGCAAAATACAAAGGACTTTGAGCTAAAGGGATTTTTCCAAATGCAAGTAGTGTTTGGTAAGCGTATTTTAAAATCACATTTGAAACAACTTTAACCTAAATACTATTTGGTAAAATTGTAAATGACTTTTGCTAATATTTTAAAAAAAAAAGTTTAAGGTGGAGCTCAACCACCGGCCATCGCCGCCGGCCAGATCTAGTAGCCGGCTAACCGCCGACGGCCAGATCTGGTCGCCGGGCAACCTTGCCTAACCTCAGGCAAGGCAGCCTAAGGTCGCGGGGTCTTAAGCGTTGCCTGGGTTGTGCGACCCAAGCCACACAAGTGGCGGTCGCCTGGGTCGTGCAACCTCCAGGCGGCGATCGCCGAGGTCGCGCGACCCCCAGGCGGCAATCATCAGGGTTATACTACCCCTCAAGCGGCGGTCGTTGGCCGTCGGACCTGCAGCTTGGAGAAGATGAACAGTGTTATGAATAGTGCAATGAACAGTAAACTTGCATTCCAAAAATACAACTTGCCAAAGTACCTTTGGACCTATCTTAGGCTAAAGGCCTTTAGAGTCCTTTGGAATTCAAATTAAATTTCTCCAAAGTGCTCCAAAAAAATTGCCAAACGCATTTGCATTTGGCCAAGAGACTTTAGAGCCCCAATGCTCATTTTAAATGCTGATTCGAACGGAGCCTTCGTTAAACCAAACAGATAAAAGTCCGAAAAACGGATTCCCAAAAAATATTTTTTATAAAACAAACGCACCCTCTCTCAATAACTTTTCATGTTTAAACAGGTGATTGTGAATTTGTGGTAAATCCTCCAATATAACAAGAAATATTCTTTAAAGACAGTTACTATCCCAAAGTCACTGGTTCTTCACGAGCCTCAACGACCTTTGTCCGATTTGGGAATTTCTCTCTTTTGTCTAAAGGTCGCGAAATGCAATCATTGAACGAAACATGTGGGGGCCGGCAAAAAGATGGAATAGTGTGCGCTTTGGGGCTTAGAGAGGATATGGAATTGGGGATTGAACAAAAGAGGCTTTGGCCCCCACACTACAAAAAAATCGCTTTTTTGCCACGAAAATTTGTGACGAAAAATTTTCGTTGGAAAATTTGCCACAAGTTTTCCAACGAAAAATAAAATTCGTTGGAAATTTCCAACGAAAAATTTTTCGTCGCAAAAATCGTTGGAAATTTCCAACGAAAAAAATTTAGTCACAAAATTCGTTGGAAATTTCCAACGAAAAATTTTTCGTTGGAAAATTGGTTGTAAATTTTCCGACGAAAAAAAATTCGTTGGAAAATTTCCAACGAATTTAAATTTTCCAGGAAATTATTTTATTATGTGCATTTTTCGTTGAAAAATTTGTTGGAAATTTCCAACGAATTTATTTTCGTTGGAAATTTACAACGAATTTTCCAATGAATTTAAATTTTCCGAAAAATTATTTTATTGTGTACATTTTTCGTTGGAAAATTCATTGGACATTTCCAACGAATTTAAATTTTCCAGGAAATTATTATATTATGTGCATTTTTCGTTGAAAAATTCGTTGGAAATTTCCAACGAATTTATTTTCGTTGGAAATTTCCAACGAATTTTCCAACGAATTTAAATTTTCCGAAAAATTATTTTATTGTGTACATTTTTCGTTGGAAGATTCGTTGGAAATTTCCAACGAAAAAACAATTCGTTGGAAATTTCCAACGAATTTTCCAACGAATTAAAAAAACCCGGTACAATTCGGCATTTTTTATATTCGTGGGAAAATTCGTTGGAAATTTCCAACGAATTTTCCAACGAATGTCAATTTTCCGATAATTATTTTAGTATGTACAATTTTCGTTGAAAAATTCGTTGGAAATTCCAACGAATTTTCCAACGAAAATCCTACATATTTATTATTCAACATTTTCGTGCTCGTTCAATTTCCACCTTCGTTCTCTCTCCTTCCTCTCTCTCTCTCTCTCTCTCTCTCTCTCTCTCTCTCTCTCTCTCTCTCCTTCGCCTTCACCTTCTCCCTGCGTCTCCCCCTTCGCCTCCCCCCCTTCGCCTTCACTTCTCCCTGCGTCTCCCCCTCCGCCTCCCCCTCTGCCTCCTCCCCGCTGCTCCCCCTCCTCCTCCGGCTCCGGCACGGGCTCCGGCGCCATGGACACCAAGACTCCGCTGCCCCCTCCTCCTCCGCGACGTCGGCTCCCTCCCCAAAGGCGCCGCCGCGGCCATCCAGGGCAGCCCCCGACGCCCCCGACGCCCCCGAGGCCACCATGGGCCGCCCCCGACGCCACCCCGACGCCCCCGACGCCCCCGAGGCCACCATGGGCCGCCCCCGACGCCACCCCGACGCCCCCGACGCCCCACGACGCCCCCGAGCCTCGTCGCCGGCGAGGGGCGAGCTCGCCATGGCCGGCGAGCTCGAGCTCGCCCAGATCTGGGCGAGCTTGGCCCTCGCCGGCGAGCTCGTGCTCGTCCAGATCTGGGCGAGCTCGGCCCTCGCCGGCGAGCTCGAGCTCGCCCAGATCTGGGCGAGCTCGGCCCTCGCCGGCGAGCTCGAGCTCGCCCAGATCTGGGCGAGCTCGGCCGTCGCCGGCGAGCTCGAGCTCGCCCAGATCTGGGCGAGCTCGGCCGTCGCCGGCGAGCTCGAGCTCGCCCAGATCTGGGCGAGCTCGGCCGTCGCCGGCGAGCTTGGCCGTAGCCGGCGAGCTCGGCCCTCGCCGGCGGCGAGGGCGATTTTTGGACCAAAAAAGAAAAAACATTTCCACAAAAAAAAAATTCCGCCAGAAAAAAAAAATTACCACAAAAAAAAATTCCACCAAAAATTTTTTTTCGATGGAAAAAAAATTTTCACTATTTTTCAACCAAAAAAAAAATTATTTGTTTCCAACGAAAAAAAATTCGTCGGAAAAAAAAATTCGTTTCCAACGAATTTAGCCACGAGTTTTCCAACAAATTTTTTTCGTTGGAAAATTCGTCGCAAATTTCCAACGAAAATTAAAATTTTTCGTTGGAAAAATTTGCGACGACCTATTACCAACGAATTTTTTTTCGTTGGAAAATTCGTTGGAAATTCCCTTTCCAACGAATTTTCCAGAATTTTCGTTGGAAATTTTCGTTGGAAAAAGTGTGTTTTTTTGTAGTGCCACTTCCCTATGAAAGTGGCACTTGATTTCTTTGTTTCAATGATAATGGACATTGAAAAGCAGCACCGAGGTTAGGTGAGCCAAATGATGCTCCTCGGTTCCCCCCTAACTAGAAGTTTTCAGATTTGTGATTGAGTGCTAGTAAGCTAATATAGTTTGTACAAGAAGATGGTCGCAGTTTGTACATTTGGAAAACGGGATAAGTGCAATGTAAATCCTAACATTTATAACTAAAATACAATTGAATTCTAAAATTTTTAAGAAGTGCAATTAAGTCATAAAACTTGTAACAAAAGTGCAGTTGAGTCCTAAAACTTTTGAAAAGTGCAATCAATAGAAGAACTTGATTGAATCAATTTGACAAGTTTTAGGATTTGATAAGTTTTAGGACTCGATTGCACTTTCATAACAAATTTTAGGATTAGCACTTTTTTAGAGTTTTTTTTACTCAATTGCACTTTCGTGACAAGATTTAAAACTTTCGATACATTTATCTCTTTGGGAACCTCTATTTTCTCATTGAACGTCTACTTTTTTAAAAAATTAAGTTAAAAAAGAGTGTGGACATGTTTCACTCCACATTGGCTCTCCTCAAATAGTTGACTTGACAGTCAACTTGACAATGGAAATTACCTTGCCCCGACTCGTGTGTTCTAACAAAAAATCACAGGTCACTTGTGCTTCGATATGGACAAACGATTGTGCACCGGGAAAGAAGAAGAAAAATTGATGATTGAGTTGTAATAGTAACAGCATTTACTTTCAAAGAGCGAGAGCAAGTGTTTGATTGATAAGAGTAGATGAACAACTTGGATGGCTGTAAATAAACTATTGGAAATGACCGGAAATAAAGAGTACGGAATCAAAGGATATTGTCATGACGATTGCACGTGACTAACCTTCCACTGACCACTCTCCGGTCTGCCTTGACTCGCCCCTATCTAAAATCTTCCGTCGGCCCAGTGAATCTCCGTGGTCGATTTTGAGGACAACAAGATATAAAAATAATGGTTAATATAATGAAAAATCTCAAATTAATATCATATATTAATTTTTTGACCATCAAAAATCTCAAACCGGTACACCTATAATAAAATTTACCCAAAACTAATCTTTTAACTGTCAAAAACCCCAACCTAGTACATTTGTGACAAATTTATCCCCCATTAGTTTCCGTTAAATTGTATTAATATCACAAAAAATCACAAACAGATACACTTGAAACAAATAGAGGGTAAAACCCAAAACTAGTACATCGTGTCATTTAATAAAGTAATTTGACAGTAAAATTTAATGAAAACTAACATAGGGTAAATTTGTCACGGTGTATCAATTTGGGGTTTTTTGTGGTCAAAAAATTAGTTTGGGGTAAATTCGTCACGAAAATGTTAGTTTGGGGTTTTTCGTAGTGTTAACCCTAAAAATAAGTAAAAATATACAAAAGGAAAATATAATGCAATAGAAGACAAAAGATGTACGAATACAAAATTTCCTATTTGCATTTTATAGTTATAGTTGGCGACTATGTAGAATAGGAAATATATCTTTATTACAATGCAGATTTGTTATAAGTAGTACAGTCTTTGAGCACTTCCACTTACTAGATAAAGTCAACCGTATTAATAAGGCTAGGTAAAGTTGTATCGATAATTAAAATGGTATCTTGCACTCAATTCTAGGGCCAAGAATATCGACATCACACCTCATTCTATATAAGTAAACACTTAGGCTACATTTGGTCATCCGTATAAAACTCGGAATAAGATATGTTTTATCCTATCCCGTATTTGGTAAGTGTTCCGGATAGTATAATGTCGGATATAAAAGGAATATAACCCGAATAAAAAAATTCGACGGGAGGGGGTAGGATAAGGTCGGATAGGATTTCTCCTATCCGTCATATAAAAGCAAATTTTTAGAAACCCTACCCTTCATTCACGCACTCTTCACCCACATGGCTCGTCGAGATGTTGAACTGGAAGGACCCGTAGGAGGAGGAGATCAGGTGGTCGTCCGTGGAAATACTATTGAACCTTGCCGAGAAGAAGCGCTTTTCCGCACCTCGCCGACGACATCAGAGAAGCTCTAAACCTCTTCGTCGCTTCTTCTTCTTCTTCTTCTAGGCGTGCCGACTGCTCTGCTCAGCTCAGCTCAGGTAATGTTACTGTCCTCTCCAGTTTCGCACCGTCGTCAATGGCGTTCGTCGAATGGTATCTAGTTCGCAGTGGAGCAAGGAATTAGTAGCCCTTTGTCCTTGCAATTGTTGATTCAGTTTTGTTCGATTTGTCTATTTCGAAAAACAACGCGATTCCGGACGATGAAGAACCCACCTTCTCGTTGTTTCGATTGTTTGTTTTGTGCTTGCGATGCTCTATGGTTCGGTGGAGTTGAGGTTTGGTAACTTGGAGCTTGTTTCTCCGCTCTTCGCGGCTTCAGTTGATGTCGAAAGATGGCTTTTTTATTTCACATTCGAGTTCCATCTTTGTTATCCCATTTAAGATGTTCTTCCAACGTTGTTATGTGTAAACCCTGGTATTTGATGCTTTTGCAGATCAATGGATGACCTGGCTCTTAATAAGAAGAAGAAAGGTGCGGGTGCAGTGAAGCCTCCGCCTAAGAAGACAATTTTCTTGTCTCTTTTGTTTCTATTTTCATTTTTTTTTTTTGCAAAAAAATTTGAAAATCTAATAAAATGTCATATTTTCAAGTTTATTTGTGTATGAGAATGTTATTTTTATAGTAATAAGATCGAAATATTTCATGAGCATCACGTAGGGGTATATATGTCCTTTATATTGATATACAGTTTCTACCAAACGCAGGATAGGATAGGATATGAGAATATCCGACTTTAAATCCGTACTTAACCAAACAGTGAATAAAATATGGTCAAATCCCTAGATTTCCTATCATATCCTATCCAATCATATCCTGACCAGAAATACGGACGACCAAACGCAGCCTTAGTATTAGAGCACCTTCTACATACCATCCTAGGGGTCAGCAAAAGGAATTGTTTGGACAAGAAACTGCCCAGACTGGACCGAACCGGACTGAACCTACTGGTTCTGGATGGTTCTCAGAGGTACCGGTCTAATTCCCAATTCGTTTTTGTCTTAGATTGTGAACAACCCAACCGGTTCGTTTATGTTCCTACTCATTTTTTTTTTCTTTCAATCATGTTCTTGCTCCTTTGGTTTTTATAAATACAATCCCTAACTTGTCCGAAATCAATCTCATAGAAGAGCACCTTGCAATCCTAACTTCAATCCATGAAAACCGGTAGTTCATGCTAATGAATAGAAGACTGCAATGACTTTGCAAGCCAATAACTGTGCAAGAACCGGTTCTTGGATGGGAACCAAACCGCCCGAGAATTGACCGCTCCTACACCATCCCATCTGACGATAAAGCTTGTTTGATAATTCAATTAGGATTTAATTCTAAAGACACCATCAAGTCAAAATTTCACTTAAAGTTACGTAAAAGGGGTCTAATTATTCAGCAGAAAATAATAATTGATAGCATCTAGAATCCTACCAAATACAGCACTAAACCCAACCAATAAATTTATCATTATTCTATGTTTAGTAAGAAAACTATGATATTCGGGTATCAATTTTCAATTATCATCAAACTAACCTTTTATTCTTGTTGTGAGCACTTAAGATTATCAACACTAAAAATCAGCATTGAAAGTTTCTAACAGTTTACTTTCATTTGTATAAAAAAATATTTAATCATGAAAAAAAGTTTTGCTCAACAATTGATTCATCCATATCTTTCTTAATTATTTGGGAAAAAGTCATCAAAAATCCCAAGCTATGTCCACTGTAAAACAGTTACTTTAAACCTTTTTACTTTAAGAAACTCCAAAGTATGCGCACTTTGACACATTTACGCTAAACTTTTTTTATACATAAAAATCCTAAATTTGTACCTATGAGACACATTTACCCTCCATTAATGTTCTGTCATATGATTTTTCAACCAAAATATCATCGTTTTTATTTTAATTAAGCCACGTGGACGTCATATCAACACCATTTACTTTCTTGCGTTCATACAAGCAGATTTATAAAGGTATTCATTGATGAAATATTAATGAAGGGTAAATGTGTTATAAAAATATAAATTTGAGATTTTTTATTTCATGAAAAAAAAGTTTAAAACAAATATATCACAGTAAGTATAATTTGAGGTTTTTAGTGATTTTTCCCTAATAGTTTTGGTTACTCCATATCATGTGCAAGCCCACGGGATCCCCAAGCCTTGGAAGACTAGCACCGGACTAAAGCTTGTCTCATTCTCATCTCTTTGCAAGTTAGTCTCCGCAATCATCCCCTGCATTATGTTCAACCAGTAATTTTGAAGAGGACAACAAGATTATGAAGCTCGTTGGGCAGTCACGTCTTCTTGATTTGGTTGATCATTAAAGGCGATTTTATGAGTAAAGCAAACATGGATATAAAGTTTGATTTGAAGAAAGAGAGACTGGAAAAATCACAATGATCTCAGCATTGCTCCAAGAGGTGATGCTCACTGCATATATAACATATGATTCAGCCACAATTTCGGTCATCAACATAGGAAGAGCAACCGACCAATGCATAGCAAAACCACGTCTTATCACTGCTCCAGCTCGCTCGAGCTCTAGGCTGTGCCAAAGAGCATCGTAGTACGTGTTTACCTACCATGCATAACTTAGTACTAAAGCTAACTCCAATCTCACAGACAACATTTAAACCGGGCAATTCGGTTTCACCAAACCCCGCATTACCTTTACCAGCCGTCGTGGCGAGTGCATCCGCCCTAAACTGTCTAACAGAACTTAAGCAAAGACCAGAAGGAGCACCCACCCTCGAAGCCCGACAACCACAATGAATCCTGCCTTCACATTCCTGCCGGCCCATGAAAACCACACCCAGACATCATCGACCACTGGCCCGCAGAGCGAGCTCATGTCGTCGCTCCTTGTGTTGTAGTACACGCTGTAGAACGCGATTCACATCCTCTCGGCCTTGGCTGTGAAGTTGACACTTGCAGTTTGGAACGTTGAGTTCGCATTCAGGGTGTAATGGATGTTCTCCATTTGATCCTCGACAAATGCCATCACAGTAAGTGGTTGTTTGTGTTAGGAACAGAAAACCTAATTATGTTGTACATCATCACAACCTAAACAGATCGTACATGCTGAACCATTAAGAAGTGGAAGATTTATTAGCAGAAGCGTACCTTGATCCATAGCGGAATTGATCTGTTGAGTCGTGCATACGGCCTTCCAAATATACGCATTCTCCTAGAGAGTCCTTTATTATTTCTCTAGGATCTCTCTTTCTCGGTGATGGATGCCAAAGAAAGAATATTTTGTTTTTTTGTATTCTGTGATATCGTGATCTGGGGACCATAACCGCTTTTTTATAGATAGCTTCTCTATTATCCCTTCTTTTTGGTATTTCTATTTTAGCCCATCATAAAATAGAAATTACCCTAGAGTCTCTACACATTAAAGGCCCACACCCTATCAAATACATTAAAACCCAATTACCTTATTAGATCACTTTTAATTGGCTTAAGTTCACATGACAGTCTGCAACACATAATTATTTTACATATAAGCCCAATGTTGGATTAAGGATCCAACAATCTCCCACTTGGGCTATGTGTAATACCTTATAATTATGCTTTGCCAAAATATCTGTATGAGCTCAACTTTCTGTCATGACTGTTGTGTATCTATAACCAATCTGGTCCAATAATCATATCAACACAGGATCAAAGCGGCCTTTGTCACATCCATCGTAACTTGATCCTTCAATGGTCACTTATGTTGATACAAATAGATGGCACAAATTATAATGTGGATGTGTAGCATGGTAATTTCATGTAATGTGATCTTAACATGCCTATTTCCAATTGGTCCTCCTTAAACCTTAATGAGATCAAACTATAACAAGAATAGAGTGTGAATTGATCAAAACTTTATTTCTGCAGAAAACAACTTTCCAATATCCATAAACTGAAATAACAAAATTATCTATATCAAAAAAACATCTAAATGTACAAACTCCCACTAAAACTGAGTATCCTCAATCGACATGACAATCATGCGAGCAGTGTGCTCATGAAATACCTTGGGTGGTAATCCCTTAGTAAGCGGATCCACAACCATGGAGTTTGTACTGATGTGCTCTATAGATAGCTATCCACTTTGAACTCTTTCTTTAACAACTAAGAACTTGATATCAATATGCTTTGACTTGGACGAGCTCCTATTGTTGTTGGAATATAGAACTGCTAATTTATTATCACATAGTAACTTGAGTGGTCTTTCAATACCATCCACTATGCGCAGCCCCGTGACAAAATTCCGCAGCCATATTCCATGATTAGATGCCTCATAACATGCTATAAATTCTGCTGCCATGGTAGAAGAGGCTATAAGTGACTGTTTAGCACTCTTCCATGAGATGGCACCCCTAGCCAGCAGGTAGATATAGCCTGATTTAGATTTCATACTATCTTGGCATCCAGCAAAATCGGAGTCAGTATACCCAACGATCTCAAGCTGATCTGACCTATGATATGTGAGCATGTAGCATTTTGTTTTCCGTAAATACAGCAAGACTTGTTTAGCTACTTTCCAATGGTCTACTCCTGGATTGCTCAAATATCTACCCAATATACCGGTAATATACGTAATATCTGGTCGTGTACAAACCTGAGCATACATTAGACTCCCTACTACTGATGCATAAGGAATCTTCTGCATTTCTCTTTTCTCAAAGTCATTCTTAGGACACTGGCTGACACTAAACTTGTCTCCCTTAGATATAGGGGTGTCACCTGGTTTGCAATCTTGCATGCCATACCTTTTAAGAACCTTTTCGATATAGCTCTTTTGTGATAATCCAAGAATACCCCAAGAACGATACCGGTGTATTTGTATGCCTAATACAAAAGAGGCATCACCAAGATCCTTCATCTCAAAATTCTTAAATAGAAATCTCTTGGTTTCATGCAATATGCCTATCTCGTTGCTAGCAAGCAAGATGTCATCGACATACAATACCAAAAAAATATACTTGCTCCCACAGAACTTATGATATATACAATCATCGACCAAATATACCTCAAAACCAAACGAGATGATGACTTGATGAAATTTGTAATACCATTGTCGAGATGCTTGCTTGAGCCCATAGATGGATTTCTTAAGTTTGCAGACCATATTCTTTGAGTCTCTCGACACAAAGTTTTCTGGTTGCACCATATAGATTGTCTCATCAATGTTACCATTAAGAAACACTGTGTTTACATCCGTCTGATGCAACTCAAGGTCGAAATGTGCCACTAGTGCCATTATAGTCTTGAAAGAGTCTTTCAAAGAAACCGGAGAAAAAGTCTCTTTATAGTTGATGCCTTCTTTCTGTGTAAAGCCCTTTGCGACAAGACGAGCTTTGTATCTTTCCACATTGCCTTTTGAATCCCTTTTGGTCTTAAATATCCATTTGCAACCAATGGGTTTCACTGCTTTTGGCAATGGGATGAGGTCCCACATGTCATTGTCCTTTATGAACTTAATCTCCTCATTCATGGCATCGATCCACTTTTGAGAGTTAGAACTTTCCATGGCTTGATGGAAGTTGATTGGATCGTCTTCCATCATTCCAATGTCGACCTCATGTTCTTGGAGAAGTACGATGTAATCATCTGGCACCGCACTTCTCCTTTCTCTTGTGGACTTCCTTAATGGCATGGGTTCTTGAGATGGTAGAGTTTGTTCTTCTGGAGTAATTTCTTGAGGGGAAGGTTCTCTCACATTGTGCTGAACTATTGTGTCTTGAGCAAGATCGGGAATGGGATCCTGATCAATGCCAATGCAACCTGTGGGATCAATGTTGATAGTTATTGTGGGAATATTAATATATTCTTTTTCAAAACCAAAGTTCCTAACTGTATCTCCCCCTGCAAACTCAACATCTTCAAAGAACCGAGCGTTTCCCGACTCATAAATCGACTTAGTTGCTGGATCGTAAAACTTGTACCCCCTTGATCTTTTAGAGTATCCAATAAAATAACTACTCACTGTCCTTGAGTCCAGTTTCCTTTCATTAGGCTTATAAGGCCTTGCCTCAGCTGGACATCCCTAAATGTGTAGGTGCTTTAGACTGGGTTTTTTGCCTGTCCAAAGTTCATAAGGGGTTTTGGTAGTCGCTTTAGTTGGAACTCTGTTAAGAATATATGCTGCAGTCTTAATAGCCTCTCCCCAAAGTGATTCTGGTAAGGAAGAATGACAAATCATACTCCTTACCATATCTTTAAGTGTTCTATTTTGTCTTTCAGCAACACCATTCATAGTGGGTGAACCCGGCATGGTGTACTGTGGGACAATACCACATTCCTCTAGGAATTTGGCAAACGGTCCTGGACGTTATTCACCTAAACCGTCATATCTTCCATAGTACTCACCACCACGATCAGATCTAATGCTTTTGATCCTTTTACTGAGTTGGTTTTCAACTTCAGCCTTATAAGATTTGAACACATCCAGTGACTGTGCTTTTTCTTTGATGAGATATATGTAGCCATATCTTGTAAAGTCGTCTATGAACGTTATGAAATATTGTTGACCATTCCAAGCAGTTGTAGGAAAAGGCCCACAAATGTCCGTATGTATAAGTTCTAAGACGTCTAAAGACCTGTTGGCTTCAAATCTCCTTTTATTGGTTTGTTTGCCTTTTATACAATTAACACAGTTATTAAAGTCTGTGAAATCTAAGGAATCCATAATTCCATCTGACACAAGTCTCTCTATTCTCCGTTTGGAGATATGACCTAATCTCTTGTGCCATAACGTAGCTGAATTCTCATTGGCTAATTTCCTTTTTACACCTCGAGTACTTAAATGCAAGGTTTCATTATATGAAGCAATTGTATCAAGTAAATAAAGATTATCGTAATTCGATAAATAATCAGAACCAACTAAATTTGAATCATGAAACAAACTGAATTTTCCATTCCCAAATGAACAAGAATAATTAGATTTGTCCAAAACAAAAATAGAAATCAAATTTCGTCTAAAAGACGGTGCAATAAAAGTCTCATTAAGATCCAAATATGATCCAGTTCTTAATAATCTAAATTTCCCTATTGCTTTAACTTCAACTGTCTTACCGTCGCCCACATAGATGTATCTTTCACCATCACTTGGCTTTCGACAACTTAGGCAACCCTGCATAGACACACTGATGTGAGTTGTTGCACCAGAATCTATCCACCATGTATGTCTAGGTACTGAAGTTAAATTAACCTCAAAACAAACCAAATTAAAAAACACACCTTTCTTAGCATCCCATGCATGATAGTTTGTGCATTGCTTCTTCCTATGTCCTTTAGCTCCACAGAAGAAACAACCAGTGCCTTCTGGATTATCCGTTTTCTTTTGCTGTTTCTTAGTAGGCGTTTTATTCGCAGCTTCCTTATCCCTTTTCCTTTTGTGTCCCTTGTCCTTAGAGGTTGAGGCCAGGTAAGCATATTCTGCCTTATCTTGCTTCAGCCTTTCCTCCTCTTGAACACAGTGTGAGATAAGCTCATTCAGAGACCAAGTCTCTTTTTGACAGTTGTAGCTCACCTTAAACTGATTGAACTGTGTTGGAAGAGATATTAAAACTAGATGCACCAACAAATCTTCAGAGAGGTCTAACTTAAGTGCTTTTAATTTAGAAGCAAGGTGAGACAATTCCATGATGTACTCCCTCATGTTGCCTTTCCCCTTATAGCGCATTGAAATTAGATTTGTCAAAATCGTACCAATTTCAGCCTTTTCGTTCTTGACAAATCTCTTTTCAATGTATGCAAGGAACTCCTTAGCTGTGGTGATCTTTTCAGACATTGTGCCCCTGAATGCTTCTGGAATGGCCTTCTTCATGATCATCATACACATGCGATTCAATCTCTCCCACCTTTCCATATCCCTTATTTCATCAGAGGTACTCTTGTCAGTGAGGGGTGGAGGAGAATCGGTCCTTAACGCAAGGTCGAGATCCATGACTCTGAGAACTATTGAAAGGTTCTCTTGCCATGATTTGAAGTTGGTGCCATTCAGCATAGGAATAGAATTGGTGTTGGCAGTAATATTAGCAGGAGTGATAGCTATATCAAAAAACAACAAACAAACAAAACAAACTCACGTAAGTTTCATGAGAAAAAATGAATTCAAATTAAGGTAAATCCCATCTCAAGATATTGGGCACTCCATTAATATCTTATCTTTGGACAACAATATTAACTTGTAAGTGATACCTTGGTGCAGTAATCAACATTGACAATAAGGACATGTCAAACAACAAACCTTCCTTTGGGTCGATTTATTGTTCACATGCAAAAAACCGAATAATCATCACACGTTTATTACAACAGGTGTATGTAAAATTTTGTTGAATATCAACCTTCCTTTGGGCCAATCAATATCCACATAAATTATACATATGCAACCGTTTATATTCTAAGACAAATTAATTTCCACAAAAGAGGTCACTTTGGTGACATCTTGCTTTAATTAATTCATCTCAAAATATATACACATAAACATACCCAAATTTGAATTTGATTGGACTTAAAATTTTGACCCCACATGTGTAGCGCATGCGGACATTTAGCGCCGGGCGAGTAACACCCACGCGCAGCGCATGCGGAGCACGCGCTGGGCTACAGCATTGGCGCATGGAATCCACGCGCCTTTAGGGCAGAAAGTAAAACCTACGCCCGTAAACCGCCGTTGCGCCGCGAACCGCCACCTATTCTCCTCCATGCGGCCATTTTCTAGACAAATTAACCTATGGGTCCTATTCTTCTCGCCGGCACAACCACATAGGTCCTAAATCACAAATTGGTCTTAATTTTGGAGATTTCTTTTCCCAGCATAAACCCTAACCACTGAAACTTCCAATGCCCAATTAGCCTCCGACAAACATCCAAATGCCAAATTACCTTAGGGCTATTGTTATCTATGGCGGTGTGATCGTCTCGGTCCAAAATCGGATTGTGGGTCATCAGAATTTGGCCAGAATTGGCGATTTTTTTTAAGTTACGGTCAGATTTGCCTAATTTACAATTAACTTAATTCCTAATGATCCAACAGAAAAAGCTCTGATACCAATTGTTAGGAACAGAAAACCTAATTATGTTGTACATCATCACAACCTAAATAGATCATACATGCTGAACTATTAAGAATTGTAAGATTTATTAGCGGAAACGTACCTTGATCCATAGCGGAATTGATCTGTAGAGTCGTGCGGACGGCCTTCCAGATCTACACATTCTCCTAGAGAGTCCTTTATTATTTCTCTAAGATCTCTCTTTCTCGGTGATGGATGCCAGAGAAAGAATACGTTGTTTTTTTGTATTATGTGATATTGTGATCTGGAGACCATAACCGCTTTTTTATAGACAACTTCTCTGCTATCCCTTCTTTTTGGTATTTCTATTTTAGCCCATCATAAAAATAGAAATTACCCTAGAGTCTCTACACATTAAAGGCCCACACCCTATCAGATACATTAAAACCCAATTACCTTATTAGATCACTTTTAATTGGCTTAAGTTCACATGACAGTCTGCAACACATAATTATTTTACATATAAGCCCAATGTTGGATTAAGGATCCAACAGTTTCCATTTGTCACCGGCATGGCCCCCTGGGCGAACGATAAGGTGTAATCTTTTTCGGGCTTCGTCTCGACCATTTGGGAGCTATGCCTTCCTTTCCTGAAAGGAGCTCGATAGCCCGCTTGCCCTGCGGAACTAAGAAATGGTGGAGTCGATGTAACGAACGGCCCGGTTGGACTCAACGTTCCAGCCAGGTTGGGAAGAGGTGTCCTCGTCGAGGTTGGTGGGGAGTAACACCCCGAGAGATGTGTTCCGGAACATCCATAGACCTTCTTCTAGGTCACCATTTAGCACAGCGCTATCTGCAAACAGTAGGACAGCAAATTATGCCAGGGCATGAATGTGGTGGACTATAGGTTTTTGTATGCTTCACAATAGCAAATGAGGATGTAAAACAGAAACGGCGACCTCGTTGCTAGGACTACGAATTAGAGAAACTTAAAATTCTTCTTTTCTCTCTTCATAAATAAATGTTTATGAAAACAGGAAAAAAAAAGTTTCGGCTGTTCTGCTAAACCTGAAAACTAAAGCAAGTTGCTCTGTCAAAAGAAGTTTTTCTACCCTAAGATAAGCAGGTTCTTCACATATCTACCAGCAAAAGATATAAATGCTCTATGGTCAAAATACTCAGGACAGAACACATCACTCTCTCCTTTTCTGTAGATGACGTTTTAACGATTGCTCACTCGGGATGATGAGTAACATAAGGTTGATGATATACTTGAAAATAGAGTGAAATGTTACAATAAACTCGTGAGATTGGGTAAATACTAAGTGCCATTCTATTTCTAAAGCAAAGACGACATTAGCACCTTTTCATGTAAGCGTGCCTTGGTCACTAATCATTTGAAGTTCCTTAATCTGGAAAGGATTTTCTTTCCCTTAAGTGGTACCAAGTGCAAGAAACACTTTGAGTTTCGAGAGTGTTCAGTGAAAATTAATTGCACAACGTGGAACTTTCATTCAGAGGAATGGTGGTCTGAACAAACAAGGGGGACAAATGACTAAATGCTACTTGGCCTACTGATCAGAGGACTAGCGATCATGGAAAGCGCAGGGACAAAATTCAATGCAGAATACAATCAAGGAAAATCGTGGTTGTTTCTCATCCCAAAATTCAATTCATGAGCCCCAAAGTTCACTTGTTTAAGCTTTTTTCGTCCTAAAAAAAGATGTTCATAAAAACAAACATGTGATTTATTGCCCTACCTCTGGGAAACCTCTACTTTTCTCATTCAACGTTTACTTTTTTAAAAAATAAAAAATAAAAAAGAGTGAAGATATGTTTCGCTCGACATTGGCTCTCCTCAAATAGTAAGTCGACTATGACAATGGAAATTACCTCGCCTCACAGACGACTTGACAATGGAAATCACCTCGCCCGTGACTCATGTTTTCTAACATGATATATCACGGGTCACTCGCGCTTCGATATGGACAAATGATTGTGCACCAAGAAAGAAACGATAAATTGATGATTGAGTCGTAATACTAATCAAATGAATTCATTGATGACAGCATTTATCTTCAAAGAGCAAGAGCAAGTGTTCGATTGACAAAAGTAGATGTACGACAGGGATGGCTGTAAATAAACCGTTGGAAATGACAGGAAATAAAGAGTACGAAATTAAAGGATATTGTCATGACGAGTGCACGTGACTAACCTTCCACTGATCACTCTGGTCTGCCTTGACTTGCCCCGATCTAAAATCTTCCCTTCGGCTCGAGAAAATATTCAGCGGTAGCTTTTCACCACGTCATCATCTTACATGGAATGCATTTTTTTGCTTTTAGCCAATCATCACTTGACACATATGTTCTGATGTGGAGATAAATAAAATAAATTACAAATCTTATTCTCCTCTCTCTCTCTTCCTCCTCCCTCGTATTGTAGCCACCTCGCCGGCCGCTCTTATCAATTCCAGCTGCGGCTCCGCCGCAACCTCCATCCACGAGCCCTCCACCCCACTGTGGTCGCCGCGCCAGCCATGATCTGAGCTCCCTCCCTCCGCTGGAGCCCATTAACAATCGGGATCTCGACCTTGCTTGTCGCGGCCATGGACGAGGCTTTGTTTCAGATCTGGAAGTTGGCTTGCCGGTGAAGACGAAGACGAATAAAGGGAGTAGCAAGCGTATTGTGGGTTTCTGAGTTAACTTTAGCATTCAAGTTTGGGTTTTTTTTTTTTCCCTATTCTGGTGATGAGCTGCAATGGAAAAAAGGAGACCTTTTAGCATTCAAGCTTCTGGGTTTCCTTTTTCTTCCCCAGCTTCCACAAATTTCCCCAAACTCGAATTGTTTGCAGCCATGTCTTCTACATTTGGCCAAAAGGACAAGCCAAGAGGCCCACTGATTTTTACCCACGTTCCTTTGTAAACTCCTCCAAATCTCAGATCTTTTGGCTAAAAAGACAAAGCCTAGAGAACCACTGCCCCTTCCTTGTCTCAAAGATTTTTCCCCAGATTTTTTTTCTTCGAGCGACTTCTATTATTACCAGATTTTTGGCCATTTGCTCAAGGCCAAAAATGGGTAAAGATGACCATAAAGAAGACGAAGACGGAGGACCCCTTCCGGCGAAGTTGAAGCTGACAACGAGGACGACGGAGGCGGTGGTCTGGTTTGGACGCGCAGCGGTGTTGGCCTGGATGAGGATGAATAGAGAGAAAGACTTGATCTAAGTAGATTTTCATTTTTTTGTGATTCCACGTCAGAATATACGTGTCAAGTGATGATTCGCTAAAAGTAAAAAATGCACTCCACGTAGGATAATGACGTGGGGAGACGCAACGATCGAATATTTTCTCCCTTGACTCAATCAATGTCCGTGGTTGATTTTGAGTGCCGACAGGATATAAAAAAAGAAGTAAAAATCTACAAAAGAAAAAAGGTTGATGTCACAAAAAATTTTAAATTAGTGCACTTATGATAAATTTATTACAAATTAATTTTTTAACAACGAAAAACTCCAAATTGATATACCTGTGATAACTTTACTCTGTTAATTTTCGATAAATTTTACAGTCAAATCTCTGAATTGAATGACACATGATAGTTGATGAGTGTATCAATTTTGGGTTTTATCCTCCGTCTATCACAGGTATACCAGTTTGTGGTTTTCGCGATATTAATCCAATTTAAAAGAAGGTAAAATTGTCATAAATGTATAAGTTTAGATTTTTCGTGGTCAAAAAATTAATTTATGATAAATCTGTTATAAGTGTGCCAATTTGAGTTTTTTATGATAAAAAAATTAGTTTATGGTAAATTGATCACATGTGTACCAGTTTGAGGTTTTTTGTGGTATTAACCCAAAGGAAAATATAGTACAATAGAAAACAAAAGAAGTACGAATACAAAATTTCCTATTTACATTTTATATTTACAGTTGGCGACTACGTGGAATAGGAAATATATCTTTTATTACAATGCAGATTTGTTATAATTAGTACAATCTTTGAACATTTGCACGCACTGGATAAAGTCAACCGTATTAATAAGGTTGGGTAAAGTTATATCGATAATTAAAATGGTATCTTGCACTCAACTAGGCCGGAGATATCGACATCACACATCATTCTACACAAGTAAACACTTAGTACTAGAGCACCTTCTACACACCATCCTAGGGGTGAGCAAAAGGAAACACTTTGCATGGTCGGTTCTGGGCGATTCTCAGGAACATTGGTCCAATTCTCAATTCGTTTCTATCTTAAATTGTGAACAACCCAACCGGTTCGTTTATATCTTAGATTGTGAACAGCCTAACTGATTCGTTTCTATTTCTACTCATTTTTGTTTTTCTTTTAGTCATGTTCTTGCTCCTTGGGTTTTTATAAATACGGTCTCTACCTTGTCTAAAATCAATCTCATAGAAGAGCATCACCTTGCAGTCCTAACTGCTATCCATGAAAACCGGTAGTTCATGCTAATGAACAGAAGATAGAAGATTGCGATGACTTTGCAAGCCAATAACATTGTGCAAGAATCGGTTCCATTAGCCCACACGAGAACCGGACCGCCCGGAAATTGATCACCCCCACACCATCCCATTTGACAATAAAGCTTGTTTGTTAATTCAAGTAGGATTTAGTTCTAAAGACTCAATCAAGTCAAAAATTCACTTAAAGTGGTAAGTAAAGAGGGGTCTAATTTATTCGGCAGAAAATAATAATTATTGGCAACTATAATCCTACCAAACATGGTACTAAACCCAACCGATAAATTTATCATTATTCTATGTTTAGTAAGAAGACTATGATATTCGGGTATCAATTTTCAATTATCATCAAACTAACCTTTTATTCTTATTGTGAGCACTTAAGATTATCAACACTAAAATCAGAATTGAAAGTTTCTAACAACTTTCTTTTTTTTTTTTGGTAATCAAGGTGTCCACGCGGCCGGCCAGCGATGACTCAGTTAGAAACCGGCGGTGATGCGCGACTAATCCTCGAGTGACGCTAGCGCAGGACCCACTATCTCGGCGCCACACTTAAGAATCCCTAACGCCAGCGCTGGGATTTGAACTCCTACCCTTCGTGAGGGGAAGAGAGCCCCAAGCCAGCGCTGCCGCTGCGGGCAGTGGTTCTAACAACTTTCTTTCATTTGTATAAAAATACATTTAATCATGAAAAAGGTTTCGCTCAACAATCAATTCATCCGTATCTTTCTAAATTGTTTGGGAAAAATCCACAAAAGAAACCCCAAACTATGCCCTTTATGAAACATTTTCCCTAAACTTTTTTTTGACATAAAAAACCCCCAAAGTATGTGCACTCTCAAAAAATGTATCCTAAACTTTTTTTTGTGACATAAAAAATCCCAAACTTGTACTTACGAGACACATTTACCCTCTTTTAACATTCCGTCATATGATTTTTCAACCAAAACAAACTATTTTTATTTCACTCAAACCACATGAACGGCATGTTGATACGTTTGCTTTCCAGCAGCGCCTATATAGGCATATTTTTATCCATGTTTATTGATGAAATCTTGAAAGAGAGTAAATGTTTCACATAGGTACAAGTTTGAGACTTTTGATTTTACAAAAAAAAGTTTAAAATAAATGTGTATCACATTAAGCATGGTTTCGATTTTGTGGTGGCTTTTTCGCTAATTGTTTCGGTTACTCCATATCATGTGCAAGCCCACGGGATCCACAAGCCTTTGAAGACAAGCACCGGACTAAAGCTTATCTCATTCTCATCTCTTTGCTAGTGAGAGTCTCCGCAATCATCAGCTACATTATGTTCAACTAGTAATTTTGAAGAGGACAACAAGATCATGAAGCTCGTTGGGCAGTCACGTCTTCTTGATTTGGTTGATCATTAAAGCGATTTTGTTGAGTAAAGCAAACATGGATATAAAGTTTGATTTGAAGAAAGACACTGAAAAAATCACATATGATCTCAGCATTGCTCCAAGAGGTGATGCTCACTGCATATAACATATGATTCAGCCATAATTTCGGTCATCAACATAGGAAGAGCAACCGGCCAGTGCTTAGCAAAACCACGTCTTATCACTGCTCGAGCTCAAGGCTCCGCCAAAGAGCATCGAAGTACGTGTTAACTACCATGCATAACTTAGAACAAAAGCTAACTCCAATCTCGCATACAGCATTTAAACCGGGGAATTCGGTTTCACCAAACCCCTCATTACCTTTACCAGCCATCCCAGCGAATGCACCCACCCTGAACTCTCTAGTAGAACTTAAGAAAAGACCAGAAGAAGCGCCCACCATCCAAGCCCGACAGCCAAAGTGAATCCTGCATTCGCATTCCTGCCGGCCCGGGAAAACCACACCCGCACATCATCCACCACCGGCCCGCAGAGTGAGCTCATGTCGTCGCTCCTTGTGTTGTAGTACACGCTGTAGAACGCGATTCGCGTCCTCTCGGCCTTGGCTGTGAAGTTGACGCTCGCAGTTTGGAACGTCGAGTTCGAATTCAGGGTGTAATGGATGTTCTCGGCTTGATCCCCGGCAAATGCCATCACAGCAAGCGGTTGTTTGCACTTGTCACCGGCGTGGCCCAAGGCAAACGATAGGGTGTAATCTTTCTCAGGCTTCGTCTCGACCATTTGGGAGATTATGCCTTCCTTTCCCGAAAGGAGCTCGATAGCCCGCTTGCCCTGTGGAACTGAGAAATGGTAGGAGTCGATATAACGAACGGCCCGGTTGGACTCAACGTTCCAGCCAGGTAGGGAAGAGGTGTCCTCGTCGAGGTTGGTGGGGAGTAACACCCCGAGAGATGTGTTCCGGAACATCCACGGACCTTCTTCTAGGTCACCATTTAGCACAGCGTTATCTGCAAACAACAGAACAGCAAATTATGCCAGGGCATGAATGTGGTGGACTATAGGTTTTTTGATGGCAATGTGTAGAAAAAACAGAAACGGCGACCTCATTTCTAGGACTATGAATTAGAGAAACTTAAAATTCTTCTTTTCTCTCTTCATGAACATCTTTCTATCTTACCCAAAAAAAAACATCTTTTTATGAAAACAGGAAAAAAAAAAGTTTCCTCTGTTCGGCTAAACCTGAAAACTAAAGCAAGTTGCTCTGTCAAAAGAAGTTTTTTCTACCCTAAGAAAAGCATGTTCTTCACATATCTACCAACAAAAGATAAAAATGCTCTATGGTCAATACACACAGGACAGAGCGCATCACTCTCTCCTTTTCTGTAGATGACGTTTTAACAATTGCTCACTCGGGATGGTGAGTAACATAAGTTTGATGATATAGTTAAAAATAGGGTGAAATGTTGCAATAAACTCGTGAGATTGGGTAAATACTAAATGCCATTCTATTTCTAAAGCAAAGACGACATTAGCGCATTTTCATCTAAGCATGCCTTTATCCTAATTCATTTGAAGTTCTTCATCTGGAAAGGATTTTCTTCCCTTAAGTGGTAACCAAGTGCAAGAAATACTTGGAGAGTGTTCAGTGAAAAATTAATTGCACAACGTGGAACTTTCATTCAGAGGAATAGTGGTCTGAACAAACAAGGGGGACAAATGACTAAATGCTACTTGCCCTACTGATCAGAGGACTAAGCATTCATTTAAAGTGCAGGGACAAAATTCAATACAGAATACAATCAAGGAAAATCGTGGCTGTTTCTCATCCTAAAATTCAATTCATGAGACCCAAAGTTCACTTGCTCAAGCTTTTCTCGTCCTCAAAAAGATGTTTACATTCAGTTTTACAAGGTTTTCAAGCTTTTTTTTAGCTAAATACATTGGCCCTCGACTATCCATAAAAACAAACATGTGATCTATTGCCCTTTGTAAAGAAGAATGAAAATAGCAATGACCTTCAGTTGCTTCTCAGTGGGAGCATGCATATTGACAGATCAAGTTATTTTCGCATCATTGCAAGTTCCTAGTTTGAATTTAGTATTATATACTGTGCAGATGAGTTTGGTATTAAAGATCTTAAAATTGTGAGAACCCCCAAAAACCATTTTGTTTTGTTTTCTTTTTTTCCTTTTTTCTTTTTGTTGTTTGAAGTTTCAAAAGCAAAAGACTTTTGCCCAGGAAAGGGAAAACGTAGTACAGAGGAAAAGCATTCACTGTACTAGATTTTGAGCATTCCTAAGCAAAGGCCCAAATTTCTCCAATCTGGGTCCCCAGATTGACCATGAAATGAATCCAATGCGCGTGTATGGACCCGGTGCAAGAAAAGAAGTAACAAGTTCTTTTACCTTTGGGCCGATCGGGAGAGAAAAGCTTCTTGATCGCGATGTCGTCAATGATGGGCCCGCACGTCGGGTCGTCCTCCATCCCAGGGTTCCTGAACGCCAGCCTCACCTTGTCGTCCAGGGCCTCGAAGGCCCATGCATACGGGTCCCAACCCTGCACGCTGTACAGTGTCTGCAGGTCGATGGTCTGCGACGCCGACGGCGGGACCGACACGTTCAGCGACTCAAGCTGTGCGCACGTGCGGGCCGCGCTGAACGTGACGGAGTAAATCGACCCCTTCTCCACCGTCAGCTCCTGGCTGATCTCGGCGTCATTGCCCAGCCTTGCTGCGTGTGTGCCCTCCGGCACGATGAGGATCATCCCACCCTGCTTCTGCCCCGACTCCACGAGCTCGACGGTTCCGTTTGTCTTCCACCCAGGGATGGTCGCCGGGCCATCCGACACAACATCACTCGCGAAGCCACCCGATGGGGGTGTCTCGAAGTCGCCGTTTGTGATCAAGCCTGGAGGATATCGACCAAAAGTAATGAGCAAGTGACGGTCAATTTGGTTCAGCGTGACAATAGTAGCAGTTTCATTGTACATCATATACAAAACATTGATACCCTTATTTTCTTGTGTCACAACCCGGATGGATTTATTGACCAAATTAAGATCAAATTGGAATTTGGTTGGAATTTCATCAAAATGAAACTGACCATAGAGTGGAAGGGGTTAGAGAATTCGATGAAATGAACATATTTCTAGTGGTGTTATGCAAACCATATTAGCTAATGATATATACTTCATGTTTATTTATTTTAATTGAAAAATTCGAAACTGCATTATTTAGAATGAGGGTCTAATTTAATTATCAAATGCAACAAAAATATTAATAAAAAGAGCTACAAAAATTCCACTTATTCATGAAACAAAAATCTAAGCGAAAAATAAAGGAAGCAAAGCTAATGTTTCATTGTCAGGGAGATTTTGATAGCCATGAGACCAGCCTGTTCCTCTCAAACAACGGTACAAAAGAAGTGGCACTGTTTAAAGCATTCAGATCACACCAGCATACATTCCTCTCAAACAATGCACAGAACGCACATGACATCTACGAGTAAATCCAATGAAAAACAATGCTAAGATTCCCCGCAGCTTCTGCTGTCTTGTCGTGAAGATCATGTAACTTCACGGGTCATTTTTACCGTTAACCTAAGTATGATATGGAATGCACTAAAATAGCATGGAAGATCATATGGAGGAGTAATACATGTCGAAACTTGCATATTCTTGTTTTGAAAGATTTTAAATGTTCTGGAATGAAAAAAAGGAAAATGAAAAAAAGCTACAGAATTTGAAAAAAAATTGATATTATAAAAATGAAATAAAGAATTCACAGCGCATGTTTAACCCAAATATCAATTTCACGAAACTAAGGTGACCCAATAGGATGATGACACAAATAGTCCCTGAACTTAGACCTAATATGCAATGTAGTCCCTAAATTTTTAATTTTTTCAATATGGTTCGTGAACTTTGGTAGATATTCAACTTAGTTGATAAATTAAATGAAAAAATTGAATATTGTCCTTCCATCAATTCAAGTTCATGGACAACACATAGTCTAGGGACGAAACTGAACACGTACTAAAACTTCAGAGATCAATATTGCATATTGAGTTATCGTTCATGAATTATATTAAGCAAATTAATAATTCATGGACTATTTATGTATTTTCGCTAACCTAATAATATGAAAAAATGAGGGAAATAAAAGGAAAAACCGAAGAGTAAACAACAAAAACGAAAACGCGGAGGTACTGATAGAGGGCGACATGCGCCGCTCATATACGACAAAAGCGGTGGTGCGGTGCCAGCCACGGCGTCAACTTCGTGGGGCCCAACGGCGAGTACACTTATCTATTCGGGCCCCCCACTTCTTCAATTTCACAGTCAAGCCCCGCTTTGACCGACAAAAAGGTGAGCAGCTCGCCCTTATCACGGACCATCATCGGTTCACTCTTCTCGAGGTTGAATATTTTCGGGGACATTAATTAATAAGTAATAATTAATATAAATAACGAAAATGTGAAAAAAAAAACCTAAAAAAAAGGATAAAAATCGTCGGATGCCATGGAGCTCTGCGGAAAGTCACATTGCTTTTCTCAATTTAGAAAAAAGGAGCCTCTTATTTTGGCGGGAAGTGTCTTTTTCCCTCTCTTTTTTCCTTTTGAGAGAGAGAGAGATTATATATTTTCAATTCTAAACGCAATTTGGTACATGTACACATCTATTGGAGACAATGCCGCAAACCACACAAGATCCTACTATAGTTTATATTGATGCACTTCACATGTTAATGTACTTCGTCATTGGTCATAAAATCAACCAAAACCCTTACCTAAGTCTGTCAATTGGGCAAATGATCGGACCTAGATGGGTCTAACCAGGTAATCCGAGCTGAGGAAGAGAATAGATGGCCCTAGACCTGCTCATTAGCACATAGAACTCGGGCCAGCTAACAAGGCACTACGTTACATTTCATAGCTTATGTAGCTTAAGGACCGCACATATGATTCCTAGAATCATCATTTCATTTCTACTCAAGATTGTCACTTAATGCCAAGACCAGAGGACTATAACATGGACCTCTGAGGTGAGCCTATGGTACCTCGCGAATGTGCCTCCACAGACTTTCACCATTCAATTTTGCGCTCGAAAGGGGATCTAGCAAAATGTGCTCTTAGACGAATAGCCATTAAAGATTGCCGAGTGAGAATGCAAATATACTAAAAAATGCATTAAAACTGGGTATTTTTTTTTCCATTAATGATATTGCCAAGAGTGTACAGAAGTTGGACCAAACATAAATATGTTGCTGGTGAGTTCCCATTACAACCATTTAATGAAATAATTCGATGCGTGCGAAACCTTATTGATGGTCCTCCCATCCTTTATAGGGGCATGGGGCCGACCGTGACACTAAAGTCACATTAGTGCGCCCTAGCGAACACGTAGACTAAGAAAAATAAATTTCTTGGAACATGGTGAAACAAGACATTTTTTTAAAAAATAAATTCAACAAATTCGATCTGAATTAGAGACGCACGAAATTTTTCTGATTGAATTACTTTCTAGTCTTTAGGGCAATTATATAGCCTGTGACTTTTAATTCCTATCTGTCTAAATTTAATTGGTTGTAGGTCCAACCAGTAGACCCATATAATATGATTTGTGGGCCCACATCGATTTAAATTTCTACAACTAGAATTAGAAAACAGTGAACACGGCTAGGAGTACAATAAAGAGAGTACAGACGCCGTTTTTTATTTGTAAATCCTACTTAAATTAGATTCTACCATCCAGAAATTAAACTCAAACATATTTTTTTGGGCTAATTCAAAAAAAAAACCATCAACTTTATCTTGAGCGATAATACTAGGCTGGACCTTTTTTTATCTCAATGAGAAGCGTCAACTTTTACGGGAGTTCCAAATCTGACTCGAGCAATTTGAAAATTTCACATGGGATCAAATTTAGAATTCGAGTAAAAGTTGATATTTTTTATTGAGATAAAAAAAATTCGAGCTAAAATTATCACTCAATATAAAATTTATTCTTTTTTTGGAATTAATCCCATTTTCATTTTCCCATGAAAATGTCAAAATCCAAAATGAAGGGACCGGCCGTCCTTGGATACCAACGCAACCTGGCAAAGATTCCCGTTTCTTTATTTTTTTCTCAAAGTCATTTCTATCTCTTTTGCCTTAGGGTTCTCAAGAAAAAAAGCTAATAAAACAAGAACAAGAGAAATAAATACAGAGAAATCGTGTAAAATGCAAGCTGGTGAGCATAAAAAATCGTCAAGAAATCACAGTGGAAGCAACTTCCAGCGAGAGAACCAGCTCGACATCTGAACTGGGTGGAACCAAAGAAAGACAGAACGGTAACTAAAACAACAAATCTCACAACAAGAATCAGAACTGCACATGCGAAGGAATCAGACAATGAGGAACAGATCGGGCACACAGCATAACACAATGGCAATGGCAATGGCAATGGCAATGTGATTCAGAAATCGAGAGAGAGTACCATCTTCGGCCACGATTCGAGGCAGCCGATGAGCGAAGAGAAAGAGAAAGAGCGAGACCCATCTGATTTTCTCCGACCTTCCCACCATTTCCACCCCTCAATCTCTCTCTCTCTCTCTCTCTCTCCCTTCTGTGAGTAGAGTGGGATTGGGAGTGAGAAAACGAAGGGGGGAGAGGACGCCCTTTTATCCAAGATTCTGGTTCAGTAGCCTTCGTTTCGCAAAGAAAAAGACGACAGCTTTGTTTGGAGTACAACCAAATCAACTTTATTTGCCTTCTGTCGTAAATTAATGGAGAAAGAAAGGTTGTTCTGGACATTTTTTAATTGATTATTGTTTGATTTTTGGAGGTATAGTGGAAAGGAGAAAAAGGTCATTGTCAGTGGTTGCAATGTCCCAATTATTGTTCATCTGTTTTCTACTTTTTGGGAATTAAAAAAAAAACTCGACTTTAATGGTTTACGTGTTTTGGGAAGCGTGGTCTCTCTTTGGTCCTCGCGTGGGACCCGCCCACCGCCGGATCGCTGTGCCCGTACTTAATTAAAGAGCGCGTGAGCTTTTTTGCTTTATCATCTATTGTTTACAAAACATATATTTCAAAAGTGATATGCAATAGAATCATTTAAAAAGAAATAGTCCATATAACACGGTCCTAATTAGTAGGGATGTGCAATCGGACCGAATTTATCTAAAAATCAGACCAATTCACTCAAAAAATAGGTTCAAGAATCGGTTCTAACAAGAATCGGTCCGGGTGCCGGTTCCATTTCTTGGGAACCGGTTAGAACAGGTCTGATTTCCGATTCCAGGTAAAAATCAATCAAAACCTGTTTTAGAACTGGTTTTAAAATCGATTTTGAGATAATGTACAAAAAAGTAAAAAGCCTATATCAGGTTACCCTACTTCACCAGTTTTAGAACCGATTTCCGATTTAATATTGGAATATGTTTCACAACTATGAGTGAAACAGCACGGCGCTTAAAGTCATCTAAATATTGTATGATTCAGATGAGATATATAGACATTTTTCTAATGAGAGCATATGCCTTACCGCTAAGTCTCTTGATTTTTCTTTCAAGATTTTTCATTCGGAAACAGAAGTGATGAGTTATCTTATTATGGCGTAAAATAAAGAGCTAAACATGTTGAATAAATTTCTTGGAAATGTAACTCTTAAAGATTTATGTGATTGGACTATGTCTTGCCACATAGTGCTTTTGGATTGTTGATAAAAAAAATTATAAAAAGGTTAACGCGATAAAAAAAATTCTCAAATTAATATACTTACGATAAATTTACTATATGCTGATTTTCGTTAAATTTTACTTTCAAATTACTGAGTTGAATGACACATTACAGTTGGCAAATGTACCGGTTTTGAATTTTACCCTTTGTTTGTCATAAGTATACTAGTTTGTGATTTTTTTTTGTATTAATCCAATTTAATAGAAGGTAAATTTATCACAAATGTATCAGTTTAGAGTTTTTGGTAGTCAAAATATTAGTTTAGGTAAATTTATCATAGGTGTACCAGTTTAAGATTTTTCGTGATATTAACCCTTTATAAAAAGAAGATATCAATGAACTTCTATGAAATGGTTGTCATCAATGAACCGACCTAGGGTAGGCAACACCCAAGAATCAAGCCTAATGCATTATTGCCGTAAATGTATGCCCAATATCTTAAGTAGCACTAAGCTAAGCTTTTGATGAAATAAACTTGTCCAAATCCTATATGTTCCTTAGGCTCATTTGTCCCGGTCAAGCTTTAAGAAGACCATAGACTATCAGACCCTTTGAGTTAAGGGTGGGCATAGGGTGGGTCGGCGGTTCCTATCCTAGAATCGGAAACCACTCAATAAGGACCGGTTTCGAAAAATTGAAATTGGAAACCACCTGTTGGTTCCATGGACCTACTCAGGGATTGGACCGTCAATGCAGTCCGATTCCCAGAAGGGTCCATGAACCCGGTTCCACTAAGTTCCACGGGACACCCAGCCATGACGTACCTAATCTTGATGACGCAAATCCGATAATAGTGGCGTTTGATGCATTCCCCCTCTCGACAAGTTGGAGAGGAATTTCAAGCCAAAGTAAAGCAAAAAGCAAAGAACTTCCATCTCAACCAAAACCATGCCATGAACACAAAGTTTCTCCCCAGCGAGCAGCTATAGTTATTTACCACTCCATTATAGCAATTCATATGACAACTGAATTTTCAGTAGCTAATGATGATAAATCTTCAAAAAGCACTAGAGTGGAAGTTGTGCTATTAGAATACCTTGTTGTGCATCAAAACACCAACAGCATAGTCAGTTGCATGGGGCAGCATCCATGAAGATGACAAAGTCTAAAGAGAGTCATTAGATAAATACATAATCATTAGAGTGTCAGTGAAGCTATATTCTGAACAGATACAAAACCAGACATTGAGAGTCGAGGCTATGAGTCGATGGGAGTTAAGCTTGAGAGGCGAGACCATGAGTTGAGAGATGAAGACGGAGAGACTGAGGTGAGAGTGAGACACTGAGATGAGAGAGAGTACAAACCAAGACGAGAGTGAGACAATGAGAGTTTGAGACGCGATGAGCGAGTTTCAGATTAGGGCCTTTAGGATTTTCATTTTTTTAAAAATTAAATATAATATATATAAACACACATGTATACACATACTGGTCCGGGTTGATAGTTCCACACCTAGTACCCACCGGTTCTAGGTCGATCCTGTCTAGTTCCTGCCGATTCCCGGTTCCTTTGCAAACTCCTACTTTGAGTGTCCAATGGACATAGGTTTACCTAAATTGATTAATGCCAACTCTGGTTTGGCATTTGAGTTCATAATTGTATCTAGATCCCGTTTATTACTCGAACCTAGGATTTGAGAGAATTCTAGGGACCAAGATGTTACTAGCCAATGACCCTTCGGTTTGCAAGTTTAAGGTGCTATACATTGGCGACTCCACAGGTGATGCTAGAAATGACATAGAGGGTTCAAATCGCATTCGACTCTTTTGGTGGGCAAGGCAAAGAGGACCAGCCTCTCATGCAAGCCGAGGAGGTTTTGGTTAATGTGCCCCCTGTAATATCTGAGGAAGAAGAGAGAGATCCACAAAAGGCGTTTGACCAAAATGGAAGAAAAGCTGAAGGACATTTTAAGGGGCCAATGAATTCACCAAGCTAATTGGCTTAGAGATTGGATTATTCTTTGATAAGGAAATTCTTGAGAAATTCAAAAAACCCGAATCTACAAAGGATGAAGGGACCAGATTCCCACTCGTCCATCTTATTGTATGGGGTAAAGTGTTAGATGTATGCCCTAAAGTTACCATGTAATAGTTACATGTTAGGGATTTAAGTTGTACTTTCAATTACATTTTTTTAGTTTATTTAATGGCAATGACGTATTCATTCATTTGTCCAATTATTTAAATATATGAATAATTTCATAAGATCAGTTGTAACTGAACCTATATTTGAGACATTAAGAATATATGTGACAGGTTCATAGTTAGATTGAATTTTTAAATTGTTCACGGTCGATAGATCATTGAGTGGATATTAATGATCGTGTTAAGACTGGTGTGTTTGTAACGTCATCAATAAGTATTGGATACTTAGGAGAATGACGAATTACAAGTCATTGGATATTGCGATACCCAAGTTAGAACAGAGGTGCTTGTATTAGACAAGTTCACTGAACGTGACATGCATAGAACGATTAGCAACATGGAAGCTTTTAGCGTGGTCAATGTCTAATCGTTTGTGCTCTGGTCTTGTGTAAATAATCCTTAGACCTGAGGTACAGTATTGACTTGTATGTTGGACAGCTATGGTTCACATGTGCGCATATTGCAAGTTCGTTGATCCGTCTCTATACTTGATGGTCATAGTTCGTTCACATACGAAGTTACACGTGTGTGCAAAATGGAATCTGTCTCCTTGTTACATGCAAGGTACAATAATGATGTCCTATGCGATCTAATCTTGACACTGCAATTAAGATCCTCGGCCCGGGTTGTAACCGAGAATGAACTGTTCATGTCTCATATAAAATGCATGTCAATTAGGTCTGTGCATATGATTGAATTAGTGGCTTGACAAATATTCCATGATCTTTGTTCGATCGGGACATAGTAAGACAGAGGGATTGAATTACACTATAGCCAAAGCTAATATGTTCATTATGTTCTTAAAGCATTCACACTGTCTAGGTAGCCATGACATATTGCTAGATGTCAATAATGGCTTGTAGGACCTAGAGGTTGATCGGAACAATCAATTCTCTTGAGAATACTAATGTGTTAGTGCAAGTCTTACTATCAGCTCAGTGATGAACCTAGGGATGTCACATACCATAATCAATTTACGGTGACGTTGAATGGAAGATGCGATATTGCAAATATGTTTGTAATTATAGAAATCGATTAGTCATATTGAAATTAAATTAAATGTGATTTAATTTTATTTTATTTTAGTCATAAGCGTGCGTGCATATGATGCACACACAAACCTAAAGTGGACACATGTTAATGTGACAAATGATCTTGCACTCTTAAATATATGAAATTGTATAAATTAAAAGTGTACACAATCAACATTTGTTGACTGTGTGCAGCACACGATCAGCTCCTTGCTAATCATGTGTATTTTAATTTTAAAATAATAATTAATTAATCGTGAATCTCCACAGTCAACAACGGTTGCTGACCATGGGAAATCCCCACGACCAACAACGGTTGTTGGTCGTGTGCTAAATGCACACACTATTAGCAATGGTCGCTGATCGGCTAAAGTATACCCACGTGATTAGCAATTGTTGCTGATCACGCATATAAGGTAGTATTGGCAAAAGTTGCTAAGAATAGAAGAAAAAGAGTGCAAAAAAATGAGAAGTGCAATGTGTGTTCGTGAGAGTTAAAAATTACATTTTTTCTCTTTCGGCGCTGTGACTGAAATATTGAGAGTGCAGAGAATTGTCGCCACGAGATTGCTAGCACAATTATAGTGGTGATTACTCACAAGTTCTTTCTTCCATTCATCACGCAATTGGTGGCGTGTTTGAACTAGATATCTGACGGTCGTGGGGCTTGAACTGAAGAACATCCGAACCGAAATCGTTTTGGGCACGCTACGAAAGGTAATCCGTTTAACCCTCTGTGGTCTTCCATTTTTTTTTATTGAAACGCACAAACAATGCCTTTGAAGATACATGTATGGTTATATCTTTCCATTGTGTTTATATTTAATTTTAACTATGCATGTTCTGTAGAAAACCAACAATGGTATCAGAGCCAATCCTTAGGCGTTCTCGTGCGTTTAATTGATTTTGGTTCACATATATTTTTTGCGATCCAATGGCCAATTTATGTTTGTTGAGAGAATTGATTGCTCTTAAGTGGCCTATAGAAGTTAATTAATTTAGATGATAAATTTGATTAACTGAGCAAAAGATTGGAACTAAATCAATTTTTGAATAAAAAATTCGTAGCTTATTTTCTTTTGCATTTGTCTTCTACAAAATGATTCGTGAATATGAATCTAGAGGCGACAACACTACCATCACTTGGAATCACACACGTGAAATTTGTTTCACCGGTTTTGATTTATTGACACGACTTACGTTGCTCGGCCATGAATTTGATTCGGTGTAGAATTTTATTTGTACCTTTCAGAGTTTTAAATTTAGAATTTATGGCTCGCGAGGAAGGGTGGTGATCATGAAAAAACCCCTAATCAATATGATTGATGTATGGATGAATGTATGATGATTACAGGTATTTTTGGGGTTGTAATTATTAAATGGAGGCCGTGTCCTTCTTATTTTTCATGTAATGTATTTTTAGTATAGTTTAGTATAATCAATTGTTGGCATAAACATTACGAGAGGAGGAGCCATTAAGCCAAAGAGCTCTATGGGCCTGGTCCATGAAAAGTTCGAGGATCCAAGAACAAGTAAAGAGTAGGTCTCTATTATTAAAACATTAAAATGGCTAAATGGGGCTCATTAGCTTGAGACCCATTGAGCCATAATTCCATGATCGCCACGTAGGACAGATATTTATGCATTTGATATCTGTTTATTTATTCAGTTGTTATGCATGTTAAACAGGTTAATGTGCAAAATGAGACTATCAATAATGACCAAAACCTCCTTATTAATTATATTAAGTCGAAACGGGTTTCGAACTCGTGACCTTCCATTGTCGTGGTTTGGTCCAACATTATATTGGTTGATTGACCGGCTATGGATACATAAGGGTCAATTACCATTATGATGTTGTGGGGTTGGAGCTGAACGATATCCAATAACTGTCAAGTGAGGGGATCATTTGTGTTTTCAATACTTGCATGAAATGATGGACTAGACTTAACTATGATTATGATGTCAATAATTGTCAGGTGAGACTTTCATGGTCTATAGGTCGAAGTTATGATTGGGACTTGCATATGATGCGTTGAACAAGTTGGTTCACTCACTAAGTTCATAGAACACCAATAATTATCATGTTAGATGGGCTATGGGCTGATGGGACACCAATCCCCACTAGTAATCTTTACCCAACAAAGATTACCGTTTTCCATTTTAAGGAGTATGGGATTCAAAAAATTTAGTGGGAGGCACTATTAATTTTAAAGGCCAAAATGAAATAGTTATTTTGAAAGACAACGGCTAACAATTTATTTTTTGCATAGATATATTATTACTCTGAAAATGGTGACCATAAACCCACTCGCTTCTATACTTGACAAGAATTGTTTGACTGGACCCCATGTCACTAACTGGGTGAGGAATTTGAGTATTGTTCTCAATTCGGAAAAAATCGGGTATGTGCTTGATCAAAAGATGCTATACTCCTTTTTTGAGGGTGAGACCCAAGAGGAGCGCATCACTTATGATAAATGGCGTGATGATGACTCAAAACTTAGGTCATATATGCTTGCTTTAATGACCAATGCATTGCAAAAGAAGTATGAAACTATGGAAGATGCTAGGTCGATCATCTTGCACTTAAAAGAATATTTTGATGAGAATGGTCGAACCTCTAGATATGAGATATCTAAGGCATTGTACCGTATGAGAATGGCTGAAGGATCATTAATTAATATGATCATGCTTTGAAAATGATCTGGCACATCGAAGAGTTGGCTAGGCTTAATCTTGTTATAGATAATGAGTTAGCTGTGGATTTGATCCTCCAATCTCTACTCGATTCCTTCTCTGGTTTTGTCTAAAACTTCCATATGCATAAGATGGAGAAAACTTTTGCTGAGTTACATAACATGTTGGTATTTTATGAGAAGAAAATGCACAACACAAGGCCCAATGTGGTGGTTATGGTTAAGGCTTCTTCTTCAAAGAGTAAGACTGTTTTGAAAAAAAAAAGAAATGGAAGAGGCCTAAGAAACATGCTGTGCGATCAAAGCCCAAGATTGAAAAAAGGAATGGTCATTACTGTGGTGTCAAAGGGCATTGGAGGAGGACTTACAAGAAGTACCTCGCGAGCTTAAAGGTCAAGCCTAGGGACCAACCTTGCGAAGGTATGATGTCTATGCTTATTGAAATTAATCTTATGGTTAATGCTGAATTCAACGTATGGGTTCTAGATTCTGCTGCAACCTTACATAATTGTATGTCTTTGCAGAATCTGGAAATAAATAGGATGTTGGGGCGAAATGAAATTGTCCTGACATTTGCAAATGGAGCAAGAGTTGCTGTGTTAGCTATAGGGACTTTTCGTTTATATTTGCCTTCTGGACATGTATTGATATTGAAAAATTGATTGCATTATGAGAATGCTGTTAGGAACATTATCTCTATACCTCATTTGAGTAAAGAGAATTATGAATTCTCTTTTGCTGATGATGTATGTTCTTTTTATCATAATAGAAGATGTATTGGTTCTAGCTTATTAACCAATAATCTTTACACCATTACAATGTCCGGTAATGCGATTACCAATGCCAATAAGCAATACAATAATGATATAAATGCCATAACTAATAAACACCTTAGAGATAGTCCAAACCCAAAGTATGTCTGGCATCTCCGGTTAGGTCATATTGGAGAAGATAGAATTAATAAGTTGAGTAATGATGGGTATATTGATCCATCAATGTTTGAGCCATACTCGGCTTGTGAGGTACGTCTTCTAGGAAAAATGACCAAAACGCCTTTTATGGGACATAGTGCGCGAGTTATTGACATACTGGGATTGATACATACAGATGTATATGGTCCAATTAATGAAAATGCTAGATATGGTTATTCTTACTTCATTACCTTCACCGATGATCAGTGACGGTATGGTTATTTGTACTTAATGAAGTATAAATCCGAATCTTTTGAAAAGTTCAAGGAATTCAAGGCTGAAGTTGAGAAACAAACAAGAAAATGTGTAACAGCTTGAATTTCGATGTAATTCCGGGATCAATAAAATTGACATTATTTTGCATTTCATTTTAGTACGTCTCGCCCAGAGCTGATCACTCTCGGGATACTAATCAATGGAGTATGGCTAACTGGAAAAACGGTATGTGGACTAGGGACTCGATCGTGAATCGAATACCAATCACGAGAAATGATGAAGGAATATTTTGGGTTGACGTGGGTCGATCTTAGGAAAAGTAATAGATTTGGTTTGGCCAAGGCCAACGATGTACAATCGAATCGCAGGTGATTTTGCACGATCGAAAGTGCACGTGACCCAACCAGTCATGAACTTAAACTGAACAATTGCGACCTCTGGGACTAGTGATAGTTTCTCATCCTCTCAATAATCAGGACTGTTATGACTCAGATAACCCTAGGTCGATACGCGTAACTCCTGAATAGCCACCCGTTAGTGAGAGAACCTGAAATTGAAAATTTAGCGAGTTTTGGTCACGAAATTGAACCCGAACTTCGATGTCGATTTTCGAAGGCTTGTACGACTATTTTTGCGATTCCGATGCCATATTATGTTGGCCACACACATTTGGGGTTGGTATGGGCGAAAAATGAAATTTCGACCCGGGATCAGAAAAATGACCATTTTGCCCTTAGGCCAAAATTGATTTCGAATTTTTGGAGAAATTAAGGAATTAATTAATTTTGGATTTATCTCAATTATTGGACCTAAAGACTATTTTACCCTTGCATTATTGGATTGGGTTAAATCAAGACCATTGGATTAAGGGTATTTAAGTCAAATTGCCTGCATGTGCGACATGTGGCACCCACTATGCCACCTTATTTGACCAAGTGGACCTTATTCTCTCTCTCCTCACCCCTCATTCAGCCGACCCTCTTCTTCCTCTCCCCCTCCACGACCGACTTTCCCTCTTTCTTGGCCATCCACGCCGGATCGCCACCGCCATGCCGTGGTGCCGGAGCTTCGCCTGTCCCTGCCGTGCCACTATACCACCTCACCATCGCCCTCAGCCCGTCCTTCCTCTCTCTCTCTCTCTCTCCATCATCGGCGTGAAGATCACCGCCGAACAGCCCAGCCGTGAGGACCACCGCCGAGCGCCGCTGGAGCCGCCGTGCTTACCACCGTCCATGCCGATTAGCCACCACCGTCACCCTCACCAACCCACTTTCCCCTAATCGTCAGCATCTTTGCCGCCGTATGGATTAACCGTGATCGACGACTGCCGTAAGCTGTCATCATCAAGACTACTGTCGTTCGCTGTTCGCCAGAACCCGCCGCCAATTACATTCTTCACCAGTGATCGGTTGCCGTTCCTCGTCAGTGTGGTCTAGAATTAAGTGAGTGTACCTCCTAAACTCGAACTAGGATTGATAGTGTATTTTCAAGACTGGGTTGAGTAAGTTAGTGTGTATTAAGAGCGACTCAGGAATCCATTGGTAGAAATTGACATCGGGACAAATTTGATGGATTAATGAGATTATTTGAGGACAAATAGGGGTTCCGGAGTGGCTGATTTGGGGACTAATCAGTGAAGGATTATCGGACGGTAATAAGCAGATTTGGAATTGATTTGGGAAAAATTGCCGGGATTGCCCGGGGTGATAGACTGTTGGTTGCATTGTGAATTATTTGTGCTTAATTGAGAGATTTCGTAATTGCCATGTTGCGTGCTCGTGTGACCGAACCGTGCGAAGTGTGATTGGCCAATTGACGGCTTGTACTGAGTAATGAATTATGAAGTGTGTATTGGGCTGCATGGTAATAGTTGGCCAAGTGAGCATGTTGTTTGTGACTTGAGCACCATGTGATGATATTAATTTGACTAAGTGCCTGAATTATGCACGATACTCATGGTGCATTGTGATGCATTGCATAGTCACGCATTGTGTATGCCTAGTGTGAGGCGTGTGATGAAATTGTGCGAGATTGCGTGCCTATCATGAACATGTGATCACCTAATTATGCCTTGGTGCATTTTACGCGGGGTTCAGATAATAACTGGCTGTGTGTATGTATGATCACATTTCGCCCTGATGGGTGTTACGCGGGGTGTGCCGTCCTCATGCACTTTGTAGTAGGACGAAGCCCGGTTCATCGGAAGACGACCAACCTCATGAACTTTGTAGTAGGCTCTCATTCGTAAGGAGATCAGTGTTGCGCCTCATGCACTTTGTAGTAGGCTAGAGACACTGGACCGGGAGCATTTTTACGTTGGCCACGGAGTGTTATGTTTAAAAAGAAAGAGACCTCATGCACTTTGTAGGTTGAAATGAACATGGCATGATAATGACAATTACATGCATAAGAATGCTTAGGCTAGTGTGCGAGGGTGCGAGACTCGGTGAATGGCATGTGATATGAACACGGATGAGCGTGAGCATGCGTATGATGTGCGCATGGATAGTGTGCTCGTGTATGTGAGTTGATCAGTATATTGAGATGTTTAACCTGTAGGGTCAGCTAGGTAAGTGATCGGGGCTTGAAGGCCCAGGTTGAAGGATGATTGTGATTTGTATGGCTATGCTGGTTGTGTTATGCCTGTCAGGAGAATACATGTTAGCCTAACCTAGGTCTAAGGGTTATACTCGCTGAGATTCGTCTCAGGGTTGTTATAACCCACCTTTTCAAATCTCTAGTATTGAGCATGGTGAGGCTGCCACCTCTTTTTAGGATCCCTACGCAGATCCACTCTACTTCAAGAGTATACCCATCAGGGAATGGGGAAGCTTATGTGAGATACCACTCTGTAGTATTTGTAAATGTGGGTGAGTATTTTTATCAGACTCAAGAGTACGTGGCTTGATGCCTGAAAGAGGTGGATGGAAACATTGGACGACCTCTTGAGACCTTTGACGTCCCAGTAGATATAGGTGGGGTGATAATACCCTAGATGGCTGATGGTGAGATTGTGGATCCCCCAACCGTAGAGGAGCCAGTGGCTATGAATCAGGAGCCCGGGGTATGGTACGATGACCCCAAGCCGATGGACGAGGAGGAGATCGAGCAGGAGTCGGAGCCTATGGATTAAGACCTGAGCGAGGACGGAGAGGTTGCTGAGTTGGGTTCGGACATGGAAGTAGGGTTAGATAAAGAGTTATGACTGTATCTAGATCTAGAGCTTGAGATGGATTCGGAGGACGAACGAGTAGTAGCCTAGGCCATAGAGTTGGAGGAGTCGGGGTCTAGTGAGGATGTTTCCGAGGAGTCGTTAGATAATTCTATCGAGTCCTTAGATTCGGACTGGGAGCAGTAGTGCAGAGTGGAGTGATAGGAGTGGAGGCTCTTCCTTTTTAATGATAGTCCTCCCTGTAGGCTCAGTAGACTTATCCCAACCATCTAGCCCATTTTTGTTAAACAATGGCTATTTTTGGTTAATCTCTGTATAGTTTGGATTATGTATGCAAATATTGTAAAAATAGCTTTCTTTAATAATATATAAAGTGTATATATTTTCAGCTGCGTTGGTTGTTGTTTGGCTATCCTTGACTCATAACTATATTGTTAGGGTGCTATCTATTTATTTGCTTCCGCTTGTGCTTGCTCTCTGATGGGCGTTGGGTCGGCGACGCTTCCTGAGACGTCGCGAACATATCGACCAAGGTAGGGATGTTGCGTGCCGTGGGTTTGGGGCATGACATCCCCATTTGATTTGGTATCAGAGCAAGGTTAGCTCAGTCCAATTCGATTGAAGCCTGAAGTGATAAGGAGCAATGAGACCTTGGGTAGCTAGTAGGGTGACCTTGTGTGCTACATGTACCTCCTGACAGTTGTGTTTGATTGAGTGTTTATTGGTGTGACCCTTAAAGTGCAGGTGCGGCAGGACTAGAGGTGAGTATGTGAACTCCTTGGGTAAAGTGTAGATTGGCTTTTGTTAGGCCGCATATGGGTTGTTGATTGTTGTTTTGATACTTGCCTAGGACTTAGACTGGGATAGATTGGTTTAAGTCTTTAATTCCTTAGTGGAATTTTAGCAGGTAGTTGAGTAACGGAAATTGTGAGGATGAGTAGAAGAAGAGGAAAGGAACCCTAAGGCCAGTCTAGCTTGGGAGGCCAAGAGGCCAAAGATCCCATATTTGATGAAGTGATGGAGACTCTACGGGAGATATGGCATATTATGGGAATGCAAGCTCAGGAAAGGGCCGTAGCTTATACACAGGCTGCTGAGGCCGCACCGATTACTGGTAATGGAGGAAATCAAGCTCAACATGGGCAAGCTCAACCAGTAGGGAATAGGCAGATGCCCCAATTGGTAGAACAATTCATAAAGTTGAAGCCACCTAAGTTTCGTGGTCGTGGTGATCTAGAGATTGAACCGAGATGAATGGAAGAACTGGAGAAAACTTTTAAGGTTTTGGGGTGCAACGATGAAGAGAAGGTAACATTGACGGTTTATCAGCTTCAGGACGGTGCTAATGATTGATGGAATGCCACCAAAGGTAGAGTATTTCTAGAAGGGACGGCCCGGATTTGAGCTACGTTTGTTGAGAACTTTTATGAAATGTATTTCTCGGAGAACGCCTAGGAAAAGAAGTTGATGGAGTTTATGCGTTTGCGCCAAAGTCAGATGACTGTTGACTAGTATGAAGCGGAATTTGCAAGGTTGGCGAAGTTTGCACCGACTATGGTAGAAAATACGCGAGATAGAGCTCGGAGATTCCGGGATGGACTAAAGCCGGATCTTCGGAGCCTGATTTTGTCTCATGATATCAAGGATTACGGGGAGATGCATAGACGGGCTCAGATTATGGAGCGGGATCAGCAGGAAAGGGCAACCGCTTTGGGATCGCAGTTTGCTCAGAATAGAGATAACCGTCGTCTTGGGAAGAAGCCAATGGTTGGCAATTGACGATTTGTTCCACCAGTTAGGAGAAATATTGAGAAACCGAGTCCCTAGCCGAGTAGATATGGAGCATGTTTTAAGTACGGGAGTATGGAGCATCAGATTCACAATTGCCTGCAGATTCATCCCTTAGGACCACCTATGATGTCCCAACAGTAGCCCCGAACAGGGAATCAAGCTGGAAATCCCCTACCGGCTAATCAGAGGCGACTGCCAGCTCGAGGAACGGTCTATGCTATAGAGCGCAAGGAAGTTGAGAATACGCCGGGCGTGGTCACAGATGCGATCTCCTTATGTGATCACGCCGCTTATGCATTGTTTGATCCAAGAGCAACCCATTCTTTCATTTCAGAGTAGTTTATTAAGTTGGTCAGTATGGAACGAGTGTTGCTTGAAAATGTGCTTTATGTGTCGGCATCCATGAATGATAGGGTGCTAGTCTCTTTTGAATGCCCTAAATGTAAGATAATTATTGGGGGTAAGGAAAAGAGTATCGACTTGGCAGTATTGGCCATGTTCGATTTTGATGTGATCATTGGGATGGACTGATTAGTCCAGCAAAAAGCTGTATTAGATTGCAGTGATAGGACAATCCAATTTAATTCGAATGGACGTCCTAGTTTTGTGTTTTAAGGAAATCGAGGAGGAACCTCGATCCCTTGGATTTCCTCGCTTGAGATGAATAAGTTGTTGGATGAGAGGTGTGGAGGATATTCAGTGAATGTTGTGGATTCGACAGTGACGAAATCTAAGTTGGAGGATATACTCGTAGTATGCAATTTCCTTGAAGTTTTTCCTCAGGAATTGCCGTGTTTATTGCTTGAGCGAGAGGTGGAGTGTTTGATTGAATTGACCCCTAGGATGGAGCCGATTTCGAAGGCACCATATCGGATGTCCTTATCAGAATTGAAGGAGTTGAAAGTGTAAATATAGGAATTGTTGGACAAGGGTTTTATTTGCCCTGGTGCGTCTCTATGGAGAGCGCTAGTCCTGTTTGTGAGAAAGAAAGATGGAACTCTGAGGCTGTGTATAGATTATCGGCAGTTGAATCAAGTGACTGTGAAGAACAAGTATTCGCTACCGAGCATTGATGATTTATTTGATCAGTTATAAGGAGCCTTAGTGTTCTCCAAAATAGATCTAAGGACCGAGTATCATCAACTGAGAATTAAGAACGAGGACGTCCCTAAGACTGCTTTCAGGATTAGATACGGGCATTATGAATTTACGGTTATGCCATTTGGATTAACGAATGCCCCAGTTACTTTTATGGATTTGATGAATCGAGTGTTCAAAGAATTCCTGGATCAGTTCGTGATAGTTTTCATCGATGATATAGTAGTGTATTCTTAGAGCCCCAAGGAGCATGAGGTACACTTGGCTGAAGTATTACGGACTTTAAGAGAACACGCGTTGTATGTCAAGTTCAGCAAGTGTGAGTTTTGGCTTAACCGAGTAGGGTTTCTTGGAAATATCGTTTCTGGAGATGGGATTTCTATAGATCCAGCAAAGATTGAAGCAGTGACTAAATGGCCTAGACCGACATCGGTAACAGAGATCAGGAGCTTCCTAGGCTTGACTAGCTATTATAGGCGATTCGTAGAAGGATTATCATCGATAACCACGCCACTAACAATGCTGCTTAAAAAGGAGACAAAGTTTGAATGGGATGATAAAAGTGAGAGAAGGTTCCAAGAGCTGAAGCATAGGTTAACAATTGCTCCAGTGTTGACCATTCCATCTGGACCTAGAGGATTCGAAATCTATAGTGATGCTTCTTTGAGAGGGCTTGGATATGTTTTGATGCAGCATGGAAAAGTGATAGCATATTCATCACGCTAGTTAAGGCCGCATGAGATGAATTATCCGACGCATGATTTGGAACTAGCTACTATCATTTTTGCCCTCAAAATCTAGAGACATTATTTGTGTGGAGAGAAGTTCTAGATTTATACAGATCATCAAAGCCTAAAATATTTGTTTTCGTAGAAGGAATTGAACATGAGGCAGCGCCGATGGATGGAGCTTCTAAAGGACTATGATTGCGACATCTTGGATCACCCGAGTAAGGCGATTCGAGTTGCTAATGCCTTAAGTCGCAAGTCTAGTATGGCGCACCTAATGGTCAAGGAATGGATGTTATTAGAAAGGCTCAGAGATTCAGAGTTCAAATTTGAAGTGAGCCGAATGTCCAATCTGTTAGCTGCATTAGGAATTGAGCCGGAGATCCAAACTAGAATCAAGGAACTACAATCTACGGACCAAGAGATTCAGAGAATTATTGAGTTAGATGCCGCTGAGAGGAAGTCAGACTTTCAGGTGAGCGAGAATGGAATCTTAAAGTTCTGAGGAAGGGTGTGTGTGCCGGATGACATAGAGCTTAAAGAGGAAATTTTTATCAGAAACTCATAGGAGCAATTATAGTATCCACCGAGGCAACGTGAAAATGTATCAGAATCTACGGCAACATTATTGGTGGAATAGAATGAAGGCAGATATGGCCAAATATGTGGCCAAGTGCTTGACGTGCCAACAAGTGAAGGCACAGCATTGCAAGCCAGGTGGCTTATTGAGACCATTAGAGATCCCTGAATGGAAATGGGAATATATCACAATGGATTTTATGATGGGATTACCCCGAAGCTAGAGAGGACATGACTCGATATGGGTCATAGTGGATCAATTAACTAAGTCAGTGCACTTTCTGGCAGTGCGAAAGGATTTTGAGCTGGAAAAGTATGCAGAATTATATGTGCGGCAAATAGTACGTCTTCATGGAGTGTTACTGACGATCACGTCAGATCGTGATCCAAGGTTTACAGCCAATTTTTGGAAGAGTCTGCAAGTGGCCATAGGAACGAAGTTGCAGTTTAGTACTGCTTATCATCCACAGACGGATGGCCAATCGGAAAGAACGATTCAAACTCTGGAAGATATGTTGAGAGCCTGTGTATTGGATTTCCAAGGCAAATGGGAAGAACAATTACATTTAGTGGAATTTGCCTATAATAATAGCTACAAACAGAGTATTTAGATGGTACCGTTTGAGGCCTTATATTATAGAGCTTGTAGAACGTCATTATGTTGGGACGAAATTGGTGAGCAAATTATAACAGGCCTAGAGTTACTACAACAGACTGTGGAAGCCATTGGAACTATTCGGGATAGATTGAGGACAACACAAAGTCGCCAAAAGAGTTATGCCAACAGGAGATGACGACCCTTGGAGTTTCAAGTGGGAGATCATGTATTTCTCAACGTGTTGCCAATGAAAGGATTATCCCAATTTGGCAAGAAAGGAAAGCTCAGCCCAAGGTACGTCGGGCCATTTGAGATATTGGAAAAAATTAGTGATATGGCTTACCGACTTGCCTTGCCGCCTAACTTGTCCCAAGTGCACAATGTTTTTCACGTGTCGATGTTGAGAAAGTATGAGCCAGACCCGATCCACGTTTTAAGGTATGAGGAGATAGACGTGGACGGCAAAGTATTGTACGTGGAGAGACCAATCAGGATCGAAGATAGAAAAGATCGAGTGCTGAGGAGCAAGACGATTCCGATGGTCAAGATCGTTTAGGAGCACCACGGAACGGAAGGTGCCACGTGAGAAAGTGAAAAAGCTATGAGGCATCAATACTCCCAATTATTTAAGTAGATAAGGATAGAGTACAAATTTCGAGGACGAAATTTTTGGAAGGGGGAAGAGTTGTAACAGCCTGAATTTCGATGTAATTCCGGGATCAATAAAATTGACATTATTTCGCATTTCATTTTAGTAGGTCTCGTCTAGAGCTGATCACTCTCGAAATACTAATCAATGGGGTATGGCTAACTGGGTAAACGGTACGTAGACCAGGGACCGATCATGAATTGGACACCGATCACGAGAAATGATGAGGGAATATTTTGGGCCGACATGGGTCGATCTTAGGAATGGTGATAGATTTGGTTTGGTCAAGGCCAACGATGCATAATCAGATCACAAGTGATTCTGCACGACCGAAAGTGCACTTGGCCCAATCAGTCCTGACCTTGAACTGAACGATCGGGACCTCTTGGACTAGTGATAATTTCTCATCCTCTCAATGATCAGGACCATTGTGACTCGGATAACCCTAGGTCAACACGCATATCCCCTGAATAGCCGCCCGTTACTGAGAAATCCTGAAATTGAAAATTTAGCGAGTTTTGACCATAAAATTGGATCCGGACTTCGATGTCGATTTTCGAAGGCTTGTGCGACTATTTTTGCGATTTCGACGCCATATTATGTTGGCCACACACATTTGAGGTTGGTACGAACGAAAAATGGAATTTCGACCTGGGACCAGAAAAATGACCATTTTGCCCCTAGAACAAAATTGATTTCGAATTTTTGGAGAAATTAAGGAATTAATCAATTTTGGATTTATCTCAATTATTGGACCTAAAGACCATTTTACCCTTCTATTCTTGAATTGGGTTGAATCGAAACCATTGGATCAAAGGTATTTTAGTCAAATTGCTTGGATGGGCGACATGTGGCACCCACTAAGCCACCTTATTTGACCAAGTGGACCTTATTCTCTCTCTCATCATCCCTCATTCCGCCGACCCTTTTCTTTCTCTCCCCCTCCACGATCGACTTTCCCTCTTTCTCGGCCATCCACGCCGGATCGCCACCGCCACGCCGTCGTGCCGGAGCTTCGCCTGTCGCTGCCGTGCCACTGTACCACCTCACCATCGTCTTCAGCCCATCCTTCCTCTCTCTCTCTCTCTCTCTCCATCGTCGGCGTGAAGATCACCGCTGAACAGCCCAGCCGTGAGGACCGCCGCCGAGCACCGCTGGAGCCGTCGTGCTTACCGCCGTCCATGCCGACCAGCCACCACCGTCACCCTCACCAACTCACTTTCCCCTCATCGTCACCATCTTCGCCGCTGTATGGACTAACCGTGACCGCCGACTGCCGTAAGCCGTCATCATCAAGACTACTGTCGTTCGCCACTCGCCAGAACCCGCCGCCAGTTACATCGTTCACCGGTGATCGGTCGCTGTTCCTCGTCAGCGTGGTCTAGAATTAAGTGAGTGTACCTCTTAAACTCGAACTAGGATTGATAGTGTATTTTCAAGACTGGGTTGAGTAAGTTAGTGCGTATTAAGAGCGACTCGGGAATCCATTGGTAGAAATTGACATCGGGACAAATTTGATGGATTAATGAGATTATTTGAGGACAAATAGGGTTTCCAGAGTGGCTGATTTGGGGACTAATCAGTGAAAGATTATCGGACGGTAATAAGCAGATTTGGAATTGATTTAGGAAAAATTGTCGGGATTGCCCGGGGTGATAGACTGTTGGTTGCATTGTGAATTATTTGTGCTTAATTGAGAGATTTCGTAATTGCCATGTTGCGTGCTCGTGTGACCGAACCGTGCGAAGTGTGATCTGCCAATTGACGATTTATACTGAGTAATGAATTATGAAGTGTGTATTGGGCTGCATGGTAATAGTTGGCCAAGTGAGCATGTTGTTTGTGACTTGAGCACCGTGTGATGATATTAATTTGACTAAGTGCCTGAATTATGCACGATACTCATGGTGCATTGTGATGCATTACATAGTCACGCATTGTGTATGCCTAGTGTGAGGCGTGTGATGAAATTGTGCGAGATTGCGTGCCTATCATGAACATGTGATCACCTAATTATGTCCTAATGCGTTTTACGCGTGGTTCATATAATAACTGGCTGTGTGTATGTATGATCACATTTCGCCCTGATGCGTGTTACGCGGGGTGTGCCGTCCTCATGCACTTTATAGTAGGACGAAGCCCGGTTCGTCGGAAGACGACCAACCTCATGTACTTTGTAGTAGGCTCTCATTCGTAAGGAGATCAGTGTTGCGCCTCATGCACTTTGTAGTAGGCTAGAGACACTGGACCGGGAGCGTTTTTACGTTGGCCACGGAGTGTTATGTTTAAAAAGAAAGAGACCTCATGTACTTTGTAGGTCGAAATGAACATGGCATGATAATGACAATTACATGCATAAGAATGCTTGGGCTAGTGTGCGAGGGTGCGAGACTCGGTGAATGGCATGTGATATGAACACGGATGAGCGTGAGCATACGTATGACGTGCACATGGATAGTGTGCCCGTGTATGTGAGTTGATCAGTATATTGAGATGTTTAACCTGGAGGGTCAGCCAGGTAAGTGATCGGGGCTTGAAGGCCCAGGTTGGAGGATGATTGTGATTTGTATGGCTATGCTGGTTGTGTTATGCCTGTCAGGAGAATGCATGTTAGCCTAGCCTAGGTCTAAGGGTTATACTCGCTGAGATTCGTCTCAGGGTTATTATAACCCACCTTTTCAAATCTCCAGTATTGAGCATGGTAAGGCTGCCACCTCTTTTTGGGATCCCTACGCAGATCCACTATACTTCGAGAGTATACCCATCAGGGAATGGGGAAGCTTATGTGAGATACCACTCTGTAGTATTTATAAATGTGGGTGAGTATTTTTATCAAACTTAAGAATACGTGGCTTGATGCCTGAAAGAGGTGGATGGAAACATTGGGAGTCAAGGATAGCCAAACAACAACCAACGCAGCTGAAAATATATACACTCTATATATTACTAAAGAAAGCTATTTTTACAATATTTACATACATAATCCAAACTATACAGAGATTAACCAAAAATAGCCACGGCTTAACAAAAATGGGCTAGATGGTTGGGATAAGTCTACTGAGCCTACAGGGACGACTATCATTAAAAAGGAAGAGCCTCCACTCCTATCACTCCACTCTGCACTACGGCTCCTAGTCCGGATCTAAGGACTCGATAGAATCATCTAACGACTCCTCGGAAACATCCTCACTAGACCCCGACTCCTCCGACTCCATGGCCTAGGCTACTACTCGCTCGTCCTCCGAATCCATCTCAAGCTCTGGATCTAGATACAGTCATAACTCTTTATCTAACCCTACTTCCATGTCCGAACCCAACTCAGCAACCTCTCCGTCCTCGCTCGGGTCCTAATCCATAGGCTCCGACTCCTGCTCGACCTCCTCCTCGTCCATCTGTTCGGGGTCATCGTACCACACCCCGGGCTCCTGATTCATGGCCACTGGCTCCTCTACGGTTGGGGGATCCACAATCTCACCATCAGCCATCTGGGGTATTATCACCCCACCTATATCTACTGGGACGTCAAAGGTCTCAAGAGGTCGCCCAATGTTTCCATTGGGAGGCCAAGAGGCCAAAGATCCCAGATTTGATGAAGTGATGGAGACTCTACGGGAGATATGGCATATTATGGGAATGCAAGCTCAGGAAAGGACCGTAGCTTATACACAGGCTGCTGAGGCCGCACCGATTACTAGTAATGGAGGAAATCAAGCTCAGCATGGGCAAGCTCAACCAGTAGGGGATAGGCAGATGCCCCAATTGGTAGAACAATTCATAAAGTTAAAGCCGCCTAAGTTTCGTGGTCGTGGTGAACTCGAGATTGAACCGAGATGGATGGAAGAACTGGAGAAAACTTTTAAGGTTTTGGGGTGCAACGATGAAGAGAAGGTAACATTGACGATTTATCGGCTTCAGGACGGTGCTAATGATTGGTGGAATGCCACCAAAGGTAGAGTATTTCTAGAAGGGACGGCCCGGATTTGAGCTACGTTTGTTGAGAACTTTTATGAAATGTATTTCTCGGAGAACGCCTAGGAAAAGAAGTTGATAGAGTTTATGCGTTTGCGCCAAAGTCAGATGACTGTTCACTAGTATGAAGCGGAATTTGCAAAGTTGGCGAAGTTTGCACCGACTATGGTAGAAAATTCGCGAGATAGAGCTCGGAGATTCCGGGATGGACTGAAGCCGGATCTTCGGAGCTTGATTTTGTCTCATGATATCAAGGATTACGAGGAGATGCATAGACGAGCTCAGATTATGGAGTGGGATCAGCAGGAAAGGGCAACCGCTTTGGGATCGCAGTTTGCTCAGAATAGAGATAACCGTCGTCTTGGGAAGAAGCCAATGGTTGGCAATTGACGATTTGTTCCACCAGTTAGGAGAAATATTGAGAAACCGAGTCCCTAGCCGAGTAGATATGGAGCATGTTTTAAGTACGGGAGTATGGAGCATCAGATTCACAATTGCCCGCAGATTCATCCCTTAGGACCATCTATGATGTCCCAGCAGTAGCCCCGAACAGGGAATTAAGCCGGAAATCCCCTACCGGCTAATCAGAGGCGACCACCAGCTCAAGGAAGGGTCTATGCCATAGAGCGCAAGGAAGCTGAGAATACGCCGGGCGTGGTCAGAGATACGATCTCCTTATGTGATCATGCCGCTTATGCATTATTTGATCCAAGAGCAACCCATTCTTTCATTTCAGAGTAGTTTATTAAGTTGGTCAGTATGGAACGAGTGTTGCTTGAAAATGTGCTTTATGTGTCGGCATCCATGAATGATAGGGTGCTAGTCTCTTTTGAATGCCCTAAATGTAAGATAATTATTGGGGGTAAGGAAAAGAGTTTGTGATTGAATTGACCCCTAGGATGGAGCCGATTTCGAAGGCACCATATCGGATGTCCTTATCAGAATTGAAGGAGTTGAAAGTGCAAATATAGGAATTGTTGGACAAGGGTTTTATTTGCCCTGGTGCGTCTCTATGGAGAGCGCTAGTCCTGTTTGTGAGAAAGAAAGATGGAACTCTGAGGCTGTGTATAGATTATCGGCAGTTGAATCAAGTGACTGTGAAGAACAAGTATTCGCTACCGAGCATTGATGATTTATTTGATCAGTTATAAGGAGCCTTAGTGTTCTCCAAAATAGATCTAAGGACCGAGTATCATCAACTGAGAATTAAGAACGAGGACGTCCCTAAGACTGCTTTCAGGATTAGATACGGGCATTATGAATTTACGGTTATGCCATTTGGATTAACGAATGCCCCAGTTACTTTTATGGATTTGATGAATCGAGTGTTCAAAGAATTCCTGGATCAGTTCGTGATAGTTTTCATCGATGATATAGTAGTGTATTCTTAGAGCCCCAAGGAGCATGAGGTACACTTGGCTGAAGTATTACGGACTTTAAGAGAACACGCGTTGTATGTCAAGTTCAGCAAGTGTGAGTTTTGGCTTAACCGAGTAGGGTTTCTTGGAAATATCGTTTCTGGAGATGGGATTTCTATAGATCCAGCAAAGATTGAAGCAGTGACTAAATGGCCTAGACCGACATCGGTAACAGAGATCAGGAGCTTCCTAGGCTTGACTAGCTATTATAGGCGATTCGTAGAAGGATTATCATCGATAACCACGCCACTGACAATGCTGCTTAAAAAGGAGACTAAGTTTGAATGGGATGATAAATATGAGAGAAGGTTCCAAGAGCTGAAGCATAGGTTAACAATTGCTCCACTGTTGACCATTCCATCTGGACCTAGAGGATTCGAAATCTATAGTGATGCTTCTTTGAGAGGGCTTGGATATGTTTTGATTCAGCATGGAAAAGTGATAGCATATGCATCACGCTAGTTAAGGCCGCATGAGATGAATTATCCGACGCATGATTTGGAACTAGCTACTATCGTTTTTGCCCTCAAAATCTAGAGACATTATTTGTGTAGAGAGAAGTTCTAGATTTATACAGATCACTAAAGCCTAAAATATTTGTTTTCGCAGAAGGAATTGAACATGAGGCAGCGCCGATGGATGGAGCTTCTAAAGGACTATGATTGCGACATCTTGGATCACCTGAGTAAGGCGATTCGAGTTGCTAATGCCTTAAGTCGCAAGTCTAGTATGGCGCACCTAATGGTCAAGGAATGGATGTTATTAGAAAGGCTCAGAGATTCAAAGTTCAAATTTGAAGTGAGCCGAATGTCCAATATGTTAGCTGCATTACGAATTGAGCCGGAGATCCAATCTAGAATCAAGGAACTACAATCTACGGACCAAGAGATTCAGAGAATTATTGAGTTAGATGCCGCTGAGAGGAAGTCAGACTTTCAGGTGAGCGAGAATGGAATCTTAAAGTTCTGAGGAAGGGTGTGTGTGCTGGATGACATAGAGCTTAAGGAGGAAATTTTTTTCAAAAGCTCATAGGAGCAATTATAGTATCCACCCAGGCAACGTGAAAATGTATCAGAATCTACGGCAACATTATTGGTGGAACAGAATGAAGGAAGATGTGGCCAAACATGTGGCCAAGTGCTTGACGTGCCAACAAGTGAAGGCACAGCATTGCAAGCCAGGTGCCTTATTGAGACCATTAGAGATCCCTGAATGGAAATGGGAACATATCACAATGAATTTTGTGATGGGATTACCGCGAAACCAGAGAGGACATGACTCGATATGGGTCATAGTGGATCAATTAACTAAGTCAGCGCACTTTCTGGCACTGCGAAAGGATTTTGAGCTGGAAATGTATGCAGAATTATATGTGCGGCAAATAGTACGTCTTCACGGAGTGTTAGTGACGATCACGTCAGATCGTGATCCAAGGTTTACAGCCAATTTTTGGAAGAGTCTGCAAGTGGCCATAGGAACGAAGTTGCAGTTTAGTACTGCTTATCATCCACAGACGGATGGCCAATCGGAAAGAACGATTCAAACTCTGGAAGATATGTTGAGAGCCTGTGTATTGGATTTCCAAGGCAAATAGGAAGAACAATTACATTTAGTGGAATTTGCCTATAACAATAGCTACCAACAGAGTATTCAGATGGCACCGTTCGAGGCCTTATATTATAGAGCTTGTAGAACGTCATTATGTTGGGACGAAATTGGTGAGCAAAGTATAACAGGCCTAGAGTTACTACAACAGACTGTGGAAGCCATTGGAACTATTCGGGATAGATTGAGGACAGCACAAAGTCGCCAAAAGAGTTATGCCAACAGGAGATGACGGCCCTTGGAGTTTCAAGTGAGAGATCATGTATTTCTCAACGTGTTGCCAATGAAAGGATTATCCCAATTTGGCAAGAAAGGAAAGCTCAGCCCAAGGTACGTCGGGCCATTTGAGATATTGGAAAAAATTAGTGATATGGCTTACCGACTTGCCTTGCCGCCTAACTTGTCCCAAGTGCACAATGTTTTTCACGTGTCGATGTTGAGAAAGTATGAGCCAAACCTGACCCACGTTTTAAGGTATGAGGAGATAGACGTGGCGGCAAGGTATCGTACGTGGAGAGACCAATCATGATCGAAGATAGAAAAGATCGAGTGCTGAGGAGCAAGACGATTCCGATGGTCAAGATCGTTTAGGAGCACCACGGAACGGAAGGTGCCACGTGAGAAAGTGAAAAAGTTATGAGGCATCAATACTTCCAATTATTTAAGTAGATAAGGATAGAGTACAAATTTCGAGGACGAAATTTTTGGAAGGGGGAAGAGTTATAACAGCCTGAATTTGGATGTAATTCCGGGATCAATAAAATTGACATTATTTCGCATTTCATTTTAGTAGGTCTCGTCCAGAGCTGATCACTCTCGGAATACTAACCAATGGGGTATGGCTAACTGGGAAAACGGTACGTAGACCAGGGACCGATCATGAATTGGACACTGATGACGAGAAATGATGAGGGAATATTTTGGGCCGACGTGGGTCGATCTTAGGAATGGTGATGGATTTGGTTTGGTCAAGGCCAACGATGCATAATCAGATCACAAGTGATTCTGCACGACCGAAAGTGCACTTGGCCCAATCAGTCCTGATCTTGAACTGAACGATCGCGACCTCTTGGACTAGTGATAATTTCTCATCCTCTCAATGATCAGGACCGTTGTGACTCGGATAACTTTAGGTCAATACGCATAACCCTTGAATAGCCGCCCGTTAGTGAGAAACCCTGAAATTAAAAATTTAGCGAGTTTTGATCAGAAAATTGGATTCGGACTTCGATGTCGATTTTCGAAGGCTTGTGCGACTATTTTCGCGATTCCGACGCCATATTATGTTGGCCACACACATTTGAGGTTGGTACGGGCGAAAAATGGAATTTCGACCTGGGACCGGAAAAATAACCATTTTGCCCCTAGAACAAAATTGATTTCGAATTTTTGGAGAAATTAAGGAATTAATTAATTTTGGATTTATCTAAATTATTGGACCTAAATACCATTTTTATTATTGAATTTGGTTGAATCGAAACCATTGGATCAAGGGTATTTTAGTCAAATTGCTTGGATGGGCGACATGTGGCACCCACTACGCCACCTTATTTGACGAAGTGGACCTTATTCTCTCTCTCCTCATCCCTCATTTGGCCGACCCTCTTCTTTCTCTCCTCTCCACGATCGACTTTCCCTCTTTCTCGACCATCCACGCCGGACCGCCACTGCCACGTCGTGGCGCCGGAGCTTTGCCCGTCGTACCACTTCACCATCGCCCTCAGCCCGTCCTTCCTCTCTCTCTCTCTCCGTCGTCAGTGTGAGGATCACCGCCGAACAGCCCGGCCGTAAGGATCGCCGCCGAGCGCCGCCGGAGCCGCCGTGCTCGGCGCCATCCACGCCGACCAGCCATCACCGCCACCCTCACCGACCCACTTTCCCCTCATGGTCACCATCTTCACCGCCATATGGACCAGCCGTGATCGCCGCGAGCCGTCATCGTCGAGACCACCGTCGTTCACCGCTCGCCGGAACCCATCATCGGTTACACCGTTCATTGGTGATCGGCCGCTGTTCCTTGTCGTTGTGGTCTAGAATTAAGTGAGTGTACCTCCTAAATCCGAATTAGGACTGATAGTGTATTTTCTGGACTAAGTTGAGTAAGTTAGTACGTATTAAGAGCGACTCGGGAATCTATTGGTAGGAATTGACATCGGGACAAATTTGATGGATTAATGAAATTATTTAAGGACAAATAGGGGTTCCGGAGTGGCTAATTTGGGGACTAATCAGTGAAGGATTATCGAACGGTAATAAGTAGATTTGGAATTGATTTGGGGAAAATTGCCGGGATTGCCCGGGGTGATAGACTGTTGGTTGCGTTGTGAATTATTTGTGCTCAATTGAGAGATTTTGTAATTGCCATGTCGCGTGCTCATGTGACCGAACCGTGCGAAGTGTGATTGGCCAATTGATGACTTGTACTGAGTAATGAATTATGAAATGTGTATTGGGCCGCATGGCAATAGTTGGCCAAGTGAGCATGCTGTTTGTGACTTGGGCACCGTGTGATGATATTAATTTGACTAAGTACCTGAATTATGTTTAATGCTCATGATGCATTGCGATGCATTGCATGGTCACGTATTGTGTATGCCTAGTGTGAGGCGTGTGATGAAATTGTGCGAGAATGCGTGCCTATCATGAACATGTGATCACTTAATTATGCTCTGATGCGTTTTACGCGGGGTTCAGATAATAACTGGCTGTGTGTACGTGTGATCACATTTCGACCTGATGCGTGTTACGCGGGGTGTGCCGTCCTCATACACTTTGTAGTAGGACGATGCTCGGTTCGCCGGAAGACGACCAACCTAATGCACTTTGTAGCAGGCTCTGGTTCGTAAGGAGATCAATGTTGCCCCTCATGCACTTTGTAGCAGGCTAGAGACACTGGGCCAGGGGCGTTTTTACGCTGGCCACGGAGTGTTGTGTTTAAAAAAAAAGAGGCCTCATGCACTTTGTAGCAGGTTGTAATGAACATGGCATGATAATGGCAATTGCATGCATAAGAATGCTTGGGCCAGTGTACGAGGGTGTGAGACTCGGTGAATGGCATGTGATATGAACACGGATGAACGTGAGCATGCGTATAACGTGCGCATGGATAGTGTGCTCGTGTATGTGAGTTGATCAGTATATTGAGATGATTAACCTGCAGGGTCAGCTAGGTAAGTGATCGGGGCTTAAGGGCCTAGGTCGGAGGATGATTGTGACTTGTATGACTATACTGGTTGTGTTATGCCTGCCAGGAGAATGCATGTTAGCTTAGCCTAAGTCTAGGGATTGTACTCGCTGAGATTCGTTTCAGGGTTGTTATAACCCACCTTTTCAAATCTCCAGTATTGAGCATGGTGAGGTCGCTGCCTCTTTTTAGGATCCCTACGCAGATCCACTCTACTTCGAGAGTATACCCATCAGGGAATGGGGAAGCTTATGTGAGATACCACTCTTTAGTATTTATAAATATGGGTGAGTATTTTTACCAGACTCAAGAGTACATAGCTTGGTGCCTGAAAGATACGGATGGAAACATCGGGCGACCTCTTAGGACCTTTGACGTCCCAGTAGATATAGGTAGGGTGATGATACCCCAGATGGCTGATGGCGAGATTATGGATCCCCCAACCACAGAGGAGCCAGTGGCCATGAATCAAGAGCCCGGTGTATGGTACGATGACCCTGAGCCGATGGACGAGGAGGAGGTCAAGTAGCAGCCGAAGCCTATGGATCAGGACCCGGGCGAGGACGAAGAGGTTGCTGAGTTGGGTTCAGACGTGGAAGTAGGGTCAGATGAATAGTTAGTACTATATATTGATCCAGAGCTAGAGATGGATTCGGAGGACGAGCGAGCAGTAGCCCAGGCTATAGAGTCGGAGGAGTCGGGGTCTAGTGAGGATGTTTCCGAGGAGTCATTAGATGATTCTACCGAGTCCTCAAATCTGGACCGGGAGCCATAGTGTAGAGTGGAGTGATAGGAGTGGAAGCTGTTCCTTTTTTATGATAGTCCTCCTTGTAGGCTTAGTAGACTTACCCCAGCCATCTAGTTCCTTTTTTGTTAAGCAGTGGCTGTTTTTGGTTAATCTCTGTATAATCTGGATTATGTATGTAAATATTGTAAAAATAGCTTTCGTTAGTAATATATAAAGTGTATATATTTTCAGCTGCGTTGGTTGTTATTTGGCTATCCTTGGCTCATAACTATATTGTTAGGGTGTTATCTATTTATTTGCTTCCGCTTGTGCTTGCTCTCTGCATGGGCGTTGGGTTGGCAACGCTTCCTGGGACGTCGTGAACATATCGACAATTGTAGGGATGTTGCGTGCTGTGGGTTCGAGGCGTGACAAAATGTATTAAGACTCTTCGATCTGATCGAGGAGGTGAATACCTTAGTACTGAATTCCTGGACTATTTTAAAGATAATGGTATTGTATCACAATGGACACCTCCTGGAACTCCAAAACACAATGGTGTATCTGAAAGAAGAAATCGCACTTTATTAGATATGGTGCGATCTATGATGAGTTACACTGATCTGCCTATATCCCTTTGGGGATATGCCCTCGAGACAGCTGCATATGTACTGAACAGAGTGCCATCCATATCTATTCCAACTACGCCTTATTAGATATGGCATAGTAGGAAACCAAATCTTAATCATATTAAGATTTGGGGTTGTTTAGCTTTCGTCAAGAAGATGAAAATGGAAAAATTGGAGGCTAGGTCTGAACAAGGTCGCTTCATTGAATATCCGAAGGAGTCTCTAGGATATTATTTCTATTTTCACTTTGACCGAAGAATTTTGATCAGCAGGCATGCTTCTTTTCTAGAGAATCAGTTTATTCAGGAAGGTGATGCTGGGTGAAAAATAGTCTTAAAAGAAGAGACTAATGAAGTACCAAATAACCAAGTTTAGACACCGATCTCTAATTCAGTGGGAGCTTCTGATACACAACTTCTGATGTGGATATCGAACCCTATCGAGGAGGAGGTGCTAGGGACCCGTTGTTCTATCTATTAGGCCCGATCATTCGAGCGAGAGCGAAGAAATTCAAATAAGCTGTCAGCATTATAGTTCAAGATATTTGGAATGGAGACAATCTTGATTCGAAATTTGAAGATTTTGAAACTCCTTGGCGCAACATGATTACTTTTAGTCCAACGAATTCCAAAAGAGCTTAGAATTGACGAACTCTGAATTGGCTCAAATTTGGATGGATGCTTGGAAACGGGCCGCTGATCAATACTCACTACTTTAGTAGTGATTGATGACGTTTTTTTAGCGATTTGAAGTCATTTAGATGAACTTTTAGGCATTTTTTTCATTTTTGGATGAATTTTTAGTAATTATTACTATTTTTGTAATTTTAATCCTAATAGGACTAGGATTAAGGTTAGCACCCTATATAAGGTTGATTATAGATTTCTAAGAGGAGGCAGAATTTTATATAGAGAAGTTTTCTTCTTGAGTTCTCTTGAGGATTAGATCTTATCGAGGCTCTCTTGTGGCATTTGAATTCAACTTATTAAGCAAAATCATGAATTCTCTTGTTCGTGGCGTTATAACGTGGATTGGTTAACACAGATTCGTCAACAGGTTGCGTTTATATTGAGATTATCAATCACAAGTTCGATTGGGGGTCGAGGTTAGCAATTCATAACTCACAGATCTTCGTAAAATGATCATATTCCGTATAGATTCATATCATTTGGTATCAGAGCAGGTTTTACATGGTCTAGCTATCCTACTTTTACTGCTTTTCATTCATCAATCTAGGGTTTATAGAATTAGGGTTTCGTTATTAATCGAATTATGAATTTGTTATTGCTGTGATTTCAATTTTGTTTTAGGGTTTTCGATCCTAGTTGTTTTTTTTATATTGTACTTGAGTTCGTAAAAAAAATAAAAAAAGCCAAAAAAAAGCAAAGAAAAAAATTCAAGAGAGCGACTTATTTTTTTTCATTAATAGTTAGACCGAATCGAAAAAAAAATTTCGGTAGCAGAAATTGAATATGAATTTGAATCTAGCGAAAATTTGCTGAATTGCTGAGTTGAGCGGTATATTGCTCAATTTGATCTTGCTTGGTGGTTTATCGATTGTTGTGAGGAGCTTGTGAGACTGGATTCAAGTATGAAAAAAAGAGCTTGCTAGAAGGAAACGAGAGGTAAAAGGCAAGAGTGTGTGAGCTTAATTGAGGGAAGAAAAAGCCGAAATTGAGTTAAACACGAGAGGAGTGGCAAACACTTTAAGTGAAAAACATGAAGGAGTGACTAGTGAGATTTTTTTTATCTCTAACATTTTCTTGCAGGTTTAAAAAAATGTCAAGCTCAGGCCAAGGAAGTGTGAATCAAAGGGAGGATCGCACTCATCCAAGGGATGATGTGATTATAGCAAGCATCCAACAATTGAGTTTACAAATTGAAGCAATTAACAACCAAGTTGCAAGATGTGAGACGAGACTTGAAGATGACCGAGAGCCACCACGAGGGAGGTCACAAAATCAGCAAGAAGAGCCTAAGGCACAACCTAGATGGCAGCGGCAATTTGATGATGCATATGTGTTCGATACAGAAGATGATTGAGATGGCAGGTTTGAGAGGAGAAGCGGACGCTGAGGATTTAGACGTCGAGAAGATGATGAGATTGGCAGCATCAAGATGAAGATTCCATCTTTTCATGGAAGAATGATCCTGACGCGTATCTAGAATGAGAGAAACGGATGGAGATGGTATTTGATTGCCAGCGATATTCGAAGCTCAAAAAGGTAAAAATTGCAGCTGTTGAATTCACTGATTATGCTATAATTTGGTGGGATCAACTTGTGACTAGCAGGAGACACAATGGTGAAAGACCGATAGAAATATGGGATGAGATGAAAGCAGTGATGAGGAGGCGCTTTATACGTAGTCATTACCATAGAGACTTGTTTCATAAGCTGCAAAATCTCACACAAGGTAATAGAAGTGTTGAAGAATACCATAAAGAGATGGAGATTGCTATTATTCGTGCTAATGTGGTGGAAGACCATGAGGTCACAATATCATGATTTTTGTGTGGTTTCAGCCGAGATATAGCAAGGGTGGTAGAGCTGCAACACTACATTGAATTGGAGGAATTAGTGGACAAAGCCATCAAAGTTGAGCGGTAATTGAAGTTGGATTGAAATTACAAGAGTGGTAGAGGTTCAAGCTCGAATTGGAAGTCTAATTGGAAGAGAGACGAGAAGCCGAATTGGAAGGGAAACAATATCAAGACTGAAACTTTGAAAGAGAAGGAGAAGAATGGCAAAGGATGTTGAATCAGAAAGTGAGAAGGAGGAAGAGAATGATGACATGCCACCATTGGAGAATTGTAGTAATGTTGAGCTGCCAGCAAATGGTGAATTGATAGTGGTTAGGCATTCTCTTAATGTTCAAGTCAAAGAGGAGGAGCATCACTAGCAACGCGATAACTTGTTCCATACAAGATGCTTGGTAAATGGTAAGATTTGTAGCTTGATTGTTGATGGAGGTAGTTGTACAAATGTAGCAAGTTATACCATGGTGAAGAAGTTGAGATTGAATACTACAAAGCATCCAAGACCATATAGATTGTAGTGGTTGAATAGTAGTGGTAAAGTAAAAGTATCGAAACAAGTCCGAGTTCCATTTGAGATAGGACGATATAAGGATGAGGTGATGTGTGATGTTATACCTATGCAAGCATTGCATCTTTTGCTTGGTAGGCCATGGCAGTATGATCAAAAGGTACATCATGACGGGTACACTAACCGATATTCATTGGTGATGAATTAGAAGACATACACATTGGTGCCAATGACACCTACTGAGGTGTATGAAGATCAATTGAAACTATAATGTGAGGCTGAGAAAGAGAAAAAAAATGATAAAACTGAGGGCTTGCGTGGAAACTCTGAGACGCAAGTAAAAGGAGAGAAAGATAAGAGTGAGTGGTAAAAACTGAGAGAAAAGGAGAGAGAAAAGAATTTCTATGGAAAATCGAGCAAAGTGAGGAGAGCTTTGATTCTGGACCGACCGATACTTGTACTTTTGTACAAGGAGGTACTGTTTACTACTAACGAACTTGACTCGAATTTGCCAAGTTCTATCGTGTCTTTGTTACAAGAATTTGAAGATGTCTTTCGTGATAAACTTCCTAGAGGTTTACCACTGATTTGAGGCATAGAGCATCAAATCGATTTGATTCCTAGTTCACCATTGCCTAATTGACCCGCATATCGAAGTAATCCTGAAGAGACAAAGGAACTTCAGCAACAAGTTAGCGAATTACTAAAGTAAGGATATATGAGAGAGTCTCTTAGCTCGTGTGTTGTTCCTGTTTTGTTGGTACTAAAGAAGGATAGGTCTTGGCGAATATGTGTTGATTGCCGAGCAATCAATAACATAACAGTAAAGTATCGACATCCTATTCCTAGGCTAGATGACATATTGGATGAATTGCACGGAGCTTGCATATTTACTAAAATTGATCTAAAAAGTGGTTATCATTAAATTATGATGAAAGAGGGGGATGAATGGAAAACTGCATTTAAGACCAAGTACGAGTTATATGAGTGGTTGGTCATGCCATTCGGTTTAACTAATGCACCCGGTACTTCCATGCGACTTATGAATCATGTTTTGCGTGCTTTTATTGGTCGATTTGTAGTTGTCTATTTTGATGATATCTTAATATATAGTCGAAGCCTTAATGACCATATTGAGCATGTGCGAGCTATTTTGTAGGTTTTAAGGGCTGAGCAATTATATGCTAACCTAAAGAAATACTATTTTGTAACTGACAAATTAGTATTTTTAGGTTTTGTTGTTAGTGTTGATGGAATACATGTTGATGAAGAAGATGTGAAAGCAATTCGTGAATGGCCGACACCTAAGATAGTAGGAGAGGTGCCTAACTTTCATGGTTTAGCCAATGTAACAATCCGAATTTCGACCCATTTCCGGGATTAATGATATTGATGTAATTTCTCATTTCATTTTAGTAAGTCTCGCCGGGAACGAATCCTTCTCGGGATACTGATCAATAGGGAATGGCTAACTAGGAAAACGGTACATGAACTAGGAACTCGATCGCGAATCGGGCTCCGATTCCAAGAAACGACGAGGAAATATTTTGGATCAATGTGGGCCGATCCTAGGAAGGTGACGGATTTAGTTTGACCAATAATGTATGACTGAATCGCGGGTGATTCCGCACGACCGAAAGTATACGTGGTAAACAAATCCTGAACTTAACCTGAACGATCGCGACCTCCAGAACTAGCGATAATTCCTCGCGTTTTCTCGGTAATCGAGACCGTCACGACTCAAGTAATCCTAAGTTGATACACGTAACCTCTAAACAGCCGCTTGTTAGTGAGAAACTCTAAAATTGTAATTGAGCAATTTTGATTGCGAAATTGAATCCGGATTTGGACGTTGAATTTCGTGGACGTACACGACTATTTTGCAAGGACAATGTCATTTTAGTATGGCCAAATATATTTGGGATCAGTACGGTCGAGAAATGGAAATTCTTCCTAGAATCGGAAAGTGACGATTTTGTCCCTTAGCCAATTTTTAGTATTCCGAATTTTGGGATAATTATTAGAAATTATTTTGGGGATTTAAGTGGATAATACTAGCCCTCAATAATTTAGAAAAATCTTAGACCAAAGTACCCATCAATTATTGGACTTGAATTAATCTTAGCCATGTAAGAAAAGGGCAAAATGGGAGTTGGAAAAAGTTGGTCAAACCCCCGTTTAAGACAAATAATTCTTTCTCTCCTCTCATTTCCCTCACCCTCACCTTCGGCCACTTCTCCCTCTCCACCTCTATTTTCTTTGTTCAACGTGCGCACCACCGTGCGCCACGTCGGAGCCACCGCTCGCCCGCCAAGCCTCACCACTACCACCTGTCCATCCTCTCTCTCTGTCTTGTCTCTCTCTCTCCCTCGTACAGCGTGAGGACCGCTAAGGACCGCCAATCACTGCCGCCGCTCAAGTGTCACCGCAGGAGCCGCCATTCGCCGTCGCCGTGAGACAGCTTGGACCGCCATTTTCCCCACCAGTTCAGCCGCCTTGGAGCCTAGAATTAGGTGAGTAAACTATTCCTAAATCCTAATTAGGCTTCCAAGCATTTCTAGATAGGTTAGGGTGAGATTTGAGATTAATTAGGGCGAAATTAGACTTGATTAGTGGCTGATTATTAGAGGCTGTTGATGTGATGATTATGGGAATCTACTGTGCTGATTTGGAAGTGGAAAAATGGTTGAGATTGATCGAAATTGGTGGCTGCCCATGTAGGATTTAATTGGCATAAGTTTGGGTGATTTGGGGTCTAATGAGGATAATTCCCGAGCATGTCTTGTTTGGTGGATTATGGTGTGATTTAGGAGCGTAATATGCTAATTTCAATGTAGTTTAGTGCCCTAGAGTGGGCTATTTCATGGCTGGAATTATTGGGATTAAATGGCCTAAGTTCGGCTAATTTAGGACTTTATGGTGAAATCCCGAGCATGCTTCGTATTGTGCGATTAGTGGCTGATTTGGTGATTAATTGGGGAGTTTAACGGAGTATTTGAGGATGACTTAATGGCCTGAATTGATCAGATTGGTGGATGTCCATTATGGACTTAATTTGGATTTGTTTAGCCAAAATTGGGGTTTTGTCATGAAATGACCGAGTACCCCTGGATTGTCCGTTTAGTGGTTGAATTGTGTTGATTGTGATCAATATTATGATGCTATGTTGAGTGCCTTGTGTTTGGTTGAGAATGAAGTGGAATGGCGGGTTTCGAGAGTGAGAGTTTGTGTTGTGTTAGTTGCATGAATTGTGTGCTAATGGTATGCCGAAGCCTAATTGCATTGAATTACTTATTTGGGCATGCTAATATGTTAATTGGGCACATGGTGATTAAATTGTGCATATTCAGATGCACGCGAATTGGCATAAGTTGGTGGTGTGCCTAAGTGAAATTAAGTGCTCATTGTGCATTGCATTATTGCCTGAGTGCGGGACTGCGTGGCTACGCATTTCGCTTGCTAAGCATTGGCTCAAAATGAGAATTGTGCGAGTATGCGTGCCTAATATGAGCATGTGATCACCAATAATATCCTAATGCATTTTACGCGAGGTTAAGATAAAATTGGCTATGTGTACGTGTGATCACTATAAACCCTAATGCGTATTACACAGGGTGTTGAAACCGTCCTGATGCATTTTACGTGGGACGATACCTAGTTTTATTGGAAGACGGCTAGCTTGATGCGTTTTACGCGAGTTTTGGTCCGTATATGGAGATCGGTGTTGTGCCTGATGTGTTTTACGCGGGCTAGAGACATTGGGCCTAATGCGTTTCACGTGGGCTATGAAGTGTTGATATTGATTGATAGACCTGATACGTTTTACGCGAGTCAGACCTGATGTGTTTTACTCTGGTCAAACTTTAATTAAGAAATGAGCAGTATGCCAGAGTGTTTTACTGAGCCGGATCATGAGCATGGCATAGTGATGGCATATGTGTGCAAGAGTGCATGGGTAAGTGTACGGGCATGTGCGTACCGGTGACTCGTATGTGAGGCAAGCATTAATGAGTATGAGCATGCGTATGGCATACGTGTAACTAAGTGTGATCGCGTATGTGCCATGAGTATTATTATGAACCGTCTAACTTGTAGGGTCAATTGTGTGCTTGATCTGGGCCCGAGAGCCTAGGTCAATTGATTGTTAAATGTTACTGGTTATATGTGGTTGTTTACCTGTCAGGAGGTGCATGCTAGCCTAGTTTAGATTTAAGGGATTTTACTCACTGAGATTAGTCTCATGGTTGTTAAACTCAATATTTCAGACCCCCAGCCATGAACTCAGGAAGCCCGCCTCCTCGTTTTGGGATCCCTAGGCATGTGGATACTCAGGAGGTGGAATATCCTTTAAGAGACGATCGAGCTTATGTCAAGTACTTGAGCGTTGTTTGGGTTGATGAGGGCGGATTATACCTGAAGGCTCATTTGCACGTGGCATGGACATATCGAGATGGCTTAGAAGAGATCGGTCCGCTGAGAGGCTTTGACATCCCATTTTATGGCGTAGGTGAGTGGGACCCTTCAGCGATCATTCCTCCTGATAGCGAAATCGTGGATCCCGAGGAGCCAAAAAAGGAGTCACCCATGGTGCCCCTAGTGGAGCCACAGGCTGTGCAACCATTGCAGGTGACTCCTCCGTACCACGACCCTCATATTCCTCCGGATTTCGAACCAGAGGACTTAAGAGAAGAGTTTGAGGAGGGTGATCCTTAGAAGCCATTAGGGTATTTTAGGGGTTGCATAAAGTAAGTCCAACCAGTCACTTTTTGGAAGATAGGTTGACCTATAGTGAAGCTAAGTTAACCCAACCACCTGGCCACCTACCCCTTTTTGCAGTTAGTGGCCGTCAACCTATTTTTGGTTTGTGGTGTATATTTTGGTGTAATGAATAATATATATGTTTCCTTGGTTAATATAAGTATATATATTTGTTATCCCATTGTTTGTTGTTTATACTATCCTTGGCCACATGTTTTAAATTGTACGGGTGATTTATATATATTGCTTCGCATGTGCAATGATCTTTGTGTTGGGCGTTGGATCGGCGACGCGTCCTGGGACATCGCACTAAATTCAACCATGGCAGGGATGTTGCACGCCGTAGGGTTTGGGCCGTGACAGCCAGTTTCTATCGTAGATTTGTAAAAGATTTCAGCACTATCACCGCACTTTTAACTGAGATTATCAAGAAGTACGTGTTTTTCACATGGGGAGAAGAGCAAGAGAGAGCATTCAATATGTTAAAGGATAAGCTGACTAATGCTCCTTTGTTATCTTTATCTAATTTCAGTACTACTTTTGAAATAGAATGCGATGCTTCTGTTATAGGAATTAGAGCTGTGTTGATGCATGGAGGATGTCCCATAGCATATTTTAGAGAGAAGTTAAGCAGAGCGACATTGAATTATCCAATTTACGATAAGGAGATGTATGCTTTGGTGCGAGCTTTGGAGACTTGGCAACATTACTTGTGGTCAAAGAAGTTTGTGATCTACACCGACCACGAGACCTTAAAGTACTTGAGGGGGCAGCAAAAGTTGAACAAAAGACATGCCAAATGAATGGAGTTCATTGAGACTTTTCCATATGTAATCAAGTACAAAAAATGTAAGAAAAATGTGGTAGCCGATGCACTTTCTTGAAGATACGCAATTCCAACTACTCTAAGAGCAAAGTGTGTAGGTTTCGAGCATATTAAAGATTTATACGCTGACGATGATGATTTTGGAAGAGTATTTGAAGCTTGTGAGCATGCTGCGTTTGAAAAGTTTTATAGGCATGATGGATATCTCTTTCCTGAAAATAAGTTGTGTTTGCCTAGATGCTCTTTGCGCGAGTTGTTAGTGCGAGAGGCACATAGTAGTGGTTTAATGGGGCATTTTGGAATCAATAAGACTTATGAAGTGCTGCATGAACATGTTTTTTTGCCACACATGAAATGAGATGTCACACGAGTCTGCGAGAGATATATCGCATATAAGCAGGCTAAGTCCACGATTAAACCACATGGTTTATATAAACCTTTGCCTATCTCGACACATCCTTAGATTGATATCTCTATGGATTTTGTATTAGGATTGCCTATGTCTAAACATGGCAAGGATTCTATTTTGTGCTTGTTGATTGATTTTTAAAGATGGCTCATTTTATACCTTATCATAAATCTGATGATGCATCGAATGTTGTTGAATTGTTCTTTCGCGAGGTTGTGCATTTGCATGGCATGCCTAGGTCTATTGTTTCTGATTGAGATACTAAATTTCTAAGCTACTTTTGGAAGACATTATGAAAGAAGTTAGGTACACAACTTTTATTCTCTACTACTTGTCATCCACAAACTGATGGTCAAACTGAAATATTTAATAGGACTTTAGGGACATTGTTGCGTTCTATCATTAAAAAGAACATTAAGTCTTGGGAAGATTATTTATTGCATGTTGAGTTTGCTTATAATAGGAGCGTGCATTCTGTTACTAAATTTGTACCTTTTAAGGTTGTCTATGATTTTAATCCCTTAACTACGTTAGATTTAACCCCTATGCCTGTTGCTGAGCATGTGGATTTAGATGGTGCTAAGAAAGCTGAATTTGTGAAGACTTTGCATGAGAAGACGCGGTTGAATATTGAGCTTAAGACAGAGCAGTATGCAAAGCAAGCCAAGTAGTGTTTGAGCCCGGCGATTGGGTTTGGGTTCATATACGCACATAGCATTTCCCCAAATAGTGACACTCTAAATTGCTATCGCGAGGGGATAAACCATTCGTGGTGTTGGAGAGAGTCAACGATAATGCTTACAAGCTTGACCTTCCATGTGAGTATGGTATTAGTGCTACTTTCAATATTTCTGATTTGACTCTTTTTGATGCATACGCTGACTAGAGGGCAAATCCTTTGCACAAGGGAGGGAATGATGTAGACATCAAACCCTATCGAGGAGGAGGTGCTAGGCACCCGTTGTACTATTCGCTAGGCCCGATCACTCGAGCGAGAGCAAAGGAATTCAAATAAGTTGTCGGCATCATGGTTCAAGATATTTGGAATGGAGACAATCTGGATTCGAAACTTGAAGATTCTGAAGCTCCTTGGTGCAACATGATTACTTTTGGTCCAGCAAATTTCAAAAGAACTTAGAATTGATGAACTCCGAATTGACTCAAATTTGGATAGACGCTTGGAAACTGGCCGCTGATCAATACTCACTACTATAATAGTGAGTGATAACGTTTTTTAGTGATTTGGAGTCGTTTAGATAAACTTTTAGGCCTTTTTTCATTTTTGGACTAATTTTTAGTAATTAAGGTTATTTTTGTAATTTTAATCCTAGTAGGATTAGGATTAGGGTTAGCACCCTATATAAAGTTACTTATAGATTTCTAAGAGGAGGCAGAATTTTATATAGAGAAGTTTTCTTCTTGAGTTCTCTTGATGACTAGATCTTATTAAGGCTCCCTTATGGTGATCAAATTTAACTTATCGAGCAAGATCGCGAATTCTCTTATTCGTGGCGTTATAGGGTGGATTGATTGACACAAGTTCGTCAACAAGTCACGTTCATACCGAGATTACCAATCGCAGGTTCAATTGGGGGTCAAGGTCAGCAATTCGTAACTCATAGATATTCGTAGAACGATCATCTTCTGCACAGATTCATATCAACTTCTTAGGAGGATTACGAGAATGTCTCGTCCACCTGCTCGTTATAGACACTTGGTTGAACATATTGAACCATTATTTATTGTAAATGATGGTGATCAACCTGGTGATCCAAACACCTATAAGGAGCGATGTTGGACATCGATTCTGGTATATGGCTAGAAGCCATGAAATTCGAAATGGATTCAATGTATTCGAACGAAGTTTGGACCTTAGTTGACTTGTGTGATGGTATTGTACCAATTGGCTGTAAATGGATCTTCAAGAGGAAGATGAATGCTGAAGGTCAAATTGGAATTTACAAAGCACGGCCGATGGCGAAAGGATATTTTCAAAAAGAATGAATCGATTATGACAAAACTTTTTCACCTATAGCCATGCTAAAATCCATTCGGATTATGTTGGCTATAGCTATACACCTAGATTATGAGATACTCCAAGTGGATGTCAAAACAGCTTTTCTAAATGGTTTTCTTGAGGAAGACATCTATATGGAACAGCCACGGGATTTTGAATCCAATGGTGAAAGTCGAAAGGTGTATAGACTTAAGAGATCCATTTATGAACTCAAACAAGCTTCCAGAAGTTGGAACATCCGTTTTGATGAAGTAGTCAAATAGTTTGGCTTCATAAAAAGCCCAGATGAACCTTGTGTATACAAGAAGGTTAGTGGGAGTGCAATTACATTTTTAGTTTTGTACGTCGATGATATACTTTTGATAAGAAACAATGTACCGATGATATCATCGATCAAACTATTCTTGTCACAGAAATTTTCCATGAAAGATTTAGGAGAGGCAACCTATATTTTAGGTATCAAGATCTATAGAGATAGATTGAGATGATAAATTGGCCTCTTACAGTCTACGTACATAGACAAAGTGTTAACAAGTTTTAACATGCAATGTTCCAAAAGAGGATTATTGCCATTTAGGCCTGGAATCCATCTTTCCAAGGAGATGTGTCCCAACACTCTTGAAGAAAGAAAGCGGATGACAACGATACCTTACGCATCCGCTGTTGGAAGCATAATGTATGCTATGCTATGTACGAGACATGATATTGCACATGCTGTAAGCATTACTAGCATATATCAGTATAATCTAGGGGAAGAGCACAGAATAGTAGTCAAGAATATCCTTAAGTACATGCGAAGGACTAAAGATTTATTCTTGATATATGGAGAAGGAGAGTTTAAAGTTAAAGCTTATACTGATTCTGATTTTCAATTGGATCCTAATGACTGTAAGTCTACATCTGGGTTTGTTTTTATGCTTAATGGTGGCATAGTTAGTTGGAAGAGTTCCAAACAGAGCATAACTGCTGATTCTACCACTAAGGCAGAGTATATAGCCGATTCTGAAGCAGCAAAGGAAGCCGCTTGGATTAAGAAGTTCATTTCTTAAGTTGGAGTCATTCCTTCCATTAAACAACCAATCGCATTGTTTCGTGATAACAATGGGGCAATAGCTCAAGCGAAGGAACCAAGGTCTCACCAGAAGTCCAAGCACATTGAGAGACGCTTCCATCTCATTAGAGAAATTGTTGGGAGAGGTGATATTGCCTTGCAGAAAGTTGTCTCAGCGGAAAACGCGGCAGATCCCTTTACTAAGGCCTTACCTCAGTCTTCTTTTGAAAAACACATTGAAAAGATGGGTTTGAGGTACCAGACAAATTGGCTTTAGTGCAAGTGGGAGATTGTTAGATGTATGCCCTAAAGTTACCATGTAATAGTTATATGTTAGGGATTTAAGTTGTACTTTCAATTACAATTTTTTTATTTTCTTTAATGGTAATGACGCATTCATTCATTTATCCAATTTTTTAAATATATGAATGATTCCATAATAGATGTGACTGAATCTATTCTTGAGATGTTAAGAATATATATGACAGGTTCATAGTTAGACTGAATTTTTAAATTGTTCCCGGTTGATAGATCATTGAGTGGATATTAATGATCATGTTGAGACCAGTGTGTTCGTAACTTCACCAAATAAGTATTGGATACTTAAGGGAATGACGAGTCACGAGTCATTGGATATTGCGATACTCGAGTTAGAACATATGTGCTTATATCAGACAAGTTCACTGAACGTGACATGCATAGAACGATTAGTAACATAGAAGCTTTTAGCGTGGTCAATGTCTAATCGTTCGTGCTCTGGTATTGTGTAAATAATCCTTAGACTTGAGGTACAGTATTGATTTGTATGTTGGATGGCTATGGTTCACAGGTGCACATATTGCCGATTCGTTTATCCGTCTTTGTACTTGATGGCCATAGTTCGTTCACATACGAAGTTACACGTGTGCGCAAAATGGAATCTGTCTCCTTGTTACATGCAAGGTACAATAATGATGTCCTATGCGATCTAATCTTGACACTGCAATTAAAATCCTCGGCCGGGGTTGTAACCGAGAATGAACTATTCATGTCTCATATAAAATGCATGTCAATTAGGTTTGTGTATATGATCGAATTAGTGGCTTGACAAAGATTTCATGGTCTTTATTCGATCGGGACATAGTAAGACAGAGGGATTGAATTACACTATAGTCAAAGCTGACAAGTTCATTATGTTCTTAAAACATTCACAGTCTGGATAACCATGACATATTGCTAGATGTCAATCATGGCTTGTAGGATCTATAGGTTGATCGGGATAATCAATTCTCTTAGGAGTACTAATATATCAGTGCAAGTCTTACTACCAACTCAGTGATGAACCTGGGGATGTCACATATCATAACAAATTCAGGGTGATGTTGAACGGGAGATGCAATATTGCAAATATGTTTGCAATTATAGCAATCGATTAGTCATATTGAAATTAAATTAAATGTGATTTAATTTAATTTAATTTTAGTCATAAGTGTGCGTGCATATGATGCACACAAACCTAAAGTGGACACATGTTAATATGGCAATGATCTTGCACTCTTAAATATATGAAATTATATAAATTAAAAGTGTACACGGTCAACAAATGCAGCACACGATAGCTTATTGCTGATCGTGTGTGTTTTAATTTTAAATTAATTAATTAATTAATTAATTGTGAATCACCCACGGTCAGCAACGATTGTTGATCGTAGGAATTCCCCACGACTAGCATCGGTTGCTGGTCGTGTGCTAAATGCACACACGATCAGCAACGGTTTCTGATCGGGTGAAGTATACCCACTTGATCAGCAATTGTTGCTGATCATGCATATAAGGTAGTATTAGCAACAGTTGCTAAGAGTAGAAGAAAAAGAGTGCAAAAAAATGAGAAGTGCAATGTGTGTCCGTGAGAGTTAAAAATTACATTTTCTCTCTTCCAGTGCCGTGACTGAAATATCGAGAGTGTAGAAAATTGTCGTCACGAGATTGCTAGCACAATTATAATGGTGATTACCCGCAAATTCTTTCTTCCGTTCATCGTGCGATTTGTGGTGTGTCTGAACTAAAGGTCCGACTGTTGTGGGGCTTGAATTGAAGAATGTTAGAACGAAATCGTTTTGGGCACCTACGAAAGGTAATCCGTTTAACCCCTATAGTCTTCCGTTTTTTTTTTATTGAAATGTACAAACAATGCCTTTGGAGATACTTATATGGTTATATCTTTTCACTGCGTTTATATTTAATTTTAACTATGCATGTTCCGTAGAAAACCAACATAAAGATGGCATGGCATCACAAGAATGAAAAGCTAACGATACAGACATTCCAAGAGAATATAAGCAGACCAATGCTCACCTGCTTTATCTAGCTGGATCCCGACAGTCCACAAACTTGGCCTGACCTCACCAACACTTTCTTAAGTAGTGTAGATTCAATATAGAAATCGTGCCGAATTGCATGAACCCGCAGAAAAAGGGCAAAGAAAAGCAAAGAGAGCTACAGAGGATGTGCCTAACGTTGGGGAGAGAAGCCAGTGTACGTTTATCCACCTCTGTTTGAAAGGAGATTGTGACCATTATTCCGAACACTTGATGCTGGCGTACTACTAACACATGCCGACGCACATATCCTCGAACTTTGCTGATCCAGTCATCACTGGAGAGAGAGAATTGAACTCCGGCTAGAACTACACATGCAAGTTTTCCTGCGTGTGTCTCGTCCATGCTTTCCGAGGCGCTGCTTGTGAGTCAGCATGGTAGAAGTGAGCGGAATTGCAGACTTTTGTGTTCAAAGCATTGTTAGGGTGAGAGTCTGATGAATGGTAAGGTGATCAATGTAGCGGCAACTTTCGAAGAACAGAACAAGAAAGCTTTTCAACCCCGCAAAGGCAAAGTCAAAGACAACAGCGTTCATTCCGCATACTTGGGCCCGATCCATGTTCGACCGCCTAAAAACATACGGGTCCAATACAAAACCCAACAAACGCTTAATTCCTAAACTTGCCTCGTCCCCTAGGCCAAATTTATAGCCGCTAGAACCAAAGGAAATTCATCCCTTTGCCCGTGACTCGTAAGAATCTTTTGCCCGCGCTGTTCGCCAACAATCTTGTTGCTTTACCACCTGCTCGTTAACTTCAGAATGTCCGAACCTGAATGTAAGCTGTGCCTTCCACTCTGGAGAGGTACGGTACAGAACAAATGTATCTTCAAACTCAGCACTTGAAACTAGATCTCTTGGAATCCAACAGACTATAGTTTCCCGAAGAAGGAAACCCTAGATCGAATGTGAATACTAAATCCAAACCAGAAGGAGGACAGTATGAACATGGTGGATATGATCGAGAAGGATGAAGAGGGATCGAAGATTGAGAACTTGTTCCTTACTCAACTAGCACCAATCCTCTTATCTGCAGGGTATGCTTTCCTAAGAAACATGACCAATGATCAACTAAAGAAATATATTAATGATTGATAAATCTCGGTATTATTGGAAGGCAAAGAAAGATGATGAGGTTTGCATGGTCACACCTCTAGTGATTGCATACATTCCAATGAAGCCGATGATAATCACTTTACCTCAGCCATTCGTTTATCAGTCAGATAAGCATATGCCATGGAAGTACGAAGGGCAAACATGAAACCTTGCTAAAGTTGGAAAGATGACAAGATTGGGGAGATGCTCTCTATCGAATGAAGTTGAAGAAAGGAGGCAAGCCGCTCTCAACCCTTGCACCCGAATGAAGGAAACAAGGATGCTGATGGAAGAAAAAGAGGCAATTGAGTTTCTGAAGATAATCAAAGCCAGCAATTACATAGTGGAGCAGTACGAAAATATACCTTGGAGAAGCATCGTAACGACCTGATTGAGGTTCTACATGAAGCCCATGTACTACAAGAATGCCTACTGAATGCTTGGAGAATCTTGTAGGATCCGTTCTCTTGACAACTCAAACTGCTTTTTCCGAAGAGGAGCTTAACCCTGATGGCACTAGACATGTGAAGGCACTGCATATTATCATGAGGTGTCAAGAAATAAACGTCGCTAAAGTTCTCATCAACAATGTTCCGCTTGGAATGTCTATCCGATGACAACTTTGGACCATTTGGGAGTTGACAAGTCCCACATGAGGGCCAATGAGATGTCGGTATGAGTCTTTGATGGAACCAAAAGTGAACTCATAGGAGGGAATGATCTAAACGTCAAAATTGATTCATGCCCCTTTCATATCACCTTGCACGTATCATAAGGATCCCAGTGCTTTCCACATGCTCTTGGGGAGATTTAGGATTCATTCAGATGGAGCTACACCTTCAAATCCTCACAAAAGGATAAAGTTGGTGGTTGATGACACGCTAATAATAGTTACGTGAGAAGAAAAGCATATTTTGTCTACAAAGACACCGCCATACCCTGTACCGATGCTGAGGAAGACACTTCCTCCTGTTTCCAGGTCCTTGAGCTCATATCCTTAATATATGCGCCAAAGAGGTCTTCTCATCCGAAACCACAACATTCGACCACTGCTCTAATGGTTACTAAGGGGATGATCTATGGAGAACATGAACCTACAATTAGATTGATTAGAAAGGAAATAGTCAATCCGATCAAACCAAAGAAGATAGATGGAAACCCTTCAGTCTAGGTTTCAAGTCATCAAAGAAGGAAAAGAAAGACATGAAGGAAAGCTTGAGAATGAAAAGGACAAGGTGAATGATGGGACTAATGGTCGAGGAGGCCAAGTTTGTAATTCCGTCACTTTACGTGACTTTCAAAGCTTGCTCGTGCTCAGAACCATATGGTGGTGAAGTAAATGCACGTGAAAATTCCGATCTCAAAGACAAGTCACTAATTTTCGCCTGTAATTGGCCAAAAGGACTATATTGAAATTTCACGCAATTGATTAGGATAGTATTGGAAAAATTGAAAATGTTTAAAATTGAATTGACATTCGTACACTAGATTTATGATTTACTAGGTAATTTATCTCGATCATTAGAAATATTAGAAAACTTTGTTTATTTTTATAAGATTTAGTTGTTTTTCTACTATATCTTAGAAAAATAGATAAGGTGAAAAAAAATTCTAAAAAGATCTTTGATTTGGTATTCATCGATCTTCTTAATATAATTTTTGGCATAAGAACTGTGGATATTGATCTGGTTGTTTGGTATCCAATGCTAGTCTATTACGATCAGAATTTTGAGCCCCTACGCAGGGGCTATGCATCGATGCGCTCAGGATATCAGAGCCGAGCAACCAGTTAATTTGGATTGAACTTATACGGGCCTTGTCACGGGACAAATAGTCAACGGAGCCACTGCTCAAAGTGGATTTCAACTTATTTGGGCCATGTTGCGGGCAAAATGTCACAGTAAGATTATCAAAAATCTAATCCTATTATATTTGTGCCAATTCAATCTTAAACTTTTTAATTTGATCAATTTAATTATAAACCTTTTAATAATTCATCAATTAAATTATTCCGGTCAATTTTTTGAATATTTTATTTATTTTTTCTTTTTTATTTCACCCTCGTTGGCCTTGAAGGTCTCACCCCTGGCCAATGGGGCCACGAAGGCCCTAGGCGAGGCCATCGCAACCTTGCCGGTTGTGAGGGCCTTCGCAGCCCCACCAGCCAAGGGTGGAGCCTTCGCGCTCCCGCTGGCACAATTAAAGAAAAAAAGAGAGAAAAAATAAAAAATCACAAAAATTGTCCATGTTAGTATCGGCCATGTTGCGTAGGATGGCTTGTATCCACATAAGCAATTTCCAGCAAAAATTGATTGGAAAGACTTAATTGGCGAATTATTAAAAAGGTTTAGGAATAAATTGGCTAAATTGAAAATTTTAGAACTGAATTAGCACAAATGTATGTTTAGGTTTTTCTTTTGTTATTTCGTCAAATTGTGACAATATTATAAAGACTGAGTAGTAAAGTTTTTGATTTTCGAATCTTTGTTTTGAATATTGTTCCGAACTTTGCCGTTTTTTTTTCAATTATGTTGGTGAACCTTATTAGTTGTCAATCTTGTTTAGGCTCTGTTCGTTTCGAAAAAATGTAACGTTTATGGAAAATATTTTTTGGAAAGTCATTTTCCTAGAAAATGATAATATTTTCCGGTGTTTGGCTAATATATGAAAATGAATTGGCAAATATTTTACATCATTTGGTGCCTTGCGCTCATTTTATTGTTTTTTTAAATTGAATTTTCAATTATTTTTTAATTTTTAAATATTTTTATATTTCTTTTCTTTTCTTTTCTCTTCTTTGTTTTTCCTTTGCTTTCTTCCTCTGCCAATCGCCAGCTATGGTGACGGCTGACGATCGGGCCATAGGCGAGGCTTGGCCTCGCTCACCTAAGGCTAGCAAGCTCGAGCCTCACCAGCCTGGCCAAATCCGACGAGGCTCAAGCAAGGCCTTGCCTTGCCTAGCTAGCCTTAAGCTCGGCCTCGCCTTGCCAAATCTAGTAAGGTAAGGCTGCCGGATCTGGCCAGGCCTTGGTCGAGGCCGGTGAGGCGAGGCTTGTCAAGCAAGTGAGGCCAAGCCTTGCTTGTGGTCGGTGACTGGCAGAGGAAGAAAGAAAAAAAAAGAAGAGAAAATAAGAAAAAAGAAAATTTATAAAAAATCAAAAGGAAAAAGAAAAAATAATTAAAAAGAAAAGGAACGTGAAGGAGTGTAGAGAGGAAGTATAGAGGAAAGAGAAAGGAAATCATTTTCCCCATTTTTTTCCCATTTTTGAAGGTCTTTTTTTTCCATTGAGGAAAAATGTTTTCCTTGAGTAGATTATTTTTTGTGAACCGAATGATTGAGTAGTTGCTTGCTGAGCAGTCGTGATCACTGAAGAAGAATAGGAACAAAAGCAAGGACTTTCCGATTGAGTTAAGGATTGGATTTCGTTGATGGCATGAAAGCAGGATCAATTTGAGAGTTTAGAACTTTTTTCAATAAACTGGAGATTATAGTCTTCTGCTTATACCACCCGCCTGGGTGGCGCTGCTGGAGCGCGCACTCTTCCTCTCGCAAAAGGTTGAGTGTTCGAATCCCGGGCTCCGCAGGGTGATTTAACCGGTGGCACGTGTGTGGTGGCTAGCACGTGTCGCCCCCAGGGTTTACTCCCTGGCTGTCGGCCGTGCGGGGGTTCCCTGGGTTACCAAAAAAAAAAAATAGTCTTCTGCTTATATATTGGTGTAACAAACCTTATCGATCGTTGTTACAGTTAAGGTATTAGTGGCTCCGAAATCAGGTACTGCACAATGGGTGATTGTTCCAAGTTCTTGAGCACGCTCTTCGGCGCAGGGCCTCAGGCTTGTCATTGGCACCCTGATGATGGACCAGCAGTCGGCAACCATCCTCGGGCCAGTGTTTATGCTCTTGTTCCTCATTGCCGGCAGCCAGCAGGTGCTACGTCCAAAACGTGCCTCCCTTCATTGTTCGGATCACGTATCTTTCAACTAGCCACTACACATACAAACTCTTGATGGGGTCACAGTTCGAGCCTGAGGACGCATACCCTTGTGGTGAGTTTTTATGCTTGGTTAGGGACTATCCGGGGATCAAGAAGGCGGGGCTTGACAGGGCAGGTTGTCTCGGATATCGCATTGGAGATAAATGTTTGTTGGGTATAGGCTCATTACCCAGCATTGTACTGATGAGGACTGGGATGACCAAGAGAAGAAAGCCCAAGTGTTTCTTTTTTCCAACTCGATCGGGCATTCCATCATCCAGCACTCACGATCCGTCATCGAACCTGTGATCGTTGAGTACGACAGCAAAAGATGATGACGCACAGTCGACTTCAGTTCCTTAATAATTTCTGTTTCGATCTGGTGCTTGGACGTTTTGTTAGGTTAAGTTAATTGCCTGATTGTCCATTGTGACGACAAGAAGCAATGAGGACGGTGCGAGATCAGTTTTCTTATTCGAATGTGAATCTGGTGCATGTATAGCAAATTTGGACAAGATCCATCATGGCCGAGAAATATTTGCTGGTTTCGAAGATACTCATGTTCTAGCCAGGCAAAGTGCTCATATATTTTCTGTCCGTAAATACTGTTCTTCTAGGTTACATTTTGAGTAATCCTGATTCCTGAGGGAATGTGGCATGCTCCAAAACGCTGTTCGAGGCCTCTAAATAAACATGAGCTCTTTATCACTGATCCACCCCATATATTTCCAATTGAGCTGGTTATCTTGTATCATGTCATCAGTCAGTCCTGATGCCGAGGAATTGAGTAGCCATTGCAGGTTTCATTACTTTTCTTCCATTCCGTCCTTGCATCCGTGGTATTCAAGGTAAAAGTGTCCCTAGTAGCGGCAGTTTAGGTGAAGTTTCTCCACGAAATTGTGGAGTTGTGGGATACACCTCCCTTTTAGGTTGTGTTAGCTGGTCTTTTCCAGCTTTTATGTCCCCTTCGAAGTGTTCTTGAGGGAGTCCTTTTTGATGGTCAGATTTTTCTGAGCAATATTGCTGAAATGATGTCTAGTCTAGTGAGGTTTGGCACAACTGAGTCAGTCCGATGGATCACTGATGCAAACTTGGATCTCACTAGGCAAAGCTGTGTTTCAACGATTTTGAAGTCATTTTTTGGTGGTTAGCTTTGATGTGAAGTGAACTATAGAACTTTAGTCAGTACTTCGATTTGGGGTAGCGAAGGAAATAAAAGAAAAACCTTCAGTTTTATCTATTGACTTGTTTTGAATTAAATCGGTTTGAAATGGCCACTGATCCATATCCTAGATAGAGATTCAATTTATCCTGTTCATGAGGATGAAAGCATTACTTACACAAAGCCGAGGACATTCTTTTGACTAGCCTCCAGCTTTACGCCTCATGCTTTTCAGTTGTACTTGAAATCAAATCACATTGGTAAACAGGATAAACGCGCAATTTTTCCTGGAAACTATTAGCCTTTGTGGCCAAAATCGAAGCAGTATCACCTTCTAGAGCTCAACTATAGGTTTCCAATGAAATTTGGATCTGCTGGACCTTAATTCTTCAATGTCTGCTCCTGACACAATTCAGCTCTGCAACAGTACCGTTAGATCCAGCATTCAGCATGGCAAAATGACTCGTGTAGGAAAACTTATAGATTTATTAAACAAACAGAGGAAATATGTTGGGGTTGGAAGCATGTTCTATATCCATGGCAATTTCCAAGCGCTAAAGTATCTGTTGAACATATACAGGGGATTTCCCTGTTGCCTCTAGAGTTGAGCATTTTATTCTGTGTATGATGACCCTACCTCTTTCCTATACATAAATTAGTTGATTCTATAAACACGCATTTTTGAGTGTGTGTGTGTAAGGTTGCATGCATGAGCAAGCATCATGCTTGTGTGCACACATGGCACTGGTCTGATTCCTTGAAGGCCACAGAACAGCCACTGACCTTACGTGTGATCTATCCATGTAAACCTCTAGCACAAAGTCTGGCTCTGATCAAATGCAGTTGAGCAGCAACTTCTGTCATGCTCATCCGCTCTCCAGGCACTTCTACCGAGCAAGCAATTCCAATTTCATACACCCTGTGCCGGGGTCTGTGGGAGTCCCTCTTCCTTGAAAAACAATGGGATCGGTAATCTCTAGCACTCGATCAGGCAAAGCTTCCGCCACAAAATTATGAAGATTCAAGTTGTCTCTGAACATGTCACTTGTGGGGCTTGCACTGGTGAACATCTCTAGTAGGAGAATTCCAAAGCTATAGGCATCACCTTCTCTAGAAACATCACTTCCCATTCCATATTCTGCAGGTTATTCAAATAGGAAGCATCAGGTTATGATGATATAAATTCAAACTGTTCTTTTGTGGTTGGCAGGTCTTCCTGTACTTTTGGGTGGGGGTTGGGGGGAGGAAGGGAGAGAGATACCTGGAGCAGCATAACCAATTGTTCCTCTTAGTCCTGCAGAGCTCATCTTTAAGGCAGCATCAGATGTGGATCCAAGGACGATCTTTGCCAACCCAAAGTCACCAACATGTGCGACCATTTCAGCATCTAAGAGAACATTGCTTGGCTTTAGATCGCAATGAATTATGGGGTCGTGACATTGGTTATGAAGATAATCCAATGCTGAAGCAATGTCGATGGAAATATTCATCCTTTGGATGAAACTTAATATTTTCAAAAACCCATCTGCATCAACTGTTACCGGAGATGGGTGTAACCACTCTTGAAGGCTGCCATTGACCATGAACTTGAGCATGCTGTAAGTACTTTCAGAAGATTTCGGTGTCTGATATGCTTTAAAGCCTTGCACTCGGCTGTGAAGCTCTTCAAAGCGCCACGGTGCACTAAGTTAAGTACCTTCACAGCAACAACTGTTCCATTCTGGAGTATTTCCTTGTAAACAGACCCAAAGCTACCATGACCAATCAAGTTATTTGAAGAAAAATCCTCAGTTGCTTTTAGAAGAGCTCCATAAGATAGATTCAGCCATGAATTGTCTATGGAGATTGAGATTGGCTCTTTTCTTTCTTTCTTAAGGCAACAGAGATACAGAAAAGCTAGAAGAAGAGCCACTCCAAGAAGCCCAGAAATGATAGAGATTGGAACTCTTAATTTATGAACTACAACTTTGCTCTTGGAGTTTCCAGATTTGCATTTGGGGAGCTGAAACTCTGGCATTCCTCCACAAAGCTTGTTGTTTCCAATGATAAAAGTAGCACTCTCATTTTTGAAGACTCCATCAGTCGGCAGCGGGCCTTCAAGATTATTATGAGACAGGTCTAGAGTTTCCAAGTTGTCAAATGCTAAGAATTTTGGAATCTCACCAGTTAAATTGTTGTGTGAAAGATCTAGTACCTTAATGACTCTTAATGAACTAAGGGATTGAGGAATAGATCCTCGGAAAAGGTTTTCCTGCATTTTTAGTTCTTCCAATCCATAACAGTTGCCTAGACTGCTTGGAATTTCACCATCTAACATATTTCCCGAAATATCTAGGGAAGTTAAATGTTTCATGTTTCCTACTTCCATGTCAAGGGCCCCTGTCAGATGGTTGTGAGACAAATTCAGATAGATAAGACTTGTGATTGGTTGAATCATAGAACCTCTGAGATTGTTTCTAGAAAGATCAAGATCTGTCAAACTTTGGAACTCATATAGATATGAAGGAATGAGCCCCTCAAAGTTATTCCAGCTAAGATAGAGATAAATTAATCTCTTTAGATTATGCAATGAGGATGGAATTTCACCAGATAGATTGTTGTAGTACAAAGTTAAGGCCCCAAGATTTTGAAGGTTTCCCAGATCAGAGGGGATAGTACCTGAAAGTTTGTTCCCATGCATAATCAGACCTTCCAGATTGACAAGATTCGCAATCATGGTAGGAATCTTACCAAATATGAGATTCCAACCCGCTCGCAATGTTGTCAGAGTAGTGGAGAAATTACCAATGCATTCTGGCAGGAAACCCGCCAATCTATTGTCACTAATAGACAAGAACCTTAAGCTAGTGGCGTGAGTCAACGAGCAAAGGAAGCCCAAGTCACCAGATTTACCGCTTCCAAGATTATTATATTCAATGGAACACCATTGGAGGTCATGCAGATTTTCCAAAGTAGGCACAATCCCAGAGAGTCCATTGCTTCCAATATCAAGTGTCTGTAGATTTGTTGCGTTAGATATCGAGCGAGGAATCGGTCCAACAAATCCATTTTAGTTAACGCTAAAGTATTCAAGATTCGGTAGAGTGAAGCCTATGTTTGCCGGAAGATTTCCGTGTATCTGGTTGTTTACTATGTCAAAGGCTACCAATGAAGACAAATTGAATACTGGAAGGGGAACGGTACCGAAAAGCCCATTGATTCCCAAAGCAAGCACTTCTAACTTGCCCAGTTGGGCTAGAGCTTGTGGGATTCTCCCACCCAAGTTATTTACAGCAAGATATAGTGTCTCCAGCAATGATAAGTTCCCAATAGATGACGGGATGCTTCCTTCCAGATTATTTTCACTCAAACCGAGAACCCGAAGATTTGACAATGTACCAAGCTGTGCTGGAATTTCTCCAACCAGCCGGTTGTTACGCAGCCGGTTGTTAGTAAGGTTAGAGCAACCTGATATATTCTTGGGAATATCACCAGCCAATGAATTATTGACTAGTTGTAAGACACGAAGACGGTGCAGCTGACCAATTTGAGGAGGGATTTCATCGTCAAAGCTATTATTATAGAGAGACAATTCCTTTAAGAAGCTGAGATTGCCTATGTGAGAGGAGATGGACCCGGAGAGCTTTTGGGAATTCAGGTCCAACACAGTGACTCTCTGGTGGTGCCGATGGCTGCAGGTAACACCATACCACTTGCAGAAGTCGGTGGTGTTAGTCCATGAATTAAGCACACCGAAAGGATCTGCGGTAATCCCAGCCTTGAAGGCAAGCAGTGTTAGTTTGTCTGTTTCATTTGTGGCAGAGGAGAGGTGGTTAAAACACAAGGCAAGCGAAACAGCAAAAAATAAAGGAAATGATCGTACAAAACTAAAGCCCACAACTTCCATAACTCAAGCAGAAGTTGGTGTTTAAGATGGGTAAGAAAGACCAAGAAAAATATGTGGAGTGCTCCTTCAGCTATTGAGCAATCAGATGGAGAGGAGATTTATAGAGAAATTGAGGGTTTCTGGAATAGCTTTTTGAGTCGTGCTTTCATTCATCCGAGCAGAGTCTTCATCAGATAGGTGGGAACGCTTACTTTGAAATTTCCAAAGACCTCTTACTTTTATGTGAGCATAAAAACATGTCGAGCTGAAATCACTGAAGAGATCGCCACTCCACTCTGCAAAAACTTCCAGCATGACTTGGGTCTCCACCATTGTACTGTCTTCGCCATGTTCTCCACCGTTTGTGTGGCCCCATGAAATACAGTCTCATGAATGGTGGACACCCTTAATCATGATCTTCACCATCTTCCATGGATGGTGGACACCTTAATCATGATTAGCGTGTCCACCATCCATGGAAGATGACAAAGACCTTATCGTTGACTTTGAGTCAACGTATGTCTATACTCTTATATTCATTGAGTGGCCTTGACGGTTCACAGTATCTCATGATAATTAAGGGTGTCCACCGTTCACGGAAGATGGCGAAAACCTTATTGTTGACTTTGAGTCAACATGTGTCTGTATTCTGACATTCATTGAATGGCCTCGACTGACTTGCCAACTCCTCTATTGGTTAACTACGACGACAAGGTCCTCTTCGTGCTCATTTTCCCTTTGCACTTAGTCGGTAAGAGGAACAACAGCAACTCTGTCCTTATAGATTGATGAGTGGTGCTAGAAACAGTAGGATTGGTTTATAAATTTGGTTTATAAAGTGCTATAACTAATTGTGATTAGGCATTTAAACTAGCAAGCCATGTTAAAACAATAACAGAAGTATGTGACACAAAAGAGTGCACTAACTTCTTAAATCAGTTTCATTTCGGACATTGCTGTAAACTTATTATTTGGACACACCCTGCAAATTATCACAACTATTCACTTTTGATCAACATTAAGAATAATACTCATAATAAAGGTTATATTGTTTTGTCTCTAGTTATTTTCCATATGTTATTATTGAGCATTGTTTAATGAATGTCAAAGGAAAATCTCTTTGCTTTGTCTTGCTTTGAACAGAAGATGACCCGTTTGGGAAAAAATGGAACAGTGTTCCATTATAGAGACAATTGGTAACACGATTTGTAAGGTTTAAAATCTTGTTGGTAAATTTGTACAACTGGCAGCATGTTGTTCAAGCACTTTCATGTTATTTACGAAGGACGTCGTGTAATAGTAACCAGTTAATTAATTTTTTTCTATTTACCACTCAAAACTAAATCTTAGCATTGTAAATAATACGTTACCACTGAAATTAATAGCACACACGTACAAATATAGGTCCGTTTTTAAGGTAGTCATTTACTACAAGAGCTATTAATTGATCGATGAAATTAGTCTATTAAGAATTATAATGGTAACTTAAGTTATTATAATGATTCCAGCGAGACTCCAATGTGATGAGCATGAAAAGCTGGGTGTGCATGAAGTAAGCGTGGGCGCAAGAACGATATCTCATGTCATGACAGCAACCAAACAGGCGAAAATACCGGGCACATCACAGAATCATGCGAACGACTTGGAGAAGGACGAAGCACAGAGGCGGAGATCAAACCGTGGGAGTCGCGACAACGGCAAAAATTGAGTTTGTGGTTTATTGATTACAGCGCATCGTAATCATAGAATCGAGGTCATTAATGGCACAAAGTTGGCCAACCTCGGGGAGGCAACGCCGGAGGGAGCATTTCATCCATTGAAAGCCCACATCCCCCAATACTAGCTGATATGGTGGATGCACACGACGGGGATTTCCTTCGGAACGGTCACGGAGTGTCCAGCATTCATCGGCGGAGCGATCCCACTTGTCCAGGGTGAAATTTGAAGGTCTTAAATTGGCAGAAGTCTGAAGTCAAGAAATATATTCATTGAGCACAAAAATATTTATGCATAAATTGTTATGGATAATAAAAATATTTTCCGTTGTCTAATTATTTCAAGCAACTGTTTTTAGAAAATATTCTCAAAATTATTCATTTTTTGTGAGACAAATGAAGCCTCATAGAGACATCAAGAAAGTCATTCAGTGGTTATACTTCACCTTGACACCTATTTTTTTGCCGGTTCTTTTGTTAAATGCTATATGTTTAGCAAGATTTTGTTCTTCTAAATTCGATTTTTTGAGCTTTGAAATATCAAGAATGTATGTATTATACATTTTGCTATTAATAGTTCGTCCAAAATTGTCTTGTACATTGTCATTGGGTAAATTAAACTTTCTGTGAATTTTTACATAATTCGAGAGTGTAGGATCTTATTTCTCCCAAATTGCCATCAATATATTGCTGATGCGTAGATTTTCCCCGCTTACAATTTTCCCGAGATTGTCAAATTGCCATGTGCACTAATTCATAGATTATAACATACCCTTCAGAACTGCGTTGGTTATGTTGATTAGATTTATTTATCTATAAGTTAAAAACTCGAGAGCAATGTTCATGTAAATTATATGCGAGTGGCAATAATGAATGAATCCTTAAACAACACATAAATCCATTATGCATATTTATGTTAATCGATTGGGGGGTAATTCTTCTTGGCGTCGTGAGCTGAAAAACGAATGAAATTTCGGGAATCCTGTTATTGGCTAAAATTAGCCCTTACAAAATTGTTAAAATAGTCATTGCAAATTACGGACTCCAGTTTGCAAATATCCTTAAAGGTATCGATTGCATATTAATATTATTAATTTGATCTACAGATACTTTTATTCTATGCGTATATACTGATTACACGAAGAAGTTATTAATTGAAATTACGAATTAAACAGATAAATTACTAATCACTCAAATATCTTATATTTGTTTCCTATTTTAGATAGGTGTTGTTATTTATCCATAGATTGAAATTCTTAGGTCCGCTTTTGGTCTCCCTCCCTATAAAACCCCAACTCCGTCGCCCCCGTCCCTCACTCCGATCACCTGATGCCACCACCAACCTCCATATGAGTGTTTTTTATGCGCCAACGACCTCCGTACGCTTGCAAAGATGTTGCAACAATTCGAACATAAAAACCAGAAACTTGCTGATAGTAAATTCTAAAATGATGAATTCAAGTACATTCTGGAGCTATTTGCTTCAAATAGATGCATCTGGAAATTTTTTGCAATTATCCCAAGATCGGCACAACTCTCTTATAGCTCAAGATAAAGAGCCGAGAAAATAGGGTTTTGATTTCACTGGTCCTATAAAAAGTTCTAGTCCCATCTAGAGTTTGAGACGTTTTTCGTATTGATAAATAAATCGGTATTTTGCTCTAAATTGTCAACATTGAACACTCCTTTGAAAGAGTATGGCTCCAATGGTTATGCAACCGAATGGTATTGTTGCGCAATGTTGTTTGCCTTACAGACTATACTGTTGCGCAATGTTACTTGGCTTACTGGCCCTTTCAGTCTGTTGTACTGTGGTATCTCATTCTTCCATCTCTCTCTCTCTCTCTCTCTCTCTCTCTCTCTCTCGCTCTCTCTCATTTACGTATGGTGCTCATGGCCATACCAGGCAGGTTTTGCCTCACCACACATGCCGATGATGCAATTCCAGTTTGTGTTGCAGATTCTTTGTCGTGGGGATGTCAAACATATTGGGAATCTAGCTGCTGGATATAGTATCCGAGACCTTGCTGTAATGTTGAAGATAAGCAAAGAAAGGTAGGTTTTGGTTTGGCAACTTCATCCAAATTTATTCTGATGCAGGCCCAGATTACCCGTCCCGGGGTGCTATATACCCACCTTACATTGTTTATCGTTCTGAGTCACAATACATATCTTGCTTCTAGAGATGCAATTTTTGTTGATGTTGGTTTAAAAATGTATTCATATTAATTTGTTGTTGATGCATCAAGTCTGATCACCAAAGTAGTAGGGACACATTGATATTGCAGGTTATGGCACTGCATAGCAACTCGCAGCAGGAGGAAAGCAAGCAAAGTCAAAGCGGGCAGATGAATACAGTGAAGGATTTCCATCGAATGGCTTGTCAATCGCCTCAAATAAGTGGCGGGGAAGTGGCAGTCCAGGAGCTTTTGATTACATAGATGCAACTGAAACTGGTAGAGAATGCAGACCGAAGTGCGAAGATAGGCAAGAAGGAGAAATCACTGATGCTTGATATTTTTCAATTTTCACGGCCAAATTGACGAATAGATGGCTAACTTCAATCTGAGGAATGCTCAAAAACCATAATGTAAGCAATTGACTTCTTAATTACCGGAGGTGCAGATAAAATTCTCGAATGAAATATCGCTTATGTGTCTATTTGTCGACTCTTAAGTGTTTGAGGTACTCCATTCACTATGATGTTCTTTTCATCTGTTTTTGTTGCTTCCGTTGGCATTTTCGTTTGTTGAGCAGCAAGAAAAAGGAGATTGATTTGCTGGAATGGGATTTACTATTCTCAATCCTCAGAAGACATGCATAATTCAGCCAATAATATCAACTCCTAAGATTCGCATGTCCGCGTGGCACAAAAGCGTGCTCAAGCTAATAGTCCAGCCCCCTGAGCAGTATATCTAGGAGTTCTCAGGTTTCGTACTTCGAGTTCCACCAACTGTGCTTGTGTTGATTTGTTCATGGATTTGGCGTAAGACATGCAACCTGAGCCAAGACACTCATATCAAAGACATTATCGACATTGATGGCTATGCACCTCTTGAGAGGAGAGCACACTACCTGCTAATCATTTCGATATTCTAATGACTAATGATATGGAAGCAAAATCATACACTGCATCAAAAACCCAAAACTTATATGTGTTCAACATGTGAAGTTCAACCATGCATTTTCTGATTGATACCATCTTTGATTTGTTCCTTTCAATTGATTGACTTTAGAGACTTATCACTTGATAATTGTGGCAATCTAATAGACAGTACAAGATAAAGTAGAAGACTGAGCTCAGCCTCTAACAGGAGACAGTTAAAATAGTAAACGGCTACAAGTTTTAGGAGTTATGCGAGTAGGCATCTATGAGTTTAACTGAACCACGAAACCCACAAATTCAGCCGATGACAGATTCTCGCCCTAAAAACTGAGTCCATGCGAATAGGCTATCCATTCTTGTATTCACGTGGGTGAATTCTGTTGGATAAGGTGATAGCATTCTCATATCCAAGCTAAAAGTTTTCTTTCAATGCTGGACGAAACTATTAAGCTTATTGGTGGAGAAGAGAAGGCCAACTGGAAAAATGTAAAGCAAAATCATGCAGATCAATATTACCAATGAGAAATCAGATAGATATATCTTAGAAGATAGAGAACCGACCCCTCTCTTGTATAAATACCCCGACAACATTCCTCATCTCCAAGCAAACCCAAAAGCCAAAACTCATCTCCAGCATTGTGACCCCAAATGGCCGCCTCTACAATGGCTTTGTCCTCTCCTTCGCTCGCTGGCCAAGCCGTGCAGCTTGCACGCTCTGCTACGGACCTTCTCAGCTAAGGGCGGATTAGCATGTGCAAACCGTGGCCAAACCGAAGCCCGTCGCCTCCAGTAGCCCGTGGTATGGGCCAGACCGCGTCAAGTACTTGGGCCCATTCTCTGGGAGGCGCCATCCTACCTCACTGGTGAATTTCCCGGCAACTAAGGGTGGGATACTGCGGGCCTGTCGGCTGACCCAGAGACCTTCGCCAAGAACCGTGAGCTTGAGGTCATCCACGCCAGGTGGGCCATGCTCGGCACCCTCGGGTGCATCTTCCCCGAGCTCGTCTCACAATGGGGTCAAGTTCGGCGAGGCGGTTTTGTCCAAGGCTGGTGCACAGATATTCAGCGAGGGAGGGATGGACTATTTGGGGAACCCAAGCCTCATCCATGAGCAGAGCATCTTGGCCATCTGGGCCACACAGGTAAACTTGATGGATGCGGTGGAAGGATAGAGGGTTGCTGGGGGCCCACTCGGAGAGGTGACCGACCCAATCTACCTCGGTGGAAGCTTTCGACCCATTGGACCTCGCGGACAAATCCGAGGCTTTCGCGGAGCTGAAGGTAAAGGAGATCAAGAATGGGAGGTTGGCCATGTTCTCCATGTTTGGGTTCTTTGTCCAAGCCATCGTGACAGGTAAAGGGCCATTGGAGAACATAGCCGATCACCTTACCGACCCTGTCAACAACAATGACTGGGCTTATGCCACAGACTTTGTGCCTGGAAAGTGAAGTGTGCGATAGATTAACACAGCGAAAAATGCGTGAGATTTGGTGTGATCGAATTACACATGTGTTTAACTTTTTGACAGTTTGATTGAATTTGAGACAATTCATGAAAATCTCAGTGAACAATGGCCAAAATCTTTAATTCCCCTTGCGATAGTTTCACTCTTGAACCTTGAGAATGGAACCGGATTTAGGGATAGATTTCAAGAGTATTGATTCCCATGGAAAAGGTAAATCTAAGGGATTTGTTAAATTATGACTCGAGTTTGAACCGTTTATGGAATTCGAATTCGATTTGATTGAATAAATATCCAAGTTTAATCGCATTAAGAAAAATTCAAGAAAGGAGCTTCTGTTTCGGAGAAAAGCAGAAAAATATTTCTAGCACTATAGGACAAAAGATGGGCACATATATTCTACAATTTATATATTTCTTTTATGGGGTAAAAATGTCTTTGTAGGAGGGAAGGATTTTATTTTATTTTTGGTGGGTGTGGCTTGCAGAAGTCATATGAAAGAAAAGAGGAAATCCTCTGGGGGCCCCTCTCGCATCCTGGTATAGCCACACGGTGAAGGATAAAATAAAATCAAGGGTTTCTTTGCCAGCGGTAGCCGAACAGTAAGAGTTTTTCTTTCTTTGAAGCCGCTGCACAAACAGCAGAGCCGCACAATGGACTCCAAGGGGACGAGCGTGAATAAAGGGAGGAACGGCACACTAACCTCTCCTTGATTGCAAGCGGAGGAGTCAAAGATTTTTGCTGTGAGTTTAAATCCAGTATAGTGGGTTTGGGCTTAAATCTAGGTGTGGGAAACACTCGAGCGTTTAAACGATTTGTAACTCTGATTCTCCGATTATAGTAGATTATTTGTGGCTGGCTCTTTCCGTAGATGTAGGTATCGATATTCGAACCGAACCACGTAAATCTCTGATGTCCTTTATCGTTTCTTATTTATTTCTCTGATTTCGCGTTGACTTAATTTGCAAGATCATTTTGTTTCCACGTTATATTTCTAACAATTGGTATCAGAGCTTGAGGGTTGAATTTTTTGGATTGTGATTTGGGGCTTTTGCTTGTCTGATTATTATCTGGAAATTCTGCTATTGCAATTATGTCTGGAGCGAAAGTTGAGATTGAGAAGTTCAATGAGAGGAACAACTTTGGGTTATGGAGCGTCAAGATGCGTGCGCTATTAACAACCCAAGGTTTGGCTAAGGCATTAGATGGCGAAGATGAGTTGCCCATTATAATGAAAGCGGCTGATAAAGCAGAGCTAATGGAGAGAGCAAAGAGTATATTCCTGCTGAATTTGTCGGATTAAGTGTTAATAGAGGTGGTTGAGGAGAAGGATGACACATCATCGTGGGCAAAATTACAGGCACTCTATTTAACGAAGGGTTTGAACAATCGCTTATATATGATGAAGAGGATGTTTCAATTTCGATATACTGAAGGTATGTCAATCAGATCCCACCTAGATGAATTTAATAAACTCATGATGGATTTGAAGAACGTTGGTAAGATACTTGATGATAAGGAATAGGACATGATGTTGTTGGCTTCTTTATCGGAATCATGGGACCACTTTACTGATTCAATAATCTAAGGGCGTACTACGATTACCTCAGAAAAGGTAAAGTCAGTATTGTTCTCTAAAGAGTGGCAGAGGAAGTTACAAGATGACAATTTAGCACAGGATGTAGCGCAAGGACTAGTGATTCGAGGTAGAGAACAACATTGATGGTCCAGTAGCAGCAGAGGTAAAAGCAGGTCAAAGTCATGCAATAGAAAAGTTTAAGGGACGCGTGAAGTGCTTTGAGTGTCACGAGAAGGGGCACATCAGGAGAGATTGTCCGAAGCTGAGAAATAGAGGTGACAAGCAGAATGCTACAAGCAGTGTGGTAAACGTTGCTGAGGAAAGCACTAGTGATGCAGAGGCCGTCTTATGTGTGACTACTAGTTCGTTAGAAGACGAATGGGTGCTAGATTCGGGGTGTTCTTATCATATGACTCATCATGGGAATTGGTTTACTACTTACCAGACTACAGATGGTGGTAGAGTTCTGATGGGGAATAATGCAACCGACAATGTTGTGGGGATACGAACAGTTCGAATTCGGATGCACGATGGAGTGGTACGCACACTAATAGACATGAGGCATGTACCAGAGCTTAAGAAAAACCTTATTTCTCTAGGGATACTCGATGATATCGGGTGTAAGTATACCGCTGAAGGTAGAGTGCTAAAGGTCTCTCGAGGTGCCATGACAGTGATGAAGGGGAAGAAAGTGAGTTCTCTCTATCATATACTAGGAGAGACCGTGACCAAAGCTGTTGCAGTTTCATCAGGTGAGTCAAATTTTGACTTGAATCAGTTATGGCATATGCGTTTGGGGCACATAAGTGAGGTAGGTATGACGATGCTAAGTGATAAAGGATTGTTGATGGGTCAGAAGATAGGGAAGTTGGACTTATGTGAGCACTGCATCTTTGGGAAGCAGCATCATATTAAGTTTACAACAGTTGTTCATTTGACTAAGTGACCGGTTGAGTACATTCATTCAGACGTCTAGGGCTCATCTCCGGTTCCTTCGAAGATATATGCTAACATTTATTAACGACTACTCCAGAAAGGTATGGATTTACTTTCTGAAGCACAAATCTGATGTGTTTGATTGATTCAAGAAATTTAAGGCATTGATTGAGAAGCAGTCAGATAAATAGATCAAGTGTCTGAGAACCGATAACGGCATGGAGTTCTGTGGTAAAGATTTTACCAAGTTCTGTGAGAAGAAGGGATTGTAAGACACCACACAGTGCCCGGGACACCACAGCAGAATGGCGTTGTAGAATAAAAGAACAAAACTTTACTGGAGCGAGCTCGAAGCATGCTTTCGCATGCAGGTTTAGATAAGGAATTTTGGACCGAAGTAGTAAACATGGCATGTTACTTGGTTAATCGATCTCCCTCATCTGCTATAGAGTGGAAGACTCCTGAGGAGGTATGGTTAGGGAAACCTGTTGATTACTCCGAATTACGAGTATTTGGATGTCCTGTGTATGCTCATATGAGTGATGGTAAGCTTGAGTCAAGAGCGAAGAAGTGCATATTTCTGGGTTATGCATATGGGGTGAAAGGCTATCGGCTGTGGTGCACTGATCCCAGATCACCCGATTTTCTAATCAGCAGAGACGTGATCTTTGACGAGACTGTAATGTTTCAAAGGAGGGGTCTTGAGACACAACCAGCAGAGCAGACAGATTAGGGTGTTAATAGTGAGGTGGAGATTCAGATGGAAACTCTGGAGACCTTGAAGGTAACAGAAGCTGAGATTGTAGATGAGGCCGTAGTTCCTGAAGTCGGTGATAATGAACAACTAGCAAAGCCACAGCACACTATAGCCACGAGTAGACAGAAAAGGCAAATTAAACCACCGGTATGTTATGGTTATACAGATATTGCCTATACATTGACTGTAGGTGATAAGGTGGAGACAGATGAGCCTTCATCTTACTATGAGGTGATGGCTAGTTCTGAGTCGTCGCAATGGATAGGGGCTATGAATGAAGAGATGGAATCATTTCATCGAAATCAGACATGGAAGCTAGTCAAAGTACCTAAAAGCTAGAAGATTATTGGTAGCAAGTGGGCCTTTAAATGGAAGGAGGGCATTCCCGGTATCGAGGCAGCGAGATATAAGGAGGACTTATGGCGAAGGGGATACACAGCTGGAGGGCATTGACTACAATGAGGTGTTTTCTCCTGTGGTAAGACATACTTCTATTCGTGTTTTACTTGCCTTAGTTGCTGCACAGGATCTCGAGCTGGAGCAGTTAAATGTGAAAACAGCGTTTCTTTATGGTGAGTTGAAGGAGCGGATTTACATGAGACAACTAGAGGGATTTACTATTTCAGGTAAGAAGGATCATGTTTATTTATTGAAGAAATCTTGATATGGGCTGAAACAGTCTCCTAGGCAGTGGTATAAGCGTTTTGATTCTTTCATGGCTAGTCAGAATTATTCTAAAAGTTAGATGGATAGCTGTGTTTACTATAGGAGATTGGAGGATGGGTCTTTAATATATCTGTTACTAAATGTTGATGATATGTTGATAGCAGCTAAGAGTATGTCTGATATTGTTGTGCTAAAGAGGCAATTGAGTGCTGAATTTGAGATGAAAGATTTAGGTGCTGCAAAGAAAATATTGGGTATGGAGATTTTGCGTGACAGAATTACAGGAATTTTACGTCTTTCTCAGAAGAAATATATTAAGAAGATTGTTGCACGATTTAATATACAGTCAGCGAAATCTGTAAGTACACGCACTTTAAACTTTCAGATAAATTATCACCGCAGACTGAGGAGGAGGAGGAGCATATGTCCCGTGTTCCTTATTCTAGTGCAGTAGGTAGTATTATATATGGTATGGTATGCACTAGGCTTGATATTTCACAAGCAATAAGCGTTGTTAGTCATTATATGAAGCGTTCTGGTAAAGCTCATTGGAAAGCTGTGAAGTGGATCCTCAGATACTTGAAAGGAACAGCAGACGTTTGAATTGTATACCGAAGGGACAGTAATGGCAGTGAGACCACTGGTTATGTGGATTCGAATCACGCAGGTGACTTGGATGAACGCAAGTTTTTAGCAGGGTACGTATTTACGCTAGCAGGTGGTGCAGTTAGTTGGAAAGCATCCTTACAGGATCACGTTGCCTTGTCTTCGACTGAAGCAGAGTACATGACACTGACCTTTATAGTGAAAGAGGCGATATGGCTAAAAGGTTTGCTCTCGAACTTTGTGTTAGATCAGAATAATGTTGATATATACTATGATAATCAAGGTGCGATATATCTGGCATATAATCCGATTTATCACGAGCGAACGAAGCATATCGACATCAGGTACCACTTCATCCAAGATGTCTTAGTGAAGGGTGTAGTTGTTGTTAAAAGATTATGACAAAGAAGAATCCAGCGGACATGATGACTGAGCCTATTCCTTTGGCGAAGCTCAAGCTCTGCTTGAGCACAATTGGCGTCTGTGGAGAGTGAGCGCCCATCGAGGCATTGGGAGAGCTAGCATGGATGATGAGCATTATAATTTGGCTACAAACATCGAGCCAAGGTGAAGAATTGTTAAATTATGACTCGAGTTTGAACCGTTTATGGAATTCGAATTCGATTTGATTAAATAAATATCCAAGTTTAATCGCATTAAGGAAAATTCAAGAAAGGAGCTTCTATTTCGGAGAAAAGCAGAAAAATATTTCTGGCACTATAGGACAAAAGATGGGCACATATATTCTACAATTTATATATTTCTTTTATGGGGTAAAAATGTATTTGTAGGAGCGAAGGATTTTATTTTATTTTTGGTGGGTGTGGCTTGTAGAAGTCATATGAAAGAAAAGAGGAAATCCTCTGTGGGCCCCTCTCACATCCTGGTATAGCCATACGGTGAAGGATAAAATAAAATCAAGGGTTTCTTTGCTAGCGGTAGCTGAACAGTAAGAGTTTTTCTTTTTTTGAAGCCGCCGCACAAACAGCAGAGCCGTACAATGGACTCCAAGGGGACGAATGTGAATGAAGGGAGGAACGGCACAGTAACCTCTCCTTGATCGCGTGTGGAGAAGTCAAAGATTTTTGCTGTGAGTTTAAATCCAGTATAGTGGGTTTGGGCTTAAATCTAGGTGTGGGAAATACTCGAGCGTTTGAGCGATTTATAACTCTGATTATTCAATTATAGTAGATTATTTGTGGCTGGCTCTCCCTGTGGATATAGGTACCAATATTCGAACCGAACCACGTAAATCTCTAGTGTCCTTTATTGTTTTTCGTTTATTTCTCTAGTATTTTCGCATTGACTTAATTTGCAAGATCCTATCGATTTCGCGTTATATTTCTAACAGGATTATGAGCATTAGACATCTTCATCAAATGAGTTTGATAATAATGAAATATGAGGAGATTTTGCCTGGGCAAGAAACAGACACTAGTCCTGTCTTCATCAGATGAGAAAGCTTGGCCCAATGAGCTTCCCGCGAATGGATCCAGGTTTATCAATAGTTTCCGATGAAGTATTAACTCCCATAGAAATGGTCAATCTTAATGATTGTGAGTACTAGCCATCTTCATCAATATGAGTGTGATTAACCATGACACGGAATGACTCTACTAATTTTAATGTATACTTGTCACTTGACTTCACTCCTTCACCTCCTTTGGAAGGACATAAGCTCTTCTGCTAACATGGGTCGGATTATTTCTCAGACTATATCTTCTCAGTTCCTTTCTGCGAGTTTAATTTCTCTCGTGAGCTAGAAGTTAGCTTTTCTTCTTTTATTTTGAAAAAAATAACTAAAGAACATATATTGATTTTCACATTCTTTACATACATCGAATGTGACGAATTTCTTTTAGTAAGCTTGACGAATGCATGTAGAACACACGTCATGTTGGAATTGCCTCTTCATATCAGAAAGCACTGTGGACGATCTATTCATAGAATCTGGTGTCGTTTTAGGTGGGCTCAGCCCAACAGTAGCCTAAACTTGCTTGTGATCAATCTGCTATGATGAGAGTTTTTCATGGAATAAACGTGCTCGTCTTTCTCATTTAGGATTTGAGTTTGAGTCACTACACTTGTATAATCTCTTAGAGTCACCTAAGAATACAAATCTGTGTGTCTAATCTAATTATCTAATGTAAGTGAATAGAGGTGTTGCAGTAGAGAGAGAGAGAGAGAGAGAGAGAGAGAGAGAGAGAGAGAGAGAGAGAGAGAGAGAGAGGTGAGTGGCCTTAGAGTCCTGAACATCCATTGGGAGAGAGAGATTATGACAATAGCTTTTATATGTTCTTCTTGTCTTGATCCTTCAAAAGGAGAAATTTCAGAAATTTATTAACCTAACAAGCTGCTACACCCCACACTAGGAAAGGGAGTTATAAGGTGACAGAGAAAATTATTAATATCCTTGAGATGAAGAATCACAATTCAATTCTGAATTCCAAAACAATACCCTTTTGCCACATCGAATCGGGCATTGTTGTTTCATTTCAATCTAACCCAATCGAGTGACCAAACCCCACACCGAGGCAAGGCAAAATGGGAAAATCAAGGACGATGACAAGAAGGTTCAATTTTCGATAGCTAGATGAAGTCTACGCTTTAGTTGAGACATATCAGCCATGTGAGGGAAAATTACCAAAAAAGTCCTAAACCTTTTGTAATTGTGCTAATTCAATCATAAACCTTTTTTTTTTACCTATCTTTTTCCCCGGTCACTGGTCTGGCAACCGATGAGAGGCTAAGGCCGACGAGGTCCACCTCGCTGGCCATGGGCGAGGCTGGACCTCGCCGACACTGGCGAGGCCTCGCCCAGCGACGGCGAGGTTACCCTAATTTGGGGAGACCTCACCGTCGCCCGGCGAGCTCGACCTCGCCCGGCCATGGCGACGGCAAGGTCTCTCTAGATCTGGGCAGCCTCGCCGTCACCGTGCAAGGCCGACCTCGCCATGACCGGGTGAGGCCTTGCCCAGAGACGACGAGGCTACCCAAGTCTAGTGAGACCTCACCATCGCTGGGTGAGGTCGACCTCGCCCAGTGACGGCGAGGCCTTGCCAGATCTGGGCGGCCTCGCCATGGCCGGGCGAGGTCGAGCTCGCCAGGCGACGGCGAGGGCCAGCCTTGCCTGTCACGCCCCGCACCCTACGGGCGCGCGATCATCCTTCGATGGTCGATCATTGATTGCGACGTCCCAGATACGTCGCCGACCCAACCCAAACATCAGAGATTAAGCACACGCGGAAACAAATAAAAACAACCCGGACAATTAACGATAACAATGGGAAGCAATAGCACAAAACGATAATTAGAATTTCTACACTTAGCAGATACATACAATGTCCACAAAACGACAATCCCTAAGCTAAGCCACAACAACAGAATCACATTCCTCAAAAGGGACAAAGGCTCGCAAACTTAACTCCTCTACAAAGGAGGACTCAAAATACCGGGTACTTGACCCGTCCTCGATCTCCGAGATACTCTTGCAGCGTAATCACTCATGGTCGCGGATCTGAAATGGTTATATAATAACCGTGAGAACGAGTCTCAATAAGTAACCCCTATACCCCACATAGGCCAATGCGTACCCAGACAAGTCGTACATGCAATCTACCCCATAACATACAACATTCGCATTAATATACTCACCTTGCCATCAAACCCATGCCGACTCTGTACGTTAGTCATAACATGGCAATATAGTAATAGTAACTAAATAGCACATTGCAACTACTCAAATGCCAACCACACTTGCACACCATTCAACTTACTAATTCGATCACACATTCCACCAGCCAATTCAATCGCACGCTCAACCAGACAATTTAGTCGTGCTCAACCAGCCATTTCGATCACATGCTCAACCAGCCGTTTCAATCACACGTTCAATCAGCCAAATCAGTCACACGATCAACTAGCCAATCCCAATCACATACTCAACCAGCCAATCCAATCACACGCTCAACCAGACAATCCAGTCACACACTCATCCAGCCAAATCAGTCACACTCAACCAGCCAATCCAGTCACACGCTCAACCAGCCAATTCAATCACACTCAACCAGCCATTTCAATCACACTCAAATCACATGCGTGAACGTACATCTTTCTCACGACCCGCGCCACTGCGCCTCAAGTTCATTCTCACAGCCCGCGTAAACACGCCTCAGGCTCACTTTCACTGCCCGCGTAAACACGCCTCAGGCTCACTTTCACGGCCCGTGTAAACACGCCTCAGGCCCGTTCTCATAGCCCGCGTAAACACGCCTCAGGCTCAACTTTCTTTCCAATGACCCGCGTAAACACGCCTCAGGTCCAATCACACCTTTCACGGGCCACCGTCAACACGCCTCAAGCCCGCGTCCATTTGGCACACCGGCCATTCATGCCTTCACACGGACCGCCGTCAACATGTCCCAAGTCCGTAGCCCTCCGATCAATCCGGGCTTAAAATCGACAGGCATGCACACGCCATTCAATTCAATCACATTCACGCCAAATTGCATCAAACAGCTCAAATTCACAAATTCGTTCCAATCCACAAATCGCCACTTCAACCACAAACCCGACATTCAAGTCGGCCACACACAATATTCCAAATTGAGCATACTATTTAATCCAATTCAAATTGCACAATTAAATCATAAAATCACTAATTTAATACACGCCCTAGCCGTTCTAGCTCGAGACTAGTTAATAAGTACTCACGCACGAATTCAATTCACATCACAGCCCATCTCACTTACCCACCATGATTAGTCACTAATTAAACCTCATAATTATCACAATTTAATCTATTAATTACCCATGTACTAAATTTGCACTCAGTCCACGTTTAGCCCCTAAACCAGTACTAATTTATCCCCTAGACAAGTCTAATAATACCTAAAGTACTAGATAAGGTTTAGGAAGTCACTTACCAGTTTTGGCCCGGGAAAAGTCGGCTCGGGCCCAAAATGGCCCGGGTGAGAAGTTCAGACTAGGCGCGGGCGCGGGCCACACGGGCGCGGTTGCTGCCAACGTGGGCACAATGGTCGGTCGGCGTGCCTGGCGCGCGGGTGCGGCGGACGCGCGGAGTGCCCGGGGCGCACGGGCGAGCGGATGGGCAACGCGCCCGGGCAACGGGCCGGCTGAACGGGCAATGCGCCTGGGCTACGGGCGTGGGCAAGGGCACGGCGCGAGCGCGGGCACGAGCGCGGGCACGGCGACGGGCGCACGAGCAACGGGCTCGGGCACGGCTCGGGGCGACTTGGACGCGAGCCAAGCTGGCTGGCCGGCGGGGCTGGCTGACCGGCTGGTTGGCTGGCCGGCGAGCTAGCTGGCCGGCGACGGCGACGGCAACGGCAACGCCACGGCGACGGGCAGTAGCTAGTCGGGGGCTGGGCGAGCTTGGGCGAGCTTGGGCGAGCTGGCTGGCTGGCCGGCAAGCTGGCCGGCGACGGCACTGAGAAGCTGAGGCTCGGCCATGATCGGGCCAGTCCGGCCAAGGCCGAGCTAGGCGACGCGGCTGGGAGGGGAGGCAGCAACGGCGGCGGGGCGGCACGGCACGGCAACGGGGCGAGGCCGGACAAGCCGGCCAGCGGCCCGGCGGAGCCTAGCTGCGTCGGACACGGCGGTGGGCTGAGCTGGGTAGGGGCGACTTGGCTCGGCAGAGGAAAACAGGGGAAGGAGAAGGAGAGTGGGGAGGGGGGGTCGAGGCGGCGGCGGCGCGGCGGATGGTAGGCGCGGCGAGCGGCACGGGACGGACGAGCTCGGCGGTCGGCGGTGACTGGTCGGGCAACGACGAGCTCGGGCGAGCAGAAGCAGGAGCAGATCTCGTCCCGGCCAAGGAAGGAAGAAGGAAGAAGAATAAGAGAGGAAGAAGAAAGAGAAAAGGAAGAGAGAGAAGGGAGGGGGTGTTAGGGGGACATGCAGAGAGAGGACGGGGAGGGGACGGGCGTGCATGGGGAAGAGGGGGGATGGCGTGCGGCAGAGGAGAAAAAGGGAGAGAGAGAGAGAGAGAGAGAGAGAGAGAGAGAGAGAGAAAAGGAAGAGAGAGAGGGAACGTGCGCATGGGGGGGTTCGGCCGAGAGAGAGAGAGGAGAGAGAAAGAGAGAGAGAAAAGTACAAATTTAAATTTTAAGCGCGAACCAACAGACACGATCCAAACTAAAAATCCACCTATCAGTCCCGATTAAATTTGGGAAAAAGGCCTAACGGTCCGCAATAAATCCCGACAATATTCTAGGGTACACGGCCAAAATAAAATAACCCAAACCACACTACGAGGGAGGTCTACCAATCCAATTTCGCACCCGGTAAAAAATTCACTTTCTCACTTTTCCTGATAACCTCGACACCGGCCACAATAATATCGACACCGTCCAATTTATTTCGTCCCGAAACTCCCGGAAATCGACTGCCAAGTTCGGGGTCTAAATAACGACCAAATTCGATCGAATGCGATTCTAGCGAAATCTCAAAATTTAAAACAATAACCAGGAGTGATTAGTTCCCGGGCGAGATTTTACTATAATCACATTGACGAATTACACGTTTATTAAATCCCAAAAATGGCCAGAATCCGGAATGTCACATCGCCCATGGTTGGCAAGGTGGACCTCGCCGGCCTCAGCCCTCGCTAGTGTCGGCGAGGGCCAGCCTCGCCCATGGTCGGCAAGGTGGACCTCGCCGGCCTCAGCCTCTCGCCGGTTGCCGAATAGGTGACCGGGGAAGAAGATAGGCAAAAAGAAAACAGAAAGAGAAAAAAATAAAAAATAATTCAAAAAATAATTTAAAAAAGTTAATAAAAATTACCACGTCAGCCAGCCAGCGTCCACGTCAGCGCCGGCTGGTCAAAAGTGGGCGAATGGACTGAATTGGCATAATTGCAAAAGGTTTAGGATTGAATTGGCCAAAAAAAAGGTTTAGGACTAAATTGGCACAATTGCAAAAGGTTTAGGACTTTTTTGGTAATTTTCCCGCCATGTACACCAAAGATCATTCTAATTAGGGAAATTCCTTTCAACTGAATTTTTTTCAAATATGAACTGACTTTCCAAAAGGAGATGAACGTGGCCGGCTGTTCCAAAGAACCCGAGTGCGTGAGTTTTGAGCATAAAAGCAGATTTTTTGAAGATCAAAAGCATTTTCAAGACATGAGATTTGAATCCTTTGAAGAATTTTGAGTGCGGAAGATTGGGGCGAAGCCCACCTTCTGTCATCAAATCATATTCAAAGTTTCCCTTGTGATCGGCGTGTGTTATTGCCGTGGGCCGACACGCATGATTTACTCATTACGCAAGAAGATTTTTGCATATCAAACGGGCGTTCATGCCATAGGGCCATATGTTTGATTAGCTCATTTTAACACATTCCTCGTGATCAGTGTGCACTTAGAACGAGCGCTTGGTTACTCATTTATAAAAATCTCCTATCAACATGTGTTATTGACATGAGGCCGCATGTTTGATCGCTCATTTTGAAACATTTCTCGTGATCGGCATGCACTTAGGACACGTGTCTGACGAATCATTAAAAAAGATATCCGATCCATGTACATTGATGCCGTGGCGCCGCATATTTAATCGCTCATTTAATACCTTCATTGGGATCAGTGTGATTCTGCATCTAATCACTCATTTAAAAAAGATCTTTTATCAAGGTGAGTTAATATCAGGGGAGATATGTAGTCAGTGTACACTTTGGAGCACGTCTGATCACTCATCCAAAATCGTTTATCAGTTGGTATTCAGGACACATGTTGATCGCCAACGCAAAATATTTTCGCTCGATCAACTTGCACTTGAGATGAATGTTTGCTCAATGATCAGCATGCACTTGGAACGCGCATCTAAAGATTCATTTTCAAAATCGTTTACTTGGGACACATATTTGGTCCCCGATTGTAACATCTTTGCATGATTAACATCCTTAAGACATGTATGCATGGCCCTCCACTTGCATTCAATATTATGTGCGAGTGGCATGATTTATTGTCATTATAAAAAATTCATCCACCAGCAAAAAGTAGCGAAAATAGAGCAGAGCCACGCAAGTCCTAATTAAGAGAGGACGAAAGCAACGAAACCAGGCATTCATCTGCACTCTTCCATTAATAAAAACTTAAAAGAAAAGCGGGAAGGGGCGTTGCTCAGGCTAATGACCAAAATTTGAGGTTCGAATTTTTGTCTTGCTGGTGATGTTATTCAGGCGCAACTGTGGTCATCTGAAGTTTTGCCCTTGTTTTCAAATAGAATAGGGTTAATATCACAAAAAATTCCAAACTGGTACACTTATGACAAATTTATCCTAAATTAATTTTTTGATCACAAAAAATTTCAAATTGGTACGACTGTGATAAATTTACTCTCCATTAGTTTCTGTTAAATTTTACAGTCAAATTACTGAGTTGGATGACATATGACAGATGAGGGTGTACCGGCTTGTAGTTTTTTTTTATAGTATTAATCTAATTTAAATGAAATTAACGGAGGATAAATTTGTTGCAAATGTACTAGTTTGGGATTTTTAGTGGTCAAAAAATTAGTTTGGGGTAACTTTATCATTGATGTATCAGTTTGAGGTTTTTTGTGATTAGAAAATTAGTTTTGAGTAAATTTATTATAAGTGTACCAGTGTGAGGTTTTTTGTGGTATTAATCCTTTCAAAAAATTATTACATTTAGCCTAGGTTTGATTGAGAGTTGACCATAACTTCACCGGTGAGATACAAGGCACAAAACACATATAAATCTCAACAATGGGTTCTACTCATCAACACTCTATGCCTTTTGACACCTATATTGCCAACCAATTTAGATAATCAATTCGACCCTTAGGATTGATCGCCTCGTTTTCGTAGTATTAGGAAATTTGTGATTTCTTTCGATTTTGATTGCGCATCTTGAAACTAGGGACCGCAAGTATCTCAATGTAACAAAAATTGGAATTAACAGATGTTGGACAAGGGAGTGATTGCCGGTCAAACTTCAATCAAACCTTCAGATACTAAAAAAAAGGTCCTGGAACTCAAAACTGTGCCTAGAGGTCTCAAAATTGAATGAAACTTTCCAGAATCTTATAGTAAATGATGAATTTTGAAAATGATAACCACCGAAACGACGCCCAGCTCATAGACCTGCCGTAGGCTCTGGTTTGAGCCAAAATCTTGGGTCCATGATTATGCGATCTGACCAAGTAATGTTGGGCTCATCGAAAGATCTCAACACGTGCATTCCGAGACCCAAAAATCACGCAATTTGGACGTCAGACGAGGAACACATAGGCTAGAAAGAGCGAGCCTCTTCTTGAGGTGGCTGAGCATGTCAATAAATAACCCCCACCTTTCTCCATTTCAGTGATGGAGAGTCTCTTATTAGTCCTTTTGCTCGTAAAATTCTCTCAAATTGAGTTTGGCTCTCACATTTCTCTTGTTTTCGCGTGTTTCTTTCTAAGTAAGTACCAAAACTTACGCTTTCAAGGTAATTCCCGACTCTTTTGCTTTCAAATTCATATAGAAATGCATGATAGGATAAGGCAAATGTCTGTTTAGAATCATTGAATATAGAAGTACGTTGTTATTCTACCCATTTAAATAGTCAATATTATGTGTTGCAATGCCAAAATAGGATTTTGAATTTTATGATATGCCGTTTTACTGCCGAAAGGTCACTAGAAATTATGCCTGTTAGTAGGTTATCATAATGATTATTAAGATATGAAATTAGACTGTTAAGATGCTGGTTGTGATGGATTTACCATAGGATGCATGCTTTTGTTGTTGCTAATATATAGACCGTCCAGTTTATGTTGGGGAAAAATCAAGCAATTGGGAAGAAGAATAAAGTCAAACTTTGAGGCGTGATAATACTCTCTTTAAGAAATTATTTACCCCATAACTTTGCTAATGATTACTAAAAACAATCCTCAAAGATACAACGTCTCAATAAGAATATAAGATAGCAATTCTAATATTTTTGCAAGAAGGCTATATCTCTCTTTGAAGAAACAAAAATGGTGGTTCTTAATAAGGAACAAAACATTGAAAAAAATTTATACGTTGAATAAACACAACCTTTCAAATGTGAAGAAAGTATGTTAGAATAGACATAACCTTCTAAAGGTTAAGAAGTTATGTCCGAACAGACATAACTTTCCAAAAGTTATAAGAGCATCTAATAACCATTGGGTAGAAAATAATAATTTGAAATTAAATAATACTAATAATAATAATGATGATGATGATGATGATGATGATAAATAACGATAACTCCTTTGTGAATGGTCACACTGTTTCAATATGATATAATAATTATTTATTTTATTTATTTATTACATAATTATAATTGCAAATTTCAATAAATAAAAAATAATGATCGTTGATTAGTGCCAAATTTCATTTATGTGCACACTCACATCTTTTCTACGTGGGATTAGACACCTCTTCATTTGTTTTACAAACAAATTACCAACAGTTTAGAGGGGATACAAAGAGCTGGGTATATGGAATTGCAGCATTAGAACACCCCTTCATCTGAGAGGTAAGCCAAAGGTCATGTGGCAAAGGGATTGGGCGAGCATAAGATAGGCTATGACAATGTGGTTAGAATTCAAAAATCAATAGTCATCACGATTCAAACCTACGAACAGAGACAAAAATTATATTGAAATCAAATGGTGATTTTGTTTTCGCTTGGCCGAAAGAAAAGGGTGCATTTTGGATGAATATCACCATGTACGAGTAAAGCTGCAAATCAAATAAATGACTCCTTACATAGTATTAGTCCGTATGGCACATCATTATTATATCATGCTGCATGTGATTGTTGCCTTGCCATGTAATTTCATCGTCATGTCACTGCATATGATTTACCATGTCACGTTGCATGTGCTTTTTGCCATGTCATGTCGGCTCATTACCATGTCTTGCATTTGATTTGCCATATCATGTTACATGTGATTATTGCTATGTTATGTCATGTTATTTTATCATCCTATTTTGTGTCCAATTTGTCATGACTTGTTGCATGTGATTATTCTCATGTCATGACATTCAAGCACATCATAATTGGATTTTACATTTCAATTGACAATTACATGCACATTTTCACACACAAATAGTCATGCCAGGATACATGAGATATAGCGTCGTTGATCAATGAAAACGTCAAATTAATATTCTAGTGACATTTTAAGATTTTGAAAAAAAAAACATCATGCATGTGTAGGAATTTAATTGATGAAATGCTTTAAGACTTAATTAAAAATACGGCGACGGTACTAAAAGGGCGTCATGGGATGTTAATCCCTCTTATGCATGATCGAACCCTAGGACCTAAGACCTTAGGATTTCATTTGACTAGTTTCTTCATAGAAGCATCTAGGCAGTTGCCTCTTCCATCACTCTTTGGTCCCTTTAGGTATTCAATCGACCTAATTTATCTAAATTTATTGGTGGCGACTTTAGAGTTCGATTTTAAGGTCATTATCATATCTTGATCTCATAGATTACTTGAACCTAGGATTTGAGAAGATCCTGGGGACTGTGGTGCTACTAGCTGTGGACGCCCCCGTACACAAGATTCAAGATGCTAAAGTGTTACTATTATCATTAGTATCAGAGGTTCAAATTTTTTTCATCTCTGCAATGTGATTAGAAAAAAAATATGGGAGTTCATTATTTAAATTGCCGGGGTACCCATGAGAAAAATGTAATTTTTTTTTCGTATCACATCTACTGCCTCCCTCACTTAAACACAATTACAGTAATTGGTTATTTGCTATCTACGCCTCAAATTGAAATAAAGGAAGAAAAAAGAATCTACAATGCGAAGAAGATCACATCATCCAAACAATAATGCCTCACATTTCATCGTAATATATGAACTTTTGGCCGTATTGATGCTAGATCCGCTTTTAGGGTTTTTTTTTTGGTCGAATCCGCTTTTAGGGTTGACTTAGCATAAAAAGGCCGGCACAGTCACCTTAGCAAGGGATGAGTTGCCTTCAAGTAATAGGTCTAGCCAAACTGTCCCGACATGTTGTTGCCGGAACAAGAAAGAATATGCACACCACGTCATGAATCCAAATAAAACTACTAATTCGATAAAAGATAACAACAAATTGATTAATCAAAAAGTAAGATTTACAATATAAACGTTAGAAACAATCAAAAAACACATAACTTCTTTGCTCTTAAAATTAATTTCGTGCATTCTATATACATTTTGTTTTAATATTTTTTCAATAGTGGTATTTTGGTTATGTAAAAAGTAGGAATAGTATTATAATGAAGTACACAGGGCTAATTCCAAAAAAAAGCTTCAACTTCACCTTGAGTGACAATTTTGGTCCGAACTCTTTTTTGTCTCAATTAAAAGCATCAACTTTTACTTAAGTTTCAAATCTGGCCCCAGTGATATGAAATTTTCAATTTGTTCGAACAGGATTTGGGATTTAAATAAATTTTTGTGATTTTTCATGACACAAAAAAAAAGTTCGGACCACCCGCCTTAGTGGCGCTGCTAGAGCGCGCACTCTTCCTCTCGCAAAAGGTTGAGTGTTCGAATCTCGGGCGCCGCAAGGTGACTTAACCGGTGGCACGTGTGTGGTGGCTAGCACGTGTCGCCCCCAGGGTTTACTCCCTGGCTATCGGCCGTGTGGGGGTTCCCTGGGTTATAAAAAAAAAAAATTCGGGCCAAAATTGTCATTCAATGTAAAGTTGATACTTTTTTTTTGAATTAACTCAAAGTAAAAAAGGCAAAGAGAGGCAATAGCACATATACCTTTCTTGGTGTTACCATGAAAGTCTCGCACTCGTTGTGGAAAATTTTGTTTGAGTCATAACTATTAGTCTATAGGAGCTATGACTGTAGGGCTTGCCAAAAGTTAGGAAACATTTTTACATGAGGTAACAAATACACAATGCACAAACTGATTAGAGGTTCGTTCACAACATGCCTCTGACCTCTATATCACCATAACTCAGCATATGGCAAAACCAATATGTAATACACAAAGCCGTAAATTAATCAGGACAACATTAACGGGAGATTTGTTCTTTGGAATTATCGAATCAATACTAAGGAAACGCATCTTTTATACGTATGTTGTATGTATGATAATAAGGGTATGTGACCCTGTCAAAAAGATAAGAAGACTCTATAATCACGTTTCTTTTTTCCACCGCTAAGGTGGAGCAGGTATTTATCCATTGCTGGAAAAAAACAGAAGAAGAAGAAGAAGAAAGAGGGTGAACTTTGTTGCCCGAAAATAGTAAATTGACATGCTTCTTTTCCTGGAATTAATATTTGACTGTGGAGAAAACCCTAGACGAAGAACATTTTCCTCTTACCTTACGCACTCTTCAATTAATTAATGTTTTGAATCATTCAATTAATTCTTCTGTTGGGAGCAGCAAGTTGAAAACCGAGGACAATGAGCTGTATGACGCATTCCACATGTTCCTTAAACGAAACTGGCGCATATATTACTAGATATCTTAATTTCTATACGCTTAAAATGGCTGTCTCAGCACGTAGTACTGGAGGAGCTCATTTAAATTGACTTACCCATGGCTGACAACCTATATATATATATGCCCGTATGCATCATGAAGGCAATACTGAAGACACTCTTTCTATTTTTCCCTCTGTTGCTCATTAGTCCTAAGTCCTACACAAACAACTCTATCCGGAACCAACCGCAACAGATGGAGAGTTTTATGAAGGTAGGAGAAACTTAAAGAGGCCTGTAAGAATCTACAAGAGCTTATCTCGAACCGCATCAGTGGGATTCTGCAATTCACGAATCTATACATCGTCTTCCAAGGTATGGTTCTTTCTTCTATTATGTCACCATCGACAAAGAGCAACTGTAAACTGAAATGGATTCTATTCGCCCTCTCTTCACTGGTTACCATTTTCAACTTCCTTGCGGTATGGGAAAACATCAATATGTCACTGAAATTCTAGGAACAGTTGGCTGACAATGGGACGAATTGCTTCGGCAAAACTAAAACAGAATGCATGACTCCACATAATGTGCACATGGCACATTGTACTGGCTTAGCGAAGATCTTGGGTAACAAATCTTAGGAAAAATTATTTGTGCAGATTTGGTAAAAGATCATTTGTAGGTTATCGAATCCATATTTGATTAATGATATTCTCCCCAAAAATCAAAAAGAGAGGCAAACTTCGACAATAAAAAAAGTGAAAATAACTAAAATAGAACGCTTGACTCCTTCAATTGTCTAGAGAACATAATATGCACGTGGCCAGTTGTATAGTCCATTAGGGAAGGGCTTGGGTAATTAATCTTAGAAAACATCATTTGTGCAGATTTGGTAAAATATTAGTTGCACATTCTCCAATCTATATTAGATATTGGTATTCAAAAAAAGAAAAAAAGAAAGGCAAATGTCCAACTCTACACTAGCATCTGATCCTGTCTTTGCTGCATAAGCCAACCAAACAGAAGAAGGCAACAGCGACGACAGTGATACAAAACTAGGGCATAAAAGAGGAAGTGAACATTCTCTTAGATCTACGGTTTCAACGAAGCCCATGGAAGAATGTCGTGTGAGGCTAGGCTTCTGATGATTTTTTGCAAGCAAAGGTGATAGGGCTCCGATGATTTTTTGCAAGCACTGGTGATAGGGCTCCGACGGCCAAAGGCAGGGTAAGAACAAGGAAAGAGATGATCGTGTGTTTTGTCACACCCTGAAATTTATCAGGATGGGGGATGACACGGCCATCCTTTCACCTGAAGGACACAACGTCAAATCACCCAAAAGTCCCCGAGACATCATTCTCGCTCTAATGGCTGCCAAATAAAGAACTTGAAAGATTGGAAAAAAGGAGGGTGAGCAACGACAGCTTAGTAAGTAGTACGTATCTCTTCTAAGCAGATCGAGCAACCACTATGCATATATAAAATATCAAAAACTCATAATTTAAACCCACAATATCATATACATATCATATCAAATATGAGTTATTTTCTTTTTCACAAAACTCGATACAAACTAGAAAACATTCATTTGGTACAACATCACAATTCAATCATCAATGGTCAAGTCTATTGATTAATATCGTCAAATCACACGTCAATGGTCCAATCCATTGACCAATCTCAATAACTCACGTATCAATGGTCTATTCCATTGAGTAATCTCATCATAAAAGGGCTCGTTTGGGATAGAGGCACAACCGCACTGCCATCCCTCAACCCGACCCGATATTATCCTTTTTGAGCCGCAACCACACTGCCATTGCTCTCAAGGATTTGCTCAGACACAGAAAACACATCGATAGTCTATCCGTTGACCACTCTATTGCTCAATATCAAATCATGATCACATACCTCGTCCCGTGATAAGGCGACCAAGATTCCCCCCTTGGTAAGGTCTCCACTTACTATAAGCCGATAGCTCGGCCCACAAGGATATCCTAGACTAGTATGCGCATACTCACAAGCCCCTTAACGGGCTCACAGCGATATTGAGCATCAAATCATCATCCTCAACAACATCCTCCACATTGCCAAATCCAGAAATCATTTCATAACCCATATCATAATTCACAATATAGTTCCAAAACCATTTCATAATCCAATTTATAATCAATCACAGAAAATGGTTTCACAAACAAAAACGTATAATCTTTCTCAACTTCGTTTGTCAAATTGAAACATTTCAAAAAGACATATCTCACATCATTTCAAATTTCTTCATAAATCGATATGCACATAATATTGTTCATAAAACTTTTCTCAATTCATTTATAACTCATTTCATAAACTAGTTTGCAACATATTTCTTAAAAGCATTCTCAAATTCCTCAAATCGTTCTCAAATACCGAAAAGTAGCAATGACCCGATCCAGAATTTTATGCAACAATTATGCTTTAGTAACTCGTGCGATACTTAAATTCTTATCATTTTCAAAACATGATTTTATAAACTCAAAAAAGAGATAGCACAACTCACCTAGAATCCTAAAAAATCATACAACGACGCTCATTTGAACCGACGATCTCGTAATCCTATCACTTAAATGAGAATCAACGTCAACACCAAGTAAAACACCATTTTTACTAACGAATCGACTAAACCAAGTTTAGATGCTAACCAAAACGACTCCAACGCGCTCACAAATCGCTCCTCCAAAGCGATTATCCAAATCGTCCGCAACGCGAAACTTGATTGCGCTATAACTCTCCATCGAACTCCAATTCTAGCAAACTTATAGTCAAAAGAAAGCTTGTTCAGAGTATGACAAAAGCCCCAACTTGGTCATCCCAAAATCGAGCCGAAAATAGACAAAAATCGGCCTAAAAGCTGCTGGTCGCGTATTGCTCACCTTGTGCGGCCAACTTCGAAAATTCATATCCGACAAATCAAAAGTCCAAATCGAGTTCCGTAAAATCTCACAGCCTTGTAGCACCCTAAACTACCAATTTTATATATATTCGCAACTCAACGATTCAAAAATCGGACTTCGCCGCTCGAATAACTCATAACTCCAAAATATAAGCCTTAACTTCGAAAAATATTCCAATTGAACGAACAAGGGGCGTGAATACTTACCGAACATGGCGATACGAAGAAACTCCGGTTTGGCGAGACTCCTATGGTGAGCACGTGCAAAAACCCTTTCTTTCTCCCTTTTTTCTTCTTTCTTTCCTCTCTTTCTTCTTCTCGGTGAGCTCTTGCTTCTCACAGCCGATGGTCTCATTTTTCTCCTTTTATAATACTTTTTTTTATTATTTTTGACTTTTCAAACTTTTTCTTTTGTCTTTTCTTTTCCTTTTTTCCTTTGACTTTTGACCTTTAAAACCCATATTTTACATGTTTAGAGAGAGAGAGAGAGAGAGATATGTGCTCGAGAGAGCTTAGCATCGATTCGTCTTTCTCATTGTCGTCTTCCTTGAACAAATTTAAAATGGATGGAGAGATCGAGAGAGAGATGTGCTTGAGAGAGCTTAGCATCGTTTCATCTTCCCTGAACAAATTGTAATAGAAAGAGGGATAGAGATCAAGGGAGAGATATACATGAGAGCTTGAGAGTGGTGGGAGTTTTTTATTCGGATGAGAATGGTGTGAGGTGTTTTTGGATGAAGTAGACACTACAAAAAAACACGAAATTTGCGACGTATTAAAATTTTCGTCGCAAATTTGCCACGGAATGTATCTTCCGTCGCAAATTCCGTCGTAAATTTGCGACGGAAAATACATTTCGTCGCAAATTTGCGACGGAAAAAATTTCATCGCAAATTTCCGACAAATAATAATACCGTCGCAAAATCCATCGCAAATTTGCGACGGCAATGTCAGTCCGTCGCAAATTTGCAATGAAAACACCCGTCCGTCGCAAATTCGTACTTTATTAACCCGCAACGTTGCGATCACTATCTCTCTCGCTCTTTCTTGTTGTCTCTCGCTCTCTCTTGGTCTCAGTCGCTTTTCTCCCTCTTTCATATATTCGAAATCAGCAAAATCCGCACATGCACGTATTAATCTCGGTGAAGCTTTTGTACCGGTAAGTGCAAAATTGCTAGCTTCATGACTATTCGTCGTTACATTGTAATTTTTTTTAATATATGTTTATGTTTATGTTTATGTTTATTTTTTTCCGTATCTGCATCACCGGTGTAATGACCCGCGACCGGCGACACCTCACCGGACTTCGTATGTGCAGAATGGCCACGCCATTTTGCGACGGAACCGTTTTTCCGTCGCAAATTTGCGACGGAGAGAAAACGGTTCCGTCGCAAATTTGCGACGGAACCGTTTCTCCGTCGCAAATTTGCGACGGATCCGTATTTCCGTCGCAAATTTGAGACGGAGAGTGTTTCCGTCGCAAATTTGTGACGGAAATTCGGTTCCGTCAAAAAATTTTGCGACGGAAATACGGTTCCGTCGCAAATTTGCGACGGAAATACGGTTCCGTCGCAAATTTGCAACGGAAACAGTGGTCCGTCGCAAATTTGCGACGGAACCGTATTTCCGTCCCAAATTTTGCGACGGATTCTAGTATCCGTCGCAAATTTACGACGGAATTTTCATTTATTCGTGACAAATTTGCGAGGGATGAATTTCGTTTTCATCGTACATTAAAAATTATTAAAAAATATTGATTCTTATGTGATTAATATTTTTTGGGTTTGTGCCTAATTAAAGGTCTAGCAATCCAAGTGGACTTTACAATTCTCATCAAATTCATTACTTTGTCCTACCAATATATCAGTCAAATATTTAGGTAAGTCTTCTTTATATTGTAATTTTTTCTATTTTTGCAATTTCATATTAATTGTTGCGTTAATAAAAAAATTTATAATTTCCAAAATTTTATAGTTTTAATTAAGAACAATAGATATTATATTTTGAATATTTTACTAGAATTTTATATTTTAATACAGAGACAATGCAAAGAGAAAGGGCTTGGATGTATAATAAGAACTTACCTGGTCGTCAAGGATTGACAGATGAGTTTCGTACTGGGTTGGAACTATTTTTAGAATTTGCTAGTAGTAAATATGAGTTTATGGATGGAAATAAGTTAAGGTGTCCGTGTAAAAAGTGCGGTAATGGTAAATTTCTTGTGTGTGATCAAGTTAGAGAACACCTTACTAGATTTGGGTTTACTCCGAACTATTATAATTGGACTTCTCATGGTGAACCATTTATATTTGACGAAGGATATGGAAGAAGTGACCAATTTTCAATTAGGGAAGAATGTGGCTATTATGAGCAATTGAACCCATACGAGAGGATGGTGATTGATGCAGCAAGTTATAATTTTGTCCTAGAATCAAATTATGCAAGTACTAGTTTTACTCCTACACGTGAACAAGTGGGTATTAGTCATGCTTCACAATTGGAAGATATAGGAGTAACGGGTTTTGAGAAGAATGTGTATAATGAAACTTTTCAATCTAATCAGTTCTGGGATGTGTTGAAAGCAGCAGATGAACCTCTATGGGCAGGTTGTGAGGACCACACTAAGTTATCGGTGACAGCACGACTATTAAATATCAAGGCAGAGCACAATGTGTCTGCAGATTGCGTCAACTCTTTTGTTGAAGTAATGCGTGAATCATTGCCTCGTGATAACAACATGCCAAGTGATTTTTATGATATAAAAAAACTGGTGGATAGCTTAGGTTTTCCGGTTGTAAGAATTGATGTATGTAGTAAGGGTTGTATGATATATTGGAGAGATGATGTAAATGCAGAATCTTGCAAATTCTGTAGCCAACCTAGGTACAAGATTAACAGGAGGCCGGGTCGTAATCAGAAGCGTAGACCATGCAAGCAAATGTTTTATCTGCCATTAATCCCCAGATTGCAAAGGCTTTATGCGTCTAAAGCCACTACTGAACACATGACTTGGCATGCAAATCATAAAACAGAAGAGGGTCTAATGTGTCATCCTTCAGATGCGAAGGCATGGCAACATTTTGATAGAACATACCCTGAGTTTGCAATGGAGCCTCGGAACATTAGGTTAGGTCTATGTGCCGATGGATTTGCTCCATTTGGGAAAACAGGAAAAAGTTATTCATGCTGGCCAGTTATCTTAACACTGTACAACCACCTGGTATGTGCATGAAGACACCTTATATGTTTTTGACATTGATCGTGACAGGGCCGCAAAATTCGAAAAAGTTGATAGATATTTATATGCAACCATTGATTGAGGAGTTACAACAGCTATGGGTTGAAGGTGTCCCAACGTATGACGTTTCTACCGAGCAAACATTTGTAATGAAGGCTGCCCTTCTTTGGACGATAAATGACTTTCCAGCTTACGGAATGTTAGCTGAATGGAGTACAGCTGGGATCTTAGGATGTCCGATATGTTTGGAGATATCAAAGTCATTTAGATTAAAACATGGAAGGAAGCCTTGCTATTTTGACTGTCACAGACAATTTTTGCCGGCAAGTCATCCTTTTAGAAGGAATAAGAAAGAGTTCATCAAGAATAGAACTGAAAGAACGAGTCCACCATTGAGGTTGACCGGCGATCAAATTTGGGAGTGTGTGCAGGACTTTCCAACCGTTGTTGAGAACCCGCACGGCACGACTTTTGCGTACGGAAGTTCGCATAAGTGGACAAAACGCAGTATATTTTGGAATCTACCATATTGGAAGGCGCATCTTATTCATCATAATCTTGACGTCATGCACATAGAAAAGAATGTTTTCGACAACGTCATAAATACTGTGATGGATGTCGTCGGAAAAACAAAAGACAACTTGAACGCAAGAAAAGATATGAGAGATATTTGCGATCGGCCAATACTAGCTGTGGATGCAAGCAGCAGGGGACCAAAACCGAAAACAGTTTATACATTGGATAAGAAGCAGAGGCGAGTTGTTTGTCAATGGTTGAAATCTGTGCGGTTTCCTGATGGATATGCTTCGAACCTCGGGAGATGTGTTGATTTGAATGAATGCAAGTTGACAGGTTTGAAGAGTCATGATTGTCACATTATGATGGAAAGACTAATTCCAATAGTTTTGAAGAAAGTTCTACCGAACTTTGTATGGGGCGCCATTACAGAATTAAGCAATTTCCTCCATGATATTTGCTCGACAGTGTTAAAAGCATCGCACATGGAACAATTAGATAGAGATATTCCAATTATTCTTTGCAACTTAGAAAGGATATTTCCTCCAGCGTTTTTTAATTCGATGGAGCATCTGTTAGTTCACTTGCCTTATGAGGCCAAAGTTGCAGGTCCTGTCCAATTTCGATGGATGTATCCATTTGAGAGGTAATGTTTTTTTTTAAATACAGTTCAAATTAGTTTATCATATAATATGTTTCGATAAGTTTCTTTCTATTTCTACTAGATTCTTATATCATTTGAAGAAAAAAGTAAAGAATAAGGCACGTGTTGAAGCTTCAATTTGTAATGCATATATTGTTGAAGAAGTGACAACATTTGCATCATACTATTTTGAGCCGCACGTTCAGTGCAAGAGTCGGAGAGCAGGCAGAAATGATGAGGGCCCCATTGATCCTAATTGCACGGCATTCTCTATTTTCAATTATCTAGGTCTACCAAGCGACACATGTCGGTTTCGTTACTTATTAGGCGAAGAATTTCATGCAGCCCATACTTATATTTTACTGAACTGCCCAGAAGTCGAGCCATACTTCAAGTAAGTGTAAATTTGCAAATATATGTTTTGCGTGTCAAATATTTTCTAATAATGATATGGTTTTTAATATTAGGATTTTCCAAACTTCAATGTCTGGACTACAACCAAATGAGTTTGACCGTTTGTGCGATGAACAATTTGCAGCATGGTTCAAGACATATGTAAGTTGCCTATGGATCAAAACCAAGTTATTAAAATTATATATATCATTTCGTAAAATATATATTATTGACTTTGCATGTGTAACTTTAGGTTCACAGTAATTATGATGAATTTGGAGGGCAAGGATTGCTATATTATCTGTCATGGGGTCCACAGTTAAAAGTTCGAAGTTGGCCAGCATATTTCATAAATGGATATAATTTTCATACTCAAGAATACGGAATGGGAAAATCCACAATGAATAGTAGTGTGTCTGTTCGGTCATCCAATGGTGACAATTGGAAAGATGATTTTTATGGCTTGTTGGATGAAATCATAGAGATAGAGTATCCTAAACCATTAATGATGCGTGTTGTGTTATTTAAGTGCACGTGGTTTGACCCCGTCAAAGGAATGAAGGTGCATACGAAGTTTAATTTGATTGAAATAAATCACAAGAAAATGTATATGAAGTATGAACCATTTGTATTGGCACAACAAGCAATTCAAGTATGTTATGCATCATATCCTAGTTTGAAACGTGACAAAGCTGATTGGTGGGCTGTATGTAAAATCAAAGCACAGAGGAAAATCGAGGAATACTGGAAGGATAGAGCCTACCAACAAGAGGAAGTGTGTAACACGGTTGAAATTGAGGAATATAACATACCAACTTTATGAGATCCGTGTGGAACAATGATAGATGTGGATCCAACTGAAATTTGCGAATTAAATGTACAAGAATGTTATGAATCTGATTTTCAGACAGATGACGAAGACGAGGACGAAGACGAGGACGAAGATTAAAATTTTTGTCACAAAACACTACAGATGTGTAATTATTAATGCTACAAGTGCTATTTTGGTTGTTATCATCATTGTTCTTGTTATTATTGTTATTGTGTTTTTTATATTATTGTTATTGTCTATTATTCTTGCTATTTTAATTTATCGTCCGAAATTTTGTCCCTAAATACCGACAAGTCAAATATTATTAACGTGCCGTAACATTTCCGATATTCTAATTTCCATTGAAAAATTTGAGATGCCAAAATTTTGGACTGAAAAAAAGACGTAGTAAATTTAGGACCCTAATCAATGAGATGTTAAATTTTTGACAGAAAAAAGACGTCACAAATTTACAATGATTATTTAGTATGTGCAAAATTGCGACGGACTCAAAACCTGTCTATCGCTAATTTTCAACGGAATATATTGGTTCATCGCAAATTTTGCTATGGATTTTCTACCTTTTGAAATTTGCGACGGACTCAGTCTGTTGCACATTTTGTTAGGGAATATTTACTGGCAGAAATTTGCGATGGACTCAGACCTCTCCGCGGCAAATTTTGCAAATTTTTATCCGTTGCAAAACTTAAATCTGATCATCGCAAATTTGCGACGGACATGAACATGTCGGTCGCAAATTTTGCGACCGACACGAACATTTTCGTCTAATTAATTTGCGACGGACCCATGTCCGTCGCAAATTAATTAGCGACGGACAGGAACATGTCCGTCGCTAATTTGAGAGTGAATTTAAAACCGTACGAAATTAAAATATTTGCGACGGAAGTATTTGTACGTCGCAAATTTGCGATGGTCTTGGTGTGTCTGTCGCAAATTTGCGACGTACAAGGCTTGCATCACAAATTTGCGACGGATAAGTACTTCCGTCGTAAATTTGCGACGGACAAGTACTTCCGTCCCAAATTTGCGACGAAGACACCCAGTCCATCGCAAATTTGCGACGGACACACCATGTCCGTCGCAAATTTGCGACGGACACACCTAGTTCGTCGCAAATTTGCGACGGATAAGTACTTCCGTCGCAAATTTGCGACGGAGACACCCAGTCCGTTGCAAATTTGCGACGGACACACCAAGTCCGTCGCAAATTTGAGAGTGAATTTCACACCGTTCGAAATTTGCGACGGACAAATTTAGTCCGTCGCAAAGTTGACGCGGGAATTTTTCCCGCTCGAAGTTTGCAACGGATTTTTAATTTCCGTCGCAAATTTTGTCGATGAAATATTTGCGACAGACCAAGTACGTCCGTCGCAATTTGCGACGGACCAAGTACTTCCGTCGCAAATTTGCGACGGACTTACCATGTCTGTCGCAAATTTGCGACGGACCAAGTACTTCCGTCGCAAATTTGCGACGGACTTACCATGTCCGTCGCAAATTTGCGACGGACCAAGCATGTCCGTCGCAAATTTTGCGACGGAAGTGCTAGGTCCGTCGCAAATTTGCGACGGACATGCTTGGTCCGTCGCAAATTTGCGACGGACATGCTTGGTCCGTCGCAAATTTGCGACGGACATGCTAGGTCCGTCGCAAATTTGCGACGGAATTACTTGGTCCATCGCAAATTTGCGACGGACTAAGCATGTCCGTCGCAAATTCTCGAGATTTGTACCCGATCTTCTTCTTCCTTTCTTCCCCGACTCCCCCTTCCGCGACTCCGTCTAGCCGAAAAATTGCAGACATCCGCAGCCGTCGCCCAGCCGTCGCCCGTGGCCGCCGTCGTCGCAGCTCAGCCGCCCAGCCCTGGAAGGCCCCCCCGCCCGTCGCCGGTCTCCCCCGCCCAGCCCCGCGCCCCCCGGCCCGTCGCCGGTCTCCCTCGCGCCCGCCCCGCACCCCCCGCCTGTCGCCCGCCCGTTGCCGGTCGCTCTGTCGCCCCCGCCCCCCGCCCCGCCCCGCCCTCGCCGTCTCCCGTCACCCTCGCCCCTGCCCCCGTCCCCGCCGTCTCCCCTCGCCCCGCCCCCCGCCGTAGTCCTCGCCCCCGCTCCGCCCCGCCCCGCCCCGCCCCCGCCCTCGCCCCCGCCCCGCCTCCATTGCCCTCGCCGTCGGCCAGCCGCCCCCGCCCCCGCCCCCGCCCCCGCCCCCGCCGTCTCCCCTCGCCTCGCCCCCTGCCCTCGCCCTCGTCCCCACTCCGCCCCGCCCCCGCCCTCGCCCCCGCCCCTGCAACCGCCACGCCCCCGTCGCCCTCGCCGCCGGCCAGCCGCCCTCGCTGCCGGCCAGCCGCCACCGCCGCCGTCGTCACCACCGCCCCGCCGGCCAGCCGCCGCCGCCGCCGTTGTCACCATCGCCGCCGCCGCCCTCGCCGTCACCCACGCCCGTGCCGGGACCGCCGTTGTCCATTCCGCCTGTTTTTTTTTGTCCTTGAACCAAGTAAGTCAACTCTCTAATTCCTCGTTAGTATAATTAGGTAAGTAGTCGGATTTGGTTAGGGATTATTTAGGATTACTTGTCATTGGCTAAATTACGGGTCGATTTCACGATTGCATGTGGCTTTGATCGATAGTCGACTGGTTAATTTGATTATTATGTGGATGATTAAGCGTTAAATGACGATAGGATGATTGATTAAGCGTTTTCAAAGAAAATGCTTGAAAATTAAAATAATTCTATAAAAAATCATGGAAAATTATGGAAAATTTAAAAAACGGTATATGCTAACAATAAATATGAAATTTGACCGTAAAAGTTTTTTAAAATTTTTAACAAACTTAAATTTCATAATATCACAAAAATGCAGAAATTAATAGTGCCCACCCATTTTCAGTGAAATTGAGATTTTTTAACATTCCGGGAAAAAAATTATTAAAAAATTTAAAATTTTCATAACCTGATAAAATGGCTTAATATAAATGTGGTCACTCATTGTGAGGGAAATTTTTTGTTTGTGAAGAAAAATTACAAAAATTTAAAATTTAAAAAATGCACAGAATTGCCTAGAAAACATGTGACCATCAACTTGCAGTGAAATTTAAATTTCTTTAGATGGCAAAAAAAGTAGAATTTAAAAATTTCAAAAAATTTCACGGAACGGCTTATAATACCTGTGGCCACCCACTTTTAGTTATATTTAATTTTTTTAACGTGCCCTAAAAATTGTTAAAATATAGAAGGACTAAAATTTGGGAATCTTTCTTTACCAAAAAAAAAATTTGGGAATCTTTACCTAATAGTTTAGATTACCTGTGGCCACCCAATTTTAGTATGGTATTTTATTTTTCACGGAAAAAATTTTATATTAAAATTAATAATTTAAAAATTATTAAAATTTTAAAATTTGCAAAACTTTACAGAATGTCTTAGAATATCGATGACTACCAACATTTAGTGAAATTTTTTTTTAGTTCCCAAATAAAATTTAACAATAATAATAATAATTTTTTTCTTACAAAACTTTACAGAATGACTTAGAATATTTGTGGCCATGCACTTTCAGTGAAATTTAAATTTTTGTACGTGGTGAAAAAATATTTAATGAAAATGCAGGCGATTTAAATAATGATGTTTGATACCTATGGCCACCCATATCGTGCTCATACATTGATGTTTCATATGAAAATGAATGGGATTCATAGTATATTTGTTTGTAGGAAATTGCACGTCATAAGCACTCGAAATTGGCTCATTTCAAGGAAACTTTTTCTCAGTCTTTCCATCAAAATGGTAAGCTTCGTCATGTATATTATTATGTCTTCGTAATACGTGTCAATAATTCTTTACATATTTGTATAACCTTCCTACTTATCAGTTTAAATGTGGAGGTCACATGTCTAGAAGACAAGGCTCTTCCTCGTCCTCGTCCCCGTCCCTTTCCTCTACTCCTGTTCCGGCATCTAACCCACAACCACAATATGGTCCGTCACAATATGACCACGTTGGCCTTTCATCCCACGCTCAACAACATGTTACGGGACTTCACCACATGCCAACTGAACGTTCTCCAGTTCAATCTCCTGTAGCTCCCCCTCCTTCCGTTCCACCCCAGTATTTGGCGGAACAATCGAATATTGACGGAAACAAAGGTCAAGAAGATAACCGATTCTTCATATGCCCATTTGGAGATTCGTAAGTGCTTCATTTTTATTTTAGTATATGTTATATTTAGGGCTTTAGATATTGATGTTAACTGAATTATTCATGTTGCACAATATTCGTATGAATGCAGATTCACGGATGCTACGTCTGTTGTGAGGGAATTGAACAAAATAGTAAGAAACTTCTGGATGAGAGAGTATATTAATTACAGAAGTGTTCCACAAGAAGTGAAAGAAATGTGGTGGAATGAGTTCAAGGTAAGTTTTACATATTTTATTTTCTCACCAATTAAGTTTGGTGTAGTATATTGATGGTCAAAAATGATGTAAAGGACCAGAACAGCTCTGTAGTTTTCGATACCTAAAGGACCAGATATTTTCCCCGACATGAACTTTACAAAATCTGTCTATATGTGTCTGGTGCATGGTTATGGATATGTGATCATCATAATAATTTTCAATTTCTGTTTTTATTCATTGTAGCGGAAGTTCACGTGGGACGAAGCGGAAGACAATGAAGTGAGAAGAATTTTCGATAAGAAAATAAATGATTTTATGCGAAATGTTGTGAATAGAGCAAAGAGCAAGCAAGCGAAGCCGTCTTTCTTTACAGCTGACAATTGGGTGGCAATTAACACATTTTGGGCATCTGAATAGAGTCGGCAACTCTGTGAGCAGAATAAGAAGAATCGATCTTTTAGTTCTAGTGATGGGTCAGCCACATATGCTGGGGGCTTTATCAACATTGCGGAGCATCGCAAATGACTTGTAAGTCTGTTAAATGAGTTATAAGTTAATTTAATTCAATTACTCAAGTTTACATTTTGTAGACACATGAATTGGGGATGGAACCGACATTTGCAGCTACATTTGAACGCACATTTCAAAAGAAAGACAAGACATGGATTGGCGATCGAGCAAAAGCTGTTAAGGTATGTAAGGTTATACTTTGGCTTATATGTAAACTATAATGCAAAACCGTGAATGCTTTCAATATTTATGGTATATATATATATATAGTGATTTTATTTTCATTTACATTGTTAATGTAGGAAAAATATGATGATCTTTTAATGAGCAGTGCTAGTGGTAGTGATGATTGTCCTGAGTCCCGGCCACCAATTGATAATATGGCATTATGGATGGAGGCAACGGGTGGGGCGAAAAAAGGAAAAATATTTGGGCTGGGATCGTTGTCAAAGATGTACATGCGAAGCAGTCCTGGAAGTTCATCATCCACTGGGACTGGTCGAAGGAAGGCACGAACAGAGGAGCAATTGACCCATGAAGTGGATCGTCTGAATACTTTACTTGTTAAGAAGGATGAACAAATATATGACTTGCAAGAACAAATGAGAATGGTTATGCAACACCTTAACCTCCAATGCAATGACGGGCCTTCTGTACCTCCAGCCAATCCAATAGGTGATGACCAACACATTGATGTCGAGAATGCTGATGATGATGATGATTATCTCCAGTCTCCCTAGGTAAAATTTTGAGTAAGCTTGCTTCATAATGCGGGTTTTTCATAATTTCACTCATATTCATATGTAAGAACATTTATGTTCGTCCTGAAACGTATTTTTGTTATTTTACACCTAGTTCCACATCCATGCTTAAACGCTGTTTTTATATTTTGGACTGATTTATGTATTGACAGTTCCTCAGGTCTTGACAAAGGTGACTACTTTTGGTGTCCTGCCATGTACCAAAGCCGCCTCTTCTTCTGTATGGTTTTTTTTGCGTCTTCTATGGTTGTCCCGTCTCTTAGTTCATGTTTTGAATGTATTGTAAGATTGGATATTAAATAACATCATGTCAGACTCTATAACTTTCCTTCTGTTATTTATTTCAATTATATGTAATTCCGTCGCAAATTTGTCAGAATTTATGATTTGTTCGTTTTTCTGTTTCAATTATATGTCATTATCTCCTTTGATTGATATGGACAATAATTTATGGTCGAAATGATGTAAAATATAACGACAAATATTTTAAGCCGAATTTTGTTATTATTAAAGTTTGTCACTAAGTTGCGATCAAATTCGCGACGAATTTTCCGACGAAATTCGTGACGAATTTTCTGATGATTTTGCGACGAATTTTGCAACGAAATTTGCGACGAATTTTGCGATGAAATTTGCGACGATTTTGCGATGGAATTTTGCGACGAATTTTGCGACGGATCGTGTCCGTCGCAAATTTCCGACGGAATTTGCGACGGATTGTGTCCGTCGCAAATTTGCAACGGAATTTGCGACGGAATTTTTGCGACGAATTTTGCGACGGATCTTGTCCGTCGCAAATTTGCGACGGATAGTGTCCGTCGCAAATTTGCAACGGAATTTGCGACGAATTTGCGACGGAATTTTGCGACGAATTTTGCGACGGATCGTGTCCGTCGCAAATTTGCGACGGAATTTGCGACGAATTTGCGACGGAATTTTGCGACGAATTTTGCGACGGATTATGTCCGTCGCAAATTTGCGACGGAATATTTGCGACGAATTTTGCGACGGATCTTATTCGTCGCAAATTTGCGACGAATTTTGCGACAAAATTTGCAACGAATTTTTTTCCATCACAAATTTGCGACGAATTTGTGAATTTTCCGTCGCAAAAATTTGCGACGCCCGAGTAGCGACAGAAAGTTTTCCGTCGCAAAATCCGTCGCAAATTCGATTTGCGACGGATTTTTCCGAAATTTCCGTCGCAAATTTCGTCGCAAAAAATAAGTTTTTTTTAGTGAGATTGACCCCCAAACCTAGTATCTTTTTGGTAGGCTCGTAATAAAATGTGCCCTTGAAGGGCTTGTAAATATGTTTCTATGGGGTTAATTTAGTAAATAAATAAAATAGCGTTTTGGCATAACAGTTGTTGATTATTATTACAATCCATACTATTTACTGTTATGATTGGATGATTGTTGTCGCTTCTGCATGCGTAATAGAAATATAAAATAAAAGATCGGCGACGAGTTTTGGGACGTCATATACAAATGACCTAAGTAAATAGGGGTTGTTGCGTGCTCGAGGGTCGCGGAGTGACAATAGTTTTCTTGTTTTTTTTTGGTAAAGAACAATAGTTTTCTTGTTAATGTAAAAAAAAGATCCTAAACTGATGCACTCATGACAAATTTATCCTAAATAAATTTTTTGAGCATGAAAAACCTCAAATTGATACATATGTAAAAAATTTACCATAAATTTATTTTTTAAACATAAAAAACCCAAAACTGATATACATGTGACAAATTTATCCTAAACTATTTTTTGACCATAACAAACCTTAAACTTGTACATTTAAGATAAATTTATCCTCCATAAGTTGAATTAATATCATGAAAAAATCACAACTTGTATATTTGTGACAAATGAAGGGTAAACCCTAAATTGGTACATCATTCAACTGTCACGTGTTATCTAACTCAGTAATTTGACGGTAAATTTTAACGGAAACTAATGAAGAGTAAAGTTGTCATAAATGTACTGATTTGGATTTTTGAAGGTCAAAAAATTAATTTGGGCTAAATTTACGACGAATGTAATAGTTTGGAATTTTTCCTGTATTGACCCAAAGTAAAATGTATATAGATTAAACTAGACTTAGGATCTAGATATACATAAAATGAAAAAAAAAATTAGTCTTATTTGAACCCCTTAATAAACCCTAATTAGCCCCCATCCCCCTTTCTCTCTTTCAACTCAGAGGCTCGAACGAACGCTTCTGCTCCCTCGCTCACTGCTTTCGCTTGCACGGTCGTCGTCGACGCGCAGCGACTCCACACCCGCGCAACCCTCGCCGCCGCCGCCGCCGCCGCCGTCGAAACTCAGGTACCCCAACAATCCGATCGGCTCTCCCTTTCTCGTGCCCTAGCTCGCCGATTCTCTCTCCATGTCTTTGTGTGTGTTTCTCTCTCTCGTTGCGCCTGGCGAGCTTGTTTTCCAGCATGCTCGATTCCTTCTACTGCAATGGTGTTTTTCTTTCCCTCTCATTCGTTTTGTGGTTCTGATTCACAACTACCAAAGTTCGTAGATATGAATTCAAACTTTTACCTGACTGCCCAATCCTTCCTAAAGATCTATGGTGGTGACTGGATTGGTATTGCAGAAAAACTCGGTAGAAATCGGGTTCAATAGAGTGGTGACAGAAGCCCAAGAAAAAGAAGAAGAAGATGGGTACTTCATCGGCGCTTCGAGACCTACAGCGGGATCTCGAGAACAAGGCTGGTGACTTAAGCAAGCTCCAGAAAGGCAAATGCTCCGATAATTTATATGTATTTGCATGTATGTGGATTGGTAATTTTTTCCATTGGCGTATGATGCCTTAACTGTGAATGAAATTTTCACCAGACATTGCCAAGAATCACCAAGTGAGGAAGAAGTACACTATCCAGCTTGGGGAGAATGAGCTCGTCCTTAAGGTCCGTCTGCTTTCTTTTCAAGAACTGTACTTTTTTGAAGGGTTGAGGATGAGAGAATAGGAGATTATGAATATTGATGAGACTAGTATGGTGTGTATATATTTGGTTCTAGTAGCGAGCTACAATCTGAAATAGATGCATTTTTCAGTTGTTTATTGGGGAAATTCTCTAATTGGGTTTGCTGGTGCTGGTAGGAGTTGGATTTGCTCAATGAAGACGCGAATGTGTACAAGTTGATTGGCCCTGTACTTGTGAAGCAGGATCTGGCAGAGGCAAATGCAAACGTGCGCAAGAGAATTGATTATATCTCTGCTGAACTGTATGTTAATTTACATCATCTGGTCTCAAATCGCTATTGTGATCTTCTCATGGCATCATTAGTTTACTAGTTCACACGATCTAGACTAGAGACTAGTCCATGTGTGTCTGTCTGTTGATTTCAAGGTTTTAAATATTTCATTGTCTAATTCTAATTTAAATTTTGCCCAGTTGCTTTATATTGTTTTGTTTGCATTATTTTGAAAAGGCTATAAATGATACCTAGATTATGTTATGAAGTAAACAGAGAGTGTGGCATATATATAGATAGAGACTGAATAGTAAAGTTTGAGTAGAGCTAGAGCATTTAACTTTAATTGGTACGCTTCTTAACATAAAACAACTATTTACAGCTTATCTAAGGTTCTAGGTAGATAATATAATCGACGAGCAAGAAGAGGGTGAATAGTTCACTAACAGTACTTCTCTCCATCTACTGGTTATTCCTATGAATAGCAGTGAAAGAATTTCTCAAATCATGATCTTAAATCACAAGAAAAACACAGCAATTGAGAGCTAGAGAATCACCCCAAGGGGATAATTGTTGGTTGAGCATAGAAGTAAGTGGTAATCTTATTTATGTTAAATGCAATTTGAACATGGTTTAATCTATTGCTACAATAATCGGTTTGTATGGAATATTGACACAAAATGTTGTCGATGAATTTACTTGCTTCATTTAGCAGGATTGCTTCATATGATTACAATGGCAGGTGTTCCTATGTAAAGTTTACATATATTACAACGAAATGGTAATGTGTGCTTGAGGAGCAAAGAGGATATGCCCAACCAAATTGTACTATGTGGGGGAATTTCTCCCCTTGCTCATTCCCCTATAAAGCAATCCGGCTGCCTTATGTATAGAGAATCTCAGGAAACAGAATTTCATTCTCATGGATGGGTGTTGCATGTGTAAGCATAGATTTTATTAGAGAATAAAAAGATTTTTACTTGTTTAGAATTTTAAAATTTTTAGGTAAATATTTTGGAAATGTGAATAATTTATTTCTTTTATCTTTGAGATTTGATTAGGATTATAGAGATATTGTATATTGTTGGTTTAGGAGTTACCTAATTAGATTCTAGATGATAGTTGAAGAGATTTTTTTTTTTTTGGTAAAGTGATGATAGTTGAAGAGATTCTCTTGACGGTTTTGAATGGTTTTCTATTTATCTCTTATTAGGATATCTATGGGATTTTTAGTCTACTTATATTCAATTTACTCTCTTTTCTAAGCAGCTTATCCTTTTAATTAATGACATAAATATTAGTCAAGTATCTCCCGATTTGCGCCTGTGAGTGTGTCGCGCTTTCGTGTGTGTTGCGGATTGATTTATCCATGTTTATGATTCGTTTCTGCTGGTTCAATTCCTGATGTACTTTGATTTCTTATTTTAATAAAATCCTTTATTACCTTTTTAAAAAAACTGGAATGGCAGCATCTAGTTGTTTTAACATTTTTGATAGGCAATCTGGTAGAAGATGCAATTTTATTAGTTACAAATTAATGATAATCGTGGTATTACTGAAAGAGCATGCTTTTGCAATTTCCAGGGATGGGATATTGGTAGTATTATGTAGTGGTTGCAATGACTATTGCTGACCTTTGTAACTCTTTGCTTCACTTTGTGATCTGTATATTTGGTTTTATCACATCTAATTTTGTGAAGCATCAAAAGTTCACTTTTTGGTACAAAGGTGACTGCTGTGCTTCAGACAATGTATTACCTTGATGTCTCATAGACAGATCGCATAGTTTATTCTTTAATGGATGATCCTGCATTCAGGAAGCGTCTTGATGCGACTCTGCAGGATCTGGAAGAGAAGCAGAACAGCAAGAGAGATACGGTCTGTGATCTATACTTCTGACCTCTGAAATGAATGTGCGCTTCATTTTGTGATCTCTTTAAGTTTTGAAGGTTCTCCTTCAGGCTAATGAATTGTCTATTGGCTCTTTATGTAGCCTTTTAGTAATCGACATGTAGAGAAATTCAGTGGAAGTGGATAGTCTTCATGATACGATGTCTTTTTGCTACTTCTCTTTATCACTTTGACCTTTCTCCATTGATCTCTTTTCCTTTCTGGTGCTTTAGACGTGTTTCCTAATGGTTTCGTCATGCAGTACAGCTAACCATGTTTCTTTTTATGCTCCTGCTGGTATTGAATGGGACCTGCAATGGATGATACTAAGCTGCACTCGGCAAACTTTGAACTTGATGAATAATTTAGGCTGCACAATGAGTGGGTGAACTTGTTAATTTGGTTGACAATAATGGAGAAACTCCATAAGAAAAATTAATGATTCATATAAATCACTTAACAGGAAATGTCCTGAATTAATCTATAATTGCTAAGATGTTTCCTTCTGTCCGATATGATCACAATTGCTAAGGTAGTCATTTTGCTTATGCTAGTGTAAATGAGCATTGATCTCAGTGTGTTCTTTGTGGTAATCCCCCCTATGAGTACACTTAGTTATGCTTCTTGTTACTTAAGGTTAGCAGAATCAAAGAGTGGAAGAGAGATAAAAGTTGTTAAGTTTTACTTGGTCCTTGCGTCTGACTCAAATGCAGTTGCTCTAATAATTGTGATGTACTAATTGGCAACAAGAGATTTTTTTTCGCCAAGGGATCTCAGGAAGAAATAGGGTAACAAAGCATGTCATATTATTAATTAAGAGAGACTGCGTGTCCCCTGAGGAGAGGAGTTTCGGTATTTGCATGGAACTCACTAGTTAGGTTGTTGGTCCAACCAAATGCAAGAGAGACATGGGACTTTTCTGGCATTGTTTTTTCAGGTTCTCTTGCTTTGAAACACATTTATTGTTCAATTCATTGCAACTCTCGGTAGTGTCTACATTTACAACTTTCTTCCTTCTTTCTAAGTCTTGCTTTGGGAAATGAATAATATTTATAGGAATTTGGAACCTTAAAGGGGAAAGGTACTATAAGAACCACAGCTAAGCCTTATAAGTAGGTCTGCTATATCATTCTTGCATAATGTTTCTCTTTTTATATCAAGTCAAGTAATATGTAAGATCTAGGTACTTATCATTTCATATTGTTTCATTCCATATCTTGTTAGGTCTTCCCCTCAGCCTTTCATCAAACGCAGGGACAGTTTTGTATGCAGATGTAGTTAGAAGCCAACTTGCCTTTTTCAGCTTTTGGTCTTTCAGTGAGGATATAATAGAAAGATGGTAAAATGGTACTCTAGAATGTGGAATACATAATTTGTAAGATACTTTTTGTTTGCACTTAATTGTTTGACTGAAAGCTACACAAATGATATGATGCTTATAATTGATACTATTTCCAAACACTAAATTGGAAGAGTCAAATTTAAGCCAAGAAGCTGGCCAAAGAAAAAAGCAAGCCAAGAAGCCATTTCATCTCAAATAGGTTCTTGCCTATGTAGTTAATGTTTTTAAGATCCTACAATGGCTTTGGGTATCACCTTCTGACCTTGAAAATAGCAGCAAAGGAATTCGCTTATTGGATTCTTTATGCGAGAAGCACTGACCAATTTTAGCTGATCAATTTGGTCATGCTTGGGTGTGGGGATCAGACCATTACTGAGAAACAAAATAAGTTTGACCTTAGTTCATTTACATTATTTTCTAAACCTTACCAGATATCTTGGGTTTGGTCCCATCAGATAAAGAGTTCCACTTAATTAAGCTAGAATTGCAGACATTTGGCAATTTTGGCCTTTGAGGTTCACTTGTGTTATTTATCATCATTATTGTTGGATAGATTGGATTGTTGTTGGCCTTCCTCTCCCTTCAGTTCATTTCTCCGGTCTATTCTTGATTTGATGAATCATATGAATGGAGCAAAATGTTCGATCTAGTGCCTTTTTCTTTTATGGTCAAGATAATGTAGCTCACATTCTGTATGTTTTGAATAAGCAAACTTATAAACAATGGGTGGGGAAGACTCCTGTTACAAGCCCCATGAATCCATTAAATCCCTCAAATTATGTTCCAATTTCCACAAACATCCAAATGCAGGGAAGTGATTCTGCGAAACAAGTTCACACTGCATAACCGACAAGAAACAACACTCTCTTCTACAGAGCAGTCCATCTTGAGAGATAGTAAAAACCATGTTAATGTACCTTTAAATTTCTAGCACACTATATATTAGTTGTGCTAGAGCAAGTTTGTGAGTATCCTGAAGACTGAATTTGCCTTTAAGTGTTGACATACCAATTGCAGTTCCTGAAGCCAATAGCTAAGAGGCCTTTTAAGAATTAACCTAACACGGATTGAAAACGGTCCTCCAAATACCCCTAGATATAGTCCAACCAAAGAACGGAAGTCTCATCAACCAGACAACTGCCACATATGCTCTAGGATGGTTTTGTTTCCACTTGATCGCCTTCTTTGGACGCACAAAGAGATCGCACAAATTCTGACCATCTTGCACTTTCACCACATACATCAGTTTGGCCCAAATTCTTACTAGTGATGCCCAGCCATGTGTTGCATAATTATTAGACAAATCATTTGAAGAGATTGCTAGTGACATTCTCTTCAATTGGGCAGTGAATTCTATGTCTGAGATTGCAAACTACCGAAGCTCTTTGTTAGAGTTTCTCTATTTACCTGTAAAGTTGTTGTCTTTTATCTTTTGAAATAATAGTATCAATTCAGTCAAGAAATTACATATCACATGTTTTGGAGGAGAGTCAGTTGTGGGGAAAACTTAACCATCATGGGCAGCCACTTAGGCTAAACTGTTGTAGCTTGTCAGACTGCAGTGCAATAGGTAACAAAATAACTTTTAAGGTGGCAACATGTATTTTGTCCTTTGAGCTTCTGTTGACTTTCTAAACATTGTAAAGAGATTAATTTGATACACTGTCTAGTATTGCTGTTTTGGCATGTGAACTCAGAGAAATTAATCACAATGACTACACCAAATTTTGAACAATATGTTTCCTATCATGAGAATGACTTATGCTTTCATTCTTTTAAGTTTTTGAATTAGTACCCATATAGTTTGTCTCCTTGATGAAGCTTCTTGGTTAGTTGTTTGAGAAGTCATTTATAGAAAAATTGCTGTTTTAGAAGGGCCTTGTAATGTTCATATTACGTCAATGATTCTATCCTATGCATGGTGCAGATCCTGAAGTTACAACAGAGGATTCAGTCTCTTCAGGCTGGGAAAGCAAAGGCATAATCTGGACCTGGTATATGTTAACCACCAGTGTGTGGTAATCATATATTTTTGCTCCAGTGTAGTTGTTCCTGTGGGCGCATGCTGAATCTCTCCAAGCTAGTTGTCTTTTCTGGTGCATCCAGGCACATATGTCAAGATTAGCGCAACTTGTCAAACAATCTATTGAGAAAGTGTTCTGCTGATAGTTAACAGAAAAGTCCATGAGTAGAAGTTGTCTTCGATCTTCTGGATCTGAAGCATCTGATAGTTGTTCTTTTTTTTCTTTTTCCGTTCTCCGGTCAGCGCTTGCTGAATCTCTTTGAGGTAGTTGTCTTTTCTGGTGCATCAAGGCACATATGTCAAGATTAGTGCAACTTGTTGAACGATCTGTTGAGAAGTGTTATGCTGATAGTTACTCTTTACAGAATTGTCCATGAGTAGAGATTCTGTCTCAGATCTTCTGGATATGGAGCATCTGATTGGGAAACTATGATGTTCTGGGTTCGGCTGAAAGTATTACTGTGGAAATTGGCAAACTTTTCAAACAAATGAAAAGTAAAAATAAAACCGACAGTGAGGATGCACGTTTATATGTTAGGTTTCAGCAGTGAAAAGTCGAGTTTCATAAAATGTTAAACTGTATGTACGCCCTATTGTCTTCATTGAGGGATAAGTTTCGGCAATGAGAAACCGGAGTGTGGTAACAACTATGACTGGGGTGATTGATTGAGATCATTAGAAATGCTGAGTCTTGGGAAGTGTATTCCAAAATGTGGTGTTGCGAAATTTCTGGACTTCGAAAATCTAGGCTTATGCTGTGGCCAGAAAAACTTGGAAACTCTCTCTGACGTCCTAATATCATATCAAGAAAGTGGAAGTAATGTTTTTTTCTAGACAGATGTGTTTGTGGAATTGGCTTTTGAATTTTGGAAAATGCAAGCATTGTTCCATTATTTCAAGTGCCTTAAGGTAGATAAGTGCATGGCTCCTGTTGGTGATGATTTGTAGTATTGCATGAATCTTATTTCTTAGTTCCTAATCAGCGAGAAAAATCAGATGCTTAAAGTCAACTGTCCCTGTGGGGATTGAGGCAATGGGAAGGGGGACTCGGAGGTCATTCTTGAAAGTGGCAAGTAGCAATGCCATCGTCTTTGTGTTCTGTGCGAAATTCAAAGTCATTCATGTACCTGTGATCAAAATGATCTCTTTACTTTTGGAAAAGGCCATTTGTCCGCTAACGCTGGAATTTTCACATGTGGATCTAGGATCGTTTAATGTTGCTGGTATGAATTACTCTCTCTTGTAACTTGATGGATCCATATCTCTCTCTCTCTGATTTCGAAAGACTAGGGGTTTACTAGAGCCAAGTTGAGTCTATACAATGTTAAAGCTCGAGCCCAACTTGGCACGCGTACTTGGTATGCAAAACTTAATTTGAAGTCACACGAGTATAAATAAGCTCGACTCAATTAGAAAATCAAGTTTATTGAGCTTGATTCGATTACCATTAACTTATAAATCAAACTCTAGCTCGAGCTTTAGCTTAAGCTCTATAAGCTAGAATATTTTGGATTTTACGCATTCTGTGTTGATTTTTTAAGTATTAGATATTTTTTTCAAAAATAATGTAAACTTGACTAGGCTTGACAGCCTACTGGGTTGAGTATTGAGAAGCTCGAGCTCAGTTTGACCAAATACTTGAGTACGAGCTCGATTTGTCTTTTAGGGAGTCAGTATTGAGAAGTCATTGAGCCGAACCAAAGCTACCCTCGAGTAGCTTGACTTGGCTTCAACCTTCGGAATGACACGCCAAGAAGTAAGTAGTCGTGCTCATGGTTGCTTGAGACGGTCATTACCACCATGTGGTGTTAGCCCTTGTCGTGCTTGTGCCCTGCTGCCCCCCCGCCCAATCGCGTGCTGGGGATTTTAGGTCTAATTTGATGCGGTGTCTATTTGATGCCACATAAAATTGTAAATGACATGCACACGACTCCTTTCAAAATGTACATAGCAAAAAGAAGCCCAAGCCAACTTTTTATTTTGGCTTGTTCACTGACAGCCTCCCTCTCTCTCTCTCTCTCTCGCTAGCTGGTCAATGCCAGCTCTCTCTCTCAATAGCCAGTCATTGCCATAGAAGATCTCATCAGTATCTCGCAAGCGTACCAAATCAAGAGGAGTTCAATGCTCTTCATTGAGATCCATAGGGTGATGTTGTGACCATTGAGAACGTGCACGCATGCATGAACACCACACACACACATACGCATAGAGAGATGTTGATAGTGGCAGTGGCGCCGTTGAATAGTGGTCGAAGTTGATAAAATGGATTAGGCACAAATTAAGGGGAGGTGAATTGATTACCTAAGAAACCCTGAACTTTTATTGCACAATGTGTAGAACATGCACTAGAATCATGCGTATATAGAAAAAGTTTTCAAGGTTGGAACAGACGCACATTATACTTGCAGTGGATCAGCCTATCCACTTACCCTGACCCACTCACCCAACTCTAGCAGCCCAAATCAAAACTGGAATCCACTACGTAATCTTGGACATGTTGGAGCGTCTGAATATAGCATCTGCAGATGCTTCCTTCTACTTGTAGCTTTGATTCTACATAGACAAAAAACCATCACTAACACTCTTATTTGATTACGGACATTAAGATTTTATAGAGAAACACAATTAGATTTATATAACTTCTGCGCACAATAACGTTAAGTAGATGAACACACATAGCATGGACTAATCCTTGCTCATTTACCCCTAACTCTACTACTTCCCTTCGGTTGAATTTAAAGCCATGAGACATCAATGACCATTTGAAATTCAAATCCCACGAAGCCGTCGGTTCCACCATCTGCAGTCGCAGATGATCACATTGCAGCTCTGTAGAGAGTTTCCAAGAACTGTCATTTCTGCCTGTACAGCATTCTGTCATCATCTTTGTTGGCTGGCCAAATAATGTAAACTGTTATGATTCTCTAGTCCGCCTTCTGTAGATTCCAACACTTGAGACCACTCATAAAACGCTAATTTAAATTCAAATCAAATTTATAAGAAGCATCGGTTTTCCTTCCAAGACCGCCGTAGAGGCTCATAGTAGAATCATTACGCCGTTTGTAGCAAGAACACCTTCTGTAATTAAGTCGACTCAAGTTTCTACATACCCAAGCTTGTCCTCCTTCTACATTCAAGTACCCCCAAGTAGATTAGAGAAAATTATCAAAAAAGTCATAAACTTATTGTACAGATGCCAATTTAATCATAAACCTTTCAATTTGGCCAATTTAATCCTGAAATCTTAGACAATTTACCATTGTAGTCTTTCTGGCCAATTTCAACTGGAAATTATTAACATGAATGCCAGTCGTGCTATGTGACACAGTTGGCATTAATATGAACAATTTTGCAATTTAAAAGAAAAAATTTCATTTTTTTTTCGTTGTGGTTAAAGGCAAGGGCCTGCAAGCCTTTGCTAGGCACAATGAAAAATAAAATAAAATAAAATGTTTAGAAATTTTTAAAAAATTGCAAAAATTATCTACATTAGTGCCGGTCATGCCACCTAGGACGATGGGCATGCGCTTCAGTGATTTCCGGCTAAACTTGATTAAAATAACTACATTAACAAATTGTCAAAAGGTTTATAAGTAAATTGGCCAAATTAAAAGATTTAAAACTAAACTGGAATCCATACAATAGACTTAGGACTTTTGGTAATTTTCCCAGCACATTAACGTCATTATGTCCTATAGGCATTTCACCTTTTACTTGGTCCATCCAAATTATTTTATGATGACGGTGCTATCCCACAACACGGCCTTTCTCTCAACCTTTTAAATGGACTGACTTTTAGTCTCCAGACTCCATTAATCTAAGCCATAAAGCTCTCGGGCCTTAAATTTTTTTGATACACAAGATCCATGGAGTGGCAAGTGGAGAGCATCCTTGTGGAACTCACTCATCTTATTGGACTAACAAAATCCTAAACTTATTGACGTCTTCATGTCTCCTAGGTCGTTCACCTTTTATTGGTTCATCCAAACCCTTTTGACAATCACACAGCCTCTAGTTTGTTCATCATTTGACAAGGTCCTTCCAAGCATCACCATATTCCTCGTCCAATAACCTGTTCACGCATTTGCTAGGTCCATCTAATGATCAACATATTTAAACATCGAATGGCTTCTTCACCTTCTATCGAGCAAATAGATTGTTCAACGCTCTTGGACGTCCAATGCTAACGCTATCTGTTCACGAATCTGTGTATCTAGAGGCAGTATTTTATGCATAATCAATCACACGTTTCAATATACTCAAGATATTCTATCATCCCTAAAATACCATGGCGATTTTTCCTCGCACATTGGTTGGCCCGTGCAATGCAATCATTCAAACTAAGACTTTGAGCGAGAAAGACAATCATGCCGCTCGGTGTGTGAGGTGATTCTTCGAAAGCACGCGATCGATGGACTTCATCTGATTCTGAATCCGGGGGTGTGGACATGATCTTTGCATACAGAGTGGCTTATCAGAGTACCTGCGTCCGCGTGCTTGTCTTCTCCACTAGCTGAATACCGAGTCACGAACGAGCATTACTTTTTCACTTGTCAGCGTATGCTAATGCATGACAAGCGTGGACGTTCCTAGAATGTGCGGACTTTCACTGCCCTTCTTTATTCCCACTGGAATGTGCTTCTTGATGCATCAAGACGTGAAAAAAAACAGGGGGCTTGCAATTAGTAATTAATCCCGTTTCATATTGTCTCGAACTTCATGGATTACAATGACGAATTCCGATGCTTCGAACAGGGCAATGTGATAGATTGGTTAAGGGTTTGTTTAGTTGACATAAATACAGGTAACAATGTTTCTGATCTTTGTAGTTGGTTGATTACTCACGTGGCCATCGCCTCGGCATTTAACTCATGTGCAAATAAAGCTTGAACAATCAAGCTTAGAAGAGTAACAGAATTTCGGACCAAATTTTCGGGTTCAGCCCACATTTTCTCTTCACTTGTTCCTGGTGTTCGTATCCTTGAAAACTCAATAATATCAGCAAACACTTGCGTGCTGGGAAGTTCGTTGTGTTCTTTACATCTCAATGCTCTTTGTATACTTTATTTTCCCGACTTGAGTAGGTATTTCGAAAATACTCACCGGAGACCAAATTCATGTCGCCCTTACGTCATATGATGATCTTTTAAGTACAACGACCGGATTATCAGCACATTGGACTAACCAAGTTTTGTTAAATAGTAGCTCTAAATATCTGGCTGAGAACTTAAAACTGTACCCTACTTCGCATCAGATATAACATAAATCAGATTTCTCAGGTGCTCGAAACCAACCCGAGACGAAATCGAAGAAAACCAATCCTAAATGAACCTAAACTGACGTGGCCCAAACCAATGCAACCTCGAATTATAAGTAATCCAAATCCAAGGACAATATAAAGGATAAGTAACTGATAATCACTACGGTCCAACGTCATAAGTCAAATGGCTCTAAGGTGGAATACAGTATAAACAAAATTAGGAAAATTGTCCAAAAAGCCCTAAACCTATTATACTTTTACTAATTAAGCTTTAAAGTTTTCAATTGTCCTACACATTTTCACATTTGCCAATTAAGTCCATTTGGTCAATTTTGGTTGGAATTCGCTGATGTGGAAACCGGCCATCCTACGTGGCATGCTCGGTGCTAATGTAGATAATTTTTTTTATAATAAATTTGATTTTTTTCTTTTTTTTCCTTTTTTCTTCCTCCTTTTGCTGGTGAACAACCACTAGCCAAAGGCGATAGTCGACCACTGGCAATGGCTGAGCGGGTTGGCATCGCCTAGGCAAGGATTGTGATGCTTGCCAGAGGCAAGGCCCCACTGGGCGAAGGTTGGCCTTGCCTAATTTGGTGAGGGGAAGCCTCGTTAGTGCTCGCCCTCGCCCTAGCAAGGCTCAACAAGGGTTGGCCTTGCCCAAGCCAGATTTGGTGAGGATGACCTTTGCCTAAGCTAGGGCGAGGGTCGACCTCGCTGGGGCTCTCCCTCACCCAGTTAGGCCTCGCTTGTGGTGGGCAACGGTGACCCTCGCCTAGGCAAGGCTAGCTTGCCTAGCCATAGCTTGTGGCCGATCACCGGCAAAAGTAAGAAGAAAGAAAAAAAAGAAAAAAATCTAAAAAAATTAAATATTATTAAAAATTGTCTATGTCAGCGCCAGTCATGCCACGTAGGATGGCTGGTATCCACATCAGCGAATTTCGACCAAAATTGGCCGAATAGACTTACTTGGCAAATTGGCAAAATTGAAAGTTTAGGCTTGAATTGACAAAAGCGCATAAAGTTTAGAACATTTTGGCCAATTTTCTCCACAAAATTAGCTGAAAAATATCGACCCGCTGGTTCAAGTTCAAATATGTTGGACAGTCCATCACTTGTGTAGTATTTCGAATCAATTGATGCATTACAAAATTCACTCTCTTCATCCGAATGAAAGCAAATGATTCGCATCGAGATTAAAAGATTCGAAACATCTTCATCCGGCTACAACGGGAGAGAAAGATCACCTGGGAATCGAGTGCTGAACAAAGCGGAGGGGACGGGACAAGGAAAGAGAAGAATTGTTTGTGAATATGCTCACACGTGGTTTCCAAGCCACCATGATCGCCTTTGAAAAACGTTGGAACAACGTCCAATCGGCCAACTCCACTTCCTCTTCCCATTACCCACGAGGGAAACTCCCTAGAGATTGCCATTAATGCGATGCGTTCGTTCGTCTCTATCGTGAAAGTCACAAGAAGCTGGAGATATCTGTTAGTCAAACCCACAATCATTATTGGACAAGATGACGCTTTTGTGACATTCCACGTCGGCAATAGACTCCACTCTGATGGTTATCGTGCATAATCTTAATCTGTACGTGAAAGAAATCATGGAGTGGGATCCAGGCCAATCATCGGAGTCCCTGAATTTTTTAGTTGTCACGCGATGAAATGAATCTGCTGATGGAAAGGAAATAAACAACTAAAATAACCGGAAATACATAACTGGGAAACGACTGAAAATAAATTTTAAGGATGTTAAAGGCATTGACAGAAGTAACTCTTGTTCTTCGGATGTTTGTGCGTGTCCTTATCTCTTCAGATGTGCGGATATCATAGTGCATTGGCAGCCCTTGTAATAACCACTCGTTGAAATTTGATTTTGGCAGCATTATCTGATGTACAACTTGTTCTTATCTCAGAAGCTCGACTACAATAACTAATCGACTCAGCTACAACAATTGCTTGGCTGCAATGCGAGCTGCCAGTCAATACCTTTGGTAACTATTCCTATCGGTCAATGCCTTTGAACTCGACTAACATTGACTCAACGGACATCAACTCGGCTATCAGTCGATGGACGACAATTGTTCCCGTCTTGTTGACTTAATTCTATTGGCTTCTCATAATTAATGTTGGTGTTTGACCATTAACAGCATTCAAATTAAATGTCAGATCCCATGTGTTGGTGACATACTATCTACTCCTTCATCGTTGACACCTAACATGTTGTATTAATTAGCTAATGCTCAAAATCAGCATTGATTTTGTTCAGTTTACGACTTTGCTTTATGACTATGGCTCGACTTAGGAGGTTCTTCTTTGTCTCAATGGTCTTAGCACTTTCTCTGTCGACGTTGTCCCACATCGATTGTGGAAGGGGCTGATGGTCAGTTTATAAATGTGAGGAAAAGTCTCATCCTTTAAGCTAGCTTTTGGGGTGAGAGAGGTTTAAGACCACCCATTATTCTCATCAACATTGACCAGAGTCGATATCATATTCAAAGCTAGCTTTTGGAGTGAGAGAGGTCTAAGACCACCCATTATTCTCATCAACATTGACCAGAGTCGATATCATATTCACAGCCATAGTCGATGTGGATGGTGGAGCTCGCGGTGTCTGAGAGAGAGAGAGAGGTATATCTACATATATGTTATAATGCCCTACGTATACATGAATGATTTGTAAATATACTCATAACTTATCAATTAAAGTTGGGTAGTAGTAAAACAGTGAAGTTGTAGACTAACTCGATCTTATCAAAGTTGTTGACTTTACGTGCTAATTGACATTCAGGAAGGATGATATTTTGCTCATGTTGTCAAATTACTAGGAAGCATATGGTTCGTTGAAACACCAGCCAGACTGCACCTCCGCATGGAGAAACATTCTCAAAGCTAGGGTCATTTTAAAGCCTCATATTCGGTGCTTTATTAGTGATGGTCGAGCTACATCTTTGTGGTCTGATAATTGACACTCAAATGGGTTACTACTGGACAAGTACCCCAATTGAATTGTATATGATTCGACACTTGGATTACGGGCTAAAGTGGCCGAGGTCATACAAGGTGATCATTGAAGTTGGCCTCTTGCAAAGATCTGAGCATTTGGTTGATATTCAAGCAGTTTTGATAGATGGTATTCAGCCTTGCCCTACATCACAAGATCGTGTTATTAATCTCTCTGGCTCTTTTACTGTTTACTCATTCTCATGCTAGGGATTTGATCAGGCATAAGAAGAAGCAAGTTACTTGGCACGGAGCCGGCGTGGTTTAGGCCTATTCAGCCAAAGTTTGGATTCATTAAATGGTTTGTCATCCTCAACAGGCTGCCTACATAGGATAGAATGAGCAAATGGAGTTCTACTGATGATGCGTGTTGACTATGTGGCCTGCAGCCTGAAAGTCTATATTGCAGATTAGTGGTTTTCATAGAGCTTGTGGTGAATGGGAGAGGTTGAGATTGATTCGACAGCGCAGAATTGAAAGCCAACCTTTCAGAAAGTGCTACGCTTGCTTGAAATGGAATGAGATATGCTACCTATGGAAGGCTAAGAATGGCAAAAGTCCATAATGGTATTGCCCCTAACGTTGACTAAGAAGTTGAAGCTGGGTCCTGCTGAAAAGGATGCTTGTGCTCTATTGGAAATTCACTGTTAATGCATTTTCAGTTGCTGTTAGGATCCTTCCTGGTTCATGAGGAATTGCATTTGGTGACAGCATCGTATAACATATACGAGACAGATGTTCCATCATCCATCTAGTTATTTAAACTCCTGGATTAAAGACTAATTGCTCTCATTTAGCAAATTATTAATTTTCTCCTTTCTTCAATTCCACATGTGATTTTCATTTGCATACGAGAGCAAAATGTCCAAGGGTCCGAAATTGTTTTTTTTGGTTGGGGGGGGGGGGGAGAAGGAGGAATGGGGGAGGGGTGGGGGAATAATCGGAGGCATTCAAACTTTTTTTTTTGGTAAGGAGGCATTCAAACTTTTGATTCGACTAGTTTTCCACAAATAGGAGAACCAATCAATCATAAACCTATTGTACAGATATCAATTCGGTTTTAAGCTTTTCAATTTTGCTAATTAGTCCCAAGCCTTTGCACGAAATTCTAATGTAATAATTTTGATCAATTTTCGTCAAAAATCGCTGAATAGTGGAATGCCACATAGGACGGCCAGAAATAACTGGACTATCATGTTGGCGATTTTAGGGAAAAATGGCCAGAATGACTACATGGGAATTTCGTGCAAAGGTTTGGGACTAAATTAAAAAAATTAAAAAGTTTAGAACTAAATTGACAACCGTATAATAGATTTAAGACTGACCGGACAGTTTCCCCTTCCACAAACTCATGTAACCTATCCAGTCTACACGTATCGGATGAGGCTCCACTTACGAGCAGATGAACATACTCCCCAAAGTTACTCTTAGCGAGTGTTAGTGAGCGATGGCGATTTTTGTAAATGATTACCTGACTATAGAGCGTGTATAAAGTCTATTGAATAAAAAGAGTCTATCGCATTATCATAAACCCATTCATCACATGCATCTATAGTAATTAATCAAATACTCCATGCTATAAAGGAAAAACTAAGACGACGAGCGCAATCCCAACATTTTAATTGGTGTTGATTTTGTTATCGATATGACTACAGTGCAAACTAAACAAATTCTTGTGAGGAAATAGTTCAAATTAACTAAGCTGCAAGAGGGAACATCACATGTCAAGGTCTAGTGCTTCAAGTAATGCTTTAGCATCTCATTGGAAAGCAAGGTGATTTGACTTATTGTGCATGGTGAGCTATCTGATTTATGGGGCACTTAAAGAGCTGGCCATGCGCTATCTGCTAAGGAAATAGGATAGTGCCAGAGGCACTCTGCCTTGTTTCATGGAATGAGACGAGTTCCAATTACAACCTATCACAAATCGACGGTTCATTCTCTACTAGCGCTTTATAATATCCTCGTATAAAAAATATCAAGCACTGAGATTCTTTGAAGTCTCGATTAAAGGATTCGTATTATCAGCTTTGGTAGGGTGAAACATGAGCCTTTCATACGTCCAATAATGCAAAATGTACTTAAGCCACTCCATATAAACAACCCCTGAACATGAAAAGAGCCCAAAAACTTAATTACCAAAGCCTCAATCTCTTTCTACCCCTAAATCCACCAACAGCTGATTTTGGCAACCAAGCAGTCGCCTCTAGCCATTGGGTTCGTGGTTGCTTCACCACCAGGACATTGGAGCGCTCTCTCTCTCTCTCTCGATCGATGTCCAATCACATCGAGTGAGGTTGATGATGGTCGTCTACCTTGAACCTTCAATCATGTAGAACGGTGTTGAATTTGTCGCTCAAAGTTCTTGCCGAATTCAAGAAAAAGTTGAAGACAAGGTTTGTGAGGCGTGCCTGAAGCAAGAGAATAAGGCTGGGCGTCCAGGTGTCCGGGCACAGAAGTACAAGGCTCAAATTGAGCTATGCATTTGGCACCAAGTGGTGGCCGGACCCAACTTAGGCAGTGTTGAGAATATGTCTCGAGTTTTAACAAATTTCCTAGTTTGAGTTGATTTTCTAAAAGAGGTTTCCTAATTTGGATCGAATATATATAAGATAAAATTATACTCTCACATCAGATACAGTAGAGCAAACAAGAAGAATATTATCTTTTCTCTCCATAAGTTTTGTAAGTGAGTTCTTTGTGATAGATTATGAGATAACACTTTTGCATTTGCTTTGGGAGTAATTGGAGATTGGGAAACACTTGAGCAATTGAGCAATTGTAAACTCTGTGTTTCTCCGAATTTATAGTGAATTTCCTAGAGGCTGGCTCTCCCTATGAAGTAGATACCGACACTCGGATGAAACCATGTAAATATTTTGTATTCATCGTTCATAGTTGACATTTCTAGTAATTTTGTCCTCTCTTGCTTGACTTGAATTGCTAGCTTGCATGTTATTTTCACGACAATTGGTATAAGAGCTAAAGTTAAGGTTTCTAAAGTTGATTTGGGAATTTTGCTTGTATGATCATTGTTTAGAAATTATGTTGCTGAAATAATATTTGGAGCAAAAGCAAAGATGGAGAAGTTCAACAAGAGGTATAACTTTGGGTTATGGAGCATTAAGATGTGTGCCTTGTTAACACCCTTAGGTTTGGTAGAGGCGTTAGATGGTAAGGATAAATCGCCAAAAATGATGAAATAGGCCAATAAAGTAGAGTTCAGGGAGAAAGTGAAAAGCATAATTCTATTGAATCTATTGTAGCAAAACTTTCGGCACTTTATTTGATGAATGTTTGAATAATAGCTTGTATATGCTGAAAAGGTTGTTCCAATTCCAGGTGGTTGATGATACATCTATTAGAGCTCATTTATAGGAGTTTAACAAACTCATGATGAACTTGAAGAACGTTATTGAGATATTGCCCAATGAGAAACGAGGCATAATGTTGTTGGCCTCTCTTTTGGATTCTTTTGAACACTTAACTAACTGACTGCTACAGGGGCACACTACAATAATCTTAGAAGAGGTAAAGTTTGTCTTATTCTCTAAGTAGTGGCAAAAGAAATTATAAGATGACTTATTGTAGAATATGGCGCGTGATTTGATTATCAGTGGTAGAGAATATTGTAGAGAGTATGGAAATAGCTTATGGAAGAGACATTGTAAATCAATGTATAATGTTACGAACCTTTGATTCTATCACTGCAATGAACCAGGGCACTACAAGAGAGATTGTAGAAGGTACAAGGGTAAAGGAGTCAAGGTGGACTTTGTAGGTGATGGTAATGTTGGTAATATAGTAGATAACAGTTCCAATGACGCTGATGATGTGTTAGCAGTTACCACGAGTTCATCAAGTGATAATTAGGTGCTTAACTTTGAATGTTCTAATCATGTGACTTTTCATAACCACTATTTTACTACCTATCAATACAAATAGTGGTAAGGTGCTAAATGTGGAGTAGTGATCGGAATAATTCAGATTAAAATGAGGGACAGAGTGGTAAGAACGTCGATTAACGTAAGGCATATATTGGAGCTAAGAAAGAACCTTATCTCGTTGAGTGTTCTTGATGTCAGATACCAGACCTCCACTGAATGTGGAGTTTGGAAGGTCTCTTAAAGTATGCTTACTAAGATGTGGGGGAAGATAGATTGCGGACTGTATGTATTCAAGGGAACGACAATAATTACCCCTTATACTAGAGTCTCTAAGATTTCAAGTCTGGATACGACACAATTGTGGCATATGAGACTTGGGCACATAAGTGAAAGGGATGTGGTTATTCAAAGTCAGAGTGCTTCATTTGTGTAGAGAATGGCATAGTGAAGCACTACACTTATTGCTAGTACACCATAACTGAATGAAGTCGCAGAACAAATGAATGGAATTAGATTGGAGAGAGCTCGCTCTTTAGTCTCCAAGACTGGATTAAGTGAAGGTTTCCAAACCGACTAGTGAATACCACTTGTTGGTCAGTGAACAAATCACTATCACCATCACAAATAATTGATTGGAAAAATCTTAACCAAACATGGTTAGGTTAGCCTACTGATTACACTAAGACTGAGAATGTTCAATTGCCCGGCTTATGCTCGTGTGGTGCGCTAGAGCCGGGGCGTAAGGAAATGGATATTCCTAGGCCATGCAAACGGGGTGAAGGGAAATAGGTTGTGCACTTATGAAGATTTATGCAGTTTAACATAAAGATTACTTTTAATGAATTTGCTCTATTTTAAAAGATGAGTGAGAGATTGATTGCAAAGAAAGATCTAGACGCTATTCAAAAATATGTGTAGCTGTAGGGAGAGCCTAGAGATGTTTAGAGTGCAGTAGATATGACAATGTCTACAGAGTCGCCATATTCTATACAGGTTGACAATTGCTTTGAGGTCACAATTTAAAATCTTCGAGGTGGTCGACGAATGGATGAGATAGAGCAACAATTGTATGCGGACATTGAAGTAAATAATTTAGGTGCAGTAAAGACAACTTCGGGTATGCAAATGTTGAGAGGGTAAGGACTATTGGAATCTTGCGAGTGACTTGAAGGACTTAAGATAGGAAAGCGTTAAGGCACTTCAACATGTAGTTAATAAATTTTGCAAGTACCCCACTTGCTGCATATAATAAAGTGTCTAGACTGTTGTCGTGTATTTGGATGGAGGCAGAGCACTTCTCCCATGTTTCACATGCTAATACTATTGCTTGCCTGAGTTATGCCATTGATAGCACTAGGCTTGATCTATTACATGCAATTAGGAGAATGTATACGATTAGTCTAGGTGTACATCGTGATGCCATGAAGTGTATATTCTTGGTTTTGTTAGGCATACAAGCATTGGGGCATGTTCTGAAGGATGCAATTCAGGTAGTGTGGTAGTAACTAGGTTTGAGAACCTCAAGAAGGATCAATTTATGAGCAATTATGCCTTTACTTCTGGTAATTGTGCTATGAGTTGGAAGGCGTTGTAAAAGCAATAAAATGGTTTTGTCAACAACTAAGGTTGGAAACATGGTAACAACCAAAGGAGCAGAAGAGCTAATGTGGTCTAATGATATGGACAGTGTTGACATGGTAAATTGGGTTGATGCAGTGTTTAGTAAAAGTCAAAGATATCATTTGGGAGGGGAGTCCATTTGTGATCAAAATCTCTGCGTCAGATTTAGTATGCCGAGAGGGAATGTGACCATGAAGAAGCTTATTGCGGTGGAGAATTCTAAGGACCTATGGACCTAGTAACTAGATAAGTCTAAGCTCAGCTTGGACGTTTATGATGATTGAGCCTCCATCAAGGCGTTGGGAGAGCCGATGTGGACAATGAGCACTTTGACTTGGCTTAAATGTCGAGCCAATGTGGAGATTGTTGAGAAGTTTTCTTGAGTTTCTTAGTTTGAGTAAGTTTCCTATTTCAGATAAAACATGCATATAAGATAATATTATACTTTGATATTAGATACAACGGTGCAAACAAGAGGAGTATCAGATTTTCTCATTGTGAGTTTTTTGTGTAAGTTCTCTGTGAGAGATTGTGAGATAATACTTGAGGGTTTGCTTTGGGTGTAACTAGGGGTAGAGAAATATTTGAGTGCTTGAGCAATTGCAAACTATGTATTCTATGGATTTACAATGTATTTCTTGGCAGCTGGCTTTCCCCATGAAGTAGGTACCAAAACTCACATCGAACCACATAAATCTTTAGTGCTGTTTATTGTTCCTTGTTGATTCTTTTGGTAATTTTATTCTCTCACATTTGACTTGAATTATAAAATCCATATACTTCTGTGTTATTTTCACAATAGGCAGGCCACCTGACTATAAATCCAGAAAGGACTCTCGATTTTGCCCATGTAGCAGGTGCCCAACGGATTTTGGTTGGCTGCCCATGAAACAAATCGACTTGCGCTAACTCAAAATGTAGAACTTCTTTTGGGTCGATTTTCATTAGTTATGCTAGCAACCAAGATAAGTTTTAGGGGTTTCTCTCGTTAAGTTTTGTGAGCGAGTTTATTTGTAACAAATCGTGACATGACATATGGGTTTGCCTGGGGTATGATTTAGGGTTGGCAAACACTTCAGCAAATGTAACTTTATATGTCTTCATATTCATGGTGGATTTCTTTGCGGCTAGCTCTCCTCGTGGGGTAGGTACCGCCACTCGAATGGAATCTTGTGTAGCTACAGAATATCGTTCCTTATTGATTTATCTGGTAATTTTGTCTTCTCACGTTTGACATTGAATTGTAAGCTTCGTTAACTTTGTTGTAAGAGGACAACAATTGATATTAAAACTAGGTTAGGGTTTCTGTCATTGATTCATGGGACTTTTAGTGTCCCAGGGTCTCAGCCTTCCCTAATCCCATGTTTGGAAAAATCTACAAGACTTCATTTTTTGAGTTCTGAAAATGATGAAGTCACCATCAATTGGTTTTCTTAACTAGACTGGCTGGACTTCAGAATCCTAAATAGTTTTAGGAAATGTGAACTATCTCGGCGCACTTGTGTAGGTGACTGGTTTATTTTCGAAAAATGAGAGATTTATGGTCCGGAGGTTTGGTTGCTCGCAAGGAGGGGTTAGCAAACCATGAGCCTTTTTGGCGTCACATTTTTGTTATGTCCTCAATATTTCATTTTTCATTTGAATTCCTAAAATATGAATGAAATTTTATTATGATAGATATTTAATCAGGAGAAAGGTTCACATCACTTTACGCATCGGGAATCACTCTAGATAGTCATGTGTGTTCGTGTGTTTTGAGAAACATGTATGCATTTGTGTACGATAATGACGTGGCAAGTGTGACGTGTGTTGATGACGTGGATGTGTGGATCCTAATGTGAGACATATGTATGTGTGGATGACTATATGCTCCCTTTCAGCCAACTTTCTATATTATAGGATTTGGAAAGTCCATGTAGTTTTTCTGATGATATTTATATTTTTTAAAGTAATTTTAGTGAAAAAATGAGTATGAGCAGCCACTCAGGTCTTATCGGGCGGCAATTCAGCTACGAGCTACTCCGTCTCGAGTTCAGTTAGACTTCGACGATTCCCTCGGTATAGATCCTAGGGGTTCGGGGCTTATATATGAGCACGATTTCCTTCAAGAGATGTCTTAATAGAGGCCGAACTAGGCATTTTCAACAAGGGCGAAATGTGTTAGACCACATGTTGAACATGGAGAGAGCTTCTAGGTGATATGAGCTGGTATTGATGAGGATGCCAGTTCTACAACTTTGGGAATGTGTAATGCCCAAGTGCTACTTCATGATATTTTGGGACGGATAAGACCTTTATTTTGGTCGCAACGACGGATAAGACTCGATTGTTAGTTGATTGGATAATTTCTTTTTTCTTAAAATTAGTAGGACATTTAGGAGAAATTACCAAAAAGGTCGTAAATTTATTGCAATTATGCCAATTTAATCTTAAACTTTTTTTTTGACAATTCAGTCCTAAACATTTTGTATTTGTATCAATTCAGTCTATCTGGCCAATTTTAACTGGTCAGCACTAACGTGGACACCGACCGACACCGACAGTCCAGCCAACATTGATGTAACAAATTTTTTAATAATTTTTTATTATTTATTTAAAATTTATTATATTTTTTTTCCTTTTCTTCCTTCTTTTCTTTTTTTTCCCACGGTGGCCGGAAAAATAAAAAAAATTAATAAAAATTTAGGAAATTGCCATGTCTTCACCGGTTGGCCAAAATTAGCCAGCTAAACTGAATTGACACAAATGCAAATGGTTGAGGGTTGAATAGGCAAAAAAAAAGTTTATGACTGAATTGGCAAAATTACAATAGGTTCAAAGCTTTTCTGGTAATTTTCCCGAATATTTAAGATAGATATATAGTTTGATAGGGTTGAGAAGATATTTCGTGCTGTCTTTGTGAGGAGGCAAACATAAGTGGAGACAAGAACATTGTCCCTCGGGAGTACTAACATCATACTTGGACACCCCGATCCAATATAGGAAACAATTTTACGTGGAGATCAACACGCTGTACTTCAGATAATTCATTGAAGAATTGGTTGTTCTTGGCTTCAATTATAGAAGCCACGAAATGCTTTCTCACTCGTGGACATGACAAGGAAAAGGACGCATGGGATTAGATAAACCAAGCGGTCGCCAGAAGCAACTTTTGTTTCGTGCCCAGCGGTCTGCGAAGGAAACGAAAGAAAAGTAGTACATGACGCCATAATATAATTTAGGGTGAATGCCACGAAAAATTTCAAACTGGTATATCTGTGTTAAATTTACTCTTCGTTAATTTTCGTTAAATTTTGCAGTTGAATTGCTGAGTTACATGACATATGGCAGTTGACGAACGTACCGATTTGTTGTATTAATCCAATTTGATGGAAGGTAAATTGTCTCAAATGTACCAGTTTAAGATTTTTGAAGGTAAAAAAAATTAGCTTTTGGTAAATTTGTCGCAGGCATACCGGTTTGGAGTTTTTCATGGTATTAACCAAATAATTTAACCTCTCGGAATCTCTCAACATAAACATTCGACAATTAGAATAGCTTGTCTGAATTAAGAAATATGTCTATACAAGAAGAACGAAGTAACCTGTCTGGTGAACAAACATAACCATCGAATTGGATAAAAGAAAAGAATGAGCTCTTTATAGACATGTTTGTCTAAAATGTTAACATTTATTAGAAGAAAAATCTAGAATTTAATCACGGCTTTTCATGAATTTCGAATTTCTACGAAAATAAAAATTTCTTGGGACAAGTTAAGCCCAAGGTGCCCCAAGTAACAACAAACATAATCAGACCTATCTAATGAGCGATGTCTGCTTGAGGACCCATGTCTTCAAGCAACACTAATATTGGTACTCTCGTATTTAAAACAAATAATTTCCTTTTATTTTTCCTATGCGGGACTCTTTTTTCGGCATCCACATTACAAACTAAAATAATATAAAAATGGTGTGTAAAAGTTTTACATGACATATTACAATTGACATATATGACGGATTATTAACACCAAAAAATTGCCAAATCTTCCTAATCGACATGATGTTGATTCAAGCGATCAAGTCTTTGTCATCAACATGATGTGGATTCAGGTGAGAATAGAGCTTGGTCTGCTATGGTTGTCAGCAATATATCGCCAACCGAATACCTATTGATTATCATGAATAGTGTATGGGTGACAAGAAATACAGCCATTGACACAAGATGGCGAATGGTCGATGGATATATCAATTAGATGATGAAACTAATACAAGGCCAATGTTAAAATGAATTTGGCTAAGTGTTGAATGCAGAGAAATGAAGGAATAAGACAAGGTAAAGACGAAGTAAAGATACCGATTGAAGACAAAGATATCAATTAACAGTTGAACTCAATGGCATTTAAAGAATCGTAACTGCCGGCGAATAAAGTCGACATATAATCATGGGCATAAAGTAATGGAGATGCGGTTGTAAATGTCGTTATAGTATTAATGGCTTACGAATATGAATGGTCATGTTTGCAGTTTATAAAAGGCGATATGTAACTATTGTAAGAGGATCTACAATTATCAACACATAGTCTTTATGTATTTTTAATTTATCAAAACATTTTCAGTTTTTAGTTATTCCATTTCTTTTCCTTTAGATTTATTGTTTTTCATCCTCGTTACGCAAATTCAATTCCTATACAAATCGCCACTGAACCCGTTTACCAAAAAACAAAATATCAGTTTTTAGTGAAAGTTACTTTACTAATTGAGACAGATCGCGATTTCTGGTGAAACACAAATCCTACACAAATTGTATTAAGTGTTTTTTTTTTTGGCTTACACGATGCACCAAATAAAAGTCCCAATCCTTATGGAGAATATATATATATATATATATATATATATATATAATAGCTATTGGAGCATCACGTGGTGTCCCATCAATTGATCTTGGAATAACAATATATCATAACACGTTTTACAACAAAAATAATGAAAGAAATGATCACGTAAAAGATCTCTCAGTTTCACTTTGCGCTTCTTGGCATGTTTCTTTATGCTTCATCGAGAGCAAAAATTAATTTGTTTTTGTTTTCCCATCAAATTATACAAAAAAAATTATGCGATTCACGTGACGAAATTTATATCTTGTGAAAGTTTGAGATATTGCAAATTATAAAAAATAGTTAATACCATGAAAAATCTCCAAGTAATATATTTGTAAACTAATTTTTTTACCACCAAAAATTACAAATTGGTATACCTGTGATAAATTTACCCAAAACTAATTTTTAACCACCAAAAATCAAAAACCGGTATACTTATGACAAATTTACCTTCCATTAATTTGGATTAATATCACAAAAAATTACAAATTGATAAACTTGTAACAAACGGAAAGATAAAACCCCAAACTGGTATACCTGTTAACTGCTACATATCATCCAACTCAGCAATTTAATGGTAAAATTTAACGAAAACTGATGGTAAATTTATCATAGGGGTACCAGTTTAGGGTTCTGTTTGTCAAAAAAATAGTTCACAGGTGTACTAATTTGAGATTTTTTGTGATATTAATCTTATAAAAAAAGTGGCAGTATTAATATTTGAATTAAGTAAAAGAAAATAAAAATTGAGAAGGTAGCGTGACATACACTTTCCTTATTCGATTTAAGCTTCTCGATGCTGATGAGACACACTCGACGTTACATCAACGAGTCAGATAATCAAAGAACTCCTTTATATCGTGCTGCTCTTGATAAAATTCTTTCCAATCTCTCGATAAGAGTTCACCACTCACACGACTTGTAAATGTTCTCCAGGTAATAGGCACTCTCAGACGATAAGGCACCTTGCATATTCGCCGAAAGCACCCATATAATTACTAAATAAGCAATCGATACTTCTACAAGTATTGTAGATCAATGTCCGTAATTGATAATTACGGAATACAGCATGACGAGAAATTGGAACTAAGAGTTTCAAAACGTGTGAGGGAGATATAAATGGTTTTTTTTCTTTTTTTTTTTATTTGTAACGATCAAACTCGTCCTTGGTAGATGAAAGTTTCCATATCCGACTGTTCAGGTAAAGAACTATTTACCTGTGCAGCGCTTTTCACGTCATGCGAATTGTACCGGTAATTCCATTAATTTTAACTGCTGTTGATGTACTTGACTATGTGGAACACAATTGATTGAGAGATAGGCTCTCTCGTTCTCAGATTTAAACGCGTGCCCTCCTCTCGATCTGGTAGTAAGAGGTCTTAACTGAGCAAGTAAGGAAGGGAAAGGGCTTGACGAAGGAAGTCTCATCTAGCGCTAGATCTCTCGTGAATTGGGTTTTAGAGTAAGTCAGTCCCCGCGGGGGTCCTCATGTTTTTGCCTTTTTTTCGTTTCACTTTTACCCTTCTTTTCCATTTCTAGAAATCTTGAGATGACTAAATACACAATCAAGAAATGTGTGAATTGGTTGATTTCGTGAAGCGCGTATAGTACGTGTTGATGTAAAGGAATTCAGAAGCTGCTTCTTCTATTAATAAAATAGTAAATGAGTTAAAGGGGTAGAAGATATGCAAGACAGATTTTTAGTGATTTGACCTTCCATTTGGCCTACTCTAATCTCCCAACTTTAACAGTCACAAATGATGCTACCATCTACTAAGTAATCCTTTTGATTTAATAGTTTGGAGACAAAACTGCTTCTACATGAAGCTCAGTAGATGATCCTACAAACCCAAGTAACTCTCGCAACTCTCTCTCTCTCTCTCCCTAAATTACATGAATTCAGCCCTCAACAGAGAATTACAATAAGAAAACACTCAGTTTTTCACAAGTGAAAGCGAGAGAATATGATGCGATGCAACAAAGTGAGAATGAGAGTTCTTAATATCCGCCAATCTTCACAACCACCATTAATATGTTTAAAAAGAACCCCAATCTTCAGAGTGTCCATTGGCAATTATCACGGAGTCAAAGTGCCTATGGTTTGCCTTCTCTAGCCATAGGTTCCACCTATATAAGCCGGTGGTTCAGCCCAAAACAACGTTCTAATAACATTATGCATACATTACTCAACGGGTTATAATCATAGCGATTTGAGCATAATCCACTCAAGTCATTTTCCAATAAACCCACAAATCAAATCCATAATCTATCTCAAAACTCAAGTTCACAAGACTAAATCATATAACATTTCATGATTCAATTCATCAAACTATGGCACCTTTAACAAATAATATTCATAAAATAGGGACTTTTCGTAATTCTTTCATAAAAGGTTTCGCAAATCATTCGGCTGCAATCAGCTCAAACAATAATCAAAAGATATCTTGCCAAATAGACAAAATTGCAGTAAATGGTTAATCCAGTTTTATGCATACAATATGTCCCAAGCACCACTTTTTCTTTTCAAAGGAATCATGCCATGTGCTGCCATAGTATATTTAGTTCCTATTATTTTCAAGACATGAGTTTTACAAAATCAAAGAAGAGATAAGTACCACTCACCTGAAAAATTGGAAGCTAACTTACACAGGTCACTTGAGCCAACAAACTCATATTCCTATCCATTAGTCGAAAAACAATATCAAAATCAAGTAGCAAGCTACCTTGCTACTACTCGACTAAACTAAACTTAATCGCTCACAAAACGATTCCTATGTGCCAACAACACACTTTTTTAAACACAATTATTCAAAGCCATCCGTTACGCGGAGCTTGAGTGCAAACTTCATAAATTTGTTTCAATCAAACTGTAATTTGGAATCGATTTTCGTTAAACCTTACGGCTTTACAACGCCCTAAACTATCATTTCCACAAAACTCCACAACTTAACAAATCCTTATTCAAACCATGCAATTCAAAATTCGTGTAGTTTTGAATTTATGACTTAACTTTGAAAATTACTCCGAGTATATGGACAATGAGTCCGATCAATTACCAAGCGCTACAAAACAAAACTAATCGGGCTTGTCGTGATATCCGAGGCACGTAAGCGTAAATTTCTTTCTTCTCTCTACAGTTTCTTTCTTTCCTTTTTATTTTCTCTTCGGCTAGGACGCTCTCTCAATTTCAAGAATCAATTCTCCTCTGTATGCCAAAGGGAGCTCTTTTAAGAAAAACAATGTCTTCAAGCGGTCAACTTAAGCTCAGTCATGATGACGTGTCCAATAGATCAAAATAGTCAACTTTCTCTTTTTCTTGGTTTAGCATGCAAACAGGATTCGTGTCCTATTCCATGCACTAAAGCTAACGTAGATATTATTAGTTTTCTCCTTTGTTTAAGTTTAGTTGCTACAATTCGACTACTAACATTGTACACACCGGTCCTTCTAAACATATTGACATCCTCATGTTGTACAATGTTTTTTGCCTTCTACTGGTTCATCTAGGCTTTAATATACCCTTGCTCTGCAACTTGTTCAACTTCTACAAAAGGTCTTTCCATTTTAGACACATAATCCGTCCAATATCTTGTTTTCCTTTTGTAGAAGCATAGCATTACCATGCCTTTAGACATCCTATTATAAAATCCGTCTGCATATCGACCTGTGCAACTATATTATATAAATACCCACATTTGTAAATTTTGATTATTTTGTCATGTTCAATTATATGAGATTTTCTCAACACTAGATTCTTGCACGTACCTACAACCATTGCACTGCCACCTCTTGCTCCACTGTTGTCATCGAGGAGTCTAGGCACACTTCAACCAATGTCGGACCATCTCTCTCCTTCACCGCCTACCACATCGATCAGAGGAGCATGCCCTTTGATCTGCGCTTGCCAACTATCGAGAACCTCAAGTTGGAGCAATCGTGGACCTATGATCCGTAGCCATCCTGCACCGGAGAATGTCATATATCAAGGAGGGTGGCATGCAATGGTGCGGCTGTGTAGAGGCAACGCTGGCTGAAAGCTTATCAACGGTGGTGTATTAGGCGATCGGCTACTTGGACCGAGAGGAGGGAGACTCGGCAAATTAGGACTAGATCCTTTTTTATCGGGTGAAACTGGAGTATTGGTTCCATTGCTTGCTAATGTGCTGAATTTCAAATGATAAATGTAAGTTTTAAATTTTTCAAAAAATTTATACCAATACTTTGCAATATCTCGTAAGGGTTCTCTTTGTTTTTATCCATGCCATGATTAAACACATGTATTCTCAAATGAAGACATTAGTGTTAGCATGGTTCACTGTAGGCTATTTCCACAGCCTTAAAGGCTGGATACACGACTCTTTTTGTTCATCTACCAAAAGGTCCTTTAGTTTTTATATTCCAGTTGTAAATAGCAAAGGCTTCGCAACCTTCTCTATCTGCCCTCTCTCTTTTCAGACTTCCCAAAACCCCTTCCTTCTCACTGATTCTTCGCTTCACTGCACTAGAATCTGAGTGAAAAGCCGCATTGCACTTCACTGGCGAAACCCAAAACACCGGTTTTTGCCGATCGCTCGAAGCCTGCCTCGTCCTCACTGCTGGTCCGCCCAGCTCCACGACCGCTTTCATCTACACCAACCAACCACCACCTGCCCCCACCCCCCCCGCGGCGCGGGAAGCGCGGTGTTTAGACCATGACTTAAGAAAACAAAGAAGTCTTTGTCGAATAGCTGAATTCGATCCTATCAATGATATAAGAAAATAATGGAAATTTACACAACACAAGAATTTACGTGGTTCAGCAGGGGAGATGTTTCGCCTACCTACGTCCACGGGGAGAAGAGATCCGTTTTACTAATAACGTAGAAAAGTGTACAGCCGCTTTTTCTCACCTCTTACCTCTCTACTAGAGATCCGTTTCGCCCTAAATATATAGCGAAACCCTACATGACGCAAATTATAAAATTGCCCACATAGCCTAAAATATTTAGCTTTTCATATACAAATCATTTTATGACTAAACATAAAACGCCTCTGGCGGCTCGGGAGCGCTACCCCCGCGACCCCCGCCGGGGTGGCCCCCCCGGGACCCCTGCCCACTCACTGAGGAGCGGGACTCCCGTGCTATCCAGTCGTCAAGGAGCCTTTCGGAATCACCTCATAAGGATCTTAGATAACAGAATACAAGACATCAACCTCAACAGTCTTGGCAAGAAAAGCCAAAAAAGGTAGCACGGAACATTCCAATAACGCAAGTCTAGTCTCGAAGAGAAAATTTTTGAAGGCTGTTTCACTGGCTGTACTCCAACCCTTTTTAGTCTACGAAAATAGCATTGCCCTTCACTATACTATCACATCTTTTAATTATATGTAGATCCTCTGTGCCTTGTAACGCGAATGAGAGAAAATTTAATACAAATGCTACTACCCTTTATAACAAGCCACTCACATTGTACAGGCATTTGTAAGTCATGTGAGAAAATAAACTTCTATAAGAGTTGAAAAGGTTTCTTATATAACAATGACACGGCGTGTAACAAATGCATAAAATGCTTTTAGAAAAGGTTTTTTTTTTTCGTCAAAGCTTTTATAAAAGGTTACGTACCCGGTTTGCTGCTCAGTAATATCTTGTGTTTCGAATAGGGTAACCTGATTAACGACAAATTCTTCGACCCAACCCTTTCGATTGCAGGACATGTATAAAAATTGTTACCGCAACTAACATACACTGAATATTATTCAATCGATAATTTTTGTGTAAAGTTTATTCTCCGTGCGAAGCTTGAGAAATAAAACATCATCAGTAATCGGTCTATAGTGGAAGATATGCCGAAAGAATCAATAGGCTAAAGAAGGGTGACAAAAAGATGAAGTTCGAGCCAACTACAGGGGGCCTAATTTGGTGCAACGCGAGTAACGAATTCATGTTTGAGCTTCAAGAGAAGCCTCAATTTTCGAAGGACCACTTGCTTGATGGAGAAGCGTAATTTAGAGGGAAGCTGGGGAGGTAGTTCCACAATGACGTGATCCATCATTGGTAGGACCACTTTAGAACTCCCTTCCATGGCCTCAAGATGATTGGCGAATCTTCTTCCCCCTTGTCCTTGTTTTTAAGATTTCATCAGACGAGAAAGGATAAGGAAGGATAAGGAAATATAGAATGGGTCCAGATTGGATCCTCTAATTTGTTTTGCTTTCTGGTTTCCGTACTTCGACGTGCTCTTTCAATCAAGCTATCTAGCTTGCTTAATTGGTCCAACATGGTCCTTCCGTCATCTTCTGTCACTCACTCCATCGAAAGATCGATGTGGCGGAAACATAGCCCTAATGTTGGAGTGGCGCTTGCGTTTCACCATCACAGAGACCAACCAAGAAAAAAAAAGTACGGAAAACAGCCTCAGAGATTGAGCGAGCTAGAGGATGCGATCTACGGTCGAACATGTCCAACAATAACCGATCGACCAGGGTTCATCGGCCATCATGTTGTCGCCGGTGGACCCCCACTTGACCCTTGCTCGTCAATGTCTTATGAGGTTCAGTTAACCATTGTTGTTGTTGCCGATGAGGATCAATAGTCTTCCATTGAGTTTGGTGAGGATCGCCAATAGTCTAAGCCCTAGCGAGGGTCGCTACCCTCGCTGATGGCTCGTCAGCAATGGCTTTGGCATCCACCATCATGCTTAACCTGGCTCTCTCTCTCTCTCTCCCTCCCAAACTAAAGGGCTAACCTGTAGGGGTGCCAACTTCTAGTGAATACTGCAATGCCGACAATATGTTGAATTAGCAAAATCACACACACACACACACACACACGTGTGTGTGTGACTTGAAATGTGGATTGACTGAATTTGTGTGATTGGGGCGCATCATCATAAAAGTGTAGGAGATCATGGTGGCGGCAAGGATGGTGACTAGTGGCTGTGGGGCGGCGGTCGGTAATGTTGGGTAAGGAAGAGCTTAAGGTAGGTTTGTGGATGATTTGATAATTAGGGTTTCTCGAGAAAGCAAAGTAGGAGTTTTATATGACAAACGCAACTGATTACTCACTTATGCTTTGTAGACGATTTGTTCTTATTTGCCCATGGACATATAGATTATGCCTTTGCCTTGTAGATGTCCTTGACGAATTTGCAGTTTTCACTGGATTTCGATTTAATCCTAACCAAACCCAAATCTTTTTCTCTGGGTTATATGAGAATGAGAAGCTCCTTCTACTGGCCCATCCACCTTTTTCCATAGGTAGTCTCCCTATCATATGCCTAGGTGTTCCGATTGTTATTAGAAGACTCACTCACATATTCTGTAATTAGGAACTTCAATGGATAATTAGGACAACAAAGGGTAAAGACTTGGCAGCAAAACTCCTCAAGGCATTTTTCTAGCAACCATTTATAGCCTTTGGATGGAGCGCAACCATAGATGATTTTAAAACAAATCAACCGATATCCATATTATTTTGGTTGAGGTGCGTAAAAATATGAGAAGTAGAAGAAAGAATTGATCCTTCCCAGACAAATGTTTTATTGGCTACTACGTGAAGATTTCCTACCTCCATCTTTTCGAATTACTAGACTAATGATGGACTGATGAATCGAATATGTGATCTTCGGCTTGCAAGTCAAGTTTTGGATCTCTTGACCATATGTCAAGCACATATTCAGAATGTATGAATTTCCAGTTTACGCATTCAAAACTATATTTTCCCCTAAACTTTTCATCTGAAATATCGGAGAATCAGTCGACCACTTTAGGTCGATCAGGAATCAAATCAAGAAGATTAATTCAGGCGCAATTCATATTCCTTGGGAATGGATTGGTTCGCCTTTATTTGATTGATCACTTCGTATTTTTTGGGTGCTCATTAAATTGATTGGTTTGATAAAGAGGAAAGTAAATTGCAAGTATCCCGTGTGGACGTCATTTGAAGTAGCCGCCCATGATTTAGTCACGAGGTTCATGAGCAAAGACTACCCACCAATTTGACTTGGTTCGTGAGAGAGAGAGAGAGAGAGAGAGAGAGAGAGAGAGAGAGAGAGAGAGAGAGAGAGAGAGAGAGAGAGAGAGAGAGAGAGAGAGAGATTGGGTTAAAGGATGCAGATGAGTATATATACCATCATCTTGTTAAAATGTGTGGAAAACATCAACTTTCGGCAAAAGAACACTACAAGTGCCATAACTTGTGTACGGCGCTCACTTTAGTGCCATAATTTTTTTTTGGATCACTTTAGTGCTAAAATTTTTGAAAAATTATCACTTAAGTGCTAAAATTTTTTAAAAACGATCACTTAAGTGCCAACTCTGGTGCTGTACATAATTTTTCACCTGAAATCTAACGTGGCATTTTTTTTATTAATTTCTGAAGCTGACGTGGCTCGCCGGAGTCTCGCCGGAGATTGGCACTTAAGCGATCGTTTTTCAAAAATTTTAGCACTTAACTGATCGTTTTTCAAAAATTTTAGCACTGAAGTGATCCAAAAAAAAGTTATGACAATTAAATGATCGTTTTTCCTCCAACTTGGCAGCAAAGTGATCCGAAAAAAAGTTATGGCACCAAAGTGAGCGCCGTACACAAGTTATGGCACTTATAGTATCCTTTTGCCATCAACTTTCTGTAATAAGTATTATCTCACGAGTTTTCCCAAAATATTTCTTAATTAGGAAAAACTTGCACATTAGCCTATGACGATAACAGTTTGGGAAATATGATAGTATCGCGTGGCCTCTCTCCCTTTGCCTTCGTCATGGGAAAAATTATCAAAAAAATCATAAACCTATTGCAATTGTATCAATTCAATCCATCTGGTGCTGACGTGGCAATTTTCTTTAAAAAATTTTAAATTTCTTTATTTCTTTTTCTCCACAGTCGCAAGTGAGGCTCGCTGGCCATCGGGCAAGGGCTACAAAGCCCTTAGCCGACCTCGCGTTTGGCCCCCAGGCCTCGCCCAAATCTAGGGAGGCTATGGCCACCTTCACTCGCGTCGCCAGAGCCTTGCTAGCCGTGGGTAAAGACAGCCATGGCCTTACCAGCCACATGTAAGGCCGACTCCGTTGCCCTCGCCCAATGGTAGGCTAGGCTTGCTCGCCACCATGGAAAAAAAAGGAAAAGGAAAAATAAAAAATAAAAAAATTCAAAAAAATTGTATTAAAAAAATGCCATATCAACGATGGCCAGCATCCACGTTAGCATCGGTCGGCCAAAATTGGCTTCTTTTTTTTTTTGGTTGGAAAAATTGGCCAAATTGACTTAATTGGCATAAATGCAAAAGGTAAATTGATGCAAAAAAAATTATTTAGAATTGAATTGGCACAATTACAATAAGTTTAAGACTTTTTTGATAATTTTCACCTCCGTCATGGCTCTCTTTCCATAAATATATGTGCATGTGCACATACTGGAATTTATGAACACCATTCGATTCATTACTATACATTGTGATCTTACATTGACCTTTCAAGCATATGTGATTGTACGTCTGCGCGCGTGCAGATGGACAATGGACTGGTTGTGATCACGGTGGCCGATGGACGTTGGGTATGGTTGGTGCAACGATAACGGCGGGTGGCCGGTGGGTCACGATAAGGATGATTAGGGAAGATGAAGAATAAGAACGGAAAAATATGCAAATGGAAAAAAGGAAGAAAAAGAAATAAAGAAATGAAAAAATGGGAGGGTAATATATCTCAACCCTTTAGAATTAAATATGTTGGCGTATCCTTCTCTCCAGCGAAGCAAATTGAAGATCCCAAATTACATCTTAAATTCAGAGGAGTCATACCTATTATGATCATCACAATAGCAGCAGTTGAAATCGACACTCTTTTCACGTAAGGCTAATACCACAAAAAATCCTAAACTAATATACTTATGACAAATTTACCCTAAACTAATTTTTTAATCATGAAAAATCTCAAACTGATACACTTGTGACAAATTTACTCTCCGTTTGTTTCTATTAAATTTTACTGTTAAATTGCTGAGTTGGATAACACGTGCCAGTTGGCAGGTGTACTAATTTGGAGTTTTACCTTTATGTTTGTTATAAATTTATCAATTTGTGATTTTTCGTGATTTTGATCCAATTTAACGAAGGGTAAAGTTGTCGCAATTGTACCAGTTTGGGGTTGTTGGTGGCCAAAAAATTAGTTTAGGTAAATTTATCACACGTATACTAATTTAAGTTTTTTCGTGGTATTAATCCTTTCACCTATATGATACGACATGGCATGTTATTCTGTCAACATATTATTTTCTCTCTTCTTGTACATTTCTATTAATTACTTTCTTATTTGATTGACCTCGTGAAATTTTACCAAGAAAAAACAATTTCATGTTTAGACCCCAATCAAGATTTCGCTCTTACGTATTCTCACATTGTATACGAATTTAGTGACCTATTCATCTATATAAAGTACCGTTCCATGCAAAAAGAAAATGGTTAATACAATGAAAAATCGCAAACTGGTACACATGTGACAAATTTACCTAAAACTAATATCTTTACCACTGAAAAATCCAAACTGGCACACTTTTGATAAATTTACCCAAAATTAATTTTTTGACTACCAAAAATCCCAAAATGGTATATTTGTGAAAAATTTACCCTTCATTAATTTCCTTTAAATTAGATTAATACCACGAAAAAATCATAAACTGGTACACCTATGACAAATAAAGATAAAACCCCAAACTATCACACCTATCAATTCTCAAGTGTCATTTATTTAGTACTTTAACGGTAAAATTTAACGGAAATTAACGGAGTGTAAATTTTTCATGAATGTACCAATTTGAGATTTTTTGTGATCAAAAAATTAGTTTTTGGTAAATTTGTCACGAGTGTACCATTTTGGAGTTTTTCTTGGTACTAACACAAAAGAAAGATATCCATTATTAATTTTTTCAATTATTCAAATGATAATCACGTATTGTCTATATCATCAGTATTTCGCTAATCACCTGTGGATCAAAATAGACCGATCATGCATGGGGGGTAACATCAAGACAGATAACTTTGTTGGATTGGGACCTCCTTAGCTTAACCCATCCACACATAAAACAAATTATAACTTTTGTTCCAGCACATCAGGGTCACATGCAACCTTTTTACTTCAAAGGAATCTTTTTCCATTTTTTCCAGGGAAGAACTTTTGGTGCTTATCCTTACCAAAAAAAAAAACTTTTGGTGCTTATCTCCTCGCAAACCCAAAATCGAATATCATATTCATTCAATAAAGTCGTTCCCCGAGCTCGTGGGACTTGTCCAAAACAACGCAGTGCGATCTTGGGACTTTCCGAGGGGCATCCATGTGTAGAGCCAAAAACAGTCGACGAGGCCAAACCATCCACACAACACCAAAACACTTTTCTGATTCGGACACGTTAGGCAATTGTGCCATGCGAGAACGTTCTCAATTTGGACTGCACAAGCAATAGGCACGAATCACGTGAGAGGTCGGCGCAACGCACGGCATAAGGGAAGGGCGTCCCAGGGATATATACGGAGGGAATCGAACGGGATACCTGTTGCTTTGCTTGCATTTGCATAAACAAACAACGCCGGCCTTTTACGTATGAAGGGAGCGTAGGAATGGAAGGATTCTGTGGACTCGTTTTGTACTGCTAATGAAGTGGACAGAGCCAAATTAGGGCATGAAGACACGATAAGAAGCTCATGCGATGTTGGGACAAAGTTTTGATCGGGAAAATTGTCCAAAGAATTTTAAACCTATTGTATGGAGGCTGATTCAATTTCAAACCTTTCAATTATACCTATTTAGTCCTAAACCTTTGGACAATTTGCCAATTTAATCATAAACCTTTTGAAGATTTGTCAATTCAGTCCAGAAACTATTATTTGGATATTTAGCCAGAAGGACTATACTGGTTAATCGTGAAAAGGTTTAGGACTAAATGGAAAATTATCAAAAGGTTTAAGACTAAATTGACACAATTGAAAGGATGAGAACTAAATTGACAAATCGTCATAAGGTTTATGACTAAATTGACATAATTAAATGGTTTTGGACTAAATTGACTGCTGCACAATAAGTTTAAGACTTTTTGGACAATTATCCCAGTTTTGATCTATACTCTTTCTTGAAATGGGGTTAATTTGGCTTACTGTAATGAGTGATGCATCGTCTTTTGATGTCATGGCATTGCAGTTAGATATCTTGAGATCGATTTCTGCTTCTGTTGACTTATGTGTTTACTTCATTTCCACGGTACGAATTCTTGCGCCCATACATCGTAAGCTTGTACCCTAAATGCTTATGTCATTCTACTGACCTTGCCTAAGATGGGTAATCCAAATTCGTAAAATTTTAAGTAATTCATAAAGTTATGCGACAATGTTTGGTGCTTAAATATTTGTCCCGAATTCTAACATCTCTTATAGTTCATCTCATCAATTTGTAAACTACTAGCCTTATATTCTTTAATTCACTCTTTCGTGAAACAGTGCTAGAAATACAAGGACTGGTAAAAATTTTAATTAAAAAGTTCCATTGAAGAACCCAAAAAGAGTTATCATCTAAAAATGTTCTATAAAATGTTTTTGTAAAACCTCTTTTGCAGAATCAGTCTTCTTAAGTCTAACGTCATTTATCTCCCAAAAAATTTGTGACACCTAAAAGGAGCTCCCATTGGTCCACGTGGCATCCATGACAACGAATTCCACCCCCCCACACCCCCCACAAAAAAATTATCTACCGACACTGTCTGATCCATTTGGGGATATACTGATATGGAGACACCAACATGTTTTCACCCAAAACCTGTCCTTTCAAAGGGGGACCTTTGGCCTAATGACATACGCTTCCTCCCCACATGGGGTGAGTGTGTCTCTGTGTGTGCAGATGATGGAGTTCCCACCAGCAAGAGCTTCCATCTCCATTGCCACACAAGCATCATTACCACCATCTCCATTCTCTTATCACCTAGGTTCACAGATTTTGCTGTTTCGCAGAGCATATCGCGCGATTTCGACTGCATTGCGCAGAGCGAACCTCCATGTCTGCCACTTCGGGCGGTACCCTTCCACCTGCTTCTTTGCGTCGGGCTTTCGCCTTTCTTCCTTTTTACCTATATTGATCGAACAGGATGAAAAGTTCCCTTGAATTTTAGCGCACTCTCTCTCTCTCTCTGTGTCTCTGCTCGCGCTCTTTTTCTTTTCCCTCCATAATGAAGCACTAAGTTGCATAACCCAACCAACTTCCTTCATTTTACCATCATGGGCTTGGGTTTGTCACGTGGGAATCAAGGAAAGCACCTAAAAAAGTTGCCCCTTGCCCGTGTCATCGCTCCTCCGCTTTCCCTATATAATCGCTCCGTAGTGACTTACCGACCGAACCCAAAAGTTTCACGGCCTCTACTGTAGCCCAACAAAACGTCTTCCAACGGTTTTGTGTTGATGAGTTCCACATGGACAGCGTCGCCCCCGGCAGTTTCTTCTCCAGTGATCTCCTCCCATCACTCGGAGCTCGAATCAATCAGACCACCAAGCTTCGGAAGTACATCATCTCGCCTTATACCCCTCGATATAGGTGCAGATTCTAGCCGTCTCGAAGCATACATTAACTGTCCCCCAAAACCATTACTCCGACCGACTAATGTGTTTGCTGTGATCCTTCTATCCAGGGCATGGGAGACGTCGCTCATTGTTCTGGTCCTTTATTCAGCGTGGATCTGCCCATTTGAGTTCGCATTTCTGACTTACAAGATCGATGCCCTTTTCATCGTTGATAATATAGTCAACGGGTTCTTCGCTATCGACATTGTTTTGACCTTTTTCGTGGCATACCTCGACAGCCAGTCCTATCTCCTAGTCGATGATCCAAAGAAAATTGCTCTCAGGTAATGAAGATTACAACCGACTACAACCACTATTTCAAGACGAGTTTTTACTCTTTTTACAGAGCAAATACCTGAATAACCATTGCATCTAACGTTCAGGTACTTGTCTACCTGGTTCATTTTCGATGTCTGTTCTACTGCACCATTTCAGTCGATTAGCCTCCTCTTCACTAAACATAGCAGCGGGCTTGGCTTGAAGGCGCTCAATATGCTCAGGTTGTGGCGACTACGGCGAGTCAGCGCTCTGTTCTCAAGGTTACTCATAAAAAAGAAAACGACTTCACTTTCCCACGAAGCTTCCGTGACAAATCCTGATACTCACGAGCCACTTTGCTTGTGTATAGATTGGAAAAGGACATTCGGTTCGACTACTTCTGGACACGGTGCATCAAGCTGATCTCTGTAAGCCATCCTGCAAAACTCTGTATCTTTTAGGGCAATAGGAAGATCGATTCGGTCCCCTCAATGCCCGGGTTTCTTTTGCCCTTTGGCTTGTTTAGGTAACTTTCTTTGCCGTGCACTGTGCTGGATGCTTCAACTATTTGATTGCTGAGAGATACCCCAACCCGAAGAAAACTTGGATCGGTGCAGTAAACCCAGAGTTCAAAACAGAGAGCCTCCGCGACAGATATGTTGCCTCAATATATTGGTCCATTACCACATTAACCACAACAGGCTACGGAGACTTGCATGCGGAGAACCCCAGGGAGATGTTGTTCGACATATTTTACATGCTTTTCAACTTAGGACTGACATCTTACATCATTGGGAACATGACAAATCTCATCGTGCAGTGGACCAGCCGCACCAGAAACTTTGTATGGCTCGCTCGCTCCGTTGTTTACTTTTCCCCGTCGCAGTCGTATGATAAAATGTTACAGGGACTTATAATTAGGCCTAGGTCAGTTGAAACATTTCCTTATCAGAGAAAAATAAATTTATGCCTTTCGCACGCAACTAAAATATTCGTGAACCAGGTCGAGAATCATTTCGGTTTTTCATTTGTCATTTACACTTGATCAGTACAATCAGGTTCTGTTCTTTGAATTGGCTAACCGGAGGACTGCTTTTTCGCCATAGAGGGATACAGTCAGAGCCGCTTCCGAATTTGCTGCACGAAATCAGCTCCCTTCGTGTATACAGGACCAAATGCTCTCTCACCTCTGTCTCAAGTTCAAAACCGAAGGCCTGAAGCAACAAGAGACCTTGAACAGCCTGCCTAAAGCCATCCGTTCAAGCATCGCATACCACCTCTTCTTCCCAATTGTTCAGAGTGCCTACCTTTTCAAAGGGGTGTCCCATGACTTTCTTTTCCAGTTGGTAATACTCGAACACATTTCAGACTTGCATTTTGTCACCAATATCAGTTGCCCATCTTGGGCAACTCTGCTATTATTCATGACTGCCCTATATTTTATGGACGGACCGCTCAAGCCAATTATGCTTTCCTTCGTGCATACTACAAAATTGACATATGTATCTACTTTTTCATCTAAAAGGTTTCAGAAATAGAGGCCGAGTATTTTCCACCCAAGGAAGATGTGATTTTGGAAAATGAGGCGCCTACAGTTCTTTACATACTTGTTTCAGGAACAGCGGTAAGTACACTTATCCCCCTTTCCACGTCCTTTGATCCCAAGCGATGCCTAATTTGACATCCCTAGTGCAAAAATCTTGGTTGCAGGATCTGATATCCAGCATCGAAGGGCACGATCAAGTGAGATCATGCGACCTTTAATGAAAGTAACTTCACTCACTCCACAAAGTTTCATGGGATGCATAATGCAAATTTTGCAGGTCCTTGGGAAGGCAGTCACGGGGGATGTGTTAGGGGAGATCGGAGTTCTGTACTATAGGCCACAGCCGTTCTCGGTTCGGACAACAGAGGTCTCGCAGATACTAAGGTTAACAAGCACTTCACTGGTGAACATCATGCAGGTGAATAAGGAAGATGGTCATGTCATCATGAACAACCTCTCCATGGTAATCTAGTGTACTCTTGGATACATAACCATATCTTCTTTTGTGAATATAGAGTCTGATTCGGTTTAATTGCATCCGCAGAAATTGAAAGGGTCAGAAAACTTAAGGTTTGCATGCCCACGAGATGATGGACCTATCCATGGCGAATGGCTTGACAGACGACAGCCTGAAGGGGCTTTCGTTTACTCCAAATATGAAGACAACCGACAGGAAGACTCGATAATGCCGGAAACGCGGGAATCAAATCTCATAAAACCAGTCTCCACCAACATCGTGAAACCGAAGAGCTGGGACCCGAGCATTGATGACATCTTAGTTTCTTCTTATGAAGATAAAAAGATACCAGAGGAGCATAGAATCAACTTCACTGGGCCCGAAACAGGAATGAACACAATAGATGCCCAATACAAGCACGGATCCATCGGGGAACCAAAGTTAGTGAGATTCGAGTCGAGAAAGTTGCCCAGAGTGCCCGAACCAAACAAAGAGAGGATCTTATCCAATGGTGTAGTGAAACAATCAACCAAGAAAAGAGTCACCATCCATATGCAGGTCCCAAAATATGGGAGTTCATCATTGAGACAGCCTGCAAAGTTGATAGTCCTGCCAGATTCGATGGAAGATCTGCTAAAAGTTGCTGGTAAGCTTTATTTGAATCATTTGATTTTCGACGATTTCTCGATGACGAACTTCAAAACTCGGTCTCGTAATACGTTTCTCATTACATTCTTCAAATTTGTTGAATCAATTTTTTATAGATGCATAGAAGCTACTATATCGGCAAAATTATGTAATTGTGAATGCATTGCTTGTTCTCTCTGTCTGTTTGTCATCCCGAAAACTTGTTATAACTGCAGGAGAAAAGTTTGGATGCGACCACCGATCTGCAAAGTTAGTAAATGCAGAGAACGCAGAAATAGATGACATCGAAGTCATTCGAGACCATGATCATTTGTTTTTCCTTGAAAACATGGACTATCCAGTGACATGAGAAATTATTGCCAGAGTGTATGCATCGCCATTAGCCTCCAGCTTGTAACCTTTAGGCAATGTGTCTATTGATCGGTCCACAAAAATTTTACCGGCCGGGCCAACTAATGTAGAATAATTTAGCCAACTCAATGAGAAGTACGCCCCTCTTCGTCGAGTGCTTCTCGTGTCGCATTCATATCTTGATAAATAGACAAGCATCCACTGCATTCCGAACCAAACTCTCTGTTGGGAGACGAACCAGTTGATTGAGAGAAGTTTCTCCTAATGCGAGTGATTTTGTCTATAGTGTGGTTATAGATGATGGATTATAGAACCAAGGTGAACTTTTGGAGCGTGGTAATATATGCTATCAGACTGTCAGTTAATGAGATAGAATGGTGCAAGAAGCACTTTACCTTGCTTCGTAAAGAAGAAGAAATTGATTGAATCTATCACCCGTTGAACGGGTTTGAACACTCATTCCAGTACCTCATCCCGGGGATAGATCATCATTCAAGGAGAGTCCAAGACTGAGCCGATTAAGTATTCAGTTATATCATATTTTCACTCAAAATCTTAAGCGGATAATATATTGGCCAACCAGATATAGTAACTAGTACACACTATCAATCTTTTGATGTGGGACTTATTTCTTTTAAGATCGTCAATGGTAAATTTTCTTCTCACTTGTGATACTTATATGTTTAGGCCCGCTTCCATTTAGTCCAAGTATGTATCTGTCTAACATATCTAAACTTGAATTTCCACATTGTTAGTCTACTGCAACAGAATTATCTCCAAGCATCACACCTATAATCAAACATGGACTTGCCTGTGATGACACGCCGAACTTGAGACTGCGTTATTACACCATAATAACTACCTTCATTCATGGGTCATGACCACAAATTTTCATTTAATAATCATTTTGATATATAAGATACCTTTTTGATAAGTTCACGCGAATACACGTTGGGGGCCAACACCCAATTTGGCTTTGATACAATACATTGGAATAGGCAATAGAAGTGCAATACCTTATCCTACTAAAATTATCGAGAGGGAGCCTAAGCCTAAACTCAAGACCAACCACCCATCTGACCCACCTTCACTCAATGGATTATGAGCCAACTAATATGTTAGCTGCTCTTTTCCGAGCGACACTTCTTCTGCTTAGGACCTTTGCACATGCACCTTGGTAAAAAAAAAAAATAGAATAGTTGCTGGGCAAGCCTTGGCGCACTTTGACTAGTAGCAATCTTAATGGCACATTCTTCCATATCGGACTAACAAAGCTTGAATCCAACAAGATAAAAAGAGGAGCAAACTTTTTCGCCATCTAGGCCAACACCCTATTTGAGTGTCGCTAGAGTTTAGAAAGATGACATAGAGATATTTTATCAATGTCTAATAATAATAGATTAAAATCACATTGTGAAAGTAATTATGATGAAAATAAAAATTAAAACCATACATCATTCCAGTATAGTGACGAAACTTAGACAAGTTTAATAGAAGTCAATTGATGGGACAAAATCTTAAATATAGAAAAATGGTTCCGTAAATAGTCAGTTATGTTTATAATTAAGTCCTTGAGAAACAAAAGAAATTAAAACCTGTGCATCATTAGTAAGAGTCATTTGATTAGAACCAACAAGAATTTTGTTTGATGAGTTCAACTAGTACCTTTCAAATCTTTTTGCCTAGGGTCCAAATTCTTCTCGTGTGTTATACACCCACCCTGGCCTCTGCCAGACAACCCCAAGTGTAGAAATGTGCTAAGCTAGCTTTCTTTCCTGTCCATAGTTGGGTGTTTTAGGAACTGCCTTCGAAGGAATGGAAGCCAGTTTAGTATGTACATAGAGATCTTTCTTTATGGCCTCCGTTCAGAGAAAGAGAGGAAATTGTGCTCACCATTTGTCAATGAGTGTGCGATTTCTCCTATCGGCAACACCATATATATTGACAAATATGTATATTATCTTCCATATATATTCGACAAATACGTGTATTTTTTCCGTAATCTTGTGTTTTGCGGGTATCTCTAAGTGATCACTTTACTGGTTCATGTAGGGCCCGACTAATAGGAGCAGTGATAAATTGGGTTATTCATCTATTGGGCCGCACCTTTGAATCTAATGGGGTTATAGGAGGAGCTCAAGGGAGACGAGGGGTAGCCCTACTTGTCTCAATTGATGGGCTGGGCAATTACTATGGCCAGCCCCAAGCTGTATGTCTTTTCTGGCTTTCCTTAGTTTTTCTCTTTAATATTCTTTGGTCTCTCTTGTTTTCCTTTTTGTTTTTTTTTTCAACTCAAGAATCATTCTATAATATAGGTTCATCTCTACATCTGGTGTTTATAATTTGTATGGTTAAGAACTCTTGAATATATGAAAGATTTTAGTTTGTGTAATAAAAGTGTATAGAACCTGAGATTGTGACCCTCCAAATTGCACATCCAATGAAAAATGCCCTATTGAATATTATGTCAATAGAAGCTAACACCAACCTAAAAATGGTCACCACTTGTGTGGTCATTTGAAATAACTCCTTTTAAGGTGTAGCCCATGTGGAATAGTTGGGATCATTAGAGATGGTATCGGAGCAAAATCCTCTCCAATAGGTGTGTCATTGGTGAACAAACTAGGCTCATACCCAATCTAGCAAGGGCCGGTAACAATTGCCTAAGAGGATATAATATGCAGCTCTTGGCAAGTTTCTAGGAAGATGGAGGGGTACGAATGACAAACCACACAGGAACATGAAGAGTATCATCTAGCTCAGGAACTAGAGCACGTAAACTACTCTAGATCAAAGCCACCTACAAAAATCAATGGTTTGGACCTCACTTATTCCTGAGACTTACTTTTCCTTATAGAAAAAATACTCATTATCAAAACGATTCCTATCTTCGTACAATTTCACTGTTTCTTCACTTTGTGTCCATATATTTATTACTTTTCTCACTATACCATGCAGATTCGTGGGCTCTCTTACTCATATTTGCAAGTCCCCATGTGCAAAAGAGAAGGAAAAAAGGGTCAAGGATTGGGGTCGTCTTAAGTTCAGAGGATAAATTTACTTGGTAAAATTTCTCATAAAACTAAGGTTCCGTTCGTTTCGTAGAAAATATGATGTTTGTAGAAAATATTTTCCAAAAAGTCATTTTTTAGGATAATGATAATATATTCTGGTGTTTGGCTGAAATCTGAAATGAAATAGGAAATATTTTCCCCCGTTTGGTATAGAAAAGCAGATTTGATTTTTCTCCATGCACTCCCTTAAATAAGTTTTTCTTTTTTCTTTTTTAAAAAAATTGCATTTCAATTATTATTTATTTTTCAACATTACCTTTACCAAAAAAAAATTATTATTTATTTTCCATTTTCTCTTTTCTCTTTTCTTTTTTTCTTTTTTTTTATTTTCCCTTCTTCTTCAGCCAATCACCGTGGCCAACGTCCTACCGAAGAAGAAGGAAAAAAGAAAAAAATTAAAAATTCATTTTTAAAAAATAAAATAAAATAAAATAATAATTAAAAGGAGTATATGGAAGAAAACTTGCTTGCTTTAGGTGAAAGAAAGAAGAGAGAGGAAATCATTTTTCCCACTTTTGAAAGTGTTTTATCCAATGATGATAAATGTTTTCCTTGCATCATGTATTTTCCTTAAGCCAAACATCAAAAAATCCAAAAAATATTTTTCTGGAAGTTGTTTTCTACGAAATAAACAGAGCCTTAGGGTGTGTTTGTTTGTGCGAATCTCCAAGATAAAGGAAAATGCTTTCTAGGAAAATAAATAGTTTTTCTAGGTTTGGTGATATATGACTGAAAATGTTTTCTGATATTTGGATCTCATTTAAAAAATGATTTCAATCTTATCACTTTATCTCAAAAAATTGAATGATATTTTTATTTTCTTTTTCTTCTCTTTTTTTCTTTCTTTTTCTTTTTTCCTTCTCCCTCCCACCACCTCTCCACCTCACCCACCACTCCTTCCCCCTCTCCACCACCACTTTGCCATCTCCGATGACCTCACCTCTCTCTACGCCAACTCCATCCATCGAAGCTCGGCCAATCTCAAAGCATGGCCGATCTCAAAGCTCCAAGCTCGGCCGATCTCAAGCTTGAATCATAGTCATAGGCCGGCAAGGCTCAATCTCACGCGAGGCCGATGAGCTCGACCTTGCCAACCCATGCTTGTGGCCAGTCGTCGAGGCCCAACGAACAGCCGAGGGAGAAATAAAAAGAAAAGGAAGAAAAAAGAAGAAAGAAAAGATAAAATTAAAATTGAAAATGAAAAATTTTGAGAGGCACAATTACGGGAAGTGTTTTCACCTCTTTAGATTTAGGAATTCACTTTCCTAACTTTATGCAGAACATTTTTTTGATCAAGAAATGTTTTCAATTGACTAGTCATTTTCGACGAACCAAACAGAATGAAAGTTTAAAAAACTAATTTTCAGAAAACACTTTCTTTCAAACAAACACACGCTTGGTAGATTTTCGTTGAGCTGGCTCAAATCTGGCCTTCTTGAACCCGAACCCGTCCTGCCCAAATGGGCCCACACCTAAACTTGTTGATAGGGGTAAGTGCCCAAACTTGTCTATCGGACCAACCTTTTTACATTTTATTCTTACAAATTTCAGCTAAAAAATTAAATAAGTATGAAAAGAGACTTTTAGGCTGCGTTTGCTCATCCGGATTTGGATTAGTATAGGATAGGATATAGTGGGATGAGAAATCCTTCAAATATCCTCCGGATTGTAAAAAATCATTTTCCATGTTTGGTGCAATCCAAGATAAGATTCAAAATTTTTGAAAGTCTCACTTGCTCATAGAGGTGATCCTTTCCAAATCTAGTGCAGCATCCTCTTGACATAATCTCACGTGGCCGAGACTAGCAACATTTTGAGCGATCACCATTTTCGCTGAAGATCCTCCTCTTCCTTCACCTTTGAAATCTTCCGATCGTCAGCATAGAGTCTTAGATCTGAGTAGAGGATGGAATCAGACGTCAAAGCATCATGGCAAAATCAGGTAACCACTATTCAAAACCAACATATGAACAGCCAAAACGTAGTGTATTTTGGTTTTTTTCTTCTTCTTTTTCAAAGACAACTTTTTGGGTCAATCCATCGATTTCAGTTCATTCATGAGTGATAGCCGATTTAGTTCAATAGTCGTTGGAGGACAATTGGCTGAACAGCAATGACCATTGGCGTTGGTCAAAGACAATGACGATTGCATAGTGGTCGAGAGTGATAGGCTATTGCGGTGGTAGTCCTTGCGTGGTGGCCAACAAAGCCTGACTCCATCACCTCATCATTGGAAGGAAATCGATATGTTTTTTTTTTTACTTTTTTATCCAATTTGATTTCTTATCTGGCATTTTATCTGGGTATATCTGGTCTAGAAGACGTCGCCAAACACTAGAGAAGATATTTGGTTATCCTATCTAGACTCAAATTCGGACTACTAAACGTAGTCGTAGGGATTTGAGTTGTTTTATTTTATAACTTTATATTCAAGTTATATAATATTTTTTATGCTACTTTAGAAATTTGGGCTTCTTTTATAATTTTAAATGCCAAAGAAAATTCATTAATGAAATGTAATTCATTAATTATTTGATAAATATCTGGGTGTGGTGAACCTACTCAACTCGCCCACTGACCAGGCCTAGAAATTTTTATGAGGCATGCCGATCAAGTCCAGTTGTGATACACCTTTTGCAGCTTTTCTTTTGGGATAAATATATTGAAAATCCTAAAACTTGTTGCACAAGTGTAGTCATATTTTAAAACTTTTAAGTAGTGCGATCAAATCTTCAAATTTATCAAATTGTTGCATTCAAGTTTCGTCTAATTTGATTAATGGAAAATGCTGATGTAGCCTTTTTTTATTTCTCGGAAAAAGAGGCACCGAGGTAGATACCACGTCAGCCATTTCAAGGGAAAAAACATGTTGGACCTCGTAATTCACTCATTATACTTTTTTGGTCCAAAAGAGACTGAGGCCAACGGCCGACTTCTATTGCACTTGTATTTGTATTTCGTCTGACTCCTGGTATTTTGGGTTGTACTTGTACTTCCTTTCGTCTCGAACAATGTAATATCCATGATAATTTTCGGAATTTTATTTGACTTGTTTCTTCTTAGTACTAAATTTTTTTTCGATTAGGGTCATGGACAAATGGCTAGTTATTGGCCGTCGGCCATTATTTTTTTCAGAAGTTTTTTAGAAAATTCAACAAAGAATCTTATTTAAACTGCGCACTCAAATTCGATAAGATATTGCTGGTGTGAACGATAATGTACTCAATTTGGGTAATCAGCCAAGAAGAAGAAACTTCGACATGTGGAAAATTGATATTATCGTGCGAAAACTGTCATATAGTTTTGCAAACAATTGTTGAAAAAGTTTTACAATGTAAAAAGAACCGAAGAGATATTCTAAAATCCAGGCAATAGTATAATAATAAAAAATTTTGACTTTTTATAAAAAAAAAATTGAGAGACTAGATTGAACAAATTAAATGCTTAAAATACTAAAATTAATATTTAGGAATAGTTCAAGGACAATATGAACGAATTAAAAATGCAAGATGACATTACGCATTGAGAGAAAAGTTATGGATTATTTGTGTCCCTTTCTCTTTTTTCGGAGAGGCTTTAAATTCACATCGCTTTTGCATCATTTCCTAGTTTTGTTTTGGGTTCAAACGTCATTTCCTAGTTCAAATCTAGAAAGAAAGTGTTAAGATGCATGTATTGTTTGATATGATATCCGATGCATTATTTCAAGAGTTTAAAGAAGAGAGGATGGTTCGTGCGTCACTGCACCCTCTTCGCAGCACGAGTACGTACACTCAAGACCCCTAACAACGACCCTTCATTAACGGGTCAATCCAAATAAACAACTCTCTCCCCCTGCGATTCTCTCTCTAAACGGTGCCATAGAAACCCTAGTAGTGATCACAATCTCCGATTCTCTTGTTTCCTCCAACCCAATGCATCACCACCCGAAGCCCCACATCCTCCTTCGATGGGTCAACAGAAGTTGAACTTCACATCATCCCTCCTCCTCTCGTTGGTCCTATTTTTGATCGTCGCTTTCCCTTCTCTATCCGGCGGAACCCCATCGTCGACCGCCCCTTTGGGCGTGCCCACACTGGCTCGCCAGCAACTACAGGAGTTCCGAGTCAAGAACGGGCCCCAACCTTCATTCCTGGACAGAGGACGCTACAAGAAGAGGAAGGCTATGAAGCGGAAACCGCCTACCAATGATTTAAGGACGAGGCCGTTCTCGGTCATGCTTCCCAAGGGTTTTATCCCTCCTTCCGGCTCATCTCCGTGCCACAACGATGACCCTGTCGATTCAGTCATGGTGTACTGTAGCCTCTCGATCACGAAAAGCTACCGATCGAGGCCATGAGGAAAATCAGATGAGCCAGCATGCAGAGAGGAAATAAGGTGGTTCGTATGCTGAACTAATTTTGTTTTATTTTGATGTTAATTGTCGTCTTTCTTTTTTCCCCTTGATGCCTTTTTCTTTTTGGGTTCGCTCTTGCTCTTCTTCTCAACACATACTTGTGTAATCAACCCAGGATGGTTGGGTTGTACGTAGATTCATCTGATCGAGTTTACAGTTGCTACAAATCGAAGAAAGGGTTTTTTCCTTAAGATACGAACAATGCAATTTCGCCGCTATGATGAGATAATGGACATGAACTGATCGCAGCAAACATTTATATCAACACTATGCTCTTAAAAATGTAAGAGGAGTGCAATCAAATTCTCCTTATCAATCTTTAATACTTCTAGAATCTCTTCTTGGTTGTCTCTCATCTGTTCTGTTTTGATTCATTTTCTCACTATCTTTTTCTTTTCTTTTCTTTTTTTTTTGGGGGGGAGGGGGGGAGGCTTTAGAACATCTCAACAGTCTCTCTGGACTTATTGAGTGCAAGAATCCAAGTTTTAATGAGGTTGAATTCAATTTAACCTCACGTCATATCTTTTCCTGGGCCAGCAGCTTCCTCTGGTTGACCAACAGTACACCTACTCAAGAAAGGCAAGAAGACCTCTTTCTAGTAGTTGGATTTAAGAGAAGGGCATAAGAGCCTACGTGTTGATACAATTGCACAAGGCTCATTTGGCTAACTAATAGACAAGTTCTCTCTTGGTTTTGCTTCGATATCGAAATTAGATTAGGTAAGATCAACAATATCGACATTCAGTCTACTCAAGTTCTATAACACTCCAATCTCACGTCTGATGATAAAGAGTTTGTGATTTGATATTTGAGCGTCGAACCACCTTAATGATCTCCAACTTGAGCAATTCTTTTGGCTCTTTACCCGTCGATATGGTCGGATATTTAAATTTTTATCCACACATATGAACTCACCTATATATTTCGATTTACCTCTTTTTGACTTATTATATTCACTCTCTACTTTACTTCCTTTTCCCATTTACCCTAAAATTGAAAGGAAAAGAACATGACATGGGGTCGGATTCTCCATGGTAAGTACAAACAATCCCACGTTTGAGCATCCAATTCAAATTTTGCTCGGATATTGTCCGGTCCAAACAGTTAAGAAGTTTAGAATTTACCCATCTAAAACGAGTTTTCTCGTCACGAAGAAAAAAAAGGCCATGTACCCAGATAAAAACTAGAAACCATATATTGCTAACACAAGGGCATTGGAAGTAATGGATTATGACTAATCACAAGGGAGACTGAATTCGTGGGGCGATAGTTTACAACTGGCAAATAAATATTTGTTTGGATATAAACCCTAAATCCCCTTTGAACGAGTCTGTACTCTGTTGAGTTTTCCAAGTGGTACCACGCCCACCGGCCCAGAAAAGAAAAATACGAATGGAAGTTTTGTATGGAAATCTGACCAAGTCAAATGATAAAATAATTGATAAATAAGGGGATCTCTGCAGTCAAGTTCTTTTGACATTCCTCTTCTTCTCTCGTATTCTTGTTCAAGTCACTGTAATCTTAATGCCACGAAGGATGGGAGAAATCAAGAAAGCCAGCTGAGATGTCTGTTGCTTTTGACTTTCAAGTATCTAGTCTTTCAATAAAGGTTCAACAAGTTTATTGAGCCTGAGTATTAGGCGAGAAATCTGGGAATTAAGCATGTGAATTTGCATCGTCGGTTGGGTTTCTTGTTTCGTTATGAATATATATGGTTCGTTTCGTGGCGTGTACTCAATGCAAGCGATGGGGTGGCTCTCTTTGCAATGCTTTTTACACGGTTCACAATGCATCGGATCTGTGTACTACGATCGAACCATGTATCCTCAACGTAGAGCATAACCCCCTCTTTCTTTGGCAATACATCAATCTGAGTGCACGTGTGAACACAAAAGAAAAATATGGCATAGAGTTTTACGACGTTTGGAATCAAAAGGAGCAATTGACATCGGATTTCAGTCAAGTTTTTTAGTATTGGACCCTTTTTGGCGCTTCCCCTTTGCACGAGAAGTTGGTATCACAGGTGGCGATTGAAGAGAATTGCTGCCACTGTGTATCAACATTTGAAGAATGGATCGTCACAGTTCGCCATCGATGTGTGGTTCGATCCAATAAGGGAGAGAGCATGGAAGTGTCTGTTACCATCGCTTGAAGATAATTGGAGATTATGGTTAAGACGTGTCGATGCAAAAGAGTATCTTGCTTTTGGTTAAGGGAGAGCTGCTGGTCTAGTTGCAGTGTACTCACACGTGAGGGTTGATCTTATTAAGAAGAAACCCAAGTTGGATATGTGGAGTAGAAAGGAAAGGAATTAAAAGACAATATCATGAGTAGTAATATTCCTATTTTACAAAACAGGATGACAGCTTCACCCTCTTGGATTCACGTCTTCTTCCTTTCTGTTGGGGTTTTTCTTGGTATCTCTGATTAATTTTTGGCTTACTAGTTTGAGAACTAATATATGAATCCACTTGGATATCGCCTTTCTCTTCGTTTTACATAGTAAGACGAAAAAAAAATTAGATCATGATGAAACGAAGTTAGAGAATATGATCAAATTATGCTTTATTATTTCGTTGTGAAAATCCATCTCTTCGTTTTGCTTAAGGTATGGTACAAAAACAAATTTGCTTTGTTGGATGACAATTCAAACATAGAAAAGAGAGTATTTTGTAATTTGGATTGGCTACATACATCGAGACAACTTTTAGGGACAGACATGTAGGGTCTATTTGTTTCACGAAAAACATTTTCCGAGAAAACATTTTTCTCATTTTCCAGCATTTGGTTCGTTTAGGAAAATGAGTTAACAGAAAATATTTTTCCAGTCAATGGAAAAGGTTTTTCTATCAAAGTTTAGATTTAGGAAAATGATTTCCTCTTTCAAAGAATCGAAAAACGTTTTCCAAAATATAATTAGGTATCGGTATTTGGACCCAAAACTTTATGCTTAGGCACAAAAATCCCAACGTTAGTTCTCGGGTCCTGATATTTAGGACCAGGTCTCCAACAACTGGGCCTAAGTCCATCAAGGTCGGGCCCAGGACCATGATGCTCAGGCCTAGGCCACCGACGCCCACGTCCGGGGCCATCAAAGCTAGGCCCAAACCCCTAGTACCTGTACCCGATGCTTAGGCACTCAAACTCGGGTCCATGAAGGCAATGCTCGGTCCCGATGCTCGAGCTCTAATCCCAACCCTTAGGCCTTGGTCCATGAAGACAGTGTGCTGGTCCTCAACAATCAGGTTTCGGTCCTTGGTTAATAGAACATTTATTCCTATAATTTTTTTTATTTTTAGTTAGTTTTAATTTTTAAAAAATTAACTTTTTATTATTTTAATTTTTCTTTTCTGTTCTTTTCTTTTCTTTTCTCTTCTTTCTTTTTCTTTTTTTCTTTCCTCTTTTCTTTCTTTTGCTTCCTCCTTCTTCCTCAACTGGCTGCATGCTTGGCGACGACCTGCAACCAGGCAACTGGCCAAGACACAGGCAGGCGAGCTCGAGACTTGGCCGATCCAGGTGAACCCGAGCTTCACTATGGTAGGTGAACTCATGGCTCGTCAAATCCAAACGAGTTGGAGATCACTAGCCCAAGCTTTGTCAAGGTCGGTGAGCTCAAGGCTCGACCAGTCCAAGCGAGCCCGAGCTCGCCACTTGCCCAAGGCCAGCGAGCTCAAGCTTGCTAGTGGCCATCGCCGCAAGAGGAAAGAAGACGAGGATAGTGGCAAGGAAGTAGAGAAGTGATGGAGAGGAAGTAAGGAAAAAAAATATAATAATTTAAAAATTCAAATTTTTTAGTAATTTTCTTCTGAAAAATCAAATCAGATTCTTCCCACCAAATAATGGAAAATATTTTCTAATTGATTTTCAGGTTTCAGCCAAACACTAGAAAATAAAGTCATTTTTAGAAAAATGACTTCCTAAAAAATATTTTCTATAAATGGTGTATTTTTCGCGAAATATACACACCCGTAGAATTAGAGATTGTTGACACTTTTAGGGACCGTGATGGGGAGCTTTGGGACGGTCCATGCCATCTATATTGAAATCAGTAAACAAGGGGAATTCCCTGAAGGAGCCACTGGGGATAGGTGTGCAGTCCCTAATGTTGCATAGTGTGAGAATTGAAATTCAAAATGATCTTTCCCAATTCTAATCTAGAAATGGGATGATCACCTCATTAACATGTTTCCTTAGGGAATTGAAACGCATGAATAGCAAAATACATAGCACAAAACGTCTTGATTAATCTTTCGGTAAAGTATGGTGAGGCAAAGAATAAGATTGGGATAAGATCACCACAAGTGCCATAATTTTTTGTACGTCATTCAATGAGCGCCATAACTTTTTTTTAACCACTTAAGTGTCTTAATTTCTAAAAAAACATTTATTTAAGTGCCATAACTTTCAATCTTGTGGTGTCATCTTTCCAAATAAGATTATGGGAAACATTGTTGCGTTGTTAGAACGATCCCTTATGTGTTAAATGATGTCCTTGCAATGGACGAGCTGTGGAACGAACCATCTTTCGCTAGTCAACCCTTTGATGCCTCGTTCACCTATTACTTTGCTTCATTAATTTAATGGGCTCTAAGCTCGCACTTTGAGAAAAGTAAAAGGAATTGCACCTACAGACTTTCAACTTTCACCCAAAAAGGTTTAGAATATCAATTTATGGTACATTTGTTTCACGAAAATAGGTTTGGAAAATGTTTTCCGAAAGACGATTGATTACATTGCTTCGATAAATAATCAACGGAAAATATTTTCATTGTCGATAACATTTCGATCTAATACCACAAAAAATCCCAAACTGGTATACCCGTGACAAATTTACCCCAAACTAATTTCTTAGCTATCAAAAACTCCAAACTGGTACACCCGTGACAAATTTACCCCAAACTAATTTCTTAACTACCAAAAACCCCAAACTAATACACTTATGACAAATTTACCTTCTGTTAAATTGAATTAATATCACAAAAAAACTACAAACTTGTACATATGTGGCAAACGGATAGTAAAACTCCAAATTAGCATACCCGTCAACCGTCACGTGTCATCCAACTTAGAAATTTGACGGAAAAATTTAACGGAAACTAATAGAGGGTAAAATTATCACTGATATACTAGTTTGGAGTTTTTGGTGAACAAAAAATTAGTTTATGGTAAATTTGTCACAGGTATACCAGTTTGGAAATTTTCATGATATTAACCCTAACATTTATGCCTAACTATTTTTATGGGTGATAAAAATATTTTTTTATTCATTCATTTTTGTAAGCAATACAAAAGACCATTTTTCAGAAAATGTTTCCAAATCTTAAATTTCTCGAAAAACAAACACATCCTTGTTATCGAGGTGATTCTTCAGTGAGATTTTCTGTGCCTTTGGGAATGCCTTGTAAAGCAGTTTTGGGCCTTCAAAAGGCTTTTTAGTCAAAGCTTAAGTGTTTAGCGACATAATGTAAGAGCTCCTTGCCGTGAATTTTGCTTTAAAAATTAGGGGTGATTGATTTCAAAGTGAATAAGTTCCAAACGTGGAACCTGAAACCTACCCTATTATAATCGGTTCTCAGTTTTTGGAACCTAAAACCTATCATATTTTCCCAGTTTGGTTTTAGGGTCTACCTGAGAACCTGTTTTTCTTTTGTTCCTTTTTTTTATTTCATTTTTTCTAGCAAAATAATATAAGTAACAATGAAATGATTCAAAGTAAAATATAAATAATAAAAATCACTATTCGCCAAAAGAAACAATCCCTAAGATGAACAATAAAAATTACTATCCACCAAAAGCAATAATCTAAAATATAGTAATAGTATGATCTACGGATTTTTTTTTAACATAAGCTAAAAACCAATTCTAAAACCGGTACAGGTGGGTCTTCACTTGAAACCGAAAATAGAGCCAGTTCCAACCGGTTCCCAAAAAATGAAATTGGTTTTTGGACCATTTCAAACAGGAACTGGTTCCCGAACCTGTTTTTCGGGTGATCCGGTCTGGTTCTCGGGTAAACCCGATCCAGTTGCACACCCCTATTAAAAATACTCAAACTTCAACACAAACCTCTTTTGATTTGGGTTTGAGATTTTTAAGGAAAACAACTCCCTTGAATTAAACTTTTTTTGTCCACTTTACCCGCATGAAATTTTCACAAATCCCATGTTACCCTCGTCTTTTTATTCAATTTGTAGGAAACGCTAAAAAAATAACCTAAGGCGACAAACACTACAAAAAAAGCAGTTTTTTCCGACAAAATTTCCAACGAAAAATTCTGGAAAATTCGTTGGAAAGGGAATTTCCAACGAATTTTCCAACGAAAAAAAATTCGTTGGTAATAGGTTGTTGGAAATTTTTCCAACGAAAAATTTCAATTTTCGTTGGAAATTTGCAACGAATTTTATTTCGTTGGAAAATTTATTGGAAAACCCGTGACTAAATTCGTTAGAAAAATTACAAAAATTTTTTTTTGTAAAAAATTTCTGATTTTTTTTTGTTCGAAAAATCGTGGAAATTTTTTTTCCAACGAAAAATTTTTCGTTGGAAAAATTACAATTTTTTTTTGTTGAAAATCGTGGAAATTTTTTTTCCCACGAAATTTTTTTTTTTTTTGAAAAATCGCCCTCGCCGGCGCCTCGTCGCCGGCGAGGGCGCCGGCGAGAGGCGAGCTCGGCCCTCGCCATGGCCGGCGAGGGCGCCGGCGAGAGGCGAGCTCGGCCCTCGCCATGGCCGGCGAGGGCGCCGGCGAGAGGCGAGCTCGCCCAGATCTGGGCGAGCTCGCCCGTCGCCGGCGAGGGCGGAGCTCGCCCAGATCTGGGCGAGCTCGCCCGTCGCCGGCGAGGGCGGAGCTCGCCCAGATCTGGGCGAGCTCCCCCGTCGCCGGCGAGGAGCTCGAGCTCGCCCAGATCTGGGCGAGCTCCCCCGTCGCCGGCGAGGAGCTCGAGCTCGCCCAGATCTGGGCGAGCTCCCCCGTCGCCGGCGACGAGCTCGAGCTCGCCCAGATCTGGGCGAGCTCGCCCGTCGCCGGCGACGAGCTCGAGCTCGCCCAGATCTGGGCCAGCTCGGCCCTCGCCGGCGACGAGCTCGAGCTCGCCCAGATCTGGGCCAGCTCGGCCCTCGCCGGCGACGAGGCTTGGTGGCGTCGGGGGAGGTGTCGGGGGCGGCCGATGGTGTCCTCGGGGGCGTCGGGGGCGGCCCAGGTGGCGTCGGGGGCGTCGTGGGGGGGGCGTCGGGGGCGGCCGATGGTGTCCTCTGGGGCATCGGGGGGGGCGTCGGGGGCGGCTGTGGCGTCGGGGGCGGCCCAGGTGGCGTCGGGGCGTCGGGGGCGGCCTTGGATGGCCGCGGCGGCGCCGCGGGGAGGGAGCCGACGCCGTCCCGGAGCCGGAGGAGAAGGCGGGGCAGCGGGGAGGCGGAGAGGAAGAGGGAGGGAGAAGCTGCAGGCTAAGGAGAGAGAGAGAGAGAGAGAGAGAGAGAGAATGAGAGAGAATAAAAGTGGAAACTGAGAAATAGGGGAATAATGAGCGCGAAAAAATTTGAATAAAGAAGAAGTAGGGATTTCGTTGCAAAATTCGTGGGAAATTTCTCACGAATTTTGCAACGAAAATTGTACACACTAACATAATTGGCCGGAAAATTGAAATTCGTTGGAAAATTCGTTGCAAATTTCCAACGAATTTTTTTTCGTTGGAAATTTCCAACGAATTTTCCAACAAAAATTGTACACATTGAAATTAATGCTCGGAAAATTAAAATTCGTTGGAAAATTCGTTGGAAATTTCCAACGAATTTTCCCACGAATATAAAAAAAGCCGAATAGTACCGGGTTTTTTTGAATTCGTTGGAAAATTTGTTGGAAATTTCCAACGAATTTTTTTTCGTTGGAAATTTTCAACAAATTTTCCAACGAAAATTGTACACACAAAAATAATTACCCGGAAAATTAAATTTCGTTGGAAATTTCCAACGAATTTTCCCACGAATATAAAAAAAGCCGAATAGTACCGGGTTTTTTTGAATTCGTTGGAAAATTTGTTGGAAATTTCCAACGAATTTTTTTTCGTTGGAAATTTCCAACAAATTTTCCAACGAAAATTGTACACACAAAAATAATTACCCGGAAAATTAAATTTCGTTGAAAAATTCGTTGGAAATTTCCAACGAATTTTCCCACGAATATAAAAAAAGCCGAATAGTACCGGTTTTTTTAATTCGTTGGAAAATTTGTTGGAAATTTCCAACGAATTTTTTTTCGTTGGAAATTTCCAACAAATTTTCCAACGAAAATTGTACACACAAAAATCATTACCCGGAAAATTAAATTTCGTTGGAAAATTCGTTGGAAATTTCCAACGAATTTTTTTTCGTTGGAAAGTTCCAACGAATTTACCAACGAAAATTGTACACACTAAAATAATTACCTGAAAAATTAAATTTCGTTGGAAAATTTGTTGGAAATTTCCAACGAATTTTTTTTCGTTGGAAAGTTCCAACGAATTTACCAACGAAAAATGTACACACTCAACTAATTGCCCGGAAAATTAAAATTTGTTGGAAAATTCGTTGGAAATTTCCAACGAATTTTCCCACGAATATAAAAAATGCCGAACAATATCGATTTTTTTTAATTCGTCGCAAAATTCATTGGAAATTTCCAACGAATTGTAGATCGTTGGAAATTTCCAACTAATTTTCCAACGAAAATAAAATTCGTTGGAAATTTCCAACGAATTTTGCGACGAATTTTTTTTGTAGGAAATTTCCAACGAATTTTGTGATGAAAAATAATTCGTTGGAAATTTCCAACGAATTTTGCGACAAAATAAAATTCGTTGGAAATTTCCAACGAATTTTATTTTTCGTTGGAAAATTTGTCGCAAATTTGCAACGAAAATTTTTCGTTGGAAAATTTTCGTGGCAAAAATGCGTTTTTTTTGTAGTGAAAATTTTGTGTTACCTCAGGTACCTAAGGCGACGAAATCATAATTTTGTCACCTGAGGGTTAATCAAAGACAACATTTTTTTTGTCACCTTAAAGGTGAACCAAAGGCAACAAATTTTTTACTCTCGCCTTTGGTCATGCTCTTCGGTCGCCTCAAGTAAAACTTAAGCGACAAAGACCATTGATTCAGTCAAAGATAGGACTTTTTAAAAACTACCGTGACAAATGTGGTAACTGTGACACAGTCACGCGAATGATTATGTCACAAATTAACCTCGTCACGGAGGTGATCACATCATGGCCACGGTAGCCATGGTGACAGCTCTAGTCCGGTCTTGGCGGGCTGGTCGTGATCGTGGTGACGACCTAGTCCAATTTTGGTGTCCATCACTAGTCTTGCTCCTGTCCCAACATTGACCAGCCCGATTAATATCCAAACTTTCAATTATGACCATTGTTAAAATGTAGATTCTATGCCATGATATTTTTTGTAGATCTATTTCGGATGGGTCTATTCATTGCGTTGTGTTTGTCAGACTTGTCTGTGTTACTATATTCTTTGTGATGAACAATCTCGGTAACATGCTATAGTTAGAAATTTGCATGTTCGAGTGTGTTAATTTAAATCATATAGTTTATTTCATTTATGATTATGCACTATTGAGTTTGATTTTTTAAACTAGTTGCGATTATACTAATATCAATATACTAGGCGTCGATCCCGCGAGTTGTGTCGGGAAAGAATTAATTTCCATGAACTTTTGAAGTATAAAAAAAAATTATAGTTTCTAATTAAACATTATTTTATGAATATCTTATTTCTAGTATTCCAATAAAAAAGTATATGTAACACCCAAATTTAAAAAAGTAAGTCAAGAAATAGAGTAAATGATATATGTTGGACGATTCAATCATTTTTTTCGAGGAAAGAGAAAAAATAAATAATGCTATATGCTTTTGCTAATGATGCGTAACAGACAATTAATGTAAATTAATGCAAAGAAGAAAATCTATTGATTGCCAAATATTTCAAAACAAATGTGAACATTAATATGACGCTTCGAAATAAGGTAACAAAAAAATGTGTCTTAAATTTTGAGGTTATACTTAATTTTCAAACAATAATCTTTGAATAAAGCGGAATAACACAACCATGTTTGTTTCTGATTAAGAGTATAATTAATTAAAAATGGTACTAGACCAAAAACATAAGTACAAATTTGCAAAAAGACGTCAATGAATGACACGATTGATAAAATAAAGAAATAGTCAACGATTTGGTTGACAAATGATAATAAACCTACCAAGATTAATAAACATAATGCACAAATTGATACAACGAAATAAATCAAACCAAATAAAAGCTAAAGTACTCGTGACGAGATTACCAAATTAAAATTGTTCATTAATAGGTAAACTTGCATTGTCAAAGAGGAAAAATTAAATACATTAAGTAAGAAGACAACTTATTATATACGAATACAATCACATTAATCAAAGTAATAATGGAGTATCTATTTTTATTTAAACTCTATCTTATTAACAGTAAATGAGATAACATATATCAAAGTACTAGCGAAGTATCTATTAAGTTCGTTTGTGTTGTTAATATGTGCTAGTTAGCATGATTGTTTGCTTTCGATTTCATACTGTTTGTTGCAACCTCCCCAAAGTGCCTGCTAGGGCATCGAGGTTTGAGGCTAATGGATTACTAAGTCTAAACTTGGGACTTAACTCAGATTCTCCTAAGCTCACACCAAATCGTCACTTACGGTATAAGTTTTTCACATGCAAGTCATTTTCATGTAGAAATCACCACTAATCAATTTAGGGTGGGTCGATTAAATATCCAAGTAAAGTAATGGGAGAATTGCCTTACTTCTACTAACTAGAGATTCAATGAATCTGGAGATTTGATTACACTAATTACATAACAATGCCCTTTTAGTACCTAACATTTTTCAAATCCAAAAAATGTTTGTCAAGTAGAATTAGATTGATTTTGAACCTATCCACTAACATGTGAAATGATCAGACGGGTGCACAATCATTAAACTAACAATTAGCAACCAACGTATGCATGTAGTCTGGGGTTCTAGTCCTAACTAAAGAGACGACTTTTAACATATTGAAATCATGCAATCAAATAATAATGAAAACGATAGGCATAAATAATAACATAGTGGTCATTTATAAGATATTTACAGTCCTATTGCATAGCCCTGAAGGCTTGTTCAATTTAAAACATGATATTTTTTCGAAATATTTTTACATATTTTTAGGAAAAACTACTCAAAATCTTGCTATTTAAGCTATTTCCTAATTTTAAAAAATATATATTTTAATTTTAATTAGTTTCTTTAAACATATTTTTTAATATTATAATAATATTATGTTATATAATAAACGGACCCGGGTCGAATCTCTAAATCCGAACCAAGTTAGTTACAACTTGGATTGGCAGACCCTACCCAAATCGGCTAGCCCGGGTTGAGTTTGCAAATCCGAATCGGGTCAACTAGGGCTAGCAGACCGATGCGATCAAGTCTACAAGCCCAATGCAAACCAATTCTCGCATGTTATAAGCACACAAGACTGCTGGCCAGGCGAGATCTAGCATCTAGCCGGCCATTCGCTAGGCCATTAACCTTATCCTCCTTGGCACTTCAGGTCGAGGAAGTTCTTGCCTAGCTAACTGCATGATGGCTAGCTAGGGCGATCGCTAGCTAAGCCTCGATTAGGGCCTCTCAGACCCAAACGTCAGTCGGGGTTTGGCTGGCCGACCAGGGCCAAATTTGGCCCAACTTCGGCCTCAAAAGGGCACCACAAGGCCTCCAGCCACCTAGCTTCCCGGCCGACCTCTACATCACCAATTGAGGACCAAAACAAATGGATCTCATTCAGGGGTTTCTGTTAGTGGTCTGCCCTAGGAATCAATCAAGGTTCATACTCCAATATTAGTTGTGGATTAAATTGTGTCGGAAAATCGACCTTCGCTATACTTAGGTAGTCATAATAATGTCTTGCTAGAGACCGCTTATGACTTGTGGGTCAAAAAGAGTTTTGAGCACACTGTAAATGTTTAGTGAACCTATAGAATTGCACACAATAGCGAACGGACTTAATATTTTCTGTGCGCCTTGATCTACTTAAGAAGTAAATTTTAATTTATTCTCTTATTTAAATTATCTATGCGATCGTGCGGGTTATGAAATAACGATTAAACGTACGATTAAAGGTGGACTATTTGGCGGGCTCAAATCTCCCGACCCACTTCTTTTAATTCTGATGGACAATGAGGCTATATAAATAGATAGAGAATCGTTCTCTGTCTAGGGTTTTTCAATAGAGTATCGAAAATCAAAAGGCGTTCAAAAAAAGAACTTCAAGATTTTTCGCTAGCACATGGATCATTGGAGAATTCCATTCGTGTGTGTGGATACCGGTAGAGATGCAACACTTGGGGCGCTAATCCAGACACAATTTGTTGCCGATTTATCTTCAATCTGCAAAAGGTACGTTTCGAAATTCCTTTTCGATTTCAATATACACATGAATCTTGTATGGGGTTCTATATTCCGCTGCGTTGTTTTTCGTTGTTGAACCCTTCAGTGGCATTAGAGCAACTTGTGATATATTGAAGTTGAATCGGAAACTCTAATTGTTAATACATATGATGTATACCTAAAGTAAGTCTAAATTACGGTTAGATGAATTTGAAATACAAATTAATATGATGAATTGAGAAGGAACGAAGCAGGAATGGGTCAATCCTGTTCCGCTCGCGTTGAGGCAGAGATGGCGTCACGCCTGGGCTGTTGCCCGAGGCGGAGACGGCAGCGCGTCTGGGCCTGTTGCCCGAGGCGGAGATGGCGGGCAGAGACGGCAGCGCATCTAGGCTTATTGCCTGAGGCAGAGACGATAGCACGCCTAGTAATCCGGTGCGTCGAGGACTCGAGGCGTTCGGCCAGATGCGTACGGTGAGGGCACGGGAGGTAGCAGCGATGGATAGTCTCCCGAGAACACAGAATTGAGACTTTTGTCTATGTTTTCGAGGCTCTCCTAGGAAAACAAAATTGAGAATTCTGTCTAGGTTTTAGGGGCGCTGCCCCCGAGCCCCCGCGAGGGTACTGCCCCTTCAAACCCCGCTCGGGGCTCTGCCCCTTGACCTCGTAAGGGGCGCTGCCCATCAACCCCGCATGGGGGCGAAGCCCCCTTGACCCCTGCATGGAATTGGTCGTTCCCGTATGATAGATGCACCTTTGTTATTATAAGTGATGTTTCATTTATGTTTGTAACATACATACATTCATCGCTAAATAAACATTAAGAGTTCCTAATAAAATTAAGTAATAATATGATGCCTTTCCAATCATACACCTATTAAAACATGAATCGTCAATAGATGGACCTGCCAAAGCAGGGTGTCTTTAACTATTTGAGTAAAATAGGATAGATAATGGTTATCCATAAGTCAAGATTGGTTTACTTAACAAGGCTATCAAAACAGTTTTGGGCCTTGAGGCATAGTGTTTGGGGATAAAATATGAGATGTCAACCCCAATAATCAAGAGTTGTATTCGATACAATTGACAAAGAGTTGTCTACCTAAATAACTTAGTCTCGAGCGGTGAACCAAAGTTTACTCGAGTCTTGGTAAAATATGAATCTTGGTCCACTATAGTTATTGGGACACATGTTATAAAAGTATAGTGGAAGTTTATTATAAATAATATTAATAAACAATTCACTTTGCATATTTGTTGTAGATAATGGCAAATAGCTCTGCATCACACTTTTCATTGCGATCTGTCCTTGAGAAGGACAAATTGAATGGTTCAAACTTTTTGTACTGGTATAGAAGCTTGAGAATTGTTCTCAATCAGGAGAAAAGAGATTATGTCTTGGAAAAAGCACTCCCTCATAAGGCACCTCCTTCCAACGCTCCCCATACTGAAAGGAATACTTATCGGAAGCATAAAAATGATGCACTGGATGCATCATGTCTAATGTTAGCTACCATGAACTCAGACCTTCAGAAGCAATTTGAGAACGTAAATGCCTATGATATGATCATGAACCTAAAAAATTTGTTTCAGGAGCAGGCACGCACTGAAAGGTACCAAATGGTAAAGACCTTAATTGAGTGCAAACTAGCAAGTGGGAGCTCAGTTAGCCCACACGTCATAAAGATGATAGGTTATATTGAAAACCTGGAGCAGCTGGGCTCTCCCATTAGCCAAGAGTTGGCTGCTGACATTATTTTTCAGTCATTGCCTCAAGATTATGACACGTTTGTTATGAATTATAACATGCATAATCTAAATAAGTCTTTGACTAAACTGCATGGGATGCTCAAAACTGCTGAGCAGAATATCAATAAGGACCCTACCCCTAATGTTCTTATGGTTCAAAAGAGGAAAGGCTTTAAGAAGCTAGGTAAGGTTAAGGGTAGAGGCAAGAGCAATAAGCCCAAAACCTAATCCAAGACCAAACTGGGTTCGACTGCTGATGTTGTATGCTTTTACTGTGGTGAGAATGGACATTGGAAGAGGAATTGCAAAAAATATTTGGAGGATCTGAAGAAAAAGGAAAGTAGGACTTCCGATTCAGGTATTTATGTTATAGAAGTAAATGTTACTACTAGTTCTACTTCATGGGTATTGGATACCGGTTGTAGTACTCACATTTGTATGGATGTGGGGGGGACTAAAATGAAGTAGAATACTTGCAAAAGGTGAAGTGGAACTACGAGTTGAAAATGGAGCAAGAGTTGCTCCATTAGCTATAGGAACATATGATGTAGCTTTACCTTCTGGCATGATTTTAGAACTAAATAATTGCTACTATGTAACTATTATACGCAGGAATATTATTTCTGTTTCTTGTTTGGACAAGGAAGGTTTCTATTTTGATATAAAGAACAATAGTTGTTTGTTTTATCTTAATGGATTATTTTATGGTAGCGCCCATATTGTGGATGGAATATATGTTCTAAATCTTGATGTGCCAATCTATAATATAAATACAAAAAGGTTTAAATCTAATGATTTGAATCCAACCTACCCATGGCATTGTTGATCAGGCCACATAAACGAGAAATGAATTCACAAGCTTCATAGCGATGGACTGTTAAATTCATTTGATTTTGAATCATTTGATACATGTGAATATTGTTTAGTTGGAAAAATTACAAAAGCTCTTTTTACTAATCAAAGTGAGAGGACAAAAGAATTATTGACCCTTATACATATTGATGTGTATGGACCACTAAGTTCTACAGCCAAAGGAGGTTATCAGTACTTCATTACATTTACTGATGATTTCAGTAGATATGGATATATTTACTTGATGAAACATAAATCCAACTCCTTTGAAAAGTTTAAGGAATTTCAGAATAAAGTACAAAATCAACTTGGCAAGAGAGGAGAATATTTAAGTCAAGAGTTCAATGACCATCTCAAAGAGTGTGGAATTATTTCACAGCTCTCTCCTCCTGGAACACCACAGTGGAATGGTGTCTCTGAGAGAAGAAATCGAACTTTATTAGATATAGTTCGATCAATGATGAGTCATTCAGATCTTTCATTATCTTTCTAGGGATATGCACTCGAGATAGCTGCGTTTACACTAAATAGAAGTCCATTAAAAGCTGCAGAGAAGACATCATATGAGATGTGGACAGGAAAAGTTCCTAGTATATCTTTTCTAAAGATTTGGGGTTGTGAAGCTTATGTAAAAGGTTTACTTTCTGATAAGCTTGGACCCAAATCTGATAAATACTTCTTTGTGGGATATCCTAAAGAAACGAAAAGATATTACTTTTACAATCCATCAGAGAACAAAGTGTTTGTTGCTCGAAATGGTGTCTTTTTAGAGAAAGAATTTCTTACTAAAGGAACCAATAGGAGTAAAGTAAACCTCGAAGAAGTTATTGTGCCATAAGAGGGTGTTCCAGTTTATGATGAACCTCCATTAGATCTACAGAGAGTTATAGAGTCTACTCCAGTGGCACTTATAGTTCATAGGTCTGAAAAAACACATCATGAGCCTATGAGATATGGTTTTCACGTAACAGAACATCGTCATCTATTGTTAATAGAAAATGATGAACCTACGACCTATACAGAAGTTATGATGGACCCAGACTCCGATAAATGGCTTCAGGCCATGAAATCCGAAATGGATTCAATGTATCAAAACAAAGTTTGGTCTTTGATTGATCCACCTGAAGGTGTCAAACCTATAGGGTGCATGTGGATTTTCAAGAAGAAAAATGATATGGATGGAATGTTCACATCTATAAAGCACGGCTAGTAGCTAAAGGTTTCAAACAAACTCATGGTATTGACTATGACGAGACCTTTTCGCCAGTGGCCATGCTTAAGTCCATTCGGATTATCCTAGCGTTTGCTGCATATTATGACTATGAGATATGGCAAATAGATGTAAAGACAGCTTTCCTTAACAAAAAATTAGAGGAGGATGTGTATATGACACAACCTGAAGGCTTTACATCACCAGATGATACTGGGAAGATATGCAAGCTTCAACGTTCTATTTATGGATTGAAGCAGGCATTACAGAGCTGGAATATTCGTTTTGATGAAACTGTCAAAGAGTTTGGTTTCATCAGAAACAAAGAAGAAGCTTGTGTATATAAGAAGTCTGATGGGAGTGCAATTGTGTTTCTAGTGTTATATGTGGATAACATACTACTCATTGGAAACGATTTTCCTATGCTTCGGTCAGTTACGACATCGCTAGGAAAATTTTTCTCCATGAAGGACATAGGAGAGGCAAACTATATCTTGGGGATCAGGATCTATAGAGATAGATCTACAAGACTTATTGGACTAAGTCAAAGTACATATATTGACAAAGTCATCAATAGGTTTAATATGCAAGACTCCAAGAAAGGCTTTTTCCCGATGACACATGACATAAGTCTTAGAAAGACTCGGTGTCCTTCAACACAAGGTGAGCAAGACCGCATGAGTAGGATTCCTTATGCATCAGCTGTGGGATCCATCACGTATGCTATGTTGTACACTCGTCCCAATGTTGCTTATGCATTGAGCATGACAAGTAGATACCAGTCAGATCTAGGGGAACCTCACTGGATTGCTGTCAAAAATATCCTTAAGTATTTGATAAAAACTAATGATTTATTCTTAGTCTATGGAGGTAAGGAACAAATCACTGTAAGTAGTTACACCGATGCTAGTTTTCAAACCGACAAAGACGACCTTCGATCACAGTCAGGTTTTGTTTTTTGCGTGAATGGTGGAACAGTGTGCTGGAAGAGTTTCAAGGAAGACACTCTTGCAGATTCTACGATAGAAGCTAAGTATAATGCTGCTTCAGAAGCATCAAAGGAAGCTGTTTGGATTCGAAAATTCATAAAAGAACTGGGAATTAGTTCTACTAGTTCGAATCCAGCGGACCTTTATTGTGACAACAATAGGGCCATAGCTTTGGCTAAAAATCCCAAGTCTCACCAAAAGACCAAACACATACTCAGGAAGTATCATCTCATTCGAGAATTCATTGAAAGATGTGATGTTAAGATGTGCAAAGTTACAACGGAGTTGAATACAGCTGATCCGTTGACGAAGGCTCTTCCACAACCTAAGCATGAGCGTCATTGTAACGCTTTAGGCCTTAGACACATTAGTGATTGGTCTTGGTTTGAGTGGGAGTATACGTGATATACATTTTCATTGTTCATTAATAAAATATATATTATATTTGATTTCGATTTAATTTGAGTATATAGTTGAATGCGAAATCTTTATCCCCTGAATATTGAATATCCTTAATAGATAATCAAATACGTAATTTGATCGTGAAACTCTATTAATAGAGTAGATATTAATATTCTAAATGCCCCTAATAAATTGCCGTTGTGCATTGGGAAGCAAATGATGTTTGAAACTAGCATGTGAGTCAACTGATAACCAAATTTCATGGGTCATGAATATAGAGATATAAAGTTGATCACACGGAATACATGTTAGAGAACATTGTATTGGACATACCCACTATGAGAATACAGTAGGATTGTTATATAATGTCATCAGTATTTCTCATCACAACTATAGATTATAGTCCTTTGACCTGAGTCTGCTATGGTTTCCTAGACGTGGATTGACATGCTTTAAAATTGCCAAACGTCAGCCGTAATAGGTGATTATAAAGGTAATGGCTGGGCATATCATAAATCGTGCTAAGTGATGTGAGTAGACAAGATGGGATTTATCCCTCTCATATAACGAGGGTATGATTTCTTGGCCTCCTATAGAGTTGAGACTGTGAAATGCATGGCCATGTTCAAGTGAGTTGAAGAGTCAACTACTTATTTTGACAGTCTAACTGCGATATCGGGAAAATGAGTTTAAGTTTAAGCTATATAAGGATGACACTTGTCCTATCTTATGCTTAACTCAGAAATCCAATGACAAAGGGACTTAGTTTATATGATTGGTTCTAGTGCAAGTGAGAGATTGTTAGTGGTCTGCTTTAGAAATCAATCAAGGTTGATACTCTAATATTAGTTGTGGATTAGGTTGTGTCGGAAAATCGAGCTTCACTATACTTAGGTAGTTATAATGTCTTGTTAGAGACCGCTTATGATTTGTGGACCAAAAAAAGTTTTGAGCACATTGTTAATATTTAGTGAACCTATAGGGTCGCACACAATAGCGAACGGACTTAATATTTTCTGTGCACCTTGATCTACTTAAAAAGTAGATTTTAATTCGTTCTCTTATTTAAATTATCTATGCGGTCGTGCGGGTTATGAGATAACGATTAAACATACAAATAAAGGTGGACAGTTTGGCTGGCCCAAATCGCTTGGCCCACTTCTTTTAATTTCACTGAATAATGAGGTTGTATAAATAGATAGAGAATCGTTCTCCGTCTAGGATTTTTCGATAGAGTATCGAAAATCAAAAGGCGTTCAAGAAAAGGAACTTCAAGATTTTTTGCTAGCACGTGAATCGTTGGAGAATTCCGTTCGTGTGTGTGGATACCGGTAGAGACGCAACACTTGGAGCGCTAATCCAGACATAATCGATTGCCGATTTATCTTTGATCTGCAAAAGGTACGTTTCGAAATTTCTTTTCGATTTCAATATACACATGGATCCTATCTTGAGTTCCATATTCCGCTGCATTGTTTTTCGTTGATGAACCCTATCGAGCAATTGGTGTGCACGATAGAAACCGAGGATCCCCAACCTTTCTCGAGGCTCGGGCCTACTCCGGCGGGCATGACTTACCTCTTACAATGATGACTGGACTGGGAGTGGAGTCGATGGGGGCTAGAGTTTGCACAAAAGACGTAGCCATGAACTCCGGCCAACCTACACAAAAAATAGGGGAGAGCAAAGGGGCCCAAGAGCTTATCAGTTGAGGCTCTAGTTGGGGGGTTGTCAACTAGCTCATGGTGGGCGGAGAGGTCGCTTGAGACGCCCTTTTACCCTGTACTCAATAACTCTCGCTCGATTTGCTCTATGTCTCTCTCTTTTATCTCTTCTCTCTCTCTCTGTTTTTCTGCAAAAAATGGCCGACCCCCCTCTCTCCTCTCCGGCTTTTATACCGGCCACCTGCTCCCTCCCTCTAGGCCACATAGCCTTCACTTTACTCTCTTGGCCGAGCAAATTTCGTTTGGTGGAATGCCGTTTTGCCATTCCTCAACTGAGCGATGTTTAGCGCAACGAGGAGAGAGAGGGAGGGAAGGGGAGAGGCTAGGCCCAACTCACACAAAGAGAGGGAAAAGAAGAAGGGAAAGGGCCAAGCCCTAGGGAAAAAGAGGAGGCAGGGTTAATTCGGTCTCAGCTAGGCCCGGTTCAATTTTTTTTTATTTTTTTAAAAAAATAAAAAATATATTCTAATAAGCCCTTTTAATGCAAATGCACCTAATGTCTATATGCCATATAATCAAATAGAAAATATTTTTTTTATGGGTTAAAAATTTAATTCCTAGTTTTTGTGCAATAATTTTTAATTAGGTAATTAAAATTTAGTTGTCAACACCGTTTATATTGTGTACCTAAGCTGCTGAATGTCATCTTTGAGTTAGCACTTGATTTTGTGTAGTTATATGTTTACTTGCTAATATTTAAGCACTTATAATTTCCTACGAAAGGACAATTACTTAAATTCATTCATGTTTAGATAGTAATGATAGTATCTTATAATTGAACCCACGGCTCACCTTTTCTAAGTAATGGGGAAGAATTCAATCCCTCGATTCGATCGGAGGCAAACATTTGAATTGCTTTATTTGTCGAAGATATTCGACCAACATTCTTATGAAGGGTACTGTCCTTGAATTGTTCTTCTAAACAGTTTGGGAAGGCGATTGGAATTTACATTATAAAGCATGAGCTTCTGTTTCTTGGAGATTGTCAGTGCTTATTTCCTCACTTTCTATAGGTACAAGGAGTCATTCTTATAGTGCTTTATTCTGGAGAAGTAGGGGGAAATGCTACTGAACTTTCTACAGAAATAGAAGACGTGACTTACAATGTAAACTTAACGCCTTCGTGAGTGGGAGATGGGACCACTACCTTGAAGGAAGTGAAGATAGGAGGTAACAATCTCAAATACTTGGATCATCTTTTGCGTAAGAAATCATGTTGAAATGTTTAATTACATATATAGACTTGTAAGTACGGAAAGAGGCTGGATGTTGAAGCTTTATAGGTTCTCTCATGGGTATCAAGTTGGGATCGAGTCGTTCATGGATGATGGATCAACTCATTGAGGCAAGGTTTGGAACCCTATTGCAAGAGGGATACCTCGCGAGCTAGGCTTCTAGAGACGAGGCCTTCTGAAGCCAAGTCAATTTTGGGCCACCAAACCCTGCAACTGATGAGAAGTCCCTATGGATCAAAGCGAATCGTGTATGTTGTCACACTCCCTACCTTCTAAGGGTGCCTGAAGGACGGGCCAGACGCAGCAGAACGGCGACCTGGGAGTGTCGTTCATGTAGAAATTCAATTTGGTTATCTTTGGATGAGGTAAGAGTCACATTTATATATGAAATGTATAAATAAAATATACCAGTATTGGACCTTTCATGGAGAGAGCATGCCTAAGGAGGCTATATTATCGATAGGAACTTACTCCCCAGGTCGTACGTTTTTTACAACCTCCTGAAATATCACATGGCACTCCAGAAGACATGGGGACATGCTGCATGATGTCCAACATGGCTTGTTCCAACCACCGTCCCCGGTGGTAATGAAAATCCCAATATCACAATAGGAGCACGGCCAAATGATGAGCTTAATATAGTCCAAGATGACAATTCTGAGAGACTATTCAGGGATGCCCACCACGGCGTGCATCCTGGTTGTGAAAAGTATATGGCAATACCGACTGTTCATTGAATTATTTCACTTGAAAACTATGCCAGTGGTCAAGTTTGACGATATACTTGAGTTATTGAAAGATCTATGACCTGGTGGCCAACTCCTTCCTGTAAACCATTATGAGGCAAAGAAAATTTTGAAGATACTCGGATTGGGAATAGAAGATTTGGGCTAGAAGTGTGAAAAGACACATGCTTGTCCATATGTTTGTGTCTTGTTCCACAAACAGACAAGAATTGAGACGAGTGTCCGAGATGCCAAACTTCTAGATGGAAGGAAAATCGTAACAAGGGAAAAAAGAAGAGAAAGAAGATTCGAATGAAAGCGTTGTAATACTTTCCAACTACTACCCGGTTGCATTAGCTGTTCATGTCCAAGCTCACCACACATGAAGCGGCAGCACAAGGAGGAGAACACGATGGGCAATGATGTCATGAGGCATCCGTTGGACGGTGAGGCGTGGAAACATTTCAGTCGAGAATTATGGAGTTTGATGTTGATGCACTCGATGTAAGGTTCGGATTGTTAACTGATGTTCAATTTGTATGGTAACTTACAGCATGTGGCCGGTGTTAGTTTATGCATACAACTTGCCGCCGTAGAAATGCATGAAGGTGCCACTCCTGGTAGAGATATGGATGTGTATCTGAACCGTTGTTTGATGAATTGAAGGTTCTATAGGAAGAGGGATTGTAACTTGTGATCAGGATGATACTTATTTGGACACTTCATGACTATCCCCCGTATTGGCAGATCAGGTTTAAACATGACAACAAAATTACTTTACATGACAATATTTGAATGCAACAATACACGACGGATCAAATTCGAAAGATGATAATGAGATGACATGACATGACATGATATCATTTGCAATGCAACATAGCATGGCAAAACAGATTCAATCCTTCAATCATCCAATCATCGAATAATCACATCATTACAACAAATCATTACATCATTCATTCATCGATTGGATTATCAAATCATTTAATCATTAATTGAATCATCAGTCAGTTAATCCACATGCAAATAGGGAAATCTGGGCGTTAAACGAAGACAAACCATGCAAGTTGGAAAATTTGGACATGAGTATAGCCCCCCTATTGCTTAAGAATTGACTAAAAAGTTTGACATCCATTTCGGAATGCACATTTTCATAGTTGTATCTTTTGAAAGTTGTTTCATCAGAAATTATCACACTTGTCCAAGTGTGTTTGGTGTTCGTTCTTAAACTTTCAAGAGAGAAAGGATCGCTTTACTACGTGACACCCATCAATTAGAACAGTCTTAGCGAAAAGGATGTAACTAAGCTAAGCCTTTGGGGCTTGAGAAACGAAAAGGGACACCCTCTTTTACTGGGAATTTATTCTAATGTTGCAAGTCACTAAATCCATCACCGTTTGTCCTCTCCAAACTGCATAGTTCATATCGTCAATGATAGTAGCATTCATTCTAGCTCGATTTTCAGTACAGCCAACATTGTAACGACCTAATTTATATCAAAGATTCAAAACAATCACTATGACGGCCTAATAACATGCATGATTCTCGCAGTATATCAGCAACATGACAATGTATTTTATGATTCGAGATTCAGCATTTTGATTGTCTAAAAACATGTTTTTTTTTCACTAGTCGACCTAGGGTTGTGCAACCCGGTCCGATTCTACCTAGGAACTGAAGTAGACCACCAATATAAACAAGTTCGGTTCCCGGCTCCAATGGAAACAAGTTCGGTTCACAATTACAAATTTTTGGAACCGATATTGTGTGGGTAAGTTCTAGAATCTAGGTGTTGAACTTACCCACCCACCCACTTGGGAACTGGTATTGTGCGAGCAAATTTGCAAATGAAAATTTCCTCACTAGAATCAGAAATTAGCGGTCCATTCTCTCGATAAGGTTAAGAGTCCATACTAGCTAAATTAATTGTGTACTTGATAAATGCTAGGGTTAATACCATGAAAAATCCTAAACTGGTACACTTGTGACAGATTTACCCCAAACAATTTTTTTTACCATAAAAAATCCCAAACTGATACATCTGTGATAATTTTACCCCGATCTATTTTTTTGACTATCAAAAACCCCAAACTGGTACACCTGTGACAATTTTATCCCGAACTAATTTTTTAATATTATTTTTTATTTTTTCGAATTTTTTTAGTTTTCTTTTCTTTTCTTTTTTCCTTCCTTTTCTTTTTTTTTTCTTCATCTTCAACCTCTGGCCGGTCGTCGGACCGAAGGCGGGGGCTGACAAAGTCAACCCCGCCGGTCACTGGTGAGGCCGACCTCGTTGGCAACTAGCAAGGTCGGCCTTGCCCCACCCCTGGCGAGGGGTTGTCCTTACCGTCGCTAGCGAGGTTCCACCTTGCCGCATCTAGGCAAGGCTAACCTCGCCAATTGCAGCAAGGTTGAACCTCACCAGCGACGGCGAGGACGACCCCTCGCCAGGGGTAGGCAAGGTCGACATCGCCAGTTGCCGGCGAGGTCGGCCTCGCCCAGCAATGGCGAGGTCGACCTCACCATCGGCCGGTGGGGCCGACCTCGCTAGCTAGAGGTTAAAGATGAAAGAAAAAAAAAGGAAAGGAAAGGAAAAAGATAAGATAAGAAAAACTAAAAAAATTCAAAATAATGAAAAATAATATTAAAAAATTAGTTCAAGATAAAATTGTCACAGGGGTATCAATTTGAGATTTTTGGTGGTCAAAAAAATAGTTCGAAATAAAATTATCATAGATGTATCAATTTATGATTTTTTATGGTCAAAAAAATAGTTTATGGTAAATCTGTCATAAATGTACCAGTTTAGGATTTTTCGTGGTATTAACCCTAAATGTTATATGAATACTACAGTTGCAGGTATTGATGAGATATCACCTCTAAGTTGTCCTTTGCATTTAATTGCAATTTAAGAATTATTTAAGGAAAATTTGAGCATGCACGGCCAGCAAAAAGGAATTTCTGTACAAGCGGTCCTATGTATCATTAATTTGAGAGTTTTAATTATATGCTCTCTGAGGTCGTCCCTCCCCTGTGGCCGATCGCCAGCCGTCGTCATGGCCGGCCACAGGCCAAAAATAAAGAAAGAAAAAAAAAGAAAAGAAATAGAGAAAAATATAAAAAAAATTAATTTCGATTTTTTAAAAAAATACATTTTTATAAAGAGTGAGAGAGTGTGTGTGGGCATAGTGGGTGGGATGAAAATGGGTTATAAACTTGACCCATTTAGACCCATTTATTTTAAGCTTTAAATTTTAAAACGCATTTAAGGTGGGCTCTTTAAAATCAAAGTGATCCATGTATGACTCTATATTTTTTAAATGGGTCATATATGGGTTTAAGACCCATCTTGACAAGTCTAGAGAGCGGCTAGGCACATGATTAGGTCTACTAATAGTGTATGGGACTCCACCTAAATCAACCATCTTATCCAATTCCAAAAAAATACAAGCCATTAAATCAAAAACCTACTTATAGGTACTCATTTTATATTGTAAGATGTTTCACAAAAGTTATTGACATATGTCGATGAAGTCAAAAATGTCTTAAACTGTTAAATATTCCGATAGTTAAATCTTTCACGGCATTTTACAAAAGTTTACGATATTTAGTCCAACACACTTCATAACACCATAAATATTTTGATATTTTTAATTTAGCACGATTTGCAAAGGCTTACAGAAATTTGTCGGAGCACGGTAGCGGAAGTTCTAAGTATTTAAAATCTTAATTTTTTTGCAGCATGTTTTATAAAGGCTTACAACATTTTGTCATAAAATAATCCAAAGTGCCGTAAATATATAAATATCCAATTTTTCATGAAGGCTCATAGCTTTTCGTAGTATTAGACGTCGTGGATAGTTTCATACCCTAATTTCCGATATTCTATGTTTTCCATAGGTTTACAACATTCCGTAGTAACGCAGCGCAAAAAATGTCATAAATCTTTAAATGCCCCTTTGTCAATTTTCAGAAAAACTTTAGGCTTCTATCACGTTATCTCCTTTTTGTCTCTTGGCTTTGGCCTATGATGATTTGGAATCTATCTTTTTTTCATATCAAATACATTGAAGACTTCATCAACCTTTTTATACTAGTATCTGAAACCAATTACAGTCTCGTCACGAGCTCCAAAAATTTTTATTACTTTTTCAAGCAAGAATTCTTGTTAAGTGTGGAGCCCTTACTATGTTTAAGATGCATCCAGATGATTCAAGAAAGCACTCCATTACTTATTTTTTGTGTGGAGATACGACGTTAGGGATGATATGTACCAAATGTTATCCCTCTCTTTAATTGCATAATGAGAAAGCCCACCTTTTAAATCGATTACGGATCAATCAAATATCCTCAAAAACTGCATGCGAGGTATAAGATTTTACTACAAAAAAACATCTTTTTTCCAACGAAATTTCTAACGAAAAATTCGGAAAAATTCGTTGGAAAACAAATTTCCAACGAATTTTCCAACGAAAAAAAATTCGTCAATAATTCTTCGTCGCAAATTTTTCCAATGAAAAATTTCAATTTTCGTTGGAAATTTGCGATGAAATTTTTTCGTTGGAAAATTCGTGGCTAAATTCGTTGGAAATACTACAAAAAAACAACCTTTTTCCAACAAAAAATTTGGAAATCCAACGAAATTTCCGACGGAATTTTTTCGTCGCAAAATTCGTAACTAAATTAGTCCCTAATTATTCATTGCAAAAATGTGGTAAAAAAAAATTTTTTATCATAAAATCGTGACAAAATTAGTTTCGTCGTGACAAAAATCGTGCGGGTGAGGGCCGGCCTCGCCGCCGACGAGGGCCGAGCTTGCCGGCCATGGCGAGCGCGACCCTCGCCATAACCGGCGAAGGCCAACCTCGTCTCCGGTGAGCTTGAAGTCGCCCAGATCTGGGCAACCTCGAGCTCGCCGGCCATGGTGAGCGTTCTGGGTTCTGGGCGACCTCGAGCTCGCCCAGATTTGGCCGAGTTATGGGCGACCTCGAGCTCACCAACCATGGGGAGCTCGGCCCTCGCCATGGCCGGCGAGGCCCAGCCTCGTCGAACTCGGCGGCGGACAAGGAAGGAAAGGAAGTGGAGCATGAACCGGGGGCTCTCGCGCCGGACAAGGTTGAACTCAGCGGACATGGACACGGACCCGGCGGCGGGGGAGCCGAGCGGGCCGGTGCCGGTCCTGACAATGAGGGAGAAGGGCTGGCGGAGTCATTAGGGCAGTAAGAGAGGCAGAGGGAAAGGCCGGAGCCGAAGGAGGTGCCGAGGTGGAGGGCGAGCTCCCGGGGCTTGTCGGCGACAGCGCCGGACTGGAAGGGGAGGCCGAGGATGCTAAGGGGGACCTTGGCGCGGATGAGGGGCTTCCGGTCCTCACGGAACTTGAGGGAGGCCTTCATCCTCCGCTAGGGTTTCTGGGGAAGGAGGATGGAAAATGGGTGGGGGGATTTTGGAGGAGATGGGAATTCGTTCTTGGGAGCATCCAAGGGGGTTCGGGTTTCAAAATTCGAATGGAGAAAAGATTTGATTTTTTCCTTTGGTGGGGTGACTTTTTCCTTCAGTGTGTACAATTTTCGTGGGAAAATTCGTTGGAAATTTCCAATGAATTTTCCCACGAATTTAAAAAATGCCGAATAATACCGGGTTTTTTTGAATTCGTCGCAAAATTCGTTGGAAATTTCCAATGAAAAATTTTTCATTGGAAATTTCCAACGAATTTTGAGACGAAAAATTTTTCGTTGGAAATTTCCAACGAATTTTGCGACGAAAAATTTTTAGTTGGAAATTTCCAACGAATTTTGCGACGAAAAATTTTTCATCGCTAATTTCCAATGAATTTTACTTTTCGTTGGAAAATTTGTCGTAGATTTGCGACAAAAAATTTTTCGTCGTAAATTTTCGTGGCAAAAATCCAGTTTTTTTGTAGTGTTTGAGCCAAATCTCAAGTTCGTGAACTAAATAATGGGATTTTTTTCTTTTCCAAATTCTCATTATTTATAAATTAATTTTCCCTAAAAGATGGCACTTTCAATCTTATTCACCTGTTAAGAGCATTTTGTGGCTTCGACCAAAAAAAAAGAGCATTTTCTGCATGGATTTTCTTAGTTTTTCAATTTTAACTATCTCACAAAATTTAAAGAAAATCTAGAAACTTGCCCTTTTGGATAGAGCAAAAAAAATTTCCCAGCGAAGGTTGCGTATTGTGTATGATCAAACAAAGTTTCCTAATTAATATAATTATTAATCATTAAATCATTATAGTTCAAGTTTATAAAATGAATGGATATTAATAAGAGGCCATTGTCTTTAAGACTATTATCAATTATTATTATTGTTAGTAACATAACAAAACTATAATTATGTTCAAACGATAGTATGGTATATAGTTATGAATAATGAATGATAAAATATAATATTATATAATCGTTGTTGTTAAATAGGATATTAAATATCTAATGTTGTATTTATCATAAAAAGTAAATTAATATATAACTAATGATATGATAATGTCATATGCGTATAGATGTAATATCTAATTTAATAATACCATTAAATTCGCTTGTAGGACAACTTAAATCATGGAATTAGATTAAAATTCATGATTTTGAGTTTTTAATTTCTTATAGATATCAATATCGATGTGATTTCAAGATGATAATCTAATATAAAATAAGATGTAAATTTTGATCAATTTGAATTTCATAAGAATTCAAATGAACCATTATAATCTATTAAGTTTACATATTTGTACGTGTATATCATAAATCAACTACTGTTTGTTAAAGATATTTTGACGACTTAAAAACAGGCTACTTTTTTTTTTATTAAAGTATAGATAATGCGTTATCAATTTATTAACAAAGAAATATTATAAGTATGTCTTCTAAATGTAGCTATAATATCTTATCTTATAGCATAGTAAGAACAATTCATGCCGCATAAAACATCTTGTGTATCATATTATGAAGGATATCGTATTAATCAACATTGCTTTACTTGTAGAGGAGTTGCCTCTTTTCTTTTTTCTTGTTTTTTTTTTGGTCGAAAGCTAGTTGCCTCTTTTCAAATAGCGACTTTTTTGAGAATTTTATATGGCTATTGTGTCATTATGAGAAACATTATTTAAGAATGTACAATACGCTTTTAAATTAAATAATTAATAGTTATATAATTAGGAAGCTTTATTTTATTATACACAATTTTCAACCATAGCCAAAAAAATCCTTTTTTTTGCAATCGAAAAAGCAAGTATTATATTTTATCTTAATAAATTGAGATATTAAAAATTGAAAGGTTAAGAAACGACACATAAATGCTGACAAGGTACAAAGTGCTTTCTTTTTTATGTCATAAGGTACAAAGTGAATTTTTTTTGTTCGAAGGTACAAAGTGCTTTCAATAGGTAAAAGATTGAAATTGCCCTCTTTTAAAGAAAAAAATTGTAAAGTACATGTGTAATTGCCTCCACTTAATAATGTGAGAGTAAAACATGTACCGTACTATCGTCAAGAATAAAATGATCGACTCTTGGTTATTATCAACAGGTAGTAGGATTTGTCGGTGAGAACAAAGCTGGATCAAAGCAAAGACAATAGATGAACAAAACAATTGACAACTCGAAGAGAATCGATCACTCGATGAAGTCATCGATAGTAGACATTATATAGAAGGTTCCGATGAGGACTTCATTAGTCAACGAGGTTCAACGACAATCATCCATTCCAAATTTTGCCAAGTGTTGGAGCTCAAACCCAAAGCAATAGATTTTTTAAATCTTTTTTTCCTTTTTTTGTTTTCTTTCTTTTTTTTTTTCTTTCCTTCTTCCCTTGACTAGTGAGGGTGAGGTCGAGCCTTACCATGGTTGGGCATGGCTCCTTGCCCACGGTAGTGAGGTGAGCTCGACCTCGCTGGCCCTTGCCTCGGACCAGTCGCCGGACCTCAGTTACCAACCGTAGGAAGAAAGAAATGAATGAAAAAAAAAAGAAAATAAACAAATAATAGAAAAAAATTATGAAAAATTCTCCATGTCAGTGCTGGTCGTTGGCCCATGCCACGTAAGATGGCCGACGGTCATGTCAACGCAGGCTAGCCAAAATTAGCCGAATGGACTGAATTTGTACAAATACAAAAGGATTAGGACTTAATTGGCAAAAAAAAAGTTTACAATTGAATTGATATAATTGCAATATGTTTATAACTAGTTTGGTAATTTTACATGTATTTTTGGTAAAATTACCAAGTATAAAATTACCTACTATCATTTCCGGTGGAATTACTATAGTATTGAAAGAGTCCCGGATACTTACTCCGTGGCCAAGTAAAATAAATAATTAAGAAAAGAACTTCTTTTTCTAGACATCAGATTTGAGGACTTGATCACACACTTGATTATTTCTCCCGGGTACCTAAAGCGAAAAGAGGAAAGAAGAATGATGGCGACGAATTCATCAAAGGTGGGGCGGCGTGGAAACCCGTAGAGCCTCAACAAACACTTTTAATGGGGAAGCCACCGGTCCTCTTCCAATCGAAGCTGCTCTGTTTCTCCCTGCTCTACCTCTTGGCCACCCTCTTCCTGGCCCTCTACACCTCCCTCTCCCCGGCCAAATGCCTCCTCCGATCCTCCCCCTTCGATCCCCTCCAGTCCCCTCTCTTCTCTTACCCTCCCTCCTACGGTGAGCACAAGTACGCCCTCCCCGCCGCCCGCCCCTCCTGCTCCTCCCCTGTCCTCTTCTCAGGTCGCCTCTTCGAAATCCCTTTTCTGGGTTTGGCCTTTTCCCGATAGGAAACTGCGGTCGTTTCGTCCTCGTCACCGGCTGATCTCGTGTTTTCTCCCTCTTTGGTGGATCAGATTATTCGGAAGCGGTCAAGGAGATCAGAGATTTGTGCGCGAATTCTTCGTGGTCGTCACCTCTGCAGCCGCCTCCCCTGAGGTACAAGCAGGGCGGAGATGATAACTTCGGCGGGACGTTCAGCGACCGAGAGCGGTTTTCTTATTTTGATCACCGGAACAAAAGCGTCGAAGTCCCCTGTGGATTCTTTAAGGAATTCCCAATCGGCATGGACGGTGAGTCTTGGCCAGCAATTATGGGAAATTTTCTTTTCCTCTTTTGTTTTTCTTTTGGTTCTTTGCTCCTCTGTTTTGGTACCCTGTTCCTTCTTGAATTCTGTTGGCCCAGATGCACAAAATGAGGAAAACGGGTTCAGAAAATTCAGTGGATTCTGTTGTGCTGCGTTGTTGGTTTCTACTGCTTCTTTACATCCATTGATATCGGTCCGAATCGTTTCATTCATAATTTCCAAATCGAAACTGAGTTACCGAATTCTGCAGCAAGAATCGAATTTTATCGGGTTCGAATTGATTTCCTTCCTTTTGTCTCGCGTGGGAATTTAGATAGGCAGGCCATGGAGAAATGCGGCGGAGTGGTCGTTGCCTCCGCCATATTCAACGACCACGACAAGATCCGTCAGCCCAGAGGGCTCGGATCCCAAACCCTCGCCAGCGTATGCTTCTTCGTGTTCGTCGACAGCGCCACCACGAAAGTCCTCGAGAACCACAACTTGATCTCACCGAACTTGAGAGCAGCGCGCAGGATCGGAGCGTGGAGGATTGTGGAAGTGGCGGGCGAGCGCCTGTACGGGAACCCGGCGATGAATGGGGTGATCCCGAAGCACCTGGCGCACAGGTTGTTCCCGAACTCGAAATTCAGCGTATGGATCGACGCGAAGCTGCAGATGGTGGTCGACCCGGTCCTGCTGGTCCACTCGCTGCTCGTGAGGGAGGGCGCGGACATGGCAGTGTCGAAGCATCCATACTACGTGCACACCATGGAAGAGGCCATGGCCACCGCAAGGTGGAAGAAGTGGTGGGACGTGGATTCGCTGAAGAAGCAAATGGAGACTTACTGCGAGAATGGGCTTCAACCATGGTCGCACGACAAGCTTCCATATACTTCAGGTACATTACCTCCTCCGTTTAATTCACGAAAAATCAATACTTTTAAAAATGAAAAATTCCTAATCTTGATTTTATATAATGTTTACGAAAATGAATTGGAAATTTTTCCTAATTTTTTTTTAAAGAAATTTCCGAGAAGCTTGCTCTAGAAAAGTCCAAGAGAGAGGAATATATTAAAGTCGACAACTGGAAATGGTACTTAGCCAAAAAGCGCCCAGCAAGCCACAGAACTAACTTGTTTCATGACGGGCATCAAGGGTTGGTTTCAAGAAAAATCAATAATTTATGAAATATTTTGCTAAAAATAATTGTTTGCATGTTTGGAAAAATTAATTAGTGGAATATATATTCACTATCAATGATAATCAATGCCTAGACATTTTCGTCAACGATGACTTGGTGTGTCTACTGTTGTTGGGGCTAACAACGCGAAAATTGGGCTAACAATTTCAAAATGAAAGAAGGAAAACAAAATAAAGTACTTAGAGGGTCTTGAACGTCTAGTGAGAGTTCAAGTCAAACTAAAATACCCAATTAGAAAACAAGTAGGGAAGCAGGCAAGGGTTGCTAGGAGTTGTCATTAGTAATCCCTAATCAGAACAAAAAAAAATGATGCATTACGCATGTAAGCAAAAACTATCTCCATCATAAAAACAAGGAACACAAATTAATGAATTCCCAATACACTCGTACGTTGAGCTCAAGCCATGTTTGCCAGAGCTTATAGCTCGAGCCCGTGATCTTGGCCATCGGAGCTCGAAGCTCGTGGCCATGGCCACCACATCTAAGTGTCTCGAGCAAGGGAAGGGGGTTAACGGTAGAGGTGGATAGGCGAGTTAGCCACGGCATTATTCTATAAAGAAAAGAAAAAGTTAGATTGATATATAGCCAATGCAATTGTAAACGTAGGATTGATCCAACTTGATTTTATAAAAAAAAAAAAACTTGCCACATGCATTGCTCCGGAAAGAACCTCTTTGATGTGTCGTCCTCAGTTAGTTGCTGGTCTCGGTGTCTTTTAGGATTGTAATCGAACCTACCGGACCGTCACACTCTAGACCGGTTTGAATGTCTTCACCATCTTTTCTTATTATTTTCTTCATTTGGTCAACGCTGTTGTGCTCTAGAAAAGCCTGGCTTTTGTTTGGAAGCACAAAGTGTGGAAGGTGAAGAAAAACCTTGGTGAAAAATTTCGAGGTGGATTAAAAAAAATTAGGTGAAGAAGGGATTAAGAAATAAAGGGGAAAGTATATTTATATACAGCAGCCAATTTAATCCTCAAACTTTTCAATTTAGTGTATTTAGTCATAAATCTTTTGACGGACATTGCGTAGCATAGGACGGTTGGCATCCACACCGGTGTTTTTTGGTCAAAATTGGCAAGAAGGATTACATTGGCAAATCGTTCAATAATTTAGATTAATTAAATTGACGGAATTAAAAATTTTAAAACTGAATCTATACAATAGATCTAGGACTTTTTAAACAATCATCCCAGAGAAGATATAAGAACGTAATCTCATTTGATATAGTAAATTTGAAAACAACCATGTTAATTACACGTGAGCAAAATAATTTATAGTCTCCCTTTTATACACCAAATCTTAAGTAACTTTTTTATTAAAAATTATTTTTACCAAGAATGACCATAAGTGTGAAATTTGGGTGTACAAGGGCATTTTTGCAAAACCAGCATATTACAAAGCTTTTCTTCTCAGTTTTGGAGGGCAGGACAACAATGGCGGGACCCAGATAATTTGCTTTACACCCCAAATTTTTACCATATTACTCTCTAGGCCAAATGTGGGGATGCTTTACGTTGTGTTGAAGTTACGTTCTATTGTGCTCTACAAGATGACATGACGTCCCTATCTTGGAATTATCTCGAATTGGAAATGTTCAAACTGTTCATTTTGGAAACTACGAAATCTGAATTAGTGGATAAAGAAGTCACTCATTATACAAAAAAATAATTACTTAGCTATACTATTATTTTAAAAACAAAGAGGACCTCCTACTTTGAAGGGATCGCAATCTTCATTGTTTTTCCTTAGAATGTCCTCAATTACGTATCTTATAGATTTTTAATCAACGGGTAAATGTGTAAATTCATAATTCTACCTTGCACATATTCTTTTTTCATTCAACTTCACCAGAGGAAAAAAAAGGTTAAATGTATTTGTCTCTTTCCAGACATTTGCAAATTATTGTACCAGTAGTGCTTCATTCATTGATTAATAAAAAGTTCATAACTTGAAGACATGAAATTCAAATTTGAGTAATGCTAAAGATACAACAATTTTTTACTAAATTTTTCTGAACGAACTGACTTGAGGGTTGGCAAGATTCTATTGAGAACCAACCAATTTAAGGATGGGTCATGCTTGCCTAAAGTTCCAATGGGAGTATTGGGAAGCCACTTAATATATAAGTTTCCAAACCAAAAATAAATAAATTTGAGTAAAAAATCTAAGTACCCTTATATTGATCAAGCAAATTATTCTTGAATAGCCAGGAATAGACTGTGGGCAGAGAGAGTGTCCATGCAATAATTTGTCCTTTCGATGGTCCATCCACATGCAAGTGATTATAGATGTGGACTCTACCATTAGACAATTGGGTAGTTAAACTATCAATTAACCCATTTAATAGCCTCGTGAGTGGTTCAATAATATTTGTAGGGACCCAATTCGAAAATAGGCATTGGCTGTTTGTAATGTTGGTGCTATTCTCCCTTAATCACTAATAAATATGAATGATTGCTGGTTTTTCAACTAGTATATGTGTATGTATGTGTGCACGTCCCTGCGCGCATGCGCAGGTGAAATTGATAAGACACCAATGATCCTTCTTAACGTGCAAGTCCCTTTAATTCAAATTTTTTTAGAATGTATTGCATATATAATTATGAGACGAATGTTCATGTTTTTACACTCCTCATATGTTAATCACAGATGGACTCATGGAATTTTTTACTTAATACATATCGCTTTTTCTGTAAAATTGACGACCGCAATAAATTGATATTGCTCTTGTTATTTTAGAATGTAAAATTACCACACCTTACTATGTTGTGGTCAAACCATGAAAGCGAGAGATAGAATAATATTGGGGTCCTATACAATTTGTCCTTTAGTAGCGTGAAGATGCCAAGAGCCCGTCAAACATCGCATTCGAGTAGGAACAATTATAAGCAAGTCATTTACATTCTTCTGCATTTAGGAGATTGAACCGTAACTATTTTGTACTTTCTGCTCCCGGAATACAAGGCTATTTCCAATTCATGAAACTCTTTAACTAAAAGCTCTAGCATTTATTGCAGATGTGCCGGACAGCGCCCTGATTTTGAGGCGACACATTCCGGCCAGCAACCTCTTCTCGTGCCTCTTGTTCAACGAGCTGGACGCATTCAATCCGAGGGATCAACTGGCCTTTGCGTATGTGAGGGACCTCATGAGCCCGAAGCCGAAGCTCCACATGTTCGACGTGGAGGTGTTCGAGCAAGTCGTGCTGGAGTACAGGCACAACCTGAAGCGCGGCGGTGGGGCCACCGGGGGCCACGGAGGACGAAGAGGGCGGGCTCTCCAGAGTTGTTGGGGAACGGCAGTTTTGGTGGCGGGTGTGAGAAGTATCTGCAGGAGATGTGGGCGTGAATCCTATTGTTAATTCTCTCCAACTGATAACGTTGGAAAACAAACGAAAGGTGATCAGCCCAACCGCATTTCGCAGGCGAAAAGCTGCCAGGAGATCACAGGTTGTCAGGCATATTCATGCTGTGCTCGTGCTCTCCCCATTCATTGTCGTGCTGGAAAGTCTGGGAACAGGAACGGTGATGCGCCACGTGTCACAAATTGCATGAACTTTATGTTTTCGTCTTTTGGGTTTTGCCCGGTGAAAAAGGGCAAAAAGAGGGTTCAAAGGGAGTGAGGGGAAATTTTGTGCTGTCTGATTTAGAGAGGTATGAAGAATTTATGCTGTTTGATTAGGGATAGTCAAGTTTATACAAAGACCATGTGGTTTCATAAGCATGGTTATCAAATTTGATGTAATCTTTCCCACGATTTGATAAATAAGATTCGATTCATTTAATTGAAGTCGTCAGCCAAAAAATCAAGGAAATGCAAGTATCTTCCATCTTGATTTTGCATTATTCAAAAAAGCGGATAAGAGAGGACTATAGTTAAACAGAAATCTCAATTGCCTGATGCTAATGTAGGGGGCTCTGCTTTTGCACATCCGGTTCATCCAAAACAGCGCCAACAAAGTAGAGGGCGTATTAGGGTGAGGTATGCATCCAACTTGGCTCGGGCTGATTCCACTGGTGGGGGATCAGCAAGCCACCAGCAAGGCAGAGCCTTGGAAAGGCAAAGCCAAAATTATGGGCAATCACCAGCTAAAGTTCCTTCCCGGGAACCAATTCCGCAGACTATCCAAAGATCTTGGGTGGCTGTGGCAAAATCTACAGAGAAAGGCTACAATCTCTCTTTCATCCCACCTACTATTGTAGATGGGAAACCAATTGTTAGAATTTTTCCGGAGATTCTTAGAGACACGAACCCAAAATGGCAGGAATGCATGGTGGGCTATTTTGTTGGAAAGAAACTCCCATTCAAGATGACTGAATCTGCAATCAAAAACATTTGGGGAGCACAAGTGGTGGATGTTCTTGCAAATGGAGATGGCTTTTTCTTCTTCCATATCTCAGACAGCACCTTTCGCTGGAAAATATTCGACAGCGGTCCTCTAACGATTCTTAGAGTTCCCATGATCCTGCAGCAATGGCATCCGAATCTCAAGATGCAGAAAGACCAGCATGAGTCTCTCCCCATTTAGGTCAAGCTGAGAAACATCCCCTATGCCCTTTGGTCCTCATCTAGCATCAGCGCCGTGGCTAGTGCCATTGGCAAGCCCCTATATGTTGATGTCCAAACTGAGAAGATGAGGACGATCTCATTTGCCCGAGTTAACATCCAGATCAAAGCAACTCAAAAGCTAATCGACTCAGTTGACGTCATTCTCAATGATGATACCTGGTCCATTAAGATTGAGTATGAATGGCGACCTATAGCTTGCTCGACATGTGGAACGTTTGGCCACAAGTGTGCACTTCCCAGACAAGATGTTTCTAGTATTCAGAAGCTTTCGGCTCAAGTTTTTCAGACAAAGGATGACCCTACTCCAGGCGAAGGTAAATGGGAAACTATTGGCAAGAGACAAGCTAGGGTGCAATTAAAAGGCTCCGCTAAGGCATCTTCCTCAAACCAAGGACAGAGTTCCCTTTTCCCCAGGAACATTGTTGCCCCATTGTCTTCTCAGCCTCCTCCCAATCCAACTTTGAACTCCCCCGCTTCTTCGGACGATCTCGCTGATTCAGAGGAATCTGAAGCAGGTACAGCCAGTGATGTGGATAGCGATGCAGACGATGATTCCCCATCGCATTCCCCTATCCCTCAACCAGGAGCCCCTCAAGCTCCTCCCATGCCTGAATCGATGGTGCATGTTCCTCGAAGTAGTCCTAATTCATCTAAGAAGGCCAACCCTAAAGCTCGAAAACAGGGTCGCCCTAAGAAGAGGTAACCTCGCCTCTTCCTGAACATATGATTTTTGCCGTCTAGAATATTAGGGGCCTTATGGCCCCCTTGAAACAGGCTAAAATTAGATCATTAGTTAGATCTAAAAACCTTTTTTGCATTGGGATCCTGGAAACTAAGGTCAACCCAAACTCTTATGATGCCATCTCGATCGGGCTACTTCCGGGTTGGTCTTGGACATCTAATTATAATTCCTCTTCCCGGGGTAGAATTTGGATTGGCTGGGACCCTCGAGTGGTACAAATAGATGTTCTCTCGGAATCCTCTCAGACTATGCACTTGGGCATGTGTATGTTGGCAATGAACATCTTTTTTCATGTGTCTATAATTTATGGTGAGCATACTTTTACTACTTGTCGGGCCCTCTGGACTAATCTTGTTCAGACAAGTATGACTCTTGCTGATGAGCCTTGGCTAGTGGCTGGTGACTTCAATGCCATTCGGGACCACTCGGATAGAATGGGCAGCTCCAATGCTTGGATCCTAGCTTTTGATGAACTTGCATTGTGTTTAGATCAAGCTGGATTAGATGATCTTAGATATGTTGGCAATTGCTTTACTTGATCGACATCTTCTGGTGCATCCCGTAAACAGAGAAAGATTGATAGAGCTCTTGTCAATGATAAGTGGAGTAGCACCTTCTCCTATTCAGAGGCTTCCTTTTTGGCTCCAGGAGTGTCTGATCACACTCCAATGATCGTTCGGATTATGATTCCATCTCCGTCCAGGAAGCCCTTCAAGTTTTTTAATTATTGGGTGTCTCACCCTTCCTTTCGGTCTATTGTTTCCCAGACATGGGAATCCCGGATCACCGAAACTCCTATGTTCATCTTGTACCGCAAGCTGAAGATACTCAAAGTAAGACTCAAACAGCTTAATAAGGACTCGTTTGTTATTGACCCCTTAAACCTGTCCCTAGCTAAGTTGGAGAAGGATCAGCTTCAGGAATTCGCGGCCCTTAGGCTCCAGGAGGAATCGTTCTTTAAACAAAAATCCATGATCAAATGGCTGAAGAAAGGTGATAGGAATACCAAGTATTTCCACCATTGTGTCAATAGAAGACATATCCTTAACCGTATAATCTCGGTTTCAGATGACAATAGAGCTACCCTTACTGATCCAACTCTTGTCCACAAACATATTGTTAATCACTTCTAGGATTTACTTGCTCCCAACTCTTCGTGTGAGCTGCCTTCTTCCTTGGATATGCAGGAAGTGATTGGTCGGTCACTCACTGAGGACCAGATACAGTTTCTTACCCGACAGGTCACTGAATTGGAAATTAAAAACACATTCTTCTCCCTTCCTAAGGGCAAAGCCCCGAGACCGGATGGGTGTAAAGTGGAATTCTTTCTAGAATCTTGGGAAATAGTTGGACCTTCGGTCATAGTGACGATTAATGATTTTTTCATTTCTGGCTCCCTTCTTAAGGAGACCAATGCCACCATCCTTACATTGGTGCCTAAGGTTCCCAATGCTTCGGCCTTGAATGACTTTAGGCCTATTGCTTGTTGCAATACGATTTACAAGTGCATTACCAAGATACTAGCTAACAGAATTGCATCGGTTTTGCCTTTGATAATTAGCCCTCCGCAGAATGCGTTCGCTTAAAAAACAGAGAATATGGGACAACATACTTATTGCCCAAGAGTTGTTTGCCGAATTCCATGACCAACCTTATTCGCCCAAGTGTGCTATCAAGGTAGATTTTCAAAGGCATACGATATTGTTGACTAGGGTTTCTTGCAACAAACCTTACAAGCATTTGGATTTTCTCAAGTGTTTATCAAGCTCCTAATGGAGTGTGTAACCACCCCGAAGTTCTTGGTTGCCATCAATGGGACTCTCAATGGTTTCTTCTCTAGTGGTAGAGGCATACACCAAGGGGACCCCATTTCTCCTTACTTATTTACACTAGTTATGTAAGTATTCACCGGCATTCTCAATGCTCAAACTCAACTCCCAGGCTTCAAATTTTTCTGGCGGTGTAAGGCAACCAGACTTACGCATTTATTTTTTGCCGATGATGTCCTCTTGTTCACGGAAGCAAACTTGGTATCGACCGCACTTCTGAAGGACGCCCTTGACCAGTTCTCTTGGTGGTCAAGTCTCCAGCCGAATGTCAACAAGAGCGAAATCTTCTTCTCGGGAGGGACACCCCAATTGCGGGACCAAATACTGCAATCTTTCGGTTACCATGAAAGTACATTACCTTTTCGATATCTTGGTGTTCCTATATCTACCTCTAGGTTGAGTAAGGCCGATTGTACATTGCTTGTCAATTTCATTACGGCTCGCGCTCGATCCTGGGCCCATCGGTTTCTCTCTTTTGCAGGATGCCTATAGCTGATTAAATCTGTTCTCCACACCATACATGTTTTTTGGGCTTCCATTTTCACCCACCCCCATTCGGTCATAACGAGGATAGAACTGATTCTCAGACAGTTCCTTTGGAAAGGTCCAGATTTAGGGGTTAGTGGGGCCAAGGTATCCTGGAGTCGGGTATGCCTTCCCAAGCAAAAAGGCGGATTGGGCATTCGTAGGCTCATTGATTGCAATCAAGTGGCTATGCTCAAACATATTTGGATCCTCTTCACAGACAAAGAATCCCTATGGTGTAAATGGATTCACTCAAATTTCCTCAAATCAAAAAATTTCTGGGTTGTGTCCAAACCGACATTCTACTCCTGGATGTGGAAAAAGATACTGGATTTACGCCTGACATTCCAATTGCAATTCAAATGGCAAATAGGTTATGGCAAGACCGCTTCTTTCTGGTTTGATTCTTGGCATCCAAAAGGCCCACTTCATTTGATTTTCTCGGATAGGGATATTTTCTATTTGGGTATCCCACGCTCGGCCTCAGTTTGTCAGTTCCTTTCTTCGGATTGGCACCATTTGAATGTATTGCAATCATTCAACTCTTGGGCATCTCCTCTCCCAATACTTAATACTGATGCACCAGACCACTTTGTCTGGCTCGGACATTCGTCTGGTATTTTCTCTATTACCTCGGCTTGGGAATTGGTTCGGGCAAGAGGACAAGCGATTTTCTGGGACACCTTCATCTGGGACTATCATATTGTACCGCGCTATGGTTTTTTGATGTGGTTGATGACCATTAATAGGCTTCCCACGCAAGTATTCCTTCTGAACTATCATAGAGTATCTGAAGGTCTATACGCCTTCTGTCACATTAGACTTGATTCAGTCGACCATCTATTCTTTGGATGCAATGTTACGGGCTTCCTAGCGCAATATTGGGCTTCTAATTATCATCTTTCATGGCGTAATGGGTCCTGGAAAGAGAACCTCTGATGGGGTATGCGTTTCATTGGTGGAGATAGCTTTTATCACCGTATCTCTCGATTTGCTCTTGGGGCATTGTGCCATCTCATTTGGGTTGAACGGAATAATATCCTTTTCAGATATAGTACCCTTTTTATGCCTGCTCTCCACAATCATCTTGCCAAGGTAGTTAGAGACAAAGGCCTTTCTCTCAAGCCGGTTCAAGACCATCCTCGGAACAGAAGGATTCAAGCCAGTTGGGGCATATCTGATTCTATATTCAGCTGACCCTCTTTTGTAGTCTTTGTTAGTGTTTTATGTTGGCTGCCGGGTAGCTTTCTCTGTATAGCGCTTCGTGTGCTTCCTTTGTTTGCCGCAACACCTTTCTACCTGTCGAGACACCTTTGTCTCTTCAGGTACGAGGTTTTTGTGTTCGGCCTCACTTGCTGTAAAATGCGCGTTGAAAAGTTATATACTATTTACTTTAACCAAACAAAAATGAATGTCCATAAGCAATAGTCCTCTTAAAATTGGACCTCACAAAAATCATTTTGCATTTGAAATAATGTAGCATACATTACTACTGTAAAAGTATTTCTCTGCAAGCAATCTTATCCAACCTTGACTTTATGGTTAGTGAACGAGCCAAAAGTTAAAATCTGAAAATTAATGGTGGATAAAACCGTATGTGTAAATATTATCTGCATGTTTAGAAAAATTAGTCAGCGGAATATATTTTCACTGTCAATGACAAATCCATACCTAGAAATTTTCGTTCTTGATGACTCTGATGTGTCTACTGTTGTTGAGGATAACGATACAAAAACCGGGCTAACAATTTCAAAATGAAAGAAGGAAAACAAAATAAAGTACCTAGAGGGTCTTAAACGTCTAGCGAGAGAGTTCAAGTCAAACTAATATACCCAATTAGAAAATAAGTAGGGAAGCAATCAAGGGGTGCTAGGAGGTGTCTTTAGTAATCCCTACTCATAACAAATAAAAATTATGCACTGCACTTGTAAGAAAACCGATCCACATCATAGGGAAAAAGAAACACGAATTAATGTTGTTAGAAATCCCGAATACACTCCAACACTGTATTGCAAGCTTAAGCTGGAAAGTTACGGTCGATTGATCATCATGGCCGATCATAGTTGACATCGTAACGACGAGGGTTATCAACCTGACTCCTCCCAGCTTGAGCTCGCACCATGCTCGCGCTAGATTTGGCATCTCGCGGGCATGGCCGCACTAAATCTTAGCTCTCACCATGATTGCTGGAGCTCAAAGCTCGAGCTCATGGCCATGGCCATCGGAGCTCACGACCATGGACGCCACATACGGCGTCTCACGGCAAGGGAAGGGGTTAGCGGTAGTGGCGGAGAGGCGAGTTGACTACAGCGACAGGGAGGGAAGGGCTTAGCAATTATACAATCACGGTTAACCTAACTTGATTTTATTAAGAAAAACTTGCCACATGCATTGTTTTGGAAAGAACCTACCGGACCGTCACCGTCTAGACCGGCTTGAATGTTTTCTCCATTTTTTCTTATTATTATTTTCTTCATTTGGTCAACGCTGTTGTGCTCTAGAAAAGCATGGCTTTTGTTTGGAAGCGCGAAGTGTGGGAGGTGAAGAAAAACCTTGGTGAACAATTTCGAGGTGGATTAAAAAAAAATGAAGAAGGGATTAAGAAATATAGGGGAAAGTATATATTTATATACATCGGCCAATTTAATTGTAAACTTTTTAATTTGATCAATTTAGTCCTAAACCCTTTGACGATCTTACGTGGCTTTAGATGGTCAACTTCTACGTAAGCGTTTTTCAGTCAAAATTGGCCAGAATGACTATATTGGCAAATTATTCAAAGGTTTAGGACTAAACTGGCCGAATTGAAAAGTTTAAGAATGAATCGGCCGCCGTGCAATAGATGTAGAACTTTTTGGACAATTTTCCCACGGAAAATATTAGTACGTAATCTCGTCCGTTTTAATAATTTTGAAAACAACCATGTTAACTACACATGAGCAAGATAAATTATAGTCTTCCTTTTATACACCAAATCTTAAGTAAAAAATTTTATTGAAAGTTATTTTTACTAAGAACGAACGTGCCTATGAAAAGGACAAATAGGTGCGAAATTAGGGAGTACAAGGACATTTCTGCAAATTCAGCATACAGCTTTTCTTCTCAGTTTTGGTGTGAACAATAGTGACGGGACCCAGATATTTTGTTTTTACACCCCAAATCTTTAACAAATTATTCTCTAGGCCAAATTTGTGGATGCTCTACGTTGCGTTGAAGCTACGTTCTATTGTGCCCTGCAAGATGACATGTCCCCATCTTGGAATTATTTCAAACTGGAATTGTTGAGGATTGGAAATTTCCACATTGTTCTTTTGGAATCTACGAAATCTTACTTAGTAGATAAAGAAGTCGCCCATTATACAAAAACTAATTACTTATCTATACTATTATTTTTTAAAAAAAAAGTGACCTCTTATTTTTAAGAGATTGCAGTCTTTATATTTTCTTAGAATATCCTCATTTATTCTTGAATAGCCAGGAATAGGCCGTAGGCAGAGAGAGTGTCCATGCAATGATTTGTCCTTTTGCTGGTCCACCCACATGCAAGTGATTATAGATATGGACTCTTACAATAGATTATTGGGTAGTTGAACTATCAATTATGGGTTAACCCATTAAATAGCCTGATATATGTGGTTAAAAATATTTATAAAAACCCAATTCAAAAATGGGTATTGGCCGTTTGCAATGTAGGTGCTTTTCTCCCATAATTACTGATTATATGAATGATTTTTGGTGTTTCAACTAGTATACGTGTACACATGCGTGTGAGTCCGCGCGTGCGTCTCCGGGTGAAATTGGTAAGGCACCTATGATCCTTATAGTGCGATCCGCTTCAGTTCAATTTTTTTAAAGTGTATCGCACATATAATTATGAGTCTACTGTCCCAACTGTCCACGTCTTTGCACTCTTATGTGATTCACAAATGAATTCCAGGGGCCGATAATATTTTTAGGAACCCAATTCAAAAATAGAGGGATAAGTACACTAAGAATACCATAACTTTCGTACGGCGCTCACTTGAGTACCATAACTTTTTTTTCACTCACTTGAGCATCATAAATTTGAAAAAACGATCATTTAAGTGCCATCAACGATTTGCCTCGCCGGAAAATCCAACATGGATGTCAGTCGTCCTACTTAACATTACCGATGTTGACATGAAAATTTAATAAAAAATTCAAAAATAAAAAAATTCCACATCTGAATGGAAAATTAATAAAAAAAATCCACATAGGACAATTTGCCAAGAATGGCACTCAAATGATCGATTTTACTTCGATATAGCACTCCTACTGTCGTTATCCCAAATATTTTTATTTATGAGTGAAAAGGTTGGGGAAGGCCAATCAATGCAGTTGTCCCACTAAATTTTACCATAAGGTTCCCACATAGGCAAATGTCTTGCTTTAATTAATTATTTATAAGATATATTAATAGAAGGGGTACCACGAAAAATCCCAAACTGATACACATATGACAATTTTACTCCGAACTAATTTTTTGACCACTAAAAACCCCTGAATTGGTACACTTGTAATAAATTTACCCCCGAATTATTTTTATTTATCACCAAAAACCCTACACTAGTACACTAATGATAATTTTCTCCCGAACAAATTTTTTAACCATCAAAAATCCAAAACTGGTATACCTGTACAATTTTACCCCAAACTAATTTTGTTTACCACTAAAAACCCCGAACTAGTAAATTTGATTAATAGTAAACACCAAAAACCCTCCATTAGTATATATTAAATTGGATTAATATCACGAAAAACCACAAATTAGTAAACTTATGACAAACAGAGGGGTAAAATCCCAAACCGGTATACTCATCAACTACCACGTGTCATCAAACTTAACAATTTGACAATACAATTTAACAAAAACTAACAGAGGGTAAATTTATCATAGATGTACTAGCTTGGGATTTTTGGTGGTCAAAAAATTAGTTTGAAGTAAAATTATAACAAATGTACCAGTGTGGGGTTTTTGGTGATCAAAAAAATAGTTCATGGTAAAATTGTCACCGTGTATCAGTTTGAAGTTTTTTGTATTCAAAAAATAGTTTATGATAAATTTGTCACAGGTGTACCAGTTTGGAGTTTTCCATGGTATCAACCCTTAATAGAAGCGGGGACCATATATATAAAAAAAAAAATAGGTACTTCTCATGAAACAGGCCTATTGCATATATAATCCAAAATATTTTAAGGGTGTGTTTGTTTGAGGGAAAGTATTTTTCGAGAATACATTTTTCGGACTTTCACCTATTTAGTTCACCGAAAATGGTAAGTCAATAAAAAAAACACTTTCTGGTCAAGGAAAATATTCGTGTATAAAATTAGGAAAGTAAATTCCCCAATCTAAGAAAGTGAAAATACTTTCCGGAATTGCTCATCTTGAATTTTTCAATATATTTTCTTTCTTTTTTTCTTTTCTTTTATAGGCCGGCAATTTGAAATAATTTAAAATATACAATATTTTTTTTAGAATTTTCACCATCAGATTTTTTCACCAAACAACTAAAAATACTTTTCAAGTCTTTTATAAGTTTTAGCCAAACACTGAAAAATGAACTCATTTTCCTGGAAAATGACTTTCTAGAAAGTATTTTCCGAAAATGGTACATTTTTCGCGAAACAAATATGTCCTAAAATATCATCAAAAAAATTATCATGTACTAGTATTAATTATAAATTACATCATTTGCCTATTATTTTTACGGCCCTTGACTCTAAAAACCCATCATACACTCTCCTTATTTTACTCGCATCAACTCAGATATAAATAAGTAGGTTAAGTTTAACATTTAAACGAGCAATTATGTTAAAAGGATAAACACATAAAAGCCTTTTTCCATCCATTTTTTGACTTCCAACGCCCCTGATTACCTTAAATTGACCATAATATCTCTTCCAAGTCCCAAATTTAAATTATTTTTTGACTTTCTTTTCTTTTCTTTTCTTTTCTTTGAAAATTCCGATGCATTTAGAATTGACAAAAAAAATATGTATTTGCCAATGATTTGATTTGATTGTCTTATAATGCAATTACAATTGTCATAATTTTCTTGTCAATAGCTTAATTTTCACTTAATCAGCCTTACTATTGAGTTTTATCAATACAGTCCTAAACTTTTGGGCGATATTTCAATGTATTCTTTCCCACCAATTGCCACAAAAATTGCTGACATGGCGTTTAGTCATCGCTAGTCATCCTATGTGGCATGCTAACGTGGGCAATTTGTTGATTTCCATATCACAATTTGCAACGACAATTGGCAAGAAAGACAACATTTAAATATCGTGCAAATGTGTAATATGATATTGATAAAATTGGGAAGTTAAAGTTTAATTGACATATGTACAATAAGTTTAGAACTAAATTGATAATTTTTTCAAATATTTAAATAATCACTCCTTCAATTGACACATATATAAGCATTTTTGGGATAAGTATACAAAGAGTGCCACAACTTTCGTATGGCACTCACTTGAGTGCCACAAATTTGAAAAATCGATCACTTAAGTGTCATCAGCGATTTGCCTCACCAGAAAATCCCACATGTCATTGCCGACGCTGACATGGACAATTAATAAAAAAATTCAAAAATAAAAAAAATCAACGTTGGAATGGGAAATTAATAAAAAAAAATCCACATAGGATAATTTGCCGGAATTGACATTCAAATGATCAATTTTACTCCGATGTGGTACTTTAGTGAGCGAAAAAAAAAGTTATAGTACTCAAGTGAGCGTCGTACGAAAATTATGGTATTCCTGTTGCTCTTACCCCTAAAAGTAGGTAGTAGTGGTTGCTTGTAATGTTGGTGCTTTTCTCCCTTAATTACTAATTATATGAATGATTGCTGGTTTTTCAACTAGTATATGTGTATGATGTGTGTGCATCCGCGAGGTCAAGCGTGACTGAAATTGATAAGGCACCTATGATTCTTATAGTGTCGGTCCCTTTAATTCAATTTTATAAAGTGTATTGCACATATAACCATGAGTACACTGTTTATGTTTTTGTACTCCTCATATGTTAATCACAGATGCACTTAGGGGTTTTTCTACTTAATACATATAATTTTTTTTGCAAGAAAAAACGATAGCGAGAAATTGGTATTGATCTTCTTATTTAAGAATGTAAAATCACCACAAATTACTATAGTTGTGGTCCGACCATGAAAGCAAGATAGAATAATTTTGGGGTTTACACTATTAGTCCTTCCATTGCATCAATATGCCAAGAGCCCCTCAAACATTGCATTCAAATAGGAACAGTTTTTTACATCTAGGAGATTGATTTGTAATTATTTTGTACTCTTTGCTTCCGTAATTTTCTATACATGACTATTTTCTATCCAAGAAACTTTGAATGAAAAGCTCTTGCATTTGTTGTAAATATACCGGATCGCACCATGATTTTGAGGCGGCACACTCCTACCAAGAACCTCTTCTTGTGCCTCTTGTTCAACAAATTGGACACGTTTAATCCAAAGGGTCAATTGGCCTTTGCATACGTGATTGATCTCATGAGGTCAAAGCCCAAGCTCCACATTTTTGACATGGAGGTGTTTGAGCAAGTTGTGTTAGTGTACGGACACAACTTAAAGCGCGATGGGGCGGCCTTGGCTCTAAGTGGTAGGGGTGAGCATGGTCTAGGTGGGTAGTTCCCACCTTAGTATCGAGAACCGTCCATTAAGGATCGCTTAAGAAAAATTAGAGCTGAAAATCGCCCGTTAGTTACATAGATCCATTTGGGAACCGTACCACCAGTTTGATTCGATTCCCAAATAGGTCTATGGAATCGGTCCCCAATCTCTACAAAATTGCATTCATTGATCAATACCATGGTTAACCCAGTTTCTATTGAGGTACTTTATTGCAAGGGAAAAGGTAATAATAATAAAGAATCTACATGAGGATCTTGCTTATCAAACACGAAATGATACTCTTATTTAAGGATGCATGCTCACATTTTGACATTTTGTTCCATCTCTTAATTATCAATTGACAGAAAACCAAATGGACTTTGAAGAACCATTAGTTTCAACTTAAATCTGTCATCACAATCTCAAGTGATGTGCATATTCTTGCTTTAAATATCAAATTGAGTCAATCAAACTAGAATATACTCATCAATGCTCTTTAGCTATGACTGGATGTTCTAAGAGATGCATTTTGTGAGTAAGTGGCAAGGGAGAGAAACAGAGAGAGGCTCTAATCGAGAAAAGCAGCATCCAAGTAGGAGACATTAATCTCGATGGATACACCTATGAGGGGGGCAAGAAAGACTATAAGGTAAATGGCAACATCTTGATGTGTATTCCATTTTGAGGATCGCGAGAGGCAAAGTAGGGTAAATGGCAAAAGACATGCGAGTAAGACTCATTTTCATTGAAAGTGAGTTGGCTTTAATGTTTGAAGGTATGTCCTTTCCTTCAACAATTGTAGCATTCAATGTTTTTGAAGGGTTTTTAAAGGATTTATTTTTGTCATAACCTTTTCTAATATTCTGTTTATCTCTCTTTTTATTAAATTTTCTCCTAATCCTTTTAGCTTCATGCTCTGGAGGACATTTGCCTGAACATTTGGATTATGAGGATTTTTGACATTTTAAAGGATGAGTCATATTGAGCACAAAAATCTCCTAATTCTTTGTTAGAGTTCTTTTGATCCCTTTCGACTTGTTTTTGTAAATATATATTTATATATGCACTGGTCCGATCCGAATAGGCGGTTTCATGCCCAGAATTAGAAATCGGACTGATCTCCATGAAAACTGCTAATTCTAAGCATGTCCAATCGGATTTCGGACGCTTAAGGTGATTCATGATTTCTCTGCACATTCCTATTAGCTGGGCCGGAGGCCATGGATGACCCAAAGGGCGGGCTCTCCAGAGTTGTCTAGGAACGGCAGTTTTGGTGGCGGGTGTCAGAAGTATGCGGAGGAGATGATGGCGGGGGTGAATCCCATAGTGGATTCTCTCGACTGTTAACGTAAGAAAACAAGCAAAGGTAAACTGCCCCCAACCGCATTTCACAGGTGAAAAGCTGCCAAGAGATCACAGGTTGTCAGCCACGTTCATGCTCTGCTTGTGATTCCTCTCCCCATTCATTGTCGGGCTGGAAAGTTCCGGAACAGGAACTGTGATGCGCCACGTGTCACAATGGCACGAGCTCTTTGGTTTTGTCTTGCAGAGTGGGGACCCACTGGGTTTTTGTTTTTTGGGTCGAAGGGGCCCACTGGGTTCACACATCCCAAAACAAAAAACAGGAAAAACCAAACAAGTTATGGAGAGGGGTGAAAAAAGAGAGGGAAACTGTAGCGTTGGGGACATCTGATGCTGTTTGATTTAGATAGAAAAAGTATATATATGCTGTTTGATGGGTCTATTCAAGGCTATACAAACACCATGTGGTGTGATAAACTTGGTTATCAAATTTCATGAAAACATTCCCGTGATTTGGGAAATATGGGTCGAGTAATATTGATTTAAGCCGTCGGCTAAAAAATATAGAAAATACAAGTATCTCTCATCTTGATTTCACATCATTCAAAAGAGTGGGCACAAGCATCAGTCCCCTTAAAATTGGCCCTCATTTGAAGATTGAGTATTTATAGCATACTTTAAAAATATTTTTTCTACAAATGGCTTTATTTACCATCGATTTGATGGTTAGTGCCGTAGGCTGGCGAAGCTCAAGCCCGCTAGCCTTAGGCGAGGCTCGACCCTCGCCCACCTCAGGCGATGCTCGACCCTCGCCAATCTGGTGAGCCTTCAGCTCACTGGTCTTAGGCGACGCTCGAGCCTCGCCAATTTGGTGAGCCTCGAGCTCGCCAGCCTTCCTCGCCTATCGATTGAGCCTTGAGCTCTCTAACCTTGGGCAAGGCTAGAGCCTCACCAATCGAGCAAGACTCAAGCTCACTGGAATTGGGTGAGCTCGAGCATCGCTTGAGGTTGAGGCCTTGCCAGATCAACAAGCTCATCCTCGCTTGTGGCCTGTCGTCGCTGTGGCTGGCCACCGACCAAAAATAAAGAAAAAGAAAAAAAAATTAAAAATTCAATTTAAAAAAATAAATTATATTAAAATTATTAAAATGAATGCACAAAATTAAATCAAATTTGATTTTATATACCAAATATCGAAAAATATTTTCTAATTTATTTTTAGGTTTTAGCCAAACACCGAAAAACTTTATAAAGAAAATGACTTCATGGAAAACATTTTCTAGAAATGTCGGATTTTCTGCAAAACAAACAGAACCTCAATTTTCAAAAAAATTATAAAAATTGTCCACTAGCTTTGTATTGCATAGAAATGTTTTAGTAGTATAATTTTTTAAAAAAATCATAAGAAATAAGTTTACCTAGATTTGATTAAACATAAAATTGTTTATGGGTTGGGTTGTGTATGGGTTGATATATTGACATTACAAATAAATTGGTCATAAATGGCTTAATGGGTCAATTTGGGTTAAACCATTTATAACCCAACCCGACACACCTGTTTAACAGGTTAACCGCTCGCTATGTATCCACTCAGGCCAGCCAAAGCAACAAGAGCCAAAGGGATATTTTAAGCCAGCCTAAGCAAGAACCTATAGTTATAGGGCCTGACCCGGCCCAAGTGGACCCATGTCATGCCCAAACAAGGATAAACTCTAACATTTATTTAAAATTTCACAATTTATGACAAGATTCTATAAAATGTTTTAAAGCTTTCAACGTGTTTCATACGAAAAAATTGAATTCCAAATTATTAAAAGTTAGAGTTAAAGCCCAAAGTTAAAGGATGAAAAATAAATGCCAAGCAGATTATAGGATAGAAACCTCAAGTTTCTAAGTTCTTTTGCTTATATTTGCGCGACTAATATCTTTGCTTGATTACTCATTAATTATTGAACAATAAGACATTAGGAACTTAATAAGGAAGTAAGTTCCATAGAAACAAGCATGAATTACTTTCGATATGACATAAAAGATTTTTGTGAAGCATTTATTAAAATGTCTTCAAGTAAATAGGAGATACCTCATCTTCTATAAAATGAATACTAAGCACAACCAAGAGGGGGCTGAATTTGTTGTTCTAGGAAAAAAAAACAATTTTGTGAAAAGCGTGTAGAATGTGCTGCTACATGGCAAACAGTTATGCAAAAGCAATATCTTCTATCAAACAAATATTAAAGTAGTAATTTCCATCAAACAAATATTAAATGAGTAAAGGAGACAAGAAATATACAAATTAATTATAGTGGTTCAGTCTTCTATTTAGCCTACTCCGCTCTCCAAGCTCTAACAGACTCAACAAGGATGTTATCCATTATGTAATCCATGAAATTTTACCACTTAGAGAGTGTGCTTCAATAGTTGCTTCTATAGATTTAAGCACCTCTCACAACACTATATAACTCTCTTTCCAAACTACAAGTGTTTACATCATCAACAGAAATTTACAATCAGATATCACTCAATTTTGCACAAAAGAAAGCTAGAAATTTTGATGCAATAGTGGGAGTGAGAGTTCTTGACCGATGCTCGTAGCTCTCTTTGATCTGTTTAAATAGATTTCCAACCTTCAAACCCGTCCATTAGAAGCTATCTCAGTCAAAGACCTGTTAATCTATCCTCCTTGACCATCAAAGCTGTTTTTTGCCCAAACAAAACCACAATTTACAAGCAATGCAGGCCATTTCCAGAAATAGGGCTTTCTGCTTTTGCAATATGCCTGCCATCCTGCCTTCACGGTATGGCAAAACTATTCTGATAGTCTCCAGATTGCTATAAGCAAATGCCAATCTTTGAAAACGGCAACGAGACACATAATTGAATTCATATCAAATTGGCAAAGAGTTTGGGTCTTCCTACCAAGATCATAAAGACTCGTGTGTCAACCATCTACATAGTCTGTAACGAGAATTGCCTCTACAAAATAGTCCTTTTAGACTTCTCACAAGTCTTCAACGAGTGGGCATGTTCACCTTCTACAAGCAGGTCCTTTCAAGTAAATCGACATCCTCATGTTCTACAAGTTGTTCACCTTCCATTGGTTAATCCAAGCTTTAATGAGTCTGCCGTACTATAGCTTATTCACATTCCACACATGCCATCCAGACTTGGACACATTTCCCGTCCATTAACTTGTTCTCCTTATGATAAAATTTCCACCGTCATTTTCAACCCTTTTTTCCGGTCTGCCCCACTCAGTCGCTTGTTTGTTTTTTTCTGTATAGACCCAATGGTCCCCCCTCTGCAAGACAAAACACAGAGTTCATGCCATTTGTGACACGTGGCGCATCACCGTTCCTGTTCCCAGACTTTCCAGCCCGACAATGAATGGAGAGAGAAAAGGGAGGAGCATGAGCAAAGCATGAATGTGCCTGACAACCTGTGATGTCTTGGCAGCTTTTCACTTGCCGAATGCGGCTGGGCAGTTTACCTTTTGTTTGTTTCTCACGTTATCAGTTGGACAGAATCAATCGTGGGATTCAACCCCACATCTCCTCCAGATACTTCCCACAGCCGCCACCAAAACTGCCGTTCCCGGACAACTCCGGAGAGCCCGCCCTCTTCGTCCTCCGCGACCCCCCAGCGGCCCCACCCGGAGCTGAGGCGGCCCCGCCGCCGCGCTTCAAGTTATGCCTGTACTCCAGCACGACTTGCTCGAACACCTCCACGTCGAACATGTGGAGCTTTGGCTTTGGGCTCATGAGGTCCCTCACGTACGCAAAGGCCAGTTGGTCCCTCGGATTGAACGCATTCAACTCGTTGAATAAGAGGCACGAGAAGAGGTTGCTGGCTGGAGTGTGCCGCCTCAAAATCAAGGCGCTGTCTGGCACATCTGCGAGAAATGCAAGAGCTTTTCGTTAAAAGTTTTTTGAACCGGAAATAGTCATGTCTTCCGAAAGCAAAGAGTGCAAAGTAATTCCGGTTCAATCTCCTAAGTTCCAAGTTGAATGCAATGTTTGATGGGCTCTAGGCATCTTCACGCTACTAAAGGACAAATTGTATAGGACCCCAACATTATTCTATCTCACTTTCATGGTTGGACCACAACTATAATAAGGTGTGGCGATTTTACATTCTTAAATAACAAGAGCAATACCGATTTCTTGCCGTTGTCTTTTTTTCAAAGAAAATCATATTTATTAATAGAAAAATCCCTAAGTTCATCTTTGATTAACATACGAGGAGGTTACACACATGAACTGTCGACTCATAATTATATATGCAATACACTCTAAAAATTAAAGGGACTCGCACTATAGGGATCATAGTTGCCAAATCAATTTCACCCGCGCATGTGCACGGGGACGTGCACACATATTCTAGTTGAAAAACCAGCAATCATTCATATAATTAGTAATTAAACTAACATTACAAACAGCCAATACCTATTTTTGAATTGGGTCCCTATAAATATTATTGAACCACTCACGAGGCTATTAAATGGGTTAATTGATAGTCCAACTACCCAATTATCTAATGGTAGAGTCCATGTCCATAATCACTTCCCTGTGGGTGGACCAGCCAAAGGACAAATTATTGCATGGACATTCTCTCTGCCTACAGCCAATTCCTGGCTATTCAAGAATAATTTGCTTGATCAATCAAAGGGAACCGAGAATTTTTACTCAAAATTATTTATTTTTTGTTTGGAAAGTTATATATCAAGTAGCTTCCCAATATTCCTTAAAATGGCGGGTTCTCTTTAGAATCTTGCCAACCCTCAAGTCAGTTTGGTCAGCACAATCTAGTAAAAAATTGTTTTTTTTTTATAACCCAGGGAACCTCCGCACGGCCGATAGCCGGAGAGTAAACCCTTAGCATTACTCAAATTGGAATTTCATATCTTCAAGTTATGAACTTTTTACTAATCAATGAATGAAGCTGCTCGTACAATAATTTACAAATGTCTGGAAAGAGAACAATAAATTCGACCTTTTTTCTGGTGAGGTTGAATGAAAAAAGAATATATGCAAGGTAGAATTATGAATGACATTTACCCGCTGATTAGAAATATATAAAATACTTAATTGAGGATATTCTGAGGAAAAAAAATAAAGATTGTCATCTCTTGAAATACGAGGTCCTCTTTGTTTCTAAAAAAAATAGTATTGATAAGTAATTATTTTTTGTATAATGAATGACTTCTTTATCAACTGATTCAGATTTCGTAGATTCCAAAAAGAATGTGGAAATTTCCAATCTTCAACAATTCCAATTTGAGATAATTCATAGATAGGGACATGTCATCTTGTAGAGCACAATAGAACGTAACTTCAACGCAACGTAGAGCATCCGCAAATTTGGCCTAGAGTGTAATTTGGATAAAATTTTGGGGTGTAAAGCAAATTATCTGGGTCCCGCCACTGTTGTTCACCCCCAAACTGAGAAGAAGAGCTGTGGAATATGCTGATTTAGCAAAAATGCCCTTGTACTTCCAAATTTCAAACCTATGTTCATTCTTAGTAAAAATAAGTTTAATAAAAAATAGTACTTAAGATGTGGTGCATAAAAAGGAAGACTAAAATTTGTTTTTCTCACGTGTAATTAACGTGGTTGTCTTTAAATTTATTAGACCGGACGAGATTTTGTGCTTATATCTTCTCTAGGATGAGTGTTCAAAAAGTCTTAGACCTATTATTCGGTGGTCAATTCAATCCTACACCACTGGACAATTTGCCACCTTCTGGCCATTTTTGACTGAAAAACGCTAATGTGAACGCTGACTGTCCTACGCCACGTCCAATCATCCATAGGTTTAAGACTAAATTGATCAAATTATAAAGTTTAGGATTTAATTTGTCGTTGCACATAAATATGTGCGTTCCCCTTTATTTCTTAATCCCTTCTTCACCTATTTATTTTTTTAATCCACCTCGAAATTCTTCACCAAGGTTTTTCTTCACCTCCCACACATTGTGCTTCCAAACAAAAGCCAGGCTTTTCTAGAGCACAACAGCGTTGACCAAATGAAGAAGAAAATAATAATAAAAAAAACAGAAGAATGGTGAAGACATTCAAGCCGGTCTAGAGGGAGACGGTCCGGTAGGTTCCATAACACTCCCAAAACACACCGGGACCAGTACACTACTGAGGACGACACATCAAAGAGGTTCTTTCCAAAGCAATGCATGTGGCAAGTTTTTCCTTTTTTTTTTATAAATAAAATCGAGTTAGGTCAATCCTACTTGAATAATTGCTTTGGATATATATTAATCTAACTTTTTCTTTACTTTATAGAAGAATAATGTCGTGTGATTCACAAAGTCTACAAGCGGTCTTTTTCTTTAACGTGGATAATTGAGTTTCACGGATTTATTATGGTTTTGTTTAGATTCTTCGGGACTATATATCATTGAAGAATAATTTAGGGAAATTGCCAAAAGCATGGCTTACTTCTCACGCGATGTCAAAAAACATATCTATGTTTTCTATCTCTAGACAAAATCCCTATTTTGAAAGACGAAGTTGCCCCTTTTCGTATCCTTGAACCGCCAAACTCTCCTACAAACCCTAGCCTGCACCACCCGCACGCACAATCCCATCTCCCCTCCACAACACACCAATGTCCGAGGCCGTCTTCAACCTCCTACTCTGCCAGAGCGATCGCTGTAGCCGACTCGCCTCTCCACCTCTACTGTCAACCCCCTGATGTGGCGGCCATGGCCGCGAGCTCTGAGCTCCTATGGCCATGATCACGAGCTCGAGCTCCAGCAAACATGGCTTGAGATCAGAGTATGGGTGTATGGGGGATTTCTGATAACAATAATTCGTGTTGCTTGTTTTCTAAGAGGTAGATAGTTTTGCTTACATGTGTAGTGCATAATTTTTATTTGTAGAGATTACTAAAGACACCTCCTAGCAGCCCTTGATAGATTCCCTACTTGTTTCCTAATTGGGTATGTTAGTTTGACTTGAACTCACACTGGACGTTTAAGACCACTATGTACTTTACTTTGTTTTCCTTCTTTAATTTCGAAATTTTTAGGCCAATTTTCGCGTCATTAACCTCAACAACAGTATTCGACCAAAAAACAACAAAACCTCAACAACGGTAGGCACACCAGAGTCATCAACGACGGAAATGTCTAGACGTGGATTGTCATTGGTAGTGAAAATATATTCCTCTGACTAATTTTTCTAAACATGCCAATAATCATTTTTAGCCAAATGTTTCATAAATTATTGATTTTTCTTGAAACCAACCCTTGATGCTCGTCGTGAAACAAGTTAGTTCTGCGGCTTGCAGGGCCCTTTTTGGCTAAGTACCATTTTCCAGTTGTTGCCTTTAATATATTCCTCTCTGTTGGACTTTTCTAGAGCGAACTTTTCGGGAATTTCTTTAAAAAAAATTAGGAAATTTTTCCAATTCATTTTCGTTAAGATTATACAAAATCACAATTAGCAATTTTTCATTTTTGTAATCGTTGATTCTTCGTGAATTAAACGGAGGTGGTAATGTACCTGAAGTATATGGAAGCTTGCTGTGCGACCATGGTTGAAGCCCGTTCTCGCAGTACGTCTCCATTTGCTTCTTCAGCGAATCCACGTCCCACCACTTCTTCCACCTTGCGGTGGCCATCGCCTCTTCCATGGTGTGCACGTAGTACGGATGCTTCGACACTGCAATGTCCGCGCCCTCCCTCACGAGCAGCGAGTGGACCAGCAGGACCGGGTCGACCACCATCTGCAGCTTCGCGTCGATCCATACGCTGAATTTCGAGTTCGGGAACAGCCTGTGCACCAGGTGTTTCGGGATCACCCCATTCATGGCCGGGTTCCCGTACAGGCGCTCGCCCGCCACTTCCACGATCCTCCACGCTCCGATCCTGCGCGCCGTTCTCGAGTCCCGCGAGATCAAGTTGTGGTTCTCGAGGACTTTCGTGGTGGCGCTGTCGACGAACATGAAGAAACATACGCTGGCGAGGGTTTGGGATCCGAGCCCTCTGGGCTGACGGATCTTGTCGTGGTCGTTGAATATGGCGGAGGTGACGACAAGTCCGCCGCATTTCTCCATGGCCTCCCTATCTAAATTCCCACACGAGACAAAAGGAAGGAAATCAATTCGAACCCAATAAAATTCGATTCTTGCTGCAGAATTCGGTAACTCAGTTTCGATTTGGAAATTATGAATGAAACGGTTCGGCCGATATCAATGGATGTAAAGAAGCAGTAGAAACCAACAACGCAGCACAACAGAATCCACTGAATTTTCTGAACCCGTTTTCCTCATTTTGTGCATCTGGGCCAACAGAATTCAAGAAGGAACAGGGTACCAAAACAGAGGAGCAAAGAACCAAAAGAAAAACAAAAGAGGAAAAGAAAATTTCCTATAATTGCTGGCCAAGACTCACCGTCCATGCCGATTGGGAATTCCTTAAAGAATCCACACGGGACTTCGACCCTTTCGTTCCGGTGATCGAAATAAGAAAACCGCTCTCGGTCGCTGAACTTCCCACCGAAGTTATCATCTCCGCCCTGCATGTACCTCAGGGGAGGCGGCTGCAGCGGCGACGACCACGAAGAATTCGCGCACAAATCTCCAATCTCCTTGACCGCTTCCGAGTAATCTGATCCACCAAAGAGGGAGAAAACACGAGATCAGCCGGCGACGAGGACGAAACAACCGCAGTTTCCTATCGGGAAAAGGCCAAACCCCGGAAAAGGGGGTTTCGAAGAGGCGACCTGAGAAGAGGACAGGGGAGGAGCAGGAGGGGCGGGCGGTGGGGAGGGCGTACTTGTGCACCCCGTAGGAGGGAGGGTAAGAGAAGAGAGGGGACTGGAGGGGGTCGAAGGGGGAGGATCGGAGGAGGCATTTGGCCGGGGAGAGGGAGGTGTAGAGGGCCAGGAAGAGGGTGGCGAAGAGGTAGAGCAGGGAGAAACAGAGCAGCTTCGATTGGAAGAGGACCGGTGGCTTCCCCATCAAAAGTGTTTGTTGAGGCTCTATGGATTTCCACGCCGCCCCCCCACCTTTGATGAATTCGTCGCCATCATTCGCTTTCCTCTTTTCGCTTTACGTACCCGGAAGGAATAATCGAGTGTGATCAAGACCTTGATTGTGCGATGCCCAGAAAAAGAGTTTTTTTTTTTCTTAAGTGTATATTTTCTTAAATCTCCGAGACTCTTTCAATACTATAGAAATTCCACCGGATATGATGGTGGGTAATTTTATGCTTGGTAATTTTACCGAAAAATATAGGAAAAATTACCAAAACAGTCCTAAACTTGTTACAATTATACCAATTCAATCATAAATATTTATTTTTTTTGCCAATTGAAAACTCAACCTTTTGTATTTGTACCAATTCAGTTTATTCAACCAATTTTGGCCGGTCTGCGTTGACATGGAATGGTCATCCTACATGGAGCAGCCGACACTAACATTGAGAATTTTTAATAATATTTTAATATTTTTTCTCATTTTTTAAAATTTCTTTGTCTTTCCTTCTCTTGATGGCCAGTCTCCGAGGTCTGTCAATCGGTCTGAGGTAAGGGCTAACAAGGTCAAGCCTCTTCCTCACTGTTGTGGGCAAGCAGCCATGCCCAGCCAAAGTGAGGCTTGACCTTGCTCTCGCCCTCACCGGCCCGGAGAAGAAGAAAATAGAAAATAGAAAAGAGAGAGAGAGAGAGAGAGATAGTAAAAAAATATAAAATATTGGAAAATATTATTAAAAAATATCCACATCAGCATCGGCCAGATGGTTATCGTCCATGTGAGCGTTGAGTGGCCAAAATTGGTAAAATTGCAAAAGATTTAGGACCGAGTTGGTAAAAAAAAAGTTTATAACTAAATTGACACAATTACAATAGATTTAAGATTTTTTTGGTAATTTTCCTTGGAAATACAAAGATGGTTATAGGATAATGTACAAATATAATGATTTAAACCCATATTTTGGTTATCACTTGATAAATGAAAGGAAAGTCCGTAATATGTTCTGACTCGTAAATGAACAAGGAAACGAAAGGGGGTTTCATAAGTTGTCTATCGATTGGTCTCCCCACCCACTGCAATGCTACATGTTTCACCAGAAAAGTGAAAAATCTTTTAAAAGATTAACAAAATGGATGAAGTTTATGAGAAGGGTAAAACAGAAAATAAATTCATAAACAAGACTGCTTTTATTTAGGCCTACGCTATTTCCACCCCTGATTGGATCTAACACCCCCTATCACATTGAATTGACTACATTATTCTTTACAAGTCTCACTCTTAATTTAAGATGATTTGTGACCTTTTTTTTGTCTTCTTTTTCTTTTGTTTCAATTTTGCTAGAGATAAAATTACCCATGATCCTCTCAAATAACATATATATTAAGGTTAAATGCGGGGCCTACTTTTGATTTAAGATTATTTCTTGCCTTCTTTTCTTCATTTTTGGTTTTTTTCTTTTCTTTCTCCATTCGGAACAAAATCGGTGTCCCTCCTTTTTGAAAATAGTTTATTAGTAGATAGCTAACTAATTATTATGTTAATGAGTTGTATATTCTCTTTTTTTGCACTAGGAAACTATTTAAAAATAATAATATAAGCACAAGTAAGAGTAACAAAAACCATCTACCAGTTTAAGTAGGCCTTTCATTTAACTATAACTTATATATGTGTCATTACGTTGTAATCTATGTATTTTAACTGCTTTACTTTTATTTTATTGAGTGAATCTAATAGTCTAATTTTTAAGAATTTTTCATGCCATCATTGCATGATATATCATGCATACTTCCAGAAAAAATAAAAAATATGACAAAGTTAACATAAAAAATTCTAAATATCCATTATTTATCATGCAAATGTAAACAAAATGCTCCCTAAAACATTATTATTACATATAATACTATCTTTGCCTTGATTACAATGGTATAATTAACTGTTGACAAGAAACAATGGCAATTGTAATGGAATTATAAGACAATCCATTCAAACCATTTCCAAATACATTTTTGTCAATTCTAAATGCATCATGATTTTCATAGAATTATTAATGAAAAGAAAATTATCCTCAAAATACAAATGTGCTGAAAAATGACTCTTAACAAAAGATATTGTCCGCTCAATTGGTTAGCTCCCCTAAAAAAGGTTACTCTCTTGAAAAAGTATTTTACTTGATAAGACAAAAAAAATTAATTACATTAATAAGAGAGTCATTTTTCACTTAAAACAATATACATCGAGGAATCATTTTAATGTTATAGCGCAAGAAGCTCCAAATGAACTTGTTGACATGATTGATTAATGCTCTTTGTTCGCAGTTTCATCATCAAAAGATACATTTAACCCAATTGGTTCATCTTAGATATTGTCATTCACAATGACTCGACTACGAAAACAATACAATGAAAGATGAGTAAATTATGTAATTCATTCATGAACCACAATATTCAATATTTGAGTAAATTCTTGTAAATTTGTACCTAAAATAGAAGTCGAAAAATTAACCATTATGAGGATTATTCGGGGAAATAAAATTAATAATTGGCAGAATAAGTTTAAAAGTGGACAAACATGAAGGACATTAAAATGTAGTAGTTGTGGAAGAAGCAGCTAGAGTGAAAAAAAAAGTTGTTCAAAAGGGATGTTAGTAGTTTTGTCTTTTAATAAAATTGAAACAAAAGAAAAAAAAAAGGTAAGAAATAATCTTAAATTAAGAGTGGAATCCTCAAGGAATAATGTAGTCAAATCAATGTGATAAAGAGTGTTAGGAATCAATAAAATGGTGAAAATAGCGCGAGCCTTTATTTGTTATGCAAGAGAGTATACAAAGACAATGTTGTGGGCTTTTATATCCTATTTATAATAGTTATCACAAATGGTCATGAATTTTGTCCTTACTTCCAAGTGCTATCTATAGTTATTGATAAAAGTTGCACATTCTTAGATTCTAGCTACGTTCATCCACAAGGAGTTATAAATCCCAGGGTTATAGGCATAATAATCACGTAGGCTTGCATTTGTGTCGATCTACTTCTTTGTTTCTGAGCTCCAATACTTAGCAAAATTTGCAAAAATTCGTAATAAATGACTGTCGACAAACCTAGTTGATTAATGAAGTCCTCATCGATACCTTCTATAATGTCTGTCGTTAATGACTTAATCAAGTTATCGAATCCCTTCAAGTTGTCGATTGTTTTTTTCATCGATTGCTTTTGTTTTAACCCACAAATCATGTCACTTGTCAATAATAATCGAGAGCTGTTTAATTTTTTTGTGTCATGGTACGTTACATGTTTGACTCTCGCACCGTTTAGTGGAGATAATCATACATATACTTTACAATTTTTTTCCTCAAAAGAGGGCATTGCAATATTTTACTTATTGAAAGCACTTTGTGCCTTGTAAGCATTTATGTGACTTTTCTTAACATTTCAATTTTTAATATTTCAATTTATTAAGAGAAAATATAATATGTGCCTTTTAGATAGCCAAAAAAACAAATTTTTTTAGCAATGGTTGAATATTGTGTATAACAAAATAAAGCTTCCTAATTACCTAACTATTAATTATTTAATTTAAAAGCGTACTATACATTCTTAAATAATGTTTCTCGTAATAACACAATAACCATATAATATTCTCGAAAAAGTGGCTACTTGAAAAGAGGCAACTAGCTTTCGACCAAAAGAAAAAAAAAAAGGCAACTAGCTTTACAAGTAAAGCAATGGTGATTAATACAATATCCTTCATAATATGACAAGCAAGATGTTTTGTGCGGCATGAATTGTTCTTACTATGCTAGTATAAGATAAGATATTATAGCTACATTTAGACGACATAATTATAATATTTATTTGTTTATATATTTGTAATGCATTATTATGATATACTCGTACATATAATAGATTATAATGGTTCATTTGAATTCATATGAAATTCAGATTGATTAAAAGCGATATCTTATCATATTTTAGATTATCATCTTTAAATCTCATTGATATTGATATCTATAAGAAAATCACAACTCAAAAGCATGCAATTTTTCAACCAAAAAAAACAAAACCATGCAATTTTTATCTACTTCCACGATTTAAGTTGTCCTACAAGCTAATTTAATGGTATTATTAAATTAGATATTACATCTATATGCATATAATATGACCATATCATTATTTAAATAATAATTTACTTTTTATGAAATACAACATTTGACGTTAAATATGCTATTTAACAAAAACGCTTATATGACATGATTATAGAAATTAATCATTCATTATTCATAACTATATATCATGCTATTATTCTAACATAATTATTGGTTTGTTATGTTATTAACAACAACAATAATAATAATTGACAATAGTCTTAAAGACATTTGCCTCTTTTAAATATCCATTCATTTTAGAAACTTAAACTATAAATATTTAACAATTAATAATTATGTTAATTAGGAAACTTTTTTTATCATACGCAATACTCAACCTTTGCTGGGAAATATTTTCTTTTGCTCTATCCAAAAGGACAAGTTTCAAGATTTTCTTTTAATTCAGTGAGATACTAAAAATTGAAAAAATCAAGAAAAGCCTTGTAGACGCTTACATGGCACCAAATGCTCTTTTAGGGGAGAAAAAGTTTATAAATAATGAGGGTTTGGAAAACAAAAAAAACCCCTTTATTTAGTTCATCGACTTGAGTTTGAGCTCAAATTTTACCTTGCATGCGGCTATCAAGCATATTTGATTGATCCATAATTGATCTAAAACGTGGTCTTTCTTGTTATGCAACTAAAAAAGGAGATAATATTTGGGATATATCATTCCGTATGTTGTACCTTCACATGAAAATAAAGTCAAGTAGCACTTTCTTGAATCATGTGGATGCATCCTAAACTCCATAGTAAGGTTATATATGGGGGGAATTAACAAAATTCTTGCTTGAAAAAGTAATAAAAAAATTTTGGAACTCGTGACAAGATTGTAATTGGTTGCACTTTCATATTCTAGTGTAAAATGCGAACGAAGTCTTCAATGTATTTGATATGAAAAAAGATAGATTCCAAATCATTAAATGCCAAAAGTCAGAAGACGAAAGGAATAAATGCAAAAGACGAAAGGAGATAACGTGATTGAAACCTCAAGTTTTTTCTGAAAATTGACAGAGGGGCATTTAAAGATTTATGACATTTTTTGGGCTGCGTTTTAGTATGAGATATTGTAAGCCTATGGAAAACGAAGAACATCGGAAATTAGGGTATGAAAATATCCACGACGTCTAATACTATGAAAAGCTCTAAGCCTTCATGAAAAATAGGATATTTATATATTTAGGACACTTTGAATTATGTTACGACAAAATGTTGTAAGCCTTTATAAAAACATGCTAAAATATAACAGCAGTAAGATTTTAAATACTCAAAACTTCCCCTACCATGTTACAATGAATTTCCGTGAGCCGTTGCAAATCATGCTAAATTGAAAACATCAAAATTTTATGATGTTATGGGGTGTGTCAGACTAAACATCATAAGCTTTTGTAAAATGTCATGAATTATTTAAAGATCGGAACATGTAACTGTTTAGGACATTTTGGATTTCATCGACCCCATATGTCAATAACCTTTGTGAAAAATCTTAAAATATAAAAATGACTAATTATTAGTAGGTTTTTTATTTAATGGCTCATATTTTTTTGGAATTGGATCTGATGGTCGATTTAGTTAGAGTTCGGTACACTATCAGTAGACCTAATCATGTGCCTGGCTGCCTGCTATGTATCCGCCAACGCCAGCTGGAAAATAAAGACCCAAAGGAGAACCAATAGTTATGGGCTTGATTGGGCCCAATTGGGCCTAAGTAAAGCCTGCCCGCTTGCCACTTCATTATATATGCTTTTTACTCATGGGTGGTCTTGGGCCATCATTTTGGCCATATTTGAGGGGCCTGAACGGCCTAGGCCCGAACAAGGATAACCTCTAACAATTATTTAGAATGAGATAAATGGACAAGAAATCTTAAAACTTATAACGAAAGTACAATTAAATTCTAAAATTTTCAAAAAATACAATCAAGTCCTAAAACTTATCACGAAAGTGCAATCGAGTCCTAAAACTTTTTAAAAGTGCAATTAAGTCATAAAACTTATCAAATTGATGCAATTAAGTCTTTCAGTTAACACCATCAATTTATTTAATGAAAAATGATGACGTGGCATTTTTAAATTACTTTCTCTCTCCTACATGGCATTTTTTTCTTCAAATCTAATTTTCATTGGAATAAAAAATTTAATAAAAAAGCTAATTTTATTTTTTAAAAAATGGCATGGCAGGGCAAGGCCTCACCGGTAGGCGTTGCTACTGCCGCCAGTTATGGCCGGTGGAGGTCGCTGACCTGGGGCGAGGCTGGTCGAGCCTTGCCAACCTTGAGAGAGGTGTCATCGGCGACCCTTACTGGGCTTGAGCAAGGGCACCCAGATCTGGGCGACATCAGCCCTCCCTTGGGGCCAGCAACCATCATTCGCCCAAGGAGAGGCATCACCGGTCTCGAGTGAGGGCCAGCGACCCTTGCTAGGTTAGATGAGGCTCGCCTAAAACTGGGTTGAGGGTGCCCAAATCTAGGCAACGCTAGCCTTTGTCTAGGGCCAGTGAGCCTCACTTGCACTGGGTGAGGCTGGCGCCGCCTTGCCCAAGGCAAGCGATGGTCGCCAGCCCCAAGGAGGGCCAGCGTCGCCCATAATTGGGCGCCATTGACCCAGTTCTAAGCAATCCTTGCCCAGTGTGAATGATGGTCGCCAACCCCAAGGAAGGACCGACGTTGCCCAGATCTGGGCACCCTTGCTCGGGGCTGGCGAGGACATGATAGCCTCGCCCAAGGCCGACGACCACCACCTGCTCCTCCGGCAATGGGTGGCGGCGTGAGCGCCCATCAGCGTGGCCCAACCCTGCCTTGCCATTTTCTTCTTTCTTTTCACTTTTGTTTTTTAAATAAAATTTTAGCTTTTTATTAAATTTTTTAGTCTAATGAAAATCAATTTGACAAGTTTTAGAACTTAATTGCACTTTTTTAAAATTTTAGGACTCAATTGCACTTTCATGACAAGTTTCAGGATTTGATTGCACTTTTTGAAAATTTTAGAATTCAATTGCACTTTCGCAACAAGTTTTAGGACTTCTACTGCACTTATCCCATTTAGAATTTATGACAAGTTTCTGTAAAATGTTTATGAAGTTTAGTTTCGTTTGAAAAAAATTGAACTCAAACTACTAAAAGTTAGAGTTAAAGCCCAAAGTCAAAAAGATGAAAAACAAATGCCAAGGAGATCATAGGATAGAAAAATCTACCTCTCTCTTTACCTTACTGGTGAGGTTAATTGCTCAGCAAAACAAAAGAAATTAGATCGAAAGAAATTCAGTGTCCTTTTTTTTACAAGTTATTAATGAAGGGTTAATATTTCAGACCAAAAAAAAAAGATTAATTTGGAAGGATCTATCATCAATATAGAAAAAAAAACGCGAGGACCAAATTGAAAAACAAAGTTCCAGAGCGGATTGAATTTTGCCACCGGCGGTGCCTTTTTGTCGCGCTCTGGAGAGCTCGTCTCGGAGGCGTCGAACTGTTCGATTTCCCCCAAATCCCACGCGGTGCCGAACGCGCAGAGAGAGACAGAGAGACAGAGAGATGGCGGACGAGGAGAGGAAGAAGCGGGCGGTGGTGGTTGAGTCGCTGGGATGGCTCACCGAGTCCTCCATCATGCCCAGGAAGCGCCGCGCCATCGCCGGCGTCGGCGCCTCCTCCATCCTGGAGCTCAAGGCCCAGCTCTACCGGTCCCAGGAGGAGTCCAAGCAGTCCAAGGACCTCTCCTCCTCCGGCGGCGACGCTTCCTACCACCGCGCCAAGATCATCGCCCCCGCCCCCGACTCCTTCGCCCGCAAGAACTCCGGCGTGAATGCTCGCGCTCACAAGTGCGTCTCTCCTCCATCGAGTTTTTTTTTTCTCTTTTTCGTTGAATTCCGATTGTCCGCTTTTTGGTGCTTCGCGGTTTCTGATCGGTTGATGAGGACCAGGTTTTGGGGTTTGTGGTTTTGTTGGTGTTTCCGAGCCCTAATTTGATCCGTTTCTTCCGCACGGGAAACGATTGGAAGTGTTGTAGCGTCCGAATTTTGATATCAGCGATTGCAATTGTGGTGGGATTGAACTGGAGCGTGCAGAGAGAATCTGGTGCTGCAATTTTATTTACTCAGTTGAATATTGGAAGAAAATCGATGGAAACTTCCTTACTTTCATTTTCTTGTTTGGTTGGGCATGCATTTATCGTATATTGGATGCATTATGCTGTCAATCGTCTGTTTTTTCGATGAAAACTGGAATCTTTCTGGTGGGACTGTAGTGTTTGTAAATCTAGAGGACCGTTTCCTCAACTTTGAAAGAGAAGCTCCCAGAACAATCTGTTATTTTTAGTCCCGTTGTTGAAAACCGCAGCTTATGCAATGTTGTACCCGCTATAATAATTCCTTTTTGTATAGTTGAAGGTGATACTCACTTGTGTTTTGTTGATTTTCATTCAGGGACAAGCTTGAGCTGAAAGCTATTAACGATGGTTCGAAAAGCTATGAAGCACTAGAGAGGAAGGCTGCCTTATACGATAAGCTAGTTAGGGGAGAACTCTCTGATGAGGAGGACCAGGAAAAATATTGTGTGGATTTCTTTCGCAAGAACCTCGAGCTGGATGAGTCACATCAACCACAAGGTCATGACATGCCTTCCTCAGAAGTGCTGGAAGATGGGGATAACGAGGCCTCGGTGTTACCCGAGACGAAGTTTATGGGACCCGGTCGAACAGTTGGAACCATGGATAATGACGAACATAAGCGTTTTGTGAGGTAGGATTTGACCTTGTTCTCCTTTTACAATGCTTTCTGGATTATGGTATTCTGCATTTTTTAGATCTTGTCGATTTTGGGAAATAAAGTCTTGAGAAATGAAGCAAATTCATCACACAGTCCTAATGGTGATCAACATATTTATTAGGTTCATGCATGCATGCTTGCTCATTTATCTTGCTCATGATCACAGGGAAGTACATGAAGAGGTTAATCAAGCACGAGAAAAGGTGTCTGAGCTCAAAATGCGCAGACAAATGCAGGCAGAGGCTCGGCGTGAGAAACTGAAGCAGGCTTATCTTCGGAAGCAGCTTGACAAATTGAAGGCTGCATCAGGTACAGAACAAGAATGACCATTTGGAGAAAGACATATCTTGCCAATGCATGTGATAGATCTCCCATTTGCTTATGACAAAGAAAAATACTTCATAACAATCATCTCAGTGTAGTTTTTTGTATTATTTTACTTCTCTACTGATTTGATTTGGTACCATGGTCTTGTGTTATTGTTTCGTCTCATTTTCTGACTATTGAGTCCAACTTAGGCTCTCCTTGTTGTATTAAGTCCATCCTTGCTTAGTGCCATAGCAATCTCATGTGAAATTGTTGAATTTAGAGATTATGGGTTGAAAATAAGAATACAAATTTCCATCAAACAATATCTTCAGAGTACAATAGCACACTAATTCTTCTTTGCAAGCTCATATTGCTTGCTTCTAGTTGTTCTTCAAACCATGAAAGACTTACCTCTATTTATACTAGTTGCAAGTCTAAAGTTCTTGGATCGGAGAGGGCCGCATGGATTGGACACAAACTGGTCACATAGCAATTGAGATGATTAGCTGAAATTTTTGGCTTTTGGTGAAAGGCCACAACCTAGAAAGGTCCCTTTCACATTGTGAAGGGTCATTTTATCCTTAAGCAAGTCGGTTTGTCTTTGCTAACACTCCCCTCAACACCAACTCCTTTTAATTTATTACCATGCCAAGCTGTTCTCTAAATGTTACCAATCATGAAAAAGACATCCTTCGTAAACATGGCAGCAATTTGGCATATTGTCTCTAGAGATGTCATCTTTATCTCTCTCCCAAGTACCTTCTACTGGTCAGTAGACTACCGCATGTTTTATTTGGGCAGAGACAATGCTAAATCTTTAGTCCAATGGTTAAATAATAGAGCGGTATTGAGTAGTTAATTACTTGTCGTAAATCCCTCGTCATGGTCAAAAGGTTACTCAAATGAGCAGTCTCGGGTAGTTAATCACTTGTCATAAGTCTCCAATCAATTGTACTAGACATACTTTCTTGTTCTGCCATTGCTGCTAGTCTGTACTGCACCTAAGTAGTTGATAAGGATAGAGCGACCAACTTTTGGCACACCTGGATTTTGCTCTTGATCCCATGGTGAATACGTAAACCATTGATATGTTGTCAATGTCGCAATATCTCACCTGCTGATTCCACTCTTTTTCTGCAGAAAAATGCTGAAGTCTAAAGTTCCCTTTGGATACCATAGAGTATGTTGAAATGCTTGCAAGTGAGGCTTCTTCGATATTGTTACTTTTGATTCCAATAGCTGAAGAGATATTCGGCCGTGTCAATCTCAAGTACATCAAAATCCACTGTGTTGATAAACACTTCAATCTTCTTAATCTTTGCCTTCAGCAGAGAAGAATCTTACATTAAGTTTTGTTAGATTTTAAAGTGGCATGCATTCTAGGATACAAAATCCCTAGAAAAGCTTGTATTGAGAAGCCACGTTTTGCACTGCACTGTCAAGTATGAGAATGTTTGAGCTTCCCAAGCTCCTTCTTTTGAACTTATCAGTGTAATGCATCCCATTTTACTGTGAGAATCTTTGAGCCAACCATTGACCTTTCTGTCTCTCTATTGACCCATCAGGTTTTGTTTTTATTACGTAAATCCATTTACAGAACTGGGTTCTCACATCTTTCTTAGGATTGTTTTCCTCTGACTGTTGGATCTCTACATCAAGGAGTATATTATGTTGCTTTCTCATGTGTCATTGCTTCCATACTTCCTTCTACAAGTATTACACTGGCATTTCTAGGGTTTATTTGTCTGGCCCAGTGGATATTCTGAAGTTGTGGACCCAATGAAGTTTTTTCTAATATTTCCTGTTGACTTGTAATATTCTTTGCTGGGAACCTGTATTTGACTTACTTTTTTTGTCCGTTATTTATTTGGTGTTTCTTTTGACTCCAAACCTTGGTTGTTCTTACGCTGCCTTCATCTTTCATTATCTCCACTACATAATTTCCCACTCTTCTTCATTGTGTTTTCTTCTTTTTGACCATAGATCATGTGGCATTGCCTTTAATAGATTTGTTATTGGATCTGCAACTCCTAGCATAACGGGCTTTTAACTTCAACATTAAATATTGTGTCGTTTGTTTTCTTTGAATTTGTAACTTGATTGCAACACTGTTGAGCTCCCCCTGCATGTAAGCTTTTAAAGTTGGCCTCCCTTTATTTCCTTTTTTGTGTGGTAAAGCTCCTGCTTGTTGGATAGCTTTTCGGACTGCTTTATAGTGCCTCCTCTTCACTTCTCATCAGCCGTCTGCATTGTTCAGAGTTTCTTTGTCAGCTAATAGATTTTCTAAATTTGTTAGTGATGGTGAGATTGGCCACCGTCGGTTGACACTGATAAATTCTCGATATTTACTTCTTTAGTGATGAATGATTATTCTTTTCATTCTGTGATCCTCTAATGCATTTTTAAGCTGCTGGGATTTCCTATCAATTTTCTTGGAAAATCAAGAGGCAAGGCTGTTCCAAAGCCTTGTTTTGTGTTGTAGCATAGCCATGTTACAACGTTCTCTCCTTAATGGTTTCCTTGGCGTCAGCCACAGCTTGAACTTCACATTCCATCTTTTGTTATCTTCACCATCTACTTTTGGCCCTGCAAGTATGATGAGATTGTCCATTTGTTGTTGCCTACAGTTTGGAGATCTTCCGTTGTATATCTGTACTTTTCTGTCCAGACATAACCCTGGCCTCTGACCAAGAACAAGTAAAATTTTGACCAGACACTTGGTGAAGTCCAACTCCAATTCGATATTTTTCTAGGATTGGTCGGTGCCACCTTATATCGACTCCACAGCCCCTGACTATTTTTGGACAAAATTTTTGTCAATGACACCAGATAAGGCAGTCCCTAAATGCCTACCTTTCATAATAATATGTTGAATTTAGAGATTGGCAGGCATCAAAGAAAACATTGAATTTCCATTGAGCTATGGCTTCGGAGGATGACACACTTACAAGATCACTTACAGTAAAGCACTTTTCTCAAATGCACACAAAACTTTATAGGCTTCTCAAAAATGAACTAAGTTTTCTCACTGAAGGTTTATTGTTTCTGTTCTGCATTGTCAGAAGCTTGCATTATAGCGAGCGGGGATGGGTTGTGTGCTAAGTGGGTGCTGTGAGCTTTAGTGAGGTTTTGTGGGTGTGCGGAAAGTGAAGGTACAAGCTTATTGAGCATGTGAGCTCATTTATAGAGAAGTCAAGAGTTTATGTGCATGAGAAAAGGTTGCATTGCAAGTGATGCAAGTGACTTGTGTGTTATTGTTGTATGAAGTTGTTATAGTGATGGAAATTAATCTTATCTACTGCCCGCCAATATCCAAATTAAGCAAAAAGCAGTTTTAGTTTCATTTGAATTTATCCTAGTAGCTTGTCCATTGTTTTGGTAATATATGGTGGGAAGAAGAATGGCTCCATGTGTTGGCTCAAGAATCCTGGCTTCGTACTGTCTTGTCGTTGAGGCCATGGATCATTATCAGTGTAGTTTGCTGCATATGTCGGTCAGTTACTTGCATAACTGATGGTTTGATTACTTAATGACATCAAGATATGAATAGCTGGAGGGGTTGATGTTTTACAAACAATATTGAAGAGAAACCCACTTCTGTCAGCCTCATCCACCTTATAAGACATATCTATTCTATTTTGTTCGGTTTTTCTGGGTGGGAGCGCACGCATGTCATGCAAAAAATGAGAGAGATTGAGAGAGAGATCCTTTCCATTTTACAGTACCATTTTAGGTATATGACTTCCACTTCTGCTTGGACTCTTGTAAAATTGTACTTCTCATTTCTTAGCTAAGCTCTTTTCCTTACTTGGCTTGTTCTCTGTAGGTGAGGAGAAGAAGGCATAGAAAATTGAGGGATGGAAATAGAGAAAAGCAGCTCTACCCCTTCAAACGAATTGGGTGAACGGACATTTGACATCTGGAAGGCATCGAGCTCTGGCGGCAATTAGGGAACTTCCAATCCTGGTTTGGCAATTCTGCAGTGTCCCTGGAATGCGAAGTGAATGTCTCGAATTGCTTCAACTAGCTACACGAAAATGGCATACTCAGTCATAAGTAATTACAATTGAAGACACTTGAGTTAATTGCCCCTGCAGCGACGGTGGAAAGTGAAGTAATGTGCATTTTCCTTCCATTGACGTTCTTGATTTGAAGGAACTGCGTCGAGGTAAAGTGAAATTACCGTTAGGAGCTAAGCCTCCTCGATGTAACCTCCCTCCATGTAAGTTGTGCCCGATGTCAACATTTTTCTCTTCCCATCTGTAAGGGGATACATGTTGAGCAATTAGCAGAAAACTCTCTCTCTCTCTCTCTCTCTCTCTCTCTCTCTCTCTCTGATATAATGGCAAATCATTGAGGTTGACGTTCAGAAAGTTCGATAGGGAGATTAGGAGATGAGATCTACAGAAAGCAAAGAAAAAGCATTCTGAAGACTCCATCCATTGGGGGAATGGGGTTTCATCGTGCAGGAAGCCTCCAGATCTTGGCCATTCGTAGTACTCGAGGTCATTGGTCAGTCGGGGCTGGGCCGGTTATCCAGAAATATATATGAACTTGGCGATTCCAGTCGTTCGCCCTTAAAAGAGTCTTGCCGCATATCTTCTCCGACTCTTGTTCTCATCCTCAATGAGAGAAGAAGAGTCACACAGAGAGAGGGGAGGCCTCTAACCCTGCACCTGCAGGATTGGTGAAGAAGAGAGGTCAATGGTCACTTCCAATCTGACTTTAAGCTCATTTCAGCTTCTCTTCGGACCAAAGTCCTCGACCACTGTCATGTTGATTTACATTTCAACTCAAAACTTCTCTGGAAGTCTTCTGGGATACACTAATGACCTAAAATCATACCCCTAGGCATTGACAGTGCACGAATGTCCGACCTGAGCAGAGCACAGAATACTTGGATGAAGTATTTGCTCGTCAACGAATACCGACATATTTCTGCAGTTTGTAACCAATGTACAATATGTAGCGTCGCATATACAGACATAGTGAGACAAAAGTGGATAATGCCTCAGAAAAATTTTCCCCTCTCCCAAAATTAATATTTCACCGCTGCTTAATGGAACCAAACAGTTCTTCGAATGAACGCTTGGGAGCATCCTCGCGGGCGACTATCTCGACAACTTTGTAAGAGGATTCCGGATGGTTTAAGGCCTCGACAGCTACTTCTGCAACTTGGTCTCTGGAAATAGAGCCTTCGTACAGAGTATCCTGAGGATAGAAAAGAAAGTAGCAAGTCAACTGATTTTGATCAATTTAAGATTTCGCTAAGGCATGGATAAATTTATTTGGCAAACTGTTTTCAGTATATTCTTGGCAAGCAGCTCTTCAGAACAAACCTACATCAAAAATCAACTCTTGTTCTCGATATTTTGACCAAGATGCATTTGAATAGTTGGGCAAACTTAAGCAAGACTAATCAGCATTTGAGAAAACCATTAACTTTAAACAGGAAAAATGACAATGAATGGTACATCTAATCTTTAAATCACAATGTGCCAAAAGCATTTTTTGAATATTCTCAATTCATGGCCCAAAAGACTGAAAAAGATTCTTCCGTGGCAGTGGTCATAAACACTTCCAATTGACTGCCGCAAGTACTAAATGAATCCAGAACAAAATGTCTGGGTAGAATTACCTCAGGCTCCATGACAATGTTACCCTTGGGAGGTTCATTACGCAAACCACCAGGCCTTAATATAGTGTAGTTTATTCCAGATCTCCTGATATGTTGCTCTGCCTGAAGCTTGGCGACTAAGGTGAGACCAAAAACATTGAGGAAGATGTAAGCGGGATTGAGTAACTGCCCCATAGCAGCTCCGTTTACTAAGATAGAACTAATTAGGATGAATCTGTTCACTCCAAGTTTGCGGCAAGCTTCAACAAGATTGACAGTGCCAAAGTTATCAACCTGCAACGACGAAGCTTCCATCATTCCCCTGCTCTAAATAGAGAATCCTTCTAATTTTCCTTAGTTAAGGCATGGCAGTTAAGGTATGGCATTCAGGGTCTGAACCTGGTAAAGATTTGTTCATGAAGATGCACAAGATGCATACAGGTATGGAGCTGTGTAATACTAATCAGATAATGTCATGTATAAAAAAACTCTTTCAATTTAACCAGAATCCATTCAAAAAGATCACTGAGAATGTATCTTTTAGCATTCAATCAGATGGAGACTTTTATTCAGGTGTTCTTTTTCTCTGCTTCTTTTTAGCCATGTATTCCATGGAGGCACAGACATTAAAAAACATGGTTTCCCAGACTTTTAGTTCCTTTCTTTTTCCCATTGTTTTCCTTTCTCCTACTCTGAATATCTTGAATTTGACCAACACAAATTTTTCATCATACAATAACATAACATCCGACATTTTGACAAAAGCCTAAAATGCGATAGGTGCAGATGTTCAATTCTCAGAGACAAATCCTATCGCATGTCTTAAGTAGTGAGCCAATAAAAAGTGTGACATCATACTAGAAGCATCACTGAAATTTTATGACACTAAGCCTTGGAATCAACTCTTCTAAGAATAAACAGGTGACGGAGGCATCCGCTAGCATTGGTTCTTCAAAACTGCATCGAAAGTTCATTTTTCTCCATCCTGACAAGTGTATCTAGCATCAAACACCTATACCCCATGGAAGATAACATTTGATACAAGAGATGCATTTCTGCAATTGATGTACCTTTCCTTTTCTTTGGAAGGAAAGAGAGAAAAAATGAAGTGGAAAAAACAGAAGGGAGCAGTATCTATCTTTCTTAGTTGGAATGATAAGCAATTGTCCCTTCAACATTCAATTGAAAAGCTCATGACATCAACAGCATAAACGAAGACAAAGTTCAACTCCAAGGGTCAAGGGAAATCAATAAGATGCCTAAACATCCACACCCGAATACACTACACGACACTACGGCAGGCAAGACGAATATCCCGAATGCATAATCGCAACATTATCTTCGACTAACCTTCCAAGGAGCGAACAAATCCCATCCGGGCCTAAACCCAGTGGCGCAAATCACAGCCTCGGAGTCACCGCCAATTGCTTCAGCCAGCTTCTCGGACCCTTCCGTCACATCAGCTTTGACCTTCAAATGAACTCATTAGATTACACTCCTCTTACAATTCAACCGACTATGCAACTTAAAATGCTCATAACACCTTCCTACTCGCTTCGTTTATTTCGATATTGCATTCATACTTGCTAGCTGCAACCTAAAAGGACGGCATTGCCTATATCTGAAAACCCAATTTTCGCAGAATGGCACCATAATTTTCCCCTGTACATTCGCTCATTCTTCCAAACCTCAGAAAGAAAGAAAAGGAAAAAGAACCCACAAATCGAGAAGAGCATGCATGACTCACAATTTGAAGGGCTGGATTGTTCTGGGGGAAGGCCGCCCTCGCCCTGCCGACGTCGCGGACCCCGGCCTTGACGGCGAAACCCTTGGCGAGCAGCTGGTCGACGATCCTCTTGCCGGTGCTCCCCGTCGCGCCGGCGACGAACACTTTCCTCGCCGGGCCCGCATTGGCCTCGGCCTTCCCCGCTGCCTCCTCCTCTGTTATCTCATTGCCCTGCTGCATCATCTACCACAGAGACAGAGACAGAGACAGAGACAGAGAGTTGGTGAGAGGAGCTGAGAGCTGGCGGTCTCAAGAACAAGAACAAGAAGGCGGAGAAACTTGAGCAGGGGCACGTACCTTGATGGAGTTGAGGGAGTTTGAGAACGAGGGTGATGCTGACTTGGGCTTGTTAGCGAGAGAGAACGAGAAGGGAGGAGATGATGGAACAAGAAAGTGAGAGGTGGTCGCTCTGAGACTCAGAATCGAAGGAGTGGCCATTTGGTGGTGATCGTGGGCGATTGTGATATCCCCGCGAAAACCCAAGTAAGAAAACCTGCGGCCACAAAAAACTCCCTCCCTCCGTCCACTCTGCTTTTGCCAGTTGCCCAGCAGTTGTCGCGGTCTCGACTTCCGATTCAAGTGAAGCTAATGTGATGGACGTGTTAAGGCTGACAGGAGACATAAGCGTCTTGTTTAACGTCCCGGCCATCGGACAATCTAGAACTCCTCTGCTCTCCCCGTTATTTTTCCGCCCGAGAAGGAGGGAGTATCCCCCTACGGGTTTTCACCTTAAGAGATGGAGCATGATGGGAGGATTCGAGATGGGACGATACAACTGGATAACGAGCGTAACTAAAGAGTAATTATGCTTGAAATCCGAGTGATGAGAGAAATATCACGTGGAAGATGTTGGAATGTGAAGTTGATGACATGCACACAATCTGATCAAGAGCTAATGCCGCTCTCTTAACAATAGTGACAAGCCGAAACTAGTTATTGTATTGAATTGAGATGCATGCATTGCTTTGAAAATGAGTTGTTCGAGTTAAAATAGGCATGATATGGTCGGCCACAATGAGAAAATAGTACAAGTCATGAGAATAGTTCTTAGAAAGGAAGGTCGACTTGGTGTATCGACTTGAAAAGTGTCACACGGTTCATGACCGTGCCCAGTCGGTTCGTACCGTAACAAATAGTAAGAGAGCTGGGGTTTTTGAATTGTATGTGCTTGTTAGTGTTGCTTCTTCTGCTTTGAGTGCGGAAAGCCTTGATTGGTGTAAGGGTGGGAGAAATGTTTTGTCGGGCGAACATAGGCCATTCACATAAGATCAAGAGAGCGCGAGCATACGACAACGAGTGATGTGTTTTGCTGGGGGAGCATCAGCCATTCATGAAAGACCAAAGGAGGGGCGATGACAGTCAAGGAATTGCAAGGAAGCGGCAAATAGCTTGCAATGAGGGCATTGCGAAAATCAAGTGGGGAGAATGTCACAATCCGATTTCTACATTCAATGAAGGCATGGAAGTGAGCTTTGTTATATCGAAAAAAGCATGGGGAATGCGGGATGGATGAAACAGCCACATGGTGAAAGTGGTGTCACGGAGTTTGCGCTAGGAATCGAATGATGATACTACTTTTTTGATGATATTTGCAGTAAGCTGCATTCAATTGTATTGTTGAATCGAGACGCATGCTTTACACAAAGACAAGAGATGATTGAGTTAAAAGGAGACGTGGTACAGCTGAGCACATTGAGACATTCCACAATACGAGTCATGGGAAACGATCCTTAGAAATGAGGACTAGCTTAGTGCATTGGCTTGCTACGTGCCGCACTGTCCCACGACCGAGGCTAATCGACTAGAACCATGAAAGAGTGAACCTATTGTTGTAGATTTTGAGAGAATTTTAGTTGTAAATCCTGGTTTTAGCTCGACCGTTGAGGTAGAAATGTTAATTTTTTTAATAAGGAATGCGTGCAAATTTCTACATGGAAGCAATAGAAGCTCAACGCACGAAAGCAAGAAAAGAAATCCTTTTATTCGATAGCCCTCTTCTCCATTAAGCGAGGTTTCACCCTTGTGCCAGTGGGCCCAAGCACCCATTTTGGTGGGCCCGAGCATTTTCATATATTTTGGACTTTAGGCCCAAACATCCATTTTGGCAGGTGTGGGCCTCATCTTTTCTTTCAAAATTTGGGCCCAAACACCCGTTTGAGCGGGTCCAAGCTCCAAAGTCGGATCGGGTCGGGTCAAGTTGAGTCGAGTCGAGTCGAATGGGGATGTTAACAAATCACAAACTTGCATAAACCAGTTTTCAAGCATTGCAGACCCAGACATCCACCGAAAACATCGAAGCATGAAGGGAATGTATAAGAAGCGGTTTGCAAAAATGCTGCAAAGACCGAAACACTAAACAAGTAATTCTCAAATAAATTCCTTAGCAAGCAATTTTCAAATGGATCTCTCTCTTAATTATTTCTCGAACTAGATTTCTTGCTACCCAATCATGCCTGAAGATTGTCTAGTCATCAGCTTTCTAATCCCGGTCACTCTGTGTGCAACCTTCTTTTGTTCTTTAAAAATTGAAGATGAAGCAGCTACTTTCGAAGTAACAAAAAGGAAAAGCAACGACGGGAATGGGAAAGTCAAGAGTCGAAAAAAGGTTCTTGACTTCTTTCCTTCATTCAAAACCTTGCACGTGACTTTCATCTCACATGGTTTTTAAGTGATAAATGACTTTCATCTCACATGGTTTTTAAGTGATAAAAGAAAGGATTCATCTTCTTTCTTTGTTGATAACCTTCCTCGAGTGTGCATAAGACCGATTCGATTTCTAAAAAAGATTATTCATCCTCAACTTTTCAATGGAATCCAACCAATTCCAAAGAACTCGCTCGCATACAATCAGTAAGTTTTACTTTATTAATTTATTGCTCCAAAATCTAATCTCTCCATTAATTTTTAATTAAATACAATAAGCTACGTACAAAATAGATAACTATTCATGTTTTGAACATTTAGATTCAAATTTACTTTAAATGAAATGGATTACTTTACTATTACTTTCATAATTATACTAGACATAGGTCATATCATTATAAAATGAAGTTCAAAACTTTTCTTACCCATATTTTGAATCTAAAACTCAGGGAGAGACAATTTTGTGGTGTAAAAATCAGTCTTCTTCTTAGGGTTTCATTATCCATAATAGATTATATCTGAAAAATTAAAATTTGTGAGTAGTTCTAAAAGTTACTTTATTAATTTGATGAAATAAGTAAAAAAGACTAGGATTAGGAGGTTGATGACTAGATAATCTTTAGGCACGATATGACAGTTAAAAGTCTAGTTTGTAAATTAGTTTTCGGACAGATCTATTTTAGGAATCATTTTCTGGAGAAATTTCTTTTTGACAAAAAAGGGCAAAAAGTACTCTCCAATATCTCAAAAAATTCCTCCTACCGCATTAGCAATCAGATATTTTTTACTACTTCTGAGATGCTGACGACCTGATCTTCCTGCTATAGATGCAGCGTTTTACCAGGACAGTTTGCTTCTGATGCAGCTCTAGAGTCTGCTGGTTGCTGATGAAGCAGAAATTAACATGCGAAGAGTTGACCTAATGACCGAGCATTATGAACTTGTCAAAGAAGGAACCGAGCGTAAGTTTTTCCCCTAGCAAGTTTTTACCCTAGCACATCAATGGCCAGTCGAGCAAAATGATAAGAGACTTCTTTACATTGAAACGAAAACATCGATAAATATACCATGACATAGAATCACGACCTTCAATCCTTTCAATTTACAGTGACTGATGATAGTAACTACAATGTAAGGATAAATTAATCCACGTACAACCAAAGATAGTACTAGAAGCTCTAAAAGCAGTGTGAAGGTAATGAACAAAAGATAAAGCCTTCAACAATATCGCTTTTTGCTTTAAATATGGACCTGGCTGGACAGTAGCTAATGAGCAGCAACTTGCAGATGAAGAGTGATGGTCCAGAATTTTGGCACGGCAGATGTTCCTCTCTTAATAGTCAGCTTATAACCATGTGCACAACGTCACCAATTATCATCACTCTATTCTCACCTTCCAGTCGCTGATAAAATGAATATAATCCATCAATCACGAGACCACACAATAGGGAAATCAGAGTTTAGACTAGGATACAAATGAATTCATGTACAAATGCATGGCCTTTGAAGGCCTTCAAACCAATGGATTGGAGATGATTTTTCTCTACCTGCAGAAGTGACATTATCTGTGTACTTGAGTAGGGATTAGTTGCAATGCTGTTGATGATTGTCTCAATTTCCACAATTGATATGCTCTCCAAGCGGTTCGCTCGCATATGTTGACCGAATATGGTATTAAATGCTTCTATTCTGCACAGAGTCAAAGGGGGCAATATTAAGATCTATGCAAGCAAATAAATCAGCACCCAAAGAAACATCCTTATTGATACCTTTCTTGAGACAGGGTTGCAGGTGGTGCTGCGGGTGCGTCATCTACTTCCATGGCATCAGTTGAGCTAACAAGAAGAAAGGACGAAAGAGTACACAGAAGATCGCAAGTGCGGCCACATCAGTGGACAGAAGAACACTAGAAAGGAAAGAATCGGTTGAAAGCGAGCTGAGAAGAAAATACAGTTTACTAATGCGGTCAAAGGCTTTACTGTTAACCCACTTGGTTTTGCAGAGTAGGTCCTTGATCGCTCAGCAAAACAAGAACGAAAAGACAAAAAGCAAAACTACTATGAAAGTTGTATCCTGTTGTGAGCTACATTAACTCAATACAGAAAAGACAGCTTACTCTTCTGAATGATGACAACCTAAAATGTATCAGACGGTAAACAAGGACGAACAATTAGGTATCGTCAGTGACCACTTTCCCCAAATTCACCAAAATCCCCAAAAAAAGACTACAATATCGTCAGACATTCTAAGTGAAAACTGAACAATCACGGGCCTTTCAGCATAAAAAATCTCATTAGCTGCGTGTTAATATGTCAGTGACGCAAAAGAGTGAAGTAACTCATAGCAGAGAGATGAGGAAACCAATGACGGGATCTAGATATAATAGGCTGCAGACTGCAGTGGCTAAAAATCCTAAAGTAGTTTTTGTCCTTTGGAAATAAATAATGTGCAGAGTTACTGTTGACCCTCCCTTTCACTAAGGGTTTGTTGGACAGCAGAAATCTTAGACCTAATTGGAAGCTTATTAATCCACTATTTTTGTTGATGGGATCAAATGTTAGGGTCAGATATAAGGGGGTCTTGATGTAATTGAGTAATTCCATTTTGATACAAGAGGGGAAACTCTGCAATATGGAAATGTTCACGCGGTAGCGGTAGCAAACAAAATAAACCCCGTGAAGAGAAAAGCGCACCATGTGTACTTACCCTCCTGCATTGATGGTAGAGCCAAGATCATCTCCATTAGTTTGACCAGCATGTCGATCAGCCTGACGTTTTCTCCCCAATTCTCTCTCTCTTTCTTGCTCCCGCTCTTCCATGTCAGTCAATTCTTTGTGATAAATAGCAAAATTTAATACTTTTAGTGCAGCCTCCACATCAGATTTTGTAACCTGATTATACATAAAATGACCCAGTTATTCACGTAATAAACCAGCATAATTAATTAAAATTAACAAATTCAAGTACCTTTCTGCTCAATTTAAGCTTGGCATGGGCAGTAGATAGACGTATAATAGTTTCTAAAGTTCTTGCTGTGATCGGCAGAGTTCCTCCAGTCTGCAAACAGTTGGAAACCCAGTAAGTCATGAAAATAAATTATTGACTTCCAAGATATGAGATTACTAGAGGTACCTGTGCATTCGAACTGGCATTGCGGAGCTCTGCGTATGCAGTAGCTATGTGCTCAGATGCCTGCAAAACTAAACCGTGAGAATCACTCCTCACATTTCTGTAATATCAAGTTGGCTAAATAACATGGATAGTTGGTATTCATACAGTTTTCTCAAAGCCACTTTGCTTTCAATTACAATCAATTAACAATAAAAAAAAAAGGAATCACCATAACCTCATCTGTCAGCTCTGGCTGAATTCTGTGCTTTGCATAGTGGATATATTTTTTAAGGAACTTGATGGTGAGAGAGTCATTCTTCTGGCGCTTTCCTGTTTTCCTCCCATGAAGCATACGGTTATACTTGACAAAAACAGATGAGTCAGCATCTGCTTCATCATCCCTCCCATACCGTGCACTTCCATCGACTTCACCTATAAAGCAAACATGTATCAAGGACTGAAAATCTGAAATCATAATTTTTACTCGTACAAATTATGACTTTTACCCCCATCAAATGTGGAACGGTATCGGTGTATGCGTAAGACATGGTCAGAGATTTGACGGTCAATATCAGGATCCATTTGATCCAATACAATGAAAAGTAGATCAAAACGGGAAAGAAGAGAATCCGGAAGGCCAATGTTCTTTGTAGGAGTCAAAGATCGATCATACTGCAGGAAAGACAGCAGTATGAAGTTAGCAGGAGGATGAATTCTCAGCATACATCAAATGCTACATTGGTGTCGACATCCATCCTATTGAGAATTTAACAACACATGCACTCTTACAGTTCCATATATGGGATTGGCAGCAGCTACCACACTGCATCGAGCATTCAATGATGCATGGATACCAGCTTTGGCTATAGTTACAGTCTGCTGCTCCATGACCTCATGTATGGCAACCCGATCTTGGTCATTCATTTTGTCGAACTCATCAATACAGACAACGCCTCTATCAGCAAGAACCATTGCACCAGCTTCCAGCCTTCTTTCCCCTAATAAAAATAAAGGAATAGCATCAATTAACTCATCACATGATGAATTACCTGTATTTGACAGATAGGTCTACCAGATGCATTACCTGTTTCTTGATCAGACGTAACAGCAGCTGTCAAACCAACTCCAGAAGAACCGCGACCTGTTGTTGATATGGCCAATGGTGCAATATTCATGATGGCTCTTAATAGTTGAGACTTAGCAACAGATGGATCACCAACCATCATCATGTTTATGTCACTAATAGAAAGAAATATGCAAGAGTGACTCAGAAAGCAAGCAGAAGGGAACTAAGGGCCGTGCCTATGATAGTAACTAATGCCAAATGTAAATCTGATATTACTCACCCTCGTAGATGGGTACCATTGTTCAAGTTCTTTTCAACTCCACCAAGCATCAGCAATATCACTGCTTTCTTTATCCATGAGTGACCATATATAGACGGTGCCAGCGAATTGCCAAGTAGATCAAATGTATCATCTCTCCCTGCTATCTTTTTTATGTTTTTCAAGTCCTCTGGAGTGTAGATTGGTGCATTTGCCTCTTTATTGAGAAGGGAAACATTGTTAGCTACCAGGACAGTCCTGCAAAATAATTGCTTAGTCAAGCCTACAGAACACAAGAAAATGGGAGCATCAGAAGGTCAATGTGTAAAAAGAGTGACAATGAAGCTTGCTTGAACACCTAAGATTACCTGAATACTCCATTTACACTGCCCTTGCTTTTCCCAGGGATGGCTTTGTATATCCCTACAATAGCCACACGGTCTCCAGGCTTGCAAGAATCAACCAAGTCATCTTCCACAATGATATCCACTGTTCGTGGAAGTTGACCAGGAGCAGAATTTTCAGGCATTTCTTGCATTGAGAGGGTCTGGTGATCCTTGTATTGACAGAGTCCATATTCCGTAACCAGTAAATTACCATTCTCATCCTGAAATAACAGTGTCATCATGAAAGGCCCTCTATAAATCATCAATATTAAGTTTTCCAAAGGGTATATGCTTTACCCTTGTTGGATAGACAGAACCGGTGGGCAGACCCATGTTGGATGTTATGTCTCGATATTCTCGCGTAATGAACTTTTCAGTTGAGGGGCAGAAGTGTACACTCTTTACCACCTTTGGTCTCACAAGAGAACCTGAAAAGAGTATTGTAGTTATCAGCTGTCCAAAATACATAAAATTGCTGGGAGTGCATCTGACAGCTTGTTCAGATGTGCAATTATAGTCAGAGAACAGGTTTGTACATTTAACGGCCGAATTCTGGCAAAGCGATTATTAGTATAATGTTAAGGTATTACACAAGAAATTACTTTCACTGGGTAAAACCCAAATCAACATATGATGCATACATCCAAAAGTACAGGTCCATACAGTCTTGAGCAGACGTACAACATCCAAAACTATGTATGGATGGACTATTTGGTACTTTTAATGCGTTTAGTTCATGAGTAGTTCCATCTTAAATCATCTTCGCACATGTCCAAAACTTGACACGAGTTGCATGGGAAAAGTGTGGAGCACAGTCTAGGTACTGTGGAATTCATGAAGTCAAGTAATAAACAAGGCCAGCTTAGTGCCGATGTCAAACAATTATATAAAGAAAGGCTACCAAAGTAAAGACTACATAAACAAAGGTTATGTCAATGCCTCAGACGCAGCAAGTCATGATATTAGCTAACCAAGCGAACAACTTATCTTCATACCTGAACCATTAGAATGTCTAACGTTAGGGAAAACAACTATCAGCTTCAGCTAGGGAACCAAGGAACTCAAATAAATTTCAAGTAATTTCTCGAGTGATATGGGCTCTCGGAACCTCAAGGGGAGTTTGGTATCCCACCCTCAATGAAAGCAACAGTAAAAACAACAGTATTAGCCAAGAGAAGAGAACGCACATTTAGTCACAATGCCTTCGACGCAGACCATAGAGCCGATAAATTCGGAGAGAAGCTCTCGAGGAGTGACACGGCGAGAAACGAAGGGCCCCTCGAAGCCAACAAGAACGGTCTCTCCTTCCTTCAGGTACTTCCCATCGATTCTGTGAACCAGGTCCGTAACCGCATCGGAAAATGCTTGCATGTATTCACCCGGGTTTCTCAAGATCCTGAAAAAAAAATTCAATAGATAATCAATGGAACAATTAAGTAAAACAGACGTGACCCGATTGAAGTATGCAAACCAGCATTCTTGAACAAAATAGTAGGAAAAGCAAAAACACCCCCACTGCATCAAGGCCATGTATAATCAACAATTAATTTGAATGAAAACCCTGAAAATGCCAAATTAATTGGATGCATAATGCTTCACTCATAAAAGGGAATCACGGCCAAAACCTAATTAGGCCATTCGCGTTCATGTTCTATCCATTCCGAAATGATAATTCGGACCCGACAAAAACCCGAATCATCCTTAATCAGCCCACCACACGGACTACACTCGGCAACCTATCCACGGCCCGACGATGACATCCGACTCCCCGCAATTGGAACCTGTCGAAATAGAAGGACGGACCCGAAGGGGAAGAGGCGAAAAACAGCAGCAGCACGAACCGGGGGGCCAGGTCGCGGAACGAGTGGAGATCGGAGATGTCGACGACGAGGCGGCGGCGCTTGTGGTTGATCATCGTCTTGATGTCGTCCATGTACATCCTCCCCACATCGTTCTCCAGGAAGGCCAGGAGCTCCCGCCTGTGAGCCGCCCTCACTTCCTCGCTGACGTCCATCGATCGGAGCTCGCTCGCTCAGCGAAGCCCCGTCCGGCGAAGAAGAACGCGATGGCCAGAGAGAGAGAGAGAGAGAGAGAGAGAGCGTGGGTGGTAAACCCTAATTTGGATGCGATTTTGCCCCCCGTTTCTTTCGTCGAGGTCGGAGATGGCGGGAAACGAGAGGGGAGAGCGGGGGCGATGGCGGGAAAAACCGGAGAAGCCGGAGGGCCACCTCACGTGCGCGTCACGTGACTGGACCACTCCCACTCCCTCGTGCTGGACATCGTTTGTCGAAACCGAAAAAGAAAGAAAGAAAGGAAGGAAGGGAAGAAAGACCTTGGAAAGCAATCTCCGAGGCTAATATTATATGGCGTGACATTGAATCCCCCCCCCCCAACCCCCCGTCCGCGGTCAAAAAGCAAGGAAAGATCTTTGCCCAAGTCAAAAGATATAATTTTTAGGGGTTTGAATCTAATAAACAAAATCCAATCTTCTTGACTTTCATCCAAGGCTTCGTTCGTTTGGGAAAAAATATTCTCCCGGAAAATATTTTTCGGGTTTTTTGGTGTTCGGGGGCGGAAAATATTTTCCTTCCCCCCTTACAAAATAGCCTAAGTTTCTGGAAAATGATTTCCACTTCTTCAAAAGTGGAAATCATTTTCCGAAACTTCTTCTTCTTCTTCATTAAGGTGGCTGGTCACCGCCTCCGCCGCCGGTCGCCGGCCGCCGCCTCCGCCGCCGGTCGCCGGCCGCCGCCTCCACCGCCTCTGCCACCGCCGCCAGTCGCCGGCCGCCCTCCGCCGCCGCCGCCGCCCGTCGCCGCCACCGCCGATCACCGACGAAATATATTTTCCGAAACTTTTTCATATTGATCGCCGAACACCGGAAAATTATGTTCCGGAAAAATATTTTCCAGAAAAATGACTTCCGAAAAAATATTTTTCAAAAGAAAAATATTTTTCTCCAAACGAACGGAGCCCAAAATGACAAAGAACGACAAAAGAAACAAATGAAATGATGACTATGTTTCGTGTAAGCCGGTTCTGCGATCCCGGGAGGGGGTGTGTGGGAGTGGGAGGGCATGATATGACGGTCGATGCTGACTGATGCTGACTGCATTTTGATCGGGTTATCTACATTGAACCACCTTAATCCAAGGGCAAAGACACAGGTCGAGATGTTCTCGGACGAGCGTAGAACGGGCCATACTTCTGCCCATTGTAGTTCATACATCGAATCCTTGTATATGAAAAGGCCTTTTGTTTTCCAATAAAAATCGATTTGAGTAAAATGCAAGCAATTATGCCATCACAAAAAAAAGAGTTACTCCTTTCGAAAAAAAATCATCACCGGTCTCCACTCCCCACTAGCCCCCGCCATCACCGTCTCACACACGTCACGTGACTTGACTACCCCCCTTGTGTTGTGAAATAAGGGTGAGTATGGTCCGGGTGAGTCGTTCTCACTTTGAAATCGGAAATTGCTCACTAAAGACCGGCTTCAAAAAATTGAAATCGGGAACCGTCCGTTGGTTTCTTGGACCCACCCATGAACTGCATCGACCCATATGAATCCATGGAACTGATCTTATGTTCGCTACATGCTACTTTCACTTTGACCTTAATGCACGTGTATGATAACTGTCCTCTGGCATTTGATTTCACCAATTCTTTCTTGTCCAAGTGACAAGTGAGCTTTTCATCTAGAATGGTCCAATGCAGAAGTCACAGCAAAAATGCTCCTTCAAGATTTTCTCTGCCATCACCCCTTACTCCTAGTAAGGGGGTGTTTGGTTAGGCTTTATAAAGGAGCTTTGAGCCTCCAAAACCCTTTGGGGGAATTATTTTATATTTGGCAAATTATTTTGGGAGCTCTTTGATCAAATGTTGGCCTTCTCAAAGCTGAAAGCTCAAGGCACCCTACGGGGTGTCTTGAGCTTCAGCATTCTCGGAATGCTGAAACCCCATTTAATGAAAATATGTTAATTGCCTTTTTTGCCTTCAAAATTTGTCAAAAAACCCATTTTTGCCCATTTAAAAAAGAGAAGCTCTCTAGTTTTCACGCTCAGTCACGCTCTCCTCACCTTGCTCACCTTGCTCATCGATCTCCCTCACTCGACTCGCGATGCCTTGCTCACCAACCTCGCCTCACTCTCCGGCATCGCGTCACCTCCCCTCCAGCCTCACGTCGCCTCCTCGCTCGTCGACCTCCCTCGCTCAGCTTGTCGTGACTCAGGAACAGTTCTTCATTTTTGCTTCTCAGCTGCGTGCGAGCCAGCGAGGTTACTCGAAATCGCGAATCACTGCCTTCTTTCCAGGTAAATCGAAGCTAAAGATCGTTCCTTTACTCGGGAATACCGCAGCGAAGCTGATCGGCGCGTCGTTTCCTCGCTTGTTCTGGCGGATTTGGTGCTATTCCGCGGTTGGTGAGGCTTTATTTGGCTTGCTTACTGGTGGTAGTAGTGAAGTGGGGTGGGTCGTTTGCCTTCGGGTTTGTCGTGGGTCGGTTCGTTGCTTCGTTTGGCGAAGTGGGTGTGCATGGTAGAGGGTCGATGTGATGAGGCTGAGTCCGTTTCTTGGTCACCCTTTTGGTGTGTGTTTTGAGGGTTTTTTTAGCTGATTCGGCACTGTTTGGTGCTGATGTGTGGGTTGAAATGTTGTGCTGCGCTGCAGTTTGTTGGCTTGTGTGGGCATTTGGGTGGCTGATGATTGTTTAGCTCCTGGTTTTGTTTGTGGATGGCTAGAACTCGCCTTAGGCTTGCCATGGATAGATGCTAAGGGGTGCTGCTGATGTATGTATGGAGGATGATGAGTTGATTGTGTGATTGGAGGCTCGGAGTGAGCTGATTGAATGATGATTGTGTGCTCTGTTAATTTCGTTGCTCTTTGAACACAGATTCTGTTAGTGCTAAAACGAGGTCTTAGATGTTGAAATCATGCTTCGAGTCCTTCTAAACATTTGATCTATACTTCCTAAGCTTCGATTCGACATATTATGCATCCAAAACGAAGTTCGTTTACTACCTCAAAATCCCTTCGAAATCTTAGCTCTATGTTCTGCAATATGTTTCTGCAATATGTTTAAATCTATTGTTGAATGTCTGATTGTTTTGCTGATTTTATGCCGATTTTTGTGAATTGATTTTGGTGATCTTTCCTTCATGAAAATTGTTCATTAGGATCTCAATCATGGCATACTTTTTTCTCAGATTTTTAGAAGTTCATTCAATAGGTGAAAATTCCTTAATTCAACTTTAGTTCTTGTCTGCCTATACTGGAACCTGAAATGGACTTGCACAAACATCTTCGTTTGAGTTTGAAATCGACATTTTCTGGCTTAGAGTCCTTAACGAAGTTTGTAAAGCACTTAAATTAGTCTTTAAAATGCTAAAGATATCCCTGATCGGAGTTCATTTGGTACCTGAAATCTATTTTCAAAGTTGCAGCAAGAGTAAATTGGTTTTCTACTGTAACTGAACTGAAAGTTCACATTTTACTATTTTTGTACAGAACAGGGAAATTTGATTTTCCAGTTGCATCCTTCGGTGAACTTGTAAATTCAGGTCTCATGCACGTCATATTTTTTTTTATATAATTTTTAGACAACATTTGGTACCTGAAATCATCTCATATTCTCAAGTTGTTCAATCTGCCCTTATTTTTAAACAATTAAAATTAAAAAAACATAAATTGGTTACACCAAAGGATTTTCCAAATATATGTTTACCAAACAGTCCTGCATTTCCCCAAAGCACTTTTCAATGGATGTTTGCCAAACAGTCCTGCATTTCCCCGAAGCCCTTTGTGCTAAATGTCTTTGCATTTGGCCAAAGGCTTTCCCCAAATGCTGAACCAAACATGCCCTAACTTGCTAGTACGTACAACCCTCCGAATAAGATGCCTAACTACATATCCTCTTCCTATGTTCAATGAGACCACTCCATCCGAGATGAGATATACAATTGCCCGCATATGTTCCCCAATAATCTACGAAATAAGCACATATATGAGGATCATCAACACTCGTTGAAGAAAAAGATTATCACCATCCTGATAATTAATTCAAAAGATTGAATGGCACTTAAAAATTGCTATCGATACAAACTTTGAGCTTCGAGCATTGAGCGAGACATGTGCGTTTAGGGTTTTAGGATTTTTCTTTTTTTTGTAATTAAAATAAGTAAAATATATAATATACTATTATATTACCGGTCCGATTCAAGTGAGTGGGTGGGCGGTTCTATACCTGGAACAGGGAACCAGACCGGTATCCACTAAAAACCGGAGCAGTTCCCTTAGGAACCACCAGTTTCAAGCCGGTCTGGTCTGGTTCAAGGCAATTATTGGTTCCTTTGCACATTCATATTGTGAACTACCTCCCTCCCGAATTTTTTGTGGGTCGATTCCTTCTCCTCCCGATTCTAAAGTTCCATTTTTTTAGCAAAAAAAATGAATAATTTGAAAAATATGTTCCTAAAAAAAAAACGGCTGGATTGCTCACAATCGTCCAAGAAAATATTTAGACATGAATTGATATCGATAATGAAATTTTTTTTTATTAACCAACTATTTTGGAACCTAGAACACACGTTGCATACCTTGGAACCTTCCAGGGTTGGTTTCAGGGTCTACATAGGTTCTACTTGTATTATTAATTTAACGATTGCAGTAAATCATCATCTTTAATAACTATTGCTTGCTGCTATAATCCATTATCCATAACTTATATTTAGCCACACGAAAAATATGAAACATTAACAGAGTAAAATTCTTGATCATAAAATGGAAGTCCAGACTAGTATCCAGATTATACACTTATTGTCAGACATCATGAAATAACATAGGATTATGCGAAGACACAGTCCAACAAAAACACAAAAAATTGTTTCAGGTTCCAAATGACATCTTCCTAGTATCTAGAACCCACATGTCAAAATAAGTTTTCTAATTTTTGGAATTTAAAACCTACCATGCATACTGTGAATACTAGAACTAACAAATTCCCACCGGTTCGATTCTCAGGTTTCATAGTTTACCCCGGAACCATGCTCACCCCTAATATGAATGATTAGTTTGAGGAAAGCATTTTCCAAGTTATTTATATTTCGCGAAATGAAATGATTTTTTGGGTTAGTTCCTTCTCTCGATTCTAAAGCTCCATTTGTTTTGCAGAAATTGAATGATTTTGAAAATATTTTCTTAAAAACGATTGTCTATATTGCTCACAAAAATTAATAAACAAAGCTTAATTTCATCGTCCATGAAAATATCCTGACATAAATTGTTGTTGATAATAAAAATTTTTTGGCCTTATTCCAAAAAAAGGTGCCAATCTTACCTCGAGTGACGATTTTAGCTCAAACTTTGTTTTTTCTCAATAAAAAGAAAAAAATTTTACTTGAGTCCCAAATCTGGCCCTCATGATGTGAAATTTTCAAATTGTTCTAGTTGGATTTGCTATTTAAATGAAAATTCATGATTTTTTACGAGATAAAAAAAGTTCAGGTTAAAATTGTCACTCAATGTAAACTTGGTATTTTTTTTTGAATTAGGCCATATTTTTTTCATCAACCAACTATTTCGAGCTGTATGAATGATTAATTTTAAAATAATATTTTCCAAATTCAAGTCTCGGTCTTACCCACTGCTTGATGAGCGAAAAAGAAGGAAAATGAGAGAAGAGAGTTTTAGTAATGGGAGAAGAAAAGAACAAAAAGGAGAAGAAATTCGAAATATCTATGGTTAATACCATTAAAAATCTCAAATTTGTATACCTATGATAATTTTTCCCAAAACTAATTTTTTGACCATAAAAAATCTCAAACTGGTACATCTTTGATAATTTTACCCCAAATTAATTTTTTAATCACAAAAAACCCTAAACTAGTACATTTGTAACAAATTTACCCTATGTTAATTTCAGATTAATGCAAAAAAAAATCACAAACTAGTACACATGTGATAAATGGAGGATAAAACCCAAAACTGGTATATCTGTTAACTACCGAGTGTCATTTAACAAAGCAATTTAATGGTAAAATTTAACAGAAACTAGCGCAAGGTAAAATTGTCACAGGTGTAATAATTTGGAATTTTTAGTGGTCAAAAAATTAGTTTAAGGTAAAATTATCATAGGTGCATTAGTTTTGGATTTTTCATTGTATTAACCAAAATATATAAAGAACGGGCCCCAGTATGTGTACACGTGTTAACTAATTATAAGTGGATTCTATGGAAACAACTGGGGGACCAAAATTGAGCCAAAAAGGAGAGAAGAAGTTTTTGAAGAGTGAGTCCTGCTGTGTACATGTGGAAACCAATCATTGGATATTTTCTGGACAAGCAAAATTGCTTCACCGAAACCACGAGTCAATTAGGGTCTGTTTAATAACGTTTCTATTTTTCTAATTTTTTGTTCTTTTGTTCCTTAGAATAAAAAAAAATAGAAATACGTTTAGTAATGTCAATTAGTTTTTTCGTTCTTCGGAACAGAAAAGTGGTCAAGGAATAGATTTGGAACAGAAATAAAAAGTAAAAAAAATTTACTTTTTTTGTTTTTGGAACAAAAAGAGAAATAATAGAGAAACAAAATCAGCTCTCTCTATTTTACAAGATATTCTCATACTAAACCATAAATCCGAAATCCTAAACCCTAAAACTTAACCCCAAAACTCTAAATCCCAAAACCTCAATACCAAAACCCTAAAACCCATAATATTAAAATCAAAAACCCGAAACCCTAAAACCCCAAATCCCTAAAACCAAACCCTAAACCTTCCAAACCCCAAGTTCGAAATATTAAACCCTAAACCCCAAAATTCTAAACCCGAAACTCTAAAACTTAAATCCTAAAATCGCAATTCCAAACCCTAAATCCTAAAATGCTCAACAGTAAAACCTCGAATTCTGAACCATAAACTCCAAACCCTAAATTGTAAACCCTATACCCTAAATCTCAAACCCTAAACCACTAAACGCCAACCCTTAAACCCCAAACCCAAAACCCCAAAGCCCAAATCCTAAACTCTAAAATTCAAAACCTAAAATCCAAAACCTCAAACCTCAAAATTGAAATCCTTAAACCCTAACCCCTAACCCCAAATCCTAAAATCTTACACCCTAAACTGCAATTTCTTTGATCACCACCTAGTATTTGCTTTGTATATAAGGAGTAATTTTCTTTATGATTATATTAAGGTAATCAAATTCTATATCATAATCTATTATTATTCTATTTCTAGTTCAATTTTATCCAAATATGAATTGTTAAGTCTCCTAAACTGTAATTTCCTCGATCATCACCTGGCATTTGCTTTGTCTATAAGGAGTAATTTTCTTTATGATTGTATTAAGGTCATCCAATTCTATTTCATGATATATATTCTTATTTTATTTCTAGTCCAATTTTATCAAACATGAATTGTTAAGTCTCCACCGATATTTTATAATTAAATAAAAAAATTGGGAGTATAATTTTTTAGTGTCCTACCAAACGTATTTATGTTATTTTTCTACTTTGAGAATAAAAATTTTGTGCAATTTCTAAACATATTTTTTTGCTTAGAAACTAGTTTATAGAATAAAAATAGAAAAAACTATTTCTGAGAACATAAATGTTACTAAACGTACCCTTAGCTTCTTGAGCAAGGACAATCATATTTCTTGGAAGTATTGTTGGCTTTCTTGAAAGAATGATAGTCCCACATCTAGAATTCTTTTTCTATTTTCTCCCTTTACTTTTGAAATCCATTTGAAAGACCTATCATTCGAATGTACCCATCGTAATTGCTTGCATTTTACAGTATTTTTCTATTCAGGGTATAGTCTAATGTACACAAGAACTTGAAAATCTTTCGATCAATGACCGGAGTCTATTAACTACTGCAGAAGAACAAAAAAATGGGTCTTTCAAGGACGTAATTCAAAATAAAAATTGCATGTCGAGGGCCGAAAATGAACTCAACTCAATAAAACGATCTGCATCTCGAGCAAATATTCGCGTTAAGTCACATCAAACTTTGAAGAGCAATTGTCCCCTAACTTGAGCAAACATTCGCGTTAAGTCACATCAAACTTTAAAGAGTAATTTTTCCTTTTGAGTTTTTCAAATGGGACATAACTCCATCAAATGTGGATTCAAGAATTTGATCGTCATTAGTATTTTTCTTTTTTGGGCCAGTCTTATTATTTACTTGGCACTAGCAAAAACGGCGCTTACGTAGTCGCATGCAGAAATTGTTAGAAAATAATAATAGAGGAAGCCATGTTGTGATCTGACTTACTTCAGGAAATGAATTTTAATTATAAATAATAATATGAAAACTATTAAAATTGTATGATCGTTACGTCTGATATTTTAAATTATTATTTTATCCATGGTTTCGCATAATACCAAGTTTGCGTATTTATTGAGATTATAAATAGATGTTAAATATTGTTTTATAATATACATATAGATGCGAAATAAGATTTTACAAGTCAACGTAACATGTCTATTTGGACCATGATTGTTCCAATTATTCTCGAAAATCATGGAAAATCTCTTCCAATCATTGAATATTGTCTTAATAACTACTTAGATATCTGATGTGAATACTGTTAACCATTATTGTCGGATAATTACTAAACATATTTAATAAAAAAATATTTCATGTTTTTTTTTTTAAAAACGAGTTGAAACTAAAATTTTTCTTTTATATTAACTGCTTAACAAGTATCTCCATATCCTTCTTAATATAAATCATGCTCTAAATCAAGAATATACTCCAAAGAATCAATAAATCACATAAATTCAGACAAATAAGGAAATTTTAGAATCTTAGATATACTTATGATCGTAGTTTGGGAAATTTATACTGTCATTATTAGGAAGTATTTCAAAGACTTGTTCGGATAAACCATGCTACAAACACACCGCGAGCTTTTCTCTATGTTTTCTCAACTCGTGCTCTTTCAATCTCAGCAATACTTCTCACTCCAAAAACCCCAAAAGCAAAAACCAAAGCTATCGTTACTGTGAGAGAGTCGGCCAAAGACTCAAGGCCGTGGCGGAGGCAAAGAAGCAAACCCTATGTCCGCAATCGAACCGAATGCAAGATCATCGAGAACAAAAGCCGCGAGCGGGGTCACATTCTCCAAGCGCCACCGGGGGCATGTCCCGGAAGGCGTGCGAGCTTGCCGTCCCATGGAGCGCCGAGGCCGCGATCATTGCCTACTCACCACATGGCAACCCCTTTGTCTTTGGCCACCCGTCTGCCGCCGACGCCGTCGCGCGACTCACCTGCCTCTCTATCGAACAGTGCCAAGAAAGTGTCCTTCTCATGTCACCCACTTGAATTACCCAACACATGATTCACCGAAATTTATGTGCGCAGATTTAAACTGTGGAAATATTTATAAAAATAGGAACGTGTATGGGACGTTTAAAAGCAAATGGTGACGATGCACCATGCAATGCAAGATGATAGGAACACGTCTTCGACTAGGCCTCTTGTCAAACTGCGGTCCCCCGGCCAGCCCCCGCCCAAATATTCCGATTCAGTAGTTCTTGGCTTGCCGGGACACCTTCTTCCTCTTGTTTGGCTTGCTGGGAACCCCTTCTTCCTCTTCTTTAGCTTGCTGGGACCCCCTTCTGCCTCTTCTCTCTCCACGCCCTTCCTCTCTCTCTCTCTCTCTCTCTCTCTCTCTCTCTCTCTCCCTTCTGTGAGTAGAGTGGGATTGGGAGTGAGAAAACGAAGGGGGGAGAGGACGCCCTTTTATCCAAGATTCTGGTTCAGTAGCCTTCGTTTTGCAAAGAAAAAGACGACAGCTTTGTGTGGAGTACAACCAAATGAACTTTATTTGCCTTCTGTCGTAAAGTAATGGAGAAAGAAAGGTTGTTCTGGACATTTTTTAATTGATTATTGTTTGATTTTTTGAGGTATAGTGGAAAGAAGAAAAAGTTCATTATCTCTCCACGCCATTCCCCCCCCCCCCCTCTCTCTCTCTCTCTCTCTCTCTCTCTCTCTCTCTCTGTATGTGTGGTTGGATCCTGGTCCGAAAATCTCTCGCCATAATCTCGCTCTCGCTCTCTCTCTCTCAACCTTTGGAGACATCACGATTATGCAAATCCAAATCTAAAACTGAAGATGAGCTTTGGATTTGGATTTGCATCTTCAGTTTTAGATTTGGTGGGAGGACTCCAGGTGAGCTTTCACTCCCTGTCTTAGTGCTTCCACTTGAAAAGAAAGAAAAGATTATCTGCCCCTGGAGCTGGGAATTTCAGATCACCCCAATACCAGTCTTAAACCCTTCACTTTGCTGTCTCGATTGCGTCTGGATCTTTTAGGTGCGTCATGGCTGATCCAAGACAGAAAGTGAAGAAGGGCCCAAGAGAGAGAAAATGATGGCTCATGTTGCCATCCTCGTAATCGCCATATTGATGCGACCGACGGGGGATGTGGTGAGGCAGGAGCATCTCACACCTGGAGACCACGTCTTTGTCTACCGTCTCTATGGCGCATATAGTCAACATGGTTAGCGTTCCACCCTCGTTTGATTTTCCACTTCTTTTCATTTCAAGGGCTCATCTATATCTGATTCTGATCACCATGAACAGTAAGCCCTATCTTGTGCTGGTGCTACAGAGAAACCCTATATGTGCGTTTTCACCGTACATTACCGACATCAACTTATTTCTTTATTTTTTGGTACATTTTATTTTTTTTTTGGTACAAGCTTATTTCTTTATTTACTTAACCAAAACGAAGAATCAACGATCACCTTCCACTTGATTGGAAGCACTATCTCATCTTGCGTAGTATATTGGCTTTTACAAGAATAAAAGAAGCATATGGGATTTGATGGCAGCAGTTGGCGATTTTTTGAGATTTTTTCTTCTCCTTCAAAATAAACTTCCCAAGGAATTTTAGTCACACAATTCACTTACCATTAAAATTGACCAGAGACAGAAAATATTGTACGGTATTCTAGAAAGCTTAGGAAATACTGATCATTGTTTTATATCAACTTTAACAGGAATTTTCCTTCACCCTATTAACGCTTCTCTCTCTCTTGTTACACTAACTCGCCTATTTCTTTCTTCTTCCTCAAAATCTTTTCTCGTTCAGTCATCTCTCCTTCTGAAAATTGTTCCTTATATTTCCTAGAATGCTGAAATTAGTCGGTGTAGAAAATGTACCTCAATTAAATCACGTAAAATAATGAAACTAGTAATTTGTCATGATGAGTCTCCAACACAAGGATCTAACATTGGGCACCCAGCAGATCGCAGATCACATTGCGGCTAACCTACTGTTGCTCAATCGGCAACTTAATTCTTCCAAACTTAGAAAATCTTGTGATAATCCTCTCTCGCTCATCAATCTACATCTATTGGCTTCTCATCCACTATATGCTATGGGTGTAAAGTTTTGGACAAATGATTGTTTACATTGCACATGCTCGTAATTGATTATAACAGGAATATATGTTGGAGAGGGCCACGTGATTCACTTCACAAGAGCAGGAGTCGACAAGACGAGTCTTGATTCCTTCCAGCAAGAAGGCGAGGAACTCCGCCTATATGCATATGGGCAGCCTCGACTGTGGTATTGGCTGTCGAGATGGGGAACTTGCTCGACCTCACTCGAAACCAAATTGCCCCAGGATGTCGTGAACAAGGCCCAGCAGCTTCATGAGCACAACAGCTTCGGCGAATATGATCTTTTCCGCAACAACTGTGAGCATTTTGCCACGTTTTGTCGGACCGGCCTTCGAGCCAGTGCACAGACATACTTGGTTAGTGCTTGTGAGCAGAAGATCAAGGAAATCGAAGAATGGGCCATGAAGATTGTACTGATGAAGTGGGCGACTAAGTTTCAAATCATCCCTAAGATTGCCGGCCGGCGAGCGTGTGTGACTTTCCGCGGCAATGACACGGGCCTTTCGTTCCAAATCTTCTGAGCAAACATAAAGCAAACGAAAACATAAAACAAAACAAAATGGCTTGGCGAAAAAAAGGGGAAGATTGTAGAAACGTGACCATAGTCTTAATCTTGGTCTGTGATCTTTTTTTTTTGTTGCTATCTTTTAATGATAATGTGTATTACTATCTACTCTTCTTATCTTTGTGAGGATCTGGTCCTTTTGAGGTCGCAACGTCTGCCCTTTTTTGTGGAAACGTTCATGGACTTGACTTTTTTACTTGGCATATTCGAAAAGTTGGCTATAGATAGACTAGTGCACTTTTATTTCTACTCCATAAATATCATTGAGAGATTTCTTGACCTTCTAGTATAAATAGCAACCTCTTTGGAAGCTTATTCTTTTTAATGTACCTGTTAAAATTACCATTTGACCGTCAAAAGCTACCGCAAAAGAGCGAAACGAAAGGCATATGGAAGAAAAAGATGGAGTCATGCCCCAAGATCTCCATTACCGACCCAAAAATTCCACCAAACCCGCCTTCCCAGTCACTTTACTAGGAATGATTTTCAACTGTTCGAGGGTTATTGTTCCTCATCGAGCAGTAAAGGGCATCAGGAGACATGGACACATGGAGAGAGGGAGAGAGAGTCGACAGTAGCGCCATCTATTTTGTTTCTCTTTTCGGTCATCATTGTTATTTACTTCTTTCAGTATTTACTTTGATGTCGGACGGCTCAACGAAGGATTCCAATTATCAAACATGAAATGATGATGATCCTTCCCTTTATTGCATGATGTTTGATTCGATCTTCATACGTGATGATGGAAAAAGTATAAAAAAAGTTCTAAACTTATTGTATTTGTACCAATGTAGTTCTAAATCTTTTGACAATTTATTAATGTAGTCCATTTGGTCAATTTTTGCCAAAATCTTTAACACCGACGTCTGTTGTCCGTCGTGATGTGGCCGGCGCTGACGTGGACAATTCTTTTAATTTTGGTAAAATGACATAAACAATCCCTGAATATGGGCCCAATGTGCAATGTAGTCTTTGAATTTTTGGTATATATTCAATATGGTCCCTGAATTATATGAAAATGTTCAATGTAATCCCTGAACTCAATGTGGTCATTTCATTAATTCAAGTTTAGGGACTACATTGAATATGTACCAAAAGTCTGGGGCCTATATTGAACAAATTAAAAGTTGAGGAACCACATAGCATATCGGATCAAAATTCAGGAATTACTTGTGTCATTATTCCTTTAATTCAAAAATTTTCATTTTTTATTCATTTTTATTCTCTTTTTTCTTTCCTTTTTTTTCTTTTCATTTCCTTCTTTTCTTTTCTTTTTTACAATGTGGCCATTGGGCGAGGCCATGGCCTCCTTCGACTGTGGACTGCGAAGTACGAGTGAGCATGGTTCAACAATTTCTTGAGATAGTCAATTATTTCAAAGACTTCATTCCAACTCAATTTTCGGAAAGTTACTGTTTATGTACTGTTCATGTATTATTCAGCTAGACCGGTGGGAACCTATTGGTTCCAGGTTCCAAAATATGCATGGTAAGTTCTAGGTTTCAAAAATTGAGGAATCTATTTCGACGGATAAATTCATGATTCTAAGTAGGTGGAACTTGAAACTTATAATCTAAAATCTACAACAAGTTTTTGTGTTTTTCTTAATCTGTGTTTTCGCATGATCCTACAAATTCCATGGCAATGATGAATGTATAATCTATAACCACTAATTTGAGTTTTCATTTTATGACTGAGACTTTTACTTTGATAATGTTTCATATTTTTGTTTGTCTAAATATAAATTGTAATCAATGAATTATAGTAACAATCGATGGTCATAAAATGTGATATTTAACTATAATCGTTCAATTAATAATACGGATGAAACCTAGATAGATCCTGAAACTGACCCTGAAACATGTGACAGGGTATGTTCCAAGTTCCATGATATGCAAGGTAAGTCCTAAGTTCCAAAAAAATAAGAAATATGTTCCAATGGATAGGTTCCAAGTTCAAAGTGAAACTTATACAAAGCCTAAAACCGCTCACCCTTACTGTGGAAAGAAAATTTCCTTTCGGAAAAGTTTTGGATAGATCTAATTTACGAATAATTTTTCTAGAGAAATTTCATTTTGTAAAAAAAAGGGAAAAAGTACTCTCCAATATCTCAAAAAATTCCTCCTGAATTAGCAATCATATATTTTTTACTACTTAGGAGATGCTCACGACCTGATCTTCCTGCTATATATGCCGCATTTTACCAGGACCGCTTGCTTCTGATGCAGCTTTCTCTGCCGCTTGCTGATGAAGCAGACATTGCTTCTTTAAGTCATGGAAATTAACATACGAAGCGTCGACCTAAGGACCGAGCATAATATACTTATCAAAGAAGAAACCGAGCCTAATTTTTTCCCCTAGCATATCAATGGCCTGTCAAGCAAAATGATACGACACTTCTTTACATCGGCACGCAAGCGTGCAAACTGGAAACATCAATAAATATACCATGACATAGAATCACGACCTTCAATCCTTTTAATTTACAGTGACTGAACAAGGAAGCACCACTCTCAGATAATATTAATTACAATGGAAAGATGAACAAATTCACCTACAACCAAAGACAGTACTAGAAGCTCAAAAGGCAGTGTGATGGTAATGAACAAAAGATAAAGCCTTCAACAATATGGCCTTTTGCTTTAAAAATGGACCTGGCTGGACAGTAGCTAATGAGCAGTAACTTGCAGATGAAAATGAAGAGTGATGGTCCAGAATTTTGGCACCGCAGATGTTCCTCTCTTAACAGTCAGCTAATAACCATGTGCACAACGTCACCAGTCATCATCACTCTATTCTCACCTTCCAGTCACTGATAAAATGAAAATGGTCCATCAATCACATGACCTCACAATAGGGAAATCAGAGTTCAGACTAGGATACAAATGAATTCATGTACAAATGCATGGCATTAAGGCCTTCAAGTCAATGGATGGGAGATGATTTTTCTCTACCTCCAAAAGGTACAATATCTGTGTACTTGAGTAGGGATTAGTTGCAATGCTGTAGATGATTGTCTCAGGTTCTGCAATTGATATGCTGTCCAAGCAGTTTTCTTGCATATGTTGACCGAATATAGTATTGAATGCTTCTATTCCGCAAAGAGTCAAAAGGGGCAAAATTAAGATCTATGCAAGAAAATAAATCAGCGCCCAAAGAAACATCCTTATCAATACCTTTCTTGAGACAGGGTTGCAGGTGGTGTTGCGGGTGTGTCGTGTACTTCCAAGGCGTCAGTTGAGCTAACAAGAAAAAAGGACGAGAGTACACAGAAGATCGTAAGTCCGGTCATATCAGTGGACAGAAGAACACAAGAAAGGAAAGAATCGATTGAAAGCCAGCTGAGGAGAAAATTCAGCTAACTAATGCGCGCAAAGGCTTTACTACAAAACAAGAACAAAAACAAAAAAGGAAAACTACTATAAAATTTTATTTTATAGTGAGCTACTTTAGCTCAATACAGAAAAGACAGCTAACTATTCTGAATGATAACAACCTAAAATGTATCAGATGGTAAACAGGGATTAACAATGAGGCGACGTCAGTGACTACTTTCCCCAAATTCAACAAAATCCCCCAAAAAGACTACTATATCGCCAAACATTCTCAGTGAAAACTGAAGAATCACAGGCCTTACAGCATAAAAAAATCTCACTAACTGCATGTTAATATGTCAGTGATGCACAAGAGTGAAATAACTAGTAGCAGAGGGATGAGAAACAAATGACGGGACCTAGATATAATAGGCTGCAGACTGCAGCGGCTAAAAATCCTAAAGTAGTTTTCTTCCTTTGGAAATAAAATAATGTGGAGAGTTACTGTTGACCCTCCCTTTCACTTAGGGTTTATTGGACAACAGAAATCTTAGACCAAATTGGAAGCTTATTAATACCCTCTTTTCGTTGATGGGATCAAATGGTAGGGTCAGATATAAGGGGTCTTGATGTAATTTAGCAATTCCATTGATACAAGAGGAATCGCTAAATTAAAACCCGCGAAGAGAAAAGCACATCATGTATACTTACCCTTCTGCATTGATGGTACAGCCATGATCATCTCCATTAGTTTGACCAGAATGTCGATCAGCCTGGCGTTTTCTCTACAACTCTCTCTCTCTCTCTCTCTCTCTCTCTCTCTCTCTCATATCAGTCAATTCTTTGAGATAAATAGCAAAATTTAATACTCTTAGTGCAGCTTCCACGTCAGACTTTGTAACCTGATTATACATATAAAATGACCGAGTCATTCATGTAATAAACCTGCATAATGAATTAAAATAAACAGATTCAACTAAATTTCTGCTCAATTTAAGCTTGGCCTGGGCAATAGATAGACGTATAATGGTTTCTAAAGTTCTTGCTATGATCAGCAGAGTGCCTCCAGAGATTACTAGGGGAACCTGTGCATTTGAACTGGCATTGCGGAGCTCTGCATATGCAGTAGCTATGTGTTCAGATGCCTGCAAAACTAAATAGTGAGAATAGCTTCTCACATTTCTGAAATATCAAAGTTGGCTAAATACGACGGATAGTTGGTACTCATACTAGTTTTCTCAAAGCCACTTTGCTTTCAATTATGATCGATTAACAATAAATAAAAGAAAAAAAGGATCATCATAACCTCATCTGATAGCTCTGGCTGAATCCTGTGCTTTGCATAGTGGATGTATTTTTTTAAGGAGCTTGATGATAAGCGTCATTCTTCTGACACTTTCCTGTTTTCCTCCCATGAAGCATATGGTTATACTTGACAAAAACAGATGAGTCAGCATCTGCTTCATCCTCCCTCTCATACCGTGAACTTCCATCGACTTCACCTATAATGCAAACACATATCAAGGACTGAAAATCTGAAATCACAATTTCTACTTGTACGAATTATGAAATTTATCCCCATCAAATGTGGAACGGTATCAATGTAAGTGCAAGACATGGTCAGAGATTTGACGGTCAATATCAGGATCCATTTGATCCAATACAATGAAAAGTAGATCAAAACGGGAAAGAAGAGAATCGGAAGGCCAATGTTCTTTGTAGGAGTCAAAGATTGATCGTACTGCAGGAAAGACAGCAGAATGAAGTTAGTAGGAGGATGAGTTGTCAACATACATCAAATACCACGTTGGTGTCGACATCCATCCTATTGAGAATTTAGCAACACATGCACTCTTACAGTTCCATATATGGGATTAGCAGCAGCTACCACACTGCATCGAGCATTCACTGATGCATAAATACCAGCTTTGGCTATAGTTACAGTCTGCTGCTCCATGACCTCATGCATGGCAACCCGATCCTGGTCATTCATTTCGTCGAACTCATCAATACAAACAACACCTCTATCAGCAAGAATCATTGCACCAGCTTCCAGCCTTCTGTCCCTAATAAAAACAAAGGAATAGCATCAATTAACTCATCACATGATAAAATGTATTTGATAGGTCTACCAGATGCATTACCTGTTTCTTGATCAGACGTAACAGCAGCTGTCAAACCAACTCCAGAAGAACTGCGACCTGTTGTTGATATGGCCAATGGTGCAATATTAATGATGGCTCTTAATAGTTGAGACTTAGCAACCGATGGATCACCAACCATCATAATGTTTATATCACAAATAGAAAGATAAATGCAAGAGTAACTCAGAAAGCAAGGAGAAGGGAACCAGGAGCCATGCCTATAATAGTAACTAATGCCAAATGTAAATCAGATATTACTCACCCAAGCATCAGCAATATCACTGCTTTCTTTATCCATGAGAGACCATATATAGCAGGTGCCAGCGAATTGCCAAATAGATCAAATGTATCATCTCTCCCTGCTATCTTTTTAATGTTTTTCAAGTCCTCTGGAGGGTAGATTGGTGCATTTTTCTAGAGAAATTTTTTTTTGCAAAAAAAGGGCAAAAAGTGCCCTCTCCGGTATCTCCAAAAATTCCTCCTACAGCATTAGCAATCAGATATTTTTTACTACTTATGAGATCCTCACGACCTGATCTTCCTGCTATATATGCTGCGTTTTACCAGGACCGCTTGCTTCTGATGCAGCTTTAGAGTCCACCGGTTGCTGACGAAGCAGATATTGCTTCTTTAAGCCATGGAATTTAACATGCGAAGAGTCGATCCCATGACTGAGCATTACGTACTTATCAAAGAAGAAACCGAGCCCAAGTTTATCCCCTAGCACATCAATGGTCTGTCGAGCAGAATGATAGACTTCTTTACATTGGCATGCAGGTTTGCAAACCGAAAACATCAATAAATATACCATGACATAGAATCACAACCTTCATAACTTTCAATTTACAGTGACTGAACTAGGAGATACCACTCTCAGATGACAGTAACTACAATGGAAGGATAAATTAATCCACGTACAACCAAAGATAGTACTAGAAGCTCTAAAAGCAGTGTGATGGTAAAGAACAAAAGATAAAGGCTTCAACAATATGGCTTTTTTCTATAAAAATGGACCTGGCTGGACAATAGCTTATGAGCAGCAACTTGCAGATGAAGAGTGATGGTCCATAATTTGGCACCGCAGATGTCCTCTCTTAATAGTTAGCTTATAACCATGTGCACGACGTCACCAATTATCATCACTCTACTCTCACCTTCCAGTCACTGATAAAATGAAAATAATCCATCAATCACAAGACCACACAATAGGGAAATCAGAGTTTAGACTAGGATACAAATGAATTCATGTACAAATGCATGGCATCTGAAGGCCTTCAAATCAATGGATTGGAGATGATTTTTCTCTACCTGCAGAAGTGACATTATCTGTGTACTTGAGTAGGGATTAGTTGCAATGCTGTTGATGATTTTCTCAATTTTCGCAATTGATATGCTCTCCAAGCGGTTCGCTTGCATATGTTGACCGAATATGGTATTAAATGCTTCTATTCTGCACAGAGTCAAAGAGGGCAATATTAAGATCTATGCAAGCAAATAAATCAGCACCCAAAGAAACATCCTTATTGATACCTTTCTAGAGACAGGGTTGCAGGTGGTGCCGGGGGTGCGCCATCTACTTCCATGGCGTCAGTTGAGCTAACAAGAAGAAAGGACGAGAGAGTACAGAGAAGATCGTAAGTCCGGCCACATCAGTGTACAGAAGAACACAAGAAAGGAAAGAATCGGTTGAAAGCGAGTTAAGCAAATTCAGTTTACTAATGTGGTCAAAGGCTTTACTATTAACCCAATTGGATTTGCAGAGTAGGTCGATGATCACTCAGCAAAACAAGAACGAAAAGAAAATCGCAAAACTACTATGAAAGTTGTATCCGGCAGTGAGCTACATTAACTCAATACAGGAGACAGCTTACTCTTCTGAATGATGATAACCTAAAATGTATCAGATGGTAAACAAGGATGAACAATTAGGCAACGTAAGTGACTACTTTCCCCAAATTCACAAAAATCCCCAAAAAAGACTACAATATCATCAGACTTTCTCAATGAAAACTGCAGAATCACGGGTCTTTCAGCATAAAAAATCTCATTAGCTGCATGTAAATATGTCAGGGATGCACAAGAGTGAAGTAACTCGTAGCAGAGAGATGAGGAAACCAATGACGGGACCTAGATATAATAGACTGCAGACTGCAGTGGCTAAAAATCCTAAAGCAGTTTTTTTTTTTTGGTTAAACCTAAAGCAGTTTTTGTCCTTTGGAAATAAAATAATGTGCTGGGTTACTCTTGACCCTCCCTTTCACTTACGGTTTATTGGAAAACAGAAATCTTAGACCAAATTGGAAGCTTATGCAACCACTCTTTTTGTTGATGGGATCAAATGGTAGGGTCAGATATAAAGGGATCTTGATGTACTTTAGCAATTCCATTTTGATACAAGAGGAAACTCTGCAATATGGAAATGTTCATGCAGTAGCGGTAGAAAACAAAATAAACCCCGTAAAGAGAAAAGCACACCATGCGTACTTACCCTCCTGCATTGATGGTAGAGCCAAGATCATCTGCATTAGCTTGACCAGCATGTCGACCAGCCTGGCCTTTTCTCCCCAATTCTCTCTTTCTTGCTCACGCTCTTCCATATCAGTCAATTCTTTGTAATAAATAGCAAAATTTAATACTTTTAGTGCAGCTTCCACATCAGACTTTGCAACCTGATTATACATAAAATGACCCAGTTATTCATGTAATAAACCTGCATAATTAATTAAAATGAACAAATTCAAGTACCTTTCTGCTCAATTTAAGCTTGGCATGGGCAGTAGATAGACGTATGATGGTTTCCAAAGTTCTTGCTGTGATCGGCAGAGTTCCTCCGGTCTGCAAACAGTTGGAAACCCAATAAGTCATGAAAATAAATTATTGACTTCCCAAATATGAGATCACTAGAGGTACCTGTGCATTTGAACTGGCATTGCGGAGCTCTGCATATGCAGTAGCTTTGTGTTCAGATGCCTGCAAAACTAAACCGTGAGAATAGCTCCTCACATTTCTGTAATATCAAGTTGGCTAAATACCATGGATAGTTTCTATTCATACAGTTTTCGCAAAGCCACTTTGCTTTCAATTACAATCGATCAACATTAAAAAAAAGAAGAGAATAATCATAACCTCATCTGTCAGCTCTGGCTGAATTCTGTGCTTTGCATAGTGGATGTATATTTTAAGGAACTTGATGATGAGAGAGTCATTCTTCTGACGCTTTCCTGTTTTCCTCCCATGAAGCATACGGTTATACTTGACGAAAACAGATGAGTCAGCATCTGCTTCATCCTCCCTCCCACACCATGAACTTCCATCGACTTCACCTATAATGCAAACATATATCAAGGACTGAAAACCTAAAATCACAATTTCTACTTGTACGAATTATGACATTTACCCCCATCAAATGTGGAACGGTATAGGTGTATGCGCAAGACATGGTCAGAGATTTGACAGTCAATATCAGGATCCATTTGATCCAATACAATGAAAAGTAGATCAAAACGGGAAAGCAGAGAATCCGGAAGCCAATGTTCTCTATAGGAGTCAAAGATCGATCATACTGCAGGAAAGACAGCAGAATGAAGTTAGCAGGAGGATGAGTTGTCTACATAGGTCATATACTACATTGGTATCTACATCCATCCTATTGAGAATTTAACAACACATGCACTCTTACAGTTCCATATATGGGATTGGCAGCAGCTACCACACTTCATTGAGCATTCAATGATGCATGGATACCAGCTTTGGCTATAGTTACAGTCTGCTGCTCCATGACTTCATGTATGGCAACCCGATCTTGGTCATTCATTTTGTCGAACTCATCAATACAGACAACACCTCTATCAGCAAGAACCATTGCACCAGCTTCTAGCCTTCTTTCCCCTGATAAAAACAAAGGAATAGCATCAATTAACTCATCACATGATGATATGTATTTGATAGATAGGTCTACCAGATGCACTACCTGTTTCTTGATCAGACGTAACAGCAGCTGTCAAACCAACTCCAGAAGAATCGCAACCTGTAGTTGATATGGCCAATGGTGCAATATTCATGATGCCTCTTAATAGTTGAGATTTAGCAACAGATGGATCACCAACCATCATCATGTTTATATCACTAATAGAAAGAAATATGCAAGAGTGACTCAGAAAGCAAGAAGAAGGGAACTGGGGGCCATGCCTACACTTGTAACTAATGCCAAATGTAAATCAGATTTACTCACCCTCGTAGATGGGTACCATTGTTCAAGTTCTTTTCAACTCCACCAAGCATCAGCAATATCACTGCTTTCTTTATCCATGAGTGACCATATATAGAAGGTGCCAGCGAATTGCCAAGTAGATCAAATGTATCATCTCTCCCTGCTATCTTTTTTATGTTTTTAAAGTCCTCTGGAGTGTAGATTGGTGCATTTGCCTCTTTATTGAGAAGGGAAACATTGTTAGCTACCAGGACAGTCCTGCAACATAATTGCTTAGTCAAGCCTACAGAACACTGGAAAATGGGAGCATCAGAAGGTCAAGGTGGAAAAAGAGTGACAATGAAGCTTGCTTCCTAAGATTACCTGAATACTCCATTTACACTGCCCTTGCTTTTCCCAGGGATGGCTTTGTATATCCCTACAATAGCCACACGGTCTCCAGGCTTGCAAGAATCAACCAAGTCATCTTCCACAATGATATCCACTGTTCGTGGAAGTTGACCAGGAGCAGAATTTTCAGGCATTTCTTGCATTGAGAGGGTCTGGTGATCCTTGTATTGACAGAGTCCATATTCCGTAACCAGTAAATTACCATTCTCATCCTGAAATAACAGTTTCATCGTGAAAAGCCCTCTATAAATCATCAATAATAAGTTTTCCAAAAGGTATGTGCTTTTACCCTTGTTGGATAGACAGAACCTGTGGGCAGACCCATGTTGGATGTTATGTCTCGATATTCTCACGTAGTGAACTTTTCAGTTGAGGGGCAGAAATGTACACTCTTTACCACCTTTGGTCTCACAAGAGAACCTGAAAAGAGTATTGTAGTTATCAGCTCTCCAAAATCTGACAGCTTGTTAAGATGTGCGATTAAAGTCAGAGAACAGATTCGTACATTTAACAGCCGAATTCTGGTAAAGCGAAAATTGAGCTATTACACAAGAAACTACTTTCACTGGGTAAAACCCAATTCAACATATGAAGTATGCATCCAAAAGTACAGGTCCATACAGTCTTGAGCAGACGTACAACATCCAAAACTATGTACGGATGGACTATTTGATACTTTTAATGCGTTTAGTTCACGAGTAGTTCCATCTTGAATCATCTTCACTCGTGTCCAAAACTTCACATGAATTGCATGGGAAAAGTGTGGAGCACAGTCAAGGTACTGTGGAATTCATTAAGTCAAGTAATCAACAAGGCCAACTTAGTGCCAATGTGAAACAATCATTTAAAGAGAGGCTACCAAAGTAAGTCATGATATTTGCCAACCAAGTGAACAACTTATCTTCATACCTGAACCTCTAGAATGTCTACTGTTTAGGAAAGGGGAACCAAGAAACTCAAATAAATTTCAAGTAATTTCTCGAGTGATATGGGCTCTCGGAACCTCGAGAGGAGTTTGGTATCCCACCCTCAATGAAAGGAACGGTAAAAACAACAGTATTAGCCAAGCGAAGAGAACGCACATTTCGTCACAATGCCCTCGACGCAGACCATAGAGCCGATAAATTCGGAGAGAAGCTCTCGAGGAGTGACACGGCGAGAAACAAAGGGCCCCTCGAAGCCAACAAGAACAGTCTCTCCTTCCTTCAAGTACTTCCCATCGATTCTGTGAACCAGATCAGTAACCGCATCGGAAAATTCTTGCATGTACTCGCCGGGGTTTCTTAAGATCCTGAAAAAAAAAATTCAATAGATAATCAATCGAATAATTAAGTAAAAACAGACATGACCCGATTGAAGTAAGCAAATCAGCCTTCTCGAACGATATAGTAGGAAAAGCAAAAACACCCCCCATTGCATCAAGCCCATGCATAACCAACAATTTAAGGATAATGAACACAATTAATCTGAATGAAAAACCCTGGAAATGCCAAATCAATTGGATGCACAATGCTTCGCCCATAAAAAGGGATCACGACCAAAACGTAATTAGGCCGTTCGCATTCGCATTCTGTCCATTCCGAAATGGGAATTCGAACCCGACAAAAGGACAAATCATCCTAATCAGCCCACCACACGGACTACGCTCGACAAGCCATCCTCGGCCCCGGCAACGACAGCCTGACTCCCCACGCTCGGAACCCGTCGAAATAGAAGGACCGACCCGAAGGGGACGAGAGGGGGAAAAACAACAGCAGCAGCAACACGAACCGGGGGGCCAGGTCGCGGAACGAGTGCAGGTCGGAGATGTCCACGACGAGGCGCCGGCGCTTGTGGTTGATCATCGCCTTGACGTCGTCCATGTACATCCTCCCCACATCGTTCTCCAGGAAGGCCAGGAGCTCCCGCCTGTGAGCCCCCCTCGCTTCCTCGCTGACGTCCATCGATCGGCGCTCGCTCGCTCGGTCGGCGAAGCCCCGTCCGGCGAAGAAGGACGCAAGAGAGCGCGAGCGAGCGATAGAGAGAGAGAGAGAGAGAGTGGCGAACCCTAATTTCGATGTGATCTTTTGCCCCCCTTTTTCTTTCGCCGAGGTCGGAGATGGCGGGAAACGAGAGGGGGGGGAGAGCTGGCGATGGCGGGAAAGAATACTGGAGAAGCCGAGGGCCACCTCACGTGCGCGTCACGTGGCTCGACCCCTCCCCCTCCCTTGTGTTGTGCCGTGTCGTGCTGTGTGGGCTCTGCCTTCTGCCGATATTTTTTTCTGCTTTTCTTGGTCGGTTCCTTAATTATCTGGAAAACATTTTTGCGAAGACCGTCGTATGTAACCGCGCGCGAGAATCGATGGACGGAAAATATTTTTATGGTCCGGAAAAATATTTGGACACGGATTGGTGTTAACAGTGAAAAATATTTTTCGTCGATCAACTATTTCGAGCGATACGAATGATTGGTTTCAGGAAAATATTTTTCCAAGTTATTCATTTTTCGCGAAACGAAATGATTCTTTGTTTTTTTGTCGGCTCCTTCTCCTCGATTCTAAAGCCCTGTTTATTTCGTAGAAATTGAATCATTTGGAAAATATTTTATAAAAACTATTGTCTATATCGCTCACAAAAATTAATAAACGAAAAATATTTTCATCGTCTGAGAAAATATTTATACATGAATTGTTATTGACAATGAAAGTATTTTACATCCACCAACTATTTCAAGCAATATGAATTATTAGTCTTAGGAAAATATTTCCCAAGTTATTTATTTTTCGCAAAACGAAATGATTTTTTTTGTCAATTCGTTCTCCCAATTCTAAAGCTCCAGTTGTTTCGCAAAAATTGAATGATTTTGAAAATATTTTATTAATAACGATCGTCTGTATCACTCAGAAAAATTAATAAACGAAAAATATTTCATCGTTCGGGGAAATATTTGGATATGAATTTGTGTCAATAATGAAATTTTCTTTTTGTCAGCCAATTATTTCGAGTAATATGAATGACTAAATTTTTAAAAAAATATTTTCTAAATTATCTATTTTTCATGAGACGGAAGGAACCTAATAGTTGCTGACAACTTTCGAATATCTTTTTGAAGCTAAAGATTTGGTAAAAGGAAAATAGAGAATTGATTTACTGATCTTTTAAGAGAAATGGTATCTCTTTTGCTTGATGAACAGAAAATATCACTTGGGATTTGCTCAAATCCCAAGTTAGATAAGGTTTCCTTAAATATCAAAAAATAAAAGCAAAGTAAGGAAAAATTAGTCCGAGGAAAGTTAAATATATAAATATAGTATCACTAAAAAGGGATTACGAAATTTATTAAAAATAAGATAAGCGATTAGTTTACATCCCTTCCTGATAATCCATCACATGTAAGCTCCGTTTGTTTTACGAAAAATAGATTATTTGGAAAACATTTTTCTAAACTAATCACTTCTATCGCTTAAAATATTTAGTCAATAAAAAATGTTTCCATTACTGACAACTATTTATTTCTAAATATTTTTCATTCAGTTATTTTTATAAGTGATGTAAACGATCATTTTTAGGGAATATATTTTTTACTACATGTTAGAGAAATGTAGATAGACATTCTGTGCGCTTCATTAAGTTGGTTCGAAAAGGATTTTTAATAATTTTGGATTTCCAAGACTCGACCACCGAATTAACTTGACGAACTTGTTTTTTGATGTCGCGTCTTTGTCCAAAAAATTGCGCCCGCGCTTTTCCTCTCTACTTTTCCTTTTCTACGTTTTGGAAGCTCTAATGCAAAAATCTATTTACCAATCGGCATAAATAGTCACGTGTCGCGTGACTTGACCACCCCCTCCTTGTGTTGTGAACTACCTCCCTCCCGAATTTTTTGTGGATCGGTCGGTTTCTTCTAGGGCTGAGCATATCGGACCAATCCAACCAGGATCCACCTGGAATGGACCGGAACAGCCGGTTCTAGGCGTTTCTAGGAGGTCTGGTCCGGTTCCGAGTTCCTACATTTTGGAATCGGTGGCCAGTTGGTTCGGTTCTCAATTCCGGGATGGAAACCGAACTGGACCAATCATATGTATATTTAATTTTTTTTAAATCTGAAGAAAAAAAATTTATTGTAATTCCTTTCCCCAAGGATAACTGTAACTTTCACCTGCAATGTTCTGTTTTTACTATTTTGCAGTTCTATTTCATTTCAAGAGCTCAACGTGTGTTGATTTTTTTTTTGCGAGATCATGTAGTTTATGTTCAGATGGAGGTTTGATTTTATTTCTGGATTTGGCTCAAGCAATTTGTGCATGAGCGAGGATTTCTCGCTATTGCCGTGATTGTTATGCGCGCTCACATTTAGGCGTGTTAGTGTTCTATGAAATCTTAAGTGAAAACGTGTGCTTAGGATGCTTGCTGTTGAATAAAGCATGTCCTGTTGAGCGTGAAGGAAGTGAGAGTTACATTTCACTATGGTTTTGAAATTGTAGCATGTAAATTAAAAGGCTTGACCGCATGGGTAAAGTGATGCTGAGGATGGCATGAAATTGCGCGCTTATACTTTGTTTGGAAAGCTGATAAAATTTATTGTACATATTTTTACTCATTATTGGGACACCTCTTAAGTTGCGTTTGGTCGTCCGAATTTGGATTAGGATAAGACGGGATAAAGTAGGATTAAAACTCCTCTAAATATCCTCCGAATTGTAAAAAATCATGCCATATGTTTGGCGTAAATTGGATAGAAATTTTTTTAAAAATCTTTAAAAATTCTCCAAATATCTCTCTCTGATTTAGTGTCAAGTTAGTCTTGAACAAACTTAACCTTGTGATGCTTTGTTTCGGCACAACCCATCGTTGCCAACGCAATAAAGCACGAGGATTGTGTATATATGCAATCGAGACCTACACTCGTGGGCCTGAAAAATCCAAACCTAAATCAAAACCTTTAGCGAAGCATAGTGGATTTCAGGGATTTTTCACAACTTTCTATCTTCGTGTGGCCGTCGGTGAGTCGCGAATGTGAACAGTGCAGAAACAAGTCGAAGAATAAGAGGGAGAGAGATGATGGGAAGAGAGGGCAAAAGTTGTAGGGATAGCAGAAGATTTTGCCGATATTCTGAAATTTAGTTTTCTATTTTTTTTTATAAAAACAATTTACATATCCTATCCGGGTCTATCCCTTTTATCCAGACTATATTCGATCATATCCGAATTTCAAGTCACTCCAAACACTGAATATGATAAATGTTATTCTATTCAAAATTTTATCCTACTCACCAAACGCAGTCATAGGTTGTTCATGTTGGTTGTGGTAAGTTTGTAATGGAACAAATTTGGAAAGTCTTAATGTGAGAAGAAGAGCAGCTACTGCGAATTCCTCTTAATATGCATTGTATGTAATGTAGAACCAGACTAGACAGGACCCCGGTCCCAGAAACTAGGAATCGATCCTCCTGGTTCAGTTCCTGATTCTTGGGTTAGATCAGACCGGACCAGACTGGGAACCGATCACTCCTAATTCCTTCTCCTGATGCTAAAGTTCCATTTGTTTTGCGAAAAAATGAATAATTTGAAAAATATTTTCTTAAAAAACAATCACTTTTATCACTCACAAAAGTCAATAAACGAAGAATATTTTTATCGTCCAAGAAAATATTTAGACATGAATTGGTGTCGATAATGAAAATATTTTTTGTTGATCAACTATTTCAAGAGATATGAATTAAGGGTGAGCGGTTTCATATTTCGTACAGGTTCCACCTGAAACCTAAAACCTACTCGTAGGAACAGGTTCCTCATTTTTTGAAACTCGAAACCAACCATACATACTTTGGAACCTAGAACCTGGAACCTACTCCGTCACGGGTTCTAGGGTCAGTTTCAAGATCTACTTAGGTTCCAACTATTTCACATGATATGAATTAGGGGTGAGCGGTTTCATATTTCGTATAGGTTCCACCTGAAACCTAAAATCTACTAATAGGAACAAGTTTCTCATTTTTTGGAACATGAAACTTACTATGCATACCTTGGAACCTGGAACCTGGAACCTACCCCGTCATAGGTTCTAGGGTCAGCTCCAGGGTCTACTTAGGTTTCACTTGTATTATTAATTGAACGGTTGCAGTAAATCATCACCTTTAATGATTATCACTTTCTATTAGAATTCACTGATCAAAACTTATATTTAGTCACCCGAAGAATATGAAACGTTAACAAAGTAAAAGTTTCAATCTTAAAATAGAAGCTCAGACTAGTGTTCAGATTATATACTCATCATCGAACTCCATGAAATACCATGGGATCACGCGAAGATATAGACTGAGAAAAACATAAAAACTTGTTTTAGGTTCTAGGCTCCATTTACCCAGGACCTGGAACCTACTCGTCGATAAGATTTCCAAATTTTGGATCTTGTAACCTGCCCTGCATATTTTAGAATCTAGAACCAATGAATTTCCACCGGTCCGGTTCTCAAGTTCCAGATTTTCCCTAGAAACATGCTCGTCCCTAATATGAATGATTAGTTTTAGGAAAACATTTTCCAAGTTATTTAGTTTTTGCAAAATGAAAGGATTTTTTTGGTTGGTTCTTTCTCTCGATTCTAAAGCTCCGTTTGTTTTGCGGAAATTAAATGATTTTGAAAATATTTTCCTAAAAACAATTGTCTGTATCGCTCAATAAAATCAATAAACGAAACATATTTTCATCGTCCATGAAAATATTTAGACATAAATTATTGTTGATAATGAAGATTTTTTGGCATAATTCCAAAAAAAAGCACCAATCTTACCTCGACTGACGATTCCGGCCGGAATTTTTTTATGTCTCAATTAAAAGAAATTTTTTTTACTCTAGTCCCAAATTTAGCCCTCATGATGTGAAATTTTCAAATTGTTCAGGCCGGATTTGAGATTTAAGTGAAATTTGGTGATTTTTTACAGGATAAAAAAAAATTTCAGGCCAAAATTATCACTCGATATAAAGTAGGTAACGTTTTTTTTTAATTAGGCCATATTTTTTTCATGGGCCAACTGTTCGAGCAGTATGAATGATTAATTTTAAAATAATATTTTCCAAATTCACGTCTCGGTCTTACCGACTGTTTGAAGAGGGAAAAAGAAGGAAAGTGAGAGACAAGAGAGTTAGTAATGGGAGAAGAAAAGATCAAAAAGGAGAAGAACTTTGAAATATCTAAAGAGCGGGCCTCACTGTGTACACGTGTTAACTAGTTAGTGGATTCTATGGAAGCAGTTGGGGAACAAAACTGAGCCAGAAAGGAGAAAGAGCTTTTGGAAGAGCGAGCCCCGCTGCGTACACGCGAAAACTAATCAATGGATTCAAGTATATACCCTATATGGCACTAGCGAAGTACCTAATATTTTGTCGTTGCTCGACAAGCAAAACTGCTTGCCTGAATACTTTCCGAGAAACAAGGTGTACTGCCTTGACGTGTGATAAATTCACTGAATCATTAGGAGAAGCAAAACGGTGTACCATGAGGCAATTAGCTTCTTGAACAACAAGAATCAGATTTCTTGAAAGTGTTGCTGGCTTTCTTGAAAGAATGTATAGTCCCACACCTAGAATTCTTTTTTTCGTTTTTTCTCCCTATACTTTTGAAATCCATTGGAAAAACTTATCATTCGATTGTAAACATCGTAATTACGTGCATTTTACAATATTTTTCTATTCAAAATATAGGCTAATGTATATAAGAACTTGAAAATTTTTCAATCAATGACTGGAGTCTACTAACTACTGCAGAAGAATGAAAAAAAGGGTCTTTCAAGGACGTAATTGAAAATAAAAATTGCATGTTGAGGGCTGAAAATAAACTCAACTCAGTAAAATGATTTGCATCTTTGGGTGCGTTTGTTTTGGGGAAATAAGTGTTTTAAAAAATATTTTCCAAAAAGTAATTGCTTGTATTGCTTACAAAAATAAAATAAATTGAAAAAAATTTCATCGCCCACAAAAATAATTAGGCATGGATTGTTATTAATGATAAAAACATTTTCCATTGACTAATCTATCTAAACGATATAATAAATTATTTTTTGGAAAATATTTTACAAATCACTCATTTTCCGCGAAACGAACGTACCATTTATTTCCCCTAACTTGAGCAAATATTCGCGTTAAGTCACATCAAACTTTAAAGAGCAATTTTTCCTTTTGAGTTTTTCAAATGGGACATACTCCAGCAATTATGGATTCAAAAATTTGATCGTTATTAGTATTTTCCTTTTTTGGGCCAGTAGCCAAATCTCGGTCTTATTATTTACTTGGCACTAGCAAAAACGGCGCTTACGTAGGCACATGCAGAAATTGTTAGAAAAATAATAATAGAGGAAGCCATGTTGTGATCTGACTTACTTTAGGAAATGAATTTTGAATTATAAATAATAATATGAAAAGTAATTTAAATTTGGAATATATGAAAGACATTTAAAATTGTATGATCGTTATGTCTGAGATTTTAAATTATTATTTTATCTATGGTTTTGCATAATACCAAGTCTGCGTATTTATTGAGATTATAAATAGATGTCAAATATTGTTTTATAATATACATATAGATGCGAAATAAGATTTTACAAGTCAACATAACATGTCTATTTGGAACATGATTGTTCCAATTATTCTCGAAAATCATAGAAAATCTCTTCCAATCATTGAATATTGCCTTGGTAACTACTTAGATATCTAATATGAATACTATTAACCATTATTTTCGGACAATTATTAAACATATTTAATAAAAAAGAAGTATTTAGTGTTTTTTTTTTATAATAAACGAGTTGAAACTAAAAGTTTTCTTTTATATTAACTGCTTAACAAGTATCTCCATACCCTTCTTAATAGAAATCATGTTCTAAATCAAGAATATATTCCAAAGAATCAATAAATTGCATAAATTCAGACAAATGAGAAAACGTTAGAATCTTAGATATACTTATGATGGCTATTAGGGAAATCGATACTTTCGTTATTAGGAAGTATTTTCAGACACTTGCTAGGATAAGCCATGCTATGAATACACCACGAGCTTTTCTCTATGTTTTATCAACTCGTGCGCTTTTAATGTCAACAATAATTCTCACTCCAGAAACCCCAAAAGCAAAAACCAAAGCTGTCGTTACTGTGAGAGAGTCGGCCAAAGACTCAGAGCCATGGCTGAGGCAAAGAAGCAAACCCTAGGTCCACCGTTGAACCGAATGCAAGATTATCGAGAACAAAAGCCGTGGGCAAGGTCACATTCTCCAAGCACCGCCAGGGGCATGTCTCGAAAGGCGTGCGAGCTCACCGTCCCATGCGGCGCCGAGGTCATGATCATCACCTACTATAATTTCCTTGACCATCACTAGGTATTTACTTTGTCTATAAGGAGTAATTTTTTTTATGATTGTATTAAGGTCATCCAATCCTACTTCATGATAAACTCTTATTTTATTTCGAGTCTAATTTTGTCAAACATGAATTGCTAATAAGTCTTCATCGACAATTTTATAATTAAATAAAAAAAATGGGAGTAGAAATTTTTAGTGTCTACCAAACACATATATAATTCTTTTTCTACTTCGTGAATAAAAATTTTGTGTAGTTACTAAACACACTTTTTTTTGCTCAAAAACTAGTCTATGGAATAAAAATAGAAAAAACTATTTTTGAACATAAATTATTTTTAAGAGCAGAAACGTTACTAAATATACCCTTAACTTCTTCAACAAGGACAATCACATTTCTTGGAAGTATTGTTGTATTTCTTGAAAGAATGTATAGTCCCACATCTAGAATTCTTTTTCTATTTTCTCCCTTTACTTTTGAAATCCATTTGAAAGACTTATCATTCGATTGTACTCATCGTAATTACTTGCATTTTACAGTATTTTTCTATTCGGAGTATAGTCTAATGTACACAAGAACTTGAAAATCTTTCAATCAATGACCGGAGTCTATTAACTACTGCAGAAGAACAAAAAAATGGGTCTTTCAAGGACGTAATTCAAAATAAAAATTGCATGTCGAGGGCCGAAAATGAACTCAACTCAATAAAACGATTTGCATCTCGAGCAAATATTCGCGTTAAGTCACATCAAACTTTAAAGAGCAATTGTCCCCTAACTTGAGCAAACATTCGCGTTAAGTCACATCAAACTTTAAAGAGTAATTTTTCCTTTTGAGTTTTTCAAATGGGACATAACTCCATCAAATGTGGATTCAAGAATTTGATCGTCATTAGTATTTTTCTTTTTTGTGCCAGTCTTATTATTTACTTGGCACTAGCAAAAACGGCGCTTACGTAGTCGCATGCAGAAATTGTTAGAAAATAATAATAGAGGAAGCAATGTTGTGATCTGACTTACTTCAGGAAATGAATTTTAATTATAAATAATAATATGAAAACTATTAAAATTATATGATCGTTACGTCTAATATTTTAAATTATTATTTTATCCATGGTTTCTCATAATACCAAGTCTGCGTATTTATTGAGATTATAAATAGATGTTAAATATTGTTTTATAATATACATATAGATGCGAAATAAGATTTTACAAGTCAACGTAACATGTCTATTTGGACCATGATTATTCCAATTATTCTCGAAAATCATGAAAAATCTCTTCCAATCATTGAATATTGTCTTAATAACTACTTAGATATCTGATGGGAATACTGTTAACCATTATTGTCGGACAATTACTAAACATATTTAATAAAAAAAATATTTCGTGTTTTTTTTTTAAAACGAGTTGAAATTAAAATTTTCTTTTATATTAACTGCTTAACAAGTATTTCCATACCCTTCTTAATAGAAATCACGTTCTAAATCAAGAATATATTCCAAAGAATCAATAAATCACATAAATTCAGACAAATAAGGAAATTTTAGAATCTTAGATATACTTATGATCGCAGTTTGGGAAATTTATACTGTCATTATTAGGAAGTATTTCAAAGACTTGTTCGGATAAACCATGCTACAAACACACCGCGAGCTTTTCTCTATGTTTTCTCAACTCTTTGCTCTTTCAATCTCAACAATACTTCTCACTCCAAAAAACCCCAAAAGCAAAACCAAAGCTATCGTTATTGTGCGAGAGTTAGCCAAAGACTCAAGGCCATGGCGGAGGCAAAGAAGCAAACCCTAGGTCCGCCGTCGAACCGAATGCAAGATCAACGAGAACAAAAGCCATGAGTGGGGTCACATTCTCCAAGCGCCACTGCAGCCATGTCTCGGAAGGCATGCAAGCTTGCCATCCCGTGGAGCGCCGAGGCCGCGATCATTGCCTACTCGCCACACAGCAACCCCTTCATCTTCGACCACCCGTCCGCCGCCGACACTGTCAAGCGACTCACCTGCCTCTCTATCGGACAATGCCAAGAAAGTGTCCTTCTCATGTCACCCGCTTGAATTACCCAACATCATGATTCACCGAAATTTATGTGCGCCGATTTAAACTGTAGAAATATTTTAAAAAATCGGAACGTGGACGTTTAAAGGTTTTGACGATGCACCATGCAATGCATGGTGATAGGGACATGTCTTCGACTAGGCCTGTTTTTGTCCTTGCTTGCTCCTTCGTCAAAATGGGATCAATTGTTTGATAGGACCACCCGCCACCGATTCCGACTCAGTGGTTCTTTTGCTTGCTGAGACCCCCTTCCGCCTCTTCTCTCTCCACGCCCTTCCTCTCTCTCTCTCTCTCTCTCTCTCTCTCTCTCTCTCTGTATGTGTGGTTGGATCCTGGTCCGAAAAATCTCTCGCCATAATCTCGCTCTCGCTCTCTCTCTCAACCTTTCGAGACATCGGACGGCGGCTTTCTGGCGCACGCACCTTAGCAGGAGGACTCCAGGTGAGCTTTCACACCCTGTCTTAGTGCTTCCACTTGAAAAGAAAGAAAAGAAAATCTGCCCCTGGAGCTGGGAATTTCAGATCACCCCAATACCAGTCTTAAACCCTTCACTTTGCTCTCTCGATTGCGTCTGGATCTTTTAGGTGCGTCAGGGCTGATCCAAGACAGAGAGTGAAGAAGGGCGCAAGAGAGAGAAAATGATGGCTCATGTTGCCATCCTCCTAATCGCCATATTGATGCGACCGACGGGAAATGTGGTGAGGCAGAAGCATCTCAGACCTGGAGACCACGTCTTTGTCTACCGTCTCTATGGCGCATATAGTCACCATGGTTAGCATTCCACCCTCGTTTGATTTTCCTATTTTCATTATTATTTTTTCGTATTATAGATAGTTGAATATGAGGCTCGAGTAGGCATCCTAAGCTTATTCTTAGTTTTTGGCCCAAGGCACCTTTATTCGCTTGACAGCCTTCTTAGCAGCTGGACAGCAAGAGCGATTTCGTGAGGGATTTAGTATGCCTTCAAAAGATGTCTTCTTCCTTCTCTTTTCATTTTAAGGGCTCATCCATGTCTGATTCTGATAACCATGAACAGTCAGCCCTATCTTATGCTGGTGCTGCAGAGAGGGAGCGAGAGAAACCCTATATGTGTGTTTTTTACCTTAAATTACGGATAATCAACGATCATCTACTGGCTTCTCATCCCCTATTAACTAGTTGATTCTAAGTAACTATGTGCTATGGGCGCAAAGTTTTGGACAAACGATTGTTTTTGTTTATATTACACATGCTCGTAATTGATTATAACAGGAATATATGTTGGAGAGGGCCACGTAATTCACTTCACAAGAGCAGGAGTCGACAAGACGAGTCTTGATTCCTTCCAGCAAGAAGGCGAGGAACTCCGCCTATATGCATATGGGTGGCCTCGACTGTGGTATTGGCTGTCGAGATGGGGAACTTGCTCGACCTTACTCGAAATCAAATTGCCCCAGGATGTCGTGAACAAGGCCCAGCAGCTTCATGAGCACGACAGCTTCGGCGAATATGATCTTTTCCGCAACAACTGTGAGCATTTTGCCACGTTTTGTCGGACCGGCCTTCGAGCCAGTGCACAGACATACTTGGTTAGTGCTTGTGAGCAGAAGATCAAGGAAACCGAAGAATGGGCCATGAAGATTGTACTGATGAAGTGGGCGACTAAGTTTCAAATCATCCCTAAGATTGCCGGCCGGCGAGCGTGTGTGACTTTCCGCGGCAATGACACGGGCCTTTCGTTCCAAATCTTCTGAGCAAACATAAAGCAAACGAAAACATAAAACAAAACAAAATGGCTTGGCGAAAAAAAGGGGAAGATTGTAGAAACGTGACCATAGTCTTAATCTTGGTCTGTGATCTTTTTTTTTTGTTGCTATCTTTTAATGATAATGTGTATTACAATCTACTCTTCTTATCTTTGTGAGGATCTGGTCCTTTTGAGGTCGCAAGGTCTGCCCTTTTTTGTGGAAACGTTCATGGACTTGACTTTTTTACTTGGCATATTCGAAAAGTTGGCTATAGATAGACTAGAGTGCACTTTTATTTCTACTCCATAAATATCATTGAGAGATTTCTTGACCTTCTAGTATAAATAGCAACCTCTTTGGAAGCTTATTCTTTTTAATGTACCTGTTAAAATTACCATTTGACCGTCAAAAGCTACCGCAAAAGAGCGAAACGAAAGGCATATGGAAGAAAAAGATGGAGTCATGCCCCAAGATCTCCATTACCGACCCAAAAATTCCACCAAACCCGCCTTCCCAGTCACTTTACTAGGAATGATTTTCAACTGTTCGAGGGTTATTGTTCCTCATCGAGCAGTAAAGGGCATCAGGAGACATGGACACATGGAGAGAGGGAGAGAGAGTCGACAGTAGCGCCATCTATTTTGTTTCTCTTTTCGGTCATCATTGTTATTTACTTCTTTCAGTATTTACTTTGATGTCGGACGGCTCAACGACGGATTCCAATTATCAAACATGAAATGATGATGATCTTTCCCTTTATTGCATGATGTTCGATTCGATCTTCATACGTGATGATGGAAAAAGTATAAAAAAAGTCCTAAACTTATTGTATTTGTACCAATGTAGTTCTAAATCTTTTGACGATTTATCAATGTAGTCCATTTGGTCAATTTTTGCCAAAATCTTTAACGCCGACATCTGTTGTCCGTCATGATGTGGCCGGCGTTGACGTGGACAATTCTTTTAATTTTGGCAAAATGACATAAACAATCCCTGAATTTGGGCCCAATGTGCAATGTAGTCTTTGAATTTTTGGTACATATTCAATGTGGTCCCTGAATTATATGAAAATGTTCAATGTAGTCCTTGAACTCAATGTGGTCATTTCATTAATTCAAGTTTAGGGACTACATTGAATATGTACCAAAAGTCTGGGGCCTATATTGAACAAATTAAAAGTTGAGGAACCACATAGCATATCGGATCAAAATTCAGGGACTACTTGTGTCATTATTCCTTTAATTCAAAAATTTTCATTTTTTATTCATTTTTATTCTCTTTTTTCTTTCCTTTTTTTTCTTCTCATTTCCTTCTTTTCTTTTCTTTTTTACAATGTGGCCATTGGGCGAGGCCATGGCCTCCTTCGACTGTGGACTGCGAAGTACGAGTAAGCATGGTTCAACAGTTTCTTGAGATAGTCATTTATTTCAAAGACTTCATTCCAACTCAATTTTCGAAAAGTTACTGTTTATGTACAACATGTATTGTTCAGCTAGACCGGTGGGAACCTATTGGTTTCAGGTTCCAAAATATGCATGGTAAGTTCTAGGTTTCAAAAATTGAGGAACCTATTTCGATGGATAAATTCATGATTCTAAGTAGGTGGAACTTGAAACTTATAATCTAAAATCTACAACAAGTTTTTGTGTTTTTCTTAATCTGTGTTTTCGCATGATCCTACAAATTCCTTGGCAATGATGAATGTATAATCTATAATCACTAATTTGAGTTTTCATTTTATGACTGAGACTTTTACTTTGATAATGTTTCATATTTTTGTTTGTCTAAATATAAATTGTAATCAATGAATTATAGTAACAATCGATGGTCATAAAATGTGATATTTAACTATAATCGTTCAATTAATAATACGGATGAAACCTAGGTAGATCCTGAAACTGACCCTGAAACATGTGACAGGGTATGTTCCAAGTTCCATGATACGCAAGGTAAGTTCTAAGTTCCAAAAAAATAAGAAATATGTTCCAATGGATAGGTTCCAAGTTCAAAGTGAAACTTATACAAAGCCTAAAACCGCTCACCCTTACTGTGGAAAGAAAATTTCCTTTCGGAAAAGTTTTGGATAGATCTAATTTACGAATAATTTTTCTAGAGAAATTTCATTTTGCAAAAAAAAGGGAAAAAGTACTCTCCAATATCTCAAACAATTCCTCCTGAATTAGCAATCAGATATTTTTTACTATTTATGAGATGCTCACGACCTGATCTTCCTGCTATATATGCCGCATTTTACCAGGACCGCTTGCTTCTGATGCAGCTTTCTCTGCCGCTTGCTGATGAAGCAGACATTGCTTCTTTAAGTCATGGAAATTAACATACGAAGCGTCGACCTAAGGACCGAGCATAATATACTTATCAAAGAAGAAACCGGGCCTAATTTTTTCCCCTAGCATATCAATGGCCTGTCAAGCAAAATGATACGACACTTCTTTACATCGGCACGCAAGTGTGCAAACTGGAAACATCAATAAATATACCATGACATAGAATCACGACCTTCAATCCTTTTAATTTACAGTGACTGAACAAGGAAGCACCACTCTCAGATAATATTAATTACAATGGAAAGATGAACAAATTCACCTACAACCAAAGACAGTACTATAAGCTCAAAAGGCAGTGTGATGGTAATGAACAAAAGATAAAGCCTTCAACAATATGGCTTTTTGCTTTAAAAATGGACCTGGCTGGACAGTAGCTAATGAGCAGTAACTTGCAGATGAAAATGAAGAGTGATGGTCCAGAATTTTGGCACCGCAGATGTTCCTCTCTTAACAGTCAGCTAATAACCATGTGCACAACGTCACCAGTCATCATCACTCTATTCTCACCTTCCAGTCACTGATAAAATGAAAATGGTCCATCAATCACATGACCTCACAATAGGGAAATCAGAGTTCAGACTAGGATACAAATGAATTCATGTACAAATGCATGGCATTAAGGCCTTCAAGCCAATGGATGGGAGATGATTTTTCTCTACCTCCCAAAAGGGACAATATCTGTGTACTTGAGTAGGGATTAGTTGCAATGCTGTAGATGATTGTCTCAGGTTCTGCAATTGATATGCTGTCCAGGCGGTTTTCTTGTATATGTTGACCGAATATAGTATTGAATGCTTCTATTCCGCAAAGAGTCAAAAGGGGCAAAATTAAGATCTATGCAAGAAAATAAATCAGCGCCCAAAGAAACATCCTTATCAATACCTTTCTTGAGACAGGGTTGCAGGTGGTGTTGCGGGTGTGTTGTGTACTTCCAAGGCGTCAGTTGAGCTAACAAGAAAAAAGGACGAGAGTACACAGAAGATCGTAAGTCCGGTCATATCAGTGGACAGAAGAACACAAGAAAGGAAAGAATCGATTGAAAGCCAGCTGAGGAGAAAATTCAGCTAACTAATGCGGGCAAAGGCTTTACTACAAAACAAGAACAAAAACAAAAAAGGAAAACTACTATAAAATTTTATTTTATAGTGAGCTACTTTAGCTCAATACAGAAAAGACAGCTAACTATTCTGAATGATAACAACCTAAAATGTATCAGATGGTAAACAGGGATTAACAATGAGGCGACGTCAGTGACTACCTTCCCCAAATTCAACAAAATCCCCCAAAAAGACTACTATATCGCCAAACATTCTCAGTGAAAATTGAAGAATCACAGGCCTTACAGCATAAAAAAATCTCACTAACTGCATGTTAATATGTCAGTGATGCGCAAGAGTGAAATAACTAGTAGCAGAGGGATGAGAAACAAATGACGGGACCTAGATATAATAGGCTGCAGACTGCAGCGGCTAAAAATCCTAAAGTAGTTTTGTTCCTTTGGAAATAAAATAATGTGCAGAGTTACTGTTGATCCTCCCTTTCACTTAGGGTTTATTGGACAACAGAAATCTTTGACCAAATTGGAAGCTTATTAATACCCTCTTTTCGTTGATGGGATCAAATGGTAGGGTCAGATATAAGGGGTCTTGATGTAATTTAGCAATTCCATTGATACAAGAGGAATCGCTAAATTAAAACCCGTGAAGAGAAAAGCACATCATGTATACTTACCCTTCTGCATTGATGGTACAGCCATGATCATCTCCATTAGTTTGACCAGAATGTCGATCATCCTGGCGTTTTCTCTACAAATCTCTCTCTCTCTCTCTCTCTCTCTCTCTCTCTCTCTTTCATATCAGTCAATTCTTTGAGATAAATAGCAAAATTTAATACTTTTAGTGCAGCTTCCACGTCAGACTTTGTAACCTGATTATACGTATAAAATGACCGAGTCATTCTTGTAATAAACCTGCATAATGAATTAAAACGAACAAATTCAAGTAACTTCTGCTCAATTTAAGCTTGGCATGGGCAGTAGATAGACGTATAATGGTTTCTAAAGTTCTTGCTGTGATCAGCAGAGTGTCTCCAGAGATTACTAGGGGAACCTGTGCATTTGAACTGGCATTGCGGAGCTCTGCATATGCAGTAGCTATGTGTTCAGATGCCTGCAAAACTAAATAGTGAGAATAGCTTCTCACATTTCTGTAACATCAAAGTTGGCTAAATACGACGGATAGTTGGTACTCATACTAGTTTTCCCAAAGCCACTTTGCTGTCAATTACAATCGATTAACAATAAATAAAAGAAAAAAAGAATCATCATAACCTCATCCGATAGCTCTGGCTGAATCCTGTGCTTTGTGCTTTGCATAGTGGATGTATTTTTTAAGGAGCTTGATGATAAGAGTCATTCTTCTGACACTTTCCTGTTTCCTCCCATGAAGCATATGGTTATACTTGACAAAAACAGATGAGTCAGCATCTGCTTCATCCTCCCTCCCATACCGTGAACTTCCATTGACTTCACCCATAATGCAAACACATATCAAGGACTGAAAATCTGAAATCACAATTTCTACTTGTACGAATTATGACATTTACCCCCATCAAATGTGGAATGGTATCAATGTAAGCGCAAGACATGGTCAGAGATTTGACGGTCAATATCAGGATCCATTTGATCCAATACAATGAAAAGTAGATCAAAACGGGAAAGAAGAGAATCCGGAAGGCCAATGTTCTTTGTAGAAGTCAAAGATTGATCGTACTGCAGGAAAGACAGCAGAATGAAGTTAGTAGGAGGATGAGTTGTCAACATACATCAAATACCACGTTGGTGTCGACATCCATCCTATTAAGAATTTAGCAACACTTGCACTCTTACAGTTCCATATATGGGATTGGCAGCATCTACCACACTGCATCGAGCACTCACTGATGCATAAATACCAGCTTTGGCTATAGTTACAGTCTGCTGCTCCATGACCTCATGCATGGCAACCCGATCTTGGTCATTCATTTCGTCGAACTCATCAATACAAACAACACCTCTATCAGCAAGAATCATTGCACCAGCTTCCAGCCTTCTTACCCTAATAAAAACAAAGGAATAGCATCAATTAACTCATCACATGATGAAATGTATTTGATAGGTCTACCAGATGCATTACCTGTTTCTTGATCAGACGTAACAGCAGCTGTCAAACCAACTCCAGAAGAACCGCAACCTGTTGTTGATATGGCCAACGGTGCAATATTAATGATGGCTCTTAATAGTTGAGACTTAGCAACCGATGGATCACCAACCATCATCATGTTTATATCACAAATAGAAAGATAAATGCAAGAGTAACTCAGAAAGCAAGGAGAAGGGAACCAGGAGGCATGCCTATAATAGTAACTAATGCCAAATGTAAATCAGATATTACTCACCCAAGCATCAGCAATATCACTGCTTTCTTTATCCATGAGAGACCATATATAGAAGGTGCCAGCGAATTGCCAAATAGATCAAATGTATCATCTCTCCCTGCTATCTTTTTAATGTTTTTCAAGTCCTCTGGAGTGTAGATTGGTGCATTTTTCTAGAGAAATTTTTTTTGCAAAAAAAGGGCAAAAAGTACCCTCTCTGATATCTCCAAAAATTCCTCCTACAGCTTTAGCAATCAGATATTATTTACTACTTATGAGATACTCACGATCTGATCTTCCTGCTATAGATGCTGCGTTTTACCGGGGCCGCTTGCTTCTGATGCAGCTTTAGAGTCCACCGGTTGCTGATGAAGCAGATATTGCTTCTTTAAGTCATGGAATTTAACATGCGAAGAGTTGATCCAATGACCGAGCATTACGTACTTATCAAAGAAGAAACCGAGCCCAAGTTTTTCCCCTAGCACATCAATGGTCTGTCAAGCAGAATGATAGACTTCTTTACATCGGCATGCAGGCGTGCAAACCGAAAACATCAATAAATATACCGTGACATAGAATCACGACCTTCATAACTTTCAATTTACAGTGACTGAACTAGGAGATACCACTCTCAGATGACAGTAACTACAATTGAAGGACAAATTTATCCACGTACAACCAAAGATAGTACTAGAAGCTCTAAAAGCAGTGTGATGCTAGTGAACAAAAGATGAAGGCTTCAACAATATGGCTTTTTGCTATAAAAATGGACCTGGCTGGACAGTAGCTTATGAGCAGCAACTTGCAGATGAAGAGTGATGGTCCACAATTTTGGCACCACAGATGTCCTCTCTTAATAGTTAGCATATAACCATGTGCACGACGTCACCAATTATCATCACTCTATTCTCACCTTCCGGTCACTGATAAAATGAAAATAATCCATCAATCACAAGACAACCCAATAGGGAAATCAGAGTTTGGACTAGGATACAAATGAATTCATGTACAAATGCATGGCATCTGAAGGCCTTCAAACCAATGGATTGGAGATGATTTTTCTCTACCTGCCGAAGTGACATTATCTGTGTACTTGAGTAGGGATTAGTTGCAATGCTGTTGATGATTGTCTCAATTTCCGCAATTGATATGCTCTACAAGCGGTTCACTCGCATATGTTGACCGAATATGGTATTAAGTGCTTCTATTCTGCACAATGTCAAAGGGGGCAATATTAAGATCTATGCAAGCAAATAAATCAGCGCCCAAAGAAACATCCTTATCGATACCTTTCTAGAGACAGGGTTGCAGGTGGTGCCGGGCGTGCGTCATCTACTTCCATGGCGTCAGTTGAGCTAACAAGAAGAAAGGATGAGAGAGTACAGAGAAGATCGTAAGTCCGGCCACATCAGTGGACAGAAGAACACAAGAAAGGAAAAAATCGGTTGAAAGCGAGCTGAGAAGAAAATTCAGTTTACTAATGTGGTCAAAGGCTTTACTATAAACCCACTTGGATTTGCAGAGTAGGTCGTTGATCGCTCAGCAAAACAAGAACGAAAAGAAAATCGCAAAACTACTATGAAAGTTGTATCTGGCAGTGAGCTACATTAACTCAATACAGAAGAGACAGCTTACTCTTCCGAATGATGATAACCTAAAATGTATCAGATGATATACAAGGATGAACAATTACGCAACATCAGTGACTACTTTCCCCAAATTCACCAAAATCCCCAAAAAAGACTACAATATCGTCAGACTTTCTCAGTGAAAACTGAAGAATCACGGGCCTTTCAGCATAAAAAATCTCATTAGCTGCTTGTAAATGTGTCAGGGACGCACAATAGTGAAGTAACTTGTAGCAGAGAGATGAGGAAACCAATGACGGGACCTAGATATAATAGGCTGCAGACTGCAGTGGCTAAAAATCCTAAAGCAGTTTTTGTCCTTTGGAAATAAAATAATGTGCAGGGTTACTCTTGACCCTCCCTTTCACTTACGGTTTATTGGAAAACAGAAATCTTAGACCAAATTGGAAGCTTATTAAACCACTCTTTTTGTTGATGGGATCAAATGGTAGGGTCAGATATAAGGGGGTCTTGATGTACTTTAGCAATTCCATTTTGATACAAGAGGAAACTCTGCAATATGGAAATGTTCATGCAGTAGCGGTAGAAAACAAAATAAACCCCGTAAAGAAAAAAGCACACCATGTGTACTTACCCTCCTGCATTGATGGTAGAGCCAAGATCATTTGCAATAGCTTGACCAGCATGTCGACCAGCCTGGCCTTTTCTCCCCAATTCTCTCTCTCTCTTTCTTGCTCACGCTCTTCCATATCAGTCAATTCTTTGTGATAAATAGCAAAATTTAATACTTTTAGTGCAGCTTCCACATCAGACTTTGCAACCTGATTATACATAAAATGACCCAGTTATTCATGTAATAAACCTGCATAGTTAATTAAAATGAACAAATTCAAGTACCTTTCTGCTCAATTTAAGCTTGGCATGGGCAGTAGATAGATGTATAATGGTTTCCAAAGTTCTTGCTGTGATCGGCAGAGTTCCTCCAGTCTGCAAACGGTCATTAAGTCATGAAAATAAATTATTGACTTCCGAAATATGAGATTACTAGAGGTACATGTGCATTCGAACTGGCATTGCGGAGCTCTGCATATGCAGTAGCTATGTGTTCAGATGCCTGCAAAACTAAACCGTGAGAATGGCTCCTCACATTTCTGTAATATCAAGTTGGCTAAATACCATGGATAGTTTCTATTCATACAGTTTTCTCAAAGCCACTTTGCTTTCAATTACAATCGATTAACATTAAAAAAAAAAAGAAGAGAATAATCATAAGCTCATCTGTCAGCTCTGGCTGAATTCTGTGCTTTGCATAGCGGATGTATAGTTTAAGGAACTTGATGGTGAGAGAGTCATTCTTCTGACGCTTTCCTGTTGTCCTCCCATGAAGCATACGGTTATACTTGACGAAAACAGATGAGTCAGCATCTGCTTCATCCTTCCTCCCACACCGTGAACTTCCATCGACTTCACCTATAATGCAAACATATATCAAGGACTGAAAACCTAAAATCACAATTTCTACTTGTATGAATTATGACATTTACCCCCATCAAATGTAGAATGGTATAGGTGTATGCGCAAGACATGGTCAGAGATTTGATGGTCAATATCAGGATCCATTTGATCCAATACAATGAAAAGTAGATCAAAACGGGAAAGAAGAGAATCCGGAAGGCCAATGTTCTCTATAGGAGTCAAAGATCGATCATACTGCAGGAAAGACAGCAGAATGCAGTTAGCAGGAGGATGAGTTGTCTACATAGGTCATATACTACATTGGTATCGACATCCATCCTATTGAGAATTTAACAACACATGCACTCTTACAGTTCCGTATATGGGATTGGCAGCAGCTACCACACTGCATCGAGCATTCAATGATGCATGGATACCAGCTTTGGCTATAGTTACAGTCTGCTGCTTCATGACCTCATGCATGGCAACCCGATCTTGGTCATTCATTTTGTCGAACTCATCAATACAGACAACGCCTCTATCAGCAAGAACCATTGCACCAGCTTCCAGCCTTCTTCCCCCTAACAAAAACAAAGGAATAGCATCTAAAAACTCATCACATGTTGAAATGTATTTGATAGATAGGTCTACCAGATGCATTACCTGTTTCTTGATCAGACGTAACAGCAGCTGTCAAACCAACTCCAGAAGAATCGCAACCTGTTGTTGATATGGCCAATGGTGCAATATTCATGATGGTTCTTCATAGTTGAGACTTAGCGACAGATGGATCACCAACCATCATCATGTTTATACCACTAATAGAAAGAAATATGCAAGAGCAACTCAGAGAGCAAGGAGAAGGGAACTGGGGGCCATGCCCATGATAGTAACTAATGCCAAATCAGATATTACTCACCGTCGTAGATGGGTACCATTGTTCAAGTTCTTTTCTTCACCATGCATCAGCAATATCACTGCTTCCTTTATCCATGAGTGACCATATATAGAAGGTGCCAGTGAATTGCCAAGTAGATCAAATATATCATCTCTCCCTGCTATCTTTTTAATGTTTTTCAAGTCCTCTGGAGTGAAGATTGGTGAATTTGCCTCTTTATTGAGAAGTTAAACATGGTTAGCTACCAGAACAGTCCTGCGAAATATTTCCTAGTCAAGCCTACAGAACCCAGAAATTGAAAGCATGAGAAGTTCAAGGTGGAAAAAGAGTGACAATGAAGCTTGCTTGAACACCTAACGATACCTGAATACTCCATTTACACTGCCCTTGCTTTTCCAAGGGATGGCTTTGTATATCCCTACAATAGCCACACGGTCTCCAGGCTTGCAAGAATCAACCAAGTCATCTGCCACAAAAAAATCTACTGTTCGTGGAAGTTGACCAGGAGCAGAATTTTCAAGCATTTCTTGCATTGACGTCTGATGATCCTTGTATTGGCAGAGTCCACATTCCATAACCAGTAAATTACCATTCACATCCTGAAATAAAAGTTTCATCATGAAAGGCCCTCTATAAATCATCAATATAAAGTTTTCCAAAAGGAATATGACATACCCTTGTTGGATGGACAGAACTTGTGGGCAGACCCATGTTGGATGTTATGCCTCGACATTCTCGCACAGTGAACTTGTCAGTTGAGGGGCAGAAGTGTACACTCTTTACCACCTTTAGTCTCACAAGAGAATCTGAAAAGAGTATTGAAGTTATCAGCTCTCCAAAATCTGACAGCTTGTTAAGATGTGCGATAAAAGTCAGAGAACAGGTTTGTACATTTAACGGCCGAATTCTGGCAAAGCAATTATTAGTATAATGGTGAGCTATTACACAAGAAACTACTTCCACTGGGTAAAACCCAATTCAACATATGAAGTGTGCATCCAAAAGTACGGGTCCATACAGTCTTGAGCAGACGTACAACATCCAAAACTATGTATGGATGGACTATTTGATACTTTTAATGCGTTTAGTTCATGAGTAGTTCCATCTTAAATCATCTTCGCTCATGTCCAAACCTTCATATGAATTGCATGGGAAAAGTGTGGAGCACAGTCGAGGTACTGTGGAATTCATTAAGTCAAGAAACAAACAAGGCCTACTTAGTGCCAATGTGAAACAATCATACAAAGAAAGGCTACCCAAGTAAAGACTACATAAACAAAGGCTATGTCAATGCCTCAGATGCAGCATGCCATGAAATTTTGCTAACCGAGTGAACAACTTATCTTTATACCCGAACCTCCAGAAATGTCTACCGTTAGGGAAAGCAACTATCAGCTTCAGCTAGGGAACCAAGAAACTTAAAAAAATTTCAAGTGATTTCTCGAGGGATATGGGCTCTCGGAACCTCGAGAGGAGTTTGGTATCCCGTCCTCAATGAAAGCAACAGTAAAAACAACAGCAATAGCCAAGCGAAGAGAATGTACATTTAGTCACAATGCCCTCGACGCAGACGGCATAGAGCCGATAAATTCGGAGAGAAGCTCCCGAGGAGTGACACGGCGAGAAACAAAGGACCCCTCGAAGCCAACAAGGACCGTCTCTCCTTCCTTCAAGTACTTCCCATCGATTCTGTGAACCGGGTCAGTAACCGCGTCGGAAAATGCTTGCATGTGATCGCCGGGGTTTCTTAAGATCCTGACAAGCAACAAATTGGATAATCAATTGAATAATTAAGTAAAAACAGACATGGCCTGATCAAAGTAAAGCAAACTAGCCTCCTTGCACGAAATAGCAGGAAAAGCAAAAGCACCCCCCATTGCAACAAGGCCATGTATAACCAACAACTCGAGGATAATAAACACAATTAATTTGAATGAAAACCATGAAAATGCCAAATCAATTGGATGCACAATTGCACTTGAGCTTTCACTCACGGGAGGAATCAAAAAATTAAACGAAAACCCGAACCTAGTTAGGCCGTTCGCACGCGCATTCTATCCATTCCGAAATGGGAATCCGAACCCGACAAAAACCCAAATCATCCTAATCAGCCCACCACACGGACTACACTCGGCAACCTATCCACGGCCCGACGATCACATCCGACTCCCCACGATCGGAACCTGTCGAAATAGAAGGAACGACCCGAAGGAGAGGAAAAACGACACGAACCGGGGGGCCAGGTCGCGGAAGGAGTGGAGGTCGGAGATGTCCACGACGAGGCGGCGGCGCTTGTGGTTGATCATCGCCTTGACGTCGTCCATGTACATCCTCCCCACATCGTTCTCCAGGAAGGCCAGGAGCTCCCGCCTGTGAGCCCCCCTCGCTTCCTCGCTGACGTCCATCGATCCGTGCTCGCTCGCTCGCTCGGCGAAGCCCGTCCGGCGAAGAAGAACGCGATGGCCAGAGCGAGAGAGAGAGAGAGAGAGCGTGTGTGGTGAACCCTACTTTGGATGCGATTTTGGGCCCCTTTTTCTTTCGTCGAGGTCGGAGATGGCGGGAAACCAGAGGGGGGAGGGGGCGATGGCGGGAAAAACTGGAGAAGCCGGAGGGCCACCTAACGTGCGCGTCACGTGACTTGACCACTCCCTCGTGCTGGACACCGTTTGTCAGAACCGGAAAAAGAAAGAAAGGAAGGAAGGGGAGAAAGACCTTGGAAAGCAATCTCCGAGGCTAATATTACATGGCGCGACATTGAATCACCCCCGTCCGCGGTCAAAAAGCAAAGGAAAGATTTTGCCCAAGTCAAAAGATATAATTTTAGTGGTTTAAATATGGGGTTAATATCATAAAAAATCCTAAATTGATACATTTGTGACACATTTATTTCGAACTATTTTTTTTTACCGTAAAAAATCTCAAACTGGTACACCTGTAACAATTTTACCTCGAACATACCACAAAAAACCCTAAATTGGTACACATATGACAATTTTACCCTAAACTAATTTTTAATATTATTATTTTATTTATTTTTATTTTTTTTTCTTCATCTTCAATCTCTGACCGATTGCTAGTCCGACGACCGATCAAAGGCGGAAGCCGGGGAGGGTGACCCTTGCCCGATGCAAGCGAGGGTCGCCCTCGCTGGATCGCCTCACCGGTATCGGGCGAGGGCAGCCATTGCTGGATCTCCTCGCCGGTATCGAGCGAGGGCGGCCCTTGCTGGCTTCTGCCTCTAGCCGGTCGCCGCGATTGAAGATAAAAAAAAAAGAAAAGAAAAAAGTAAAAAATAAATAAAAATTCAAAAAAATAAAAAATAATATTAAAATTTTAATTCAGGGTAAAATGGTCATATATGTGCCAGTTTGGGGTTTTTGGTAGTCAAAAAAATAGTTTAAGGTAAAATTGTCATAGGTGTACCAATTTGGGATTTTTATAATCAAAAAAAATAATTTGAGGTAAATGTGTCACAAGTGTATCAGTTTAAGATTTTTCGTGATATTAACCTTTGAATATAATAAACAAAATCCAATCTTTTGCCTTTCATCTAGAATCACAAAGAACGAGAAAAGAAAAAGTTGATTTCGAAATTCGACCAATTGAATATCTTTGCATATCGTCGAAATGATGGCTATGTTTGTGTAAGCCGGTTCTACGGCGCGGGGGGGGGGGGGGGGGGCGGGCCGACGAGTTGGTCATGCTCGATCCGATGACTGATGCTGACTAAATTTTGATCGTGCTATCTACATTGAACCACCTTAATCCAAGGGCAAGGACACACGTCGGGATGTTCTCGGACGAGCGTAGAACGGGCCATACTTGACCACGCTTGCCCATTGTAGTTCATATACATCGAATCCTTGTATACCAAAAAGGCCCTTTTTGTTTCCCAATAAAAATCGGTTTGTGTAAAATGCAAGCAATTATGCCACCACAAAAAAAAGAGTTACCCCTTTCGCAAAAAAATCATCGCCGGTCTCCACTCCCCTAGTAGCCCCAGCCATCACCGTCTCACACGCGTCACGTGACTTGACTACCCCCCTTGTGTTGTGAACTAAGAGTGAGCATGGTCCGGGTGAGCTATTCCCACTCTGGAATCAGAAACCGCTCACTAAAGACCGGTTTCGAAAAATTGAAATTAAGAACTGCCCGTTGATTTCTTGGACTCACCCATGAACTGCATCGACCCAAATGGATCCATGGAACCGATCTTATGTTTGCCACATGCTACTTTCACTTTGACCTTAATGCACATATATGATGTATCTTCAGTATACAGAACTGTCCTCTGGCATTTGATTTCACCAATTCTTTCTTGTCCAAGTGACAAGTGAGCTTTTCATCTAGAATGGTCCAATGCAGAAGTCACAGCAAAAATGCTCCTTCAAGATTTTCTCTGCCATCACCCCTTACTCCTAGTAACCTGCTAGTACGTACAACCCTCCAAATAAGACGCCTAACTACATATCCTCTTCTTTTGTTCAATGAGACCACTCCATCCGAGATGAGATATACAATTGCCCGCATATGGTCCCCAACAATCTACGAAATAAGCACATGTATGAGGATCATCAACACTCGTTGAAGAAAAAGACGATCACCATCCTAATAATTAATTCAAAAGATTGAATGGCACTTAAAAATTGCTATCGATACAAACTTTGAGCTTCGAGTATTGAGCGAGTCATGTGCGTTTAGGGTTTTAGGATTTCTCTCTTTTTTTTGCAATTAAAATAAGTAAAATGTATAATATATTATTATATTACCGGTCTGATTCAAATGAGTGGGTGGACGGTTCTACACTTGGAACAGAGAACCGGACCGGTACCCACTAGAAACCAGAGCAGTTCTCTTAGGAACCACCAGTTTCGAGCCGATTTGGTCCGGTTCAGGCCAATTCCTAGTTCCTTTGCACATTCATATTGTGAACTACCTCCCTCCCGAATTTTTTGTGGGTCGGTTCCTTCTCCTCCCGATTCTAAAGTTTCGTTTGTTTAGCAAAAAAAATGAATAATTTGAAAAATATTTTCCTAAAAAAAATTCGGCTGGATTGCTCACAATCGTCCAAGAAAATATTTAGACATGAATTGATATCGATAATGAAAATATTTTTTATTGACCAATTATTTTGGAACCTAGAACACACGATGCATACCTTTAAACCTTCTAGGGTTGGTTTTTGGGTCTACATAGGTTCTACTTGTATTATTAATTTAACAATTGCAGTAAATCATCACCTTTAATGATTATTGCTTGCTGCTAGAATCCACTAACCATAATTTATATTTAGTCACACAAAGAATATGAAACATTAACAGAGTAAAAGTCTCGGTCATAAAATGGAAGTTCATACTAGTGTCCAAATTATACACTCATCGTCAGACATCATGAAATTCCATAGGATCATGTGAAGACATAGTCCAAGAAAAACACAAAAAACTTGTTTCAGGTTCCAAATGACATCTTCCTAGTATCTGGAACTCACCCGTCGAAATAAGTTTTCTAATTTTTGGAACCTAGAACCTACCCTGCATACTGTGAATACTAGAACTAACGGATTCCCCCCAGTTCTGTTCTCAGGCTTCATATTCCACCCCGAAACTATGCTCACCCCTAATATGAATGATTAGTTTTAGGAAAGCATTTTCCAAGTTATTTATTTTTCACGAAATGAAATGATTTTTTTGGTTAGTTCCTTCTCTCAATTTTAAGCTCCGTTTGTTTCGCAGAAATCATATGATTTTGAAAATATTTTCCTAAAAACGATTGTCTATATTGCTCACAAAAATCAATAAACGAAACATAATTTCATCATACATGAAAATATCTAGACACAAATTTTACTTGTTGATAATGAAAATTTTTTGGCCTTATTCCAAAAAAAGGCGCCAATCTTACCTCGAGTGACGATTTTAGCCCGAACTTTTTTTTTCTCAATAAAAAGAAAAAAATTTTACTCGAATCCCAAATCTGGCCCTCGTGATGTGAAATTTTCAAATTGTTCAGGTTGGATTTGGGATTTAAATGAAAATTGGTATTTTTTACGAGATAAAAAAAAAAGCTTAGGTCAAAATTGTCACTCGATGTAAAGTTGGTGATTTTTTTTTTGAAATTAGGCCATATTTTTTTCATTGACCAACTATTTCGAGCGGTATGAATGATAAATTTTAAAATGATATTTTCCAAATTCAAGTCTCAGTCTCACCTATTGCTTGATGAGCGAAAAAGAAGGAAAGTGAGAGAAGAGAGTTTTAGTAATCGGAGAAGAAAAGAACAAAAAGGAGAAGAAATTCGAAATATTTATTGTTAATACCATGAAAAACCCCAAATTTATACATGTGATAATTTTACTCCAAATTAATTTTTTGACCACCAAAAATCCCAAACTGGTATACCTTTGATAATTTTATCCCAAATTAATTTTTTGATAACAAAAAACTCCAAACTGGTATATTTGTGACAAATTTACCCTATGTTAATTTCATATTAATGCAAAAAAAAAATTCACAAACTGGTATACCTATGATAAATGGAAAATAAAACCCAAAACTAATATATCTATCAACTACCGGTTGTCATTTAACAAAGCAATTTAATAGTAAAATTTAAAGGAAATTGGCACAAGGTAAAATTGTCACAGATGTATCAATTTGGGGTTTTTGATGGTCAAAAAATTAGTTTAAGGTAAAATTATCATAGGTACACAAGTTTTGAATTTTTCGTTGTATTAACCCAAATATCTAAAGAGCAAGCCCCACTATGTGTACATGTGTTGACTAATTATAAGCAGATTCTATGGAAATAGCTGGGGACCAAAATTGAGCCAAAAAGGAGAGACGAAGTTTCTGAAGCGTGAGTCTCGTTGTGTACATGTGGAAACCAATCATTGGACATTTTCTGGGTAAGCAAAAATGCTTCACTGAAACCTCGAGTCAATTTAGTAACATTTCTATATATCTGGTTTTTTGTTCTTTTGTTCCTCAGAATAGAATAAGAACGGAAATACGTTTAATAATATCAGTTAGTTTTTTCGTTCTCCGGAACATAAAAGTGGCTAGGGAATAGATTTGGAACAGAAATAAAAAGTAAAAAAAAAATTATTTTTCTGTTTCTTGAACAAAAAGAGAAACAATAGAGAAACAAAATCAGCTCTCTTTCACAAGATATTCTCATACTAAACCTTAAATCCCAAATCCTAAACCCTAAACCTTAACCCCAAAACTCTAAATCCTAAAACCTCAATATCAAAACCCTAAAAACCATAATACTAAAATAAAAAACCCGAAACCCTAAAACCCCAAATCCCTAAAACCAAACCCTAGACCTTCTAAACCCCAAGTCCGAACTATTAAACCCTAAATCCCAAAACTCTAAATCCGAAACTCTAAAACCTAAACTCTAAAATCGCAATTCCAAACCCTAAATCCTAAAATGCTCAACAATAAAACCTCGAATCCTAAACCATAAACTCCAAACCCTAGATTGTAAACCCTATACCGTAAATCTCAAACCCCAATACCTAAAACCCTAAACCACTAAACCCCAACCCTTAAACTCCAAACCAGAAACCTCAAAGCCCAAACCCTAAACCCTACAATTCAAAACCTAAAATCCCAAATCTAAAACCCCAAACCTCAAAATTGAAATCCTTAAACCCTAACCCCAAAACCTAAAATTCTACACTCTAAATTGAAATTTCCTCGACCACTACCTAGTATTTGCTTTGTATATAAGGAGTAATTTTCTTTACGAGTGTATTAAGATCATCAAATTCTATATCATAATATATTATTATTCTATTTCTAGTCCAATTTTATCCAAATAAGAGTTGTTATGTCACGCCCCGAACCCGAACCCTAACGGGCACGCGACATCCGTCTCTGATCGATTCAAGCGACGTCCCAGGAATGTCGCTGACCTCAAAACGCCATTAGAGATTTACTACCACAACGGATATCAACAAATAAACCCGGACAATTAAAAATTGGGGAGAACAATCAGGGAGAATGTACATATCTTTTTCATTTCCTTCTTATACCATAATATTTACATTTATAAACTGTCCCATACATGTACATGCACACCGCCTTTCTCAAAAACCGATACTCCAAGGATGAAGACCTGGGTTTACTACTACTCCAAAAATGGTGCTCGCCAAAAACTCACTCTGAGTCTGATTCCTTGTCCTCTAAGTCTGAGTTCCCTTATACCGTCCCATCCACTGAGGACTCCAAAACGTTCTGGTGGCGGTGGCGAAAGATTCATGAATCCTGTCGGGGTTTTGAAATTATTGGTTGAAACAACCGTGAGACACTTCTCGGTAAGCTCACCCCTAAACCTAACCTAGGCTATCACGTACCTCCAGACAATTTCGCAAAACACACAAATATACACACATGCCACATAATCACATAGCAAGCAATTTAATACAAATCCAAGCATGTACAATTTTCATGTTATGCACTCTTTCCATTCTCACACTATTCTATCCACATTCCTCGCCAGTGACCCGCGTACATGTATATGCCTCAGGTACACTGCGATCGTTCATCACTACACTTCCGGCCCGCATACTTGTTCACACCTCAGGCCCCGATCGCAACCTGAGCATCACACGTCCCAGGCCCGATCCAGACTCAGCCCGCACCAAATGCGACGGGCCTACATGATTGAAACCTGAACTTAAGATGCCTCGGTCCAATCCCAGTCTCACCCAAGCTAATCGTGCCTCGGACTAACTCTCATATTTGCTTTTTCAAGCCTCAGTCTATGCCAAATACATTAGACCTACGTGATCGCTGCCCGAGTTTATGATACTCGACCCGATCCCAACCTCGCACTTTCACCCTTTCACATACTTTTCACAATCAATTGCCACACTGCAATTTCCCTTCTACTCAAGTCCATGCTCAATACACGTTTACCACTCGCAACTGGCTCAACACACGGGGTTCGTGCACACATCATTTCACACATAAAACATGCTCACTCAGCAATTCACACGACCACTGTCAATAAATAATTCAGTTTAGCTCACGTGTGCACCAAACAAGCATATTCAGTCACTTAATTGCACAACAGTATACTCAATTTAATTACCACAATTTACTAAAAATTTAAATATACATCCAACATGATAATTCCCATTTTTCTCCCACCAAATGGCGTCGGATTAATTCCGATTTTTCACGGGACTTTCTCGCCATAATTTCTAGATTCCAAAAATTCAACTTGCGCCCCAATCGGACCATCACAGCCCCGTGAACAGTAATTCACAGCTAATGAACAGTGTTTCGCAGTATATGAAAAGTAATTCGCAGCCCCCATTTCTGAATTTCCAATAAATATTACCCGAATTAATTCCTAAGGCCCGCCATAAAATTTCCACTCCCTATCCATGTAATTCCGCACCTAATTTCATATTGATTTTGTCCGAAATTATTTGTCGATGCCCAAAGTCCTAAATTAGGTTTAGTCGCGACTTACCCGCATTCTAGACTTTCTCGACTAGAACGGAAAGCGGCGGCACTTAATCGGGAACAATGGCGACGACGTACGGTTTCCGGGTGGCGGCGATCGGCTTGGACGGTGACAGCGGGGCTTGGGTGTGGCTGAGGGCCTCACGGCCACACGGGGAAAAAGAGAAGGAGAGAGAGCGGCGGGATGGGGGAACGGGGGTTTGGCGGTGGCGCGGCGGCGATCCGGCGGGCATGACCGGCGATCGGCGGTCCGAGCGGCGGTTTGAACGGCAATCGGCAAGGAGAGAGAGAGAGAGAGAGAGAGAGAGAGAGAGAGAGAGAGAGAGAGAGAGAGAGAGAGAGAGAGAGAGAGAGAGAGAGAGAGAGTGTGTGTATAGTGGGGGGGTTTCTCACGGCAAGAAAAGGGGAAGGGAAAATGGTGCAATTTGGGCCTAAATAGTGTTTTTGACCCAAAATATCAAAGGGCCAAAATGATCAAAATGCCCCTTGCCCTCAAAACTAATCCTCTTTTAATACTCAAGGGTAAAATGGTTCAATTCTCCGTTTCTTGCTCAAATCAAATTTTTCCGGAGGAATTGAGCACACCAAAAATTGACACGTGTCACGTGCAACGTCGTCCTAATATTCCGACGTGACTTCCTAATTTTTCTGTGTCCAATTTAGGCAAAATTTCCATAATTAAATTCTATTAAACCCAACTCGAGCATTTCTCAAACTAACGGGTGGCTTACTGCGGAAATTCGCGAAATCAACTCATGACTGATACTAAATCGAGTCACGTGCAAGTCCGTCCGGTGCGTGACGACCTCGATTGTCATTAAAATCGCGAAGATCAATCACTTGATCCGAGGGGTACGATCGTTCGGTATAATTTCGAAATCATTCGTCAAGTCGTTTCGTGGTCCAACAGAATCACCCGCGATCCACTACTAGGATAATGGCGAACTGATCCCTAACTATCCTTGGATCGGCCAACAGTGGCTCAAAATATCACTTACGCGATTTAATGGTCGAAATCCATTCACGATCGAATTTCCTTTAGTCGCGCGAATTTAATTCCCTTATTAGCCTTTCCCTAATGGTTAGCATTCCCAGGAATAATCAATTCCGGGCGAGAAATTTACTACGAGCACACCTCATATAATTCAATTATTTAATATTTTCAATTGGCGAAAATTTCGGAATGTCACATGTTAAGTCCCCTAAACTGCAATTTCCTCAACCATCACCTGGTATTTGCTTTATCTATAAGGAGTAATTTTCTTTATGATTGTATTAAGGTCATCCAATTCTATTTCATGATATATTTTTATTTTATTTCTAGTCCAATTTTATCAAACATGAATTGTTAAGTCTTCACCGACAATTTTATAATTAAATAAAAAAATTTGGGAGCAAAAATTTTTAGTGTCCTACTAAACGTATTTCTGTTCTTTTTCTACTTCGGGAATAAAAATTTTGTGCAGTTTCTAAACGTATTGTTTTGCTTAGAAACTAGTTTATGGAATAAAAATAGAAAAAATTATTTCTGAGAATATAAACGTTACTAAACAAATCCTTAGCTTCTTGAACAACGACAATCATATTTCTTGGAAGTATTGTTGGCTTTCTTGAAAGAATGTATAGTCCCACATCTAGAATTCTTTTTCTATTTTCTCCCTTTACTTTTGAAATCCATTTGAAAGACTTATAATTTGATTGTATTCATCGTAATTACTTGCATTTTACAGTATTCTTCTATTCAGAGTATAGTCTAATGTACACAAGAACTTGAAAATCTTTAAATCAATGACCGGAGTCTATTAACTACTGCAGAAGAACAAAAAAATGGGTCTTTATCCAGATTTCGACGGGACGTAATTCAAAATAAAAATTGCATGTCGAGGGCCGAAAATGAGCTCAACTCAATAAAACGATTTGCATCTTGAGCAAATATTCGCGTTAAGTCACATCAAACTTTAAAGAGTAATTTTTCCTTTTGAGTTTTTCAAATGGGACATAACTCCAGCAATTATGAATTCAAGAATTTGATCGTCATTAGTATTTTTCTTTTTTGGTCCAGTCTTATTATTTACTTGGCACTAGCAAAAACGGCGCTTACATAGGCGCATGCAGAAATTGTTAGAAAAATAATAATAGAGGAAGCCATGTTGTGATCTGACTTACTTGAGGAAATGAATTTTAATTAAAATAATAATACGAAAAGTAATTTAAATTTGGAATTTATGAAAGACTATTAAAATTGTATGATCGTTATGTCTGAGATTTTAAATTATTATTTATCCATGGTTTCGCATAATACCAAGTCTGCATATTTATTGAGATTATAAATAGATGTTAAATATTGTTTTATAATATACATATAGATGCGAAATAAGATTTTACAAGTCAACATAACATGTCTATTTGGAACATGATTGTTCCAATTATTTTCGAAAATCATGGAAATCTCTTCCAATCATTGAATATTGTCTTAATAACTACTTAGATATCTGATGTGAATACTGTCAACCAATATTTTCGGACAATTACTAAACATATTTAATAAAAAAATATTTCGTGCTTTTTTTTAAACGAGTTGAAACTAAAAGTTTTCTTTTATACTAACTGCTTAACAAGTGTCTCCATACCCTTCTTAATAGAAACCATGTTCTAAATCAAGAATATATTCCAAAGAATCAATATATCACATAAATTCAGACAAATAAGGAAATGTTAGAATCTTAGATATACTTATAATCGCAGTTTGGGAAATTTATACTGTCATTATTAGGAAGTATTTCAAAGACTTGTTCGGATAAACCATGCTATAAACACACCGCGAGCTTTTCTCTATGTTTTCTCAACTCTTTGCTCTTTCAATCTCAACAATACTTCTCACTCCAAAAAATCCCAAAAGCAAAAACCAAAGCTATCGTTATCGTGAGAGAGTTAGCCAAAGACTCAAGGCCATGGCGGAGGCAAAGAAGCAAACCCTAGGTCCGCCGTCGAACCGAATGCAAGATCATCGAGAACAAAAGCTGCGAGCGGGGTCACATTCTCCAAGCACCACCGGGGGCATGTCCTGGAAGGCGTACGAGCTTGCCGTCCCGTGGAGCGCCGAGGCTGCAATCATTGCCTACTCGCCACACGGCAACCCCTTCGTCTTCGGCCACCCGTCTGCCGCCGACGTCGTCACGCGACTCACCTGCCTCTCTATCGAACAATGCCAAGAAAGTGTCCTCATGTCACCCACTTGAATTACCCAACACATGATTTACCGAAATTTATGTGCGCAGATTTAAACTGTGGAAATATTTTAAAAAATAGGAACGTGGGACGTTTAAAAGCAAATGGTGACGATGCACCATGCAATGCATGATGATAGGAACACGTCTTAGACTAGGCCTGTTTTGTCCTTACTTGCTCCTTGTCAAAGTGGGTTCCGCTGGCACGCGACCACCGCCACCGACTCCGATTCATTGGTTCTTTTGCTTGCTGAGACCCCCTTCCGCCTCTTCTCTCTCCACGCCCTTCCTCTCTCTCTCTCTCTCTCTCTCTCTCTCTGTGTATGTGTGGTTGGATCCTGGTCCGAAAAATCTCTCACCATAATCTCGCTTTCGCTCTCTCTCTCTCTCAACCTTTCGAGACATCGGATGGCGGCTTTCTGGCGCACGCACCTTGGCAGGAGGACTCCAGGTGAACTTTCACTCCCTGTCTTAGTGCTTCCACTTGAAAAGAAAGAAAAGAAAATCTGCCCCTGGAGCTGAGAATTTGAGATCACCCCAATACCAGTCTTAAACCCTTCACTTTGCTCTCTCGATTGCGTCTGGATCTTTTAGGTGCGTCAGGGCTGATCCAAGACAGAGAGTGAAGAAGGGCACAAGAGAGAGAAAATGATGGCTCATGTTGCTATCCTCCTAATCGCCATATTGATGCGGCGGACGGCGGATGTGGTGAGGCAGGCGCATCTCAGACCCGGAGACCACGTCTTTGTCTACCGTCTCTATGGCGCATATAGTCACCATGGTTAGCATTCCACCCTCGTTTGATTTTCCTATTTTCATTATTATTTTTTCGTATTATGGATAGTTGAACATGGGGCTCAAATGTGCTTCGTAGCATGTCTTTAGTTTTTGGCTCAAGAACAGCACCTTTATTCGCTTGACGACAATTCTTAGCAGCTGGACAGCAAGAGAGATTTCGTGAGGGATTTAGTATGCCTTCACAAGATGTCTTCTTCCTTCTCTTTTCATTTTAAGGGCTCATCTATGTCTGATTCTGATAACCGTGAACAGTCAGCCCTATCTTATGCAGGTGCTGCAGAGAGGGAGCGAGAGAAACCCTATATGTGTGTTTTTTACCTTAAATTACGGATAATCAACAATCATCTTTTGTTTGATTGGAAGGACTATCTCATCTTTTGTAGTATATTGGCTTTTACAAGAATAAAATCTATATCTGATTCTGATAACCACGAACTGTTCATTCCAACTTGGAATATGATGATCCTGTCAGCCCTATGTTATGCTGGAGCTGCAGAGAGAGGGAGAGAGAGAAACCCTATATGTGTGTTTTTTACCTTAACTCGCTCATCGATCGACATCTACTGGCTTCTCATCCCCTATTAACTAGTTGATTCCAAGTAACTATGTGCTATGGGCGCAAAGTTTTGGACAAATGATTGTTTTTGTTTATATTACACATGCTCGTAATTGATTATAACAGGAATATATGTTGGAGAGGGCCACGTGATTCACTTCACAAGAGCAGGAGTTGACAAGACGAGTCTTGATTCCTTCCAGCAAGAAGGCGAGGAACTCCACCTATATGCATATGGGCGGCCTCGACTGTGGTATTGGCTGTCGAGATGGGGAACTTGCTTGACCTTACTCGAAACCAAATTGCCCCAGGACGTCGTGAACAAGGCCCAGCAGCTTCATGAGCACGACAGCTTCGGCTAATATGATCTTTTCCACAACAACTGTGAGCATTTTGCCATGTTCTGTCGGACCGGCCTTCGAGCCAGTGCACAGACATACTTGGTTAGTGCTTGTGAGCAGAAGATCAAGGAAACCGAAGAATGGGCCATGAAGATTGTACTGATGAAGTGGGCGACTAAGTTTCAAATCATCCCTAAGATTGCCGGCCGGCGAGCGTGTGTGACTTTCCGCGGCAATGACACGGGCCTTTCGTTCCAAATCTTCTGAGCAAACATAAAGCAAACGAAAACATAAAACAAAACAAAATGGCTTGGCGAAAAAAAGGGGAAGATTGTAGAAACGTGACCATAGTCTTAATCTTGGTCTGTGATCTTTTTTTTTTGTTGCTATCTTTTAATGATAATGTGTATTACAATCTACTCTTCTTATCTTTGTGAGGATCTGGTCCTTTTGAGGTCGCAAGGTCTGCCCTTTTTTGTGGAAACGTTCATGGACTTGACTTTTTTACTTGGCATATTCGAAAAGTTGGCTATAGATAGACTAGTGCACTTTTATTTCTACTCCATAAATATCATTGAGAGATTTCTTGACCTTCTAGTATAAATAGCAGCCTCTTTGGAAGCTTATTCTTTTTAATGTACCTGTTAAAATTACCATTTGACCGTCAAAAGCTACCGCAAAAGAGCGAAACGAAAGGCATATGGAAGAAAAAGATGGAGTCATGCCCCAAGATCTCCATTACCGACCCAAAAATTCCACCAAACCCGCCTTCCCAGTCACTTTACTAGGAATGATTTTCAACTGTTCGAGAGTTATTGTTCCTCATCGAGCAGTAAAGGGCATAAGGAGACATGGACACATGGAGAGAGCGAGAGAGAATCGACAATAGCGCCATCTATTTTGTTTCTCTTTTCGGTCATCATTGTTATTTACTTCCTTCAGTATTTACTTTGATGTCGGACGGCTCAACGACGGATTCCAATTATCAAACATGAAATGATGATGATCCTTCCCTTTATCGCATGATGTTCGATTCGATCTTCATACGTGATGATGGAAAAAGTATCGAAAAAGTCCTAAATTTATTGGGTTAATTAAAAAAAAAGTACCAACTTTAGGTCGAGAGACAATTCTGGTCCGAACTTTTTTTTTGTTCCATAAAAAAACACCAACTTTAGGTCGAGGAACAATTCTGGCATGAACTTTTTTTTGTCCTATAAAAAAGCGTAAACTTTAGGTCGAGGGACAATTCTGATCCGAACTTTTTTTTTGTATGATAAAAAAGCACCAACTTTCATTTAAATCCCAAATTTGGCCTCCTATTGATTTTTTATTTGAAGTTACCCTTGTTTGAGAAAAAAAGTTATGGTGGTGAGCCTGGTGAATCTCTTCCATGGCGTCTGTCAACTAGCGGCGGTCTACAGCTTCAGATTACGACAAAACGACGAAGTTTGGTTGGAAAGATTTAATCTGGAGATATTTTTGACTTGTCGGTAAAGTGAAGGAGACGAATAGTTTCACCGTAATTCTTCAAGCTATGGTTTAGAGAATAAGACAATGAATAATGCTTTAAATCCAGTTAGCAAGTCACGTGGATTTATTGCTAAGATGAAATTGTCAAGTTAGAAAATCAATGATTTTAAGTCAATAAGGGCCAGATTTGGGATTTAAGTGAAAGTTCGTGCTTTTTTATGAGACAAAAAAAAGTTGGGGTCAAAATTGTCCCTCGACCTAAAGTTGGTACTTTTTTACGGAACAAAAAAAAGTTCAGACCATAATTGTCCCTCGACCTAAAGTTGATGTTTTTTTATGGAACAAAAAAAAGTTTAGGTCAGAATTGTCCCTCGACCTAAAGTTGGTGCTTTTTTTTTGGAACTAACCCTAAATTTATTACATTTGTACTAATGTAATTCTAAATCTTTTGACGATTTGTCAATGTAATCCATTCGGTCAATTTTCGCCAAAATCTCTAGCACTGACGTCTGCCGTCCGTCGTGACGCGGTTGGCGTTGACGTGGACAATTCTTTTAATTTTGGAAAAATGACACAAATAATCCCTGGATTTGGGCCCAATGTGCAATGTAGTCCTTGAATTTTCTGGTACATATTCACTGTGGTCCCTGAATTATATAAAAGTGTTCAATGCAGTCCCTGAACTCAATGTAGTCATTTCATTAATTTAAGTTCAGGGACTACATTGAATATGTACTAAAAGTTTGGAGCCTATATTGAATAAATTAAAAGTTCGGAGATCACTTTACACATCGAATCAAAGTTTAGGGACTATATGTGTCATTATTCCTTTAATTCGAAATTTTTCATTGTTTTATTAATTTTTATTCTCTTTTTTCTTTCCTTTTCTTTTTCTTCTCATTTCCTTCTTTTCTATTCTTTGTTACAATGTGGCCATTGGGCGAGGCCATCACCGTCGTTCAGCGCCCTTTTTGGTCACACCGTGCCTGTCTGTTCGCTCCCTGTCGATGGCAGGAATGGATGATGACGAGCTTTTGCTCCAAGGATGAAGATGGGCCACGAGACAACCGTGAAGAAAATGCAGAGCTTCCCTTGTCTCGACGTGCAATCGAGCCTATCGCGCGGCCCCAGAAACCGAAAGATAACGCAACTTCAGCGTTTGTTCGTACATCGAATCCTCGTAAACAAAAAGGCCCTTTTAGTTTTCCAATAAAAATTGATTTGAGTAAAATTCAAACAATTACGCCACCGCAGAAAAAAGGTTACCCCTTTCGAGAAAAAATCATCACCGGTCTCCACTCCCCACTAGCCCCGGCCATCTTTAATGGACCACAAACTGGGTGTTTTTTAGACTCCATTTGTTTCGAAAAATTGAATGATTTCGAATTCTTTTTTTACAAAAATGATCGCTTAAAATAACGAGTCGATAGAAAATATTTTCATCGTCGACAAATTTCACGGACGGTGAAAATTTTTCTTTATTTTCGCTCATTTTTTTAAGAAAATATTTTCCGTGAAATAAACGCACTCTTCATTAATTAATTTATTTTTCTTTTGTATGTTCAACGGAAATCCAAGTATATGTCAGGAAAACAACCTTCCCGCTAAAAGATTCAAGAGAGACCCATTGAAGAGTTCGAAACCGCGTTCGAGCCGAAAAGTTCCGAGGCAGCAAGGCCGAACACGGGATAGAAAGCCGATGATGATCGATTGGCGTTCGCATAACCACGAGATATTCTTAATTTTTTAATTTTAATTTTGCTCTTTTTTCGTCAGTTTTTAATTTCATTTTTTATTTTTCTTTCTTTGTTTTTGTTTGTTGGGGGAGAGTTTCATGATAAGAAGGGAAGGCGTTGATGGCGGAATCTTGTCATCAATGAATTATTTGGAAAATATTGCTTTTAGAAAACGATCGACCTCATCGCTCACAAAGATCAATAAATGAAAAATAGTTTCATCGTCCAAGAAAATATTTAGACATGAGTTGATGTCGATAATGAAAATGTTTTTCATTGACTAACTATTTCGAGCGATATGAATGATTAGTTTTAGGAAAACATTTTCCAAGTTATTTGTTTTTCGCGAACCGAAATGATTTTTTTGGGTCGGTTCCTTCTTCCGATTTTAAACCTCCGTTTATTTCGCGGAAATTAAATGATTTTGAAAACATTTTCCTAAAAACGATTGTCTGTATTGCTCACAAAAATCAATGAACAAAGAATATTTTCATCGTCCACGAAAATATTTAGACTAACGGAGGGTAAATTTGGCTGTAAAATTTAACAGAGACTAACGGACGGAAAATTTATCACAGATATACCAGTTTTGGATTTTTGGTGGTCGAAAAATTAGTTTATGGTAAATTTATCACATGTGTACCGGTTTGAGATTTTTCGTGGTATTAACCCAATAATCTATTCATGATATTTTCAATCGTTTATTTACATAAGAATTTCAAAATCCTGGCGTTCTTTCTAGAAATTTTCTAACACGATACGAAAATACAATAAATTTCGCAACCATATTATCTCCATCTATATATTACAAATGAAGTGTCATAGGATACATTTGAAGTTTGTTCTGTCGTTTGTTACGGAACACCTGCGCAAGAAACCGCCAACGAGGTTTCAAGAGGTCAAACGAGTCAAATCCTACCAATTTTGCACCGTTGAAAATCGTCTGTTTCAATAGTTGTCCGATGCAAACAAACAAGAAAACATCAAACAGAAAGAGGAAGAAGATCGAAATTCCACGAACCAAACGGTCGAATTCCAGTTGCAAACCCTGTGGCTCCGTTTGATCCCTGATCAGGCGCATCTTTCCCTTTCGCGACGAAGAGGGTTTCGCTTCCGCGGAAAAGCTTTGCGCCCCAGGAGGTTCGCCGGGATCGGAGCAGGGTTTTCACAGCGGGATCGCGATGGCGGGGAGCGGGTTCCTGAACAAGACCGGCACCTGTTATGTGGAGAATGTATTGAGCAGCGATGCTATCTGGCGGGAACCAGGCCCTCCCCGGGTATCCGTCAGCGTGCTCCTCAAACAGATCGGGATCATCATCTTCATGTCGCACGCCCTCTTCTTCGTCCTCAGACCTCTTCGCCAACCTCGGATCGTCTCCGAGATTCTCGTGAGTTCGAACCCGTGATTAATGCAAAAAAAAAAATGTTTCGCGTGATTTCGCCCTCATTGTTATGATTGTTTGATCCGATCTCATCTCGTCGCTGCCATGTAGTGTGGTTTGCTGATCGGTCCAACCGCGTTCAGGAAGACCCCCTTGGCCGCAAAGATTTTTCCGGTGAGGAGTTTCGCAACGGTCGAGACGATCGGATATTTCGGCCTGATGTACCATCTGTTCCTAGTCGGGCTACGGTTCGACCCATCTGCATTGGCGTTGATCGAGAAGAAGGCCACCTCGATCGGGCTGGCTGCGTTCTTCCTCCCCGGGATCGTCGGTATAAGCACCTTCTACATAGTGGACAGCTTGAGCGTGCTCAAGAATGGAAATTCGCTCGGCATCGTGTTCTGGGCCCTAGCCCTGACGATCACGGGGTCGCCCGTCCTGTCGGAGATCCTCACGAGCATCAAGCTCCTCCACAGCGACATTGGGAGGACCGCGATGGCCATGGCCGTCATCAGCGACGTCTGCTCGTGGGTCCTCATCATAATACTGATGCCAATCATCCTCGGGGGCGAACGCTATTATTTTTCGTTTCTCGCGGCCGTCGGATTCATATCGGTATCCCTTTTCGGAGTCCGTCCAGCTCTCGCGTGGATAATCAAGAAGACTTCCAAGGAAAGAGATTACAGCGATCACTACGTGGTGATCATCCTGATGGGGGTCTCGCTTTTCGGGTTGATCACGGACATCATCGGCACGCACGCGGTGGTCGGCGCGTTCATGTTCGGATTGATCATGCCGAGCGAGGACCTCGCGTCGAAACTGGTGCTGAAGATCGAGGAGTACACGGCCGGCATCCTGTTGCCTTTCTTCTACGTGGTGTGCGGGATCCGTGCGAATCTGTGGGTGCTCGGAAGGCCGGAGGATTGGGCACTGGCTGCTCTCGTGATAGGCATGGCCTGGTTGGCCAAAGTCCTGAGCACGCTGGGCATTGCCATGTTCTTCAACATCCAACCTCGGGAAGGTGCTGTCCTAGGATTGCTCATGAACTGCAAAAGCCTCTTGGGTTTGGCTCTGCTTGACGTGGCTTGGGACAAAGCGGTACGATTTAGGTTTTTTGGTGCAAACTTTTCATGCCATTTGCTAGTTTCATCGTGCAGATTTCATATACTATCTTGTGATTTAGAGCTTGAACGTCCAGCAATACACGATCCTGGTGCTGTGTTTCGTGGTCCTGACGGGATCAGTCGCTCCGCTCATTGACGTAGCCTACGGCCCGACCAAGCGGCTCATGCACTACACGCTCCGATCCGTCCAGGCGACCGGATCCGACACCGACTTCCGCGTCCTCTCCTGCATCTACTCGACGCGCCACGTCTCGCCCATTGTCAACCTCCTCGAGATCTCCACGGGGAACATGCGGTCGCCCCTCACCGTGTTCGGGCTCCACCTTGTCGAGGTCACGGGTTGCGCCTCGGCGATGCTCATCATCCACGATCCGCACAAGCCCAGCAGGGCACACCGGCACGACCAAGCCCAGTCTGATCACATCATGAAGTGTTTGGAGAACTTCGAGTGCCAGAACCGGTCCGCGTCGGTCCAGCCCCTGACCATCCTGTCCCCCTACGAAAGCATGTGCGAGGATGTGTGCGGCCTGGCCGAGGACAAGCGGGTCTCGCTCATCATCCTCCCGTTCCACCGCCGGCCCGTGATGTCCGGGGCTATGGAGGATGCGGAGCCTGTGTTCCGGCCCATCAACCAGAGCGTGCTCGTGAATGCGCCCTGCTCCGTGGCCCTCTTTGTTGACCGCGGGCTTGCGGTGGCGACGATGCGGCGGACGGAGTCGAACCGGGTCGTGGCCGGCCGGGCCGCGATGCTCTTCATCGGAGGCCACGACGACCGCGAAGCCCTCGCCTACGCATGGCGAATGGCAGGCCACCCCTCCATCAGCCTCACTGTGGTGAGGTTCCTCCCCAGCAGCGATGCCGTAGACATCGAGCCCATGGAGCTCCAGGAGCGGCACGGCATCCTGACCATCATCTCCAACTTGGAGAGGCAGAGGCGGCTCGACGACGTCTATGTCGCCGAGTTCCGCCGGAACAACTCGGGCAACGAGTCGATAACCTACCGCGAGGTGACGGTAAACAATGGGAGCGAGACCGTGGCGGCCATAAGGGAAATGGACCGCGACTTCGAACTGTACATCGTGGGGCGGAGCGAGCGGTCCATATCGCCCCTCACGTTCGGGTTGGCGGAGTGGAGCGAGTACCCGGAGCTCGGGGCCATCGGCGACATACTCGTATCGTCGAATTTCAGCACGAATGCTTCCGTTCTGGTGGTGCAACAATATGATCCGGAGTCCACAGCGACAGATGAAGATGGGATTGGGATCTTGGATAGCTTGGCGTATTTCAAGAAGTAGGAACTGCACAACTCATGGTGGATGCTCAGTTTCAACATAGTCGACAAGCTAGTGGTTTTTGAACAAGGAAATTCCTGTACCAGTTGAAATTTCTTTTAATTCATTATAGTTTAGAGATAGCTATAATCTATTTCCATATAATCTCTCGAGACGTCACGCTCTCTCAATAGACAGAATTTCGTTAATTGAGCGCCCCACGACCACTTGTTAAGCAGCCCGATTAAAGGCATTTTGGCAATTCTCAATGCGCTGATATTGTTCGCATGATATTCAAAATCGACATTCTGAAGTTTGTACATTTGATCGCTGAGCATGTCTAACAAATGTCTCGGGAGCATTCGCTAACAAGACCCGGTTAATAAAATTTGCTTTTCTATCTGCCCGCAGCCATCATGTTGGATTTTGTAACCCCTCGTAATTACGTGCATTTTTCCGGTACTTTCTATTCAAAGTATAGTCTAATATATAAGACCTCCAAATTTTTTAAATCAATGGCCAAGGTACATTATTTTGCGATCCAATGACTATCTACTCATTAAGGGACCGATTTCTCAAAGAAATTCTAGAAGGCACCTTGTCATATGACTTATTTTAGAATAATATGAAAAAAAAATTAGATTTAGAATCTATAAAACATATTTAAATTAGGGTTAATACCACGAAAAATCCCAAACTAATATACAGGTGACAAATTTATCCCAAACTAATTTTTTGACCACGAAAAACTCCAAACTGGTACATCTATGATAAATTTATCCCAAACTAATTTTTTGACTGCCAAAAACCCCAAATTGGTACATCCGCGATAATTTTACCGTTCACTAAATTAGATTAATACCACAAAAAATCACAAACTGGTACACCTGTGACAAACGGAGTTTAAAACCCCAAATTGGCACACCCGTTAACTGCTTCATGCGATCCAACTTAGAAATTTGATGATAAAATTTAACGGAAACTAACGGAGGGCAAAATTATCGTGTGTGTACCCGTTTGAGATTTTTAGTGGTCAAAATATTAATTTGGGTAAATTTGTTATGGTTGTACTAGTTTGGCATCTTTTGTAGTATCAACTCTTTAAATTATACTATTATTATGTCAGGAAGTTTAAATTATCATTCTATCCATTATTTCACCGTAATACCAATTTGGATATCTTTGGAGGCTATAAACACATGTAACATATTATTTTATAAGATAAGAGGTAAATGCGAAACAAGATTTTACTAGGTCACCATGATGTCAACGTGTGGGGCGAGAAGGCACTGAACCGACGACTTCGAACGTGAAAATCATTCTCAACAATCATAGAAAATCTCTTCCTATCATTAGATACCGTCCTAATAACTACATAAATAGGATTTTGTTGTCCCGAAGTAATCACTATATCTAATCAATAGCATCTTGTCGTCGAGTTGTTTCGCTGAGAATGACCTTGAACGAAAAATCTTTCACTGAAGGGGAAGATTTTCAGTTTTTTGTGAGTAACCGAGTCCTGTGTCGTTTCGGAAAGGAAGCGATGAAATCTACGCTAATGGCAAACAAAAGTAAAAGGATGAATAAAAAATTTTGCGATAAAATGTAAATTCACAATAGCGATTGAATCAACAAAGTTACAAAAGGTATGCGTTCTGCAGTCAATTGGGCCAAAAGGTTCCTCCTCCTGATTTCTTCGAAACTAGTTATAGCTAACGCCGATCAATAACTGCTGCCGAGCGGTTACCATCTTGACTCTGGATTATTTGATTTCCTTCCTGATTACCGCTCCTTCTATTCTGCGATATTGTCAGCATCAGATGTGGTAACTGCTCTTATCTTCGTCCCGATGTCCAAAGCAATTATTGATGTCGAGTTCTCGGTATCTCAAATATTGGGCTTTGTGCGACTTCATTACTCAGTTTACTGTTTAGCAATTTGGGCTTGTTGTACGCTTTCTATCTTCTAGCCCAATCAGTCAAATTTGAGCACCAACTCGAGTGCATCACGAGCACTTGTTAAGCAATCGATTAAGGAAATTTTACAATTTTCAATGTACTAATCGGTGTGGCTATTTTATATAACTTCGGCACTTGCTAGACTTCCCGATTGTCATAAAAAGAACAGCAAGGAGACCATAAATTAGTTCACAAGTGATCTCTAAGCAACCATAGGCTTATCTTTATTATCTCCGACATAGGCCTTAATTCTATAGCTTAAGATAATTTCTCTAGAACCTAGAAAAGCCAGGGCTCGAAATTAGGCCTTCAGCTATTTTTGCTGTCCTCCCTATATGTTTATTTTTCATTTTCCTTTCCATCGTTAAATCGAAATAGTCTCGCCTCGCTGATTCCGGAGGAAGTAATTAAAGTGAAGAACTAATTAATAAATTTGGTGGAAAATGACATAAATAGTCCATGAACTTCAACCTAATGTGCAATGTGATTCTTGAACTTTTAATTTTATTTAATGTGATTCATGAATTTTAACACAATATGCAATGTGATCCTTAAATATTGTGAATCACGTAAATGGCACAAGGATTTTCCAAGATTTGGAAAAACAAGGCTTCATTAGCAGATGTTATCAGTGAACAGGGAAAAATATATAATATGGTTTTAATGAATCATATTATTTGGTTTTAACTAAATCTAGTAACTTCTGGGAAAAAGAGATTAAAGGGATACTTCTTTTAAGCAAAAGTTATTTACGGGGAAAATGTGAGATAGCTCGGAAGTACCAGGGCAATTCTCTCGATACTTTTTGCACGATAAAATTGTGGGAAAATGGACACCACAGGTGTCGAAACTTTCGTACAATGCCTATTTAGATATCATGGATTTTCAATTGATTACTTGAGTATCGTTAGGAACAAAAGCAGAAAGGCATTTGGAGGATGGAATTGAAAATAAAATTACAAGTTAAGGACCGAAAAAATAGAAAAAACTCAACTCAGTAAAACAACTTGCACCTTGTTTTTTTCTTCCTGACCTGAGGAAATAGGACGGACTCCAACAATCATGAATTCAAGGATTTCTATATTTCTTTTTTTTTGCCGAAAGCACAATGTACGTTGATTATCCACTTGCCAATAGCCAAGAAAATATCTTCCAATAATTGATTGTTGTCCTAATAACTACTTAAATATCCGATGAGGATACTGTTGATCATTATTTTCAAACACTCATTAAACTTAGTTAATAAACAAATAATTCGATTTTCTTAAAATAACGGGTCAAAACTAAAAATGTTATTTTACTTTAACTACTTGACATGTGTCTCGAAGTACATCTTAATAGAAATCCTTGTTCTAAATCAAGAATTTATTCCGATGACTCTATAAGTCACAGGAGTTTCAGACAGATAAGGAAACGCTAAAATCTTAGATATACATGTGATCACAATTTAGGAAATTGAAATTTCCTTATTAGGAAATATTTCACACTTGTTAGGATATCACTCCAAAAACACCAAGAGCAAAACCCAAGCTGTCGTCCTTGTGAGAGAGTAGTCAAGGCCATGGCGGAGGCAAAGAAGCAAAGCCCAGGTCGCCGTCAAACCGCATGCAAGATCATCGAGGACAAAGCTGCACGCGAGGTCACGTTCTCCAAGCGACACCAGGGCATGTTCCAGAAGGCGAGCGAGCTTGCCATCCTGTGTGGCGCCCAGGTTGCGATCATCGCCTACTCGCCCCACGGCAACCCCTTTGTCTTCGGCCACCCATCGGCCGATGCCATCATCGACCGCTATAACTCTGGTGTAGGCGGTGCCCAAGCAAGCGAGGTGGCGACAGCAGCTGCTCTCCGCGCTTTTGATGAGCACAAGAAGCAATACCGAGATGCAGTGTCGAAGCTCGAAGAGGCGAAGAGAGACGCGATCGAAGCCAGAGAGAGAAGAGCTGCTGGTAATTGTTCCGGTCATATGTGGTGGGATGGGCATGTTGATGATGGCGTGGGAGTGGAAGAGCTAGAGCATTATGTAGCTTCCCTGGAGAATTTGATGAAGAAGGTCGCTGATAAATTAGATACTAGAGTTTGTGTGTAAATTATGACTCATCGTTTTTTTATTATCACTTAATTTATTTATAGAAGATTATGAATATATTGATTTGCAAACATCAATTTCATCGATGTATAGTTCTTTTGATGTGTTTTATATGCACGGAACGATTCAAAGTCGGAACCCTAGTTTAATGCAAATCACGTTGCGAACCATATAAAATCATGAGAGATAATTTGAACGAAAGAAAGAATGGAAACGAGGAACAATCCCAAATAAGTGCTCTTCTTTTTGTTTGGATGTGGTTTATGCTCCCCTTCCAACAGGAAGGCACGGGGGTCCTACTTCCTGATGAGCGGATGACGATCCAGAGGAGTCGCAAGGGCAGTACCCTCGAGCTGCCAGAGGACTTTTATAGTTTGAATTCATATTTTATTGATAGTTTGGGTTTGGACCCATGAATGACTACTGGGTATATACAATTTTTTTTTCTTATAATCGAGGGATGTAACTGTGAGGTGTTAACTATAATGGAATCCTCAACTGGATGTAACTCTAATTTAGGAGTAAATCAAGATGAAAACCTTATGTCTTTATAGCTTTTTCTTGTTTTACTCTCTATTTCCTTATGATTGCGTGCCGAATCCTAACACTTTTTTGGGGTAAGATTTTAACATCTCTTGTTTGCATATAGAAATTCTTGAGTTGCATTTCTGCACATTTGAGTTCACTCAGTTCGAGTGGCATCTGTTTTGTCGTAATTTATCCGAATTGTTTGATATCTTGAGGCACTGGATTCTATAATGAAAACCCAAGTGCAAATTCTGCTTTTGGGCTTAAGGATCTATGCAGTTGTAGGTACTGCAAACTCCAGACTGTGTTCTTGAGTTTTAACCTCGGCAGCGCATGCTCTTTCTCCTTTTTGATTTTTGTTGATTCAACTACATTGACATATGATCTGCAGGTTACCCGGAGGGCACTTACGAAAAATAAGTCTCAATCTTGGATTAGCAAACGTAAGCACATTCCATTTCCTGTAAATTGCGGCTCTCGGCTCTGTTGTAGCTGCTCTTGCTGCTCTCGTTCTTCTGACATTGATCCGCTTTCTGTACATTGCACATCGGAGTGAAAAACCGCACCATGTGAAATCTCAGAGAACCTATAGTACCCTCACTGTTTTAGGCTCAGGTTAGCTAGTAAATGCTTTAGTTGTTAGCTTCTTTCTGGATTTCATTCCCTGTGAACTCATTGTAGTTATACTATGTATATGCATCGACTTTTGCCGGGGGCTCGCACTGCCGAGATGTTGAATCACTTGTCTGTGTTGCAGAAAGATATGTCTGCACCTAGATTCTACATCGCGGCTACCACTGACAATATGTCTCCAAAATGCTCCCGTGATGAAGGACTCTCCGATTGATGTGGTAAAGTGCTAGTACCTGTGCTTTAAGGATATGTCAACTGCATTTCCTGGTCTATGCTGGTGATGCTTCTCTGTCATTGCCTTTATAGTTCTTATGGCAACTCAATCAACTCCATTGTTCTTTCAAAAAATGCTTCAAAACATGGATTTTGCAAATGAAGATTCACATCCAATTTGAGATTTTGATTGTGCCGAGTGACCTTCCTGCTTATGCAATGGGAATGTCGAATTAATTCATTTGTAGGTCATAATAGTGCATTGGCATTGGTAGCGGTTAGGGCAACCTCACATTGAAACAATCCATACCGACAAATTAATTGGATCCAGGTTTGTCTGTTTACTAACGATGACATCTGTCAAAAGATAATATTTTTCATTAACTGATTTTCGTAAACAATATAAACAATTAAAATAAAGAAAGCCTTTTCAAATTATTGATTTTAATGAAATAAATGGAGTTTTAGTTTCCTTTTCAATCCCAAGGACCCGTGTATCATCAAGCTCGACATATCGCCACCAAAGCCGGCGTTATAGGCATGAGCACCTCATGCTTTGGATGCGAATGGGAAGTTCGTCGACAACGGTGGCGCTGCAGGGAATTAGCATTTGATGGTTTCCGATCAACTGGTGATTATTTCAGTTGTTTAAGGGATTGGTCTGAAAATGCTTTCGACTATATTGGAAGGAAAGGCGGCTTGTGCGAGCCCAACCAAATGCCATAAAGAAAAAAAATAAATAAAGGAACTATGAACCTTCTTTTAATCTCTACCGTGAATGTATCATGACTTTCGAACAACGTTTACTTTGCTTTCGTAAACATTCAGTCGATCACTTGAGCGCCGTTCCTCCGGAGGAAGAGAAAAACAATCACTTGAGTGTTTCTTTTCGCTAGAGTGCTCGACTACCGCTAATAGAGAATGAAAACAAAGGGGTTGTTTGGAGGACGGAATTGAAAATGAAAGTACAACTTAAAGGACCAAAAAAATAAACTCAAGCACACGTCGGGATATACTCCAAACGGACGGTGAAATCAATGCAAGGAACATAAAACTTCAAAGAACAATGTTTTTTCCTTCTAATCTCTCATATAGGACAGATTCCAACGATCATGGATTCAAGAATTCGACCTATTTTACAACATATCAATTATAAAAGCAATTCACATTTAGAATCAATGAAAGATAATTTTAATTTACATGATTATTATGTCAATAATTAAAATTACCATTTTATCCATTGTAACACCATAATACCAGTTTGGGTATTTATAAAATAAACAGAAATGCGAAAACTCTCTCTCTCTCTCTGTGGAAACATGATTGTTCCAATAATTTGGTAAATCATAGAAAATCTCTTCCAATTTTTAAATATCGTTGTCTTATCTACTTAAATACCTAATGAGGACACTGTTAATTATTATTTCACATGCTTCATAAACATAGTTAAAAATAGATATTTTTTATTTTTTAAAATAACAGATTGAAACTAAAAACTTTCTTTCTTCTAACTCCTTAATAAAACCTCGAAACACTTCTAAATGGAGAAATCACTGTTCTAGATTAAGAATATATTCCATAGAATCAACAAAATTACAAGAGTTCAGACATATAAAGAAACATTAGAATCTTGGATATATATATATATGGGTGATCACAGTTTGGGATTGGAGACTTTCCTTTATAACTAACACATTCATACCCAACGATTTTTCACAAAGTGGTGACGAAAGTTCTACTTTGTACAAATATTTCTATTTTGCAATTCGATCCGATCCATTAATTCGTAGGGCTATTTACATGATCACAAACATTTTTGGAACATCACTAACGGAGGGAAAGAACTTATTGTCAACCTCTTTCCGATATTAATATGTTTGATTCATAAGGGAAGAACTTGTATCAGTATTTGCCACTACAACCTCTTTCCCTCTATAATACTCTCTCGCAATAATGATAACTTTAATTTTACTTGAGTCACAAATTTATCCCCGTTAACCTTTCATCCAAAATTTCTCGTGGACAATTAAGAGCATAAGATGTTCGAGCATAACGACCACGAGCTCTCTGACTGTGAAAGATGGAACATTCTCAAGCATGAGAGATTGATGAACGCAAAATCATTGAGGGCAATTTTGACGGAGGGTTAATGAAGAGCAGATTTGGGATTTGAATATAAGTTGGTGACCTTTTATAAGATGAAAACAAAATTAGGGTGAAATTAAAATTGGACCTGAAGCTGGGATTTTTTTATTAGATAGACAAAAAAAAAGTTCAGGTATAATTGTTACTAAACCGAAAGTTAAAGAGTTTTTTATGAGACTAAAAAAGCTTATAGTAGAATTGAGACCGTATCTATAGTTAGGGGTTTTTTATAGGACAAAAAAAAAATTAGAATAAAATTTGGATTATGACCTATAGTTGGAGGTTTCTCACAAGATATTTCAGGATATTGGAGTGATTATTTCCAATAAAAAAACACAGAAAAATGGCTACCCACCATCGTATATCTTTGAAATCTCTCTCTCTCTCTCAAGAACTAATATCCGATTTCAAGAATTCACCCCAAAAAAAAAGGAAAAAAAAGAAAAAGAAAATCAATTTCAAGAAAACTTGCCCAGACACAAGCAGCTCGAGAGCTCTCCTCCGTCCTCTCTCATCTTGCACCTTCCGTCCAGTTCCACGGTCGTCGCCACGTGCGGACAAGAAGACGGTTATACTGAATCTTAACGGTCTCTCTCTCTCTCTCTCTAGAGATTCCGAGGAAAGAAGAAGGAAACATGAATATCTCCGAAAATAAAATTAAAAAATAAAAACACAGAAAAAAGCCATCCGCCTATTCTTGATGACGTCACGACGCGTCTATGCCTTCGTATCTATTTCAAGAAAGCTGCGCTCACCGCGTGTTCTTGCGCAGACATAACCCCAGTTCTAGAGTGTGTCTCCTCTTCTCCCACCTTCTTCTTCCTCTTCCTCTTCCCCTCCTCTTCATCTCTCTCTTTCTCTCCGCAATATCGCTCCAAGAAAAGCGTAACAAACCCTAGAGAAACGTGGCCGTCGCCCGCGATGGAGGAGGCAAAGAGAGCGCCGAAGCGCCGGCGGGTCGAGTGCGGGCTCATCGAGGACAAGAGCGCTCGGGAGGTCACCTTCTCCAAGCGCCACCAGGGCCTGTTCCGCAAGGCGGCCGAGCTCTCCATCCTCTGCGGGGCAGAGGTCGCCGTCATCGCCTACTCGCCCCACGGCAACCCCTTCGCCTTCGCCCACCCGTCCACCCCCGACGCCCTCATCGACCGCTACCTCTCGGGCGGGGAGGCCGGGCCCACTGCAGTAGAGGAGGCGGCGGCGGCGGCAGTGCACAGGGAGAGGTACGAGGACGCAGCCGCGAAGCTCGAGGAGGCCAAGAGAGAGGTGGAGAGGATCGCAGCGGAGGCCAGGATTCGGTGGTGGGATGAGGCGGTCGCGGACCAGATGGAGGAGGAAGAGCTCGAGCAGTACGTGGCGTCGCTGGAGGCTTTGAGGAAGCTGGTCGCCGATAGAGTCGAACAGTGCGGTGATTTGGGTTTCTACAGCCGATTGCTGGCTACGGACATGAGCATAAGCATGGACTTGGATACCGCGTTTCTCGCTGAACTGCAGTATTCTTGTTAATGGGGTCTTGATAGAAACCCTTTCTTAGTTCAAATAATTTGGGATTCTATTAAATTCCTTTGTAAATTTCTTCTTCTTATCGGTTTTGCAAAGTCTTATTGCCTTTAAACTTGGGGCTGAAGTTTCTGGAGATGAGGCATAATGGCGAAGGGGGAAATCATGTTGAATAAATTCTTGTATTTCCTGTTGACAGATATGGATCGATCAAATTCGTTTACGTCCTTTCTTTCCTTCAAATAATCTCTCGAGATCTTTTATTGTTCGCGACGTTGATTAGTATCAAATTAGGGTTTCAACTTTGAGTCGTTGCACATATTTAAGACAGATCAAAAGAATTATAGATCGATGAAATTGCCGTTTCTGATTATGTTCATAATTTTAAGTCAAATCATTCTACATATAAAGCCATGAAACTTCGCCAAGTTAAATTGTTGAAGAAAGCATGTAAACCCTATTTTTTTAAGCAACATTATGTTCATAATTTTCATCAAGCCCTAGTTTTTTAATGTCCTTTAAATTTTCAAGCCATCAACTGATCTTTAAGCCTTTTCCAAATACTATATTTATTTAACTTGGTTAAGTTTCGTGGCTTTATGTCCGGAAACTACCAAGAAACCTCTGGAATTTACAGACAATCAGGCAATAACATATACATTGATGTCCCTTTGCAACATATCTGCCATCAACAAATGGATACTGTCCAGCAGATGGTAAATAGTCGCCAAAATCATTACCCACAAAGTTCTTGTTCATACCCGAATTCTGCTTATCATATTAGATTATGAAATCATCTAAAGAATGAGGGAAGGAATCACAAAGATCAGATTTGGATCGAATCTACGCAAATGCTTCCCAAACACCCGGAATGCAAATTCAAAACGAATACAGAGGCACAACGTTCACCACATCGACACAACATATACAATAATTATGTACTTGTAGCCTTTATGGTGTTCGGATAACCACCATATCCTTTTCTAATGACATACTCAAGCTGAGCCGAATCCATCCTCTCCAAAGCAAGAACTACCAGGTGCATCATTTGCTGCGTACCTTCCGATGAAATCTATTCAGCCCACCTTATTCCTTGGCAGGAACGCTGTTAATAAGTCTGTGCATTTATGTCTCGGCCGCCTCATGATAGTTGCTCTTATTGAATATATGATTCTCTCCGTGTGCAAGACACAACAATTTTAAACAACTACATAAGACAACCGACGTACTCAGCCCGAGGGTATTTTCTCCGCAGCTGTGGCCATTGCACGAAAAACTGATCAGCTACTCTTAATTTGTAGAGAAGCAATCCACTTAGAGACGGTCTTCTAACTCTAGCTATGCTCCCCACGTAAAATATAGATGACCATCTGATTCCCAAACCTGCCAAAGCTTCCACTGCTGTCTTTCAGTTCTCGCGACAAACAGATCAAGAATGAATTCCTCAACATAATTCCAAAAGAGAAAGAAATCACTAACAGAAAGTGGAATTTCAAACCTTGTATAAGAAGGCAGTACAAAGACTGGAATGCACGTTCCAGGGCCATTACAGAGGATCTGCACCTCCAATGTTAACGTTATCGTGAAGTTTGCAAAGCAAATTTAATAACTAACAAAAACAAGAAAAAAATTAAACTTTATAGGAAGCTATTACCACTTCGGGTCTAAGTTGAATAATGAGGTATGGTGCATGAGCTGTGGCGACTGAAGATTGATCGACTTCTCTGCTAAGGTATATCTACAATTACTTTGCAGTTTCCCCTACCTTGACCCCAGCCTGCACATGCAGGAGATTTCTCAATAAATTGTGTGATATATTACAAATGTCAGCTGCAATCAACAAAAGATAGAATGAGGGATTGACATGGCTCCGGCTGAGACAGCAGCACACGACTGCACTAATGGGAGCCACATGCTTTCTTACATTTAGGATCACATGCTTGTTCTGTATGTGTGTGTGTGTGTGTGTTTTCCAACTATACGAGTGATAACTGTAATTGACACCCAAATCTATTATATAAAATGAACCCATGGAGGATTAAATCCTGCAAAAGAAGTATTCTTCATGTTCTTGTTAAGCAATGATGAGTCATGACAGGAAGATGATAACACTGAGCCACACATGCTATAGACGTGCACATACAATGGAACAAAATGGAAGATGAAATCTCAAAAGTTTGTTCTTGTTTCCTAAAGTTATTCAAGAGAAACTGGACTTAGCACTATCCAAATAGCAAGTCGAGCACAATGGTTTCTTTTGTCTTGTTCCTTAATCAATGTTTGCCTAACTACTCCCCACTAAAGATGATTGGACTTTCGCACAGCCATGCAAATGATCACTTCAGTATAATTTGATCAGACTGAATCCAGAAAATTAGTTGGTAGGGATTATTTCAATGTGAGGTCGCCTCGCTCCGTGAAGTCAGGCTTAGACAGGAGCATGTTATTACAAGAGTCAAAAAGTATCAACAGGCAACATAGTTAGCAGTTACCATAAACCAGTTTACGAAGGAATCTTTAGTAAAAGGGCGTCATAAAACTTTGGTTGGATTTTGTGTATGGTTTGAGGGAGTGGTATATATATCTGTTGACATTTGTTGGGAGTGTAAATATTCTTTTGATCAATCATAGAAACTCTAACATTGTTGGTTATATTTGAGGTTATGTCCTTCAGGTAGAAGTATGCCCACGTCATTCCCCTATTCTCATAGGATTCTGGGTGTGACACTAACTGGGAAGTAGCATGCCTTGGGGAAAATAATCCATCTGCAATTTTAGTGAAGAATCGGATTAGAGGGATAACCATAGCCCACATTATGTAGTTTGAAAAGAAGCCAACGGGACCACCTCAAGCCAAACTCAATAAAGAGAATGTTGAAGACGGCCACGAGGGTTTACGCACATAAAGGGTTTTAGGAGGGAGTAGAAGAAAGCCATTAGGGTTGAAGGTGACGTAGGGTTTAGGATTGAACTGCCAACAAAGGGTAGAAAGAAAGCTCTACAATCCGAGAGAGGGTAGAGCAAAGTGTTTGAAACTACTAGGATTACTGTTTTGAAACAAAAAAGGATCATTGAAATATCTTCTTTGTTAAGAGAACGAAACGGCGACATTTGTCAATGTATTAAGGCTGAGGGAGTCACATGCCGATTAATGCATAAGAAGCTACGCAAGTCATGTTAAGTAAAAGAGGACAAAGGAGTGATGGCTCTGGTCAATATGGAGTCTCCGTCCCGCCACGATCTCCAATTTTTTCAAGAAAATGACTATTAAGTAGCACCTATTGATGCAAAACAGTAAAGAATTCCAGCGATGAAGAAGAACACTCAAAAAAGAAACCTTCACTCATACACTATAAAGAACACTAATGTCAGACTGACTATTTCAGATGACAGATTCTTTTAAATTCCCCCAAATAACTCTCTGAACAGTCATCATGTGATAGCATCCTGACTATTTAACGCCACTGTGCTCCTAAACATCAATAACCCTTTCCTAACCGAGCCTTATAGCTAGCTAGCGAGAATAATCGTCCACTCCCACTCTCCCACTCCTCCTCCTCCTCGTGCACCACCACCACCACCACCACCATGACCACCATGCAAGGCTCTCTAACTCATCCTCCTTCCCGAGCGAAGTACTTGCGAGACAATGGCATGTCGCAAGCATGCAAAGACTTGCTCTCCTCTCTCCCTTCAGAAGAAGACCGGGTCGCGGCCTCTCTCTGCCCCTGCCAGGGCTTCTGGTTCCCGTCTCCGCTCTTGAGTGGCATCCTCGCTTGCCAAAACCACTTCCAAGCTCACACCTCTGACATCCTCCAAGTCAGCAACCCGAAATCTGGCACCACCTGGCTAAAGGCCATTCTTTTCGCTCTATTGAACCGTGCCAAGTACTCCAAGTCCGACTCACAACAATGCCACCCTCTCCTAAACCAAAACCCCCACGACCTCATGCCCTTCTTGGAGCTCTGTGTCAAGCAAGAAAATCCCGATTTTGCTGCTTTCGCCTCCCCGAGGCTCTTAGCCACGCACTTGCCTTATTCCTCGCTTCCACAGTCGGTGAGGGACTCCGAGTGCAAGCTGGTTTACCTGTGTAGACACCTTCGTCTCGCTGTGGCACTTCTTCAACAAGTTGAGTCCCGAGAAGGGCCAGATTCCTCTCCCGGATTTCCTTGACAACTTCTGTCGAGGGATGAGCTTTTACGGGCCTTATTGGGACCATGTGCTGGGTTACCACAAGGCGAGTTTGGAGATGCCCGAGAAGGTTTTGTTCATGATGTACGAGGAGATGAAAGAAGACCCACATTCTCACGTGAGGAGGTTGGCCAATTTCGTGGGGTGTCCGTTTAGCGAAGAACTGAGAGACGGGACTGTGGCGGTAACACTGAGGATGTGTAGCTTCGACAGTTTGAGCGCATTGGAGGTGAATAAGACTGGGAAGTTGTCGACTGGACAAGAGAACAAGTTGTTCTTCAGGAGAGGCGAGGTTGGAGATTGGGTGAATCACATGAGTGCTCAGATGGGGGAGAAAATTGACGGTGTCATGGAAGAGAAGTTGCGCGGTTCTGGTTTGAAGCTACAGACCATAGAAGTTGCATGGTCTCGTGGGTTCATCTCATCTCCGTAGTGAGATGCTTCAAAGTTATGATTTTAGTCTTCATTTATGTTTTACTATTGGCATTTTGCATGTGTTTTCTTGCCAACACATAGTTGGCTAATGATGAAAAGCTGACTTCCTTCTCGCCGGAAGGTTATGGATTTATTTATCTCCTGTTATTCTTTTCAATTCCTGCTTTTTTTTTTCTTTTTGCCATATGAAGCTTCGTGGCGAATGGTCTACTATACGTGTTGTTGTTGTTTAAAGAGTATTCTAGTTCTTGTTTGTTTGTCGTCAGATAGATTGAGTTGCCAAACAACGTAAATGTGCATTTCAAAGGAAAAAAAATCTCTGTTTTGTTTCGTTTCCAATCTTTCTGAAAAGGAAAAGGTCAATGATAAAAAGTAAGTACTCATCAAACAATTGACACATACGGACTGAGTCCGTAAGGTCTGTCAAATGAGTGGGCAAATCGGATTTAGATTGTAAACGAGCCTCATCCAAATTGATACGTTTAGCCTATATGTAATACAATCTTAACAATCCATATCCAATCTGAGATCCATTCCATACCCATACTCATCCCAACACAAACTTACATATTCTAAATCTCACCATATCCAATACAAATAGCACCTAACCCTTATCTCTCTCTCTCTTCTTCCTCCCCCCCTTAGTCATCTCCATACCCTTAGTCATCTCCATACTCGACTACTGCACCTTGGCTCCCCATCATCACAGTCTGCGGGATAAGAACAGCACAAGCTCCATAACTTTCATACAGTGCTTACTTGAGTGCCAAATTGTTTAAAAATCATTCACTTGAGTGTCATTAACGATTTATGTGGCTGGAAAATCCAATTTGGCATTAATTTATTCTGAATAGGCTACCATGGCTTTCCGAAAATAATCCAATCAATAAAAACTAAATGAAACAACTTCGTTTTGGCCCTATTGATAAAAGAAATATAAAAAAAACCAAAAAAAAGGAGAGGAGATTAATCCTCTCTTTCTCTCCATTCTTCTCCATGGTTGAGCAACGGAGCTTAGTCATTCAACATCAGTGTACAATTGATGAAGAGAATACACACGAGAATCAAAAAAATTTTAAAAAGGGTTAATGTCACCAAAAACTCCAAAGTTGTACACCCTTGACAAATTTATCACAAATAAATTTTTTGACCATCAAAAACCCAAAATTGGTTCATTTGTGATAAATTTACCCTTCGTTAGTTTCCGTTAAATTTGATTAATACAACGAAAAATCACAAACTGGTATACCTATGACAAATGGAGGATAAAATCCCAAGCTACTACATCCAAACTGCTACGAGCTATCCAACTCAATAATTTTGACAGTGAAATTTAACGAAACTAATGGAGAGTAAATTTGTTACATGTGTATCAATTTAGGATTTTTCGTGGTTTTAACCCAAAAAAGAATGAGTAGATTTGGTGGAGGGTCTTTTTGCAACCTAAAACCGTCAACTTGGGCAAAAATTTTGGAGGAGATGCTCAGGCGAAGAGTTTTAAAAGGGTAAACGTGAATTGAGAGAGGGAGCAGTCAAAGAAAATCGGAAAGATGAGTCAGCAAACTAGAGGGAAAAATGATATAATAAAAGGATTAATACTACTAAAAATCTCAAATTATTACATCTGCGATAAATTTAATCTGAATTAATTTTTTGACTATAAAAAACTTCAAACTAGTACATCTATGATAAACTTACCGCAAACTAATTTTTTAACCATTAAAAACTCCAAACTGGTATACTTAATATAAATTTACCATTTGTTAAATTGGATTAATACGACGAAAAATCACAAATTGGTAAAACTATGACAAACAAAAGGGTAAAACCTCAAACGGAACACCAATCAACCACCACGTGTTATTTAACCTAGCAATTTGACAATAAAATTTAACGGAAATTAACGAAGGGTAAATTTATCACAAGCGTACCCATTTGGAGTTTTTGGTGGTTAAAAAATTAGTCCCGGATAAATTTATCATAGATGTACCGATTTAGGATTTTTTATGATATTAACCCATAATAAAAAGCACTATTGGCTAGATGCTAGTGATTTTCCACTAGTGCAGCCAATGTGGCATCTCTGTCACTTGATTTCTCTACGATTTGCAAGATTTCAGTGAAGATCATGCCGATTCATGTCCTAGACCCAACAATGTCTTTGCGATTCCTCTAAATGAAGCGCAACTTCTTGCATTGTGCTATTTCACTCATCATCATCTTAATCTCACCGAATCTAATTCGACCGGTCGATTGAACCTCTCTATTGCTCAAGCTTATTGCAAAAGCATTTCCCTTTCTAGAAATTAGGGTTTCGTTTTGAAATGAACATGGGAAGAAAGGGCCAAAGGGTTGTCCTTTTTACCCTTTCTTGCCACATCAATCAAGGATTTTCCAAGTTGGACTTAAATTTCTTTTTAAAAAAGCCTTGTCATGGTAAAAATTTAATTTAAAATGTCACGTGGGACAATTCCCGGAGTAGGCACTAAAGTGAACAATTTTTCATCAATTTAGCACTCAAGTGATAAAAAAAAAGTTATGACATTCAAGTAAACACCGTACGAAAGTTATAGCATTCGTGCTATCCTTATCCTTTATCCTGACATCCAAAATTTTCTAAATTAGTTAATAATATTTATAATATAAAGAAAATAAATAATTTACTTCGATTTTTGGATGATGTTGTCAAATCTTAATTAGGACACCAATTTTATGATGTGTAGAAAATTTAAAAGATAACCCAATCAAATGTGTCCGAGTGGACTCCAAAAATAACATAATATCTATCTTACTCGATTAATTATCTGAATAGTTGAGCCAGATCAAGTTGACTCAATATGGAGACCCAACAATATTATCCAAGTCCAACAATTCACTAGTATAAGCATAGATGCAAAATAGGATTTAACAAGTCGACATGTCATAGACAATCTCTTCCAATCATTGAATACTGTCCTAATAACTACTTACATATCTGATGTGAAAACTGCTAACCATTATTTTCCGACAATTATAAACATACTTAATAAAAAAAAATTAGTGAGTTGAAATTAAAAAAAATTCTTTATATCAACTACTTAACAAGTGTCTCCATACTCTTCTAAATAGAAATCGCGTCTAAATCAAGAATATATTCCGAAGAATCAATAAGTCACATAAATTCAGACAAATAAGGAAACGTTAAAATCTTAGATATACGTGTGATCACAGTTTGGGAAATTGATACTTTTGTTATTATGAAGTATTTTAGACACTTGTTAGGATAAACCATGCTATAAATACACTACGAGCTTTTCTCTATGTTTTTTCTCGAATCACGCTTTCAATCTCAACAATACTTCTCACTCCATAAACCCCAAAAGCAAAAACCAAAGCTATCGTTATCGTGAGAGAGTTAGCCAAAGACTCAAGGCCATGGCGGAGGCAAAGAAGCAAACCCTAGGTCACCGTCGAACAGAGTGCAAGATCATCAAGAACAAAACCGCGCGCGAGGTCACGTTCTCCAAGCGCCACCAAGGCATGTTCCGGAAGGCAAGCGAGCTCGTCATCTTGTGCGGCGCCCAGGTGGTGATCATCGCCTACTCGCCCCACGGCAACCCCTTCGTCTTTGGCCACCCGTCTGCCGATGCCGTCATCGAACGCTACCTCTCCGGCGGAGCTGGCACCCGAGCGAGCGAGGCGGCGGCTGCTCCGAGCCACGCTCTTGACGAGCACAAGAGGCAATACCAAGAAGCAGTGTCGAAGCTCGAAGAGGCGAAAAGGATTGAGGCTGAAGCCGGAGAGGGAAGAGCTGCCGGGAATTGTTCCGGTCAGATGTGGTGGGATGAGAGCGCTGGTGATGGCATTGGAGCGGAAGAGTTGGAGCATTATGTGGATTCCCTGGGGAATTTGATGAAGATGGTCGCTGATAGATTAGGTACTCAACCTTGTGCATGATTTTGAATAGCGACTCATCGTTTGTTTTTTGGTCACTTAATTTTTTGTTCAATTTAACTCGATTGGGATCGATCGGTCCAAGTCATAATTATCGCTTGTTGCCGCGATGTACGATTTTCTTTAATGGTAATAAAATAAACTCGTGATGAAAAAACATTATGTTCATGTACCATGCATATGAATATTTGTGCAGCAAAAGTTATAAAACAAAAGTCTTAATTTCAAAAAAAAATCAAGATAAACTTTCTCTTGAGTAACAATTTTGACTCGAATCTTTTTTGTTTCATAAAAAATCATGAATTTTCACTTAAATCCCAATGTGGCCCGGTTGACTTGGAATTGTTAATTATCCAACGTGACTATTTCACCTCAGCAATAAATCTATGTTGCTTGCCAACTAGATTTAAAGTACTATTCATAATCTTTTTTTCTGAGCCACAGCTTAAAGAATAACGGTGAAGTTATTTATGATCTCCTTCACTTCACTAGCAAGTCAAAAAGTTTCAAGATTGAATTTTTACGGTCAGTATTCACCGTTTCGTCGTAATTTGAAATGGTAGACCACCATCCATCGAGAAATGCCATGGACGAGATCTGCCCAACTAATCCATGCCCTCCCCCTCTATATCTATTGGACATTAATCAATTTATCTCATTTAATATATCAGGTTCTAGTAATGGACATTAATAAATGGATTTTGTTGGGAAGTATAGTAAAGGAGATTCTAAAGTTGTGCCATGCCAAAGTGTTTACAACAATCTATAAAATGTCAAGCTTTGGTTAACGATGGTCAGATTTGAGACTCAAGTTAAAGTTGGTGACTTTTATTGAGACAAATAAAAGTCAGATCAAAATTGTCACTCGAAGTAAAATTAATGCTTTTTTTTTTGGAATTAGCCCTAAAACAAAATAGAGAAAGGCGATGAATAAGGTGGTAAAAGAAGGTGAAGAAAAATTAAGTTGTGGAGTTCGTAACGTGATGATCGCATGCATGCAGTTTTCTATTCTCTCTGCCGAAGCACATATCAAACTCCGCCGACGATGATTGATAATTAACATCCTAAACATCCCAAATTTCATAATTAAATCCTATTTAATAATACGTTCGCACTACTAACAAAAGAAGCTACAAATCAACAGATAATTAATGATTGAGATGATATTGATTAACCATTTGAATATGCCGATCAAATCGTTCCATTCTATGGCAGATTTTCAAGAAATTACGATTGAAAAAATTATTTTCTTGCCACTTCCTATTTTTAGCAATAATATAAATGATTAGTCAATATCATCTTGAACATCGATTATTCCCGAACAGGATATAAGATTCTCAAGCTCTCTTTTGGATTAGAATAAAATCTCGAACCTCATACCAAACTAGCCCAATGACTTGGTTGATTTCTCTCCCTCTCTAAAGAATTCAAGCACAGAAAGAGGACATAAGAAAACAGAAAGGTTAATACCGCCGAAACTCCTAAATTGTACACCCGTGTCACATTTATCTCAAACTAATTTTCATGTCACAAAAAATTCTAAATTAGTGCACTCATTCCATATTCACCTCAAATTTTTATGTTACAAATCATTTCGAACAGAAACTCTCTGCTATGTTAAAAGCTAACGTTTTGAGCTTGAGATCCGAGAAGCGAAGCAAATAGGCAAGAAGACGAGGTGCTTGTGGACGATCCAATAGTTTTCTAAAATCAAAGTAATCAATAGATTCCATTTCTAGCAGAAAAAATGGCTTAAACACTTGTCAATAAGGTTAGATTTAGGAATACAACACTTTATATGTATTTGAATGACGAAGGAATCACAAAAATCGGATTCAGATCGGATTCATTTGAATGCTACCCAAACACCATTGTTTCCCCCGAAACCAGCACGCAAAAAAACATATACGGAGGCACAATTCTCACCATATTGACGCCACATATCGATAATATGTACTTACAGCCTTTATGCTGTTCCGATATCCTCTTCTAATGACATATTCGAGCCTGCTGAACACATTGTCTTGAAGGCAAGAATGCATTATTTGATGCCAGCACCTTTCGCTAAAATCTATTCAGCCCACCTTATTCCTTGGGAGGAACAGTCTGCATTCATGCCGCCGCCGCGTCCTCATAACTGCAGCTTTAATTTAAACGCATGATTCTCTCCGTGTGTAGGACACAAATCTTAATCACCTACATAAGAGGGTATTTTCTCCGCAGCTGTGGCCACTGCACCGAAAACTGATCAGCAACTCTCAGTTTGTAGGGAAGAAATCCACTTACAGAGAGTCTTCTCACTCTAGCTATGCTCTCCACATAAAAAATAGATGACCATCTGATTCCCAGAACCTGCCACGGTTTCCATTGCTGTCTTTCAGTTCTCATGACAAACAGATCAATAAAATGAATTCCTCGACATAATTCCGAAAAAGAAAGCACTGACACAGAGGAGAATTGCAAACCTTCAATAAGAAGGCAATAGCACTGAGCGGAATGCATGTTGCAGAGCCGTTACATAGGATCTGCACTTCCAGTGTTAATGTTATCGTTGAGTACGCAAAGCAAATTTTATAACTAACAAAAACAAGAAAGTAATTAAACTTGATAGGAACACATTACCACTTCTGGTCTGAGTTGAATCGTGAGGTACAGGTCATGAGCTGTCGCAACTATAGCCATCCAAAGAGAAGTTACATGTGATTGACCAACTTCTCTGCTCCAGTATATCTGCAAATACTTTGCAGTTTCCCCTACCTTGACTCCAGCCTACACAGCAGGAGCTTTCTCAATAAATTGTGGTATATCACTAATGTCAGCTGCAATCAATGAAAGATAGAATGAGGGAACAACATGACTCCGGCTGAGCCAGTAACAGACGGCTGCACTAATGGGACATGCTTTCCTACATTCTGGTTTGACATCCTTGTTATGTGTGTTTTGTGTGTATGTGTGTGTGTTTTGTCCAACTAAACTAGAGAAAACTGAATATTGACACCCCAAATATACAAAACAAGATAAACTCATGGAGGATTAAATCCTGCAAAAGAAGTATTCTTCACGTCTGTGCCAAGCAATAATGAGTCATGAGACGAAGATGATGACACTGAGCCAGACATGCTATCGCCCTGCACATATAAAAGAACAAAACGGAAGATGAAATCTCCAAAATTTGTCATAGATTCCAAAGGTAATTCAAGCGAAACTGGATTTAGCACTAACTAGCAAGTCAAGCACAATGATTTCTTTTGTCTGTTTTATTAATCAATTTTTGCCTTACTACTTCCCACAAAAGATGATTGGACTCTCGCAAAGTCATGCAAATGATCACTATAATTTATTCAGATTAAACCAAAATAATTTGTCGGTATGGTTTGCTTCAATGTAAGGTTGCCTTGCTCTATGAAATCAGCTTTAGATAGGAGCATGTTATCACAAGAGTCGAAAAGTCATCAGCAGGCAACATATTTTGCTGTTACCACAAAACAGTTTACAGAGCAATCTTTAGTAATAGGGGTTCCCAACACTTTGGTTGCAATGTACTACTTTATGCTCTGTCGCGAGGACAGTATTGAGTTCTTTCATATCCAAGTCTTATTCCTTGTTTGCCCAAGCCTGAACTGCACTCAACCCACTACAAAGCCACTCGCTTCACAAATGATCTTCTTCTAGTACTTTTTGCACGGATATGTGAAGTATGGAATCGAATATGCAATACTCTAACGCCATCACCATCTCCTAGCAAACAATTCATAACATTAAAGGTATCAAACAATGTGCTGGTACTCTCAAATTTCTAATGCACATCACAAGTCATTAATCAGCAAACAAGTATGGCAACCACGACCCTGAAAAAACTACTTCCCTAGAAATGTAGCTAAAAGGATTTAAACTAACCTTCTCTGCTCACTGGATTTTTCCCCTGCCTTAACCTCCCCAATGATTCAGGGACTCCTCTATATGGTTACTCCTCCATGCAGGAAACTGACTAAATTAGCTCCTTTATCCCAAGGGCCTCCTCATATAGCTAGAGCTAAGTCTATTTCAGGGAATGACTACTATTTTTCACATCTCCAGCTGGAATTGATTTCCACTCTATCCAACAAGCTGATCCTCCCTAGGGTATAGTACCCCAATCGCTACCAATGCCAATGCTCTATTGAGACCTACAGACCTCATTCTACATTCCTATTCCAGAAACAGGAAGGTCTTGGCACAATTCAAATCTCAAATTGAAAGTGTACTTATATGCTGCCACCGCCTCATAATTGTTGCTTTCAATCAAACGTGTGATTCTCTAGATCTCAGACACGAATCTTAATTGCCTACGTACAACAACTGACATACTCAGCCCAAGGGTATTTTCTCCGCAGCTGTGGCCATTGCACGAAAAAATGATCTGCTACTCTTAGTTTGTAGAGAAGCAATCCAACTTAGAGACAGTCGTCTCACTGTAGCTATGCTCTCCACGTAAAATATAGACAACCATCTGATTCCCAGAACCTGCCACAGTTTCCATCGCTGTCTTTCAGTTCCCATGACAAATAGATCAAGACTGAAATCCTCTATATAATTCCAAAAAAGAAAGCACTGACAGAGAGGGGAATACCAAATCTTGAATAAGAAGGCAATTACACAGCGGAATGCATGTTCCAGGGCACATTGCAGAGGATCTTCACTTCCAATGTTATCATCATCGTAAAGTACACAAAGCAAATTTTATAACTGACAAAAACAAGAAAAAGATTCAACTTTATAGGAAGAAATTACCACTTCTGGTCTGAGTTGAATCATAAGGTATAGTGCATCAGCTGTGGCAACTTGTGGCAGCTAAAGTTGTCCAAACAGAAGTTACATACAATTGACAGACTTCTCTGCTGCGGTATATCTGCAAATGCTTTGCAGTTTCCCCTACCTTGACACCAGCCTACACATGCAGGAGATTTCTCAATAAAGTGTGTGAGATATAACAAATGTCAGCTGCAATCAACAAAGGATAGAACAAGGGAATGACATGGCTCTGGCTGAGCCAGCAAAAGATAACTGCTCTAATGGGAGCCACATGCTTTCCTACATTAAGGATCACATGCTTGTTGTGTATGTGTGTCTTTGTGTGCATGTCTGCATGAGCCCATGTGTGCATGTGTGTTTTGTCCAACTAAAGTAGTGATAACTGAAATTGACACCCCAAATCAATGACAAAAAATGAATTCATGGAGGGTTAAATCCTGCAAAAGAAGTATTCTTTCATGTTTGTGTTAAGCAATAATCAGTAATGACATAAAGATGATGACACTGAGCCAGACATGCTATAGACCCTGCAAATACGATAGAACAAAATGGAAGGTGAAATCTCAAAAGTTTCTTCTAGTTTCCAAATGTTATTCAAGAGAAACTGGATTTAGCACTATTAAACTAGCAAGTCGAGCACAATGGTTTCTTTATCTTGTTCATTAATCAATCTTTGCCTTACTACCCCCCACTAAAGATGATTGGACTCTCGTAAAGATGATTAATCAATCTTTGCCTTTCTATGGTATGAGAGAGAATTTAAATCTTTCCAAACCCCCTATTTGCTTCCCCAATTAGCCCTAAGTCTGGGCAACATGTGAGGAGGACTGTCAGCTAAAGCTTTTGCATTGGACAAAAAACAATTTCCATCAAAAAATACCTCGCATGTATTTCCCTTCAGTCAGAAATTACAATCGAGATAGAATAAAAAACTTCTGCTAATAGAACAAGAAAATGAATAATACCATTTGCAACTAAACCATACTTTAATCATCATCAGCATCACTACTTTCATAGTTTTGAAGTAGTGAGCTCAGACCACTATTCTTATCTGCTTGATCTTCTTTAGCCTTTACAATTTTAAAACTAATGTTGTAGGTTGGAGCAGCTTTCTTTACCACGACAATTGACACCAAGGAAGTAGCTTTTGTCAATGAATCTGTTGGCTTGTCAAAATATTCCTCACGAAGTCTTCTCTTCTTGATAGTACTTTTCACTGGTCGAGTCAAATCTTCCTCATCCTCAGAATCTTCAACTTCGATCTTACGGACAAAATCTTTGGATGTACGGAACACAATTGACTTGAGAAGCGCTTCATCGTCTTCCTCTAGCTTCTTTTCCTTTGCAGTAGATGTGCGTTTTAGAACCTCCAGCATTGCATCTACCTCCACATTTGCACGTCTCAACTTCATTGATATCATCTCATCGAGAGAGGCCAGGATATCCATCTCTCTCTTGGTATCAAGCGCCTTATTCTCCAAGCACTTCATTGCGTCGCCCATCTCTTCAGCTGCCCTCTTCCTCTTCTCATTCTCTGCCACCTCATCCTGCTTACGCCAGGGCTCGAAATTCCTTATCGCTCCTAACTCCACAACGTAATCCAAATTCTGAGGATCGGTTTTGATTGCAAGCTCAGCAGAGCACTTAGTGCATTTGAAGTAAAATCTGAATATCTGCATCCCCAAATACGTCTCACTGACAACAACCTCCTTCCTAGAATTGAACTTTGTCCCTTTGTAGATGAAATTCCCGCAAGTGTTGCAGCGGATGCTAATCGGAAGCATCATCCGGACCTTAATCTGTTGATTTCTTGGCCTCCCCCCAAACCTACGCAGCTTGGAAGGGTCGAAGTCTGGGGGGTAATACTTGTTCACCACCTTTCGTTCTGCCATATTCTTTCTTCTCTCGACTCCAAACCAAGACAAAGTCGATGTCGCAGAGGTTTTAAAGAAACAGATGCCACTCGAACTGGGCAAACTCAAACGTGCAGAAAAGCAACTCAGGAATGTCTATATATGCAGACGAGAAATCAAGATCGACCCGCCAAAAAACAGAAGAGCACCGAACTAATGGGACTTTTCCTCGTTGTACCGACGGATGAAACAAAAGAAGGGTCGGTCAGATACAGGGAAATCGAGGGCAAGAAAAGGCACGAGCTGAACTGACGAACCGCAAGAAGAAGAACAACATCACAAGTCAAGAACCCTATCCCGTGAACTGAAATCGCTCAACAGGGAAAGGAAAGTGCTGAGCGAAAACCTGCGGGAGAAGATGCCGATGATCCGCAACGCCGTCGCTGCCGACCTTCAAGCAAGCCTGCATCCTCCATCAACGAAGAAGACACGTTCATGGCTAGATGGGAGAGCAAGACGGAGGGAGAGAGCATTGATGTGATTGACATTCCAAAGATAAACCCTAACCTCGTATTTATACCACGCTCTCTCTCGCTCTCTCTCTTTCTGAAGAGTCCGAGGACAAAACGAGGAAACTCATGTCACTCCCGAAACAACGGAAAAAACGGTAAAACAACTGCCTTGTCACCAACCGGTACTGATGACGTCACGACGCTCGTGTGCTTTCATATCTCTCTCGATAGCCAAGATTCAAATACAGGAATTCGCCCAACAAAAACGGGAAAAAGAGAAAAAAAGAAAAAGAAATCTATTTCAAGAAAGCCGCGCTCACCGCCAATGTTGAATGATATTCTCGTATTTTCTATCGACAAAGATGAATAGATGAATTTTTTTTTCCGATTCTCTCTTTTTTTTCGAATATCATATTTTATTGTTTACAACGTGATTGGTATTATTAAATTATGGTTTCGGCTTTGATTCGTTCCATATGTTTAAAATATATCGAAAGAACTACAAATCGATAAGTTACTCTTTTTGAAGCAATATTATTATGATAATAATTTTGTAAAAATAATTGTAGACATGAATAGATGCAAAGGTTAATTTGTTTATGAAAAATAAATTATATGTACAATTTTTTTTAATGTTTATGTCTAAATATGTGAAGATAATAGGAGTACAGATATTAATTTACCTAAACAGTGTTCTCAAGTTGAATTTTGGGTGATAGCGGATCTACATTGCAACTCGATTATCCGACCGAAAAAAAAATGAAGAAAGGACTCGTTTGAGGACCGACATTGGATGAAATTCATAGAACAGCTTGCATTCTTTTTTTTATCCGGACTGCTGGATATATTGGTCAATCACCCACTAGTTTCCTTGGTTTTGATTTTCTACTAGGACGAATTGCAAAATAAATCCATCTCAACCGCGACCAATTTGTTAATTTTCTTAAGCTCAATTTTTTCATGAAAAATCGAAATTTCGAAAAGTAATTTTCTTAATTTGTATTGCTTAAAAACTGATCTGATAAAAAATGTGATAATGAGGGTTGGAATCACAAAGATCAGATTCGGGTCGGATCTGAACAAATACTACCCAAACACCATTTTTGCCTCTAGACCAGCATGAAAAATTCAAATGAATACAGAGGCACAATGTTCACTACATCAACACAACATACCATTGACAACGTACTTCAGCCTTTACACTGTTCAGATAATTACCATATCCTCTTCTAATGACATACTCGAGTAGAGCCGAATACATCCTCTTGGAAACAGGAACTACCAAATATGCTTGCTGTGCACCTTCTGATGAATTATATTCATCCTAACTGATTCTGTAGCAGGATTACTGCTAATAAGTCTGTATTTATGCTGCTGCCGCCTCATAACCGTTGCTTCAAATTAGACATACGATTCTCTCTCTGTGTAAGAGACATCTTAATCACCTACATAAGACAACCAACATATTCAGCCCGAGGGTATTTTCTCTGCAGCTGTGGCCATTGCACAAAAAACTGATCGGCTACTCGTAATTTGTAGAGAAGCAATCCGCTTAGAGACAGTCTTTTCACTCTCGCTATGCTCTCCATGTAAAATATAGATGACCATCTGATTCCCAGAACCTGCCACGGTTTCCATTGCTGTCTTTCAGTTCTACTGACAAACAGATCGATAATGAATCCTCAACATATTTGGAAAAAAGAAAGCACTGACAGAGTGAAATTCCAGACCTTGAATAAGAAGGCAATTGCACAGAGTGGAATGCACGTCCCGGGGCCATTACAGAGGATCTGCACTTCCAATGTAAACTTTATCCATCAAATATGCAGAACAAATTTTATAACTTACAAAAACAAGAAGAAAATTAAACTTTATACTTGACATTACCACTTCTGGTCTAAGTTGAATCATGAGGTATAGCGCATGAGCTGTGGCAACTAATGTTGTCCAAACAGAAGTTACATATGATTGACCGACTTCTCTGCTCCGGTATATCTGCAAATACTTGGCAGTTTCCTCTACCTTGACCCCAGCCTACACATGAAGGAGATTTCTCAATAAATTGTGGTGCATCACAAATGTCAGCTGCAATCAACAAAAGATAGAACGAGGGAATGACATGGCTCCAGCTGAGCCAGCGACAGACAACTGCACTAATGGGAGTCACATGCTTTCCCACATTTCGGTGGCACATCCTTGTTGTGTATGTGTATGCGTGCATATCTGTGTGTGTGTGTGTGTTGTCCAACTAAACTAGTGATAATTGAAATGCGACACCCCAAATCTAATTTATGAAATGAACTCATGGGGATTAAATCCTGCAAACAAAGCATTCTCCATATATTTGTTAAGCAATAATGAGTCCCGACAAGAGGATGATGACACTGAACCAGACATGCTATCGACGCTGCACAGATAATACGGCATTGGAAGTTGAAATCTCAAAAGTTTGATCTAGCTTCCACAGGTTATTCAAGCGAAACTGGATCATCTAACTAGCAAGTCGAGCACAATGGTTTCTTTTATCTGTTTCATCAATCAATCTTTGCCTTACTATTTCAGACAAAAGACAATTGGGCTCTCACAAAGCCATGCAAATGATGACTTCAGTATGCTTTATTTAGATTAAACCCAAATAATTTTTCAGCATGTATTATTTCAATGTGAGGTTGCCTCGCTCTATGAAATCAGGTTTAGATGAGTATGTTATTACACGATTCAAAAAGTCATCAACAGGTGACATATATAGCATTACCATTAAACATTTTATAAAGGAATCTTTAGAAACAGGGTTTCCTGAAATTTAGGTTGCAAGGCACTAACTATTCTATGCTCTGTTGGAGGACACTAATGAGTTCTTTGATATCTAAAGTCTTATTCCTTGTTTGCACATACATTAATCAAATGCACTCAACCGACTACCATGCCACTCGGTTCACAAAAGACCCTCTTCCAGTACTTTTGACACAGATACGTGAAATGTGGATTCTGATATGAAATACTCTAACACCGTCACCATCCCTAGCAAAAACTTCAGGATAGTAAAGGTATCAAACTATGTACTGGTAATCTCAAGTTCTAATGCACATCACAAATCATCAATCAGCAAACAAGTATGGTAACCAAGACATTGATATATTACTACTTCCCTCTAAAACACTTAACTTGAACTTATCTGCCCACTGATTCTTTCCCCAGTGATTTAGTGACTCTTCTGTAGCGTCCGGGCAGGAACTAACTAAATTTAGCTCCTTTATCCCAAGGGCCCTCATATAGCTATAGCTAAGTCTATTTCAAGAATTAAATCTCTTCTACAAGTTGACTCAAATACAAGTGAAGGGTCTATGAGATGAATACTATTTTCACATTTTGAGCTAGAATTGGTTTCCACTCTCCCCAACAAGCTGGTCCTTCCAAGGGTATTGTTTCTCAACTGCTACCAATGTCAATGCTCTATTATGACCCACAAATAACCTCATTCTACATTCCTACTCCATAATCAAGGTCTCGGCATAATCAAAATCTCAAATGTGAATCCTCATTCGCAAAATCCATGTTCTCAAGCATCTTTTGAAAGAACAATTGAGTGATTGAAGTCCTATAAGAACAATAACGGCAGTGATAGAGAATTATCACAAGCATAAAGCAGGAAACTCAGTTGACATATCCTTAAAGCACAGCTATTAGCACTTTACCGCGTCAATCAGAGAGTCCTCCATCACGCGAGCTTTTTGGAGACTCATATTGTCCGTGGCAGCCGCAATATAGAATCTAGGTGCAAACCTATCTTTCTGCAACACAGACAAGAGATTCAACATCTCGGCAGTGTGACCCCCTGCAAAAGTCGATGAATGGACAAGTATAACAATGATGAGTCCACAGCGAATGAAATCTAGAAAGAAGCTAACAAGTAAACCATTTACTAGCTAACCTGAGCCTAAAACAATGAGGGTACTATAGGTTCTCCGAGATTTCCCATGGCGTGGTTTTCCAACCCAAAGTACGATGTATAGAAAGCGGATCACTATCAGAAGAACCAGAGCAGTAAGAGCAGCTACAACTGAGCCAAGAGCCATAATCTATGCAGGAAATGGCACGTGCTTCCTTTTGCTACTTCAAGATTGAAACTTATTTCCCCATAAGTGCCCTCCAGCTGACCTGCAGGATCATATGTCAATTTAGTTGAACCATAGGATCGAAAAGGAGAAACAAAACATGACCCGCAAAGATTAAAACTCAAGAACACACTTTGGAGTTTGTAGCACCACTACAGCTGCACAGATCTTTAAGCCCAAAAACAGACTTCGCACTTGGGTTTTCATTTTTAAAACCCAGTTCATCAAGATACGAAAGAATATCGATAAATTACAACGTAACCGATGCCACTCGAACCGGCGTGGATTAAAAGTGTGCAGAAATGCAACTGGAGAACTTCTGTACGCAAACAACAGAAATCACATTCGACCCACCAAAGAAAAAAGAGTACTACTATGTGGGATTGTTTTTTTTTTGGTAAAGATACTATGTGGGATTGTTCCTCGTTGCAGCGACGGAGAAACGAAAAGAGGGGTCGGTCAAATTCAGGGAAATCAAGGGGCAAGAAAAGGCGCGAGGTGAAACCGACGAATCCAAGAAGATACAAGGCAAGTCGCGAACCCTGTCCCGTGAAATAAAACCGCTCGATAGCGAAAGGGAAGTAACGAGTGACGAGACCTGTCGGAGAACAGGCATCGGGTCCCTACGGATGCCGATCTGCAACGCCGTCGCCGCCGCCGCCGCCGCCGCCGCCGCCGCCGCCGCCCGGTCCGACGGAGGAGCCGAGGAGGTGCGCGTATGGCCGGCCGGAGTCAGAGTCAAGCCGCGAGCGAGCGCGGCTCCCAGGTGCGCACACGGCGGAGATAACGCTGAACAGAGCAAATAGATTAGGCAAACAAAAAAAATAATAAAATGTAATGGAGTATGCTCTCCAAGGTCAAATACGTAATTTCGGATGCTGTTTACTTATTTGAAGAGAATGAGATGGGATCCGGACCAACGCAATTTAATAACAAGCCTATATGCCCTTCTCCTGGTCTATTTTATGCGATGTAGGTTTATTTCGTAAAAAATAAAAAATTTAAAATATACATTTTTTAAAATGATCATATATATCACTTATAAATATGAAGGAATTGAAAGATATATCATCCATAGAAATATTTAGATATAAATTATTGTTAATAATAAAAATATTTTTTATCGACTAATTATTTCAAACGACATGAGCGGTCATTTTTAGGAATATATTTTTCAAATCATATAATTTTACGAAACGAACGAAGCTTAAAATATTAATAATTTTTTGATAAAATCGATTGCATTTCGATGGATCTTGATCCAATGGGTGGGCAAGCTGGGCTAAGAACACAATTTCGTACTTGTACTTTTCAATTTTGCCCTTCGAGTCGACGGGGTTTGTTTGGGCTACTTACTTGTTGATTAGGTCTAATCACGATTCACAACAATTGATTTAAATAAACAAAAAGAAATCGAGATGCGTGTGTGAATTGATATGGACTTTTCCCTTTTGCTTCAAAAGTATGAGTACTAATTTCTTTCGACGACGAATCATGACACTCTTCAATATCTTATTAACATGCTTGATTACCTTAATGTAATCCATTAGCTAAATAGTCCACCTCCACGTAACTATTGATACGATAAATGTTAATCAATTTAATTATTAATAATCTATTTTTGTAGATAAGTAAAAATTTTATCAACTAGCAAAACGTATCTTAACAGAATGTTACATATGATGTGCTGTAATTATAAGGGAAAAAGAATATCAGGACTCGAGAAAAATTCCGAATTTAAATAATAGATTGCAATGAACTTCAGACGAATAAGCAAATGTACTTGTATGTATGTTCCTTCTCGTTCTAGTTATTAGAGTCAATCAATTTCATCTGTATATTATTTGGAGCTCTTACCCGTAGAGCATAAAAAAATACCAATTAAAATTTTTTTTCTAATCATTTATACAAAATACCAATAAGTAAATGTACTTTAAATGAAATTTCCATTTGATCTTAATGACTTAGTCAAAAGTCAAGAACGTCCCTCCTTGTTCCTCATTTAAATTTCAATATACGTTTAAGATAAAAAAAAAAGTTGTTGAACAATAAACTAACGGATTTATATTTTGAATAAAAATATCTTCATTTTATTTTTAAAATGATGTTATTTTAGATGATATAAGCGACAACAGATAAATCGTTTTCGAATAGGAAAATAAAAATAAATGAAAAGTAATAATGCATGTTTCAAATAATTTGTTGATTTTATTTTCTCAAAGCTTTCGTGAGTTGATTGAAACTATATCATTCGTTTCAGTCTTAGTCAGTCAAATTTGCATTGTTTAACGAAACTATACTATTAGAACAAAGATTTGTATCGTTCAATAAGTTTTGCTTAAGGAAATAAAATACACCCTTTATTTCGTTCTTGGTTAAATAGAAAACTACACCATTTTTTTTTTATATATTCCGAAAAAATGTTTAAGACTAAATTATATCGATGAAGAAGATATGTTATGTACTTTCTCCTCATCAATTTATTTTTGGAAATTTAAACTCAACATATAGATGTTTGAAAATGATAAATCACTAAACTTAATAGTCATTGGTCAAATGTGGACCACGTGGCAGAAACATACTGTACGGCTTGCCACAAGACAATCACAAAGGCAAAGTGAAGTGTCATGTAATAAGCACATAAATGAAAATTCTCTTGACTCCAAAATTAAATATATAAAAATTTCGCCAGATTTAGGTATCTCGGTAAGTGTTGAATGGTTATAGCTCAAACTAAAAATTTCGTGACACGTTGCGAGTTTTGGCCACCTCTTCTCTACCCTTTTGGTGTAAAAGAAAAAAGGTAAAATTGAAAATCTAGATCTCAATATTTGCTGGTCCACCAAATGGTATTTACTACATAAATAAAAAAAAGTAATAAATTGACATAATTATATATACATAAAAACTCCTATTAAGAAGAAACGACCAAAATTTTGATGATTATGAGTGTGAAATAAGGGTGATGATTCCTGTATATTATCATATCCATGTTTTTCTTTTTCTTTTTTTTACTGTAATTATCATGTTTGGTTATTAGATTTAGTGCCATTTTGCGTGTATGACCCAAATGCTTTAACTTCTTTAAAATCCGTCCTTTTTTTTTTAATGAAAATTGGTGAAAACTAGCCGCTTCATGACACTTTTTAGCTAAGCATATCGTGTTGGATCATATTTAGTTCATGTTCGAGTTCAGGTTTCTCTTCAAAGTTTATATCGTGTTTGAATAGTGTTCTCATTTTGTATCGTGTTGAACCATGTTTAGCTTGAATTCGGATTCAGGTTTCTCTTAACAAATTGATATTGTATTTGCATAGTGTTCTCGTGGCGAGAACTATATTATCCGAACCATATTCGTTCTGTTCCATTTCCTGCATAACATTGTAATTTGCCCTTTTGTCTTTTATTTTTTAAAAATTATAAAGAGATCAGTGAGCTTATTTTTCAAACTCCAAAAAAGTCGAAAGTGCGCAAATCAAAATATTATATGGGCGTTTGATAGTTAATTTTCTTCTTTTATGAATTCTTATGAATATAATATGTATAAATTTTACTACTGTCTAAGAAATGCGGTTCAATTATCACATGGGCTATTTTTTTCCTTTATTAACGTCATTGGTTTATTTCTTCATTTATATATAAAACCCCCTGGTTCTCTCCAACAACTCAACGGGTGGCCCCTATCGGACCATCACTCACCGAAAGTAATGGTGTGTCACGGTAGCGCGTACTGCCCTCTTACAAAATAATTAGTTTCAAAGTTCGACTAGCATGACACTTAGCAAGTTAGCAATCTTTAATTGTGGACCAAAAATATTTGAAGAAATGAACTCCACAACAATTTATAATTATTTATAATTAGTTATTTTGTGATCTAATACAGGTTATTAATCTCACGATTAGAGGTGATCTGTTCTCGGTTCGGTCCACTCAGGAATCGGGAACTAGACAGGATTGATGGTCCTGTCTTGTCCAATGGAATCGGTCAAAGAGTGAGAGAATTTTTGAAGAAATATATATATTTCTATATAGTCATCTCCATGAAGGTATTTTCTCAAGTTCTTATTTCTCTTTGCCCTCGTTTGGTTAAATCTCTTAGAGGCAGAATTTGTGGACACCTGCAATTCCAGATTTGAATGCAGAGGAAGTGGTTTTGCTGCGGTTGAATCGGACTCATTGCCAAGGCTGAGGTTAGCCAACGATGAGAAAGGATACGGTACCAGCATGTTGTAAGGTGACTGCTATACGTAGTCATTTATCTCTGAGTGATGATTGACTTAATTGTTCGAAGAAATAAATAAATATATACACACATATCGTTGATCCAGTCCGGTCGGTCCAATTTTGCCTTGGAACCGGGAACCGAATTATCCGAATACCGATTCCACTTTTAGGAATTAGGAATCGGACCCAACTTGCCTATTTAGTCCGGTCCGGATAGTTCCCGGTCTGTTCGATTCATTTTGCTCACCTTTACTCACGATGGATTAAAGATGACCACTTAACCATTTCTCTTAGTTTCATGTGTATAATAATTAGCAATTTAACCCTAATTTTTCTGAATTAGGCTATTCTCACGCAGTAACGAGAAGTTTACATGTCCGTTGGCCAGTGAGCAATGGGCAATTTCCTTATCAACGACAGTAGACCAGCAATAAAATTTGGAAGAGAACACAAAAGGGTAACAACATTCTCAGATCTCCATTGAGTAATTTGCACGAATTTACACGAGACGAGGAAGCACAAGAATCGTCAAGAAAACCCTCTCGTTTACATAGGATAGGACCCTCACTTTCCGGGGACGAAGTTGGTGGCGTAGGCCCAAGCGTTGTTGTTAACCGGGTCGGCGAGGTGGTCGGCCAGGTTCTCCAGCGGCCCCTTGCCGGTCACGATGGCCTGCACGTAGAACCCGAACATGGAGAACATGGCGAGCCTCCCGTTCTTGATCTCCTTCACCTTGAGCTCCGCGAAGGCCTCGGGGTCGTCGGCGAGTCCCAGCGGGTCGAAGCTCCCTCCCGGGTAGAGCGGGTCGGTGACCTCGCCGAGGGGACCGCCGGCGACGCGGTAGCCCTCGACGGCGCCCATCAGGATGACCTGGCTGGCCCAGATGGCCAGGATGCTCTGTGCGTGGATCAGGCTGGGGTTGCCGAGGTAGTCGAGCCCGCCCTCGCTGAAGATCTGGGCGCCCGCCTTGAACCACACGGCCTCGCCGAACTTGACGCCGTTGCGGGCCAGGAGCTCCGGGAAGACGCACCCGAGGGCCCCCAGCATGGCCCACCGGGCGTGGATCACCTCGAGCTCCCGGTTCTTGGCGAAGGTCTCGGGGTCGGCCGAGAGCCCCGCGGTGTCCCACCCGTAGTCGCCGGGGAACTCGCCGGTGAGGTAGGACGGGGGGTCGCCGGAGAAGGGGCCGAGGTACTTGACGCGGTCGGGGCCGTACCACGGGCTCCCGGACGAGATGGGCTTGCCGCCGGGCTTCCTCATCGAGACTCGCCCGTTGCCGAAGAGCTCGGGGGCCGACGGGGAGAGCTTCACGGCCTTGCCGGCGAGCGAAGGGGAGGAGAGAGCCATGGTGGAGGCTGCCATTCTATAGCTTGGTTCAGCTTGGTGAGGTGAGGAAGTGTGAGAATGATACGAATCGGCAACGTCTGGTGGAACATAAATACTGGGATCGGAGTGATACGAGCCTTATCGTGCGATATCTCTATCTCGCGTTTGATTGGCCGTTCGAGATTCCATCCTTGCCTTCGCTCTTATCCTACGTGGCTCGCCCTACTCCACCAGTTCGTGCGGTTCGTACCAGCGTTCCTAGATTTTTTTTGAAGCTTCTTCGATGGCTACATGCGATGTGGCGGTTGATTAGTCCGCACGCAACTTCGAGGAATTTTCACGTTAAGACACTTGACGGGGGACCTTGATTGGTCATCACCATCGATTGGTCAGATATTTATCTGGATCTTTTGGTTCACCCTATCACGAGTGACAACTCGTGTCGTGTCATCTTATTTGCAGAGTTCATTTGCGTCATTTCATGTCATCACAAGAATAAATCGACGTGATTATCGATCGTTTATAATTGAAAACGGGCAAAAACGTGCCGATTATGTTAGTTTTGGAGTTAAGTTTGTGTTGTGTCGTATTGCGTTCGAATTTCTTTTTACTGAATTTCCGTTGTCTTTAAATTGTGTTTTCATTTCATATCGGAAATTGTAGCTCAATAATTCGCCCGGCGAAAAAGCTGGTGCATCTCTTGGCTATGCATTTTTGTGATTTAATTTTTTTGAATTTCTTCTTTGTGAAAATAAAATGATTTGAGTTCAAGCAGACAACTCTTACAGAGAAAAACGATCTAATCCAGCTGATTTTACATTCATTTTATGTTCTTCTACTCTTCTAAAAGCAAACTTAGGTTGGATAGCTGGTGCTATAAATTATAAGATTTCCCTGACTAGCTAGGCCCAGTCATCAATGACGCCTCCACCTGTTAATAATATTAATGCCACGCGGGATGAAGAAAATAACGAAAATGAACATAAAAGCAATTTTTGCTATCATAATTTGACAAAATTAAAGAAAGGTGATTGCACCGATTTGATAAATCTGAGGATTCTGTTGTATTTTTTAATACTCTTACAATTCATTCGCAATTCGATGATAAAGTTTTGAAACTTTTAATACATTTGTTTCATTAATAGTCGAGCTAAAAGCTAATCTTCCATCTCAGGATCGGACCAAGTCCTCCAATAGGACAATGAGATAAGGGCTCCATCCAACAACACCTGGTGTCCTCCAATGTTAGCATTGGTGGGAGATTTCTTGGTGAGATGATAGTGGCCATGAGGCTGCCAAGTAAGACCTTTCAGATATAACAACCCTTTTTGTGGCCCTTTTCTATATTATTATATTAAACAAATAATATCTCTTATTTTTAAGAGATCACAGTTATTTTTCTTTTTTTCAAGAATAACATCTATTAGTTATGTTATAAGTATTCTGTCAATGGCCGAATGTGTAAATTAACAATTTTATCTTATCTCTAATGTACTTCAATTTAAAATTTTCAACTTTTTTCTATCTAACAAGCAACCTTTCTGAAAAAAAAATGCAAGTGTTGAAATGTTTGTATCTTTCCACTTATACGTGTACATCATCTCCGGCAAAAGATTTTCTTTCTAGTAATTAATAATACATCATCTTAACGAAATTTTTCATTTTAAGTGCATTCTATTTATCTTTTAGTTCCCTCACGTGCACTCCGTGCATCCCATTGGATATCGAGGTGGGCGATTTCTTTTACACTAAAATAGGGATAGAAATACGAATTTCAAGGTAGATTAAGTTGAACATATATATTGGAGATTTGTTCGGTAGCTATTCAAGAAAATTTAAAGATTTTTTTCTTCAATCTTTAATATTGAGAAGAACGACACTTTTGTTATTTAAAGGGGATACCGAATTTGAAAGTTGGCTTTTTCCACATTGCAAATTCAAATATTTCATTTCAACCAAAAAAAAAAAAAATCCAAATACTTCATACTAAGGCGATTTTGCAAAATCTTTTAAATTAATTTTTTGACACGCGCAACGCAAGGGCATTTATACTAGTATAGACTAAAGTTACCTATTATTTCATATTATTATTGGACAAAAGCTCACATGAAAGGTGAAACACACATGAAATTGTGGCGTCACGGACTTCCCATATTCAGATGGGCCAATCTTGTGAACCCCAAAATCAATATATGTCACGAGACCAAGAAATAGTAGTTTGCTTATGTGATCACCAATACTGTGTAACTAAGATATTGTGTAAGTACAATGCCAAAAGGCCCAAAATTGATCCTTAAATTCTTAATTGATATTCAATTTGGCACTTAAACTTCAATTTTAGTCATATTGGCCCGCATATGCTTTTATTTAAGCTAATTTGGTCCTTTTAGCTAACATGGCCGTCCATTCATCACATAAACCCCACATTTGTTGACATGGCTATCCACGTGTATGACTCCATCAATAAACTCAAAAAATAGTAAAAAAAAAAAAACGAAGAGAGAACAAAAACATGGGGAAGGGGAGAAGATAGGGAGCGGGAGATAAATGCATCACCCTCCGCCAACGCAGTGAGGCTGATAGTTGCGCAAGGGCCACGGCCTTAATTTGTTGATAGCAGGCAAGGGCTATAGGCCACCGTGTACCTTCACGGAGCAAGGGTCAACTTACCCTCATGTGGTTCGACAACCCTGCTCAGCGTGGCTCGCGATGGTGCCACCCCCGAGCACGAGGGCTTTCGCTTTTGCTTGTTCAAGGGCCTATGGCCCTCACGCGATCACCTGCAAGAGCTAGCCACCCTGTTGAGACACCGATGAGGTTCATCGGCCCTGGCCATCGCAAGTGGGCAGAAAATAGAGAAAAATAATTAGGCCTATGTTCTCCTCTCTATATATATTTCAAATTTTGCTAAGGTGGCCATACATATGTACAGTCACATGTACAGAGAATATATATAAGAGACACACGACTTCGCCTAGGCCATCTGCAAGTCGGAGGCAGTATCGTGCCGACTTGATGCCGCTTGTTTCATCGGAGGTCATGATTAGAGCGGGAGCCTTAAAACCTAGATGGCACTCATCTCTAATAGGCATTGAACCTCACAAGTTCGTGCGAGTGTCTTTGCCGATATGATATCACTAGGTTCCTTTTGTTTCATACTGTTTACTTTTCGCACTTCAGTCCTTGCTCGTTTGAATTGCCCAAATGGATCCATCCCACATTGAGTTTTAAGAAATTGCATCGGGGCTCGTTATGAGACAAATGGCCCTTTTTCAGGAAAAAAAAGAAGGTTTTCGAGATTGCATTCGTCCAATTCATGAATTGTAATTGGGCCTTCTCATGCAAAAGCCTTAAAGTTGCACGAGAAGAGACCTATTTGATGCAAGGCCCTTTTTCTTAAAAATGTCGAGATCACATCCCTAGCTAGCGGGAAAATTATTCAAAAAGTCATAAACTTATTAGATTTTTACCAATTGAATTGTAAACATTTCAATTTTGCAAATTCAGTCCATTCGGCCACAATTGGCAAAACTTGAAAATATTTCAAACTTAATTGACAAAATTGATAAGTTTATGATTGAATTGGCAAAAGCATAATATGTTTGTGACTTTTTAGATAATTTTCCCCCCAGCTTGCTCAAGACAAGTGCATCATGCTTTTCAAACTTGCATTGGGCCTTCATACATTTCGTGTAGTTTTACCAAAAGCTTTTGGGGCTCTAAAGTACCTTGGGCAAATATAAGTACCGTTTGGCAATTTTTTGTTGAGCTTTGGGATGATGCAATTGTATTTCTAAAGCCCTCTAAAGTCCCTTAACTTAAGACGGATCCAAATTTTGGCTTTAGCATTTTCAGAATACTGATACATTTTTTCCAATTTTGCCCTTGTTAAAAATGTTCAAAATTTCGAAAATTCCCCCACCATTTTCCACCGTGCAACTTTGCCAATGACCCAAATCTAACGGCCAGCGAACTAGATCTAGCACTAGCGACCCCTCACCAAGGTCGCACGACCCCAGGCAAGGGTCATGCGACCCTAACTAGGGCCACCTAAGGTCACATGACCGTAGTAGCCTTGCAAAGGGTTGCCTAAGGTGACGACAGTCGGTGTGTAGATCTGTCTTACTAGCGTTTGGTGAAGAGTTTGACTTTAGTTTTTTTTTTTAAATAACAAAAGTCCTTTATAAGAGAAATTTTTTCAAAACATCATTTAAACCAAAGTTGCTTTTCACTACACTTTTAAATTACACTTTACCATACACTATTTGCTTTTTGAAATATCTCTTTAACCTAAAGTTCTTTATATTTTCCCAAAGACTTAAAAATCCAACAAAACGGAACATAAATCCTTGCCTAGTTAGACAAAGTTGACATTAAACCCTAGTTTTGAAAGCCAAATGTCTAGCTAAAGATAACAATTTCACACCCTTCGCAAAATTCTTGCATGCACTCAAAGCATATAAACCCACTCCATTTTAGCCATTGAATACTTTGAGTTTTGACTCACATGATCTAACGAGTGAAATGGAATTGACTGACATGCATTATATGCATGCAATACTTACTCCTAACCTTCAAAGTTACTTATTTCAAGAGATAGATGTTTATTTCATCGTCGATTAATAAACAAATTTGTGGGATCACTTAATAATATGTTTGTGAAGTGTTTAGTGGTTTACAATGAAAGTTGTAAAAGCAAAAAGAAAGTTGTACACGACAATATAACACCCTAACTTCACTTATTTAAGGTATCGTTCGCTTCGGTCCATATTATGTCGTGACTTATGTTTTTGTCTTTTAAGTGTACACGTAAGCACTTTTCTAAAAAGATCATCCATTCTAACAATGCTGTTACTAAAGCATACTTATTATTAGTTCCAATGCATAATGCCATTACATAAAAAAGGCAACTCTTTTGAGTTAATTTCAGTTTCAAAGAATACTTCCATTTAAGGTGCGGTTCGAGCCAAGACGAGCCTAAAGGGAAATATTGGGCTGGCTCCGATAAGGCGATTTAGTTAGAAAGTCAAGCTTAGCCCCTTTAATAGAGTTTCCACTAGATTAGGAATGGAAGCTACATGGGGATAATCAGGCACCCGATTTGCCCAAACCCTAATGGAATGTAAATGGGTTGCGGGTAGCAGAACGAGTTTGGAGTAAATTGTTAAAAACCTATATATGGTTTGGAACGGGTGGGTTTGTGATTTTATAGTTTGAGTACTCGACATCCAAACTCGATACATGTGAATACTGAAAATGTCCTCGTTTCCTTTCTAGTCCTTAGGTTATTTAGCATATGTACATATTTGTACCGACTCTCCTAAGGTTTAGGACTTGTTGAGATTTACTTGACGGATGTACTTGACATCTGAACTTAATAAATCGTTTGTTAAACTATTATGCAATTTCCATACGACATAATAAGATATATGTATCGGATCGAGTTAAATTTGGTGAAATTTCTAATATGTTTAGTGCAGGAAATTTGCTTATTAAAAAAGTACTTGGGCGGGTTTGCGCATACCTTGATGAGTATCGATCACTTTAGTGAGATGGGCTTGGAATTGTACATCAAAATCGGTGACAAAATTTAGGACAGGTTGAACTCGAGATTGGTCGAACTCCCCATCTAACGCTGACGTTTGAGTCTCTACTATCTAGGGCTGCTTCCATACCTTAGAACTAGGAACCATACTAGATTGGACCAGTCGGTCCCAGTTCGTTTCCCAGGTTGGTTCGATTCTCAGGTTGGATCGGTTCAATTTAGGATTTTGGCAATTTTCTTTTTTCACTCTTAAAAAGGAAAATTAAAAAAAAAACATATCAATATGATCTAATCTAAGTGGTTTGGTTTCGCATTTGATTTTGGAACAGCCTAGACTGGGATCCTAGGGGTGAGAAAGACGGACTGTCCGAACCGAGAACCATCCGGAGCAAACCGGACCGGCCGATTTTAGGCAATTCCAAGGGGTATCGATTCGGTCCCAAGATCCTATTTTTGAAATTGGTGACCTGTCAGTCCGGTTTCCGATTCTAAGATGGGAATCGAACCGGACAGGCTATATATATATTAAAAAAACTTGTTATGCCCGCATTTTTTTGAGCATACATCATTTTTTTGCTCATATATCTACAGGGAGATCTTGAACAGGGACTGCTATTGTTTTTCTTTTTTTGTTGCTCTAATAAGTATGGTGTTTTGTATGAGCATTTTTTAGGTTATCACCCACAATTTTTTAATTCCCAGCTCCATTGAATAAGTGCTCTTTGGAACTGGATCAGATCGGATCGGTCCGGTCTGATCCGATCCGACTGCCGGTCCCAAGATCAGCAGATCAGGTCTCCGGTTTCATAAACTTAAAATCGGTGCTCTCAATCCGGTTCTCAATTTTCAGATGAATCGAACCGAATCGAACTGAACCGGGAACCTATCACCCGTTTCCGTGCACGCCCCGACTACTATCATCTCCACAAAGCTCACTCTAGCTCCGTTGCTTGGAAAAACGAGAAAGGAAAACTCGCTCTCCCTCCTCTCCGACTTCGCCATTTCCCGGTGAGCGGGTGAGCGAGAGCACTTCACCGGCCACCGCTCACCGGCGATGAACAAGCCGAGGGCTCCCGGCCCGCCGCACCTCCACCACCACCACCACACCCCCTGCACTCGCACGCACCAGATCGGCGCCCTCCTCCTCGCCGTCGCCACCTTCTTCCTCACCAGGCTCTTCGACCACGCCTTCGCCCCCTGCTCCACCGCCGCGGCGATCGGCCGGGACGGCGGGGACGACTCCGCCGTCGCGCGGCTCGGCGGCGGCGGCGGGTCCCTCGCTTGGCCTAGCGGAGGGTACGGGACTCGCCTGTCGCTCAGGATCTACGTGTACGAGGAGGACGAGGTCGACGGGCTGAGGGCGTTGCTGTCCGGGCGAGACGGCCGGATCTCGCCGGAGAGCTGTGTTAAGGGTCAATGGGGCTCCCAGGTACTCGATTTCGGTTTTTCGATGTCATGTTAGTGCTTTTCCGGCGATTTCGAGTTTCGGGTCTCTGTTTCCAGTTTCAAGTTTTCTGCTCCCTGATGGGTATAACATGCAGTTACATTTGTGAACTGATGATGCTCAGGATTGGTTATATGGTCTTGTTAGGCAGGAGAAGCCTGGTCCTGTAGCTGCGGAAGCATGCTTTTGTTGCTTCGTGTGCTTAATTTTGGTTTCAGTGTGATGTTAGCGTGTCTGAGCGATTCTTGCAACTCTCGAGGATTTCGAACTGCTTTAGTTTTTGGAGGCGCATTTGGGACCCTTTAGTACCTAGATTGCTTCAAGATTATTGTTTGGACCTTCATCAGAAAGAGGAAATGTGATTCAGTAATGTGGTGTTTCCGGACCATGTCTCTGAGAGCATTGATCATGTAGGAACTTAGCAGTCTTTTGGGAGGATTTATGAGAAGGATACAATATTTGGAGCTATTGTGTTTGGTGTTCTCTGTAGTTTGCGAATGTTTATGGGGCTTTGTAGTTTCTTAATTATGCATGCCATTGATGCTAATTATTAGAGTTTCCACTAACAATGCAGGTTAAAATACATAGGCTCTTTCTAGAATCCAGATTTCGTACAAGAAAGAAAGAGGAGGCGGATCTTTTCTTTGTGCCAGCCTATGTTAAGTGCGTTCGGATGATGGGAGGCCTCAATGACAAAGAGATCAACCGGACATATGTGAAGGTGAATACTTTGTCGGCGTTCGGAAGAGTTCTGTGTTTTTGTTATCAAGAAAACACTTTTGAGAACTAAAACAGAAATTAATTGCAGTTGTTTATAGTTCAAAATAACTATGACAGATTTTGAGGATAGTAGTTTTGCTATGTTTCATTCTAGTTCGAAGAGATAATTGGTTCTGTATCAGATGTTTAGAGATATCTAGGTGACAATAATTGAACGCAGCAGTTTATGTTTCTGAAAACAACCTTTGTTTCAGAAGCAATTTTCGGAATAGATTGGCAAGGAACTAACTTTCAGAGCACACTGTTCTGAAATAAGTTTAACTCATTTTGGAAAAGAATTCAAGAAAGGGTCAGCTGTTGTTTTTTCGGTGGCTTTATGTTGACGTGGTTGTTTGGATGCATATTGCTCTTTTTGTTTAGTTGATCCTTGCCTTGTTCAGTGCAGGTTCTGAGTCAGATGCCTTATTTCAGGTTTTCGGGAGGTCGCAACCACATATTTGTCTTTCCAAGGTACCCTTAGTTCTTTGCATTCTGTGTGAGGCGACTGGTTGAGTTTGTAGCTCAAAGTTGTATCATGGATTAAAACTCACCTGTAGTGTTTATCTTGCTTGCTTGATCCTTGACATTTAGCCATAAAGTTTCTGTTTTCTCAATGTTCAATTTGGCAGTGGTTCATGAATTTGCTTTGAAACTAAAAAAGATCTAGACTTACTTCACTAATGATCCAGCCTTCAGTGAAATTTGACGATAGTATTCAATTATTCAGTTTTGCTAGCTTCCTCGTGTGGTGATCAATTGTCGTTCTTTTGTGCAACTGCAGCGGTGCTGGAGCTCACTTATTTCAATCTTGGGCGACATACATTAATAGGTCTATAATTCTCACCCCTGAGGTACATTACTTAGTCTCCAGGATATGTTGCTCTGGAATGATTTCCACAGTTAGGACTTGTGATAGGATTCAGAGGCTACATGGTTGGCTTCTTGTACGTCCTTTATGTTTTAGAATTTACTAGCCGTGCAATGAAGTATAATTTTCTCCTTCAAAATTATAGTGTCTGGGTTGAGACATAGATTTTGTTTTCATGTGTCTGGTGGACTTAGCTTATGTGAAATGACATCCTTTATTGTTGTGAAGCATTCTCTTTATTATCCCTACTCTTGACCAAGGTGTATTATGAAATGCCCCAGAATAAGGATACTCATTTAGTGATCTTGGAATCATACTAAGGCAAAAGAAATGTGAACCAATGTGTAAACATGGATAATTCACTTTCTGCCGGTTGTGTTTTGTGGTGGACATATTCTCGTGAACATACTGGACATGTGGTTTGCTCTCTTTGTTGTTCTTAAGGCAACTGAAAGGGACACAAGAACACTTTTTTGTTAAAGTTGAGCTCCACCTTTCAATTTTTTTGTTTTGTGACTGCTTGGTACTGCCTTTGATGCTCTCCCTTGTAGTTTGTCGGATGAATTTTAGAATGAGCAATGATGCATGTGCTAAGAAATCTTACTCTTTTACTCAGTGATACGGTGATCTTTATTGGGTTAAGCAGCCAATGATTCAAAGCACGGGCCTCACTTATTTCGATACCTAATCTAAATTTGCCGCATATTTTAGTGAGATTTCTTAGGGAAACTAGTTTTTTCTTTTTAGAATAAGTGCACACAGCCTTTTCCTGTATTCAATGTACAAGGAGGACACGAAGTTGATAATAGTAAACAGGATTTTTCGAATTTCCTCCATTTTATACTTCTACATTCATCAATGTTCTGGGAAATTATCAGATCTTGGTTTTTTCTACTTGCCAGAACATGATCATCTTAATGCTTCTGTTTTTGTAATTGTCCTTGTTCTACTAGATTGAGTAGGTGACAAGAAGAAAGAAAATACAACTGTTTCTTTTTTGCTTTTCAAATATGAGAATGCTTGAAGAGATTTATCTTCAGTGAATTTTTTTGAGAGTTGTATATTTAGAAGTACTGGAATTTGTGGTCGAAGTGATTGACTATCACACTCATACATAGGTGATTTCCTTGAAAGGCATTGCACTTAAACGATTTTAGTGATTCTAAAGTAATTTTACTTGAGATGAACCAACCAACTATTTGGCAGACCTGAGTTTTGACAATGGATATTTTGAATCTGGCTGTTAGTGCAGGGTGATCGGACTGATAAGCGGGATTCAAGTGCTTTTAATACTTGGAAAGATATCATCATTCCTGGCAATGTTGATGACAAGATGACCAGTGAAACTGTGGTCCAGCCATTGCCTTTACGGAAGAGGAAATACTTGGCAAACTATTTAGGTCGCGCTCAGAATAAGGTTGGCCGTCTTCGGCTGATAGAAATTGCAAAGCAGTTTCCAGATAAGGTAACGCTTCTGCAATATCCCAGCTGATGATTTGTAGAATCTGGATTAGGAAATCAATGTGATGTATACCAAAATGATTTGTTGTTTGGATTGTCTCATGTCTTCTGTTTCATCACTTCCTTGTAGACTTCAGAGTATCTTCACCTGATAGTTTGTACTATGGGCAGTGGACTAAGAATATCAGTTAGGTAAAACATCGTCATGATTAGGGAACTTGAAGCAGGACACCTCCTTAGAAGATTGCTAAGGAGTTGACAATTTCAGTGGATAATTATGTAATTGTCCATCATAACATTAGGGTACATATTTTAATATGGATAGATATCTTATAGCATGAAAAATCAAAAGAACCATATGAAGTGGCTTGCAATTTTCAGCTATATTTTGAGGAACAGCTGAAAACATCTTTTGCTGTGTTCCATGTGCATATGAAGTTGTTGTGCAACACAGAATAAAAAACTCCATATGCATAAAAGAACTGCAAAAAGAGCTCCATTCAAAATAGTATGATAACCAAGGAACGCAGGTATATGTTGTATTATGACTATTAATTTCATAAACAGCTCGAATGTCCAGAGTTGAAGTTCAAGGGGCCAGACAAATTGGGCAGGCAAGAGTATTTTGAACACCTACGGGATGCTAAGTTCTGCCTTGCTCCACGTGGGGAGTCATCCTGGACTCTTCGCTTTTATGAGGCTTTTTTTGTGGTAAGTTCTCTCTCTCTCTCTCTGTGAATGCACATGCCCAGGCCAACACCCTCACACTGGCACGTGGTGTAGATTCTAGCATTTACAATATGTAATGTAGAGAATCTCTATGATTTGGTCAATAGGAGTGTGTCCCAGTACTCCTGTCAGATCAAGTAGAACTGCCTTTTCAAAATGTTATTGACTACAAGAAGATATCAATCAAGTGGCCATCTTCTCGAATAGGGCCCGAGTTGTTGGAGTACTTGGAATCGATACCAGGTTGGCGTCTCACACCTTTTTTCAGGTCTCCCCCCTCATAATCGATCATCAGTTAATATTGATTCTATTTCCTGTCAGATAAATTGATAGAAGAGATGATAGCCAACGGGAGGCAGGTAAGGTGCTTGTGGGTCTATGCTCCTGAATCGAACCCGTGCTCAGCAACTAATGCTATTTTGTGGGAACTTCAAAGAAAAGTGAGATATTTCCACCAGTCTACCGAGACATTTTGGCTGCACAATGGATCATTTGTTAACAGAGACTTGATTGAGTTCCCCAAGTGGAGACCTCCCATGCCTTTACCCTGAATACTATCCTCCATAGTTTTTTTGTTTCTCATGAGCCATTTATAGTGTTAGCCTACGTGAATATAAGCGATGATTATTCATGAACCATGAATTCTTTGTGCTCCAAAATCAAATAGCCATTTCTCTATTTTCGCTCTCTTGGCATTTGGGTTACTTTCTTCAATGTTTAGGCGCGCTTGCTAATGGCCTATTTGATGAAGTTCATGTTTGCTGAAGTTGTGGCCCGTCTTCCTAATCAACCTGCTGGTCTTGATTTATCATGATTACACAACATTGGTGGAGATGATGACATTGAATTTGATGTGTTATCTTTATGTGTCAATGGATGCATCTTCTTTAAGCTCACTTGGATGAAGAACTTAGTGTCTTGACATGAGTGTTGTCCAAATTGAATGGCAACTAATGTAAGTTTATATGCAAACACTATTCTACAATAAATAATCGGTCGTGCAAAATAAGTAGATAAAACAGATACTGAAGAGTAGTGATGCAAAAGTCTGCTCAAGTGACTTATATGGTTTGAACTTTGCCTAAAGTATTCTTCAAAATTTGCTCGGCAGGATCCCCAAATTCCGCCAAAAGCTAACTCTTCGATTGCGAACCCAACCCAAAATCACAAAAGCTATTCTCTTGAGTACAATCACATCACTTGATGACTAGTGACTACTAGAGCAAATTTGAGTATAAGAGGATTCAACAATTCGTGCATGCAACATTTTTTGTGGTTCAAACCCCCTGGAGACCCTAAGGCATGCTTTTGACCAGAAGATAGCAAAAACTAGGAGTTACCACACCCCAAATGGTCAAATTCGGACGGTCATACAGATTCCGGTGCTTGAATAAAGGTCGAGGCTTACTAGCCATCACTAGGGCACCCAATTCACTGAAGGACTAGGTTTCGTTCCGGGCAAGGACCGAACACTTCGTTCAATCAAATTGAGTGTCTAGTTGTAACTTTCTCGGCACTTTTGAAGAGTTGCTGAAGGCAAAGCCCATACCGCTAAAAGCACTTTTGCAATATTTTTACGAGTGCCGCTAAAACCTTCGCGTTCATTATCTGTCATTATTCCATGTCCATTTCAATTTCAACTCAATCTAGCTCGAGGGCATAAACAAAAATCATTAGCAAGTCATGATTTTGTACTCATCAAAGCCTCCAATATTGGCCGTGAGTACATATTTGCCTCTAAATAAAGTATGGTAAGTGAATGCAGCTCTTGATGCGACTTGGTCGAGAGTGTTAAGGAATAGGATATACTGATTGATAGCCATCCGAGAGAGCCAACTTGTTTGACAAAAGAACCCAATGCACATGCATTCGGTTCATGTTACACACAAACTGCGAATCAATTGAAGCTCACAGATTAAACCCAACGCAATATTAGAAAGAAAACAAAAGAATAATGCTATGTATACTCAAACCAGTTTACAAAAGTAACGAGGCAAAGTCTGGGTGTCCAATATGGTTTGCCTGTTTGAAACCGAACTTGCATCGTGCCACCTAGTATACCTAGCATTACTCGGAAGAAAAGAAAGAACTGCCCATGTAAAAAAGCTTCTACAAAGAATGAATCGAACAAAACACATACGGATAGAAAACGTACCCATCTGTCACCTATCTTACCAAAACTGATCCATAATCCAAGTTAAAGCGAAACTTTTGCGGGACCAACGCCGCTCCTTCAATCCTACTCAGCAATATGATATACCAGTGTTGTAAGAGCAACTAGCCGTCGTAATCTTCAATGAAGGTGAAGCCAAACTGGTAACTTGTCAATGAGCATATGAACTGGGAACTCGAGTAGTATGATTGCAGAAGCACCACCTTCTATGACTTGATTAGGCCCGTAATATCGACTTCCCACTGATTATGATTTCAATACTTCTCTTGCCTCGTGTCTTGTATCGTTCGATCAGCTGGTCAACTAGGAACAAGCGCGTCAATGGTGACTTTCCATGAGATCAGCAAGACTGATCTTCCCACAATTGCCAGTGTCCAGTCTGTCAAACGTGTTGCAGATCTGCAGTATGTCTTTCTCTGATACCTTCCCCATTTCCTTAAGCTTGTATATGACATATTCAGATTTACTGCAGAACACAACAAAGACAAACTCACATTAACGGCAGCTCCATACAGGATCCAGAACGAATATAGCAGAAAGACTCTCGGAAGATGTAAGAGGATTATGATGAAAAAGAGGACTTAATCATACAACAGTAAAGTGAAATAGGGTATAAGTGATTGGGTGACAACCACAAAACATACTCACTACCCGGAGACTGCGAATACTGGATCAGGTGCATCTAAACCATTGATCATATGGGTTTCACGTGTGGCCCACATGACCGACGGCTCAAATAGATCCAGTCCAATGGAGCCGGGTGCAGGCAAGGTTTTTCCCCACATTACTTGGACAGAGTGAAATAGTGGAAATGTTGAAGCTGCCTCAAAAGCTGCTGGTGCAAATCTCAATTAATGAAAATGGGAAACATCTGAACTAATGGAGTTAGCAAAGTCCAAAGATTCTCCTGCGCAACTATATACCCACTTCTAGAGAGCCATTCATGCCAAAAATCATATTTTCGTCTTGTTCTCTTGCTGCTACCTTTCATATCTCTACTCACCCAGAGTCATATAAAAGGCATCGCCATTGAAGATAAAGTGACGCACTTTCAGTAAAGAACTTATGATCTTTCTCTATGATCAAATTCAACACATTCATGAAACCCTAATACTTTCTTGGGGGGAAATAATGCTTCTATTCAATAACATATCATCGATAACCTCCTCATCTATGAAGACAAAAAGCCATAGAAGGAAAGCCTACAGATAGACACACATAACTACAACCTGTCTAAAAGTAGTAATGGAAGTTCAAATTTCATAATCACAAACAAACGAAGAGATAATAGCCAAAAACTAGAATAGCTGAAATTCTAAAAGAATCAATGTATAGTATAAATAGAACAGATGTAACAGAAGACGAAGTGAAAACTTTGAAGTTATTCAACAGTTCAAACAACCATGGACAATTAACTGTACCAATTAAAGGTAAGTCCATTGGCATTAAAGACACTATGAACATCTTATTTTGACCACCTTCAGTAAGTATGTTATTTACCTGAAAAACAAATTGCTAAAAATGCAAATTGTTTCAGATAAACAGTAGGCACTTATCAAAAAGAAAACGGCAAACACATCATCCATTCATTTGAGATACTGTTCATTTCAATGCCATAATAATTCTGCTCATGGTGAACTCATCTCAGATAACTCGACCACTCCAAGAGAAGGGAAGGTGGGGATGGAGTGAGGAGGGAGATTTAAGAAAGTCAGCAGCACTTTGTTGGAAAAGATGCAAAAGAGTGAAATTAACTGAAAACATATTCTTAAACTGGATTATATAAGAACTGAGGTATTTCTCTTCATGTTCAACTTTGCATAAATCCCATGAATATAGAGTGCAATAATCTGCACCTTTCTTAAATGATGAAACTATCGGAATTGGTGACGCAAACTTCTAAATAGTGATCGTGATATTAACAAAGATATACAGAGTTCTAATAGAAATTCAAGCTTTGTAAAGCATGAAATAACAGGAGATTTCAGGTAGCTAGTGTGACCAATTATCAAATAGGGTCGTTTGCTAAATAAACTTTTCCCAGAAGATATATATACTCCCTACTCAGACGAAACTCAACTCAGAATGTGCATGAACTTGCAGAGTAATAAACCTTTTCATGGATACAAGAGTGAACAATACATTACACAAGCACACAAAAACGAAGTGTCAAGAATATTTTCCACAAACTAAACCAAGGCGAGCAAAATACAAATGTGTTCTAGTACAATAACTTAATCAGAACTATAAACTATTCCCAATTGCCTTCTGAGAATGACCCTTAACGCTAGATAATGCTCAAAAGTGAAAGCAGACTTATGAACACGTTGTTGATACTTAGTAGAGGAATTCATAATGTGCCATAAGGTTTTATCAAGATAAAGGGAACAATGCATACCGAACAAAGCCATTGTCGTCAATGTCGGCTGCCAGGAACTCGGCTATGGTCATATCATGACCAAGCACCCACTTTGCAATTCTCCTTTGTCGCTTATCAACTCTTGCCTCAGCCAAATAGAGAAAAGCCTGTGCAACCGCCAGCGTCGATACTAGTAAGCAGATGGAAGCAAAAATACGACCAGTTAATGATGTGAACACACGGTCCCCATACCCGACCGTGGTGACAGACATTACCGAGAAGTAAAAGGAATATGACCAGCCAAGCCTCTCAACAAAATGCATCGCAGCCACACCAATTCCAATGCAAAGAAACACAACACCTAAGGCCAATGCCACCTTCATCCTTATCCTCATCCTCCCCTTTTTCAAATCAAATAAATAGGATCCTCCAGAATCTTTCTTTTCCTTCCTATCCTGTGCCGCCCTCAGCAAGTAACTCTCTTGCAAATCAAGGACATAACTAACCATCCCAGACAACAATATATCGATAAATCCGAACCCCACCAATACAAACGTTACAGAAAACATATTGGTTGCAGGGCTATTTGGCGTAATATCACCATACCCAATCGTGCACATAGTGACAATGCAAAAGTACAGAGCATCCACAGCAGGGTCAGTCTCAATAGCTGCAAAGTTATGACGGTTGCACCAGTACACAGCCACACCGAACAACAAATAAGCAACTAAAAGTATCACCGCCTGATGGACAATCGTTTGTGAACTGGACTGAGGCTTTGGTGGAGCAGTTTGGTGATTAATGTCATTCAAAACCGCCATCGCTGGCGCTGTCTTGGCGCGGTGCAAATGGGATTTCGGGCACGCCACATTACAATCAGCCGGGCGAGACTCCTGCACATAAAGAGGCGGTGGTGCGAACTGGTCTTGAGAAGAGGATGGTCCGGGCGAACTCATGGACAGAGTCAACGCATCGATGATCTGCGAAGTGTCCTCTGGGGACGGAGACGGCCTGAAAATGAGGCGATCCTTGAGCTCCGACAGCGTGAGGGGAAGAGCGATGGAGATCTCGTCGTCCTCGGGGAGTGACGAAAGGGACGGCGGCCTCCTCCTCCTGGGGCTCGAATATGGAAGCAGAGGCTCCTTCTCCATGCTAGTATATTATTACCACCACCCAAGATCACGTCCACACTACTATGCCGATCGAATTAAGGCCAGACCCATCAAACCAAAATGCTCGAGTTCGTCACGCGGAGTGTGGAAACAGGAGAAGGAGACCAGGAAACAGAGCTCGCCGCCCAAAAGAACGCCGAAAATGAAGCGTCGAACCGGAAGGAGAACTTGGGAAGGATCGAATTACGCCACCCATCAAACCAAAAGGATCGAGCTTGTCAAGCGGAGTGTGGAAACAGGGGAAGGAGCGAATAACACCCAAAATCACATCCACGCTACTATGCCGATGGAATTACGGCCAGACCCATCATCCCAAAACGATCGAGCATGTCACGCGGAGTGTGGAAACAGGGGAAGGAGACCAGGAAACAGAGCTCGCCCCACAAAACAACGCCGAAAACGAAGCGTGGAACCAGAAGGAGAACTCGGGTTGATCGATGTTATTGCTCTGTCACGAGCGATTGACGAAGAGAGCGACACTGGATTCATGGGCTTGGACAAGAAGAACCCGCGCCGAACGAAACGAAAGCACGGGCAGGCATTGATAGGAGAGAGAGAAAATGCGATGATCGAGGGTGACGAACGTGAAGCGCCGAATGATCGTATTCAATACGAGTGAAGAGAGAGAGAGAGAGAGCGAGAGATTCTGGCTTTTTGGCGGTTTGTTAGTTTCGGGAATTCATGTGACATAGCCTGAAAAAGTGGAAACGGATTTGGTAGCAAGGGCGAGCATGGTCCCGAGTAGAATAGGAAATCGGACCCGATCGATACAAAAAATTCATCCAATTCTCAGTTCTAGGACTCTTCGGTTTATTTTATGTGGTTCTGTTATTGGTTCCCGGGTAGGAACCGAATTTAACTAGATTGGGAATTTAAAAGTCTGGACCATACCAAAGTAATTCTAAGGCTCCGTTAATTTGGCGGAAAATATTCTCCTTTTGAAAAATATTTTCCCGGAAGTCATTTTCCCGAAAAATATTTTCCTAGAACACAATTTTCTAGTGTTCGGCTAAAATCAGAAAAAGTTTCGGAAAATTTTTTCTGGTGTTCGGCGATCGTCGATCCGGCGGCGTCCGGTGGCGGCGACTGGCGGCGGCAATTGGCAACCGGCGGCGGTCGGCGACGGGCGGCAATCAGCAACCAGCGGCGGTCGGTGGTGGCGGGCGACGGGTGGCGGGTGGCGATTGGCGGGGACTGATGACTGATAGCCGACGGCGGCCGACGACCGACGGTGACCAGCGGCGGGCGGCGGCGGTGACCAGCAACCGGCGGCGGGCGACGACCGGTGACCGACTACAGGTGGCGGCGACTGGCGGCGGCCGGTGACGGGCGACGGTCGGCGGCGGTGACGGGCGATGGGCAACTGCAGACAATCGACGGTGACCAGCGATCGACGACCGGTGGCGGCGATTGGCGACAGCGACTGACGGCGGCGGCCGACGGCGGTGACTGGCGGTCGACTTCCTCTTCCACGGAAAACATTTTCCCTCCCATAGGCAATTTTGCCTTCAAGTGAAGGCAAAATTGCCTATGCGAGGGAAAATGTTTTCTGTGGGAAGTTATTTTCCATCCCCCAAACACTGAAAAATCCAGAAAATATTTTCCTGAAAAATATTTTCTGCCAAACGAACGGAGCCTAAAATTAATAGTATTTATGGATTTTTTGAACCAATTTTCATATTACTAGCATCAAACTTTCAGAACTTTGAACATCATTTTATTACCAATGTTATTTAATAAGTTCTTTCGTTACTAAGATTAGTTTCGTACTTATCTTGGTGCAGGTGGATATGTACCGTAACGCCCCCACTTCGGGGTCATTAATGTGACGTTCCATTCATTGTTATCTTTCTTTACACACAAGCGAAAACATAATTTCGGGACAATCACATTCAGAATAACATCGAAAATTTAGACAAGCAGCATCATGAGCAAACCTTATATTTATAGCGCATGCAAAAATATTTTAACAAGCCCGTTCTTTTGGGTCATGGCAATTATCATATATTTTCATAGCCGACTATAAATAGCAAAACTCAACTTGGGTTATCCTATATCCACTACGGCTTCTCGCCCCTCGCTTCTTCACCTCTACCCTGGTCCTGTCCGCCTGGCCATCTCACATCCCACCCGTGGCTTTATTCCGAAGCTGGCCCGCCCGCATTGCCAAAGCACCGTTGAACCCACATAGGGATTCAACCCATTCTCCATTCACATAGCGATATCACGCCACGTACGGATGATGCACCAAGTCCGTTAGGCCCTCATCGAACATTAGAAGTGTCGGGATTCGGCGATAGGCGTGGTCTTCTCTGACATTTATCATGATGAGCACTTCGGCTCTCTGCTCCATGGGATTGCCAATGCGGGCTGGGGGAGATGCCATCCTACGGACTTGAAAAGGGGAAACTACGGGGGATGAGTTGGGCAGACTCAGCAAGTGAAAACACTAATATCAAGTGAGGATATATCGGTCGCCGTTAACATAAGTCAGTCGGCCCTTACCGCACTCGCATCGATGGCAGATCAATAGCAAAGTTCAAACAATAGAACATCACGCATGACCACATCATATCCACTTTATCAAATAAGGCTCGGTTCTATCTCAAAACAACATCAAATATCAAACATGAAACATGATTAAACTAAGAAAATGAACCAACTACGACCAATCAAACGACCGAGAAACAGTCCAAGCAAACCACGTCACAACGCATCTCAACATCCTTTCCCGATATTATGGAATTCACTTACAAAACAACTAACAAAACTAGAGAACGGATTAGAGACAGGTGAGCTTGGGAATTTTTGGGCTTGAACCCGTGAACAAACGGATCTTGGCGAATCTTGAGAGATTATTCCTCTCCCACTCTTTCTCTTTGGCATGAACCAAGAAGCAAGAAAGCAAAAACCAAGATGGGGGTGGTGTGAGGATGAGGAGAGAGTGGCGTGAGAATGGAGAAGAAGTGGCATGAGAGCTCTCTCTCTCTTTCTCCCTATTTATAATAGCCCAAGGAAAGAAGAGATAAAATAGCATCATTACAAAATCTTCCTAGATTTTGCCATTAGTAACTTGATCTTGGAAATCTTTGCATTAATGGACAATGGACAAAATAACATGATGAGATGCCCCTAAAGTCTTATGGCCATTAATACATGTCATGATGATGGTGCCTCCAAAGTCCAACTAATTAATGCAAGTCATGATAAAGGGGGCCTCAAAGTCTTCGTTCATTAATGCATGCCATGATGAACCTTAATAAATGAAGCTTGAAGGAGAAACTTTAACTGTGTCAAAGCCTTATTTTCTAGTTTCTTTCCAACAAAACCAACGCGAAGCCTATTTGGCCTACTAGAAATGTCGGTTCGCCTCACAATAACTTAGCACCATCGGGTTGCACAATAACAACTAATTGACATTTAAGTTGCAAACCCACATCTTAATCAATTCCATGATTTCCGAGGGTTTTTCACGACAATACATGTATAATAATCTCGTTCAACTCCAGGTTCGGTGCGAGAATATCCCCAGATATCACCAAAAGACACTAAATCGAGATTCCAACATTCTCATATAGAAATGATGAATCTTTGAATTCTGACAAAACCGGACAGTTTTGCACTGTTCACGAAATTGGACTTGAAAACATAGTAAATGGATTCCGAAAATTCTCAAATCTGAATATGTCATAAACAAGGCCTTAACAAACATTTTTCATGAAGAACACAAAATCAGAATCTTCTGTAAACACCATTTTTAGTAGCTCAAAGACAAACTAAAAACAGTTCACTGGAACAGAATTCTTGTTTCTCAAATTAAGCTCTGTCCATAATCCAAATCTTCTTAAAAAATTTCCAAATTTATATATGTTATAGAAAAGGAAGTTGTCAACAACTTTTGTGAAGGAAACGTTTTCAAAATCAGTCCAGAAAAGCTTGTAGAAAATCGATAAAGTGTGAATATCACCGACATACCCATTATGGGTAGTTTTACACGGTCCGAAAATTAGTCTATTGTACTACTCATATCAAGTCCAAAAATTCTGAAATTCAAATATGTAAAATTTCAAGATGTTTGGAGAAACTTTCAAGAAGGAAGTGTTTGGAAATTCGGATCACAAAAGTCTCTCAAAAAATAACAAAACGAAAGGGTACAAAGGATCCGAAACTGGGTTTTCCAAAACAAGAGTAAAAATTGGTTTCAATTTGAAAAACTACCAAAATTAAACTATAACTATTTCCCAGGGATTGAAATTGAGGATGTTACATGTACCCTTTAAAATCTAGGTGCAACATATATGTATATTCATTGCGGGAGAAATCTAATATATTATGCACTTTGAAAACCTCAAATTAACTAATCACTACTCTTTTATATGTGTTTCTAGTTTGCTCTTGAATCAATTCCTTTCGTTTACTCTACATGACAACATAATATGACTTCTCTTGTTAGGTTTGACAAATTACTTCTCATATAAACGGTTCTGTTTGGGATAGGTAATCTTCTTGATAAAACTCTATCTATCTTACGGTGAATTTTTGTTGTTGCTTTGATTTTCATTTTGCTTGACTAAAAATGAAGAAAAAAAAAGGAATAAAATATTTGAAACAAAAAAGAAGAAGAATAATTGGCTGATTTCCGGATAGACCCTCAATTCAATAAAGTAAGTTTCATGATTCAGGTGAAACTTGAACCTACCGTGGAATCGTTCGCCCTTACTTTATAGTTCGAATTTGGGAATGGAAGGCATGCACATGTCGTGGTGCGTGTGCATACTATCGCTTGTGAGGCTTGGATTGGTTGGGTCTCTCTCTCTAACTCGGACTTCGGCCCAGCTATTTGATCCGGTCAAGCAACCCAAATTGGACAGAAAAGGAAGCTTTCAGAATCTAATCGATCCGCGGGTCAAGTAAAAAGTGAACAAATGTTTAACTTCTAGAATGATTCTTTGAAGATCTTAGATCGATTGGCTTTTATTTACAAGGGATTGCGAAACACTATCTATTTGCCAAAAACTTCATGTTGTTTAGCTTCAAATGACACTACAAGTGTCATAACTTTCATATGACACGCACTTTGATTTCATAACTTTTTAATCGACTATTCGAGTGTTGTAGTTTTTTTAAAAAAATGTTCACTTGAGTGAAGTGGGTAATTTCTCTTGCTGTAAATCCGACATGGCATTAACAATAATGACATTTGCAGTGAATGTTTTTAAAATTATGCACTCAAATAATCGATTAAAAAGTCATGACATCAAAGCAAGCATTGAAGTCGTAGGAAAATAGAGGGGAACGAAAAGAAAGGAAATGGATGGAAAATAATGGAAAGAAAGATTGTAATTACCAAAGCGCAGGTGTAAATTAAATGAAAATTGTTGAGAATGAAATAAAGTTTACTAATTTTATCGAAGTATCTTTGTCATGTTATTCAAGAACAAAAGGTTGTGAAAAATCCATTTCCTCTTCCTTTCGATTTTGGAAGGGAAAAAAAAAGTGTGGGTTCGCGGAAAATGCTTCCCTCTCATTCAAATTTACTTACTTTCACTTCCATATTTTTTCTTTATCAAACAAATGAAATACTCGCCAAAGGCTTTACTTTGTACAGAGAAAATCAAGTATGAAAGCGATACGATATGCTTTACCCATATATTGCTTCGTCAAAATACGAAATTCTAATTAGAACATAATTAATGACCTTAATTGATGACCTCGCAATACTAATTGAGATTACATGACAAATAAACTTGTCGTCAACATATTTTCATGGATATTCAAAATCAAGAAAAAAAAGAATTTTTGTTGTTCATGCTTAAGTTGCCGAGTGTGAGCAATCTAATTTAGATGATCGAGATATGAATGAGTTCGCACAAAAACCAATCCAAAAACCCTAACTTGCAAACTATCCTAAACAAGCCATTCAAGCCCATAGATTATCATACAGAATGCCTAGCCGTCTAAACCGATCCAAATCAACCTCACAACGTCAATCAAGGTGAGAGGATACTAACTTGAGTGGCCTATGGCCACAGAAGGCACTCCAATGAGGTCAGGGAAGCTCCGGCGAGGTGATTTAATGGTGGCTGACTCGGTTTATGCACATTTAACCATTCAAAATGTGATCAAACCATAAAAACCTGATAAGAAGCTCATCTTACACATCAACAAGCTCAAAAATGCACAGGAAATCATCTGATCAACAGAATCAAGCTTTAATCTATAATATGAAATTCTATGTAAATCATGGTGGGGATTGAACTTTACCTGCTTCGATAAAGACCAAAATGAAGTTTCCGAGCTAATCAGCGGCTGTGGAGTGGCTCCTTGACACTTGAACTACAAGCTGATGGTCTTAGCTTCGACGGAGAGTTCTTGGATGCAACGGTCGAGAGTAGTTTTTAGTTCTCGATGACCAGCCTTATTGCAAGACCTCTAGTGAGGAAACTCACCATCGAGATCAATTTGCCGGAGCTTTTCGGTCGGAAAAGCACCAATCGCTCGGTCTTTGGGAGTCTCTACTCACTTCACTCTCAATCTCTCTATTTCTTTCTCTAGTTCTCTCTCTCTCTCTCTCTCTCTCTCTCTCTCTCTCTCCTCTCTCTCTCTCTCTCTCTCGCTCTCTCTGGAATTTCCTCGAGCAGCTTCTATGCAAGTATAATGGCTTTCCCACCCTTTTTGTGGCCTTCGCTAGGGAGATTCTCTCCACTTAGAACGGAATAGGTAGGATAGCTGGAGATTCTCCAACTGTCCAGCTCATTTAACAAGTGCTGGTTTGATCGGTATCGATCGGTGAAGTCATGGCCCTGGGGAGATATTTTCCCCTTTCCCACACGAGCAGGCGAGTCGGGTGGAGAAGATGACCAACTCGGGTCAGGCCTTATCGATCTGGTCGACCCGGTAGGCCCGGATTGATCTAATTTTACAAATTCGCTCCGATTTTAACCCAATTTTTTCAAATTTAACCCCAAAAATTGGATTCCTTAGCACATTTTGTATCCAAATAAGAGATTTGTACCAATTTTGTACAATTAGACCCAAAAAATTCTCAAATTTGAATTCGGGTTAATAGGATTTTTATTCAATTCAGTACCCAAATGATCTAATTAGGCGAAATTGATGCCAAAATTGAATTACCCACAAGTTATTAACCTTAGGAAAGGTATGGTTCTTGTTCGAAAATCTCGAATTGAATAAGATTTCCAATTTGTATCGTAAAATCCCTAATTTTCAATTGATTTTTGGGGCTTTTCAATTCTTTTATTAAATTGTAAAATTGGACCGACCAATATGCAATTCAAGATCCCAGAATCAATTTTTGTGAAGACACTGTGACCTAAAAATGACTAAAAATGACTCAATTGAATTTTTGGTTCAATTAGGGTATGAATTTACCCAATTTTGGGAAAAACATATCCCAACTTTAATTTTCCAAAATTGAAGATGCAGTGATGAAATTGGATTTAAAAGAAGACTAATGGCTTTTTTTATGAAATTTTTGAGTTCCATTTGGTATTTTTCTTGATTTTTCTCTATTTTTAGCCAAAAGAAATTAAGGAAAAATTCTAAAAAAACATTTTTGGTTTAGAAATAGGTTCCTAAGCATGGCCAAGGTTCCTAATCCTAATTTTATGATTTTTAGGAAAATTTTAAAAATGGGCCAAAAATAAATTGTCAATAGCTGCCCTCTTTGAGATTAAACTCGTTAGATGTTGATCTCAAAGATAAGGTGACACTTGAATCCTAGCCAGCTCAACTAAAAAAACAAATTTCACAATGAATGATTAAGGATCCTGCTTTAAAGTTCTTGACTCAATCCAATTTTTTTTAACTTTGGTGCATTTGAGAAATTTTTTTTTTATTGATTGAGGGAAAGAGAAACTTACTTGTTTGAGAGAGCTTCTTTGCTGATTGTCTCAAAGTGTGAATTGATGATGTTAATGATTGTGATGAATTAAGTTATGATCTTGAGGTTTAAGGATACACCCATGAACCATGTGGTTTTATGGATCCACTAACCATGTTGTTTAAGGATACACCCACGAACTATGTGATTTTATGGATCCACTAACCTTGTGGCTTAAGGATACACCCACGAACCATGTGCGATAGTCTTTTGAGGCTACGGATTGCAATCACTTATGAGAATCCCAAGGCTGCTAATTCGCGATCACTTGCAAAAGGACTTTAAAAAGGCCACTGTACTTGATGGGCTAAAAAGTCATCCAAGGCTATAGGCTGCAATCACTTGCAGAGGGTGATAGCTCCAAGGCTACAAACCTGCGTACACTTGAAAAGACTATTATAATCACCATATTCAAAGCTACAAGCCGAGATCACTTGCAAAAGGTAATAACTTCGAGGCTACGACTTGTAATTTGTTTTGGAATACCTATTTGAAGGTGTAGTTTAAGGATAATCCCACAAAACCTTTGAAAGTCAGGGTTTAAGGAAAGATCCAGAACAGTGATTACTTGGGGTTCTTCGCTCGAGGATTTGGTAATTTGCCTGGTGGATCCTTGCCAGCAGGTCTCGAAAAGACTCAAACAATGAATACCTGGGGCTCCTCGCCTAAGGATTTGGTGATTTGCCTGGTGGGTCCTCACTAGCAGATTTTTGAAAAGGCTCAAATAATGATTGCCTTATGGTTTTAGATTGACCATGAACCATGTGGTTTTAAGGATCCACCAACCATTGTATGGTTTTTAGTTGACCATAAACTATTGGGTAAAATATGGTTTTAAGTTTACCACAAACTAGTTTAAAATTTTAGATTTAAGTTGACCAAAAAGTGTTTGAAAATTTGATTTTAAGTTGACCAAAAACTGGTGAAACGTGATTTTTAGTTGACCATAAACTATTTTGAAATTCAAGTGACTTTGATTTGTAAACACGCATTCCTTATGTCAATGCATTTAAACAATCAAATTCCTTTTGAAAGGATATATATGAGCAAATTGCTTGAAATCTTTCAAGAAATGCTTAGAATAATCATTTGGAAGACCTTCCTTAGAAATGATTTATCTCAATCTATGAGCTTGGTCTTTTGTCTTCAACTATCAATACGGGAATCACTCTATGTTTCTCAATTTATGTCACATAACCAATCTTCGGGTATTCGGAGATATTCGCAATGTATACAATCCAATTGATCCGATAAGGTCTTTCTAGAGGATTGTAATGTAGGCTTAGTCAATAGCTATTCAATGGATAGGCATTTGAGGCCAAGAAAGAATTTTATCTTATTTCGATTCACTTCGGATTTACAAGTTAAGAACCTCGAGAATAAGATAAGACAAGATTGCACACACTTCTTTAAGCGATCTGTCATGAAATCATGCTTTCACTCTCAATACAGCAATCTGAAGAGTCTTTGAGATAAGGTTATAATGTTGGTATTGAGTAGGTTCAAAAGACTTATTTGTTTTTGAATTCAGGGTTTTTATGAAATTGGTGATCTTCTTAACATCACTACCCTTTTTTTTGTCCACTGGGTATCTTTTCTTTTCATGACCATAAGAGTCATTTAGATGCTCATCATGGTCTTTTTTCTTTTCAACTCCTAGCTTGTTGTGATCTTTGACCTTTCACAACTTTTTTTGTTATTTTTTTAATATGACTTTTCCCATTCTTCTTTTGAACGCTTTTTCTTAATTCTGGGCTCTTTTTTTTTCTTTTTGCTCTCTTTTGTTGGGCATTGACCTTATTTATTTTTACCAGGTACACTGCTTTTTCATGCTCTTAACTCTTTTTGCACTTGCATTTCTAATTCTTTTGGCTTCTGACCATTTGAGCTCTAATCATGCCTTTTTATCTCTAATCAGTTTGAGGTGGATCACATGCTTTGCTCCAATGTGAGGACATGATCACTAATTTGGGTTTGGAAATGAATATTCAAGCTCAATTGGGCTTTGCAAAGGATAATGTGTTTGAGATATGGAAATGAAATGCTCTTCTTCCTTTCGGGATGTTGTGAGCTTCCACATGACTTCATCTGAAGTTATCATAAAAAGATTGATGCAAGTGTATGCAATAAATCTTTCTTGATCCTTTTCTCCATAAATATCAACTACGCACCTCCTAATTTGCCCCAATGTAGGATGGTTCTTAACAAGGTTGTTTTGAAAGATTTCTCCATTGTATAGGCTCAAATTTGGCTCGCAAGGGATAATCATGTGTTTGGGATAATGAAATAATTGCCTTTCATCATTTCAATCCATATAATCATTACGAATACCTCCTATCTCCTTCAAATGAGGTTTTTTTTCTCACTTTTGACACTCATTTTTCCATTCTACTCAAGTGTATAGAGGACGTGTTTGGGATATGATTTACCTGTCCTCATTTGAAAGTCTTTCGATTTTATTTCACCCAAACATTTTCTTTGAAATCTTTTATGACTTTTTGTCAAATCATCCTCTTTAGGGAACTCTAATATGCAATGCATGCTTAGAGAATACATGTTTTAAAGCTCTTTTTGTTTAAAATTCTTCGAAATGCTTATTGGAAAGATTTGTTTTGATTTCAAGATATTTTGTTTGGGGAAAAAACTCAATCCCTTTTAGAAAAATAAACTTTTGGAAACCTAAGTTTATGAGTTAGGGATACTTACCTGATATCCTTGTCAAGATTCCTGATCGGCTTGATGAGATCCCAGTAAAATTAAAACCTAGTGTTAATATAGGTCCTTGCATTATTCATTTCAAATTGAAACGATACAACCAACCTCTTGCTCATTTTGACTTGAGTATTTATGAAAGATTATCTATTTGATCTCTTGTTTTGATTTGCCCTACTTGGGGAATTGGACTCTTTTTGAAAGACGACACACTTTTCGACTTGATGAGGATCCTGCAAAATTAAGAATCAAGTGTTAGAATTCATTTGGACAATTCTTAATAACAATTGGAGCGATTACTGTCAACTCTCTTATGTGCTTCCATTTTGATTCTACTGGGGATTTACTTTTCGTTGCTTCCTTTCTTTGAGCTCCTTGGGGATGATAGAAAGGAAAAACATATTAAAGGATGATATCAAGGGAAGTAAATTGGAACGATACATTTCTTCACCTTTTATCAATTTCGTTGGGGATTTTGAGGATCTTTAATCATCCCAAACTTCTTTTTGGCTTCATTCTGCAAAATGAACAAACATGCACATGTGATGTATGATATGCATGATATACACATGTTTTAAGATGACCCAAATCTCTTTTTGAAATGTTCAATTTCATTTCATGAGTAGAATATCTTGATAGAATCGGCATTTATAGAATAAGCCAATTCTGTTCCATCCATATCTATAAGAATCAATGGTCCAGCATGCAGAACTTTCTTGACAACATATGGACCTTTGTAATTTGGAGTGAATTTCCCATATGGATCTGAATTATTAAGAATGACCTTCTTTACCACTAGATCTTCTATCTCAAAATGCCTCGGTTTAACTTTCCGCTTAAAGGATTTAGCAACTTTCCTTTGATAGGCTTTGTCATGCCCCGCACCCTATGAGCTTGCGGCATCTCGCTTGGTTGTTAAGTATGTGACTTTCCAGGACTAGTCGCCGACCTGATACAAACGAACTAAGAGTAACACATGTGAAAGCAACTTGAACACTCCATTCAACATTCATTTAAGCGGGATAGTAAAGAGACAAATGGAACATAACAATGAACCACTTTATAAACATAACGACACTTACAAGGATAACATATACAAGCCTTCCTAAAGGCCACAACCCAGACCACTCGTACTAAAAAAGGGATCAGGTGGTCGATTTGCTTCACTACTATACTCAAAAGAGGAGTCCTAAAAAGACAGGATTTCTCATGCTATCAAAAACCCCCACAGTTTTCTCGCGGTGACCCCGGCGAGGCTGGGTTAGACATCTCACTAAAAGAACATGATGGCAAAGTCCCCGGTTCAAAATCTGTCTCCATGGACACCGTCTCAGGTTTTGAAACCTCCGGTTCAGAATCTGGATTAGCAATAGCTCCATCAGGGAGAGTAATCTCCACGAGATCCCACTCTCCTAATCCATCGTCAGGGGGGATGTCAAACCCATGGAGAGGACTAAAGGTCTGATCTCCATCTCTCAAGAACCACGCTATATAGGTATGAGGTTTCCAAAACTTATCACCCTCGTCGACCCAAACTGTACTAGCATGCCTAATATACTCCCTATCATCACCTGCCGGGTACTCTGTCAACCAATGTTCCGTATCCATAAGTACCCCAAAACTTTACGGAGGATCAGTCATAGTCAAGGTCGAGGGTTTGAAAGGTTTAATTGCAACAAAGAGAATAAATCTCAATAAGTAAACTACCTAAACCCCGACTAGGGTAACACGTACCTCCGGAACACCCTAATCATGCAATCCTAACTAACATGGCAAATCAATAACAATAACCTTCCTTGGCACAACCGGCGTCCAACTCATAACAAATGTTCTAACACACACCTAACGATAACACCATATCATATGATCTCAAAATGCATAACAATCATGGCATGATATCAACATACATAACAACAGTAATAATCCAGACATGCTCAAATCATCCACACAATTCTCGATTATAAGGTGAAACCGCTTTGGCCCATCCTATACCGTGCCTCACGATTTCATCCCATAATCAAGCGTAATGCATCCACACGTGTCCTTCTGAACACAAAGCATTCCATAATACACATAACATTCGAAGTTGTCCAAATTATTAATGACATCTCGGGCCACACCGAACCCCCGCCGATCTTCTGGTCTAATCGGGCATCGCCCCGCTACTTCAGGAGCACAACATTGGGGATCGAACCCCCCCGGCAAGTCGAGTACTCAATGGCATTCCAATAAGGAGCATCGATATGGCCTCCATCGGGATCAGCAACATCTAGAACCCTCGCCTAGACGGCATCCAAACTCCCGCCGGCCATCGTCTAGAACTCGTCTTAGATGGAACTTATCATGGCCATGCATGCAAACAATCACTCATTGCCAATTTTCATCTTTATTAATTAGCTAATGCAGAGTGTTTATGACGCGCGTTTTCCTACGAACAAACATGTCATGAATCGCACTCATTTTTATAACAAATATCAATATATGATCGCGATTTGCTATGCTAAGTCAATAATAACTATAATTAACCACACAATCAGTATTGAGACCACACGATCATTCATTTAGTGTATGATCAACCATGAAACATCGATTTCAGCCACATGATCATCATTCAAGCCACGCGATCAAGCCAAAGTCAACTAATCAAGCATGATTAAACAAATCAACCACACGATTAAACTAATTAACCATATGATTGGCATTAAACAATTAATCAAACACACGATCGTCATTAGACACTTAATCGGCCACATAATCGACTAATTAACTATGTGATTATCAATCAAAGCCGCACGATCAACTTCAAATCTCTAATCTGCCATATGATCAAACTTTATCATACACTCATTTTGTGACATTTTGAAATCCAACTCACTTGGGATTTATGAAATGAGTAGTTATGGACGTGCTTGTAGTTAGATCTCGCCCGGAATTGATCACTTCGAGAATACTAACCGTTAGGAAAAGGATAATTAGAGATTTAAATTCGCGTGACTAAAGAACTCGATCGTGAACTGACTTTCGATAATGAAAATTGTCGAGGTGACATTTTAAGCCATTGTAGGCCGATCCAAGGATAGTTAGGGATTAGTTCGCCACTATCATATTAGTGGATCGTGGGTGATTCCACTGGACCGCGAAATGAATTGACGAATGACCATAAACCTATACTAAACGATCGTGCCCGTCAGATCTAGCGATCGATCCTCGCGATTAAGTGACCACCGAGGTCGTCACGACCCGAGTAAAATTATGCGTGGCATGATTCAATATCGGCCACGGATCAAATGCGCGAATTTCCCTAAAAGCTGCCCGTTAGTATGAGATATATGCAAGTTACGTTATTTAGAACTTAATCATTAATTAGAGACCGAGTTGAGAATTGAAAATTTAGAAAGTCACGACAGATTACTTGGACAATGTTGTCAATTGTTCGAGTAGCCTTGTATTTGCTCAAATCCTTCAGAAAAATTGAATTTCAGCGAGAAATGAAAAATGACCATTTACCCATGGAGATTTGTTAAGGCCAATGTAATTGGGGAAGGGTATTTTGATAATTTTGCCCTAGCCTTAGAATTAAAGATTTTTGGACAATTTTGCCCTTAGACTTTTTGAGAAATTCCCAAATTGCTTTTGGATATTTTGGAAAATATTCGATCCGGACTGTCGATCTCAAGATAAGATCGACTCTAGACCGTCGATTAGGATTGTGAGAGAGGGGCATGATGGTCAATTGACCTACCAATAATTGCCTTGAATTATTTAAAGCCCAAAATCCTCTCTCTCTCCTCACTCTCTCACTCTCTCGACTCAATTTCTCTCTCCCCTCTCCTCCCGACCGAACTAGCCGCCCTCCCCCTTGCTACACTGCCGCTCGCCGGCCACCGCCGCTCATCACCGAGCCACCCCTACCCTCACGCTGTCCCTCTCTTTCTCTCTCTCCCTCTCGGCGAACTCTCTCTCTCTCCTCCCGTGGTCGTGAGTGACCGCGGCCAAGGAAGCCGTCGCCGCCGCCCGTCGTCGCCAAGCCGCTTGCCACCACCGCGTGCCGCCGATCAACTTCTGCATGCCACTCTAGCTGAGCTAGTCTAGAGTTTGGGTAAGTCACGCTCTAAACTTTATTTAGGACTTCGGGTATCGACGAACGAATTAAGGCTAAATTGGATTAATTAGTGTTGGTTTAGGGGTTAATTGGGGCCGTTTAGGGGTTATGTTGGTATTCTAATTTGAGGAATGATATGGGCTAATTTGAGGATGAAATTGTGATGTTTCGGGGCTGAATTGATGCCGGAGTGAATGCTGGAAATTGGGAATTGTAGTGACGAGTATTTGGCTCGATTTAAGAGCAAATGGTGCTGGTTTGGTGCACGGTATGGTGGCTGGAATGTGATGTTCGTTATGGCTTGAATTGAGTGAGGAAATGCTGAAATTGTGCTTGTTATGTGGCTGTGATTGTGGGCTCGTTAGTGGCCTTGTGTGTTTGTTGGATCGTGTTTTGGTTGATTGAAATGTGAGTCGTTATGTGCACGCTTGGGCTGAATTGAATTAATTGTCAATTGGCCGTGTTGGATGCTTATTGAGCATGAGAAATGTATGTGAATTCGTGCGTGCACGGGCTGCGTGTGATTGGCCAATTTATTGGCAAGTGGGTGTTGAGCATGTGAACGAGCGAGAAATCGTATGTGGCACGGTATGTATGGTTACGGAAATCCTTGAGGTGGTATCATTATGCGGGTAATTGATCCGTCCTGAGGCGGTACGACTACACAGGACGATGCCCGGTATTACCGGAGGACGGCCAACTTGAGGTGGTACCATTATGCGGGTTGTGTCGTAGGTGGTGGGTGTTGAGCCTGAGGTGGTACCATTACGTGGGCAAGATACACGGCCTGAGGCGATACCATTACACGGGCCCTGAAGTGTTATTATGAGTTAGTCACAGTGAACCTGAGGCGGTACTACTACGCGGGTCACTGGCGAGTCGAGAATGAGTTAGTCGCAGTGAACTTGAGGCGGTACCACTATGCGGGTCACTGGCGATTTGAGAATGAGTTAGTCGCAGTGAATCTGAGGCGGTACCATTACGTGGGTCACTGGCGAGTTGTGTGGAAAGAATGTGATGAGGCTGGAACGAATGCATGAAATGTAATTAAAACATGCATGTGATTGGAAATGGTGTTGTAGTGATTAACGTGCAGGTTGCATGCTGGAAAGGCCCAGGTAAGCATAATTGTGTGCCTGCTATGTGATGGCTGTGTGTGGTTGTGGTTGTGTATGTCTGGAGGTACGTGATAGCCTAGGTGGGGTCTAGGGTGTGTGCTTATTGAGTTGTAATCTCATGATTATTTCAACCAACAATTTTAGAACCTCGGTCTGAGCAATGAATCTCCCACCGCCGCCACCTGAGCGTTTTGGAGTACCGATGCACACCGACCATAGTGTTGTAGAGTACCCTATAAACGACAATATGACCTAGGTTAAGCATACAACGGTAGTTTGGGTAGACATAGGACTACCCCTCTGGCAATCCCATACCTATACCGCTTGGTTCTTTCGAGACAAGGTAGATGAGTTTGGCCCCGTCCGTAGATTTGATGTCCCCTTTGATGGAGTCAGTGACTGGGACCTATCAGCCATACCTCTTCCCGACGGCGAGATGACGAGGCTAGAGACTAGTTTGGCACAGTCCAGTCTTCAACCTGTGCCTGCAGCACTTGAGCCCTCGGGGGCCGAGCATGAACCAGAGCTGGAAGAATCCTAGGCGAGGTACGATCCGATGGATATGGATCTCGAGGTGATCCCAGAGGAAGAACCTGAGGCAGAACTTGAAGAGGCACCGGAAGAAGAGCCTGAAGAGGAACTGGAGGACGTACCCGAGTATGAGCAATGGATTGACCCCGAGTTTGTGCCAGAGGACGAGTCTGATGAGGAGCCAGTCGAGGAGGAGCGGGTTGAGGTTCCAGCTGAGTCTGGTGATATCAACAACCCGATTGACCACAAGGTCGAGCTGGAGTCCTCAGAGGAGTAGACAATTAAAAGGGATTCAGATTCGAACAATGAGGAGTCAGATTCTGAGTGGATGTCAAGCAGAAGACGTAGGGGCTAGAGTAGGGGTTGGGAATAGGCTTTTTGAGGTGTTCCATTTTTGGGCGATAGGGTACCCAGGCTATCGATCATTTTGAATATCGGTGGTTTATAGTGTAGAAGTTCGGTGTGCTTGTGTATATGGTAGTTTGTAAATTGTGAATATTATATAAGTTTGGATGAGCAATGGAAGTGTTTAATCTCCCTTGTTTACCCCAGTTATATTTGTCCGGGTATTGATTGTGACTTTCGTTGATAGACAAATCTCTGATAAGTTCAATTGGGTAGGCGATTTTCCAGGACGTCGCATTATTCGACCAGAGAAGTGTGTTGCGTGCTCGATGGGGTTCGGGGCGTGACACATTTAATTTAAACCACCCGATCGAAATTAGCACATAATCAAGCCTTTTAAGCGATAATATTAACATTAACATATCAGGAACCAATGTGAGCCACATGATCAATGTCTGACTCACCTAAATCAACCATCACCACATGATTATTACTACCACAAGATTAACCCATGAATTTAATAAAATCAATCACTAATCAACATCATTTATCGAATTAAGTACAATTAGCAACATTAAACTTATGATCAAGTTTAAGCCACATGATCAACCTATCTTAACATCAAAATCGATCACACGATCATCAAATTCAGCCGCCAACAAAGGTTTCAAATCAGCACACTCAATAACCCCCAAATTAACCCCTAAATCTACTAAACAACCCCTAAACCCTATTCCATTAGTAACCTATCAACCTAATTAAGGTTTAGGGAGTTACTTGCCACTAATCTAAGCTAGAAACCAATCCTAAATAGAAAATTCCAATGAACGACAGTGGCCAAGCGGCGATCCGGCGAATGGCGGCTGATCCGGGCGTGAACAGCGGCTTGGGGGCGGCTCATGGCGGTCCATGGTGGCTTAAGGGTTGTCACGCTCCGAACCCCTACGAGCTCGCGACATCCCCTGCTCCAATCAAAATGATGCGACGTCCCAGGAACGTCGCCGACCCAACCCAAACATCAGAGCTACATGTGGAAGCGAATATAAAAACCCCCGGACTAAAATGATGACAATGGGATAAACTACCATAACAATCAAACAACAACATATTCATACAGCACCAAATATACAAACATTATATTACAGGCATAATTAATAATTAAACATCCACAGTCACCGATTTAACAAAAGATCAGGGGTCTGATTACCTTAACTTCATTATCGGCCTACTCAATCTACACAACCCCTAAAATGGCCTAGGGAAAAACCTAAGGGTCGCCCTTGTCCATTCTGCCCTTAATTCATCTGGCTCAATCATCCAGAAATCTCTTGGGCATCGCCTGGGAATCCATCAGGCACCATGAGCAGCTCTTCACACTTCAAAAAGAGGAGGTGGTTCCCTGGGTTTATGGCTGGGGGTCTGAAAGTGGCGTTTATACAACCGTGAGACGAATCTTAATAAGTGTGCAACCCCAAACCCCACGTAGGCACTCACGTACCGCCAGGCGAAAACACGCATAACACACAATCTATCAACCAAACTAACAATCACACGCGACCCTACCTGGCACCCCTCATGCACGCTCCTGCACGTTAGACCATAATATAGCCAATACACCACAACAATGAATCACAGTTGCACACATGCCTCGATTATAAAGCAAAACCTACTTAGACACGTCCCATATCGTGCCTAGCCGATTTTACTCCATAATCGAGCACCACAATACGCAATACCAACCACACTCGCACACAAACTCACACCACGCGTTAACTTTCACACTCCTCACTTGTCTTGCCAAAACCCACTCATTCTCATCCTTTCCACCACTACCGCGCCCGCGTAAAACGCATCAGGCCAACGGTCTTCTGACCACGTCAGGCATCGTCATCCCGTCGGGCCGGGCATCGTCACCTCGTCAGGGATGGAATCGTCTCGCGTAAACGAACACGCCTCAGGACGGAATCCTATATACACTTTCCTTCTACCGTGCCCGCGTAAAACGCATCAGGCCAACGGTCTTCTGACCACGTCAGGCATCGTCACCCCGTCTGGCCTGGTATCGTCACCTCGTCAGGGACGGCATCGTCCCGCGTAAACGTACACGCCTCAGGACGAACCTCATCCCGCGTAAACGTACATGCCTCAAGGTCTCACTTTTCAAATCAATCCTACATTCCCGTACCTTCGTTCCACTCAAACCACACTCACACATGGCCAACAATCGCATGGCCAAACACACACACACCTCACACACATACATAGCCACGCACCGATTCACATCTCACGTACACTTCACAAACACACGTTCTCGTCACACGAACACGCCACCAAATCATACACTCTTGACACGCAAGTACAATGCACAATCACACCCACACACCTCACGGTCACACACGTGGCACATGGCCAATCACACTCAATCCAAAACATATTTCAAACCAGCCCACGACCACAACTCGCACAACCACATATACAATTCGATTCAAGGCAATATCTCACCAATCAATTGCACAATTCAGCCGCAATCATTCTACACCATCTCAACCCTATCCGAGCCTATCAAACCACAAATTTCCAGTCACTAAATCAGTCCACAACCACCAATTATCCAGCCTTCAATTCAGCCCCAAAATAGCCCCTAAAATGCCTAAACCGAGTCCTAAACGAGCCTAGCAATACCCGAGGTCCTAGGTGTCGATTGGGAAAGTCACTTACACTCAAAGGTGAGACAAACAGGGTTGGGTGGTGGCCGGAACAGCAGCAGTAGTGGCGGCGTCGCCGGCGAATGCCATACGGACCCGTATGGACGCCATACGGACGGTGACGTATGGACTGCAGAAATGTCACGCCGGCAGCGGCTCGGCTGTTTGAGCTCGGGTCTGGCGGCGGCGAGCTCCGGCGTTCCTTTACCGAGAGAGAAAAACCAAGAGGGAGAGAGAGATTTCGGTGGAGAGGAGAGAGAGAAAATCTGGTAAAATATAATGGCTAAAGGGCGCCACGTGTCGCAAATCCGGGCCACTTGACCATTTTACCCTTAATCCAACGGTCTAGGTTTAACCCAATCCAATAATTGAGGGGCAAAAGCGTCCAAGGTCCAATAATTGAGCTAATATTTCAGACCTGATTATCCCAAAAAATATCCCAAAATTCGGAACCCAAAAATAGCCCAGGGGCAAAATGGTCATTTTTTCGGGTCTCGGGACGAAATTTCAATTTTTGCACATACGGGTTCCATATGTATGTGGCCAACATAATATGGCGTCGGAATCACGAAAATAGCTTCTTAAGCCCTCGAAAATCAACTGCAAAATCCTGAGAATAAAATAATATTATTTTTTTCTTCCGAGCCAAAATTTCAATTTTTGACCGTAACAACTCTAAATGTGCATGGCCACGCCAAAATGACATCGGTCTCGAAAAATAATCTCAAACGACCTCAAAAACCAATGTTGGCACCCACATGGGCAAAATCGTAATTTTTTCGGTCCCAAACCGAAATCCATTTTTTTTCGCAGAAATGGGTGGCCCTAAGGTTGGCAAAGCCAAAAATGTCATCGGCCACTCAAAATTGTCACTTTCAAAATTCTCGATTCCCGGGCCCGAATTCTAAGAAATGACTAGAATCGAACAATCGTGACTTTGGCTTATCTCTGGCTAATGGGTGGCTCATTGGGATTACGCGCTCTCGATCCATGACCGACACTAAGTCAAATCACGTTTAAGTTTACTCTACCCATGACGACCTCGATTGTCATATAATTGCGAGGGTCTGTCACTAGTTCCCTTCGGACACGATCAATCAAATAGACCGGTCTCGGTTGGCTCAAAATATTCCCTTGTCAATCCATATTGTCGAAGATCAACCCAGGTCGAGTTCTTTGATCGTGCGAACTCAATCCCGTAATAGCCTTACTCCTAAGGTTAGCATCCCGTGAATGCGTATTTCCGGGTGAGATCTCATTATAAGTGCATTGGCCAAAATTCATTTCTTAAATCCTGGGAAAAGGATCGAAAATTCAGACTGTTACAAGGGTGGTAGTGTGAGGGTGGTGGCGGGTGGTGGTGTGTTTCGGCCAAGGTGAGAGAGAATGAGAGAGAAAGAGTGTTCTTGGTTTAGAGAGAGAGAGAGCAAGAGAGAAAGTGAGGAGAGAGAGAAAGAGGGCTGAAACTTCAATCAAGATCAAAGGTTGAGATGTGTTCTTGATGTCCAAGCAAAGATCTAAAGGCTAGGATCAAGTCTTGCTCTCCAAGTTCCATCCAAAGGCCAAGATTAAATCTTGCAAAAAGGTTTCCAGAAGGGCATTAAGTAAATAACCAATAAAGCAAGGGTAATTATGTCCAAAGAGGGAATTTTGGCCATAAGGGGTACAAAGACCATTATACCCTTCCACTCAACAAAGAAACTCTAAAACACTTAGGGGTAAAATCGTCTTTTCTAATTTTCGAGCCAAATTTCACTTTTTTGAGAATTTCTAAGCAAACCAATAATCAAGTGAGCTTAACGCGGCAACATCCAATATAATAGTTTTGATATCCTTGAAAGTTCGATACCCAAGTTCAGATTCTATTGCATGGTCAAAATCGATCAAACGCCACTTTCGTATATCTCAAACTAACGGGGCGGCTTTTAGAGGTTACATGCATTCGACCCGTGATTGATTCAATATCAAGCCACGTTTAAGATTACTCGAGCCATGGTGACCTTGATTGTCATATAATTACAAGAGTCAATCACTAGTTGCGAATGACACAATCGCTAGAAATTGGTTTCAGAACGTTTGGAATGCATATAATAGTAAAATGGAATCACCTATGATCCGATTGTGTAACATTGTCAAATTGTTCTATAACCATTCTTGGATTGGTCTATAATGGCCCAAAATATCCCCTCGTTAATCCTTATGGTTGAAGTGTCAATCCAGGTTCGAGTTCTTAGGTCGTGCGTGCTCATTTCCTAGCTAGCCATTCCTCAATGATTAGTATTCTCATGATTGATCAATTCAGAGTGAGAATTAATTGAAAGTGCATTGATGATATTATCATTTCATAAATCCCGAAAATAGGTCGAATTTTAGAATGTCACAGGCTTGACCATGACATATAGCCCTCAATCCTTTCTCATCAATCATGTTGAGTTGTTCATATCTTTGTTGAATCCATTCAGCTTCTGAAAGCTTCAATTGAGATAAGATCCTTAATGAAGGAATTTCCACTTCAATAGGTAACACCTCTTCCATTCCATAAATCAATGAAAATGGAGTTGCCGCAGTTGATATTCGAATTGAAGTTCGATATGCCATTTGAGCATATAGTAACCTTTCATGCCAGTCATGATAGCTCTCAATTGTCTTAGATAATATCTTCTTAATGATTTTATTTGCTGCTTCCATTGCTCCATTCATTTGTGGACGATAAAGAGACGAGTTCAAATGTCGAATGTGGAAATGTTCAAGCAAATCATCCACAATCTTGTTGTTTAAATTCAAGCTGTTATCGGTAATGATTGCTTCTTGAACTCTATAACTAGCAATGATATCCTGCCTAATGAATCTTGCGACATTCTTGGCTGTAACATTAGCATATGAGCTTGCCTCGATCCACTTGGTAAAGTAATCAATTCCAATCAAGATAAAGCTATGTCTGTTTGAGGTCTTAAGGTTGATCGAACCAATCATATCGATGCCCCACATTGAAAACGGCCATGGATTAGACATTTGGTGTAACTCATTTGGAGGAGTGTTGATCCTATCTCCATAAACTTGGCATTGGTGACAATATCTCACATGTTAGACACAACCTGCTCCATTGTCATCCAATAGTATCCCAATCTCATGATCTTTCGGGTTAGGAGATGACCATTCATATGTGGACCACATTCACCCTCGTGGATCTCTTTCATGATTTGATCAGCTTCTTTAGCATCAATACACCTTAATAAGATTGAATTAAACGATCTCTTGTAAAGAGTTTGATCACTAAGAAAGAACTTTGTGGCTATCTTTTTGAAAAACTTTTTGTTAGTTGGTTGGTTTCCTTCAGGAAATTCTCCTATTTGGAGATATCTCTTGATATCATGGAACCATGGTTCATTATTAAATTCCACTTGAACTATCATGCAATATACTGGTTGCTCTAGAATTTTAATCCTTAATGGCTTTATATCTAAACCATCCTTTGATTGTAATAAAGATGACAATGTAGCCAGAGCAACTGCAAAGTGATTTCGAGCTCTTGGAAGATAGTCAAATGTGATCTCTTCAAATTCTTCCATTATTTCTTCAAAGTGTTTATAGTATGGCACTAACTTGAAATCTCGGGTTTGCTATTCACCAGTTGTTTGTAAAATGATAAGCATGGAATCTTCATATACTTGCAACCTCTTTACTTTCATCGAGAGGGCTAACTACAAGCTAAGTATGCAAGCTTCATATTTGGCAATATTGTTAGTGCAAGGAAATACTAGCTTGGCAGATACTGGATAATGTTGACCTTCTAGGGAAATCAACACTTCCCCAGTCCCTGATCCAGATAGATTGGTTACACCATCGAAATACATGGTCCGTTTATCATCTCCTATCATCAAGACACGATTGTCAAACACGTCCTCTTCAAGACTAGTAGACCCTTGCGAATTTTTTGCTAACATAACCACAATCGCTCTTCCTTTAACGGATTTTTGAGAGGAACTTCTGATGTCAAATTCTGATAATAATACTTGCCATTTAGCCAACTTTCTGACCAAGGAGGATTTCTCTAACAAGAACTTGATTGAGTCATTTTCGGTTACTAATAAGATTTGATGATGAAGAGTGTATTGCCTTAGCATATGTAACATCAAAATCAATACAACACATGTCTTCTCAACTGCTGGATAATTTATTTCAAATGTGGTAGACTTCTTGCTCAGGTAATAAAAGGCTTGTTCCTTACCATCATTTGGTCTTCTTTGGACAAGTACGGCCCTTAGCCACTCATGGTGAATCATCAAATATAAAATCAATGGAATCCTAAGAATTGGTAATACAAGGACTGGTGGGCATACTAGATATTCTTTGATCTTGTCAAAGGTTTATTGACACTATGCGTCCTATTTCACTTTAGCATTTTTCTTAAGCAACTTGAAGAATGGCTTAGCAGTTTCAGAAAGCTAGTAAATGAAACGGGCAATGTAATTCAATCTTCCTAATAGACTTCTTACTTCTTTCACAGTCGAGGGAGTCTTGAGATCATATATTGCCTTGATTTTCGAGGGATCAATTTCAATGCCCCCACTACTAACCACAAATCCCAACAATTTGTCGGACTTTATCCCAAATGCACATTTGTTGGGGTTTAATCTCAACTTGTATTTTCTAAATCTTCCAAATAATTTCTGGAGTATCACCACATGATCTTCCCCTTGTTTGGATTTGGCAATCATGTCATCTGCATATATTTTGATTTCTTTGTGCATCATATCATGGAATAAAGTTACGATTGCTCTTTGATATATGGCACCGGTATTCTTTAAACCAAAAGGCATCACTTTGTGACAAAATGTGCCCCATGGTGTAATGAAGGATGTTTTCGCCTTATTCTCTTTCTTCATGAGGATTTAATTATATCCGGAAACACTGTCCATGAATGAAAATGTTTCAACCCCAACAGTACTATCTACTAGAACGTCAATATGAGGTAGCGGGAAGTCATCCTTAGAACTTGCTTTATTTAGGTTGCGATAATCAGTGCAAACCCGCACCCGTTTATCTTTCTTCAATACAGAGACTATATTGGTAACCCATTTTGGATAAGGTACCACTTCAAAGAATCCAACCTTAAACAATTTCATTACTTCCTCTTCTATTTTCTTCGCCAATTTCAGTTTTGCTCGCCTAAGTTTTTTCTTCTTTGGAGGAATGCTCGGATCAATTGGTAGAGCATGTTCAACGATCTTTGGATCAATACCTGGCATGTCAGCATAAGACCATGCAAACACATCTTGATATTCTCTGAGTAATTCAGTGATTCTCTTTGTTGCAGCCGAAGAAAGGTTTTCTCCAATCTTAATTTCTTTGGGATTCTCATCATTACCTAAATTGATAGTAACTGTCTTCTCTAATGTAAGCGGCTTTGATTCTTCATGACGATCCATTCTTGCATAATTATTTGTACACATGAAAAGCTCACAAGCTCATAAATCAACACGCTTGGTTAAGAACATCAACATATCACACAAACTACCGCATCCAAGCATCATGCAACCATGAAAAAGAACAACGTAAAATAATTCACACAGGGTTCCTTTATTGCATAATTGAAATCCATCGGTGACGGTTTAGTCCCTCATATGATCATGCGGTAGCAAACAAGACTTCAGTTCTCATCTTTCATTTTTAGTTGATTCAAGAATGAACCCCGAAGGTGTGCAAAACACGTATACGAAATGACTTACTGTGGTTGAGTACAAATAGGTATGTCGGGCATAAATCAAGGGCCAAGACTTGAATCGCTACACTTTAGCACCGACTTAGACCAAACTTGACAGTGGAACGATATTCCTCAATATCGTCCAAGCCTAAGGGATGTCACGCCTCGAACCCTACGGCACACGACAATCCAACCGAGGTCGATTCAAGTGCGACGTCCTAGGATGCGTCGCTGACCCAAAACCTAAAACAAAGAGCAATGCACATGCGGAAGCAAATAAACACCCATACATATAAAAACAACATGACCCAGGGATAAAGATACTTAAATAAATACAACTTGCATTAATAACATGGATTTACATAGTCTATTCACAAAAATATACATGTAAATCAAAACGGGTCAGCGGCCACTAACATAAAAAAGGGTATGTGGCTCGGGCGGTCAACGTACTAAAACTAGAAAGGGCTCCTATCCAAAAAATGTCGCCCCAACCTAACTATGGTCAAGGGTAAGTCCTAAGGCAACCAATCCGGGTCGAATCCTGAGGACTTGGACGAGTCATCAGACGACTCAGACTCAGAATCCATCAAATTCGACTCGGACTCGGCTCCCACTAACTCCATCCCGGAATCATCCTTCGGCTCTAGCTCCTATTCCATGGGCTCTGGCTCCGACTCGATGTTGGACTCCCAGTCCATCGGCTCCTCTCCCTTGGACTCAGTATCCATCCCGATGATGATTGGCTGGGCCCCAGAATCCTCCTCGGGCGTGGCAGCAGGGCTTACTATCTCTCCATCAGCGGCTTGCGGATCCGACTGGCCTAAAGCATCGAACGGGACATCATAGGTCCTGAGGGGTCTGTGGTTACTGAACTGGTCTCGAAAACACCAAGCGAGATAAGTATGAGCCCGGAAATGTGGCCCGCCCTCGTTGACCCAAACTATATTGTAATACCAAACATAAGTCTCCCCGTTCCCTACGGGATACTCAGTCACTGATCGCTCTATGCGATACGGGATCCCAAAATGAAGCAGCGCATCTACCATCTTCAGGATCGAGGGTCTGAAAAGTGAGGTTTAAATAACAATGAGAATATATCTCAGCGAGTAGGCCAACTAAACCTAAACTAGGCTAACATGCATCTCCCGGATAAGTATCATCTAAACACACAATTGAGTAATTACACGACTTAGGCCCTCAGCCAAAATCTAACATATAATTGACCCTGCAGGTTAGGCACATAAGACTAACAATACTAGTACAGAACCCAACCATGACACATGCACAATATCACTTGGCCACAACGCATGTCACACACATACTCATGCTCATGCTCATGCTCATCGATGCACTTTTGCACACTTGCACACTTGCAATTTTTTATTTATTCACCGACCCACGTAAAACGCATCAGGTCCAACCTGCGTAAAACGCATCAGGTCCTTTACTCATCGATCGATCTCCGGCCTGCGTAAAACGCATCAGGCTCATGACACAACCCTTGTAAAACGCATCAGGTTGGCCATCTTCCGACAATCCGGGCATCATCTCTTGTAAAACACATCAAACAAGTTCAATACCCTGCGTAAAACGCATCAGGACTTTATGTGATCACACGTACACATACCACCGGTTATTATCTGAACCCCGCATAAAACGCATCAGTGCGATTAAGTGATCATATGCTCATGCCATTCGTGCACACTCACATAATGCACATGTTATGCCAATGCTTAATGTGCACAATCCATGGCCATAAAAATCACACTTGGGCATCCAAATTTTCACATTGAGCATTCAATTCAACTTACCCACATACTCAATTAATGCCACAACATGCTCAATGAGCCAATTAATTCGACACAGCCGCAATACATAATTGGCACCCGAATTCACGCGATTGAATCAATATAATTACGCATAATCATGGCCCGCCAAGCATCTCGATTCTCAGTCACATCAAGCACACAACATGGCATCACATAATCAATTCCAAATCATGCACAATTCAGCCACAACATAGGCAAATCAAGGCACACTTGACAACTCACAAACAAACCACATATTAGCCGAACAAGGTCCAATTAATCCCGTCATGATCAGCCCTTAAATAGTCCACTCTAGGCCACTAATCCACCTCCAAATCATCACATTAGACCATTACAATCACCACCAAATCAGCCAATACTCAGCCTACACATTACATCCATTTTAATCCACATAATTGTCCAAACCTACTCCTCAATGATCAGCCAAAAACCAGCTCATTCTAGGCCACCAAATCACATTTAAATCATCACACTAAACCACCAAAATAGCCACAAAGTCAGCCCTAATCAATGGTCACTTACTCAACCCCTAAAATACCCTAATTACCCCTAAAACTTGTCTAAAGTGCACATAATCCTAATTAGGATTTAGGGTTTGTACTAACAAGATTTCAAGCTTCAAAAGTGGCTGAACGGACACCGGCTCACGGCAGGACGAGCGGCGGCACCGAGGCTCTCACGGCGGTGGCGGCAAGTAGTCCGGCAGGCGGCGGTGATGTGCTCCGACAGGCGGCTCTCACGGCCATAGGGAGGAGGAGAATGGAGAGGGAGAGTGGCGAGAGAGTGGGGAGAGAGTGGTCGGTGATGGTGATGGTGAGAATGTGAGGGGGGGAGAGAGAGAGAAAGTTATAAGGAGAATGGGTGAGTGGGGTGGTTGAACTACCCAACCCAAAAATGACCATCTTGACCATAATTCAAAGGCTAGGATTAATCAAGGCTAAATATCTAGGGGCATTTTGGTCCACCCATTTTATCAATAATAGAGGCTGATTAGACCAAATTAAATCCCAAAATTCGGAATTAAGGCTTATGGGTCCAAGGGCAAATCAATAATTTTCCGCTCTCGGGCCAGATTTCCAATTTTTTACCATACCGATCCCAAATATCGTTGGCCACACTAATACGACGTCTTCCTTACAAAATAGTCGCGTACGTTTGCGAAATTCGACACCGAAGTCCGGCTTCAATTCCACGATCGATTTCGCTCAAATGCGATTTTAGTGTCTCTCACTAACGGACGGCTGTTTAGGGGTTACGCGTATCGACTTAGGATTACTCGAGTCGTGACGGTCTCGACTTCCAAGACAACGCGAGGATTTATCGCTAGTTCTGGGGGTCGCGATCGTTCAGATTAAGTTCAGGATTGTTCGCCACGCGTACTCTCGGTTGTGCAGAATTACCCGCAATCTGATCATACGTCGTTGGCCAAACCAAATCCGTCACCTTCCTTGGATCGGCCCACATTGACCCAAAATATTCCCTCGTCGATCCTCGAAATCAGACTCGATTCACGGTTGAGTTCTTGGATCCACATATCATTTTCCTAATTAGTCATTTCCTATTGGTCAGTATCCCGAGAATGATCAGTTCCGAGCGAGACTCACTAAAACGAAATGAGAAATATATATCCATTTCATTGATCACGAAAGTGGATCGAATTCAGGATGTTACAAGAGAGGCCCGATCTGACGTGCCTACGTTTCATGTTCAATGCCGATGGGAACCTTTTCTTTGATGCACAGGATGTGCTCGACACTCAACAAAATTAATCAAGAGCAAACCATACAATAACAAGCACAAACTTGTACAGGTGTACACATGAAAATTTTCACTTAAGAACAAGTACACAACCATTGAAAACAAAGTCATCTCAATAATAATAATGGTTACATGAATATGGCTAGCAAGAACTAACACCAACAAGAACAAAACCATTACAAGCAACAACTTCCCAAGCCTCGTTCCAACCATGTAACATACTATTCTATGCAAGTGTTAGGGAATTCAATCACCTATAACCACAAGAAAACATCTACGGGGTCGAACAAGGAAACAGCGGTTGGCGGCGGTGAATGGGCGAGAGAGAGAGAGAGAGAGAGAGGTGATCGGCATGAGGGTGAGGGAGAGAGAGGGAGATGTGAGAGTGAGAGATAAGAGAGGAAGAGGAGGTGGTGTGTGGTGAGGAAAAGAGGAGGGGTGCCTCTATTTATAGGTAAACCTTCTTCAACTTGTTCATCAAGTTAAAAGTCAAGACTTGCTCCTCAAGTTTTGACTCTCTAGAATCTTCCCGAAGCCTTATTCTTGCTTCTTACTTTCAAGACTCACTTTATGATAAATGATAGCCCTAATTCTTAGGGACACATAAGCTTGCATTAAATGGCTAGCTTCCAAGAGGAATTAATGCAACTTGATCTTCAAGACAACTTGTTCCTCAAGCCACAAAAATTGGTAATTGTGCCCTAAGTAGTTTAGGGACACCTAAGCCAAGGAAACCATTACTCTTATTAGAAAGCTCAGAATGTATAGATTTTTTCTTCATATGACATCAAATCGAAAATTTAACATTCTCATATAGAAAATGACGAATCTTTGCAATCTGGCAAAATCAAGTAGTTTTTGCATTGTTCTAGAAATCATACTTAACAATATAGTAAATGGATTCCGAAAATTCTAAAATATGAATATCATAAACAAGACCTTAACAAATATTTCCTATGAAGAACACGAAATCTGGATCTTTCTTTAAACACAACTTTTAGTAGCTCAAATATAGACTAAAAACAGTTCACTAGAATAGAATCCTTACTTCTCAAAGTAAGCTCTTTCTAGAATCTAAATCATCTCCAAAAATTCCCAAATTTATATATGTTATATAGAAAGAAATTCTCAACAACTTTTGTTAGGAGGTTTGTTCAAACTTAGCCCAGAAAAGTTCATAGAAAATCGAGAAAGTGTGAACATCATAGAAATACCCATTCCGGGAAATTTTATATCTTTCGAAAACTAGGCTTTCGTACAACTCATATCAAGTTCAAAATTTCTAAAATTAAAATATGTTAAACTTCAAGATATTTGGAACAACTTTGAAGGGGGAAATTTCTAGAAATTCGGTCTACAAAATTTCCCACAAAAATAACAAAATGAAGAGGTACAGAGAATCCAAATCTAGGTTTTCCAGAACAAGATCAAGAATTGAGTCCGAATGGAAAAATCACCAAATTTGATTCAACAAAACTCATACCCAGCAACTTGAATGGACATGCAACACCCATTTGAAACTCAAGAACACACATGCACTTCATTTCCAGGTTTGGTCATGCCCATTCATGCACAATAAACATCAAGAACTGCACATACAAGCCACCAAATTGCATCTACAACTTAAATCTAGCAAAATCAAGGGTGTAGGAAGATTGGAAGGCTTAGAAATGAGTCTCATCTCCTTGCTCACAGGTACAGGTAGGGTACGTGTTGCGTCCGAGACCGATTCTCTATCCCTTGGCAAACCGATACATAGCCATTTCTTGGGGATTGAAATTGAGAATGTTACAACTGATAAAGGAACAAGTTCATATTGATGGACCAGCTCAGACTCAAGAAAGTAAATCTCCCCCTACAACACATATGTTTGATGATAGACAAGATTTTGAAGATACCACAGATGAAGCTGACTTGGGTACAAAAATTTAGGGAGAGCTACAGAAAGACAAAGGGGTGCAAATAGAACAACCAGACTTTGCAGATTTACAGGGATAATCCTCACATGATGAGACCATTATTTCTCTGCTGCTAGAGATTAAAGAAAAACAGTCTGCATTGGATGAAGAAATTTAGAAACTGACGGCAAGTGTTGAAAACAAAATTCAGTATGTTCATCATCAGGCAGAACAGAACATGGCAGCTATCGAGAAATCATTCGGTCAATGCATGTCCAAGATTGATGAAACTGTGAAGAACTTGGAACATTTCCAACTTGTTCGAGTCCCCTACAAATCTTAGCTTGTTCTCCACTTCTCCTTTATTTCAAAATCTTCTATGTGTCAGCACTTACTATTCATTTTAACTTTATTTTTCGAACTAGATTGTTATGGATTGCTATTTGGATTGTTACAGATTGTTACAGAAGCAATCGCTTGTGTGAGAGAGACGATTTTCACGCTTAGCCCGGACATACTCTCTTCCTTTATGTGATACAAGATCATATCTTCATGTGTGTCCTTATTAACATGTATCAATGGGTGTTGTGGCATAGAAGAATGCATTACATTAAGACAACATACATTCCATGCTATCACATAATAACTAAAATCTTAATACGGGATTCCCCTCGCAAGATGCATATGCACACATTACTAGTATACATATATGCATATAGTCACTTCCTGAGTCTCATTGTCTCTTGACATAACCACATATCATCATACTTGGTAACAACAGATACTTTAGAAAGTCATGTGCATTTAAGATCCATATTTTATGGATACTGTGTAATCCAAGAATCCTAATGATTCTGTACCTACCAGAAATATTACTTTTTAAAAAATATATCGTGATTTGAACTTATATTAAATGTCGTAGTTGCTTGCTCAATGATGAACACCTCTGTTAGAATGCTGAATATTTTCTCAAAAAGGATATATTCATTTCCTCCAAGCATACTTATACATGCGAGGGAATATAAACCAAGCGATCGATCCTCGGGGTCACAATCTTTGTAGGAATTGGGAGATAACGTTGGCTTCAAAAAATAATTATCTAATTGAAAACAATTTTCTCAACATGTGTCATAAGAAATACTTTAAACATCGAAATACCAGCTGTCCCAAACTTTATACGTCGCAATTTTTTTTGGAATAGTGATTTCGTTTCATCATATAGCCTTTTTAATGCTCAAGAAACAACATGCTTATGATTTGTGAAAATCACATAAATAGATTTATGAGGCATGGACATTCTAAAACATATATTCCTTACCAAAAAAAAAGACATTCTAAAACATATATTTCTCCCACTCGAATCACAATTTTGATTGATAGCAACGAAACTTTAATCATGTGTTTATCATGAATGGTTTCTTAGTGGTTTATTTAACCACTAGGAATTGCTTATGCTAGGGACAATTGATGTTAAACATCCAGTGTTGATCTAATCGACTCCATGAGTAGTCATTACACATATGCACTCTCAAGGTCCTTTTAATCTCAGCCCATTAGCGAGCTTAAAAGAAAATGTAACTTACCACTCTTGTAAGTGGCCGTCCTAGCCTCTTTTTAATTCATAATTCTTCCAGCTGGACCAATGATTTGCGCGCTAGATGAATTTTATGTTCTTTTAGTAGCATTATTCAATCTCTTTCCCTCCCAATCATACTCGATCCATTTAGAGCGCCAAGCTCTGTATTTCTCTTCAGACCTAGAGGCAACCCCCATTCGAGTGCCTGTACGATTTTTCCAATCACCTGATATCACTATAAGCAACCCCACTCGAGTGCCAGCACGATATCATTCCTCTAGTCACAGCTCACTCATGCCTGCGTGGCCTTTACATAAAACACGTCTTGTAAGTTTGAGATTGCGCAAGACTAATCTTCTAGCCCAAGCAATGTGGGATCACAGACATATCTGAAAATCAATATTTAGATGAATGGTATATTTAGCAGACATTAGCTTAAATTTTCTGTTCATCCTTAAGGCTCCATTAGCTGAGTGAAATCCTCTATTCGCATCTAGTATTTTAAATTAAAAAATATCTCACATTGTGATCAAGTCACTTTTAACCAATCGGCTAGTTCAATGAATTAAGTTCCTTCCTAGACAGAATTAACTATTGTGAAATTTTCCGTTTGTTTTGCGGAAAATGAATTTACTAAAAATGATCGCTTCTATAGCCTATAAAAATGAATGAATGAAAAATATATTCATCGTTCATGAAAATGTTTAGACATAAATTATTATCACTAATGAAAAATATATTCATTAGTTAATTATTTCAAGTGATACAAACGATTATTTTTAAAAAAATATTTTTCAAATCATTCATTTTCAGTGAAACAAACGGAACGTAAGAGAATTCTTCTTTTCTTGGAGCAAAAATCTTATGTGTGCGTCCAATGAGGTAGGAGAGCACCGGAGAGGAGAGAGAGGAATTCCATTAAGGAAAGCGAAAGAGAGAGAGCCTTGTATCCGTTCCCTCCTGGGTTTCCAACTTTGGGCTTCACTTATTATTTCTATGGGCCTCATGAGTGAAGTCTGATCGGCCTGGGCTGCTGGGCTCAATTGAATTAACCCGGATTGCAAGGGCCAGGACTTAGGTGATGGGCCGAACTAGTTCAAATCGGGTCTCTCTCTTTTATTTTTTTTAATGTACTTGTATATTTCTTTATTTATTGTATCATATGTGTTTTTTGGTCTTCTTACTATTATTTTATTTTTATTTTTCTTACTGTTTTACGAAAATGGACATTCCATTTGCTGGCAAATATTCTAGTGCCAACACATGTGATTTGAGAGGCTCAAGTCTAATACGTTTAGGTATGAAATGGACTAAGCTCGAACTTGGTAATAATTGATTCGAGATGCTTCTCTAAACTTTATCAAACTTTTTTATGACGTGGTTGCTAGGACATCGCATGTTGCACTTGATGATGTGAGAAATGTAAACTAACCCATGCATTTAATCCGTCTGTCGGTGTCAAGGACTCGAAGTAGAATGATTTTTTTTCTCTCTAAGTATTGTGTTAATAGCTCGATTACATCACCATTCACTCAATTACATGCACGATTCGTGATTTATTAAGGCCTGGTTAGCTCTCAAAGAATTCTCAATTAAACCTCAACGTGGTTTATTTATAATTGACCAAATCCTTTGCTTTCCTGAAAAAATAAAACTCATTTCCATTTAAATAAAGAGTGAAAAAGAAAACATGGGTCGAACTCAGTTAGCAGATCCCAAGGATAGTCAAATGAGGAAAAGCAGGGGAACTTGCTTCGTGAGTTCGACCTTGACTCGGTAGAGTTCTTGCACTAATTTCACCAACGAAGGACCGTGAAATAGCCGAGTCAAGTCAACTTTTGATCGAGACAAGCCGAGGGAGGAGATTCACGTGTTCAGACCGCTTGTCGATAAACATTGGTTTTAGGTTTTATCTTTGGGATAAGCGCTACATCAGAGATCCAGCCATAACCTAATAAAAATTGCTAGGACAATGACATACTAACCACAACTCGATGATATCTAATCACCGATGAGTTTCATGAACAAGAAATAGCGTGGATTGCGATATCTCATTTTTTGTTTATAAAAGTAAGAATTTATATATCAAAAAAAATTTGTAGGTGGACCAAGTCATTAAGCACCACGAAACATATCACGTCACGCCTCAACCGTCCTTCTCAATGTATAGTATTTTTATATCTACACGTAATAATTAGAATCTGACATCTCCTATAATTCACTAAACAATGTCATCTACAGTAAGTAACTATGATAGAGTTATCATGATTTCTTATTCCTAGCTATCCAAACATGATCCAACTATGCATTAATTCCAAGCAAGTTTTGAAAGAAAGAGGATAACAACTTCCATTTCGAGCAACTGGACTTCCTTTGGAAGCTGAAACAGGAAAAAAGAAGTAGCCCCTAGACTTTTTAACAGCATTACAAAGTACACAGATAGGATCAAATATGCAACATTCGATCCTTGAAGGACAACCTTTTATGAATAATCACTCAAGAGAGTAAACTATGCTAGAGAATATTTGGACACAAACCAAATAATCTTGTGCAATGCAAAAAGTCATACAGCAGGTGAAAATCGAACTCAATTGCCTTAATTACTTCAACAGTAATTATTATCGGAATACTCTATTTAATTTGACAACAAGCTTTTTAAGATAATCAAGAAAATCTATTTGTCAAAATCGAAAGGAAATGAGTTGTACGAATGATTTTCGATTTTGATGGCCAAACAATCATATGCAAAAGAGCATTTTAGGGGAAATCCCTATTTGTCATTTATGTTGTCCATTTGAAGAAAGATCAATTCATCCATTTTCAGAGACGAGGATATCATGTAACTAATAATATACTATTAACGTCAATGTGCCCTAAGAGAAAATTATTGCCTAACAACGTTATTAGGCAAAATCAGCAGGGCATAAATGTTCTCCACCAGAAGCTTGGAAAATAAAACTCATTTCCATTTAAAAAAAAGTGAAAAAGAAAACATGGGTCGAACTCAGTTAGCAGATCCCAAGGATAGTCAAATGAGGAAAAGCAGAGGAACTTGCTTCGTGAGTTCGACCTTGACTCGGTAAAGTTCTTGCACTAATTTCACCAACGAATGACCGTGAAATAGCCAAGTCAAGTCAACTTTTGATCGAGACAAGCCGAGGGAGGAGATTCACGTGTTCAGACCGCTTGCCGATAAACATTGGTTTTAGGTTTTATCTTTGGGATAAGCGCTACATCAGAGATCCAGCCATAACCTAATAAAAATTGCTAGGACAATGACATACTAACCACAACTCGATGATATCTAATCACCGATGAGTTTCATGAACAAGAAATAGCGTGGATTGCGATATCTCATTTTTTGTTTATAAAAGTAAGAATTTATATATCAAAAAAAATTTGTAGGTGGACCAAGTCATTAAGCACCACGAAACATATCACGTCACGCCTCAACCGTCCTTCTCAATGTAGAGTATTTTTATATCTACACGTAATAATTAGAATCTGACATCTCCTATAATTCACTAAACAATGTCATCTACAGTAAGTAACTATGATAGAGTTATCATGATTTCTTATTCCTAGCTATCCAAACATGATCCAACTATGCATTAATTCCAAGCAAGTTTTGAAAGAAAGAGGATAACAACTTCCATTTCGAGCAACTGGACTTCCTTTGGAAGCTGAAACAGGAAAAAAGAAGTAGCCCCTAGACTTTTTAACAGCATTACAAAGTACACAGATAGGATCAAATATGCAACATTCGATCCTTGAAGGACAACCTTTTATGAATAATCACTCAAGAGAGTAAACTATGCTAGAGAATATTTGGACACAAACCAAATAATCTTGTGCAATGCAAAAAGTCATACAGCAGGTGAAAATCGAACTCAATTGCCTTAATTACTTCAACAGTAATTATTATCGGAATACTCTATTTAATTTGACAACAAGCTTTTTAAGATAATCAAGAAAATCTATTTGTCAAAATCGAAAGGAAATGAGTTGTACGAATGATTTTCGATTTTGATGGCCAAACAATCATATGCAAAAGAGTATTTTAGGGGAAATCCCTATTTGTCATTTATGTTGTCCATTTGAAGAAAGATCAATTCATCCATTTTCAGAGACGAGGATATCATGTAACTAATAATATACTATTAACGTCAATGTGCCCTAAGAGAAAATTATTGCCTAACAACGTTATTAGGCAAAATCAGCAGGGCATAAATGTTCTCCACCAGAAGCTTGGAAAATAAAACTCATTTCCATTTAAAAAAAAGTGAAAAAGAAAACATGGGTCGAACTCAGTTAGCAGATCCCAAGGATAGTCAAATGAGGAAAAGCAGAGGAACTTGCTTCGTGAGTTCGACCTTGACTCGGTAAAGTTCTTGCACTAATTTCACCAACGAATGACCGTGAAATAGCCAAGTCAAGTCAACTTTTGATCGAGACAAGCCGAGGGAGGAGATTCACGTGTTCAGACCGCTTGCCGATAAACATTGGTTTTAGGTTTTATCTTTGGGATAAGCGCTACATCAGAGATCCAGCCATAACCTAATAAAAATTGCTAGGACAATGACATACTAACCACAACTCGATGATATCTAATCACCGATGAGTTTCATGAACAAGAAATAGCGTGGATTGCGATATCTCATTTTTTGTTTATAAAAGTAAGAATTTATATATCAAAAAAAATTTGTAGGTGGACCAAGTCATTAAGCACCACGAAACATATCACGTCACGCCTCAACCGTCCTTCTCAATGTATAGTATTTTTATATCTACACGTAATAATTAGAATCTGACATCTCCTATAATTCACTAAACAATGTCATCTACAGTAAGTAACTATGATAGAGTTATCATGATTTCTTATTCCTAGCTATCCAAACATGATCCAACTATGCATTAATTCCAAGCAAGTTTTGAAAGAAAGAGGATAACAACTTCCATTTCGAGCAACTGGACTTCCTTTGGAAGCTGAAACAGGAAAAAGAAGTAGCCCCTAGACTTTTTAACAGCATTACAAAGTACACAGATAGGATCAAATATGCAACATTCGATCCTTGAAGGACAACCTTTTATGAATAATCACTCAAGAGAGTAAACTATGCTAGAGAATATTTGGACACAAACCAAATAATCTTGTGCAATGCAAAAAGTCATACAGCAGGTGAAAATCGAACTCAATTGCCTTAATTACTTCAACAGTAATTATTATCGGAATACTCTATTTAATTTGACAACAAGCTTTTTAAGATAATCAAGAAAATCTATTTGTCAAAATCGAAAGGAAATGAGTTGTACGAATGATTTTCGATTTTGATGGCCAAACAATCATATGCAAAAGAGTATTTTAGGGGAAATCCCTATTTGTCATTTATGTTGTCCATTTGAAGAAAGATCAATTCATCCATTTTCAGAGACGAGGATATCATGTAACTAATAATATACTATTAACGTCAATGTGCCCTAAGAGAAAATTATTGCCTAACAACGTTATTAGGCAAAATCAGCAGGGCATAAATGTTCTCCACCAGAAGCTTGGAAAATAAAACTCATTTCCATTTAAAAAAAAGTGAAAAAGAAAACATGGGTCGAACTCAGTTAGCAGATCCCAAGGATAGTCAAATGAGGAAAAGCAGAGGAACTTGCTTCGTGAGTTCGACCTTGACTCGGTAAAGTTCTTGCACTAATTTCACCAACGAATGACCGTGAAATAGCCAAGTCAAGTCAACTTTTGATCGAGACAAGCCGAGGGAGGAGATTCACGTGTTCAGACCGCTTGCCGATAAACATTGGTTTTAGGTTTTATCTTTGGGATAAGCGCTACATCAGAGATCCAGCCATAACCTAATAAAAATTGCTAGGACAATGACATACTAACCACAACTCGATGATATCTAATCACCGATGAGTTTCATGAACAAGAAATAGCGTGGATTGCGATATCTCATTTTTTGTTTATAAAAGTAAGAATTTATATATCAAAAAAAATTTGTAGGTGGACCAAGTCATTAAGCACCACGAAACATATCACGTCACGCCTCAACCGTCCTTCTCAATGTATAGTATTTTTATATCTACACGTAATAATTAGAATCTGACATCTCCTATAATTCACTAAACAATGTCATCTACAGTAAGTAACTATGATAGAGTTATCATGATTTCTTATTCCTAGCTATCCAAACATGATCCAACTATGCATTAATTCCAAGCAAGTTTTGAAAGAAAGAGGATAACAACTTCCATTTCGAGCAACTGGACTTCCTTTGGAAAGCTGAAACAGGAAAAAAGAAGTAGCTCCTAGACTTTTTAACAGCATTACAAAGTACACAGATAGGATCAAATATGCAACATTCGATCCTTGAAGGACAACCTTTTATGAATAATCACTCAAGAGAGTAAACTATGCCAGAGAATATTTGGACACAAACCAAATAATCTTGTGCAATGTGTGACATTCCGAAATTTCCGCCAATTGGATATTATTAAATAATTGAGTTTTATGAGGTGTGCTCGAAATAAATTTCTCGCCCGGAATTGATCATTCCTGGGAATGCTAACCATTAGGGAAAGGCTAATAGGGGAATTAAATTCGCGCGACTAAAGGAAATTCGATCGTGAATAGATTTCAACCATTAAATCGCGTAAGTGATATTTTGAACTACTGTTGGCCGATCCAAGGATAGTTAGGGGTCAATTGGCCACTGTCCTAGTAGTGGATCGCGAGTGATTCCGTTAGACTACGGAACGACTTGACGAATGATTCCGAAATTATACCGAACGATCGTACCCCTCGGATCAAGTGATTGATCTTCGCAAGTTTAATGACAATCGAGGTCATCACATACCGGATGGACTTGCACGTGACTCGATTCAGTATCAGTCATGAGTCGATTTCGCGAATGTCCCCAGCAAGCCGCCCGTTAGCTCGAGAAACGCTCGAGTTGCGTTTAATATAATTTAATTATTGAATTTTTGCCCAAATTGGACACCGAAAAATTAGGAAGTCACACCGGAACACTAGGACGACGTTGCACGTGAGACATGTGAATTTTTTGTGTGCTCAAATCCTTCGGAAAAATTCGATGTGGGCAAGAAACGAAGAATTGGACCATTTTACCCTTGGGAATTAATAAAGGGTTAGTTGTGTGAGAGAAGGGTATTTTGGTAAATTGCCAAAAAGTGGTCAAAATTGATATTTAAACCCTTGACCCCCCCTTTCTCTCTCTTCCCTCTCTTCTTTCTCCTTCCTTTCCCGTGAACTTCCCCCTCCTCCATGAGATTTTCCCCCTCCACCGTGTGCTCTCCTTCTCTCTCACCGCCGGTGCCGCCGCTCGTTGCCATCACACCGGGCCACCCTCAAGCCACCATTCACGCCACCATTCACGCCACCATCACCCCTCCCGCCATCCTTCTCTCTCTCTATTTCCCTCTTTCTCTCTTTTGGCCGTGAGGCCCTCGGCCACGCGCAAGTCACGCCGTCGCCGTCCAAGCCGATCGCCGCCACCCGGAAGTTGTACGTTGTCGCCGTGATCCCCGATTGAGGGCTGCCGCTTTCCGTTCTAGCCGCGAAAGTCTAGAACGCGGGTAAGTCGCGCTTAAACCTAATTTAGGATTTCGGGTATCGCGGATGATTTTGGACAAAATCAGTATGGAATTAGGTGCGGAATGGCATGAATAGGGAGTGGAAATTTTATGGCGGGCATCGGAAATTAATTCGGACAATATTTATTAGAAATTCAGAAAATTGGGGCTGCGAATTACTGTTCATATGCCTAGAAACACTGTTCAGATGCCTCGAAACACTGTTCACCAGCTGTAAATTACTGTTTACGGGGTTGTGAGGGTCCGATTGAGGTGCGAGTTGAATTTTTAGAACCTAGAAATTATGGCGAGAAAGTTTCATGAAGGCTCGGAATTAATCCGACGCCATTTAGTTGGAGAAAAATAGGAATTTACGTGTTGGATGTTTAGTTAATTATAAATAAATGGTGGTGAACAAATTGAGCTTGTTGTTGTGCAATTGGGTGATTATATGTGCTCGTTGGGTGTACTCGTGAGTTTGATTAAATTAATTAGTGGTGTTGCCATGTCCTATGATGAGTAAGCTTGAATTATGAGTTAAATAATGCGCACGTGGATTGTGGTAGCGGGTCAATTGATTGTGGTAATCGTGTGCTGAATATGTGCATGAGTAAGCTGAATGTGTGCATGAGTAAGAAAGAAAGGATGTGTGGCATGGCATGAAAGATTGTGGAAGGTTGTGCCGTCCTGAGACGTGTACGTTTACGCGGGACGATGCCCGGTATTACCGGAAGACTGCCAGTCTGAGGCGTGAACTTCTACGCGGATTGTGCAGTAGGTGGCAGATGTTGAGCCTGAGGCGTGTACGTTTACGCGGGCAAGAAACATGGCCTGAGGCGTGTACGTTTACGCGGGCCCGGAAGTGTTATGATTAGTGGTCGCAGTGTACCTGAGGCGTGTACGTTTACGCCGGTCACTGGCGAGTGATGTGGAAAGTGATCGGTGATCGCAGTGTACCTAAGGCGTGTACATTTACACGGGTCATTGGCGAGTGATGTGGAAAGTGATCGGTGGTCGCAGTGTACCTGAGGCATGTATGTTTACGCGGGTCACTGGCGAGTGATGTGGAAAGTGATGAGTGGTCGTAGTATACCTGAGGCGTGTACGTTTACGCGGGTCACTGGCGAGTGATGTGGAAAGTGATCGGTGGTCGCAGTGTACCTGAGGCGTGTACGTTTACGCGAGTCATTGGCGAGTGATGTGGAAAGTGATCGGTGGTCCCAGTGTACCTGAGGCGTGTACGTGTACGCGGGTCACTGGCGAGGAATGTAGATGGACTAGTGTGAGAATGGAAAGAGTGCATGACATAAAAATTGTGCATGCTTATGATTGTATTAAATTGCTTGCTATGTGATTATGTGGCTTGTGTGTATGTTTGTGTGTTTTGTGAAGTGAAATTGTCTGGAGGTACGTGATAGCCTAGGTTGAGTTTAGGGGTGTACTTACTCAGAAGTGTCTCACGGTTGTTTTCAACCAAACAATTTCAGAGCCCCCGCCTGAGCCATGATCATTTTGAGACCGACTCGGAGCCGTTGGGTGAACAGACAGCTGAGGAGGATTCATGTGATGATGTCGAGGATAGTGAGTCAGTGTGGACGCCTCTGAGAGGGCGTAGGGACTAGTTATTGGAACAGCAGACTCAGGAGCGAGCTGCCCCGATTGCTCAAGCGGCCGAGCCCATTGCTGTTGCTAATGATAATGAGAATAAGAATCATGGGCAAGTGGTTGCAAATAGACCCATGCACCAACTAATAGAGCAGTTTATTAAGTTGAAACCCCCTAAGTTTTCTGGGAAAGGAGATCCTGAGGCTGTACCTAGATGGGTCGAGGAACTTGAGAAGGCTTTTGAGGTGCTGGAGTGTAATGATCATGAGAAGGTGACCTTGGCAGTCTATCAGCTGCAGGAGAATGCGAATGATTGGTGGAAAGCCACCAAGGATAGAATTTTTCCCGAAGGTACTGCCAAAACTTGGGCTATTTTTACTGAGAGATTTTATGAGAAATACTTTTCAGCTAGTGCTAGAGAAAGAAAACTCGCGGAATTTATGAGACTCCGCCAGGGCCAGATGACAGTAGACCAATATGAGGCGGAATTCGCGAGATTATCTAAGTTTGCGCCAAGAATGGTGGAACATCCTGAGGATAAGGCGCGAAGATTTCTAGATGGATTGAGAGCTGACATTCGTAGCCAGTTGTTACTGGTAAATTTAAGGACGTATGAGCAGATATTTGATACAGCCCAAATTCTTGAGCGGGATCAGGTGGATAGAGCCACCGCATCTGGATCAAGATTTGTCCCGAGTTGGAATAATCGTAATCCCGGGAAAAGGCCGATGGTGGATAATAGGCGTTTTACTCCACCAAGAAAAAGGAATATTGGAAAGCCTATCCGGATTGGGAATGGTTCATGTAGAATTTGTGGAGGTCGTCATGGAAACGGGCCATGTCTAAACAGAAGTGGAGCATGTTTTGGATGCAGAGGGTTTGGGCATCACGTCAGGAATTGCCCAAGTCCCAGGCAGAGTAGATCGCCTGCATTGCCACCACCTCGAAATGGAGATCAGAATGGAGCGGTCCATACAGCGAACCCGAATAGGCCTCAAGCGCAAGGACGAGTGTATGCGATGGCCAGACGAGAGGCTGAGAACGCACCAGGGGTTGTCACAGGTACGATTTCTCTGTGCAACCATGCTGCGTATGCTTTATTTGATCCTGGAGCGTCGCATTCTTTTATATCGAAACAGTTTGTTGAGTTAGTTGGGATGGAACCGCAATTGCTTGATGTTATGCTATGTGTGACGACTCCCTTGAATGATAAGAGGTTGATTTCGCTGGGTTGTCCGAATTGTAAGATCATAATTGGAGATAGGGAGGAACTGATTAATCTAGCCGTCTTAGACATGTATGACTTTGATGTGATAGTAGGAATGGACTGGCTGTCTAAACAGAGAGCTGTTATGGATTGCAATAGCAGGGTGATCCAATTTAATCCAGTTGGACATCCGGAATTCAAATTTGTGGGAAGTCGAGGAGGATCCTCGATTCTATGGATTTCGTCATTGAAAATGACGAAGTTGTTGAATGAGGGGTGTCAAGGATTTTTAGCTACAATAGTAGACTCAACAGCTAAAGAGCTGAGACTTGAAGATATAGCGGTAGTGTGTGAATATCCCGATGTGTTTCCTCAAGAATTACCGGGATTTCCGCTAGAAAGAGAAGTAGAATTTGTGATCGAATTGGCACCGGGAACTGAGCCAATCTCGAAAGCACCCTATAGAATGTCGATGTCAGAGTTGAAGGAGTTAAAGGTGCAGATGCAAGAGCTGTTAGATAAGGGGTTTATTCGTCCCAGTGCGTCTCCGTGGGGAGCACCAGTGTTATTTGTCCGAAAGAAGGATGGATCATTAAGGTTGTGCATTGATTACCGGCAACTGAATTAGGTGACAGTTAAAAATAAATATCCCTTGCCGAGGATTGATGATTTATTTGATCAGTTACAAGGGGCTTCGATATTCTCAAAAATAGATTTGAGAACGGGATATTATCAGTTGAGAATTAGGAAGGAGGACATACCGAAGACGGCATTTAGGACGAGATATGGACATTTTGAATTTACAGTGATACCGTTCGGATTAACGAATGCCCCTGCTGCCTTTATGGATCTGATGAACCGGGTGTTTAAGGAATTCTTAGATCAGTTCGTGATTGTTTTTATTGATGATATATTGGTGTATTCAAAAAGTTCTGAGGAACATGAATTCCATTTGAGAAAGGTTTTGCAAACTTTAAGGGAGAACTTGTTGTATGCTAAGCTTAGCAAATGTGAATTCTGGCTCAGTCGAGTAACGTTTCTAGGACATGTGATTTCTGGAGAAGGGATTTTTGTGGATCCATCGAAAGTTGAAGCTGTGATGAAGTGGCCTAGACCAACGACGGTAACGGAAGTCCGGAGTTTTCCGTGTTTAGCGGGATATTATCGTCGTTCGTAGAAGGATTTTCATCAATAGCAATGCCATTGACGCAATTGTTGAAAAAGGAAATGAAGTTTGAGTGGACCGACAAGTGTGAAAGAAGTTTTCAGGAGTTGAAGCAGAGGCTGACGACGACACCAGTTTTGACGATTCCATCAGGACCGGGAGGGTATGAAATATATAGTGACGCGTCGTTGAAGGGATTAGGGTGTGTGTTGATGCAACATGGGCGAGTGGTAGCCTACGCATCCAGGCAGTTGAGGCCACATGAATTGAATTATCCGACGCATGACTTGGAATTAGCCGCAATAGTGTTCGCCCTGAAGATTTGGCGACATTATTTATGTGGAGAGAGATTCCAAATTTATACTGACCATCATAGTCTTAAGTATTTATTCTCGCAGAAAGAGTTGAATATGAGGCAAAGACGCTGGATGAAATTGTTAAAAGATTATGATTGTAATATTCTATATCACCCTGGAAAAGCAAATCGAGTAGCGGATGCGTTGAGCCGGAAGTCAAGTATCGCGTATTTGATGGTCAAAGAATGGACTCTGTTGGAGAAAGTGTGAGATTCAGAGTTCAAATTAGAAGTGAGTCAAGTCTCAAGCTTGTTAGCCACATTAAGGATTGAGCCAGAGATTCAGGTTAAAGTTAAAACTTTGCAGTCTACAGACCCAGAGATACAGAAGGTTATTGAGATGGACGTTATTAAGAGGAAACCGGATTTTCAGGTATCTGAGGAAGGTGTATTGAAATTTCGTGGAAGGTTATGTGTGCCAGACAATGCGGAAGTTAAGGAAGAAATTTTATCTGAAGCGCATCGTAGTCAGTACAGTATTCACCGAGGCAGTACTAAAATGTACAGGAATTTAAGGCAGTATTATTGGTGGAATGGTATGAAATCGGATATTGCTAAACACGTGGCTAAGTGCCTGACGTGTCAACAGGTGAAAGTGCAACATTGTAAGTCTGGAGGATTGTTGCGACCGTTGAAAATCCCAAAGTGGAAGTGGGAGCACATAACCATGGATTTTGTATCGGGATTGCCGAGAAGTCAAAGAGGTCATGACACCATTTGGGTGATTGTTGACAGATTAACTAAGTCGGCACACTTTTTGGCAGTGCGAAAGGATTTCGCGTTAGAACGGTATGCAGAATTGTACGTACAGCAGATAGTTCGTTTGCATGGGGTACCAGTGTCTATAACATCAGATCGTGATCCTAGGTTTACCGCCAATTTTTGGAAAAGTCTGTAGACGGCGTTAGGATCTAAATTGCAGTTCAGTACGGCTTATCATCCTCAGACAGATGGCCAATCTGAGAGGACGACTTAGACACTGGAGGATATGCTCAAGGCATGTATGCTGGATTTTCAGGGTAAATGGGAAGAGCAACTGCCCTTAGTGGAGTTTGCTTACAATAATAGTTTCCAGCAGAGCATTGGAATGGCGCCTTTTGAAGCGCTATATGGTAGGGCTTGTAGAACGCCCGTGTGTTGGGACGAAGTGGGAGAACGAGCTATAACAGGACCAGAATTGGTTGAGCAGTCAATTGAAGCGATTAAGATCATTCGTGAAAGGCTGAGGACCGCATAGAGCTGCCAAAAGAGTTATGCAGACAGAAGGCGAAGATCTCTGGAATTCCAAGTAGGGGATCACGTGTTTTTAAAAGTATCGCCCATGCGAGGATTATCCCGGTTTGGTAAGAAGGGCAAATTGAGTCCGAGGTACGTAGGACCCTTCGAAGTACTAGAAAGGATTGGGGACTTGGCGTATCGCCTTGCGTTACCTCCAAATTTATCGCAAGTGCACAACGTGTTTCACGTATCGATGTTAAGGAAGTACGAACCGGACCCTGCACACGTATTGAATTTCGAGGAAATAGAAATCGATGACAAAGTGTCATATGTTGAAAGACCGGTCAGAATTGAAGATCGAAAGGAGCGGATTTTGAGGAACAAGACAATCCCGATGGTTAAGGTTATCTGGGAGCACCATGGGACTGAGGGCGCAACCTGGGAAAGCGAAGAAATGATGCAACGTCAGTACCCCCAGTTGTTTGAGTAGCAGTAATGGTTGTAAATCTTAAGTAGTAGTGAGACTGTAAATTTCGAGGACGAAATTTCATAAGGGGGGAAGATTATGACATTCCGAAATTTCCACTAATTGGATATTATTAAATAATTGAGTTTTATGAGGTGTGCTCGAAGTAAATTTCTCGCCCGGAATTGATCATTCCTGGGAATGCTAACCATTAGGGAAAGGCTAATAGGGGAATTAAATTCGCGCGACTAAAGGAAATTCGATCGTGAATAGATTTCGACCATTAAATCGCGTAAGTGATATTTTGAGCTACTGTTGGCCGATCAAAGGATAGTTATGGGTCAATTCGCCACTGTCCTAGTAGTGGATCGCGGGTGATTCCGATGGACCACGGAACGACTTGACGAATGATTCTGAAATTATACCGAACGATCGTACCCTCGGATCAAGTGATTGATCTTTGCGATTTTAATGACAATCGAGGTCATCACGTACCGGATGGACTTGCACGTGACTCGATTCAGTATCAGTCATGAGTCGATTTCGCGAATTCCCCCAGCAAGTCGCCCGTTAGCTCGAGAAACGCTCGAGTTGCGTTTAATATAATTTAATTATTGAATTTTTGCCCAAATTGGACACCGAAAAGTTAGGAAGTTACGCCAGAATACTAGGACGACGTTGCACGTGAGACGTGTGAATTTTTGGTGCGCTCAAATCCTTCGGAAAAATTCGATTTGGGTAAGAAACGGAGAATTGGACCATTTTACCCTTAGGAATTAATAAAGGATTAGTTGTGTGAGAGAAGGGTATTTTGGTAAATTGCCAAAAAGTGGTCAAAATTGATATTTAAACCCTTGACCCCCCTTTCTCTCTCTTCCCTCTCTTCTTTCTCCTTCCTTTCCCGTGAACTTCCCCCTCCTCCATGAGATTTTCCCCCTCCACCGTGTGCTCTCCTTCTCTCTCACCGCCGGTGCCGCCGCTCGTTGCCACCACACCGGGCCACCCTCAAGCCACCATTCACGCCACCATCACCCCTCCCGCCATCCTTCTCTCTCTCTATTTCCCTCTTTCTCTCTTTTGGCCGTGAGGCCCTCGGCCACGCGCAAGCCACGCCGTCGCCGTCCAAGCCGATCACCGCCACCCGGAAGTTGTACGTTGTCGCCGTGATCCCCGATTGAGGGCCGCCGCTTTCCGTTCTAGCCGCGAAAGTCTACAACGCGGGTAAGTCGCGCCTAAACCTAATTTAGGATTTCGGGTATCGCGGATGATTTTGGATAAAATCAGTATGGAATTAGGTGCGGAATGGCATGAATAGGGAGTGGAAATTTTATGGCGGGCATCGGAAATTAATTCGGACAATATTTATTAGAAATTCAGAAAATTGGGGCTGCGAATTACTGTTCATATGCCTAGAAACACTGTTCAGATGCCTCGAAACACTGTTCATCAGCTGTAAATTACTGTTTACGGGGATGTGAGGGTCCGATTGAGGTGCGAGTTGAATTTTTGGAACCTAGAAATTATGGCGAGAAAGTTCCGTGAAGGCTCGGAATTAATCCGACGCCATTTAGTTGGAGAAAAATAGGAATTTACGTGTTGGATGTTTAGTTAATTATAAATAAATGGTGGTGAACAAATTGAGCTTGTTGTGGTGCAATTGGGTGATTATATATGCTCGTTGGGTGTACTCGTGAGTTTGATTAAATTAATTAGTGGTGTTGCCATGTCTTATGATGAGTAAGCTTGAATTATGAGTTAAATAATGCGCACGTGGATTGTGGGTAGCGGGTCAATTGATTGTGGTAATCGTGTGCTAAATATGTGCATGAGTAAGCTGAATGTGTGCATGAGTAAGAAAGAAAGGATGTGTGGCATGGCATGAAAGATTGTGGAAGGTTGTGCCGTCCTGAGGCGTGTACGTTTACGCGGGACGATGCCTGGTATTACCGGAAGACTGCCAGTATGAGGCGTGAACTTCTACGCGGATTGTGCAGTAGGTGGCAGATGTTGAGCCTGAGGCGTGTACGTTTACGCGGGCAAGAAGCATGGCCTGAGGCGTGTACGTTTACGTGGGCCCGGGAGTGTTGTGATTAGTGGTCGCAGTGTACCTGAGGCGTGTACGTTTACGCGGGTCACTGGCAAGTGATGTGAAAAGTGATCGGTGGTCGCAGTGTACCTGAGGCGTGTACGTTTACGCGGGTCACTAGCGAGTGATGTGGAAAGTGATCGGTGGTCGCAGTGTACCTGATGGTGCCCCTTGGACACATTCATCATGGGTGGACCGACGAAATATAACATCTCCTACTTGCACATGATAGGCTTGATAATACTCTATTAAGAACATAAGGCATTTAACATTCATCTACCTTAGAAACAATTCATACTGGCAAGAAAATCGTGCGACCAGTGAGTATACCTGCACTTGGGAGCTCTAATTATGCACCTATTAAGGACAACATAATGGCTACAATCCGAAAAAGAAATAAACAATTAATGTCTTATAGTGCCCTAGACAAATTTTGTTACATCAATCCAAGTATACCTATCCATTAAAGGCTGTATTTGACTTTTCTCAATAACACCATGTATTTACAATTATTTCTGAAGCCATTGAAGGTGAAATAATTGATCGACCGATAAACACATGTGATAGATGTAAAACAACAATAGTCTTCCTTCGCACTCATATTTCTCTCCATTTCAAAAAACCGCTTTCCTAGACACATCTCATAAAGCCATATCTATTCATGACCGCCGGTAACATGCTAAAGTAGCAACATTGATCTTCTACTTTGAGAACATAGTTAGAAGTAACATGAGGCACAAAGTAAGGTAAATTATAAATTACCTCAAGGACTCACATAGTGAATAAATAGGAATAATTGTACTCATCTCCCTTATTGGTCGAATAAAGCACATGTAGTATGAATTACATGTTATAATAGATTTCTCTTTCTATAAGAGCATATGTCATTTATTAAACATATCCACTATACTATACGGATCTTAGCCTAAACATGGTCACGTGCTCATCACGTGGCCCGAGTGCTATATCAGCTCACTTTTCATAGCGCCCAATTTAGTACTCACATCCAGCTACCTTCAGGCATACATGATTGTGGGACTATCATGTTCGGTCTTATCACATACAAATAACGGACCTCATCTTGATTTCAATCAAGGCGACATTAAATCGTTTTATGTATTAAACTGCTATTCCAACATTTACAGTACATATCGTCTCATCTCAACTCGATTACTATAGCGTTTGAGGTGATTGCTCGTGTGAGTGAGCCAATCATTGCTTGGTAACATACTTTTCAACAATATATGTGTGTTTGTGCTAGTCTTATAACATTGTACTAATTGATAAAACATCAATTTATTAACAAACAAGTACAACACATATACACACATAATACAGTGATCCTCAACAATATTACATATTACATTCTATGTAACCCTAGAGATATCCTGTAGGTCAAGAACATGTCTCTAGGAACAGCCTTTGTGAATGAATCAGCAACCATACTGTTGGTTGAAATATATTGCGGGACTACTTCCTTTTATGCTATTATTTTTCTAATGAAGTTATTCTTTATGTCAATGTGCTTCGTCCTACCATGGTACTTGGGATCTTTCACATAGGCAATGACTGTTTGACTATCGCAATATACTGTCACTGGTATTGGGATATCAGTGACAATGGCTAAATTTTACAATAAATGTTTCAGCCATATTGCTTCTTGCACTGTAGTAGAACATGCAATAAATTTTGCCTCTATCGTAGATAAAGCTGTACATGTCTATTTCTTGTTATTCCAAGAAATTGTACTATCATTAAGCAAGAACATATATCTAGACGTCAATTTAGGCTCATCTAGGCCTCCTCCCCAATTAGCATCAAAGTATCCTAATAAGCATAAATCACTCCCTTGATAGCAAAGTCAATAGTCCATAGTACCTTTTAAGTATCTCAGGATCCTCTTAACTGCTTTCCAGTATGCTTAATCAGGATTTGATTGATATCGGCTCACTAACCCTATAGCATGACATATGTCGAGTTGAGTACACATCATAGAATACGTCAAGCTTCCGACACCACTAGAGTAAGGAACAGTTACCATTTCTTTCTTTTCTTCTAAAGTCTTAGGACACATTTTAGTACTCAGGCCTTTGCCTTGCATGACAGAGGTATCAATGGGATTGCAGTGCTGCATATTGAAGCGTTTAAGAATCTTCATTATATAATACTCTTGTGACATAGCAAGGATTTTCTTTGATCTATCTCTTTCAATCTTAACTCCCAATATATATGCAGCTTCTCCCATGTCCTTCATTTCAAAATTAGAGGACAATCATTCTTTTATGATTATAACCAAACCCTTTTCATTCTCAGCCAACTGAATATTGTCTACATAAAGGGATAAAATCATAAATTTAACTTCAAATCATTTGATATACACACAATGATCCTCTTCAATCATCGTAAATCCAAAGGAAGTTATGGCTTGATGAAAATGAAAATACCACTGTCTAGATGATTGCGTAAGACCATATATTGAGCGATGAAGGTTGTAAACTTTACGCTCCTGACCTTTTGCAATGAAACCTATCGGTTACTTCATATAGATTTCTTCATCTTGTTCTCCATTGAGAAATGCTATCTTTACATCCATTTGATGTAATTCTAGGTCCAAATGTGCAACAATGGCTAGGATAAAGCGTATAGAGGCAAACCTTACAACTGGTGAAAAAGTTTCCTCATAGTCTACACCCTCTTGTTAAGTATAGACTTTCGCCACAAGGCGAGCCTTATACTTTTCAATGGATCCATCCGCCGTTCACTTAATCTTGAAAACCCATTTGTTTCTAATAGCCTTACGATCGGATGGCAGATCAACCAAGTCCTAGATGTGGTTTGTCCTCATAGATTATATTTCTTCTTCCAAAGCCTTTCTCCATTCTTTCTTGTCAGGAGATGAGAGAGCCTTTTGAACTATTTTAGGCTTCGTATTGTCTTGAGGTGCAATCATAAATGCTTCCCTTTCAATCTCAAATCGACGACGGAGAATACTTTTACCATTATTTTTACGCAATTGAATTTCTTGAGAATTTAGTTCGCCAGGCGATGCTACACTCCTACTAGGTCTTGTATGTTAAGGTAAATTTGTACTTCTCCCAATAACATTGATGGGTGTGTTATGGGGATCTTCCATCTTATATAATTAGAAGTCCTTATCGATCTCACCTCTACTTGGAAAATCGTTCTCCAAGATTGTGACATCTCGTGACTCCATTTTAGTCACACTTCCATCAGCTTGTTCACCTATAAACACGTACCCTTTGGAGTATTCAAAGTGTCTAATAAAGATACATTTCTTCCCTCGAGGGCCTAATTGGCCATATTTATGGGAAGAATCATGAACATATGCTGTACACTTCCAAGGTCGTAGATTACTTAAGTTTAGTTTCATACCGGTCCACAATTCATAAGGGGTGGGAGCAACTGACTTAGAGGGCATACGATTAAGTATATAGGCAGCAGTTACTAACGCATCTCTCCAATATGAGACAGGTAGATTTGCATGTGCCATCATAAACCTAACCATTTTTAATAGGGTTCTATTCCTTCTTTCTGCAACGCCATTTTTTTGCAGAGTACCAGGAATAGTCAATTGTCTTACAATTCCCTTTTCATCACAAAGAGCCTTGATTTGCTCAGATAGGTACTCATGTCTACGATATGTTCTCAATGCCTTTATTGTTTTATTTAACTAATTCTCTGCTAAAACTATAAACCGTCTAAATCAATCCAATACTTCGGACTTATGGGAGATCAAAAAAACATAACCGAAACGTGTGAAGTTATCTATAAAAGTGATGAACTATGAGGCTCCATGCCTTGCCCTCCCATTTAATGGACCACAAATGTCAGAATGTATGAGTTGCAATGGAAGTTCAGCTTTAGTTCCTTTACCAAATGATTTTCTAGTTATTTTTCCCGCTAGACAATGTTCACATATGAGTAGTTCAACATTAGCGAGTGACCCAAAAAGGCCTTCTCCTTCTAATCATTTCATTCTTTGTAACCCAATGTGACCCAGTCTAGCATGCCAAGTACTTGCATCAATCTCCACATTACTAGAAGATGCAATTAAAGAAAAACAACCATTAACATTAACTTTGTACACATCATAGTCAATGTCTAACACCATAAAACCATTCAATACATGATCAGAACAGTAATAAATTGTTCCAAACAAAATATTAACACAATCATCATGAAAATTCAATACATAACCTAAGCCAAGAAGAACAACTACAGAGACCAAGTTTTGCCGAATATCTGGAGCGTAGAGGACATCATGTAGGAATAGGTTTCGACTACCACAAAATGTTAATTTATATGTGCCGATACCCTTCACTCAACTCTTGAGTTATTTCCAAAATATATCCATCTTCTTCCGAGCTACATCCAACGATATTCCACAAATGCTCATTGGTCTCTAACTACGTGGTCTGTTGCTCCTAAGTTTTTTTCGGCTCAGTGCATTCACGAGCGAAGTGGCCCAGTTTACCACAATTGTAGCATTTTATCTTGGACCTTTCTTTCTTCCCGCCACGCTTTTTGCGTCGGAAGGTCTTGATTGTCTTGGGTGTCTGATCAGTCTCTTTTCCTTTGCTGTTGAATTTATGATTTCTCTTGCACTTAAAGCCCGAAGCTTTGTTTGAACCTAATTTAGCAACATAGGCATGGGTATAGGATTTTGCTGCCTCTAGGCACTCATCTTCCAATTCCAAATGATGCACAATATCATTAAAAGTGACGATATTCTCATTGTGCGTCATATTGATTTTCATATGTTCCCAACTGTCATGAAGAGACATTATAATAGCCCGAACTTGCTGTTTATCAGCTAGGGTATGACTTGCTGACTTCAGCTCACGTATCATATTTGATACTCTCGAAAATTATGCCTCATCGTTAGATTTGAGCGTTTCTGGTATGTGTCAAATTTGATGGTGAGCCTCTTCAACTTAGTGGCAGACGTACCCCTACACTTATCTTTTAAGGCAACCCACATTGCTTGAGCATTGTCATAACTTTCAAACTCACACATGAGATCATCTTGCATACAACTTAGCAACGTGATGGAGCAATGCTATTTTTCTTTTTCCAAACTTGATAAGTTTCTTGATCTCTTCTGTGTTGAGCAGAAGTTCCATGCTTATATTCATCCATGGTATAGTTGAGGGTTTCGGAAACCTCTTGCTCATCAAGGATATACTGAACTTTTCGGTGTCAAATATCATAATTGTCACCGTTAAGCTTTTCACCATTGTTGAGGTCAGCCACAATGGTCTTGGATGCCGAAGCCATAATCAATTTCTACTACACATTGACATAATAAATACAGAATCAATACTTGCACATTTTTCATATAAACACATATTTTAATTTGCAACAAAGACAAACTAAATTGATAATAATTCAACAAAAGATGTCGAAACGAAAGTTCACTATGTTCCCAATCAGCTTCGACATACAATTGTTCTATTATCATTAGCTTGTTTAATTTGTGCAAATTTTAAGTTATGGGTAAGAACTCCTTTGAATTCTACCATCCTATAAACTCCCGCTACAAAAGATGATTACGTGACCTCATGTAATGATCACCAACTTACAAATACTTCATTACATCAAATATAATCATATGCAAAATTCAAGACATAATGAAAAAATAATGATCTCCAGCCATTGTTCAAGTTAGCTCGAAACTGAAATTGCAAGCACGTTAAGCCTTATAAACACGCTATCAATGAAACATGCTCTACACAATCTATATGTGGTCATTTACATGTAAGCCAGCTTCTATATTTCTAAAATCATAGGAAAATACAAATAAAAATGCATTAATACCCCAAAAAATACGAGTATTTAGGGTTCTGTACGCATTTTTATACCTTTAGAAGCTTCAAACATATATAAAAAAAATTATATCACAATGTAGATAATTTCAATATGAACACAACAATACCAATCACGCTCCAATTAGAGTATCCACATGCCCACACGTGCCGCCTGAGTGCGCGGCGTGTGTAGTTCATGCTTCCGGTCTCCAAACCGATTCTTCACTCGGTTTGACCGGTCAAACCAATTCAACCGTTGACCGGTCCAATCGGTTGACTATTGACTGATCAACGGGTCGGGTCGGTAATTGGGTCGAGTTATCAGGTCGGGTTGTCCTGGACAGCTCAGGTCGTCGGCCGGGTCGGTTCGCCGATCGGCCGGTTGCCGGAGGGTTGGTTCGTTGGCGAGATGACGCCATCAATGATGTCAGCGTGTTGGTTACCGGCAGTTTTGCTAATGTCATTGATGACGTCATCAAGTGCTGGGCCGACGCACGTATGGTGCTTATGAGCTGGCAGCGCCAACGTGTGGAGCCCACGCGCGTTGGCTTCTGGCTATGCGTGTGGCGGGTCCGGCGTCCTCCAGCGGCGTGCCACCCACCGTTTTGATCGTCTTGATGAGTACTTTCACCCTGCTTGATGAAACATGTTTTTCTCTATAAAAATATTTCGAAAAACGATCAGAACAGAACCAACGTTTATCCTCCAAACCCGTTCTTCGCGTTTGATTTCGTTTTTGACGATTCATGTTGCAATTTCCAAGCAATGAACATCCAGACAATATGAAGTTCATCTTCTCGATTCTCATATCAAATAACAAGCGAAAAAATTCGACAGAAAAACAAGACAAAGATCATAACCTGGCTCTAATACCAATGTTAGAAGTAAGTGTTGGGATAATCGACTAATTTGTTCGATGCACGACAAAATTTTTTTTTCAGGATCGTTCATTGAATCACCTGCGAACGATGGACAAATCGACTTCACGTTGGTCCGAATACAATCATAAGGAAAGTATTCTCATTCCACAACGTTAATGCTGACTGTCTTTTCAAAATAGATACGGAATCCTTATTCGTCGTTCTTTGATGAAGAGAGGAGAGATTGAGAGAGAGAGAGATTATTTTCCAGAACTTATCTCTTATTAGATTTTTATTCTGAGGAAGTTACCTTAACTTCCCTTAATAAACTCCCCTCGCACCTCTTCAAAAGGTGTCTTTCAGACACACTCATAATTAGAGCAAATGGTGCCCCTTGGACACACTCATCATGAGTAGACCAACGAAATATAACAATTCATATTAACTAAACCCGTTTTTGTTTTTTCCTCTTAATTTGGAGAGTCAAGAGTCTTTCCCTTTCTGCACTCCAACTTGACTTGAACCCGCTGATATTTACATTTCCTGGTCAACAATATATATTTTCATTTGTTCCGCGTTCAACAAGCTACTGATGTTCATATTTGAGCTAATAATCAATCCAAAAACCAATGAGAATTTTCCACGGTGAGGAAGTATTTCTCATCGTCTTTGGATGATCTCCTGCAAGCTTTCTTTCCTCCTATCGTAGTTGTTCCTCCAATTCTAGATCGAGTAACTCATCAGAGACCATGCAACATGCACGGATGACGAGAGTTCGTTTGTATAACTCGAAAGTTGAAAAAGAAAAAGGAAAATTGGTGGCTGCAAATGACATATGCGGTGATATATATGGCAAAGAATTATCCAAAAAGCATAGACAAATAAATATGGTAATGCATTCATTGACGCACACGTTCATAAACATGTTGACACTTGGGTTAGTCTTGCGTTGTCCTAAACGTTTGCATCGATGAATTCTTATCATATTTTACTTGCTGTTCTAATTAAAACACCTAATAGCTTTATTTCTCAAACTCACGGTTATGGATATTTTCTTGATTAGTTTCACAACATATGTAGCACGCATTATGAGTTACGACTCAAAGCATATAGACTGAGTTCACTATCTTTCACTTGTTAGAATAAATATAGCAGAAAGACCAAAGATTCCGATTATTCATGTATAAACAATAATCATGCATAATCTGAATCGAGTGCAGAAATGTGAAGAATTCTGTACTAACCTAACCTCCAGCCATTGATGAAGTCGTAAACCTGATACGTAGAGCCTTGAACAATTGTGAATAGATAGTTCTAGCCAATTGCCCTCTCAACGTCGATGGTGTGTTTTCTAATATCTAAGATTAGATAATTAGCTCTGGAGAGGGTTTGATTAAATGACCTATTTATATCCCTAAACATATCCTTATAGATAACTTCTTCCATCAAGATAGTTATCTTAATATTTGGTGATCACCATAGTCATCATGCACATTAATGCACTCAATAAAACATCGATAGAATTAATTAATGTGGGCAATAATAACCTAAATGTGGGATCAAATTATTTATATAATAATTGTAGCATTCTCGCACTTGATCCCAACATTTCATCAAACGAAATATTGAACCAAAACACAAAAACTTCATGCTGAAAATAAACACATGAATTATGTCGATAAGTCCTCTTAGAACGAGTATTATTTTTTAGGTATCACAATACGTCTTATCTGCCCATATGTGATAACTTAATGAATAAATCTTATGGTTATTATAGGTAAAAAACAATTGTCATTCTCAAAATAACCGACTGTGTACACCAAAATTGAGAATAACATCACAAATAAGTAAGTTTTTTACAAATTCGTCCATACGAAGAAATTTTACATGATATGACCAATTCCCATCCTAAACACATGATCTTTATAACTCATTGGTGGGATGCTTTTAGTTAAAGGATCGGCTAACATTAATTCAGTGCTAACTTGTTCAATGACTACTTTGTTCTCTTTAACATGTTTTATTATGGCTAAATACTTAATGTCAATGTGCTTCGTTGGACTACCACTTTTGTTGTTTTTAGCCATGAAAACTGCAGCTGAATTGTCATAAAATATCTTTAATGGATTAGCAATGTAATCCACAACTTGAAGCCCTGATATGAAACTCTTCATCCACACACCATGTGAGGTAGCCTTAAAACAGGAAATGAACTCAGCCTCCATAGTGGAAGCGACAATCAAGTCGGTTTATACATAATCATGTAACCTTTTGTATCTTGAAAGTACCTCATCACCTTCTTTGTAGTTCTCCGGTGGTCCATACCTGGATTACTCTGATATCTTCCCAACATTCTCATAGCATACATCAAGCTTTCGATAGCAAAAGCATATGGGATATTTCTCATTTATTCCCTTTCTAGATCGTGCTTTTGGTGTTGGTTCAAATTGAACTTGTCACCCTTCACTATAGGTGCTATACTTAGTGAACAATCTTTCATCCAAAACTCTCTAAGACTTTATTGATACAGCTTTCTTGAGATAGTCTTAAAATGCCTCGAGGTCTATCCTTGTGGATCTTGATATCAATGACATAAGATGCCCCACCCATATCTTTCATGTCAGAACTCTTAGAGATAAATTATTTCTCTTCATGTAGCAACCTCTTATCATTAGCTGCAAGTAAAATGTCATCCACATATAGTACAAGAAAACAAATTTTGCTCCCACTAACCTTCTGGTATATACATTGATCCATAACATTCTCAACAAAACTGAATGAAGAGATAACATCATGGTACCTTATGTACCATTGATGGAATACTTGTTTCAAGCCATACATAGATTTCTTAAGCTTGCACACCAAATGCTCACTATTACTAGAGGAGAACCCTTATGGTTGTTTCATATATACCTCCTCCTCCAGTTCTCCATTGAGGAACACCATTTTTGCATCTATTTGATGCAATTCCATGTCAAAATGGGCAACCAGTGTCAAAACAATACGAAAAGAATCTTTGTTAGATATAGGAAAAAAGGTTTCCGTGTAATCGATTCCTTCTCTTTGAGTAAATCCTTTGGCAATGAGTATAGCTTTATATCTCTCATTATTGTCCAATGAGTCGTTAGTTTTGAAAACCCATTTACAACAAATGGGCTTCACACCATTAGGCAACTCAACCAAATCTCAGACTTCATTAGATGCCATAGAATTCATCTCTTCTTTCATGGCATTGTACCACAAATTGGATTTATCACAACTCATGACCTGTAAAAATGTTTCAGGATCATTCTCAGCTCCAACATTATAGTCATATTCTTGTAGATACACAATATAATCACTAGGAATTGCTGATGTTTTCATTCTAGTAGATATTCTAAATGTTGCATCAACACTCTCCCCAAGAGTATGTTGCTCAACTGGTTGCTCAACAGTTTCTAGTAATTGCTGAGCAATTGGATCTACCAAATCAATATCAACAGGCTATGGAACTTCAATGATTGGTTGTTCAACAACCGGTTGAATTAGAGGGGTGTTATGAACAACAACCAATCTAACACTTGAGGTGGAAGGTTGGTATTTAAATGATCTTTCTCAGGAACAAGGTCCTTCAATTGATCGCTCCCATTGATCAAGTCATTTTCAAGAAATAGCGTTTCTTGATTCCACAATCCTAGTGTTGTGAGATGGACAATAAATATGTATCCCTTGGACCTTTCGGCATATCCAATGAAATACCCACTTATAGCCCTTGGGTCTAACTTCTTGTCTTGTGGATTGCAAATTCTCACTTTATACGAGCATCCCTAAATGTATACATGTTGCAAACTTGGTTTCCAATCTTTGAATAACTCAAAAGGCGTCTTTGGAACAGCCTTGGTCGGAACTCGGTTTAATATGTACGCTGCCATTTTAAGAGCTTTAGTCCACAAGGAAGTTTGGAGTTACTAAGCATACTCCGCACCATGTCCAATAAAGTTGGCTTTCTTCTTTTTGCTACACCATTTTGGTCCGAAGAGCCAGGCATGGTGTATTGAGCTATTATTCCATGCTCTTCAAGAAACTTCGCATATGGACCAAGTGTTTATCTTTCTTCAGTGTATCTACCATAATATTCACATCCTCTATTTGATCTCATGATCTTAATTTACTTGCTGCATTGTTTGTCTACTTTGGTTTTAAATAACTTAAAGGCATCTAAAGCTTCATACTTAATATTAAGCAAGTAGAGATACATGCAACGTGAGTAATCATCTATGAAGGAGATGAAGTACTTCTAACCATACGAGCCCATATCTGGACTACAACTGTCTATATGTATGATTTATAATAGTTCAGTTCTCCTCTTGGAACCTTTTCTTTTGTCTTGTTGGTCTACTTTCTCTTTATGCAGTCCACGCAAGTGTGATAATCAGTAAAATCAAAAGTACTGAGTATTCCATCATTTACAAATTGCTTAATTTATGGATATGTCCCAATCTCTGGTGCCACAACATAAAGGAATCTTCATTCACAACACATCATTTTATACCAACACTATCATGAACATGTATCGCATTATAAAAGGCATTGCCTTGTAAATTAATTTGAAATATACCATCAGACAAAATACCACTCCCAACAATTTCAGATTTAAACAATAAACTGAAGATTGAATATGAAAAGTTAAAGGAATAACCTAATGGTGCAAGTCTTGAAACTGAAATTAAGTTTCTAGAGAAACTAGGAACATAAAAGGTCATTTCCAAGTTCAAACACAAATCAACTTTTGAGAACTAATCTATATGTCCCAATAGCTTCCACATACAAACACATTTTGTTCTCAGAATAGATGTATTGTTCACTTCTCACTGGTTTCCGATGGTTTTGAAAACTCTACAAGGAATTCGAAATATGGATTGTAGATCCATAATCAATCCGCCAAATGTTATGACTCACATCAACCATATTAGATTCATAACAAACACATGAGATTGGATTACCTTTCTTCTCGAGCCAAGTCTTAAATCTAACACAATCCTTCTTTATATGCCCATTCCTTTTATAAAAGAAGCATTTTGGATTATTTCTTAATGTCAGCTTGGGGAGTTATTTTATGCTTTCCCTTCTGCTTGCCTTGCTCCTTATACTTTCCTTGTGTTGCCAAATGAGCACTCTCTCTCGATTCCATAAGCAACCTTTCTTCCTCTTGAACACACATGGTCATGAGTTCATTAATTAACCATTTATTATTATGTGTGTTATAATAGATCTTGAAATGTGCATACTATTGTGGGAAAGTGTTCAAAATGTTGAACTCAAGAAAAGATTCAATATCTTAACTTCAAGGTTCCTCAACTAAGCCACAATGTCCCTCATCTTCCTTATGTGCTCACACACACCTCTAACACTGGTGAACTTCAACGATGAAAACTTCATAATCAGGGTCATGGCATGCGCTTTTTCTGAAGTTTCAAATTGCACATCAATGATCTCTAGCAATGCTTTGACATTGTTATGCTGAGTAACTGCACCACGGATACTAGCATAAAGTTTAGCCTTTATGAACATCACACTAAGGCGGTTGGACCACTTCCACTGTTCATAAAGAGCAACTTCAACCGGAGTGCTAGCAACAATAGGAGTAGGTGGTTCATTTTTCTGAATAGCATAATCAATGTCCATACATCCCAATTAAAGAAGGATTAATTCATTCCAAATTTTATAGTTGTCATCGTTTAACCCGAGAACATTGATTTTAGAAATATTCATAGGTGGTAAAACCGCATAAAACACAAACATGCTTATGTCACAAAATTTGAGGCAAAATTTACTTAAATTAGTTTACCAATGTAAAACATGTCAAAAGATATGAATCAAATAATATCAAAAATTGCACGTGGGCTAAGTATCTAATTTAAATAGAGTAATAATTACTTTATAAAGAAACTATCATATTATATTCCTTTTCTTAATCCCTGTGGGTAAATTAAGAAAAATAATATGATATTTCATCCTAATAAATCATATTAATAAAATAAAAATTCCCATAGGAAAAAAATTATTATATTTATACGATTAATTACAATTAATATCCTTTACTATATGTGATCCAAAACCTCTTAATATATATAATTTAAGATAATTAGATACGTTGTGGCTAATCTCTAATTAAGTAATATTATATACGGATCATTACACATTTAATTTTAAGTGAAAACATTTACAAAATTGCCTACAATGGCAAAACAGTAAAATTCACGTGGCTAGGGCAAAACAGGAAAATACAACTAGCCAAGGGCAGAATCATAATTCAGCGGATAAGGGGCAGAACGGTAAATTCACGGGTGGGATCCGAATGCATGTAACATTCCTCCGTGCGGGTGCGTGCTGCGCATGTGCCAATCACTATGCACGGGCATGTGGCGTGCATGCGCTTATGCTTGCACACGGGCGTGTGCTATTTACATGCCTGAAGCGTCCAAACGATGATTTTTTTTTCCTTCTTCATTGCGCGAGTTCAGCCTCGCCCATCTCCGTCGTGCCTTCCACTACCCGAGTCTCCTTTGACAGCTCACCTTAGATCAAATTAAGTCATGGGTTTTGGAGACCATACCGGCACGACCACATAGGTCCAACAATCGGTTAAACGGCCAAGAAATTGGCCCAAATCAAGCGAAATTCTGCTAAAACGTAAACCTTAACCATTGCGACTTCCGCCGCTCAATTCATCTCCAGCGATTACCATAATGCCGAATTAACTTAGGTATTTTGTTGCCCATGGTGGTGCAAATGTACTGGTTTGAAGTCAGTTGGTGGGTCGCCCGAATTTGGCCGAAATCGCCAATTTCTCTTTTGGCATAAATTGCCCCGATTTTTAATTCATTTAAAACCCGACGAAAAATCATCAAGGCAGAGATATAAACAAGCTCTAATACCAACTGTTAGAGTAAATATAGCGAAAAGGATGAAGATTCCGATTATTCATGTATAAATAATAACCATGCATAATCATAATTGAAGCGTAGAAACATGAAGAATTCTATACTAACCTTCAGCCACTAATGAAGTCGTAAACCTGATATGCAGAGCCTTGAACAATCGTGAATAGATGCTTCTAACCAATTGCCCTCTTAACATTGATGGTGTGCTTTCTAATATCTCAGATTAGATAATTAGCTCTAGAGAGGGTTTGACTTAGATGACCTATTTATATCCCCAAACATACCCTTCATCAAGAGAGTTATTTTAATATCGGGTGATCACCATATTCATCACGCACCTTAAAGCTCTCAATAAAATGTCATCCCTAAATTAATTAATGTAGGCAATAATAACTGAATGTAGGATCACATTATTTATATTATAATTATAACATCACTTGCCTCTTTTTGCCCTGTATGCATTATGCCTATATCATTTGAAAATATAATTATTCTTTAGGGGCCTGTTTAGTAACATTTTTGTTTCTTTGTTTTTCTGTCCTTTTGTTCCTCAAAATAGAAAAAGAACATAAATCCGTTTGGTAACGTCAGTTAATTTTTTTTCCCAGAACAGAAAAGTGGTCAGGAAATAAATTTGGAACAGAAATAAGAAATAAAAAAATCTACTTTTCTGTTTCTAGAACAAAAAGAGAAGCAAGATCAACTCTTTATCTTTTACAAATATTTCCATACTAAACCCAAAACCCCAAAATCCCAAAACCCAAAACCTTAACCCTCAAGCCCTAAATCTCAAAACCTTAAACTTCAATACCCAAACCCTAAAACCCATAACACTAAAATCAAAAACCAAAACTTGAAACCCTAAACCCTAAAATCTCTAACCCCAAAACCCAAATCCCTAAAACTCAAACCCTAAACCTTCTAAACCCAAACCCAAAATCCAAAACACTAAACTCTAAACCCTAAAACTCCAAATTAGAAACCCTAAAAGCTAAACCCTAAAATTGTAATTCCAAACCTAAACCGTAAATTGCTAAACCGCAAAACCCGGAACCCTAAAATGTAAAACCTAAACCCTATACCCCAAATCCCAAACCCCAATACCCGAATCCCTAAAACCCTAAAACCCCAAATCCTAAACCCTAAAATCCAAAATCTAAAACCCCAAACTCCAAAGCCGAAATCCTAAAATCCTAAACTCTAAACTGCAATTTCTTCAACCACCACCCGATATTTGCTTTGTCTATCAGGATTAATTTTCTTTATGATTGTATTAAGATCATCTAATTCTATATTATAATATATTCTTATTCTCCAATTTTATCCAAACATAAATTGTTAAGTCCCCTAAACTATAATTTCCTCGACCACCACTCGTTATTCTGCTTGTTCTCTCTTTCACAGAAACTTACGAGGAGGTACTAAAACAGTGGAAACTCTGACCACATGGAAAGGGAAAGGTCTGTCATTTCTTCAGAAGAAACTTACCAGGAGATACGAAAAATTCATTTTATAGTGTAATGCGACAAACTCTTATACATTTTTTTTCAAATACCCAACTGACCCAGTTAATATTATTCTTTTCTCCCCTAACTAGTGGTTTGCATCTTGACTACCCACCCTTGTTTCGTTCCTCCTTTTTAATTTCATATACTCCTGTTCTTCCCCTCTTTCTCACAATTGCTGGACCCAGCAGGACTCTTTTCACTTGCAAATTAACATCTGCATTTTCTCTACCTCTTCGCATGCATCACCCCATCATTCCTTCCACTATGATTCTTTCCACTCTGAATCTTGCTTTCCAAACAGAGCGATATTTGTTAGGATACTACTCGTGAATAGAAAAAAAAAATGCCACGCAAAAAGAACGAAGATGATTTCAATAAAGGGAGAAACGGTGTGATTTGAAATATTCTAGGAAATTAATCTATATTGTTGCAAGATTAGTTGAGGTTCATTGAATTTATCATTGTTTGATGTTATACAGTTACCATACTTTCTTATTACGGTAACAGGTTGCATGAGCTTACATGGAACTTTTTGATAATGTTTGAGATTGAAGTTGGAGGTGTGAAATTCTTGCTTCGATCGTCTTTCATAGTAGAACATAAAAGGTACTGCAAAAGTATCAAGAGTTAATACCACGAATAACCCCAAACTGGTACATTTATGACAAATTTACCATAAACTAATTTTTTGACCACCAAAAACTCCAAACTGGTACATTTATGATAAATTTACTTTCCGTTAGATTTCGGTAAATTGGATTAATACCATGAAAAATCACAAACTGGTACACTTGTGACATATAGAGGGTAAAACCTCAAATTGGTAAACCCGCCAATTATCACGTGTCATCTAACTCAGTAATTTGACAGTAAAATTTAATGAAAATTAAAGGAGGGTAAATTTATCACATGTGTATTAGTTTGAGATTTTTGATTGTCAAAAAATTAGTTTAGGGTAAATTTGTGAGGTTTTTCGTAATATTAACCCAAGTATTAATCCGTAATAAATGTTGGTCTCAACCGGGGAGGCCAATTGTATAACCGCTTGAAAATCCACATATATTTTAAACGGAAAATGTCCACAAGCAGACATTATAAAATACCTTGGACAGTAGTGATGATTGTCGATGGCAACAACAAACCAGCGAAAAGATGCTCCAAGTCTGGCCAAGACCAGTTATATGTAATAGACAGAATGAATGACTAAACTTCTTTAGTGATTTGCATATTTTATTACCTAACCTTAACTTCTTTAGCGGTTTGCATATTTTTATTACCTAACCTACTCTTGTTATTGGATAGCACTGTCCAAGAGTCTGCCATTGCAAATGCGAGTACAGTACAAGCGACGAATGTCCAGAACCAGACATTATAAAATACATTGGATGGCTTGATATTAAGACACCGTTCGTTTCACAGAAAATGTGACGTTTCTGAAAAATGTTCAAAAAAGTCATTTTCAAGATGACAATATTTTCCGGTGATCATTTGAGACCTGAAAATGAACTAGAAAATATTTTCCGCCGTTCGGTATCTGATTTGATTTTCTACAAAAAATTACCAAAAAATCCGAATTTTTAATTATTTTTATTTTTAAATTATTTAAAAATTTAAAATTATTTCCTTATTTCTTTTTTTTTTTGTCTTCTTCCTTAGTCGGTCGCCGGTCGCTGCCATAGGTGAGCTTGGGCCTCGCCAGATCCAACGAGCTGTGCGAGGCAAGCCCAAGATCGCCAAAGCCTTGCCAACCTCTAGCAGCCTCACCCAACTAACCTGCCTCGAGCGAGCTCGACAGACAAGGAAGAAGACACAAAAAGAAAAAAAAATAAAAATAAAAAATAATTAAAAACTCGATTTTTTAAAAAATAAAAAAAATAAAAAAATAAAAAAAAGGAAAATGTATTATTTGAAAGAAAATGAGGTGAAAGAAGATATGGAAAATGTTTTCTGCTTTAAAGATGTTTTTTCCATTGGTGGAAAATATTTTCGATAATGAGTTTATTTTCCGTGAAACGAATATTGGAAATTTTGGAAAAGGTTTTCTTGAGAGCTGCTTTCCGTGAAACGAACGGAGCCTAATAGGAGCGATGATTATCGATGGCAACATCAAAAAACGGAAGATGCTTTTCTTCAGCAGCAGAAAGATGCTCCAAGTCTGGCCATGACTGTCTATAATAGACATAATGAATAAGTTACTCAACTTCTTTAGTATTTTTTGGGCCAAACCATTTACCATTTGCTTACAGGTCGGAGGAAAGGCATGTACTTTCAAATTTGAGACGAATCTAGTCTCCCTCTAACGCCGTTAAAACATGGAATATACTGTCAAATTCTTCTCGAAAGATCAATTTCCCCCTTTCTGCTTCGTTTTTTTTTTAGTTATTTTTATGGGATATTTCCTTTTTAATCTTCAACCACCTGTTGTTTAATAATACTAGTGCTGGACCCCAGGGTCGCACATGACCTGGTGACATTAGTCTTTCAAAACAAATGGGTTAATATCACGAAAACCCTTAAATTGATACACCCATAACAAATTTATCAAAAATTAATTTTTTGATTATAAAAGACCCCAAACTGGTATATTTATGATAAATTTATCCCAAAATAATTTTTTTATCATAAAAAATCCTAAACTTGTACATTTGTGATAAATTTACCCTACGTTAAATTGGATTAATACAAAAAAATCACAAATTAATACACTAGTGACAAATAGAGGCTAAAACCTCAAAACTAGTACATCTGTCAACTGTCACATGTCATTTAATTTAGTAATTTGACGGTAAAATTTAACGGAAACTAAAGAAAGGTAAATTTGTCATAAGTGTACCAGTTTTGAATTTTTGATGGTCAAAAAATTAATTTTGGGTAAATTTGTCACAGGTGTACTAGTTTTGAGTTTTTCGTGGTATTAACCCAAAACAAATCCCAAAAGTATTGTTCTTAATTTTTGGGTCAATATGTTATTTTTCTCCATTACTCTTGTTATTATGCGGTCCTCTCTTTAACATAAACTTACCAGGGGATACAACAAACTCATAATGTAATGCGACAAACTCTTGAACATTTTTTTTTCAAATACCCATCTACCCAATTGACATTATTCTATTTTCCCTTAGTGGTTTGCATCTTAAAAACCCACTCTTGTTTCGTTCCTCCATTTCATTTTCATATACTCCTGTCTTTCCTCTCTTTCTCAGAAATTCACCCTCGTCCTCCCTTAGTGGTTTGCATCTTAATTTTGTCCTTGTGGTACCATAGGATCGCACATTTTGCAGATATTAGTAAATTTTCTATTGTAAATGCCTAAAAATACCAAGAAATACACGCTAGACTAATCCGCGACAAAATTCACCTTCTCAACCGTTTGAAAACAAAAACGGTGATGCTTGAGAGCATATAAATTATTACTTATTTTTCGAATATTTTTTATTTGTTTGTGATGTTTCCAGTTTTTTGTGAATTGGTGGTCATGTAGAGAGGGGGCAGAGTGTCAAGTCAAAAACGTTTATAGGAAGATATGTTGTGGAGAGGGATATCTGCGATAACGGTGTGTTTGTTGCGTGGAAAACTTAATGATAAAGGAAAATATTTTTCGGAAAATTATTTTTCAAGAATACTCTTAGTTTTCCTTTATTTGGTGATATTGATACATGATGGAAATTGTTTTCTGATATTTGGATTTTCTTGAAAATAATTTCAATCTCATGACTTTATTATGGCAAAAAACCAAATGACTTTTTACTATTTTTTTAAAAATTCGAATTTTACTTATTTTTTATTCCTCTTTTTTATTTTTATTTTCTTTTAATAAAAAATTGGAAATTTTTTATTATTTTTTAAATTTTCTTTTCTTTCCTTTTCTATTTTCCTCCTTCTTTTGCCGCGACGGCCAACAATGGCCACAAGCAAGCTCGAGGCTCGCCCGGCAATGGCCATGGGCAAGCTCAAGCTCGTCGGCCATAGCTGAGCCCGAGCTTGCCATCCTCGGTGGAGCTTGGGCTCGCCTGGATCGGCTGAGCCTCGAGCTCTGGGTTGCCGACCTAGGGCGAACTCGAGGGTCACCGCCAAAGGCCGCGAGCTCGATGGCCTAGGGCGAGCTCGAGGATTGCCGCCAAAGGCCACTGCGAGCTCACCGGCCATCTCCATGGCCGACAATTAGTCGAGGAAGAAGAAAAAGAAAAGGGAAGAAAACAAAAAGAAAGAAAAAAAAACAAAGAAAAGAAAATAATAAATAATTTGATTTAAAAAAATAAAACTGATTTTCTTTAAAAAATAAAACATTAGAAAATTCGAATTTTTTAAATAAATATTTTTATATAAACAAACATTTCATTAACTAAGGACCCGAGCCCGAGCATCGAGGACCTGTGCATGGCCTTTGTGGACTCGGGCTGACGGGTCGAGACTAGAGCTCGAGCATCGGGGACTTGAGCACAGCCTTTATGAACCTGAGTTCAGGTGTCAGAGCATCGGGTACGGGCACTAGGGGTTCGGGCTCAGTCTCAATGGACTTGAGCATGGGCGCCCGGGGCCTGGGCTCTCGACACCGAGGTCTCGAGCCTAGCCGTCGAGACCTGGTCCTTAATGTCGGGACTCGAGAGCCAATGTTGAGGTTTTTGTGCCCAAGTGTAGAGTTTCGGGTCCAAGCATCGATAACTGGTCATAATTCGAAAAACGTTTTTCGGTCCTTTCAAAGAGAAAATCATTTTCCTGAATTTAAAGCTTTGGAGTAGAAACATTTTCCGTTGACTAGGAAAACATTTTCCGTTGACTCATTTTCCTAAGTAAACCAAACGTCGGAAAATAGTAGTATATTTACGAAGAAGTTCAACAATTAGAAAAAGTTTAGTGGAATTATTTAGAGAGGTTATGTTCGGCAATTACAAAAAAGTCGGAAACACCTCTGATTTTATATATAGGGCGCGTTCGGTTCAACATTCCCAAGGGGCTTTCGGCCTCAAAAGCCCCTTGGGGAAATGCTAAGGAATTTGGCGAGTATTTCTAATTAGCTTTCAGCTAAAAGCCAGCATTGGGAATGTTAAAAGCCTAAGGCTGGTCCGGACCAGCTTTGAACTTTTAGCATTTGGCAAATGATGAAGTTAATTTTTTTTCTTCCCCAACTACCCTCACTAATTCTTCAATATTCCAATTTTGCCCTTCATGACTGTTCATCTTCTTGGGGCTGAGAGCAGCTGGCGAGGGCAGCCTGCGAAGCATCACGAGGTCGCCCGACCCTAGCGAGGGTTGGTTGGGTCGCGCGACCCAAGGTGACTGCCGCCTGGGTTTGGTGATAGGCTACAGCTACCAGCAAGCCAAATCTAGCGGCGGCGACAATTGCCCAAGGTTGGGCCACGGTCACGCCGCGCCTTTTTGGGCATGCTAAGGAGGTACTTACATTTGTCACGAATGGAGACATTGTCTCCAAATGAGCTACTAGGGTCTGATGCAAATATTTCGCTCAAACGTCCCACATACATCCCATCACTAGACAAATGGGGGCCTCTCCTAAACCATACCTCACGTGACAGTGGATTACGATTTTTTTAATCTTTTTATTTAGTCTAAGTTTTGATTTGGAGTCGCCACTAGTCATTATTGGTAGATTGACTAGAAACTTAACCAGGGTATGGGAGAAATACCACGATTCTGCGAATTAGAGATTCTGAATACGGGGACTTAGTTATGCTAATGTTCCCAAGTCGGAATCCTTAACGCCCTTTCGATACCTAAAATGATATGATGTGTCTAACGTGCCACATGAGTTTTCGAGGCCTATTCACTAATCCGAACCATTCTAATCATGGAAAATCAATCATCATTCAATAATAGCACAATCAATGTCAATCAAACAAAGCAATCCTAATTTGTCCCTAAGGAAAGCCAATTCAAAACCTCATAAACCCTAATAAAGCCCTAAAGGCTTGTTCATTTCATGATTTATGTCATTTTAGGATTTTATGATTTTTTAGGGGTAAAAACCCAAACTAAGGATTTTCTAAAAATGCTACTCGGACATTTTCAAAAATTCTAATTTCACTTGTAAAAGTTGACCATAGTGTTTTTGGGTCATTCTATGAATTTTTGAAATTTTTGATTTTTTTTTGAAAAATAATTTTCTGAGGATTGTCCTTTTCGAGAGTTGATTTTTATGTTTTTTTTAGAATTTTTTAAATTTTTTTATATATTTTCGAATTTTCGAATTTATTTTGTGTTTTTCTGAATTTTTTCACTTTTTAATTTGTTTTTTTTGGATTTTCTGAATTTTTATAGATTTTTATGTAATTTTTTTTTCTAATTTTCTGAATTTCTAAAAAATTTTATTTTTTTATTTTTTAGAATTTTCTAATCTGGTCAAACTAAACCGGCCGGCACTGGTGTTGGCGATTGCCCTGGCGTTGGCGACTGCCCTAGCGGGCATAGTGCCAAAACAACATTGTTTCAATCTTTCTTCATTGTGGCATTTCTCCGAGCACCTAGTGTGCATGTTTCTTTGTTTTGAGTTATTGAGGTCACCAGTTTGAGCCCGACTCCGGTGACCTTTCAGTCAGTTCTTTGTCATTCTAATTGATTGAATATGAAGATCATGTTTCCCCCTATCAACCTAACTTGACTAACTCGCCGTCGACCACCGCTAGCTGGCGTAAAACCAATCCAAAAATCTAACTTGCTAACTATCATAAACTAGCTATTCAAGTCCACATATTATCATACAGATCGCCCTATCCATCTACATCGGTCCAAATCAATATAAAATCATCAAACAAGGTGAGAAAATGCTAACTATGGCCATGGATGCTTCGACGAAGGTCTCCGATTTTCAGCGAGGGTAATCAATGGTTGGCCGACTCGGTTTATGCAGATCTATTCATTCAAAATGCAATCAAACAATGAAAATGTGATCAGAAACAGGTTTTAGACATCAAAATGTTCAAAATCATTAAAGAAATCGCATAGATGTTCACATTAAAATCAAGCTCATTATCTGGAATTCTGGAACAAAACCGTGGCAATGATTAGAGTTTACCTTCTTCAAATGTAATCAAATCGGAGTTCCTAGACTAATCGGTGGCCGTGGAGCTGTTCTTCGACACTTGGACTTCCAACTGATGGTCTCAGCTTTGCCAGAAGAGCTTTGGACACGACGGCCGAACACGACTTTCAGGCAATGGCGATCAGCCTTTCTCCGGTCGTTTTAGGTGAGGAAGCTCACCGTCTAGGCCAATTCGTTAACGCTTTTCTAGCAGGAAAAGCGCCCGAGGATTGCTCAGTCTTGGGAGCTTCGACTCACTCTCTCTCTAAAAATCTCTCTTTCTCTCTCTAACTCTCTCTCTCTCCTCTGTGAAATTTTCTCAAGCAGGTTCTGTGCATTTGATAGTGTTTCATCAGTTTTTCTAGCTAAATTATCCCGCCCAAAGTTTGTTATTCACCAACCTTGAATCGGTTGGATTAAATCTTCGATGCTAGCTGGAATTCTCCAATTGGAATGGAGCTTATCACATGTTAAATTGCTCGGATTAACTTGGTTGTCCCTTTGAACCTACATCTTGAGATCTCCAATCAACTAGGTAGGATTTCTGCTATAATGACTTATTTTATAGGCCTTAAACCCATTCCCCTTAATATTTTTACAACGATCTCTCTAGTTAGGCATTTTGTTAATAGATCTGCAACATTATCTTTTGACTTCACATAGTCATTCGTGATAATTCCACTAGAGAGTAATTGTCTAACAGTATCGTGTCTTCGACGTATATGTCGGGACTTTCCGTTATACATGACATTCCTTGCCCTGCCTATTGCCGCTTGACTATCACAATGAATACACACAGTTGGCATTGGTTTAGACCAATTAGGAATGTCTTCTAAGAAATTTCGAAGCCACTCAGCTTCTTCACCGGCCTTATCCAAAGCAATAAATTCTGCTTCCATAGTAGACCTCAAAATACAAGTTTGTTTGGATGATTTCCAAGATACTGCTCCCCCACCAAGTATAATCACATATCCACTTGTAGATTTTGTGTCTCTTGTGCCGGTTATCCAATTAGCATCACATTATCCTTCAAGCACCACTGGATACTCTGTGTAATATAAAGCATAATTTTAAGTATGCTTCAAATAGCCCAATACACATTTCATAGCTTTCCAATGATTTTCATTTGGACTAACTGTAAATTGACTTAGCTTGCTCACAGCACAAGCTATGTTCGGCCTAGTACAGTTCATGACATACATTAGACTGCCTAGTATACGAGCATACTCATTTTGAGCTTTACTTTCACCAGTATTCTTTGAAAGATATAAATTAACATCTATTAGGGTCTTTACTGGTACAATGTCTAGATTCTTGCACTTTCCAAGAATCGTCTCAATATAATGGGACTGTGATAGAGTTAATCCTCCACATGTCTTATGGATTTTAACTCCTAAAATAACATCTGCAACTCCCATATCTTTCATATCAAATTTACTTATGAGCATGCGTTTGGTCGCTTTAACAACCTCACTATCGCTGCCCATTATAAGTATGTCGTCTATATATAAGCACAAAATGGCAAAACCATTATGAGTGTTCTTAACATATACACATTTATCATACTCATTAATCTTAAAACCATTCGACAACATGACTTGGTCGAATTTAGCATGCCATTGTTTTGGTGCTTGTTTCAATTCATATAGTGACTTGATAAGCTGACATACTTTCTTCTCTTGTCCTGGAATAATGAACCCTTCGGGTTGTTCCAAATATATTTCTTCTTCCAAATCCTCGTTTAAGAAAGCCGGTTTCACATCCATTTGATGGATTTCAAGCTTATACACCGCTGCTATGGCAATTAGTATCCTTATAGATGTAATTCTAGTAATAGGTGAATAAGTATCAAAATAATCAAGACCTTCTCGTTACTTGTATCCTTTTACTACAAGCCTAGCTTTATATTTATCAATAGCACCGTCCGCTTTCATTTTCCTCTTGAAAATCCACTTACATTGTAGTGGATTATTACCAAGAGGAAGGTCAACCAATTCCCATATATGGTTTGACAAGATAGATTCAACTTCACTATTGATAGCTTCTTTCCAGAACGGGGCTTTTGGGGATGTCACAGCCTCTTTAAAAGTCTGAGGCTCACTCTCTAACAAATACGTTAGAAAATCATGTCCAATAGACTTATAATTTCTTTGTCTTTTACTACATCTAGGTTCATCCTTCATAGGATCGCTTCCAGGTGTAGTGTCCTGAGGCCTCTTATCATTATTAATTGACTCACATACTATGTTATACGAAAATATATTCTCAAAGAACAAAGTGTCCCTTGACTCAATGATCGTATTAACATGTATATCTGGGACCTCAGACTTATGAACAAGAAATCGATATACATTACTATTAATAGCATATCCAATGAAGACACAATCAACGATTTTCAGTCCTATTTTAACTTTTTTCGATTTAGGAATCGCAACCTTAGCCAAACACTCCCATACTTTGAGATATTTCAAATTAGGCGTTCTGCCTTTCCACTTCTCATAGGGAGTTTATTGTGTCTTTATGTGTGATACTCTATTAAAAATAAAATTCGCCGTCAAAACAGCTTTCCCACAAATTCTGTGGTAAACCGGAACTATTCAACAATGCATTCATTGTTTCCTTTAAAGACCAGTTTTTCCTTTCCGCCACTCCATTAGATTGCGGCGTATACGGAGGAGTAATTTGGTGAATAATACCAAACTTAGAACAAATTTCTTCGAAAGGAAATTCATATTCACCTCCTCTGTCACTCCTTATTATTTTAATTTTCTTATTCAACTAAGTTTCAACTTCAAACTTATAAGTTCTAAAAGCATTCACAGCCTCATCTTTGCTACTAAGCAAATGAACATAACAATACCTCGAGCAGTCATCTATAAAAGTAATAAAATACTTCTTATCACCCCTTGACGGTATTACTTTCAAATCACATAAGTCTGTGTATATTAAATCTAAAGGTTCTGTGATTCTATTATCTATAGAATAAAACGGAGGCTTAGAAAATTTAGATTTAACACACACTTGGCATTTTTCACTTGAACAATCGAATTTTGGCAATAACCTCATGTTCATTAATTTCTTTATTGACTTATAATTAACGTGTCATAATCTAGCATGCCATAAATTAGGAGACTCAAGCACATAAGCAGAAATGACTTTATTCATAACATCATTGGGTACAACAGTCATTACATTTAACTTGAAAAGGCCATAACTAAGGTAACCCTTTAGTACGTACATCTCATTCTTGGAGAGTACAAACTTATTAGACACAAACACAAACTTGAAACTATTCTTGCTAAGAAGAGATCCGGACACTAAATTCTTGCGTATGTCTAGCACATGTAACACATTTTTAGTGTCACAACTTTCTCAGATGTCATCTTTAGAGCAACCTTTTCAACGCCTTCAACCTTAGAGGTCAATAAATTACCCATGTAGAGTTTTTCATCATCTTCCATAGACGTGTAAGATGAGACCATAGATTTATTGGCGCATATATAACGAGTTGCTCCAGTATCAATCCACTATTCTTTGGGGTTTCCCACCATGTTGCATTCGGATATCATAGCAGTAAGATTGATATCATCAACACCATTGGAAATCTGTTCCACCACATTTGCCTGAGTCACCTTTCTTTTCTTGGCTCTACGGTCTTTAGCACGATGTCCAGACTTTCCACAATTGTATCATTTGCCAATTAATTTTTTCAAGCCTTGGGTGGATCCCTGTCCATAGTTTTTCCTCTTCTTGTTGGGTTTTGATCTTTCTTCAACAACATTGGCTCTTGAGATCGCCAGATTGCTGCCAACTTTCTTTTCGGAATTCCTATTGTCTTCCTCTATCCTCAATCGAACAATTAAGTCTTCAAATGATAATTCCTTTCTCTTGTGTTTGAGATAATTCTTGAAATCTTTCCAAAACGGTGGTAACTTTTCAATGAAAGCAGCCACTTGAAATGATTCACTTATCATCATACCTTCAGTATGAATGTCATGCGTGATTACTTGAAGTTCTTGAACTTGACTTAAGACGGTTTTAGAATCTACCATCTTGAAGTTCAGAAATTTGTTGACGATGAATTTCTTCAACCCAGCATCTTCCGTATTATATTTCTTGTCCAAACTTTTCCACAACTCCATAGCTGTTTTTAGCGGACTATAGATGTTGTAGAGGGAATTGTCCAGACCATTGAGGATGTAGTTGCGACACAGAAAATCAGAATGCTTCCATGCATCTATAGCGACAACCTTTTCCTTGTTTGTCTCTCCTTCATCCAACTTCGGAGCATCCTCCGTGAGGAACCTTGCCAAGTTCAAAGTGGTGAAATAGAATAATATCTTCTATTGCCATCTCTTGAAGTCAGCCCCATTGAACTTTTCTGGCTTCTCTCCATGAGTCGGAACAGATGCAATAGGCGTCATTGATGTTGTAGCCATTTTTGAAATCATGAAGATAGAAATTGAGAAATGCAATTATACAAATACGATGTGAAATTGTCTTAAGATTGTTGTACGTATACATGTATTTGTATATGCAAAAACAGAGTTGTTCGACAAACCTGAAATCACGTTCTAACGAGTAATCCGAATACCGGCGAATGATCAGAGCCCAATGAATTCACGTTGTGTCCTTAAGGCAATTTGTCCTCTCTACCGGTACCCAAGGTTGTTAAACAATTGTCTCCCAAGATAGAACGGATCGCTTTTCCAAAGAAGCGGTACTTCTTCAAAGGAAATGTTTGAACGCAACTTCATAGAATAATCGCACAAATGACAATGATGAAGAAAACAGAAAAATGAAAATGCCTAGAGTGCATTGGGAAAATGTCTCGCGGGAATAAATATGCCACGAAGAGTCCCGATCAAACATAACAGTTCGGTTATTTATGTGGCGAAAATAATGAAGAGTTGCGAGCAATGAAGACTCGCTCAAACCGAAGTGGTTTCCGTTTGGGTCATGAATAGTCGTGAGCCAAGCGATTTCCATCCGATTCATGAACAGTCACGAGCCGAACCTTGAACCGAAACGGTTTTCGTTCGGGCAAACTGAACCTTCACGAACAAACATGTTTGTTTGTCCAAAATAAATAAATCAATAATTTCTAAACAAAACGTGTCTGTTCGGAAAAAAATAAAAAACAGATGGAATGGACCCGGCTGGCGGCGTCGCGCGTGCAGGGGGGGACCGACCTAGCTTGGCATAGGTCCTCTCTCTTCCACAAAAGTGGAGTACCCTTTGGGACCCAAACCCATTTGAGAGGCTCCTCAAAATAAACCATCTCTCATCACCTCTTCTATTCTACATGGGACACTTTCATCCACACATTTCTCATTCAATTTTATGGGATTTGGAAGCCAAAATCCCAACAGGCTGTTTATTCTTTTGGATACTGCTAGAGATATGGTCCAAACTGGTCTCCAAAATGAAGAAGCAGATTTTACTGTGGATGCTTGACTATGACTCCTTATTTAAATACCAATCATAGTTTATTGCATCATGCAATAAATAAATCCATTTTCTAGCTTGGAGCTAGAGCTTTGCCTTACCTGCTTTGGTCTCATTCCCATTTGTTTCTGCACTTCTGCATTCATCTAAATCCATATTCTACGTTGTCAGGTTCATTTCCATGTTTTGTACACTCACTCTGTGTGTGCTTTTTTTCTTTCTAGTGAAGATGTAAAAAGAAGAATCTCCACAAACACATATGCTAAATGGGAAAATAATAAATGGATTATTATTTACGCTCCTCCGATATGGGCATGTTTTCGATATAAAAATCCACCTAACTATCATTCAACCAAGGATATTTCGAAAAAAATTGATTAATCAATATTTCTGAAAGTCAAGCCGAACAAACTAATTAGTTGACTAAGAAAACACTATTCAATATCCAATCACCATACTTAACTTATTCATATGCTTTAAAGAAAATGATTAATACCACGAAAAACCCTAAATCGGTACACATTTAATAAATTTACCCCAAATTAATTTTTTGACTACAAAAAATCCCAACCAGTACACATGTGATAAATTTATTCCAATTTAATGTTTTGACCACCAAAAACCTCAAATTAGTACACTTATGGTAAATTTACCCTCCGTTAAATTGAATTAATATCACAAAAAATCATAAATCGGTAGAACTGTGACAAAAGAAGGGGTAAAACCCCAAAATGGTACACTCAACAACTGCTGCGTGTCATCCAACTCGATAATTTGACGGTAAAATTTAACGGAAACTGATGGTAAAATTTAATGGAAACTAATGGAGGATAAATTTATCATAGGCGTATCGGTTTGGAGTTTTTGGTAGTCAAAAAATTAGTTTTGGATAAATTTATCATAAATATATTAATTAAAGAATTTTTGTGGTATTAACCCTAAAGAAAAAACCTACTCTTTTTCTCCGTCTTCTAGCTCTTGTACTTTTTTGGCCAAGTAACAGTGAAAAGCATGATTAGGTCGGAAGAAAAAAAAACCAAATCATTTACCATTTACTTAATTCAGCCATATATATTTAGTGTTGGACCCCGTGCGTCCCACGTGACTTGTTGTCATCGGGCTTTACAAATCTTCCACCAGGAGGACTTTGCCCTTGCCTCAGTCTCTGTGCATTGACTTTGCCCTTCTTCTCTTCACCTTGAGAAATTATAGTCGATCTTCCTTTCACCAAATCGTCCCAATTAGCTCTTTTTACAGAACGGTTTTCTTCCTTGCTGAGAGGATCGGTCCACAGATGGAATTCAACGGAAGTCAGGCTCTAATTATCATCCTTGCTTTGACTATAGGAGGACTGTAAGTACTCTAATTGGACTTTCTGTTCGAGCATTTGTTGACAAATAACGCACAAAAAAAAAAGAAACTTTGCTCCTGTACATGTTTGATGCTATTCAACCTGCTTGTTCGATTTACATTCCTATTTTATAGTCTCGATCAGATTAGAAGTTTGTAATTTTTGGCAGGGTTTGGCGACAATTCACGAAATGGGAGAAAAGGAGGGACTCGAAATCAACCTTGAGAACGGACCATGGGTCTGGAGAAGAGAACGAGGCATTAATGAGGGACTCAGAGTCAACCTTGAGAACCGATGATGCGTCTCGTGAAGAGTATGATGTGTTCCTAAGTTTTCGAGGACCTGATACTCGCAATGGATTCACTAATTGCCTCTACCATCGCTTGAGAGATGTTGGAATCTGCGTTTTCTTGGACAACGAAGAACTTCGAGTCGGTAAAGAAATTGGTGGAGAGCTTTTGAAAGCACTTGACAAGTCTCAAATCTACATACCTATCTTCTCTAAGGGTTATGCTAACAGTTCGTGGTGTCTCCGTGAGGTTGCACACATGGTAAAATGCACCTCAACATCAGATGGGAAGAAAGAGATACTTCCCATCTTTTACGACGTGGACCCTAACGATGTTAAGCTCAAAAATAAGTTGTACAGAGGAGCCATCCTGAAGCACAAGAGAAAGTTTGGCTCCGTTGAATTGAAGCAATGGGAAAATGCCCTTGTTGAGGTTGCACGTATAAAGGGATGGGATCTTAAAGGCAAAGGGTAAATTTCCTCAACTTTTCATGGTTAATACGCACAGTATTTGCATTTCATTGAATGAAAGTTTGTCCCCCGAAATTCCCAAACATAAAGCATTCGGACATTTTTATATAAGATTTGTATTAGAAGTTAATAAAAGCTAGACCAAAACAAACGAGAACCCACAATAGAAAATGGCTAATTTTTTTAAAACACAACAAATCGGGTCAAACCCAACCCAGTCAAGCCATTTTTCCAATTCATGTCGGGTTAAGCCAATATGACCCGACGGGTAAGACCAACTTTTTACTTAATCATGTTCTTCACTTAATCAACCATTTTACCTAACCGTATTACCACAATAAGTATAGTGGAAATAATGCGATTTTCTGTATTTTTCACCTCCCGTGGTAATCACAATTTTTTTACAATAACAAACTCAGGTAAAATTATTGAATTATTTAAAATTAGACCAAGACATGATTAGAATTTTTTCTAAAAAGAGTGCATAATTAACATTACAAAAGTGCACATGCAATGGATCTATTCAAAAAAGGGACGTTTAAAAGATCTGCAAAATTTCCCTGTCATGAAATATTAGAATAAATAATTTAATGAAAAGAAATTATTTACATAATATGAAGAAATTGAACACATATATTTGAAAAGAGAAAATTATTTTCAAGATTTTTACGGAAGGGGTAACGTTAACTCAAAACCAATATCTACAGACAAGCGTCTCCATGCCAAATAAGTTTGGCCCTTATGGATTGAAGCGGTGGAAGAAGGCTCTTGCAGAGAAGAATTTTCCTGCACTTTTTCTTTGGAGGAAACTTTGCGTGTCCAAATTTTCAAACTTATGTCAATGTGGCATTACATTAGAAGTTAATGGAATCCTGACTAAGATCGTGCCCGAAAACTTACAAAAGGTAATGAGGTGTGGGTGAAAAACTTTTCTCAAACCGGCAAAAAAACTATGTCAAACCAAACCTGCACCCGAAAGTTTCCAGTTCAGCTGATTAGAATGCTTAATTTCCATTTGTTTGAGCAGTTGAAATATCATGTCTTTGACTGAAACGAAATTTTCATGCTTTGCTGCAGCCAAGGAGAACAAATTGAATCGATTGTCGAAGAGGTTTCCCGTAAGCTTAATACAAGGCACATGATTGTGACTGAGCATTTGGTTGAAGATACTGCTAAGATGAAAGCCATAATGAAATTGTTGGATGTTGGCTCTTGTGGTGTACGTTTTGTTGGTATCCATGGCATGGGTGGTATTGGAAAAACAACTCTAGCCAAAGTCATGTTTAACAAACTATCTTCTCACTTTGAACGCTGTAGTTTCCTTGAAGATGTTCGAACATCATCGCAACCTCATGGTGGCCTTATAGAATTGCAGAAAAAGCTCTTATCAGATTTGGCCAGTCATAGGATTGCTAACCAAATTAAAGATGTTGATAGTGGGATCAAGATGATCAAAAAAGCATTAAGTACTAAAAAAGTACTTGTTGTTCTTGATGATCTAGACAAGAAAGAGCAACTTGAAAAACTAGCCGGAAAATCTGATTGGTTTTGTTCTGGTAGTAGAATTATTATCACAACTAGGGACGAAAGCATCCTAATGAGTCAAGTGAGCTCATCCAGTAAAAAGGTCCCCAACCAACCGAAAGGAATTTTGCGTTATGAAGTTCACGTAATGAGATTTGATTTAGCACTTCATCTGTTTTATAAGCATGCATTTAGAAGTGACTCTGGTGTAAAAGAATATGATGCTCTTTCAAGAGAAATTGTTTGTACAGTGGGCATGCTTCCTTTGGCCATTGTTGTGATAGGGTCCAATCTTTTTGATTGGGGCAAAGATTTGGGGCATTTGGATAAAAGAGAAGTATGGGATGAGACGCTCAATAAGTTAAAGGAAGGTCCTTTTGAGGATGTCCAAGATACGTTAATGATAAGTTATGAACGATTAGAAGATAAGCACCAAGAAGTATTTCTCGATATAGCGTGCTTTTTCACAAATGCCGACAAAACATATCCGCTTATCATGTGGAAGGATTATGGATACTTTCCTAGCATTGCAATGAGGGTTCTCTCTCAAAGGTCCTTGATCAAAATTAGAGATGATAATAGGTTTTGGATGCACGATCAAGTTCGAGACTTTGGAAGGTACATTGTTCTTCGAGTATATCCTCGTAAGTTTTGTAGGGTGTGGATTCGTGAAGATGCCTTGAAACTACTAGAGGGGAAAAAGGTAAATGGGAACTGCATATATTTGAAAATATTTGGTGCAAGAAATTCTTTGCATTTTCTTTCCCGTTTAAAGTAGCAGTTTGGTTAAAATATTTGTCCAATAGATAGCTTTATTTAACGTCGCTTTTGTCTTGTGGGGGTTATATCGCTCTGTCGAACCTTCAGGTCAAAAGGTCTCACAGTTGAAGAGAGAGCCAGAAGAGATTGCCTGACAGTTGGCTTTATTTTCTAGGTTCCAGTCTATCGAAAGTAGCTTTTTTGAAATTTTGAAAAAACAAATAACAGTTTATGTCTGTGATACAGGTAAAATGGAAAAACTTGCTTTATCAAGAATTTTAAGATTATTTTCAACCCCGATTTTTTATAATAAACTAAGAAGAATTTTGAATTAATATGCAAATTATACTTCTCGAAAAGTAGAAACCGAAAACATGATACCTTCATACTCGAAAATTAGTTTATGTAGAAGAAGAGGAAACAACTACTTGTTGGGAAAAAGGGTATACAATACTTCTAGAAAGCATATGTGGCGAGCTCAACCAATGGAGAAATTGTTTGATCGTGCTTCTAGATCCTCTCTGTTGTAGCTCTGTACACCGAATGTTGCATGCTCAATATTGAGTCTGTGATATGCAGAGAAATGAAGATGTGGTAGCACTAAGCCTAACTTCCGATGGCCGCAGCCATAGCATTTCATCTGAAGAATTAGCTGCTCTACCAAATCTAAGATTCCTTCGAGTGAAAGGCACTGATATTTTTGGCAACTTCGAGAATATTCTTTCGGAGCTAAGATGGTTTTCTTGGGAAATTACGCATAAGGAATTTTGTGCGGAGAGTTTTCATTTTGCTAATTTGGTTGTGCTAGACCTTTCAAGAAGCGACATCAAAGATGATTGGGGTGGGTGGAGCCAAATCCAGGTACGCTATGCCTTACTCTATTCACCTTCTTTCTATGTTTACGGATCATTTGATGCACAGTGATCTAAAAAATATTTTGTGCTAGTCTAACACGTAGAGTCAACTACAACCAGCTACAAACATTTTGAAATTAAAGGAGAGGAAGCTAGAGAATCACAAGGCAGCAGCATAACATCCCTTTAAATGACATTACGAGCAGAATATCATTGTTCTTCTTTATTTCATCCATTCACTATAGACCACTTTAGTAATCGAGCCACTGATAAATATGATATGCATAAAATCCATACTAGCAAAAATCATTTGCTGTGCTCTCCAGTCCACAGTATTATCCAAGTATCCATCATCGCCTTTTGGACTTCGGATGCTTTATGGCTTGTTCTAGTCGTTTTTCTAATAGCTAATCACATTAAAGAAGTGGAGAGGAGTCCAACATCAAATATAACATTTCGGAAAAGAGAGTTAATTGGGACGTAGACTAAAGACCTTTTTCGGCTGAAACGGAAGAGCAGACTTTGGTGCTCCTATGGTACCAACCTTGTACTGTACATCTCTTCTTCCGCTACGCCTTTAAGAGTTGATCACGATGTAATATTGTAACATCGTGTATTTCTTTTATGACATTTTAATTTATTTATCTTTTGTAATTTAATTACAACTCTACAACGTGTAGATGCATGAGTGACGGATATGTAGAAGTGCCCCAGCTCTACAACGTCAAAATATAGTTCCATGTGCAGCGTTTCCAAAACCATGGGAAGATTTAATTACATGCAAGCAGATTTCTATAAATTCATTGCCGAAACGGAAACTTGTTTGTGCAATGTAAATTTGAATGATAGATGGCAAATTTGAAATATCATTGACAAGTAAGAACTGATTGGCAATTTTTAGATGGAAAAATACCATTAAAAACCCTAAACTATGTCACTTGTGACAAATTTACCCAGAACTTTTTTTGACACGAAAAACCCAAAACTATGCTATTTGTGACACATTTACCATGAACTTTTTTTTGTGACACGAAAAACTCCAAACTATACCACCTGTGACACATTTACCCCACATTACTTTGGCCCATGGGCATTTTTGTCTTTTTTCTTTTTCTATTTTTTTTTTCTTTCTCTCCGGCAGAGGAAGCCGGCAAGGGATGCCCTCGCTAGCGTCGGGCGAGGGCGACCCTCGTTGGCATTGGGCGAGGCTGCCCTCGCCAGATCCGACCCTCACCGACGTCGGGCGAGGGTCGCCCTTGCCTAGGCGAGCGAGGGCAGCCCTCGCGTCGCCGGCTTCCTCCGCCAGAGAGAGGAAAAGAAAAAAAAAGAAAACAAATAGAAAAAGGAAAAAGACGAAAATGCCCATAGGCCAAAGTAATGTGGGGTAAATGTATCATATGTGGCACAGTTTGGGATTTTTTGTGTCACAAAAAAAAGTTCAGGATAAATTTGTCACAAGTGGCATAGTTTAGGGTTTTTCGTATCACAAAAATAATTCAGGGTAAATTTATCATAAGTGATATAATTTAGAGTTTTTGATGGTATTTTTCCTTTTTAGATTGATAAATTATCAACAAAATAACAATTTTACCATCATCAGACCTAATAGCAAATTACCAATTGTTTTGAATATCACAAGTGATCCCCTTCATTAATTGGTAGATTATCGTTTGTGTAGATAATTTACTAATAGTGTCGTTTAACTGTTCTAACTTTCAAACAAAATACTATTTACCATTGTAAATGGTTAGTAGATTATGACCATCGCTTCGATTTTAGTCAGTAACAAGTTTTATTTTTCTAGTAACATACAATTGAAATAGCCTTAATGTAGACTACGAACTGTCGTTCGCTTTCACAAGCGATCACGTTTTTCAGCTGATAAACTACAAATTGCTTACATACTTTACGACAAAAGGACACTATAAGTGCCATAAATTGTGTATGGAGATTAATTTGATATCATAACTTTTTTTCGAATTAATTTGGTGTCAACTTTTTTGAAAAACTCCTTACCAAAAAAAAAAAAAAACTTTTTTGAAAAACGATCACTTTAGTGTCACTGCTGACATGGTCGCCGAAAATCTGATGTGGCTCTTTTTTTTTATTAATTTCCGATGCTAACATGGCTTGTCGGAAATCTGACGTGGCTCTTTTTTTGGCCAGAGTCATTAAAGTGATCTATTTCCCTCCGACTTGACACCAAAGTGATCCGAAAAAAAGTTATGGTACCAAAGTGATCTTCGTATACAACTTATGGCACTTTAGTGTCCTTTTGCCCATACTTTACTAGTAGTATTGGTCAAAAGTTGTCACCTACGAAAAAAAAAACCATTCTTTTACTATAAATTCGGAGTAGACTATTGAATTTATTTTGATTTTACAAGTACCAACGCTTATAAGTCAGTAAAAGATAAAAAATAATACAAGTACCAACGCTTATAAGTCAGTAAAAGATAAAAAATAATCGATTTACCAAGCTTGCCCCAGTAGATTATAAACAGCCTTTCGTTTATTTACAAATGAGCAGGTTTTTCCGTTTGTGGAGTATGAATTAATTGCTTATACACTTTACTATTTGTATTGGTTGCCAGTGATATTTAACGAGCAAACTAACTGTTTTATCTCTATAAAACTCTAGTAGCTTATGAATTTCACTACAACTTATTGTTTCACCAATAAGATTTAGTTATGAGCAGTAAATTTAAGAAAAGGACTTAATAATTTTCAATTACATTGACGGACATGTTTACCATGAACAGAAGATTTTTCTGTCTTTCCCGAAGGAAGTTTTAGAAGCGACCTAGTTGCACAATTTGCAATTAAGCGCGGGAGTATGTTGAATTATAAAAATGAGAATAATTACTTACATAAAAAATCTAGGATGATTAATGTGTTTCATTCTTTTTAATTCCACATTTTCTTTTCTCTGCAGATGACAAAAAAAATAAAAGTATTGGATTTAACAGATTGCACAAAGTTGACAACAACACCCGACTTCTCTAATTTCACGTCTTTGGAGACGTTAGTACTTGCTCGGTGTTCAAACTTAATCACAATCCACCCCTCCATTTCTAAGCTTCAACTCCTAGAGACTTTGAGTATCAAAGGGTGTAGTTCTCTTGAAAAGTTGCCCGAAGAAGTTGGTTCTCTACAATCTTTGAAGCATATTGTCATGCCCCAAAATTTTAAACACCTGAAGCTTCTGGAAAAAATTGGCAATTTAAAATCTTTGTCGAGTTTTGTATTAGATGAGCACCCTAACATCCGCCAACTTCCAGACTCAATTGGAGGGGCGGCGAATCTTACATGCTTAACCATACGCGGGTGTGTGGGGATAAAGGAACTTCCAAGCTCAATTGGGGAGTTAAAAATATTGGTAGAGTTAGATATATCATCGTCAGGCATAGTTGAACTACCCGATTCTATTGGAAACTTAAAGAAACTAAGGGTATTGCGTTTATGTAAAACAAAGATAAAGGAGTTTCCTGATACTATTGGTGGACTGGAGATGCTTGAAGATTTAAATGCCTTCGCAACCCGGGATCTAACAGATAAAAACTTGGAGGAAATTATGGAGCTATTCCATTTGAAGACATTGAACTTAGCATTTACTAGTGTTTCTAGATTGCCTCCAGAGATAAGTCGTCTCCATCTCCAAGAACTTCAAGTGTGTTTGATTGAGCTTCAACAAGTGCCGGCTCTTCCATCAAGTTTGAAATCCCTTGTAGTTCATACTCAAGACTTCTCTCTTCTCCCCCACCTCTCGAGCATTTGGAATGACATAGGCCAGACTATGACCAACTTAGAACATCTGCAATTACATAGGTGGGACCACGACTATATACTTGAAGCACCTTTGATCAGCGAGCAACCGTCCTATCAGCTTCCATCCCGTTTGTCGACCTTGAAACTCAGGGGTATTGGTCCATTGCCACATTTTTCCAACTTATCAAAATTGACAATTCTGCATGTAATTGAATGTCCAATATCACAGCTACCTGATTTGTCACTCTTGAGGAGTTTGGAGCACTTGGAACTAAAGGGCTTGAATAGGCTGGTTGAGATTCAAGGTTTATCGGAACTAGAATCTTTGCAGTACCTCCTTCTTTCCAGGTGTGATTTAATAGAACAGTTACCCAACTTATCCAAGTTGGGTAACCTATGCCATTTAGAGCTAGAAGCTTGTCCAAATTTAAGATGCATTGAGGGCATTGTGGGCTTAGGAAGCTGGGTGTTGGATAGTCTTGGTTGCACTATCCTGGAAAGATTGTTGGATGTCTCGAGATCGACTTGGCTTTCCCGTAGATTACCTATGTATGATGTGTTCCTGAGTTTTAATGGACCAGACACATATTATAGCATTGTCAATTATTTGGACTATTGGATGCATCAACATCGAATATCTTTTTATAGTGATGGCGATGTATGGAGGTCTAATGAAGGCATTGGGGAAAAGATTCTACAAGCACTCGCTAACTCCAATATCTACATGCCCGTTTTCTCTAGAAACTATGTTTCTAATCATTGGTGTCTCCGCAAACTTGTCCACATGGTAAAATGCACGTTAGAATCAAAGGGGAAAAGAAGAATCATCCCCATTTTCTACGATGTGGAGATTGATGATGTCAAGCTTGAAACTGATTTATACAAAAGCGACCTAGACAGGCACTGGATGAACTTTGACCAGAATGAAGTGAAGTCATGGAAAGAGGCCCTAATTGAGGTTGCAGAAATGAGGGGTTTCGTCTCGAAAAATAACAGGTAATTTTGCTATTTCGCCACTAAATCATGAAGTAAATAAGTCATTCAATTAAACTTTCCCAATCAGAGAGTTTCAAAGTTACTGGAATGCAACCGTTTTGCATACAAATAGTTGTCCACTCAAGCAAATTCAATCCTATAGAATAAGAAGTAGGTCCATCTAGTTTGTAATATCTGGTGGAACTCTGTGGTCGAACAAAACAAAATTGCATATTGGTACAGCCACACATATTTTTGTTTTCTTTTGTTTTGTTATATGAGTTAAATACCTTCGAGTTACATTGGTTTGAGAAATCAAATCAACAATTAGATCGTCATGTTGAGGTCCTTTAAATTTATGTTTGTCCAACTAAAATGAAGTGTTTTTCAATTGTGCATTGTTGCAGCTACGAAGAAGTACTTCAATTGGTTATTGCAGAGGTTTTTAGAGCAAGGAAATTGTTAGACGTTGACTCCTGAAGCCTTCTTTTGGTCAGTTGTCAAAGAAAAGGAGAATTTATTTGCTATCAATGTAATGAAGTTGGTTTACAATGCTAATGCTTAGGTGCATTATTTACTAGGTTAGCATACCTACATGAACAAGTACATCCATGAACTCCCATGCTTTATTAGAGGGTTAGTTAAGCTCACACGTCAGTGTTACAAGGGTGCTCTGCAATAGAAGAAAAGGAGCTTTCATACATACTTGGGAAAATCTGAATCGTTGGTGGAATTAGATTGGCAACTGTTAAAGATAGTTAATCTACCTGATTTAATTGGAAAATCTAAAAAGAACTGAAACTGACTAGGATGGACTGTTCATCCATAAGCATGTTACCTGATGCTACTGAACCGCTAGAAATGATTGAGGGGTTAGGTGGCAGTACGCGGTTCTGACAGGTGAAATCTCTAGTGAAATTGGGGACTATCCTTGCTATTCGTGGATCTTGGGCTTACACTCATCGAAGTTATTTATGGATTCCCCATGATGATCTGTTCTCTCTACCTATCCACAAACTGTTTTCGGACGGTTATTATTGAACTTGACAGTCAGCGCAAGATTCTTTAATCCCTTTTTTTTATGCATCTACATCCGGTTTTTGCATAGCCTCATGAAAATGGTTAATTTACCTTTTTTGGACATATCTGACATTTCCCTTGACCAATATCCACCAGCTTCCGTGTACTTTGTCATTCTCACCACATTGCCTTAAGAAATATTTCTAGTTTGCAATGTTGAAGAACTTTTTGGTTCTCGAAGCTCATGAAACTCAAAGGCATAAGTCCACTGCCATACTTTTCAATCATAAAGAATTTGGCAGATCTGTGTCCTTAGATGTCCAATGTCAAGCTTACCAGTCTCTCCAGAACTGATACATTTGAAGGAACTGAAAATAATTAGATTTGAATTCCTCAAGTAAATACCTGGTCGTCACTCTAGAAGAGTACCATGCTTGAATCTGAATAGTTTGAATAGGCTAGTTGAGATTCGAGGTTTGTCGTTACTGGAATTTTCTTTTTGTTTCTTTGGTTTTTTAGTTTTTCTTTTTTTTTTTTACGTGGCGCATATTTGATGACACATCATTCCCACTTGTCCTGGAAAACATTGATAATGTGATGTCAGCGGCCACTTAAGACGATGGTCTTAATGGAAAGGATATACGTGTCACACTAGTACAACGTAGGGGTTTTTGGTGACAAAAAAAAGTAGTATTGGTTTCACATTGGTATACTTTGAGGTTTTTCATAGCATTTTCTCTAGAATCTATAATAGATTTAACGAATAAAGTGTTAGCTTTGTTGACCATTGGTAAAATTCCAAATTCTTCATTGTTGAAGATACACCATTATTATTCATTTTTATGCAGCGTATAGGCTTTCGCGACATTTTTGAATGAAAGTTTGATTAAATGTCTTTGCGTACACTCTATTATAAAGAGAAAATAGCATTAAAGGAACTGGGAGATCTAATCTATTTATTGTATCCATAACATGACTGAAAAGATACCAGAAAAAGTGATGAGTATGGAATGAATGAGGTATTACTTTCTTTATAACTCATGGAATTTGAAATTCAATCAAAATTGATTTTCAGTGTTTTGTATCATTTAGGAAAATGAGTCAGTATGAAATATTTTTTTATGAGACAATTTCCTTATTTTGTCAAAGATAGAAAATTTTTTACGTTGACTTATTTTCTTAAGCTATACAAATATTGGAAAATGAGAAAAGTTTTTTTCAATTGCTGATTTACCGAGGAAAAAGTGAAATGAATGAAGAACAATATAATCTAAGCATGTAATTGAATATCAAAATAGATAACACTCTGTTTGAATGCACGCGTGAGTTACGTTAGAGAACTCCCACATCAAAGAATTAGGGGGGTGTTGAATAGTTAATATATAATAGTTGGCCCATAACTCATTAGTTTAGGCTTTTGAGTAAATATGGGTTCAATTGGATATATTGACGGGCTCGGACTTGGACTCCCTCTTGATGATCTTCCTAGGTGAAAGGTATCGAGCTTTTACTGCGTGCTCCCAACAAATGGTATTAGAGTCGATGGTAGATTTGTGAGGCCTCAATCTATTTTGGTATTTGGTGAATATCACAAGGAATGAATCTGGTGACCAACCCGATTTCCAGGCGGTGGGCATTGTGGTAATACAAGCCCGATGGTAGCTTTTATGTTTCGATCTGGCAGAGGAGATCAGAGATGAAGGTGGGTGTTGATGGAGATATAAGTTAAGATATGTTGGTACATAAGGATACTTGAATTAAGGTGAAGCATACCTAACACTGAGCTCACATATGATAGAGAGATTGTTAGTGTTGAGTATGTCTTAATTCTCTATGGGTTTGGGCCAACGTTAGGGATTGTCGGTAATATAAATATTGTTTTTCTCAAATTATTAGGTTAAGAAGTTAAGACAGAAGAGTCTTTAGTTTTTGAGTCACCTTTTGTAATCCTTGAATTTCTATAGTGGATTTTGCTTCTCCTCTCCCCGTGGTTTTTCTCGCAAGGGTTTCCGCATAAATCTATGTGTTCTTTATTCTTCTAAATTTTAATTTCGTTATAGTTTCTGCATCAATCATAACAATATGGTATTAGAGCCTTAAGGTTTTTCAATCTTCTAGTTATGACTTCAAGTTTAACAACGAAATTTGATATTGAGAAATTTGATAGGAGCGGTAGTTTCAACCTATGGTAGGTTCATATATTGGTTGTTCTTACGTAGTAAGGTTTGAAGAAAACTCTATTTGGGAAATGAAAGAAACTAATTGGCACATCAAATGAAACTTGGGAAGAATTGGATGAAAAAGCTCTATTTGCTATTAACTTGTGTCTCACGAGTGAAATTCTACCGGAGGTACTAGAACAGAAAATTGCTTTAGGTTTATGGATGAAATTGGAGAGTATTTTTTTTGACAAAATTCCTCATCAATCAGTCGAGTCTTAAGCAATGACTCTTCACTCTTTGTATGGCTAAAGGTGCTTCTCTTAAGTCTCATAATTCTGATTTCAATGCTATTATCTCTTAATTAATAAGTATTGATGCTAAGATTGAAAATGAGGATCAAGCTCTTTTATTGCTAGTTTCACTACCTCCCTCTTATAAGAATTTTAGAGAGACCATGATAGTTAGTAGAGAAATTATCAATCTTGAAGATGGTAAGACTAGTCTTCTAAATAAGTAGAAACTAGATACATAATTGACTTTTGAAGGCAGTAATGACCATGGGACTGGGTTAATTGTTAGAGGAAGGTATGTTGAGAGAATCAATGGTAGCAAGAGTAGATCAAAATCAAAGCATAGAAATTTGACTTACAACTACTATAAGTCTAAGGGGCATATCAAGATAAATTATCTGAAACTAAAGGCAAGATAGTAAAGAGAAAATAATTAGAATTAACAAAATCAAGGGAATGAAAATTGACTGAACAATCATAACTACCAGAATAGGAAGAATTAGGGAAACGAAAATCCCACTCAAGCTGGTGTTGCCGAAGAAGAATGATAGTTGGATTCTTGATTCAGGCTACTCATACCACATGTGTCCTAATTGTGATTGGTTCTCCACGGACAAGGAATATAGTGGTGGAGTTATTCTAATGGGAAACAATGCTAAATGTAAAATAATTGGGATTGGGACTGTCAGCATTAAGATGCACGACAGCATGATTAGAACCTTGGAAAATGTCAGACACATTCCTAATTTGAAGAAGAAACTCATCTCTTTGGGTACACTTGATGCTAAAAGTTGTAAGTTCATAGCTGAAGGTGGAGTTATGAAAATTATGCGAGGTTCACTTCTGTTGATAAAAGGGATGAAAACTAGCACTTTGTATCAGTTGGCACTATAGTTACTGATTCAACTACAGTTTCATCTGCTATGTCAGCATCAGACAATACTAAATTATGGCATATGAGATTAGGCCATATGAGTATTAGAGAAAGGGAGGAACTGAGTAGGAGAGGTCTTCAAAGTGGTTAGAAAATTGGAAAAATGGATTTTTGTGACCATTGTGTCTTTGGAAAACATAAAAGGGTTAGTTTCAAGACAGAAATTCACACAACAAAAGGGCACTTTGGATTATATTCATTCTGATCTTTGGGGGCTTGCAAAAGTTCCTTCGAAAGGACTTGGTTCGAGGTATTTACTCACTTTCATTAATGACTTTTCAAGGAAAGTATGGGTATTTTTTAAAGCAAAAGAGCGATGTTTTTGTTACATTTAAGCAATGGAAAACATTGATTGAGAAGCAGATAGGTAAGAAGATTAAGATGCTAAGAAAATATAATGGGCTGGAATTTTGTGATGAGTTTAATGCGTTCTACAAAAACGAAAGCATTGTGTGGCTACAATAAATACACCAAAACAGAATGGTATTGCAAAACACATGAACATTATTAGAAAGGACTAGGTGCATATTGTCTAATGCTGGTTTGGGCAAAGAGTTCTGGGCTGAGGCAGTCAATACAGCTGCTTGGTTGATAAGTTGTTCTCCTTGCACATCTATTGAGTGCAAGACACTAAGGAGGAATGGTTAGGTAAACTTGTCGACTATTATTTTGTTCAAGTATTTGGATGTCCATCATATGCAAATGTTAGTGAAGGCAAACTAGAGCCTAGAGCAAAAAAATGTATCTTTCTTGGTTATGCTTCTAGTGTAAAGAGTTACGGACTTTGGTGTGCTGATTCATCTAAGATTATTATCAGCAAAGATGTTACTTTTGATGAGTCTACAATGGTTCATCCTAGAAAGGAATAATCTATTCCTTGTTATGAAACTCTAGAAAGTACTACGGAGAAGGTGGAGCTTGAAGTAATTTCTTTGCAATCAGTTCAATCATCTACTAAATATTGAGATTGAAGAACCTAAGGAAGAACAATATTCTATTGCCAAAGATAGACCAAGAAGGATAACAAAAGCCCCACAAAAATATGGGTTCTCAGATTTTGTTGTTTATGCTCTTTCAGTTGCAGAGTCAGTAGAATATAGTGAATCTAAAACCTACAAGGAAGCTATATCTCCAAAAGATTCAGTAAAGTGGTTAGTTGCTATGAATGAAAAGATAGAATCTCTTGAAAAGAATCAAACTCGGGAGTTTGTCAAGTCACCAAAAGAAAAGAAAATTGTGGGTTGCAAGTGCATTTCAAAAGAAAGGAATGTATCCCAGAGTCGAAAACATCAGAGTCAAAACTCATCTAGTTGCTAAAGGTCATAATCAGATTGAGGGAGTTGATTTTAATGATATGTTTTCACTTGTCATTAAGTATAGCTCCATTCGGGTTTTTCTTTCGTTAGTTACTATGCATGATTTAGAGTTGGAACAACGCGATGAAGCAATCATAGGGTTTTCTTGCATGGTGAACTTGAAGAGAAATCTATATGGGTCAACTAGAGGGTTTTCAGTTTGAAGGTAAGGAAAATCATGTTTTTCTTTTGAAAAAGTCTATATATGGCTTGAAGCAATCACTTAAATAGTGGTATAAAAGGCTTGATTCATTTATGATGCAACTTGGCTATTGTAGGAGCAAATACGATAGTTGTGTATATCTATGCAAACTTCCAAGTGGCTCTTTCATTTATATGTTATTATCTATCGATGACGTGTTCATTGCAACAAAAGATAATCCGATATACAGAATTTGAAGGCATGGTTAAGTGCTGAATTTGATATGAAAGATTTAGAAGTGGTGAAGAAATTGTTAGGCATGGAAATTCAGCGAGATCGGAAAAGGGAAAAATGGTATCTTTCCTAGAAAGCTACGTTGAGAAGGTGTTAGATCATTTTGGCATGAAAGATGCCAAACTAGTAAATACTTCTCTCACAGCTCATTTTATATTATTAGCTAGTTTATGTTTACAAACATATGAGGATATAAAATATATATCACGTGTTCCATACTCTAGTGCAATTGGTAGCATTATATTCTATGATTTGTACTTGACCTGACATTTCACATTCTGTTAGCATGTGACATCCTGAAATTTGCCCATTTGGGACTTATGAAATACTTGGGTTTTATGAACATACTCGTAGTTAGTTCTCGCCCGGAACTGATCATTTCTGGGATACTAACCATTAGGGAAAGGCTGTTTAGGGATTTAAATTCGTGCGACTAAAGAAAACTCGATCGTGAATTGATTTTTCGACCATAGAATTGTCAAGGTGACATTTTAAGCCAACGTAGGCCGCTCTTAGGGTAGTTATGGGCCGACTCATCACTGTCATACGTGTGGATTGCGGGTGATTCCATTTGACCACAAAATGAATTGACGAATGATCCGGAACCTATACCGAACGATCGTGCCCGACGGAACTAGTGATTGAACCTCGCGATTACATGACAACCGAAGTCGTCACGAACCGAATGAACTTGCACGTCACTTGATTTATTATCAGTCACGGGTCAAATATGCAAATTTCCTTAAAAGCCGCCCGTTAGTTTGAGAAACGCTCAAGTTACGTTAAATAAAATTCAATTATTAATTAGAGCCCAAATTGGGCATCGGAAAATTTGGAAGATATGACGGGATGTTAGGACGACATTGTGGTTGGAACGTACAGCTTTGAATTTTCTCGAATTCTTCACAAAAATTCAAATTCGGCAAGAAAATGGAAAAGTGACCATTTTACCCTTGGAGGTTTATAAAGGGCAAGTGTTTAAGGGGAAGGGCATTTTGGTCATTTTGCCCTAATTTTTGAGTTGGACAATTTTGCCCTTGAAATTTTATGAAATTCTCAAATTGCTCTTGGATATTTTTGGAAAAGATTCGATCTTAGCCATCGATCTCAAGATAAGATCGAATCTCGACCGTCGATTGGATTTGTGAGAGAAGGGCAAGATGGTAATATGCCGAAAAGGGGCTCAATTATTGGATTTAAGTCCAATTTTCTCTCTCTCTCTCTCTCTCTCTCTCTCTCTCTCTCTCTCCTCATTCCTTTCCCCTCCCTCACCGAGAGCTCTCTCTCTCTCCCCTTTGGCCGCCATCCATCGCGCTGTCGCCGCTCCGACCGCCGTTCACCGCGCCACCACTGTCCCCCTCACCCTCTCGATTCTCTCTCTTTGTCTCTCTCCCTCACTCATGGCCGTGAACTGTGGCAAGTACGCTGCTCACTGCCACCGCCGTCGTCGCCGAGCCAATCGCCGCCGTCGCCTAGCCACTCACCGCCGCTCACCGTTGACCGTCGCCCATTTTTCGCTCTAGCCGAGTTAGTCTAGAGTTTGGAAAGTCACGCCCTAAACTCTATTTAGGACTTCGGGTATTGACGGACAAAATTAGGGGTGGAATCGAGTTTAATTAAATGTGGTTTTGGCGAAATTTGGGGCCATTTATGGATTAATTGTGTGGACCGATTAGGGGATGGTATTAATTGATTTTTGAGGATGACATTGTGAAGTTTCGAGGCTGAATTGGTGCCGAGTTCATTGCTGGAAATTGGGATTTGTAGTGACGAGCCTATGGTTTGATTTAAGGGCGATTGGTGTTGGTTTAGTGCGTGGTATGGTGGCTGAATTGTGATGCTCGTTACGGCTTGAAATGAGTGTGGAAAGACCGAATTTGTGCACGTGTATGTGGCTGTGATTGTGGGCCCTTGAGTGGCCATGTATGTTTGTCGAGTGGTGGATTGAATGACTAGACTTTGTAATGTTATGTGCATGCTTGGGCCTAATTGAATTAATTGTCAATTGGCTGTGTTGAATGTTTAATGAGCATGAGAAAAGTGTGTGAATTGGTGTGCGCACGGGCCACGTGTGATTGGCCAATTTATTGGCAAGTGGGTGTTGAGCATATGAATGAGCAAGAAATCGTGAGTGGTGTGGTATGTGTGATTGTGGAAATCCCTGAGACGGTACCATTATGTGGGGATATTTATTTGTCCTGAGGCGGTATGACTACGCGAGATGATGCCTCGTATTACCGAAGGACGACTAACCTGAGGCTGTACCATTACGCGGGTTGTGTTGTAGGTGATGGGTGTTAAGCTTGAGGCGGTACTACTACGCGGGTAAGATACACGGCCTGAGGCGGTATCATTATGCGGGCCTTGAAGTGTTGTTATGAGTTAGTCGCAATGGACCTGAGGTGGTATCATTACGTGGGTCACTGGCGAGTTGAGAATGAGTTGGTCGCAGTGGGCCTAAGGCGGTACTATTACGCGGGCCACTGGTGAGGCAAGTGTGAGATGGTTGCAGTGAACCTGAGGCGGTACCATTACGCGGGTCACTGGCGAGTGGTGTTGAAAAGATGTGATGAGATTGGAACGAATGCATTAAACGTAATTAGAACATGCATGTGAATGGAATGGTACTATTGTGACTAACGTGCAGGTTGCACGCTGGAAAGGCCCAGGTGAGTATAAATTGTGTGCCTGCAATGTAATGGCTGAGTGTGATTATTTGTCGTGATTGTTTGGAGGTACGTGATAGCCTAGGTGGGGTTTAGGGTGTGTGCTTGCTGAGATGTATTCTCATGGTTATTTCAACCAATAATTTCAGAACCCCAGCCTAAGCAATGAATCCTTCGCCGCCGCCACTTGAGCGTTTTGGAGTACTAATGCACACCGACCACAGTCTTGTAGAATATCCTATAGATGAGAATATGACCTGGGTTAAGCATACGATGATAGTTTTGGTAGACATAGAACTACCCCTCTGGTAGTCTCATACCTACACTGAGTGGTTTTTTCGAGACGAGATAGACGAGTTTGGTCCCGTTCGTGGATTTGATGTCCCCTTTGATGGAGTCGGGGATTGGGATCCATCTACTATACCTCCCCCGGATGGTGAGATGACTAGTTTGGAAACTAGTCTAGCGCAATTAGGACTACAGCCGGCGCTTACAGCACTTGAGCCTTCGGGGCCGAGCATGAACCGGAGCTTGAAGAGTCCCAGGCAGGGTACGATCCAATGGACGTGGATCTCGAGGTCATCCCAAAAGAAGAACCAGAAGAGGAAGAACCCGAGATAGAACTTGAAGAAGCCCTAGAAGATGAGCCTAAGGATGAGCCTGAAGAGCCTGAAGAAAAACTGGAGTATATACCCCCGTATGAGGAATGGATTGACCCCGAGTTTGTGTCTAAGGACAAGTCTGATGAGGAGCCAATCGAGGAGGAGCGGGACGAGGTTCCAGTAGAATCGGGTGACATCAATAACCCGATCGAGATCGGAGCCGAGCCGGAATTCTCAGAGGAGCAAATAGTCCAGGGGAATTCGGATTCAGAGGACGAAGAATCAAACTCGGAATGGACGCTAAGTAGAGGGCGTAGGGGTTCATATAGGGGTTAGGGGCTAAGCTTTTTAGAGCGTACCATTTTTTATGATAGAATACCCAGGTTACCAATCATTTTGAATATCGGTGATTTATAATATGGTGTGCATATGTATATGGTGGTTTATAAGTTATGAAGAATATATAAGTTTGGATGAGGAAATGAATATGTTTATTCTCCTTGATTACCCCAGTTAATATTGTCCGGGTATTGATGGCTTTCGCTGATCATATTAAATCTCTTATTGTTTTAATTAGGTCGGTGATACCTTGGGATGTTGCATTAATCGACCAGAGAAGTGTGTTGCGTGCTCGATGGGGTTCGGGGTGTGACATCACTGTTTGGTTTGGTATCAGAGCGAGGATAGCTCGATCTAAATTGGTCGAAATCTGGAGTGATAAGGAGCAGAGGTCTTGGGATAGGAAATTAGGGAGACCTTAGTAAGTCATAGGGCGGAATAAGCTACATGTGCCTCCAGAATGTTGGTTGTGATTGATTGGGTAAATTGATTATTGTGACGATTGAAATGCAGGTGCGTATGTACCTGAGGTACGTGCACAGACCCTATTGATTGTGGCCTTGTGCCTGTGGTAATTGATTGCCTGCGGAGTGAATCATTGCGTTAATTCACTGCCTAAGACTAGACTGATCTAGTTGGCCTAGGTTTCTAATTCCTGAGTGAAATTATAGCAGGTAGTCAAGTGGTAGAATCGTGAGGATCAATTTGCGAGGTAGAGGAATTGGGGGTTCGTCTAGCTTGCGAGCCCGAGCCCGACCTGTAGAAGATCCTAGGATGGAAGCGGTCATGAGGACCCTAGAACATATCAGTAATCTGATAGAATAGCAGACTCAGGAACGAGCTGCTATGATTACCCAAGCTGCTAAGGCCGTTGTGGCCGCTGCTGCCAATAATAATAATGGGAATCAAGGGCAAGGACTAGTGAATGGGAATAGGCAGATGTACCAATTAGTCGAGCATTTTCTAAAATTGAAGCCTCCTAAGTTTGATGGTAGAGGCGATCTCCAGGGTGCATCGCTATGGATGGAGGAATTAGAGAAGGCTTTTGAGGTGTTGGGATGCACAGATGAGGAGAAAGTGACATTGGCTGTCTATCAACTGCAAGGAAATGCAAATGATTGGTGGAAAGCCACCAAAGGAATGATATTCCCGGCTGGCACAACCTAGACTTGGGCGATGTTCGTGGAAGCCTTTAATGGCAAATATTTTTCTGAAAGTTCCCAGGAGCAAAAATTATCTAAGTTTATGAGGTTGCAACAAGGGTAGAGATCAGTGGATTACTACGAAGCTGAATTTGCTCGATTGTCTAAGTTTGTCCCGAAAATGGATGAGGACCCGTTGGACAGGGCTCGAAGGTTCCGAGACGGCTTGAAACTGGACCTTCACAGCCAAATGATTTCATTGAATCTAAGAGGGTATAACGAGATTTACGATAGGGATCAAGCGATTAAGCGAGACTTAGCGGATAGGGTTGCCGCTTCTGGATCGAGATTTACCCAGGGTAGGGACAACCATCAATTAGGAAAGAGGCCAATGACGGGTAATCGACGTTTTGTCCCCCCGGCTAGAAGGAACATAGGGAAGCCAGCCGGTAATCAAAATGGTCCATGTCGGTTATGTGGGGAAAGGCATGGAAATGGACCTTGTCCAACCCGGGGCGGAGCATGTTTTGGGTGTGGTGGATTTGGTCACCATATAAAATTTTGCCCTAATCTCAGGCAGAATAGGTTGCCTGCATTGCCGCCACCCCAGAATGGGAACCAGATTGGAGCGGCCCAGACAGCAAATCAGAATAGGCCATATGCGTAAAGATGAGTGTATTCCATGGCAAGAAGAGAGGTTGAGAACGCACCAGGGGTTGTCATAGGTACGGTTTCTCTGTGCAACCATGTTGCGTATGTTTTATTTGACCATGGGGCGTCACATTCCTTTATATCTGAGCAATTTGTTGAGTTGATTGGTTTAGAACCGCAGTTGCTTGATGTTGTGTTATGCGTGACAACTCCCTTGAATAATAAGATGCTAGTTACATTGGGGTGTCCGAATTGTAAGATTGTGATTGGGGATAGGGAGGAAAGGATTGATTTAGCAGTCCTAGCCATGTACGATTTTGATGTGATAGTGGGTATGGACTGGCTGTCTAAGCAGAGGGCCGTAATGGATTGTAATAGTAAGGTGATCCAATTTAATCCCGTTGGACATTCGGAATTCAAGTTGTGGGAAATCGAGGGGGACCCTCAATTCCATGGATTTCATCGCTAGAAATGACTAAGTTGTTGAATGAAAGGTGTCAAGGATTTCTAGCGACTGTAGTTAATTCAACGGTTGAGGAGCCGAGGCTAGAGGATATAGCCGTGGTGTGCGATTATCCCGATGTCTTTCCTCAGGAATTGCTGGGATTGCCACCAGAAAGGGAAGTAGAGTTTGTAATCAAGTTGGCACATGGAACAGAGCCAATCTCGAAGGCACCGTATAGAATGTCGTTGTCGAAGTTAAAGGAATTAAAGGTGCAAATGCAAGAATTATTAGACAAAGGATTCATTCGCCCGAATACGTCCCCGTAGGGAGCGCCAGTTTTATTTGTGAGAAAGAAAGATGGAATGTTAAGGTTATGTATCGATTACAGACAGCTAAATTAGGTGACGATAAAAAATAAATATCATTTGCTGAGGATTGATGATTTGTTTGATCAGTTACAAGGGGCTTCGGTGTTCTCTAAAATTGATTTGAGAATGGGATATCATCAGTTGAGGATTAGGAAGGAGGATATACCGAAGACAGCATTTAGGACGAGATATGGACATTACGAATTTACGGTAATACCGTTCGGATTGACGAATGCCCCTGCTGCCATTATGGATCTAATGAATCGGGTGTTTAAGGAATTTTTAGATCAATTCGTGATCATTTTTATAGACGACATATTGCTGTACTCAAAGAGCCTACAGGAGCATGAGTTTCATTTAAGTCGAGTGTTGCAGACTTTAAGAGAGAACGCACTATATGCTAAGTTTAGCAAGTGCGAATTCTGGCTCAATCGAGTAGCATTTCTCGGACATGTGATCTCTGGGAAAGGAATTTCAGTAAATCCAGCAAAGATTGAGGTAGTAATAAAGTGGCCGAGACCAACGACGGTAATAGAGGTTTGAAGCTTTATGGGTCTGGCAGAATATTATCGTTGTTTCGTGGAAGAGCTTTCGGCAATAGCGACACCATTGACACATTTGTTGAAAAAGGAAACGAGATTTAAATGGACGGACAAATGTTAAAGAAGTTTTCAGGAATTGAAACATAGATTGACGACTGCACCGGTGTTGACTATTCCATCAGGACCCGGAGGATATGAAATTTATAGCAATGCGTCATTGAAAGGATTGGGGTGTGTACTCATGCAAAATGGACAAGTAGTGGCCTACGCGTCAAGACAGTTAAAACCGCATGAGTTGAATTATCCGACGTATGATTTGGAATTAGTCGTAATAGTATTCGCCCTGAAGATTTGGCGACGTTATATATGCGGAGAGAAATTTAAGATTTATACCGACCATTAGAGCCTCAAATATCTGTTTTCCCAAAAGGAATTAAATATGAGGCAGCGTCGATGGATGAAGTTATTGAAGGATTACGACTGTGATATATTATATCATCTCGAAAAGCCCAACTGGGTAGCCGATGCATTGAGTCAGAAGTCGAGCATCACACATTTGATGATCAAGGAATAGGCTTTGTCACTCCCGGAACCCCATTGAGCTCGCGACATCCCACTCCGGTCAAATAGTTGTGACGTCCTAAGAACATCGCCGACCCAACCCAATTATCAGAAACACATGCGGAAGCGAATACAAAACCCCTAACGACGATAGGGTAGACTAACAAGACAGTCAAATAACAACAACATTCATTTATATACGATGCCATTGCATCAAGCATACAAACATCGCATTACAGACATATTTAGCAAATTAGCATCCGAAACTACCGATATAACAAAAGGATCAGATGGTTTAGTTAACTTAACTTCACTATAGGTCGACCTAACAATCAAAAACTGACTGGCCAGACTTATTCTATGCAACCCCCAAGATACCCTAGGGAAAACTACTGGTCACCCTCCTCCACTCTGCTTCAGCGTCCTCTAGCTCGAGCCCCCGGAAGATTACTTGGACCACGATACGGGAATCACCTGCAACTCTACTGGGGCACCATGGGCAGCTCCTCAAAACTCCAAAAAGAGGAGGCGGGCCTTTTGGGTTTAAGGCTGGGGGTCTGAAATTGTGGTTATACAAGTATGAGACGAATCTCAATAAGTGCACAACCCCAAACCCCACATAGGCTCTCGCGTACCGCTAGACGAAACACACATAACACGCAACGATCAACCATACTCACAAACACATGCGTACCTACCTGGAACCCATCATGCACATCCCTGTACGTTAGATAATAATACAGCCAACATGTCATAGTAATACATCACCGTTTCGCGTGTGCCTCGATTATAAGGCAAAACCCACTTGAGCACATCCATACCATGCCTAGCAGTTTTTACCCCATAATCGAGCACTACAATACGCGATACCAACCACACTCGCACACGAACTCACGCCATGCGTCAATTTTCGCAATCCTTTCACGTCAAGCGAAATCTAGCTCATTTCCAACTTTTCCAACTTTTCCACCACTATCGCACTCACGTAAAACGCATCAGGCCAATAGTCTTCTGATATCGTCACGCATCGTCACCTCGTCGGGCCGGTTATCGTCACCTCATTAGGGACAGCATCGTCCCGCGTAAACGAACACGCCTCAAGACGAAACCTACCCCGCGTAAACGAACACACCTCAAGGTATCACTTTTCTAACCAATCCTACTTTCTCATACCTTCGTTCCACACTCTCCACACGTACCACATGGCTACACATACACACGGTCACACACAATTCCACATCTCACATACACTTCGCAAATACACGTCCTCGTCACACGAACACACCACCCGATCACACATGCTTCGCACACGAACTTAATGCACAATCACACCACCACACCTCACGGCCACACACTCACAGCACACAACCACGCCATATTCAGTCCGACAATCACTCAAAAATCAGCCATTAAGCGCAAATCACACAATCGCATATATGAACTCATTCTAAGCGCAACTTTACTAACCAACGCACAATTCGATCAATAATCAATCCACCTCACCACAGCTCATCCGGGCCTACTAAACCACACATTTTTCAGTCCCCAAATCAACCCACAATAACCAAACACCCAGCCCTCATCTTAGCCCCAAAATAGCCACCTAAACTACCCAAACCAAGTCATAAACATGTCTAATAATATCCGAGGTCCTAGGTAACGTTTGGGGAAGTCACTTACCTCGAAAAGGTGTGACAAGTTGGTTGGACAGAGGCTGGAACGAATGGCCCAGCAGCAGCAGTGGTGCCTGCGGCCAAGTAGGTGAGCGGTTGCACCATCGTGGACGGGTGGCTGGCGGGCGGCGATCGGGCGGCTCGGGGTAGCGATCTGGTCGTATGGACCAGGGGAGAATGGCCAGGGGTGGCTCGGTGGTGGCGGCGCTGAATAGGACAGCGAAATAGAGAGAGAGAGACAGGAAGGCGGATAGTGAAGTACGGCCGGGAAGGAGGAGGAGCGACGGCAGTGACCGGCAGGAGGGTGGTGACCAGACGGTGGCGAGCTGGTGGCCGGCCAAGGTAGCTTCACGTGCAAGGGAGAGGAGAGAGAGAGAGCCGATCGGTGGAGGGGTGACAAGAGAGGGAGCCGATCGGTGGAAGGGTGAGGAGAGAGAGAAGGAGTGAATTATGAGAGAGAGAAAAAAATGGATATTTAAATGGTGCCCCCAATAATTGCACTCCAAAAATTACCAAAATACCCCTTATCTACCGCTCCGATCCAATGGCCAATATTTGATCTTATCTGAAATCCAACGACCCACATTCGTCCTTATCTAATAAGTCAAAAGGGCAAAAGAGTAATTATCCATAAAGGAAGAGGGGCATTCTTGTCCCTCTAAATTCGGCCATACAAGATCATTTTCAGTCCTTCGACTTAATCCAATCCTCAAAATTCGTTCGCGGTCCTATGGGCAAAACGGTCATTTTTCCGATCCCGGACCGAAATCCATTTTTTTACAGAAATGGGTGGCCCCAAGGTTGGCCACACCAAAAAAGCCATCAGCCGCTCAAAATTATCACTTTTCAAAATTCTCGATTCCGAGGCCCGAATTCCAATAAATGACTAGAATCGAACAATCGCGACTTTAGCTTATCTCTTGCTAATGGGTGGCTCATTGGGATTACGCGCTCTCGACCCATGATCAACACTAAGTCAAATCATATTTAAGTTTGCTCGAACCAAGGTAATCTCGATTGTCATGTAATTGCGAGGGTCTATCGCTAGCTCCATTTGGACACGATCGATTGACTGGATCAGTCTCTATTGGCCCAAAACATTACCTCGTCAATCTTTATGGTCGAAGATCAAACCAAGGTCGAGTTCTTGGGTCGTGCGAACTCAATCCCGCAATGGCCTTACCCTTAACGTTAGCATCCCGTGAATGCGCGGTTCTGAGTGAGATCTCACTATAAGTGCATTGGCCAAATATTCATTTCATAAATCTCGGGAAAATGATCGAAAATTCAGAATGTTACAATTCTTCCCCCCTAATAAAAATTTCCTCCTCGAAATTTGCAACTATACTCGGCTATCCAAACAAATGGGGGTGATGACATTTTATTCTTTCTTTCTCCTACTTCATCCCATCGATAATGCTATCGCAATTTCTGGTACATTTTCATGCTGCCCGGTGAATACTATAATTGCTCCTATGAGCTCCCGATAAAACCCCTTCTTAAGCAGTCGTATCAACGGCATGGCTATCGACAAGAGTCCTTCTACCAACCGTCGATAATAGCCAATCAGTCCTAAGAAACCTCGAATCTCCCTCACTGCTGTCGGTCTCAGCCACTTAGTGATTGCCTCAATATTCGTCAGGTCCACAGACATTCCATCTCCCGAAATCTTGTGTCCAAGGAACGCTACCCTGTTACGCCAAAACTCGCACTTACTGAGCTTGGCATAGAGTGTGTGTTCTCTTAAGGTCCGTAGATCAATCTTAGAGAATACTAAGGCTCCTTACAATAAGTCAAATAGATCATCCACTCTCAGCAGTGGTTACTTCTATTGACGAAACCCAAGGGATTGAGGTTCCTCCTCGACTCCCTACAAATTCAATCTAGGGTGTCCAGTCGGACTAAACTGAATCACCCTGATGCTACAATCCATTACAGCATTCCGTTTGACTAACCAATTCATGCTCACAATTGTATCAAAATCATATATAGTCAAAACAATCAAATCTATCCAGCTTCCTACACTACCAATCACAATTTTACAGTCTAAACATCCTAAAGACATGCATATCTTATTCCTCAATGGTGTGGTCATACACACTTACACTTCTAAAAACGGTTTCAATCCAGTCAATTTAACAAATCGAGCAGACATAAAAGAGTGTGACGCCCCCGGATTAATCAAACATATACAACATAATTATTCAGGGGAAACCAAACCTGTGCTTTCGCCTGGCACATTCTCAACTGCCTTTCATGTCAGGGCATACACACGTCCTTGTGTCAGTGGTCTATTCAAATTAGCCGGCAGGGCTGCACTAGTCGGATTCCCAATTTGAGGTGTCTGCGATGATTGGGGTGGTCAAACCTGAAGATTCGGGTAATTCCTTATGTGATGTCCCATTCCACCACACCCGAAGCATACCCCAGTTACATTTGGGTAGGGACCACTCCCATGATGTCTCCCACAACGTCTATAGGTTGAATTAGACGGATGTGCCGATTTCCCAATATTCCTTCTTGCCGGAGGGACAAAACGTCGGTTTTCCATCATCGGCCTTTTCTCTTGCTGACGATCGTCCCTGGCTGAGATATACCGTGATCCAGACGCGGCAGCTCTATCCGTCATATCCTGCTCAATAGCTTGAGCCCTCTCATATAATTCCTCATAAGTTCTCAAGTTCACCGGTATCAATTGACTACGAATATCAGCCCTCAGTCCATCTCGAAACCTTTGCGCCTTATCATCAGGATGATCTACAATTCTTGGTGCAAACTTAGATAGCTGGTAAATTCTGCCTCATATTGATTTACGGTCATTTGGTTCTGGTGCAACCTAATGAAAGCTGTCATCTTTCTTTCTCGGACACTTACTGAGAAATACTTCTCATTAAAAGCCTGAACGAAGGCCGTCCAATTTTGATCCACACCTGCTGGGAACACTTGGCCTTGCGTGGCTTTTCACTAGTCATTCGCATTACCCTGAAGCTGGTACACTACCAGTGTCACTTTCTCGGCTTCAGTACACCCCAACAAAGCAAAAGCTTTTTCTAACTACTCTATCCATTTAAAAGCAATCTCTGGATCCCCTATTCCTTCAAACTTGGGTGGTTTCAATTTCAGAAATTGTTCTACTATTTGATGCATTTGTCGATTCCCATTTTCGATACCAGCATTATCATTAACTACAGCAGCTGCAGCCTCAGCAGCTTGGGCAGTTGCATTATCTCGCTCTTGAGCTTGCCTATCCATCATATTCCCAATCCTTTCTAACACTCTAAGAACTCCTTCCATACGCAGATCTTCCGCAATCGGGATCTGAGAACTCGACGAGCCTCCCACTCCTGCACCTCTCCTACTCATTCTCACGAGCTCACGCTATCCTCCTACCTATTATAATTCCGAATAGAAATTAGGGACTTAGGCCAACTATACTAGTCCAAGCCCTAGGCACAAAACTCGATAACCAATACTCGTCAATCGACAACCAACGACCAACCATCAAACCTATCACATAACATCAAGCCAACATCACCAAGCACCTAATAGGGTTCCTGCACTCACCTCAAGTCTTGTCGCACCTTCGTCTCAATCAACATCACAACCACCATAAACCACTCAGCAATCACAGGCGCATATTCATAGGACATGCATAATTAACATAAACACGCAATTTACAAAGGACTCCCTAACTGACTACCTTGAAGTCGTCGCTCCTTATCACTCCAGGTCTCGACCTTGCAGGTATCGAGCTAGCCTTGCTCTAATACCAATTCAAAACGGGAATGTCACGCCCCGAACCCCATCGAGCTCGTGACATCCCACTCCGGTCAAATAGTTGCGATGTCCCAGGAACATCGCCGACCCAACCCAAATATCAAAAACACATGCGGAAGTGAATACAAAACCCCTGACTATAAAGATGACGACTGGGTAGACTAACAAGACAGTCAAATAACAACAATATTCATTTATATACGATGCCATTGCACCAAGCATACAAACATCACATTACAGACAGATTTAGCAAACTAGCATCCGAAACCACCGATATAACAAAAGGATCATATGGTTTGGTTAACTTAACTTCACTATAGGTCAACCTAACTATCAAAAGGTAACTGGTCAGACCTATTCTATATAACCCCTAAGATACCCTAGGGAAAACTATTAGTCGCCCTCCTCCACTCTGCTTTAGTGTCCTCTGGCTCAAGCCCTCAGAAGATTACTTGGACCACAATACGGGTATTGCCTACAACTCTATTGGGGCACTATGGCCGGCTCCTTAAAACTCCAAAAAGAGGAGATGGGCCTCTTGGGTTTAAGGCTGGGGGTTTAAAATTGTGGTTATATAACTATGAGACGAATCTCAATAAGTGCACAACCCCAAACCCCACATAGGCTCTCGCGTACTGCTAGACAAAACACACATAACACGCAACGATCAACCATACTCACAAACACATGCGCACCTACCTGGAACCCATCATGCACACCCCTACACGTTAGGTAATAATACAGCCAACATGTCACAGTAATACATCACCGCCGCGCGTGTGCCTCGATTATAAGGCAAAACCCACTTGGGCACGTCCCATACCATGCCTAGCAATTTTTACCCTATAATTGAGCACTACAATACGTGATACCAACCACACTCGCACACGAACTCATGCCATGTGTCAATTTTCGCAATCCTCTCACGTCAAACCAAATCCAGCTCATTCCCAACTTTTCCACCACTATCGCACCCGCGTAAAACGCATCAGGCCAACGGTCTTCTGACCTCATTAGGCATCGTCACCCTGTCGGGCCGGGCATCGTCACCTTATCAGGGACAGCATCGTCCCACATAAAAGAACACGCCTCAGGACGGAACCTACCTCGCGTAAATGAACACGCCTCAAGGTATCACTTTTCCAACCAATCCTACATTCTCGTACCTTCGTTCCACACTCTCCACACGTACCACACGGCCACACATACACACGGTCACACACAATTCCTTATCTCACATACACTTCGCAAATGCACGTCCTCGTCACACGAACACCCCACCCGATCACACATGCTTCGCACGCAAACTCAATGCACAATCGCACCACCACGCCTCACTGCCACACACTCACAGCACACAACCCAGCCATATTCAGTCCGACAATCACTCAAAAATCAGCCATTAAACGCAAATCACACAATCACATATACGAACTCATTCTAAACACAACTTTACCAACCAACGCACAATTTGGTCAATAATCAATCCACCTCACCACAGCTCATCCAGGCCTACTAAACCACACCTTTTTCAGTCCCCAAATCAACCCACAACAACCAAACACCCAACCCTCATCTCAGCCTTAAAACAGCCACATAAACTACGCGAACCAAGCCATAAACATGTCTAACAATACCTGAGGTCCTAGGTAACGTTTGGGGAAGTCACTTACCGTGAAAAGGCGTGACAAGTTGGCTGGACAGAGGCTGGAACGAATGGCCCAGTAGTAGCGGCAGCAGCGGCGGCGGCGGCCAAGCAGGTGAGCTCTGCGCCACCGTGGATGGGTGGCTGGTGAGCGGCGATCGGGCCGCTGGGGGTAGCGATCTGGTCGTATGGACCAAGGGAGGATGGCTAGGGGTGGCTTGGTGGCGGCGGTGTAACGCCCCAACCTCGGGGCCATTAAACGTGACGTCCCGTTCATTAATATCTTTATTAAACACAAGCAGAAGCATACCCGGGACGATCACAACAAAAGAACAACCAACGGAAATAAGACAAGCAGCATCATGAGCAAACCTTATGTTTATAATTCATGCAAACGTGTTTTACAAGCCCTTCGGGCCATGGCAAACAAAACATATTTCATTGCCGACTATAGTTAGCAAATTTTGATTTGGGTTAACCTATACCCACTACGGCTTCTCGTTTCTCGCTTCTTCACCTTCACCCCGGTCCCGTCCGCCTGGCCATCTCACATCCCACCCGTGGCTCTATCCCGGAGCCGGCCCGCCTACACCGCCAAAGCACCGTTGAACCTACGCTCGGATGAGGCACCAAGTCCGTTAGGCCCTCATCGAACATCACAAGTATCGTGATTTGACGGTAGGCGCGATCTTTCTGACATTTACCACGGTGAGCGTTTCAGCTCTCGGTTTCACGGGATTGCCAACGCGGGATGGGGGAGATGCCATTGCTCCGGACCTGAAAAAGGGGAAACAACGGGGAATGAGTCGAGGAGACTCAGTAAGTAAAACTTTACTAACAGGCGAGGACATATCAATCATCGTTACACGAGACATTCTTACCGTACCGGCCTCCGTGGCCGATCAAACAACGACGGGCATAGAAAGCATAAAACAAGGGTCCCAAGCATGGCTAAGTCACGGTTTACCTCACGAATTGCGCCTCGGTTTCTATACTGCATTAGATAACATGCAAGGAAAACACGAAACAAAGCAAACTCGTTATTGGGAACACAACATCGGAACACCAAAAGCCGAGAACGGGGGAAAGCTCATGATACGACGTATTTCAACGTCATTTTCCGGTAGTAAAATCCCACTTACCCTTAATAAAACAAGAACTTAAAGAGTAGAGAACGGCGGAAAAGCGACGGTTTCGATTTCAAACAACTCTCAATAATGGCTTTTCTTTCTCTCTCTCGGGTTTTCTTTCTCTCTTGATTTTTCTTTTTCTCTCTCTAAATCTCGGCACTCTCTCCCTCTCTCTCTCTAATTTCGGCATTCTCTCTCTCCCTCTCTATTTCTCTCTCCCCTTGGCCAAATGGCCTTTCTCTATTTATAGGGAGGGGAAACTTGGGGCCAAAGTTTGATGAGGTAAGCGCTTATGTCATCTGGGCAATGAGGTAAGCGCTTACCTCACAAGCCATCATGAAGGGTCATCAAAGTCAAGAATAATAATGGCCAATAAATGCTTGTGGAAAAGAAGACCAAACATTAATGCAAGTCATTAATTAAGCTTCTTGAACAAGCTTCACTCTTGGCTATTTATTTCCAAATTTCGTTTTCCCCTGGTCCGACCTCCGATCAAGGCATAAAATATCTCATTTGAAAGCTTGGAACGTGTACTTTAAATCACCAGAAGATACCAAGTCCAAATTCCAACTTTCTCATATAGAAAATGCTAAATCTTTGAAATCTGGAGAAACCAAACAGTTTTGCACTGTTCACGAAATCGGACTTAAAATCATAGTAAATGAACTCCGAAAATTCTCAAATTCGGATATGTCATAAACAAGACCTTACTAAACATTTTTCATGAGAACACGAAATCTGATTCTCTCTTTAAATACCATTTTCGGTCACTAAAAGACAGACTAAAAATAGTTCACTGGAACAACATTTTTGTTTCTCAAAATAAGCTTTGTCTAGCATGCAAATCATCTCAGAAAATTCCCAAATTTGCACACTTTATAGAAAAGGAAGTTCTCAACAACTTTTGTGAATAAAACATTTCCAAAATCAGCCCAGAAAAACTTGTAGAAAATCAAGACGGCGTAAACATCACCGAAATACCCATTCCAGGCAGTTTCACACAGTCCGAAAATCAGGCCATCGTACCATCATCGCAACTCCAAAAATTCTGAAATTAAATCATGTAAAACTTCAAGATGTTTGGAACAACTTTCAAGAAGAAAGTGTTTTAAAATTCGGACCACAAAAGTCTCCCCAAAAATAGAAAAACGAAAGGGTACAAATGATCCGAAAACTAGGTTTTCCAAAACAAGATAAAACAGTTTAGTTCTGATTGCAAAACAACCAAACTTAAACCATAGACATTTCCCAGGGACTGAAATTGAGGATGTGACAGGCGGCGCTGAACAGGACAGCGAAACAAAAAGAGAGAGACAGGTGGGCGGACGGTGAAGCACAACCAGGAAGGAGGAGGAACGGCAGCGATGACTGGCGCGAGGGAGGTGACCAGGCGACGACCATCTGGTGGCCGACCAAGGCGGCTTCACGTACAAGGGAGAGGGGAGAGAGAGAGCCGATCGGTGGAGGGGTGGGGATAGAGAGAGGGAGTGAATTATGAGAGAGAGAGACAAAAATGGATATTTAAATGATTCCCCCCAATAATTGCACTCCAGAAATTACCAAAATACCCCTATCTACCCCTTCGATCCAATGGCCAATATTTGATCTTATCCGAAATCCAATGGCCCACATTCGTCCTTATCCAATAAGTCAAAGGGCAAAAGAGTAATTACCCATAAAGGAAGAGGGGGCATTCTTGTCTCTCTAAATTCGGCCATACAAGATCATTTTCAGTCCACCGACTTAATCCAGTCCTTAAAATTCATTCGTGGTCCCAAGGGCAAAACGATCATTTTTTCGGTCCTGGACCGAAATCCATTTTTCTATATAAATGGGTGGCCCCAAGGTTGGCCACACCAAAAATGCCATTGGCCGCTCAAAATTGTCACTTTCAAAATTCTCGATTCCCGGACCCGAATTTCAAGAAATGACTAGAATCGAACAATCGCAACTTTAGCTTATCTCTTGCTAACGGGTGGCTCATTGGGATTACGCGCTCTCGACCCATGACCAATACTAAGTCAAATCACGTTTAAGTTTGCTCGAACCAAGGAAACTTCGATTGTCATGTAATTGCAAGGGTCCGTCGCTAGTTCCATTTGGACACGATCGGTCGACTGGATCAGTCTTTATTGGCCCAAAACATTCCCTCGTCAATCCTTATGATCGAAGGTCGGACCAAGGTCGAGTTTTTGGGTCGTGCAAACTCAATCCCGCAATGGCCTTACCCCTAAGGTTAGCTTCCCGTGAATGCGCGGTTCCGGGTGAGATCTCACTATAAGTGCATTAGCCAAATATTCATTTCATAAATCCCGAGAAAAGGATCAAAATTCAGAATATTACAGGCTTTGTTGGAAAAAGTGCGAGACTCGGAGTTTAGATTCGAAGTAAGTCAAGTCGAGCTTGCTGGCTACGCTAAGGATTGAACTGGACATCCAGGCTAAGATTAAGACGTTGCAGTCTACGGATCAAGAAATCCAACGGATTCTAGGGATGGATGAGACCAAGAGAAAGTCGGACTTCTAGATATCCAAAGACAGGATACTGAAGTTCCGTGGATGATTATGCGTACCTAACGATGTGGAGCTTAAGGAAGAAATTTTATTGAAAGCGCATCGTAGTAGTTATAGTATGCACCCAGGTAGTACCAAGATGTATCAGAATTTGAGATAGTACTACTGGTGGAATGGTATGAAGGTAGACATAGCTAGACATGTGGCTAAATGTCTGACGTGCCAGCAAGTGAAGGTACAATATTGTAAGCTCAGAGGATTATTGCGACCTTTGGAAATCCCAGAATGGAAATAGGAGCATATAACTATGGATTTTGTGACCGGATTATCAATGAGCCAAAGGGGCCATGATACTATTTGGGTGATTATCGATAGATTGATCAAGTCGGCATACTTTTTGGCTATGCGAAAAGACTTTGCATTAGATCGATATGCTAAGTTATATGTGCAGCAGATAGTTCATTTGCATAGGGTACCAGTGATGATTACTCATATTGTGATCCTAAGTTTATCGTCAATTTTTGAAAAAGTCTGCAGACGGCATTAGGATCAAAGCTGTAGTTTAGTACAGCTTACCATCCACAAATGGATGGCCAATCTGAGAGGATGATTCAGACCTTAGAAGATATACTTAGGGCATGTGTATTGGACTTTCAGGGTAAGTGGGAAGAACAATTGCCCAAGCAAAATTTACCTATAACAATAGTTTTCAGTAGAGCATCGGAATGGCGCCCTTTGAAGTGCTATATGGCAGGGCTTGTAGGACGCCCGTGTGTTAGGACAAAGTAGGAGAAAGGAGTGTAACTGAGCCAGAGTTAGTTTAACAATCAGTTGAGGCTGTTAAGGTGATTCGCGAAAGGCTGAAAATAGCTTAAAGCCGACAAAAGAGTTATGTAGACAAAAGGCGAAAATCTTTGGAGTTTCAAGTAGGGGATCACATATTCCTTAAGGTATCGCCCATGAGAGGACTATCCAGATTCGGTAATAAAGGGAAGTTGAGTTCGAGGTACGTGGGACCTTTTGAGGTTTTAGAAAGAATTGGAGATTTAGTATATTGCCTTTCACTTCCGCCCAATTTATCGCAAGTGCATAATGTGTTCCACGTATCGATGTTGAGAAAATTTCAACCGGACCCAGCTCATGTGTTAAATTATGAGGAGATAGAAGTCGATTATAAGGTGTCTTATGTCGAGAGACCAATAAGGATCGAGGATCAAAAAGAGCGAATTTTGAGAAACAAGATGATCCCGATGGTGAAGGTGGTATGGGAGCATCACACGACTGAGGGCACGACTTGGGAAAGTGAAGAGATAATGCAACGATAATACCCCCATTTATTTAAGTAGTGGTAGGATTTATAAATTTCGATGACAAAATTTTTGTAAGGAGGGAAGAGTTGTGACATCCTAAAATTTGCCCATTTGGAACTTATGAAATGCTTGGGTTTTATGAATGTACTTATAGTTAGTTCTCTTCCGGAACTGATCATTCCTAAGATACTAACCATTAGGAACAGGCTAATTAGGGATTTAAATTCGTGCGACTAAAAAAAATTCGATCGTGAATTGATTTTTCGACCATAGAATCATCGAGGTGACATTTTGAGTCAACGTAGGCCGATCTTAGGGTAGTTATGGGCTGACTCGTCACTGTCATACGAGTGGATCACGGGTGATTCCATTTGACCACGAAATGAATAGATGAATGATTTAGAACCTATACTGAACGATCGTGCCTGACGGAACTAGTGATCAAACCTCGTGATTACATGACAATCGAAGTCATCACGAACCGAATAAACTTGCACGTGACTCGATTTATTATTAGTCACGGGTCGAATATGCGAATTTCCCCAAAAGCCGCCCGTTAGTTTGAGAAATGCTTGAGTTACGTTAAATAAAATTCAATTATTAATTAGAGACCAAATGGGGCATCGGAAAATTTAGAAGTCATGACGGGACGTTAGGACGACATTGTGGTTGGAACGTACAGCTTTGGATCTTCCCGAATTCTTCAGAAAAATTCAAATTGGGCAAGAAAATGGAAAAGTGACTATTTTACCTTTGGAGGTTTATAAAGGGCAAGTGTTAAAGGGGAAGGGCATTTTGGTTATTTTGCCCTAATTTTTTAGTTGGATAATTTTGCCCTTGGAATTTATGAAAATGCCAAATTGCCCTTTGATTTTTTTGGAAAAGATTCGATTTTGGTCGTTGATCTCAAGATAAGATCAAATCTCGACCGTCGATTGGATTTGTGAGAGAAGGGCAAGATGGTAATTTACCAAGAAGGGGCTCAATTATTGGATGTAAGTCCAATTTTCTCTCTCTCTCTCTCTCCTCATTCATTTCCCCTCCCTCACCGAGAGCTATCTCTCTCCCCTTTGGCCGCCGTCCATCGCGCCGTCGCCACTCCGACCGCCGTTCACCACGCCACCACTGTCCCCCTCACCCTCTCAGTTCTCTCTCTTTCTCTCTCTCCCTCACTCGTGGCTGTGAACCGTGGCAAGGACGCTACTCACCGCCACCGTTGTCGCCGAGCCAATCGCCGCCGCCGCCAAGCCGCTCGCCACCGCTCACCGTTGACCGCCACCCATTTTTCTCTCTAGCCAAGGTAGTGTAGAGTTTAGGAAGTCATGCCCTAAACTTTATTTACGACTTCGGGTATCGACGGATAAAATTAGGGGTGAAATCGGGTTTAATTAGACACAGTTTTGGCGAAATTTGGGGCCGTTTATAGATTAATTGTGTGGACCGATTAAGGGGTGGTATTAATTGAGTTTTGAGGATGAAATTGTGAAGTTTTGGGGCTGAATTGGTGCCAAGTTCTTTGCTGGAAAATGAGATTTGTAGTGATGAGCCTAAGGTTTGATTTAAGGACAACTGGTGTCGGTTTAGTGCGTGGTATGGTAGCTGAATTGTGATGCTCGTTATGGCTTGAAATGAGTGTGGAAAGACCGAATTTGTGCACTTGTATGTGGCTGTGATTGTGGGCCCTTGAATGGCCATGTATGTTTGTCAAGTGGTGGATTGAATGACTAAACTTTGTATTGTTATGTGCACGCTTGGGTCTAATTGAATTAATTGTCAATTGGCCATGTTGAATACTTAATGAGCATGAGAAATGTGTGTGAATTGGTGCGCGCACGGGCCACGTGTGATTGGCCAATTTATTGGCAAGTGGGTGTTGAGCATATGAATGAGCAAGAAATCGTGAGTGGTGTGGTATGTGTGATTGTGGAAATCCCTGAGGCGGTACCATTACGTGGGGATATTTATCCATCCTGAGGCGGTACAACTATGCGGGACGATGCCCGGTTTTATCGAAGGACGGCTAACCTGAGACGGTACCATTACGCGGGTTGTATCGTAGGTGGTGGGTGTTGAGCCTGAGGCGGTACTACTATGCGGGCAAGATACACGGCCTGAGGCGGTACCATTACGCGGGCCTTGAAGTGTTATTATGAGTTAGTCGCAGTGGACTTGAGCACGGTACCATTGCGCAGGGCACTGGCGAGTTGAGAATAAGTTGGTCGCAGTTGGCCTGAGGCGCTACTATTACTCGGGCCACTGGCGAGGCAAGTGTGAGATGGTCGTAGTGAACCTGAGACAGTACCATTACGCGGGTCACTGACGAGTGGTGTGGAAAAGATGTGATGAGATTTGAACGAATGCATGAAACGTAATTAGAACATGTATGTGAGTGGAATGGTGCTATTGTGACTAACGTGCAGGTTGCACGCTGGAAAGGCCCATGTGAGTATAAATTATATGCCTGCAATGTAATGGCTGAGTGTGATTGTTTGTCGTGATTGTCTGAAGATATGTGATAGCCTAGATGGGGTTTAGGGTGTATGCTTGCTGAGATGTATTCTCATGGTTATTTCAACCAATAATTTCAGAACCCCGGCCTGAGCAATGAATCTTTCGCCGCCGCCACCTGAGCATTTTGGAGTATCAATGCATACCAACCACAATCTTGTAGAATATCCTATAGATGAGAATATGACCTAGGTTAAGTATACGACGATAGTTTGGGTAGACATAGGACTACCTCTCTGATAGTCTCATACCTACACTGCGTGGTTTTTCCGAGCTGGGATAGACGAGTTTGGTCCCGTCCGTGGATTTGATGTCCCTTTTTATGGAGTCGGGGATTGGGATCCATCTGCTATACCACCCTGGGATGGCGAGATGGCTAGTTTGGAAACTGGTCTAGCGCAGTCAGGATTACAGCCGGTGCCTACAGCACCTGAGCCCTTGGGGGCCGAGCACAAACCGGAGCCTGAAGAGTCCCAGGCAGGGTACGATCCAATGAATGTGGATCTCAAGGCGATCCCAAAAGAAGAACCAAAATAGGAAGAACCCGAGGTAGAACCTGAAAAGGCCCTAGAAGATGAGCCTGCTGAGCCTCAAGAAGAACTAGAGTATATACCCCGTATGAGCAGTGGATTGACCCCGAGTTTATGCCTGAGGACGAGTCTGATGAGGAGCCAATCAAGGAGGTGCAGGACGAGGTTCTAGCAGAATCGGGTGACATTAATAACTCGATCGAGATCGGAGCCGAGCCGGAATCCTCAGAGGAGCAGATAGTCCGGGGAAATTCGGATTCAGAGGACGAAGAATCAGACTCGGAATGGACGCCAAGTAGAGGGTGTAGGGGTTAATATAGGGGTTGGGGGCTAAGCTTTTTGGAATATACCATTTTTTATGATAAAATACTCAGGTTGCCGATCATTTTGAATATCGGTGATTTATAGTACGGTGTGCATATGTATATGGTGGTTTGTAAGTTGTAAATAATATATAAGTTTGGATGAGGAAATGAATATGTTTATTCTCCCTGATTATCCCAGTTAATATTGTCCGGGTATTGATGGCTTTTGCTGATCATATTAAATCTCTGATAGTTTTAATTGGGTTGGCGATACTCCGGGATGTCGCATTAATCAACCAGAGAAGTGTGTCGCGTGCTCGATGGGGTTTGGGGTGTGACATAGCATGATAAGTAGATATTTGTCATGTCCATGTAAAGTTTATTGGCAAGTTGTGAAGTGGATTTTGAAATATTTGAAAGGTACTTCTGATTTTGGTTTAGAGTTTGAGAAAACTAGTCACACTCTTCCAGAATATGTTGATTCTGATTATGCTGGTGATCTTGATAAGAGGAGGTCTTTGATTAGGTATATCTTTATTTTTAGAGGTTGTGCAGTCAGTTGGAAAGCTACTTTGCAGCATACTATTGCTTTGTCTACTACAGAGACAGAGTATATGACAAATACTTAGGCACTTAAAGAGGCTATATGGTTAAGGGACTTATTTGGAGAGCTTAGTGTGGATCACAGTATGACTGTTATCCATTGTGATAGTCAAAGTGTTATATATCTTACTAAGGGTGCGTTTGGCAACGTGCCAAATAGTAAAAATTTCTGTTCTTTTGTTCCCAGAAATAGTTTGGGAACAGAAATGCGTTTGGTAAACACATTTGTTCTCGGGCACATTTTTGCAAAAATTTGTGCCGAGAAACAGTTTTGGAAGAGAAACAAGAAGCAAAAAAAAGTTGCTTCTTGTTTCTCGGCACAATTTTGAGAATCAGTTTTTTTTTCCTTTTTTTCTTTTTCTTCTTTTCTTATTTTTGTGTTGTTCTTCGTCTGGCCGGGCCGACCACCAGCGGCCGGCCGCAACCCAGGGCCGGCGAGGGCGTCACGGCCCTCGCCGGCCGCCGGCGGAGGCGAGGGTCACCCTCGCCGGCGAGGGCGAGGGCTGGACCCTCGCCGCCTGGGCGAGGCGGCCTCGCCAGATCTGGGCGAGGTCGAGCCTCGCCGTCGCGACCCACGGCGAGGCCGGCGTCGCCGTGGGTCGCGACGGCGACCCTCGGCCTCGCCAGATCTGGGCGAGGCCGAGCCTCGCCGTCGCGACCCACGGCGACGCCGGCCTCGCCGTGGGTCGCGACGGCGAGGCTCGGCCTCGCCCAGATCTGGCGAGGCCGAGGGTCGCCGTCGCGACCCACGGCGACGCCGGCCTCGCCGTGGGTCGCGACGGCGAGGCTCGGCCTCGCCCAGATCTGGGCGAGGCCGAGCCTCGCCGTCTCTGGGCAAGGCCGCCTCGCCCAGGTGGCGAGGGTCCAGCCCTCGCCCTCGCCGGCGAGGGCGACCCTCGCCTCCGCCGGCGGCCGGTGAAGGCCCTGACGCCCTCGCCGGCCCTGGGCTGTGGCCGGTCGCCGGCGACCGGTGACCGGCCTGACCAATGAAGAAAAGGGTTAAAAAAAAACAATTCAAAATATTATTAAAATATTATTTAGAAACAAAAATTTTGTGTAGTTTACCAAACGTATTTCTATTCTTTTCTAGTCTAGGAATAGAAATTTTGGACAATTACCAAACGTCTTAAAATATTCAGAAATTGTTTTTTTTTTTTTGATAATCGAGGTGTCCGCGCGACCGGCAAGCGATGACTCAGCTATAAACCGGCGGTGATGCACGACTAGTTCTCGAGTGACGCTAGCGCAGGACCCACCACCACGACTTAAAATACTCAGAAATTGTTTCCGGGCACAGAATAAAAAAAAATCATTTCTGTTCAGAAACTGTGCCCGGGCACAGAATGGTTCTCATGCGCACCCTAAAGATCATATGTATCATGAGAGGACAAAGCACATTGATTTGTGGTATCATTTTATTCGAGACATTCTTGTTGATGGATATATCAAGATCTTGAAAATTGGTACAGAAAACAATCCAGCTGATATGTTAATGAAACCCTTGCTTATTGCTAAATGGATTTAGTTAAGGTTTGCTACAATTGAGTTTTATTCTAATGGAAGGAGAAGATTGTTTATTGCTTATGTAGAATTTAAGCTAAGGTAGAGATTTATTGAGTATGTCTTAAATTCTTTATGGGCTTGGGCCAACGTTAGGATTTGGGAGCAATATATATATTGTTTTTCTCAAGTTATTAGGTTAAGAAGTTGAGATGAAAAGAGTCTTTAGCTTTTCAGCCACCTTTTATAATCCTTGAATTTGTATAGTGGATTTTGCTTCTCCTCTCTCTATGGTTTTTCCGCAAGGCTTTTCGACATAAATCTATGTTTATTCTTTTCAGTTTTAATTTCATTATAATTTCCACATCAATCATAACAGTTAGCATGCACATGTGAGTTACGTTAGAGAAATCCCACATCGAATAATTGGTGTGGTAATGAGCAGTTAATATATCATTATTGGCCCATAACTCATTGGCTTACGCTTTTGAATAAAGGTGAGTCTAACTTAATATGTTAATAGGCTCGGACTTGGATTACCTCTTGTTGACCTCTCAAGATGAAGGTATCGGGTTTCTGCTTCATTCTTCCAACACACTCTGTAAGTTAACAATGTTAACGAGAAAAGAATTCAAGAACTATGAAGTAAAGGGAACCACTATTAAATAGAAGTTCAAATCTTTTTAGATCTTCTAGGGAAACACTGAAAATGCCTAAAGAATTGGAGAAGCACCTTTTCTTATATGTAGTAAAGATACAAACATTTATATAGCTTTCTAGCTTATAAAAATTAAAACAATTACTGTTGTTTCCGTTAGAACATCACTAGAAACAGCCGGTAAGAATATGCCTTAGTTTCTCAAGAATTTATTTTGTATTAGGAGTGCGTAGCATAAGTCCAATACCTTCATACGGGAAGATTGTTAACATATCCGATTGGACCCACCTACACTTAAATGCTTAAGTCAATGAGTTACGAACCAACTAGAATATATTAACTACTCAACATCAAACCAATTTTCTAATGTGAGACTTCTTTAATACAAATCAAACATAAATCTCTTATACCAATTGTTGCCAAAACAAGTGATTGAATAGTAAATTAGACAACACAAGAAAATAAATCCAACACTAGACTTATGTTTTGGTCTATGTGACCTACGTCAACAAAGAGAGTAGGAAAAAAATTCCACTAGAGGTCAAGCGATGTAACGGTGATTGCAATCATACTCAAATCACTCAAATACCCTTAGTGTTTCCTAACTCCCAAGTAAGCCCAATAACTCACACGGCATTTAGCTCCACAATTTCTCATGAAATATGTAACAGCCCGGATTTTGGCCCATTTTTAGAAATTATAAAACGTGTAATTCGTCAGTGCGCTTATAATAGAATTTCGCCCGGGAACTTATCACTCTCGGGTTCTTATTTTTAAAAATAGAAATTTTGCTAGAATCGCACTCGATCGAATTTGGTTGTTAATTATACCCTGAACTTGGCAGTCAATTTCCGGGAGTTTCGGGACGAAATAAATTGGACGGTGTCGAAATTATTGTGGCCAGTATCGACATTATCAAGATTAGTGAGAAAGTGAATTTTTGGACCGGGTGCAAATTTGGACTGGTAGACCTCCCTCGTAGAGCGGTTTGGGTTATTTTATTTTGGACGTATGCCCTGGAATATTGTTGGGATTTTTCGGGGACTGTTAGGCCTTTTACCCGAATTTAATCGGGACCGATAGGTCGAGCTATAGTTTGGGCCGTGTCCGCTGGATCGCGATTGAGTTTAAAAATTTAAACCCCTTTCTCTCTCTCTCTCTCTCTCTCTCTCTCTCTCTCTCTCCTCTCTCCCGCGTACACCCCCCCTCGGTCAGGTCACGTCTGTCCCTTTTTCCCCCACCTACTCCCGTCCAATCCCTCTCTCTCCTCTCCCTTCTTTTCTTTTTCTTTTTCTTTTTTCCTCTTCTTCTCTTCCTTCTTCTTCCCTTGGACGCCGACTGGTCTTGCTTCTGCTTCTCCTCGCTGCTCGACTGCACCTCGCCGACCACCCTTCCAGCTCCGCCCAACGCCGCCCGCTCGTTGCCAGCCGCCGCGCGTCGCGCCGACTGCCGGCCGCCGCCCCGGCTGCCCTCTTCCTCCTTCCTCCTTCGCTGGTCTTCCCCCGAACGCCCCTGCTTCTGGTTTTGCTTCTGCTTCGTCCCGCTCGGCCGCCCATCCAGCTCCACCTCCGCCTCCGCTCGACGCCTCGTGCTGCACCGTCGCCGGCCAGCTCGACCGCCGCGCCGTGCCGTCCGTCGGCTGCTGTGCCCGACGCTGCTTCTCTCCTCCCCTCCTCTGTTCTGCTCCTTTCCTCTCCGCCAGAACCAGCGACCGCCGGCCGTTGCCACGCGCCGCCGCCCCGGCCGTCGCCGCCACGCCTGGTTAGTCCCAGCCTCGCCCAGCCGCCCGTCGGGCCACTCCCTTACACCTCAGCCTTTCCCTCTCCCTTCCTTCTCCCTCACCCGACTACTCTCTCTCTCTCCCCAGCACGTCACCGCCACGCCTGGCCGTCGCCGCCTCGCCCCGCCGCTCGCCGGTAGCCGCCCCGGCCAACCAGCCAGTCGCTGGTCTCGCTGAGCCGCCCCCGAGCCCGCCTCGTAGCCGCCGTTCCCGCTCCCGAACAGTCCGGCCGGTCACTGTTCCGGCGAGCACTGTTCACCAAATACTGTTCATCCGGCCATTTTAAGCGTAGGACACCCGGTAAGTTTGACCCTAAACCCTAATTAGGCTAATTTACATTTCTAGACCGGTTTAGGGGTTAATTAGGGTTATTTAGGGGTTAATTTAGGGGTTAAATTGTGGAATTGATTAGGGACTTTCATTGTGGTCGATTTGGTGGATTATTCTGATTAATTAATTGAGGATTAGTGGCCCGAATGGCGCGATCAGTGGGCTGGACAATTTGGATTAAATCGACCCGAGTTCGGGAAAGTTCGGGTTCAATACGTGGATTATTGTGCGCGCCATATTATGATTTTGTGGTGGTCAATTAGAGTAATAATTGGGGAGTATGATGGAGTAATTTGATGACACTTATTGGCCTAGAATTTATGGTTTATCGACTAGTCACGATTGAATTGGATTGGATTTGATTTGGGCAAGGCGCGATTATTTTGAGGTTTAATTGTGCAATTACTGCAATTTATGACTGGCTAATTGAGCCTCGAGTGTGGTTAATTTGTTGGTGTCCTGTCGCGTGTCTAGCGGGACTAGAAATGGATTAGTTTGGTGGGCCTCGAATGTGCGAATGCTTGTTGACCTGGTTATGTGAATTTATGCATGGATGGTGTGCTGATTTGATGCTATGGCTGACTTAAATTGACTGCCTGACTTGGGCATGTGGATTTATAAATTTGAATATGCGCGGCACAAATTGAGTGTGTTATCTCGTAATTCGCGCATGTGGATGCCCAAGTGTGAACTTTATGGCCATGGGTGCACATCTCAAGCATTGGCACGGCATTTGCATTTATAAGTGTGCCCGAGTGACATGTACATTGTGATCACCTAAATTGCCCTGATGCGTTTAACGCGGGGTTCAGATAAAAATTGAGGTTTGAGAACGTGTGATCACAATAAACCCTGATGCGTGTTACGCGAGGTAGTGAACCCGTCCTGAGGCGTGTTACGCGGGACGATGCCCGGTTTACCGGAAGATGTCCAGCCTGATGCGTTTTACGCGGGCTGTGTGTCATGAGCTCGGTTTACCGGAAGATGTCCGGCCTGATGCGTTTTACGCGGGCTGTGTGTCATGAGCCTGCGGGCTAGAGATCGATCTCGAAGTGTGGACCTGATGCGTTTTACGCGGTCGGACCTGATGCGTTTAACGCGGGTCGGAGGAGTAATTGAGAAATGGCTGAGTGCTAGCGTGCAAGTGTGCGATATTGCATTGATGAGGCATGAGCATGAGTGCGAGCACTAGCATATGCATAACATGCGTTGTGACATAGAAATGCATGTGTATGTGCTGTGATTATATTCTGTCGCGTGGCTGCTTTTGTTGATCTGACGCCTAACCTGCAGGGTCTAGTGAGATTAGATTTAGGCCCGAGGGCCTGAGTCAGTTATGTGCTTATTATGTGTTGTTTAGTACTTGTCAGGAGGTGCATGTTAGCCTAGTTTAGGTTTAGGGAATTACTCGCTGAGATTTATTCTCACGGTTGTTGTAAAACCGACTTTTCAGATCCCCGGCCTTGAGGATGATAGGTGTACTGATGCAATTTTTGGGAGAAGCCCCCGGCTAGTTGTAGTGGCCTTGAACCGCTTTTGATTTTTGGTACTCGGGCTGTACTTGGATATTGTAAAGGATTTCCAGTATTAGTACAAGTATTGATTTCAGTGGTTACCCTGGGTTATACATTTATCTTTGTATGGGTGGTTTTAATTGCTTCCGCATGTGTTTTAATTCTCTATGTTGGGTTTGGGTCGGCGACGCGTCCTGGGACGTCCCACACGAATCGACCTCTGCGAGGGATGTGGCGCACCGAGAAGTGCGGGGCGTGACAAAATAATCTCTCAATCTCGAAAGGAATTTCATAAATCTTACCACAAGATATATACAGCTTGAACACTAACTTCCCACGTGTAATTCACGCGTAAGCAATTGTGGATATCATATCACTAACATCTGCTCGTAGAAACTTGAAGTCCAACCTTAACTGCAACGGCAAATCAAGGCGTGAAAAAAAATAAAGGGGCCGACTTCAACGTGGAGAATAAATTCCACGTGATTCGGTCAACCAAGTCCAAATTTGGACTTTCCCTCTTTTGCCTTTTATTTCCTCGGCGACTTCAACACACAGTTGTACTTTAATTGGAAAATATCAATCAAGAAGAATATAAAATAAATCTTTAAAATATTCATAATTATCCCATTGCCAGAAGAAATTGACAAGTCGGGTTTTGTTTATGAGTTTAAACTCTAAACATATTTTAATAATCTATACATTGATTTAACGTTTGAGTCAAGTCACAATCGCTTCGCTGGAATTTGAACTTCACCGCTACTATTCCATAGCTCGTAATGGTTCAACCGCTATAGATATCTTCAAAGTTCAAGCCACGCTTAAATTTTGCCTTTACCGTAGACCTCATCAAAACACCAACTCAACTTGCATCTTTAACTATTCCACAAGGATTCATAGACGCAACCTCCTTGACCATAGATAAAGCAAAACCGCTATTGTATCTGTGATATCCTGAAAATTCGACCTAATTTGGTGATTTATGAAATGGTGATTTCGTCGATGCTTTATTAGTTAATTCTCGCCTTGACCTGATCACTCGGGGAATACTAACTAAAGGGGAAAGGCTATCGAAGAATTTATTTCTAACAATCGCCTGTTAGTTTGAGATGAACTATAGTTACGATTGATTGATTTTAGCCATGAATTATGATCCGATTTGGAGTGTCGAATGCTCAAGGATTTCACACTCGAACCATAGGATGTCATCTCGTAATTTTTACGAATTGGTCATCGAAATTCCAATTTATGAAAAGGATCGAAGAATCGAAAATTCGACGTAAGAAACGGAAGTGAACCAAGCAAAGCCCGTTGGGCCTTGTGTTCGAGGGGGGCGACCATCAAGGCTCGATAAAGTTTAGTTGCTACACAATCGGTACTCGGGCCGAAGACAACATGGTAATTTGGTAGACAAAATTTAAGAAAAATTACAAAAATGAAATTGGAAGATTTATTTTGGGGGTAATGATGGAACCCACCCTCTCTTCTCTCTCTCTCCTCTCTTTCTTCCCCCTTCCCCCGCTGACTTCCCTCCATGTTGCGTACTCCCCCACTGACTCCCCACCCACTCCTCTTCTTCATTTTCTGCTTCTTTTCCTCTTCTTCTCGACTTTTCCTTCGCTGCTATTGCTTCCGCTTCTGCTTCGTGCTTATCCTTATGCTTTCGTCGATTTTTCCTTTCGCTGCTGCTCATCGCCAGACCAGCCACCATCGAGAGCCGCTCCACCCCGCCACCGAACCAACGCCACCCCAGCTTCCGTTTGAGTTGACAACACAGCCCCAGTTGCCTCGAAACTCCCTGGCGCTAGCTGTTTTCCAGTCGAGTTTCCAACTTCGTTGCTCGCCGGTTGCACCCACCGGTTGAGCTGCTCATCCGCTGTCGTCCCAGCCACCAAGATGCCACCACCAACCACCATTTTATGCTTGATTCAACCCTTAAGCCGCGCTGAACAGCCGCCCATAGCCAGTTGGTTTCTGTTGGAATGCCAGCTTTGTCGCTTGCCATCCATCCTTGCCGCTGTAGCTGCTGGTCAGTCGCTGTCCAGCCGTCTAGCTGACACCACCAGCCACCATTTCACGTTGGAAAGAGCCCCTAAACAACCCCATGGCAGCCGCTCCCTTCGCTGCGCTCGTTTGCTGCCGTCTGCCGAGCCAAAATTAGAAACCACCGCGGATAGCCACACTGCTGCCATCATCCTCGCTTAATCACTGTAGTTAGATGAGTAAGTTAATCCCTAATCCCTAATCCCATGTTTACGGTGTTAAACTTGCTTAGGTTAGTTTACATTAATTTATTGACTAGTTAAGTGGGATTAGGTGATTGGTTATCGATACATTATTGGATAATCGTTGGTGATAAGTTATCTCATATTTGATGATAAGTTATCCATTATTTTATTATTATTGATTATTTTATTAAATAAAATAATTTTCGGAATTAAATAATAATATTTTATTCTTAAAAAATATTTATTAATAAAATATTCAAATTCCGAAAATTAATTATTAATATTTTTGAATGATTTTTAATATCAAATTGTGATTGTTTTATGCACAAATTGTGATGCCAATGTTGGATTTCGCCATATAAGTTGGCATATATGGCCAAATGATTTGAATGATTATGTTTTGAGAAAAGATTTTGAATCTTTGAAAATAGATTATTTTATAATTATGTTTGAGAAATGAACTTGATATCTTGAGAAGAAAAGTATGTTTTGAAATGACGTATCTACAAAATTGAACGATTATTTGCATATGTGATCAAGTGAAATGGTGATGTGGCAATGGCATGAGCACGGTTCTTATTTTCATGGGCTAATTGAAAAGATAAGAATTGACTTGAATGCTTAAGTGCTCGTGTGATCACGTGGTGGAGCTGTCTTGCTGGATACCACTTGACGATGCCTGACTTATCGGGGATTGTTGTGTATCGCGCCTGATTTGTCGGATGCCTGATTTATCGAGACTGCTATGTATCGCACTCGATCTATAGGATGCCTGATCTTTCGAGGATTGCTGCGTATCGTACTCGATTTATTGGATGCCTGGAGATTATCTAGACTGTCGATACTCCGAATGTCAAATCGCGGCTCGTTGGTGGATTCAATGCTCCTTACTGGATATAATCTTACGGTAGATTATTTGATGATGTTGTATTGGAATGTTGTCATCCTGTAGATCGTTTGACGTTGCCGTGCCCAACGAGGTGGGACAATGTCCGGTCATGCTGAAAGACTACCATCTTGCTGCATATTGCTTGATGTGTAGTGGCCTAGAGGGGTCGTGATAAATGGAACACGCTTGTGGCATAGTGTTTGATTATGGAGTAAATATTGCTAAACATGATATGAGACGTGCCCAAGTGGTTTTACTTTATAATCGAGACACGCGCAAGTGTGGATGTATAATGTATGAGAAATCTCTTTATGTGTTCCGAGTACATGTCATGCTAGATGCATTGTTGTGACATTTGTTGACTGAGGTCATGCATGACACATGTGCCAAGGCTAGGTAAGGATGCTTGTGATTGCCATCAGCATGTGATTGATCTATACACTATGTGTGGTTGCCTGACTAGGAACCCCGAGGCTAGTTGACCTCCAAAGCGGTGCTTAGGCCGCTAACTTGTTGAGATTCTATCTCATTTGTCGTTGTTAAACATTTTTCAAGCCTTTAGCATGTTGATGCACCTAGTATGGTTCAGGGTGCCTAGAAGTAGGCTTTTTGGGCTGACCTATTGGCGAAGTAAATTAACCCCAAGCCCATTATCTTTCTATAGGCTTTCGGTGGAAATGCCCGAAGTGGGCTTGTAAGAAATGTTTCCCAGGGATTAATCGAGTGAATATTAAAATGGTGATGTTGTTTGTTTGTTGTGAATCGCTTTCCTACCTATCCCTATTTATTGTTGTTGTCTAGGTGTTGGTTGTTATTGCTTCCGCATGTGTAATAAAAAGAAAGATAAAATCAAAGGGTTGGCAATGAGTCCTAGGACGTCGCATCATAACGACCATAGCGAGATGATGCGCGTCTGTAGGGTTCGGGGCATGACATCCCCGTTGAATTGGTATCAGAGCAAGGTCAGCTCGATCCAAGTTTGATTGAGACTTGGAGTGATAAGGTGCGATAGGTTTTGGGATAGTGAGTTAGGAAAACACTTTGCGCCTATGTTTGATTGTTAGATTTCTCATTCGTAAGTGGGTTGCTCATGCTTCTAATTCCTTGTTGGAATTGGAAAGCAGGTTCTTGTAAAGATCCTGCTAGATGACCAATCCTAACCTAAAGGCCCCTAGGAGGAGTGTCGAGCTAGGTCAAACTGGTGCTAGAAGGAGAGCACCAAAGGATCTTAGACTGGACTGGATCCTGTAGGCTTTAGAGACCTTAGTAGGGCAGCAGGCTTAGAACCAAGCTGCTGCCGCCACTGCTGCGGCTATGCCTGCACCTGTACCTATAGATGTTCCGTTGGCTGAAAACAAACATGGGAATCAACCTATGCATAAGTTGGTGGAGTATTTTCTAAAGCTCAAGCTGCCCAAGTTCATTGGTGTGAATAATCCTGAGGTTGCAACCTTATGGATCAAGGAGTTAGAAAAGGTTTTTGCCTTGCTGAGATTTCGGACGAAGACAAGGTGACGATGGCTGTCTACCAGTTGCAAGGGAACGTTAGTACTTGGTAGGAAGCTACCCAAAGGAGGGCGCTCCCCGAAGGCACAGCCCAAGTGTGGGGTACCTTTATGGAAGCTTTTTACAACAAGTATTTCTCAGACTGCGCCAGAGAGCAGAAGATGAACAAGTTTCAGCATCTTCAACAGAACCAATTGTCAGTAGACCAGTACGAGGCTAAGTTTGCTTAACTGTCCAAGTATATGCTGAGGTTGATTGAGGATCTAGTTGATAAGGCAAGGAGGTTTAGGGATGGATTGAAACTCGAGATCAAGGATCAACTGGTGCCCTTGAATTTGAAGGACTATAATGAGCTGTATGAGAGGGCATAGTTGATTGAGAAACTTGGCTGAGAGGGCAATTGCGTCTAGATTGCGGTTTATTCCAAACAAGGATAATCATCGGTTTGGGAAAAAACCGATGACAGGAAATAGGTTCCCCGTTCCTCCTAACAAGAAAGGTGGCATGAAGAAGTCGGCACCCAATCAAAATGGTATGTGCTGCTTTTGCCATACAAGCCATGTAACAACCCCGTGTCCTATGAGAACGGGAGCTTGCTTTGGATGTAGCCAGCACAGTCATCACATAAGGGACTGCGCATGCTAGGCCGCGGGAGCACAGGGATTAGCGTAGCAGGTAGGACAACCTGCAAGGAATGCCCTACAAGGAAGGGTCTACGCTGTCAGAAGGAAAGAGGCGGAGGACTCGCCTGCCGTAATTATAGGTACAATCTCATTACACAACCATGCTGCTTATGTTTTGTTTGATCCTGGAGCTATGTATTCGTTTGTGGCTAAGCAATTTATGGAGCTAGTGGGATTAAGTCTGAAACTGCTGGGAGTAGTGTATAGAATTTCTACCCCTTTAAAGGATAGCATAGTGTCTGCAGTAGGATGTGCTAATTGTAAATTATCTTTTGGTGGTCGTGATGACAGCATAGATTTAATTGTCTTGATGATGTTTGATTTTGATGTGATTATTGGAATGGATTGGCTCACCAAGCAACGAGCCACAGTAAACTGTTATCGTAAAACTATTCAGTTTGAGCCTTTAGGGAGTGTTGGGTTTGAGTTTGTCGAGAATCGAGAAGAACCATCGATTCCTTTGATCTCATCACTTGAAGTTACTCGATTATTGGATGAGGGTTGCCAAGGTTATTTGGCAACTGTAGTTAACACTCTAGTAGAGGAACCAAGGATACAAGACATCGTTGTAGTACAAGACTTCTCGAATGTTTTTCCTGAGGAGTTGCTCGGGTTGCCCCCAAAAAGGAAAATAGAGTTTGTGATTGAGTTAGTCTCGGGAACAGAGCCAATTTCTAAGGCACCTTATAGAATGGTGCTATCGGAACTGAAGGAGTTAAAGGTTCAAATGCAGGGGTTATTGGATAAAGGATTTATTCATCCTAGTGTATTACCTTAGGGAGCACCAAGTTCTGTTTGTAAGGAAGAAGGACGGGTCATTGCACCTTTGCATCGACTATCGACAACTCAATCAGATAACGATTAAGAAAAAGTATCCGTTACCGAGGATAGACAATTTGTTTGACCAACTTCAAGGAGGTTCAATATTTTCGAATATAGACCTGAGGACAGGTTATCACTAATTGAGGATTAGAAAGGAAGATATATGAAGACGGCATTTCGGATGTGCTATGGACATTATGAGTTTACTGTGATGCCGTTTGGTCTAACAAATGTGCCTGCATCTTTTATGGACTTGATGAATAGGGTGTTCAAGGAATATTTGGATAAGTTCGTGATCGTGTTCATTGATGACATTCCGATGTATTTGAGGTGTTCAGAGGAACACGAACAGCACTTGAGGACAGTGCTACAAACCTTTTGAGATCATAAGTTGTATGTCAAGTTTAGTAAGTGCAAGTCTTGATTGACTCGAGTGGCTTTACTTGGACACGTGATTTATGGAGAAGGAATTTTAATAGACCCGGCTAAGATTGAGTTGGTTATGAATTGGCCTAGACCAACGACAGTAACTTAAGTTTGGAGTTTCTTGGGATTGGCTGGCTATTATAGGAGGTTCGTGGAAAAGTTTTTTGCTATAGCCATGCCCTTGACGCAATTATTGGAAAAGGACACGTAGTTCGAATGGACGGATAAGTGTGAGCGTAGTTTTCAAGAGCTTAAGCAGAAGCTAACAATTGCGCCTGTTTTAATGTTACCATCTGGTTCAAGAGGTTATGAGACTTACAGCGACGTATCATATAAGGGATTGGGATGTGTCTTAATGCAGCATTGAAGAGTTGTGGCATATGTGTCCCGACAATTAATACTACACGAATTGAATTACCCGACGCACGACTGTCAAATATACTCGATCATCGTGAAATAGGACTTCTGCTCTCCCTTGAGCTCTTTTTTTGGGTCGAGCTATCTTTAAGAGGCGACACTTCTTCCACATCTTTTTGAGTTAAGCTACGGTCCCTTCGTGGTCTTCATCGTCATTGGTGAAGTCAACTTGGAGGAGTTCTGGTTGTAACGCTGGAGGGAGCCCTTGGAGAATCTGGTATTGATGAGACACTCTGGCGGGGCAGTATTCGATTGCACCGGTGAAACCCAATAGTGGAACCAGCCTAATACCATTACACATAAGTCGAGCTTCCTCGACTTTGAACCAGTTAGCATGCCATTGGAAATCTTGGGGTCTAGCGTTTTTCATAAAAATGATCCATTCAGAGTAATGATAATCGGGTGCATGTCGTTGTTTTTCTTTATATCTCGAGACGGGATGGCTAGAATCACTAAGCTCAGATATTGTGAGTAAATCGCCACACCGTTTTATGTGAAACAAAAACCAAATTTGCAAAAGTTCAAGGGGGCATGAAACGTTTTGTCAACATGTTGCTTAAATTTAGTGAGGGAAATAAAAGTCTCGGCTAAAATGGTGTTGACAAAATTCTTTTCAAGATCAACTTGTTGGACCAACCATGCGATTGACGGACTACACGCATTCTTACAGTGAGGACAAATCATGAACCCGAAAAATGCTAGCAAAAAGATTCTGCCTTTTTGAAAAGATGTGGCTTTATCAAAACATTGACTCAAGAATGAAAAAGGACATGTCCCGCGATTTGCTTTCAAGACATTTCCCAATTCATCTTTTCCGACACCCAAAAATTCAGACAACATTAAGGTAGAATCGATTCCTAGAGGTGGTGTAACTAATTCCGACCCTAAAGGTTTTCTAATGATCACGCTATTTTCTTCCAAAGTCGGAGTGAGCTCATGCTTACCGAATATCAAGGTAGATGTCTTGGGACAACAGAAGTGTGCTAATGCTCGAACGAGGCCGGTACGGTCTTTGACTTCCAATAAGGGGAGTAGCCTCCCGATGTGTCCCTCAACTAGCTTACGGTTGGTTGGACTGAGTAGATTCCACCAGGCACGGAGCTCGTCCTTAGGAGCATCAAGAATCCGGATGTCTGCCCCTCCCATAGTATATAGACCAAGACTTACGATCGACCTGATGTCATGGACCAACCAAAGAAAATACGAAACATAAATAAATTGCGAGACAAAAGTTCATAAAACTTACTCACCCCATAGGACCATGGTAATCACATAGACATGCGCATGAAATGTGAGGTTTGATATCTATCTAGGCTCTGGCTTGCAAAATGGAGATGCGAGGATTGCCGAGCTAAACCAGTCATGGTGGTGGTTAGGCTGGGATTCCCTTGACTTCGGCTTAGTCAAAGAGCCGACCAGGGTTACAAAGGGTGCAACTATGGTGGAACTCAATGACACCGTAAAAGAACTTTTGGGACCAAGGAGGATGACCCATACCACGCGAGTGTGGTCGGAGTGTCCGCTGTCTCAATACCATCCTAAACCTGTGCCGCTCAGGTTCGGCAGCGGGTAGTGTGTGCGGTGTAGTGTTAATGCAAGGCATGCACATCAAGTTATATCATACAGCGCTTTGTGCATAAAATAAACCATACATTCAAACACCTCCCTACAAAATAAGGGTTAACAATCACGCCTCCCCTTATACCTCCTATTCTGCAAAAACATTCAACACCTAAAATGTTAAGGACATACCTGGGATCCTCGCTGCCAAACAAAAATATTTTTTGAAAAGAAAAACTGGCCTAAGTCCACTAAGAGTTTTAACTCAAGTCCTCAATGGAGTCGCCAAGCTGTCGTGACCTAAAATTTCTCAGGCTAATGGATTATTAAGACTAAGCTTAACTCGGGCCCTACCAAACCCTACCAATTCGCAACTTAGGATTTAAGTTTTTAACGTGCAAAAATTTTCATGCTCAGAGTCGCCACTAATTTATTTGTGATAGGTCGATTAGAAACCTAAATAAAACATAGGGAGATATGTTTTATTCCTACGAACGAGAGATTCTAAGCTCGGGGACTTGGTTACGCTAGATCTAGTTTAACGCTTTTTCGGTACCTTTTCTTTTCAAAAATGTTTATGCAGGCAGTCTGGATCCATTTTATTACCTAATCACTAACATGTGAGGTGATCATGCGGGTGCGCAATCCACCAAAGTAACACCCAATAATCAAAACATTAAATAAATTGCAAGATTGGGAGAATTACTTACCTCGAAGCAACGTAAGTATCTGCGTTGTTAGCTAGAAAATTACATCAATAATCCTAATATGATTTCTAATTAACAAGCAGTTCACTCAATATTTTTTAGGATTTTCATTTTTTTTAAATGAAAGCTAACCTATATGTAATGACGTGCAAAAATAATCGAATCCTAACATGCAAACTATATATCATGCGACGACGTGACCTAATTAATGACGGACAAATGATTTATTTTTGGTATTTTCAAATGAAATTCGGAATTAAAAATTACTCAAATTAGCATGCAATCTATCCTAGAGAAAATGATTTGATCTATCCTAAAGTGATTCTTTTTTTTTTGGGATTTTTACTAAAATTCGAAATTATTAAATATCCTAAATAATCCACTAAGAATAAAACAATCTTTCATTTAAACTAGGAAATATGCTACCCTAAATCCCAATTTAAATCAAATAATTATCTTATTCTTTTGGATATATTTAAGATTCCCTAAGCATGCAAAATTTCTAATTTAAATCCTAACTAACATATTTTTTTTGATTTTCTTTATTTAAAAGGAAAACAATTAAACGAAGATAACAACCACGTTCAAACAATCCACGCAATCCGCAAGAATCTTCTTATCAGATTCAAATTAGGCAAAAAAATCAAACTAACGGTCATATCTATAGGGTTATAGATATCAACGAAAAGCTGATTGTTCAAATTTGGAAAGCAAATAAAATCTATTATCATATCCAAATGATTATGAATAAGATAACGATTTTTCGAATCGCCACATATCGTATCTTAGGGATAAGGTCGGATAGTTGTCCAGATATATTGCCAAATTAGGAATGATTCCTAATTTTGGGTGTTTTCGAATATTGCGGATATCACAAAATTATCCTAAGATATATAGCTATCCACCAAAATATTTACGAAATATCTAAATTATCTGAAAACTAGGAAATTAAATATTTAAAAGAAATATTCGAATAATCTTACCTAATTTCGCGGATAACTTCCAAATTTGAATTGTCTCGAGATCGGACTCGGGATCGCAGATCAAGGCCAACGGTGTTTCGCAACTGGGGCTCGATGGTGTGGTCGGCTATGGCGCTCACGGTGGTGCTCAACATGGTAGGGACGCTTGGCTCAAGGACTGTAGCGGCGGTGACTCGAGAGACTCGCGGCTTGGGATGCTTCGCAGTGATACTCGGTCAGCTGGTCATCTCGGTTTACAAACTCGCTGAAGAAATTGTATGTGAATGGGTGTTGTGCTTGCCACCTTCTCCCTTGCAAATTTTCTTCACGGTTAGTGAATGATCAAAAGAAAAAAAAAACTCAAAGTGGGGTCATGATGGTGAAGATCTGAAGGCGTGGATCTCTCTCAACGTGGGTCGTGAAGATCGTGATTTGGGAGAGCGGTCTTCCTCTTAAGCCTCTAACGTGTCACTCAGGATAGTCGTCGATGCTTGGTGAGACAAGGAGAGGTGCGACTGGTACAGGGACTTCTCGGTTAGGCACAGCGTCGTAGAGCAGGGAAGCAGCAAATTGGTGGTGCAGCTTTGTCACCTAGGGCGCAGGCAAAGAGCAGCGGGTGACGGGCAGCAGCATCGGCGAGAGCTACAGCAGCGGCACGGTTGAGCAGCAACTCACGTCGAGCAGAAGCGGCAGCGGCGGGAAGCGCGGACACAGCGGAGAGGCAATGCCGACGTGGCGGTTGTGCACGTGTGCAACCGACTATCTCTCTCGACCTCAAGTGTGTCTCTCGTGCTCTCTCTGAAAATTCTCGGAGCCTCTTGATTATGACGCATAACTGACATATCTATATTGCAACCTAGGTTAACTAACCGGGCTTTCTAGTCTTAATGGGCTTAGACTTAAGCTTTATTATTTAATTTTATTTTAATTCCAAATGGGCTAAATTAATTCGGGCTGATTTAAGCTCAAATTAAAATAACCAAAGCCTTTTAGACTTCTGAATTTTGGCCCCCAATCCCTTGAGTGAGTCGAGTGCTCGAGCTCGGTTTACGCGATGAATTTTCAGCTTTCTCGCCACCGCCGGTCCAATACGGAATGCAACCAACCTATATGCTATGTAATTTTAATATTTTTGTTTAGGGGTTAAAATTTAATCCCTAATTTTCTATATAAATTATTATTAAATAATCGGTCGAAATTTAGGTGTCAACAATGACTTGGAGTTAGCAACGATCATTTTCGCGCTAAAGATCTGGAGACATTATTTGTGTAGGGAAAGGTTTCATATTAATACGGATCATCAGAGTCTCAAGTATTTATTCTCACAAAAGGAATTAAACATGAGGCAACGCAGATGGATGGAGCTGCTTAAAGATTATAACTGCAAGATTCTGTACCATCCTGGTAAGGCTAACAAGGTGGTTGATGCATTAAGTCAGAAGTTTTTTATTGTACATATGATGGTGCAAGAGTGGATTTTACTTGAAGAAATTTAGGACTCGGATTTCAAGTTCAAGTAATTCACCTCTCGAGTTTAATGGCTATTCTTATAATTGAGCCCGAAATGCAAACCAGGATTAAAGCAGTGCAACCTTCGGATCCTAAACTGCAAAAGATTCTACAAATGGACCCAACTAAGAGAAAACCTGACTTTCAAGTATCTGAAGATGGGATCTTGAAGTTTCGTAGATGGTTGTGCATGCCCAATGATGAAAGACTCGAAGAGGAAATTTTAGCAGAAGCTCACCATAGTAACTACAATATTCATCCGAGCACTACGAAGATGTATCAAAATCTGCGCCAATATTATTGGTGGAATGGCATGAAGGGGAATATTGCCAAGCATGTGGCCAGGTGCTTAACGTGTCAACAGGTGAAGACCCAGCATTATAAGCCTGGCGGATTGTTGCAACCGTTGGCAATAGATGGAAATAGGAGCATATCATGATGGATTTCGTGATGGGTCTACTAAGGAGCCAAAGAGGTAATGATTCTATCTAGGTTGTGGTGGATAGACTCACGAAGTCTGCTCATTTTATTCCGGTGCGAAAGGACTTTGCCATGGACAAGTATGCTGAGTTGTACATGAGGCATATAATTTGTCTTCATGGTGTGCTAGTGACGATCACGTCGGATCGAGATCCTAAGTTCACCGCTACATTCTTGGAAAAGACTTCAAGGTGCCATGGGAACAAAACTATAGTATAGCACTGCTTTTCATTCACAGATAGATAGACAATCCGAGAAAATGATTCAGACTCTCGAGGATATGCTATGAGCCTGCGTTCTAGATTTCAAAGGAAGTTGGGAGGAACAACTTCATCTTGTGGAGCTTACGTACAACAATAGTTATTAGCAAAGTATTAGAATGGAACCTTTCAAGGCGTTATATGGCAGACCCTGTAGGACTCCTGTTTGTTGGAACGAAGTTGGAGAATGAAAGATTACGGGACCCGAGTTGGTGCAACAATCATCGGATGCTGTTAAAGTTATAAGGGATAGGCTAAGGACTGCCCAAAGTCACTAGAAAAGTTATGTAGATAGGCAACGTAGACCATTGAAGTTTCAAGTCGGAGATCACGTGTTCCTCAAGGTATCACCAATGCGATGAACGTCGCGTTTTGGCAAGAAAGGCAAGCTAAGCCCTAGATACGTAGGACCGTTCCAGATTTTGGAGCGAATTGGATTATTGGCGTATTGCCTAACTTTACCACCAAGGTTGGCTCAGGTATATGACATATTCCACATGCCAATGCTAAGAAAGTATAAACCGAATTCGACCCACGTTCTGAATTACGAAGAAATAAACGTGGATGACAAAATATCATACGTGGAAAGACCAGTGAGAATCAAGGATCGGAAGGAGCAGGTACTACAAAACAAGATGATTCGTCTAGTCAAAGTTGTGTGGCAACACCATGGAATCAATGGAGCCACGTGGAAAAGTGAAGAGATAATGAGGCACCAGTATCCCTTTCTTTTTGAGGAATTTGATGTAAATTCAAATTTCGAAGACGAAATTTTTGTAAGGGGGAATGAATTATGATATCCTGAAAATTTGACCTAATTTGGTGATTTATGAAATAGTGATTTCATCGATGCTCTATTAGTTAATTCTCGCCCTGACTTGATCACTCAGGGAATACTAACCAAAAGAGAAAGGCTATCAAAGAATTTATTTCTAACGGCCATCTGTTAGTTCGAGATGAACTATAGTTACGATTGATTGATTTCAGTCACGAATTATGATCCGATTTGGAGTGTCAAATGCTCAAGGATTTCACACCCGAACCATAGGACGTCGTCTCATAATTTTTACGAATTGGTCATCGAAAATTTCAATTTTGGAAAAGGATCGAAGAATCGGAAATTTGACATAGAAAATGGAAGTGAACCAAGCAAAGCCCGTTGGGCCTCGTGTTCGAGGGGGCCGACCACCAAGGCTCGATAAAGTTTAGTCGGCATACAATCGGTACTTGGGCCGAGGACAACATGGTAATTTGGGAGACAAAATTTAAGAAAAATTACAAAAAAGAAATTGGAAGATTTATTTTGGGGGTAATGATGGAACCCACCCTCTCTTCTCTCTCTCCTCTCTCTCTTTTCACACTTCCCCCACTGACTTCCCTCCATGCTGTTGACTCCTCGACCAACTCCCCACCCACTCCTCTTCTTCTTTTCCTCTTCTTCTTGACTTTTCCTTCGCTGCTGCTTCCACAATGCTTCATGCTTTTGCTTCCATCGATTATTCCTTTTGCTGCTACTCATCGCTAGACCAACCCCTCCAAGCTGAGAAAATATTCACTAGTATCATACTGCCATGTCATTGTCCTATGTGGCGTATCTGTTCCATTAAGAAAGTGACACGTGTCATGTGACATAGAAAAAAAAAAGAGAAAAATTAGAAGTTTTCAGATGTGCGCTCTCTTTCTCTTTTCCTTTCTAGCGTTTCTCCCCCACCCTCGCTCTGTCTTTATTTCAAAATTTCATGCCTCACACTTCACACCTCCCTCTCTCCGTCTCGCAAAATTTGAGGATCATCTTTGGATGACCATCGCCGAACGCGCTGTTGGAAAACGATGGAGGCTTGGTGGAGTGGAGTCGGGGTCAGAGGGCTGATGGCATGAGCTTCCCTCTAAAGAAAAGGTCGTCGAAGAGAGAGACTGATGAGAGTGGTGGTTTTAGCCGGACGACCCAGAAAAGAGGTGATGCCAAACTCCCTTTCGACATCATCGCCATCCTTGAAGGCTCGTTTAGCCCTTGCTAAGACCTAGACGCAACTCGCTTTACACCTCCGAGGTTGAATACTCGCCCTTATAGGACCCGTTGCCCAACTGGAGCAAGTACCCAGTCGAGCTTTGAAAATAGTTACGCTATCACCAACTCATTTCTCACTTCGAAGCAAGAGATTTGATCGGCTTCACGAGAGAGAGAGAGAGAGAGAGAGAGAGAGAGAGAGAGAGAGAGAGAGAGAGAGAGAGAGAGAGAAAGCGGGGGTCTTTCGCACCTCCTCCTCCTCCGCCAGCCCAGACATAAGTCCCTCTGCCGCCGGACCTCGATAAGCCTGCCTTTCGATATCATCCTCCAAATTACGCCATTCTCGCGAAAGTGTCAGTCTGGCTGAACATTATATGTCAATTTTGGCAGTCAATCGTTCTCTTGAGTCGAACCCTTTGTTTGTAGGGTGGCGAGGTTAATGTTTCTTTGTCTTCCTTGCCTATGTTGATTCCTGTGAAATGCCGGAAGGAAGGAAAATGCGATGCGATGTGATGTGACGTGATGTGACGTAATAGTGTCAAATCACGAGAAAATTTGCTCGCGACGGAGTTCTTGAGTGTGTGAAAAACCTAATTTGTTGAGCGCTGAAGCTACTTGCTTTTAATCCAGTTGGCTAATTCTCGCTGCCTTTGGCTTGGTGGTTTTGTGTTGAGTCTTGTGGAGCTATGCTTATGGACAGGGGATGGGAAAAGTTATTTGAGAAGCCGACTAAGGCGGCGATGCATTGGGATTTGCCATTATTCTGACGATGTATTGTTCTATCAATGCATCGCGAAAGGATTTTAACTAAATTTACACTACCTTGAAGACTACTTGACGTAAAAGAAAAGACAAAAGAAATTATGTGAATATAAAGACTGTAGATTGTCTCGAAGTGAGGTATTTGTAATAGAAAGTAAATCTTCATCTTGTTTCGATTATCTTTTAAGCAAGCAAGTGGGATTTACTTCATTTTCACTCGTATGTGTCAAAGCAACTCGTTCCATGATACTTTGGGCCACTAAGAGTCTACATTTCCATAGAGGTATGAAGTAATGTGGTAGGTCTTGTCCATTGTAGGAATAATTTTATGTGTCCAATTCATATATGCTGTTTAGAAGCAATTCAATCCTAATTTCCATGCTGTGTTGCTTCCTTAGTCTCTTTCTGCTCATTGAATGTTGAATGTCCTTTAGGTTTTCGTGCTTGTAATTGAGTAGAGTTTCTAATAGTCCACCTAAGAACTCATTTTTTTGGAAAATTAGAGTTCTTTTCTAATGATTCAAGCATTGTGTAATCTGCAGCTAGCTTTTCCAGATGCTATATATTTGGTTGATGCCATTCAGGGAGGTGAGATGCTCATGAAGGCTTGCAAGACTGCACTCGAGTCTATGTACGTCACCAAAGTTATTCATGACTGCAAACGAGATAGTGAGGTCTCTAATTGGTTTTATTTGCTTTTGCATCTCAACCACTCTCACTTACATTATGACACACGGTTCTTTTGCTTGTACATTTGATTTTGTAAGCTTCGTACTTCCATTTTGGCATCAAATTGAATAATGTTGTGGATACTCAGGTGAGTATTTCGTATGAAATTTCAGTCTTATGGTAGGCTTTGTCCTTCGTTTATGCAACTCGATGCAACAATTGATTGAGGAGGCTTACTTAAGTTTATAAAGTTATTGGGAATAGCAAATTGTTATGATTTAAGCAGATTGCTTACCACCCTATAGAGGAGCAAGAAGGAAGGAAGCGATTGCCCGATGATTACATATCTTTTGTCAGCCTTCTTGCGGATCCACGTTGTGGTGGTATAGTGCATCTTCTGTTATTGCTCGGGCTCTTCCTTTTGGTTGGGGGGCATACTTTTTTGCATGTTCTAGGATCAAGAAAAGTACTCTGGAATAGAACTTTATGTTTACTCTTGTCTACCTTCGACTCTTGTGTGGTTAACGATTATCAGAGTGAAGAATGTAGGGAAGAACTACGGTGCTCTTCTTTGATTTTGTTTGTTTGAGGAGTGATCAAGATACTCATCTAGGCTTCTCACACTTCAATGTCCATGGGAACTACAATATGAAATGACATCCAAATTGCACATCATGTGGGGTGTTTTAATTTCTTCTTCTCTGGTTTTGATACAGGCATATCTTATCTCGAGAAGGAAGAAGTTCGTATCCTCCTTATGCAGGTGAGTTGTCAGTATTTGATTAGTTGTGGTCATCGTGTGGAAGCCAATTGTTTTTTGCCTTTGCACTCACTCCACCAGGGTTGATATCTGGTTCAGTTTTCCAAACTATGAGCTGTGATGCATCAATACTTGATACAAAAATGCTAAATACGCTACAACAAATATCTTTGTTGTTGGAGATTGCTTTGAGCTTTTGCTGCTACCAGTGCATTGCTTTTAGATCAGACCATGCTCAGGAATTATAGTTCTGATATTAAGACCATTCAACAACAGTGAGTCCAACAGAGAGTTTGTTTTATTTTATCTACAAATGTTGTGGCAATCACAATTTTCCCTCTGCAAAAGCGAATTATCAGCTGTTAATTAACTTAGCAGTAGTGTCTACCCTTTCCAAATTCTGCCAAAGAGAATTTTGAATGCTAACTATTATTTCACTAGTGATCTGATCCACTAGATTCACATACTATAAGCTAAGTTACATTATGGAGTTCTTGAGCAGAAGCCAATCAAGAGATGATAATGTTTTTAGTATGGTTCATTAGTTCAGAGTAAATGGCCAGTTAAAAAAAAACTCCAATTTGAACAAATATATTAGTTTACATGTTGGTGATTGTTTCATTTATATGATAGCTTCAGTTGCTCTAACTATGCTCATGACCGCCGTTGACACCTAATTTTTAGCTCATTTTTGTCATATTTTTAAAAATTTCAAAATTAAGTCTAGCGATCTTGGCCAAGCCTAGAAACCTATTTCTAAACCAAAAAAATATTTTTTTAGCATTTTTCTGCATTTTTTCTGAATTTCTTTTAGTCAAAATAAGTAAGAAAATCAAGAAAAATAGTAAATGGAATCAGAAAATTCTATAAAAATAGTCAATAATCTTATTTTAAATCCAATTTCATAAATACAATGTCAATTTTAGAAATTTTCAATCGGGTGTTTGTTTTTCCCAAAATTGGGCAAAATTAAACCCGAATTGAACCGAAAATGAAATTAAATTTTTTCTAGACATTTTTAAGTCATAGTGCCTTCACAACAATTGATTCTGGGACCTTTAATTGCACAATGGTCAGTCCAATTGCACAATTTGATGCAAAAATAAAAAATCCCCAAAAATTGATTAAAAATTAAGAATTTTGAACCTAAATTGGGAATTGTGCCCAAAATGAAATTTGAGATTATCTTTTCCGAGGTTAATCAAGGGAGAGCAATGCAATTTTGGCATCAAATTTGCCTAATCAGATCATTAAGACCTCGAATTGAACAAAATCCTATTAACCCGAAATAAAAATGAGAAAATTTTGGGCACAATTATAATAAAAATTGAGGAAAATTATATGTTTGAGTTCAGAACATGCTGGGGAATGCAATTTTGAGGTTTAATTTGAAAAATTCGATCAAAATAAAGTCCAATTTGCATTTTTGATTAAAACCGAAAATGCCGGGTCGGACGAGTCAACCCGAACCGACCCGCACAGTTCGTCTTCCTCACCCGGCCACGACCCGTGAGAAACCCAGAGGAAAAAATGGTTTGAGCCCGTGACTTCATTGACTAATTTCGGTTAATTAGCACGTTTTTAATCAAATTTTCCAGCTGGATATTATCCAGCTGGCTTCATTCAACAACCAAAACGGATTAGCATTCGATTCCAACCGAATTTTGGGCGGGAAATCAATGAACAAAAAATTGAAAAAAAAACTAACCAGAACAAATGGAACCCATTCGAGAAAATTCCCGAGAGAAAGAAGAGGGAGAAAGAGCAAGAAAGAGAGAGATATAGTTAGCAAGACATGTTGAGGGTTCTAGGACCAAGTGATCGGCGTTTTCTCCGGCGAGAAAGCGCCGACAAATCGGCTCCTCTGGTGATCCTCCACGTCCGGCGAGCCGATGATGAAGCCAGTCCGCGAAGGTCTGAAAACAAGCCTCGGCCGGCGATTCTAAAGGCATTCCGGTGATTCTAGAGCTACGGTCTTGAAGCCAAGGTGTCAAGGAAGAACTTTGTGACCATCCCTGGTCTCAGAACCTCATCGGATCATCAAACAAAAGCAGTAAAGATCGCTCATTGCCCTATTTTTTCAAAAAAATTCCAGAATCTAAGTTTTGATGTTCATGCGATTTTTTTCATGATTTTAGACTTATGAATGATCAAAACTCGTTTCTGATCATGTTTTATGTCTCTTGATTGCATTTTGGCCATAAAAACCGCATAAAACCCCCTCGTCACCATTGCCGAACTTCGCCGGAGCTCGCGAAGTGCTCGCCAGAGCATCACCGTGACTGTAGGTCATCCAAGTAGGCTTCCTCTCACTTTGGTTGATGATTTTTGTGTTGATTAGATTTGATATAGACGGCTAGGGCAATCAAGATTGAGATTTGTATTCTGGAAATTATGTTTGAATGGTTTACAAGTTAGGAGTTTCGAGCTGATTTTTCACCGGCCGACAAATGTCCGACGGCAATCGGAATAGGCTAGATAGAAAAAAGGATATGTGAGCTTGCTAATGGTGTAGTCGGAGTGATCAAAATGCTGCCGGAAGGTCGCTGGCGAAAGGTTCAAACCGGCGGCCTTGAAAACAAAAAAGGAGAAATAATGCCTACCTACCGTTCGACCAAATGCCCCAATGAAAATGGGCGAAACGGCGCCGTGTTGGGCGTGCCGTGCCCGCCGGAGAAGAAGACCAGCGCTGGTGCCAGTGACGGCCGATTCGACCTCAGCCGAACCGGTTTGAACCGGTCTGGTCCAGTTTAATCTCCCGACGGGAAGAATTAATAAAAAAATAAAAATCAATAAAAAAATTTTAAAAAATTCTAAAAGAAAAATTCGAAAAAAACCTAAAAAGTCACAAAACTAAAAAAATCTAAAAAAATTTAGATTTTCTTAAAAAATTAAAAAAAATCAGAAAATTCACAAAAATTAGAAAAATTACAGAAAATTCAGAAAAATAGAAAATTTTTTGAAAAATTCATAAAAATTTCAAAAATTCATAAAATACAAATAAAAATTTGAAAATTCTGAAAAATCAATAAAAAATTGAAAAATGGGAAAATTCACAAAAATTGCATGAAAATCATAAAAAAAATCATTTCTCGATTTTAAAAAAAATTTCTTTTCGAAAAAAATCAAAAATCTTAAAAATCCACATAATGATTAAAAATCATTTTGGCCAGTCATAAAAAAAATAAATTTGGAATTTTTTTATTGTCCAAATGGCACTAAAAAAAATCAAAAAAATCAAAAAATTTTAAAATCCACAGAATGATTGGAAATCATTGTGGCCAGTCATTAGAAGTGAAATTTGGATTTTCCAAATTGCTTAAGTGGCATAATTTGGAAAATTTCAAATTCAAGGCCAAAAACCCTAGAAAAATCTAAACCCCAAAAAATGAAATTAACAAGCTATTAGAGCTTTGTTAGGGTTTTGGTGAGTTTTCATTTCTAGTGACCAAGTTAGGGCTGCTGTGATTGATTTGCCATTAGATGTGCAGTTGATTTTTTAATGCTTAATTGATTGTCCATGGTTAGGTTAGTGAATTGACCTTAGGGGTCTGTGTGATACGCTAGACATGTTATATCGTTCTTAGGTACCAAAAGGGTGTTAATGGTCTCAATTTGGGGTCGTTAACATAATCAAGTTCCTTATCCAGAATTTTTGGTTCGTAGGATTGCGGTACTTCTCCCGTACCACAATTAGGTTTCTAGTCGACCTACCGTAAATGACTAGTGGCGACTTCAAGTTTTAATTTAGATCAAACAAACCCCGTTGTCACGTGAGGTATGGCCTGGGAGAGGCCCATATAGAAAAATACCTCCATCCTAAACCACGCGAGCGCGTGGTGCAACAGGCTTGGCGACTCCGCTGGGGAAATCTTAAATTTCTAAGTGAATATAGGCCTAGATAAAACGATATGCATGTGTTTATGCTCGCAAGGATCCTAAGTATGTTCCATTAATGACGTGTTGAATGGTGATGCAGGTGGGAGGTATAAAGGGTGTAGTCTATGCTTATCTTTGTTTTGCAGGATGGTGTCGGGATTGAATGTGATTTTGACCAAATTTTAGAAGTGTTGTTTGGTTATAAATTGTTGTGCTTGCCTTTAAATTGCTTTAGCACTTCACTTTTAACACACACTACCCGTGGCCCAACCCCGGCTACATTTAGGATCACCCTTAGGAGGTATGTGTTTAGGCGAAACTATGAGCCAATTGCTCATGGGATCATTTAAATACAATACCGATCGCCGAGATGGAATAACATTCCATTACTTTAGGCCAATCGCCTATTGGAATGGAATGCCTTGTCCATTAAGGTGGTGACCTTGAGCCTTTAGTATATCCCTCCCCTTTTAGGTGTCAAAACCTCACTCGTTGCATATGTTTGTCTTTGTGGTTGGTATACTTAAAACCAAGCAAAAATGTGTTGGTAAGTAAGTGTCGTTCTACTTCTCTCATCTTTTCAATTATACAAAATTAATTGATATCATTTTGTTGAAAAATGCCCAAATGACAATCAATGTTTGGACAAAATACCTTTTCATACTAGAATGAATGACTAGGGTGACATGCTCCATTTGGTCACGTTTTACATTTCTAGATGGAATGTATAGGTCCATGATGATTTTCAATGTAATTCAAATAGATTGGATACTCAAGATATGACAAATACAATCCCATTTGCCAAAAAATCTATTTTCGATGTATTCGAAGTTGTAAACCATAGAGTAATATTTTATGGTCGAAATGGAGCATGTCAAAAGACATTTGCTTTAAACATTGATTTCATTCACATTTTCAAATATATGCTCTTTTAAGGCATAAATGGATTAGAAGTGGCATTTGTGTTATGTCATAAGAATGCAAATGTACTTTACCTCCATTTTATCCATAAAAGGACATATAATTAAAATGGGGGCATTTAAAATTAATCCATGGTGACTAATAATGAACTTTTTGCATGATTAGATCAAAATGGGGAAACTAGACATGCAAGTCATCCCGGTTCCAAGGAAAGATCTTTTGGCATGGTGGGTGAACATGACTAAAGACAACAAAGCCTACGTGAGGGAAAGATTGGGATATTTGTTCAGGCTCATCAATCTAGAGTATCAAGTGAGCTTGATTCAAGCGTTATCCCATTTTTGGGAAGTTACCACCATCACATTCCAATTAGGAGAGCATGACATGGTACCTACATTAGAAGAGTATAAGGCAACCATTGGGGTTGATTTCGAATAAAAAATCATTGATCCCCAAATTGGATTGAAACCCACAAGCGTCATAGCCAAATTTTTGAATTTGAAGGTTCCTCAAGTGGAAAAATTGATCAAGTCGAACACCGGAAATTTTTCTTTATCTTACTTGGTGACTAATTACTCCAAATTACCAAAGAAAACTGGGAATACTTCTGCGAGAGTCTTCATCCTTGCTTTCTTCGGGTTTGTCTTATTCCCTACATCAAGGACCGGATTGAATCCTCTTGTTGCAGCAATTGCTAGGCAAGCTTGCCTAAAGTGGAATTTCTCCAATATGCTTTTAGCTAAAACCATTATTTATTTGAACAAATACCAACGTCACCAAAAAGGTGTACTTCGAGCCGCAGCCGGATTACTTTCTGTATGGTTCATTTCCCATATCAGACCTTGGGAACGTCATATCCGCATTAAAGAGATCGACTCATCTACCAACCCTATTGAGAAGTATTTGAAGCTCTAAGACAAATTGCCAAAATACTCTTTTCATGAGTGCGCAAACTTCATTAGGGCATTGACTCTTAACCAATTCCAATGGAGAATTCAATGGCCAAAGAGAGTGACAGCTCAAATTACTTGTCAAGAAGGCAACCCAATGCCATTGCTTGGATTGAATGGTGGAGCTGCTTATTGTCTATTAAGAGTGGTACGACAATTTGGAATGATTCAACAAGTTCTACCTACTTGGCATCCCGAGGAGTTGACATTTGATATACCACAAAAATCCCAATTAGAGAAAGAAAATAAGGAGTTGCAAATAAAGGTTTAGAAGATCATGTATTCCTTGAAGAAATCAACCAAGCAAATAGTGCAATGGCATGAAGATTTACAAGGAGAAATGAAGCTACTCTTGGCATCCAAAGAGTACATAGAATGGGTGAAGGCTAAAAGACTAATTGATATCGAACCATATGTACCTTTGAGTATCATTACCCATATTGATGAACCGTACATTCTGGAGTACATTGTGCCGAGCACGCTAGGTGTCGAGCCATACGTTCCCGAAGAGGTTACAATTGACGTGGAAGAATGAGAGACACGAGTCAAGGAATATAAAGAGGCTGAAGCTACCTTAGCTAACAAGAGGCCTAGACTTATTTGAGCTAGTGTTCCCCCATTTTGATGTAAAGCGTTGTAATATGAATCTTCAAAATTAAAATAATTACTTGATGAATGATTGTTTGATGAAGTTTTAAAGCACATTTCGTATAAAAGAAACAATCACCATGGATTATAATTCTTTGAATTGTATGGTTTATTGAGAAAAACATTAATGAGAAGTTTTATACAAGGCCAAGGCTTGTGTAAAAATTCTTTTTTTTTGGTAAAGGTAAATATGTATCTTACTTTTCATTAAACCAATACAACCTAAAGCCAAAACCAGCCTCAGACCCAATTAGGATATGGAGATGTCCAGACGAGGTGAAAGGTGGTTTCGCGAGGACTATACAAGAAGACAGAAGCTAGAGTAAACAGCTCAAAAAGACCGAAGCAGCTACAGCCCAGGCATCCGGTTCGCTTCAAAGATTGAGGGCGGAAGCTCCCGTTTCCTCTGTAGAGCACGATTCCTAGGAGAATCCTGAACTTTCCTAATGGATATGGCCTTGTCTTTGACGACTTTGAGAAGATGCTTGCGCATACCCAGATGTATACGCTCTTGTTTCTGAATAATGCATTGTTTCTCTCTGTCCATATAAGATGGACTAGCGCTCCAAGGAAAAATCGAGAGAGTCGGTGCGTGAAGGAATCTCCACCACAGATCTTCATTGCCCATAAAATAAGGTCTTGCCAAGGTCAATTACGCCATGGGAGGTTGCACTTTATCGCCCAGAAGGATGCCAACCTACCTGTAGAAGGGCACTCAAAAAAGAGGTGGTTGACCGAGTCCGACCTAGAACCACAGAAGACACATAGAGTAGTGTCAATCCTTCGATAATGTAGGAGGAATACCTGAGTAAGCAGCCGGTTGAGTGAAATAATCCATAATAGAAAGGCATGTTTGGGAGCAATATGGTGGTCCCAGATAAAAGAGTGCCAAGTAACGGGATTTCCTTTTCTCCTGATATGGTTCCAAGCAGACATTACCGAGAAAGAGCCCGAGGGATGTGGAGTCCATACCAGCCTATCCGGGGCATCATCATCAAAGACGGGCGGGGGATCAGGCCAGCTCAATTTAGTGCCAAGTGTATTTGAGTCCTGCCATGTACAATCGTAGAATTTCCGAACCATTGTATCACAGGGGATTCGCGATTGATAAATGTCTACATTAGTGAAGATAAGATAGAGGGGGCCTTTATTGTGCCACCAATCAAACCAAAAAGAGATGGAGTGGCCATTTCCTATCTCCTATCGAAATAGGGTTCGAGCGGAATGCCTCAAGTCAAGGATTTTCTTCCATGTCCAGGAACAAAATGTCGGCTTGGATACAACCCAAAAGTTAGACTTTTTTAAGAAAACAGAGTGTATCCATTTACTCCACATTGATTCCTTATCTGAGAAAAGGAGCCATATGTGTTTGTGCATTATCGCTCGATTGTAGTCAACTAATCGCCGAATTCCAAGGCCTCCTTCGTCTTTGGGTAAGCAGACAGTAGACCATGCTACCTTGGCTCCCCCGGTGCCCAGGTTAGGGCCTTTCCATAGGAATTGCCTCAAGATGGTCTCAATTTTGTGTAAGACAGCTTTTGGGATGGAGAAAATGGTAGCCCAATACACCTGGATGGAGTGCAGTATAGATTTGATGAGCTGCAGCCTTCCCGCAAAGGATAGGAAACGTTGTGTCCATGAATGGGCCCGGGTCGTTATAGAATCAACTAGAGTCTTGCAGTCTTCTTTCCGCATTCTAGATGAGATGATAGGCACCCCTAAATATCGAAAGGGGAGTGTGCCTTGCTGAAAGCCAAGGCATTGTAGTAGTTGGGCTTGTAGTGCCGAAGATCCTCCCGAGAGGAACAAGTTGCTTTTATTATTGTTCGAGCTAAGGCCAGACCAACTAGCGAACAAATCAAGGGATTCCTTGATTATTTCGACCGACCTGAGATGAGCTTTAGAGAATAAGAGAACATCATCTGCAAAAAAGAAGTGAGAAATGCGTGGCTTTTTGCAGCGCTAGAACCAATGAAAGCCCGGAATATTCGTTTTCCTCTCAAGAATACCAGATAAGACTTCCATAGTCAAGATAAAGAGGTATGGCGAAAGTGGGTCACCTTGTCGAATACCTCGACTGCTGGCAAAAAAACCATGTAATTCCCCGTTGATTGAAATGGAGAATTTAGCAGTAGTGATACACGCCATTATCATCCTGATGAACAAGTCAGGAAAGTTAAAGGCCTTGAGTGTCACTTCGATGAATTTCCAATCAACTGTATCAAAGGCCTTTTGGAAATCTACTTTAATGGCACATTTAGGGAGGTAAGCCTCATGGTGGAAGTCCACAAAAAGCTCCTGGGCAATCATGATGTTATCACTAATTCTACGTCCTTTAACGAAAGCCATTTGGGACGGACTAATCAGTGATGGCAGGATTTGTGCAATCCGCCTGGCCAAAATTTTTGAGATGCATTTGTAAAGTGTGTTACAACATGCAATGGGGCGAAAATCCGACATGGCGGATGCATTAGGAGTCTTTGGCACTAGGGTTAAAATGGTGGTATTTATCTCTTTAAGCAACTGTCCAGACTCAAAGAATTCACTAACCGCCTTGAGAATGGAAGGGCCAATGAATTCCCAGGAGGTTTTAAAGAATTCAACATTGTAGCCGTCCAGCCCAGGCGCTTTGCCTTTGGCCAAAGAAAAGAGAGTAGCCTGAATTTCCTCATCAGAGACCGGCTGTGATAGGTAGATCCTCTGGTTATCATCCAGGACTCAGCCTAAGAAGTCACCTATCTCACCAATAGATGCCTGAGAAGGAGTGGAATTACCATTGAGCAGTTCTTGAAAGTGGCTGACAATGTGATTAATGACTGCAGGAGGGTCAGTTAATAAGGTCCCATCACTAGTGGATACAGAGAGAATCCGGTTATGCAATCGCCTTTTGTTGACAAAATGGTGGAAGTATTTGGTGTTGAGGTCTCCTTCTTTAAGCCAACGAATTCTGGAGTTTTTGTCTGTAGAAAGATTCCTCCTGTTGTCTCAAAGAAGAGAAAGATCGTAGGAGCTCGGCTTCCCTATCATGCAAGCTTTGGTCGAATGGGTGGAGTTCCAAAGCTGTTTGGGCATCATATAAATCTGCTCTTGCCTGTTCAGTTCTTGTAGAAATAGAGGAGAAGGAAGTCTTGTTCATTTGTTTCAACTTGGCTTTAAGAAGTCTTAGTTTGCAGCATACCATGAACATGTGAGTTCCTACAAAAGGAGAATCCAAGGCTTGAGCTACCAACTCCAAGAAGTTAGGGTGAGAAGTCCAGAAGTTGAAGAACTTAAAAGGTTTCTTGGAACCTTATGGCCGATGGATTTTAATCACCATTGGAGAGTGATCAGAAATGCCTGGCGCAAGAAAGGAGGCTTCTGAAAATGAGAAATGCTGTGTCCAATAGTTGTTGATGAGGACACGGTCAATCTTTCGGAGTTTCCTATTAATACCCGAGGAATGAGACCAAGTATATCTACATCCCATGTACCGAAGGTCCTCTAGGCCAGCTTGGTTAAGACAATCACCGAACTCATCAAAAGATGGAATCCAAGGGGTAGTGCTACCCACTCTGTCCTCCGGGTCTTTAATGGCATTGAAATCCCCTGCAACAATCCATGGAATATCACATGAAGAGAGCTGAATGAGATCATCCCATAAGGTACGCCGATGTACAAAAGTGTGCTCTCCATATACAACAGTGAGGAGGCAAGATTTGCGCATATTCAAAAAATGGAGCTGCATATGAATCAATTGTCCTGAAGAGTGGAGTTGAGTCATCTCTAATTCTTTCGGGTCCCATCCAAACCAGATTCTGCCTAGAGGGGAGAAATCGTAGTTGGAAATCCACCGCCAGCTATCATTTAAGCCTCTAGATATCTCAGCAAAAAAGGGGGCTTTAACTTTAGTTTCAACGATACCTATACAAGAGAGCCGATGAGACCTAATAAGAGTTCGGATCTTAGCTTGTCTAAGAGGGTCAACAAGGCCCCTGATGTTCCATATACCAAAAAACATAGCAATAAACCCAGAAGTTATTTATGAGAAGTCCTAGGCCTCCTCCTCTTGGCTTTCGAAGAAGAAGGATCAGGAACTTTGGCGGGGTTTGAAGGGATAGACGTTGCACCAGGGGAAACACTAGCAAGCTCAATCGTGGGACAAGATGCTAAGGTCCATGATTGAGTGTTGGGAGGGGAAGCACAAGCTGGTTCAGTCTCCCCTGATTCATCCAGAGCAATATCTTTGTCCACTGAAGTTTGAGAGCCAAAAGAAACTTCTGTAGTAGCCAGGGAGTTAGAAGGAGAGTCCAAAATCTGTTGGTCCATTGAGGCTGTTGGACACGGAACTTGGGACTGATGAGGTCCAGTGTCAGGATCGTTGGAGTTGGGCAAATCAGATCCTACTTGGACAAGTTCACCAACAGCAACAGCATAAGTCGGCAAAGGTTCACCTTCTTGCGAGTTACAGGCTGGTTGGGGGGCTGGTGTAGGTTGAGGCTGGTTTGCATGCAAAACTGGGGAAGGATTGCCTTTCGCCGACTAACCTGAGTCCAGCTGTCTTCTGTTCAAGAACGAGAAGTGGTTTCAGCTCTATGTTCAGGTTGTTCAGTAACACAATCAAAGCCCCTGGTTCCTTGTTTATGGCCGAAAATACCACAAGAGGAGCAAGCCAATGGCTTCCATTCATATTCAATAGGAATGAGGTTCACTTCACCATCCCATCTAAACTTAACAGAATCCACACGGGGACTAGATGCCTTAATCTCTATACATACACGAGCAAAGGAGATACAGGTCATCTGCTCAATTTGAATATCCACGTACAGCAGCTTCCCAATGGCACTAGCAATTCGGCTAATACTTGCAGGAGACCATAATGAGAAAGGTATGTCCCTTAGCCTTACCCATACTGGAAGAGAGTGAAGCTTCCCTTTCTTGAGTTTTAATTTGGAATGCCATTGTTGCAGCATCATGGTGCTGCTAAAGATAAATATTGGTTCCATGTCTATGATCCTCCTGCGGAATTCCGCATTTGGTACTCGAAAGAAGTAAAAACCATTCTCATGCAATTTGATATCAGTAACTTGGTCTCCCCAGGACTTCTTGATGGCTTCTTCAGTCAATTTGAAGGGTACTTTCTTCCCAATGTAATGACCTACTATGCATTCCAGCCATCTCGGGTTCTCCTCGGGCACAACTTCAGGAGAAATTTCAACAATGACTTCCCCATTCTCCATAGAGGGTGGAACAAAAGCTAGATTATAACCTTTGGTTAGAACTCTCGCCACATTAGCCCAAGTTCTGGTCGTTTGAGCAGGAATAGGTTGCTAGCTTGCTGCATTAGTTCTAAGATCAGAACCGGCAGGGGGACTAGCAATAAGGGCCTGTCTAAGGGGGGGACGATGACTTTTTGATCGGCCCCTGCTGCGACTACGTCTTGCAAAACCTTTCGGGATGAACCTGGTTCCAGTAGGTGGGCTTTTACTAGTGAAAGCTACTGATTTACCTCTAGGTACAGCTAGCTTAGAGGTTCCTTCAAGTACAGCAGCTGAAGTGTTCAAACCAGAACCATTTGCCGCCTGATATGCCTCAGTAATAGGGGAAAGTTCAGTCTCCTAATATGCCTCAGTAACAGGGGGAAGTTCAGTCACCATAGCCGGTGGAAGTCCAGACGTATGAAGAGGAAACTCCATTTGGACATTAACTCAAACACCTAGCAGTCAGCACACAAGCTCCAGAGTGTACAAAAGGATGCGCATCAGAAGGTTCCCCAAATAAAAGCTACCACTGAAACACAACTACCAGCTCCAAACTCAGTAGCAATATAGCTAACCTAATCTGGAACTCAATCCAGCTCCAAACAAACCGCCAATAATATCAGATCCAGAACAGGGGAGCGTTTCACTCGCAGCTGGTCTCCACAGTTCAATCGCATGCCAACCAATTCACCAGTCCCAACAGAAGGCAGGAAACGGAGGGGAAGGCTCAAAGCCAAGGAAGACAATCGTAGAAACCAACCTGAACCACGACTCAGTTCGTTCGAGTATCACGCGAGGGAGAGCAAAGAACAGCATCGGTCAGATCTGGAAACCCAGCTTCAGAGCTAGACGAGGGGATGATTCCTTCAGAGGGTTGATAGATGAGGGATCGAAGGGCCTAACCTCCAAATTTGGGCCCAAACCGTCGCCGGAATCAGCCGGAATCACCATAAAACCGGCGGGTGAACAATACCCGTGAGAGACCCCTTTGAGAGCATTCTGATGTGAACAGTACCCGAGGATTTGGTGGAAATCTTGTGTAAAAATTCTTATCCTTGTTAATCACAAGAAAACATACAATTGAAAGAATATAGGTCTTCATATCCATTTCATCGATTCTAATATCTTGTTGATTTTCAGGAAATCAAGTTGTTTAGCAACGAAAGGTAGAAGACCTCGAACTCGCTTGCAAGTAAAAATGGCTGAGGAAGAGACTCGCACTCGGCTAGCTGAAGTAGAAAACCAGTTGACACAAATGGCTGCCATGATGGCAGAAATGAAGACCTTCATTATAGCTACGAAGGGATCTTATCCTACAGTTTTAAATCCAGGAACTGCAAATACTGCTGAGGTACCTGTTGAAGAGACCATAAGAAGTAAAGAACCAATTCAGGAGAACCCTCCAAAATCTGCACCGGAAATAATGGATTTGGAAGAAGACATTCGAGTTAAAAAGACATCCAAGGATGAAGAGGAGGCCAAACGATTGACCAAAATTGAAGAATGCCTAGCAAGTCAAGGCTATGAGCTTCAGAGATTCGACAAGTTCTCGCTATACGCGAAAGTGGTTGTTGCAGAAAACTACAAAGAACCAGAGTTCGTGAGCAAGTATGATGGAATCGGCTGTCCTAAAGGCCATTTGAAATATTATCTTCGCAAAATGGCGAGATATTCAGACAATATGCCACTCCTTATCAGTACATTTCAAGATAGCTTGAAGGGAGTAGTTTTGGCATGGTATACTGCTCTTGATATAGAAGATTTTACCGAATGGGACCATTTGGCAGGAGAATTCCTTCGTCAATACAAATTTAATGTCGAAGTACTTCTAACTCGGGAAGATTTAGTCAGAACCGAGAAATGAAAAAACAAAGGACTTAGAACCTACGCTTAAAGATGGAAAGCTGTAGCCTCACAAGTCAAACCGGCTATAAGTGAGGACGAGCTTATTGAACTTTTCTTGAAGTCGTTACCAACTGAGTATTACGACAAGTTGCATATATCAAGTTGCCAAACATTTACCATGCTGGTGAAGGTTGGAGAAAGGATCGAATGGTCATTAAAGGAGAAGAAATCTCAAAAAGCGACAGTACGAAGATCGTATCCTGGAAGAAAGGATAATGAACCTATACGTGATGTGGCTATGGTATCCAGCCTTAACGTTAATCAAGCTTCATTTCTAAAATAGTCCAATATCCCTTGGAAAAATCCAAAACCATTTGAGCCAAAGAAAAAAACCCGTGAGGCAATTCACCCCGTTGCCACGGCCCTTGTCGAAATTACTACCAATGTTGTTAGAAAGACATTTGGTCGCCAAAGAAATGCCAAGAGATAACCCTACAAGGTTCCCCTGATATGATGAGTCGAAGACTTGCACATACCATATGGGAGAAAGAGGGCATGATGTGGACAATTGTACAGTCTTGAAATACAAAGTCCAGCAACTCACAGACAAGAAGATACTAAGCTTTCAAGAGCTAAAGCCAAATGTACATCAGAACCCTCTTCCTGAGCATAATGTGCTAAATATGGTCCTTACAGAAGATGAATATGAGGCCAAATTAAAGTCAGCCTGTCAAGGAGATGCTCATTTTCACCATGAAGTACTCTTGAAATGGGAAGTCATAGACAACTTGGGAGAAGATTCTGGCAAATACAACTTCCAAGTAAAGTATACTCCACTATCGTGGGCTTTCAAAAGTGAAGTGATTGTGCCCGATGGTTGGGATAGTATGGACGATAAGCTCATCAAACAAGAAGAGATTTCTTCCTGTGATGAGGAGAATCAATTTGAAGAGCAAAAAGAAGGGATTCAGCAGGGTGAAAGGCAATTTACCCAAACCTTTTTTTAGCAAGGTGACACTATAGACCTCCTTGGTCAAGACAGTGGAAAGTACAACTTCTGTGTTAAGTACACACCTCCACCCTGGGCTTTCAAAAACAAAACTATTGTGCTCGATGGATAGGGTGCATAGATGAAATCCCAATCAACAAATTAAGTCTTGAGAAGAAAGAAGATTAAGACGAGAAAACGAAGAAAAAGGCTCACTAAGGAGACAGGAGATTTATTTGCAAAGCGCAAAAACGAGGCGAAATTGTGGATTATCTGGGACAAGACAATGGCCGTTATAACTACCGTGTTAAATACACACCACCCTCATAGGCATCCAAAGAGGAAAATATCATGCCTGCCAGTTGGGGTGGAATGGATACTATTGAAGCTAACAAAAGCATAGTGTCCATGATTATACTACTATTGATCAATCTTGATGAAGTAGATAGACTCAAAGAAGAAAAGCATCATGTTGAACCAATTACCATTGAGCTCCCAATTGGTTAACTAAAAATCGAAGAGAAAGAGGTGCAGTCTGTGATTATCATTTACCTCTAAAGGAGAAATTTGATACCAAATGTGTACCATGGGACTACACACCTAAAGAAGTTGATGCCATAACTAGATCGGGAAGATGTTATGTCCCAAAAGAAGGCGAGCACGAAAAGAAGGGGGTAACTGAAGAAGATGTCAAGCAGTTGCTATTAGTCATGAGGATAAGTGAATACGAAGTAATTGATCAATTAAGAAAGATGACAGCACAGATTTCTTTATTAGATCTTTTCAAGACTTCAGAAAGCCACAAAATGGTGCTTATAAAGCTTCTTAATGAGGTGCACGTTCCGGAGACGATTAATGAGGTACAACTGGAAGATTTTGTTGGTGCCATTCTTTTAAAGGATCAGATTGCCTTCTCTAATGAAGATTTCCTAATTGACGGACATTCCCATAATAAAGCCTTGTATATTGCCGTTAAATGCCGGGACAAGGAAGTGTCACGAGTACTGATCGATAATGGTTTCGCACTTAATTTGTGTCCTCTAAGCACACTGCATCGCTTGGGGATTAGTGAAGAACTTATCAAACATTCAAAAGTAACCGTACGTTCATTCGACGGGATGAAGAAGGATGTTATCGGTGACATCGAGCTAGAACCAAACATAGGCCCTGTGCCTTTTCTGATTGATTTTCAAGTGGTAGACATTCTAAGAACCTTCAACTTACTGCTAAGGAGGCCTTGGATTCATATGCCTAACGCCATTCCTTCTAGTCTCTATCAGAAGGTTCGATTTGTTATTAACGGTAAAATGATTACCATACATAGGAAGATAGACTTTGCCACTTACAAGGAAAGTGCCATACCTTACGTCGAGCCGGAGATAAAAGAAGAGCCGAGTTATCATTCCCTCGAGATAATTTCCATGATACAAATTCCCACTGGTAGTGTCATGAAGACTCCAGAATTTTCGGCATCGTCTATTATGACTGGAAGAGTGTTATGCCAGTATGAATTTAACCATAATGGTGGGCTTGGGACAAAAGCTCAAGGAGTTAAAGAACCTATTATCCCATTTGGTACCAAGAAGAAGTATGGAGTGGGATATGAAGTCACTAGTAATCACCATGAGGGCCGAGGCCAAGGTCAAGAGAATCATAAAGGCCGTGGAAGCAGAGGTGATCGAACTATTAACCCATCAACATGGAAGGGTAAGGCTAAAGAGTTACCTTATCATCAGATTCATATCAGAGAAAACTTTTCCGGGCCTCCCAAACTGCTTTCACAAGAAAATTTATGTGCGAAGACTGAGCCTGACACATTGGGTTTATTCGAAGAAGATATTATCAATGTCATTATAACCGAAGATGAAGACACCTACGCACTGGAGTAGGAAGATTCTTTTGAACTCTTTCCTTATTGTTGTCTTTACAAATTTGTTTGTTTCATGATTGATGTTGTTTCAATTCAGTTGCAATTTACGTTTCTTTCAATATAGATGTAATTGCATTTTTCAACTCAATAAAAGTGTTCAATGTTTTGTTAAGGACATATGGAAACAAAACCAAACCAATGATGAATATCGCTCTCACATGCAAGGCTTGAGGCTTTGGGTTTCCGTATGACTCTTCATTGCAAAAATGGTTTTAAGAGCAAGGATGTCCAAGAATACGAGGATTGTCTCTATTCTCTTAATCTCTTTAAAACAGATTTCAAAATAGTTTTCCAAAAGGGTTTTTTTATCAAACCTCATGCATTAGTCCATTTCATATGCAATTACTAATCATGATTGTTGCATGTCAGGCATAAGCATTCACACACCCATAACAGGTTCATAGGTGATTCAAATCTCTCCAAGGAGATCACTTATGATACTGAGGAGGATAATGAGGATGAGGAGTGGATCAAAAGAGAATGGATCGGTCATGTAGAATAAAAGCCACTTACGTTAGAGAAAACGATTACTATTAATCTGGGTGATAAGAAGAATCCTAAAGAGGTCAAGATTGGAGAAAGTCTTCCCTTAGCAGAATCAGAAAGAATAACAAATTTGCTCAAGGAATATCAAGATATATTCGCATGGTCTTATGCTAACATGCCAGGCCTTAATCCAAGTATAGTTGAACACGCTTTGCCAATTGATCCAAGTATTCCATCGAAGAAGCAAAAATTGAGGTGAACAAAGCCAGAATTATCAAAGAAAATAGAAGAAGAAGTGATGAAATTACTCAAAATTAGTTTCATCGAAGTAGTGCCATATCCAGAATGGGTTACCAACATAGTACCTATAATGAAGAAAGATGATCGGGTGCGAGTATGCGTTGATTATCGTGACCTGAATAAAGCAAGGCCAAAAGATGATTTTCTGCTTCTACATATTGATGTATTGGTGGATAGCACGGCTGGATTCGAAACATTCTCATTCATCGATGGATTCTTAGGATATAATCAAATCCTCATGAAAAAAGAGGATAAAGCGAAAATGTCCTTCATAACACCATGGGCACATTTTGTTATAAAGTGATGCCTTTTGGTCTGAAAAATGCTGGTGCCACATATCAAAGGGCGATGGTAACTCTGTTCCATGATATGATGCATAAAGAAATTGAGGTATATGTAGATGATATGATCGCAAAATCCAAACAAGGAGAGGACCATGTTGAGATGCTTCGCAAATTGTTCAAAAGACTCACAAAGTACAAGTTGCGACTGAACCCCAATAAGTGTGTATTTGGGGCAAAATCTGGCAAACTGCTAGGATTTGTGGTCAGTAATAGAGGAATCGAAATCGATCCTTCCAAGATCAAGGTAATACATGACTTAAAGACTCCTTCTACGGTAAAAGAAGTGAGAAGCTTATTGGGGCGGTTAAACTACATTGCCCACTTCATTTATCAGCTTTCTGAGACTGCTAAACTATTCTTCAAACTGTTGAAGAAGAATGACAAAGTAAAGTGGGATAAAGAATGTCAACAAGCCTTTGACAAAATCAAAGAATATCCAGTATGCCCACCATTATTGGTACCACCAATTCCTAGAGTCCCGTTGATCCTATATTTGACGATTCACCATGAATCATTAGGAGCAGTGCTGGTACAAAGAAGACCGAATGATGGTAAAGAACAAGCCGTTTATTACTTGAGCAAGCAATTCACAACATCAGAAGTGAATTATCCAGCGGTTAAGAAGACATGCGTCGCATTAATTTGGGTGTTACACATATTAAGGCAGTACACCCTTCATCACCAAATTTTGCTAGTGACCGAGAATGATCCGATCAAGTATTTTCTTGAGAAATCCTCCTTGGTTGGGAAATTAGCCAAATAGCAAGTCTTGTTGTCTGAGTTCGACATCAGGAGTTCATCCCAAAAGTTAGTCAAAGGGCAAGCGATAGCAGAAATGCTAGTAGAGAATTCGCAAGATATCGCCAATTTTGAAGAACGGCTTGATGATCACATATTGACATTGGTTGATGACAAATGGACCATGTATTTCGATGGTGCAACCAACCTATCTGGCTCTGGAACTGGGGCAGTATTGATCTCCCCAGAAGGCCAACACTATCCAGTATCTGCAAAACTGGTATTCCCATGCACCAATAACATCTCTGAGTATGAGGCGTGCATTCTTGGTTTACAGTTAACTCTTTCAATGAGGGTAAAGGTTGCAAGTATATAGAGACTCTATGCTTATTATATTGCAAATAACTGGAGAATGGCAAACTCGTGATGCAAAGCTGATTCCTTATCATAAATACTTAGAAGGAATGATAGAGGAATTCGAAGAAATAATATTTGATTATCTTCCAAGAGCTCATAATCATTTTGTAGATGCTCTTGCAACATTATCATTCTTACTTCAAGCTTAAGATGGCATGGATATAAAACCATTGAGAATAAATATTTTTGAACAACCAGCACACTGCATGGTAGTTCAAGCAGAATTTGACAATGAACTATGGTTTCATGATATCAAGAACTACTTATAAGAAGGAGAATTTCCTGAAAAAAGCCAGTCAGGTGACAGAAAATTTATCAGAAAGATAGCCAACAAATTCTTTCTCAATGGACAAGTTCTTTATAAGAAATCGTTCGATTCGATTTTGTTAAGATGCGTTGATAGCAAAGAAACTGAACAAATCATGTAAGAAATCCATGAGGGCGAATGTGGTCCACATATGAATGGCCATCTCTTAGCCCGCAAAATCATATGATCGGGATATTACTGGATGACGATGGAAACAGATTGCATTTAGCATGTGAGGTGTTGTCACCAATGTCAAGTCTATGGAGACAGAATTAATGCACCGCCGAATGAACTGCATCAAATGTCAGAATCATGGTCGTTTTCAATGTGGGGAATTGACATGATTGGCCCAATTAACCCGAATGCTTCAAATGGACATCGCTTTATCTTGGTGGCAATTGATTACTTCACCAAGTGGATTGAAGCAAATTCATATACAAATGTCACTACCAAGAATGCAGTTAATAATCATCAGACGGGACATCATTGCCAGGTACGGAGTTCCGGAAGCAATCATTACTGACAAAGGTTTAAATTTGAACAACAACATGTAAATGATTTGCTTGAACATTTCCACATTCAACACTTGAATTCATCTCCATATCATCCACAAATGAATGGAGCAGTGGAAGCGGCAAACAAGAATATCAAGAAGATATTGTCCAAGACAGCTGAGAATTATTGTGACTGGCACGAAAAATTGCCATATGCTCTGATGGCATACCGAACTTCAATTCGAACATCAACGGGCAACCCCATTTTCTTTAGTTTATGGGATAGAAGCGGTATTACCCATTGAGGTAGAAATCCATTCATTAAGGATATTGTCCTAATTAAAACTCTCAAAAGCCAAATGGAGCCAACAAAGATATAAACAGCTCAACATGATTGATGAGAAGAGATTACGGGCTATATGTCATGGACAAGCCTACCAGAAAAGAGTCGCTAAATCTTTCGATAGAAAGGTGAAACCAAGACATTTTGAAACGGATAATCTAGTTGTGAAGAAGGTCATTCCCAATAATTCAGATCCACGTGGGAAATTCACTCCGAATTACGAGGGTCTATACATTGTCAAGAAGGTTCTTCGTGGAGGAGCACTGATTCTTGTAGATATGACAGGAACAGAACTAGCCTATCCTATAAATGCAGATGCTGTCAATATTTTCTACCCATGAAATGAAGACGGACATTCAAGAAAGAAGTGGCACTAGTTATAACATGTGCATATTATGTATATCATACATTCCATAGAACATGTTTGTTCATTTTGTAGGATATAACGAAAGGAAATCTGAGATGACTCAAGACTTCTAAAAATCTTTTAGCAGAGTTGGAAAACAAAAGGGATCTCATCAAACCGATCAGGTAAGTATCCCTAACCCATGAATTTGAGTTCGAACATCTCATTTTCAAATCTCCAATGGAACAAATTAGCTCAGAAGCAAAACAATCAAGAGGGATATTGACAATCCAATTAGGTAAGTATCCCTAACTTGTAAATTTGGGTCTCGAAGAGGTTAATTTTCTGGAAAATGAAACTTCTTTTCCCCGAGCAGACCAACTTGAAAAAGGTTATTTAAAAAAAAAGTTTTGAAATACACATTCTTTAAGCATGCATTACGCATCAAAATTTCTTAAAAAGGAAGTTTTGACGAAAGTCGTGAAAAATTTCAAAGAAAAAGTTTGGATCAAATCAAATGGAAAGACTTTCAAATGATGAAAGATAAGTCATATCCAAACACGTCCCCTATACACTCGGGTGAATCGAAGGATGAGTATCAGAATGAGCGAAAACCTCATTTGTAGGAAATAGGGGATATTCGTAATGTTTACATAAATTGAAATGATGAAAGGCAAATCATTTCGCTACCCCAAACACATGATTATCCCTTGCAAATCAAATTTGAGCCTAAACAGTGGAGAAATTTCCCAAAAGCAACCCTGTTAAGAACCACCCCACATTGGGGTAAATTAGGAGGTTCATGGTTGACATTTATAGAGAAAAGGATCAAGAAAGATTTTATTGCATACACTTGCATTAATCTTTTTGTGATAATCTCAAATGAATTCGTATGGAAGCTCACAACATCCCAAAAGGAAGAAGAGTATTTACTTTCCATATCCCAAACACATTTACCTTTGGTAAAGCCCAATTGAGCCTGAATATTTATTTCAAAACCCAAAGTTGGTGATCATCTCTTCGCACTGGAGCATGAGCACATGATCCACTTGGATAAATAGAAAGCAAAAGGGCAGAACACAGAGTCCTTAGAATGCAAAAAGATCAAAGACAAAAGAGTTCGGGACATGAAAAAGCAATGTGCCTAGTAAAAGCAAGGCCAATGCCCAGAAAAATGAGCAAAAGAAAAGAAAAGCATTCAAAAGAAAGAATGACAGAAGTCAAGTCAAAAGAAAAGCAAAAGTTGTGAAAAATCAAAAGTCACAACAAATCAGCGATTGAAAGTCTATATGGAAGTCTAGGGGACTCTTATGTTCATGCTAAGAAAAGATCCCTAGTGGACAAAAGAAAAGGGGAAACCCTGAATTCAAAGCAAAACAAGTAAGCCTTTTGAGCCTACCCAATACCAACATTACAATCTTTCCCCAAAGACTCTTCAGATTGGGATGTTGAGAGTGAAAATATGATTTCATGACAAGAGGTCATCACTCAAAGAAGTGTATGCAATATTGTCTTGTCTTATTCTCGAGGTTCTTAAGTTATTGTCGCGCCCTGTACCCATGAAGCTTAAGCATCCCGTCACTTGTCGAATTTGCTACGACGTCCTAGGATGCGTCGCCGACCCAACGCCCAAAGCACACAGATCAAAGCACATGCGGAAGCGACGTATATAAATATATATATATATATATATATACACCCGTACAATAAACGATACCACTAAGGATAGCATAATAGTCAAAACCAATGAGACTAGAAATATACACTTTACAGTTCTAGTGAAATATTTACAATATCTGTTTTACACCAGGTACACTTATAAAAACCAAAACGGATCAATAACCACCAACATCAAAAGAGGGTATATGGCTCTGCGTTCAAACACCATATCTATCCGGGGCTCCTCCCAAAATGTGTCGGCTTACCTGCCATCCTCAATGCTGGGAGGGGTCTGAAAAGAGGGGGTTTATACGACAATGAGACAAGCTTAGCGAGTAAAAATCCCTAAACCAAAACTAGGCTAACATGCACCTCCTAACAGGCAACCAAAACACTCAATACATGATAATTGCAACCACATAACCTAGGCCCTCGGGCCCAGATCGAGCATACACTAGACCATGCAGGTTAGGCATTTTATATAAATCACGGCACATACACGACACACTGGTCACACGTATGCCATACGCATGCTCATGCTTAAAAGTGCCTGTCTCACAAACGAATCACCGGCACGTACATTAGCCACATAACCTGGCACACATTTGCCATGCTCATGATTCAGCTCAAATGATGCACTCTGGCATATGGATCATTTTAGCAATTTATAAACCGACCTGAAGACCACGGCCCGAAGGCTTATAACACTTCGCGGCCCGCGCCAAAGCGCATCTGGCCCAGTGTCTCTAGCCAACTACAAAGTGCATAAGGCACAACACTGATCTCTTTATGAACCAACGCCGTCTTCCGGACAAACCGGGCATCGTCCTACTTCAAAGTGCATGAGGACGACATGACCCGAAGGCCTGAAGTGATCACACAGCACATCGCCAATTTTATCCGAGCCCTGCGTAAACGCATCTGGGCATTTAGGGTGATCACACATGCTCATGTCTGCCATGCATACTTGTGCAATTTCGTCTCATGCCCATTCTCTACACACGAATTGCCCCAGTGCAATTCTCGCACTGGGGCAATTGATGCAAATCACATGAGCATATAATTCCACATAGCCCACTACATATTCACATTCCTAAGCACCATAATTCACGCCAAATCAATGGCCAATCACACACCGCATTAATCGGTCACGCAACCATGCGGCATGGCATCAATTTCACATAATTAGTGCGACATAAAACCACGCATTCAAAGACCGACTTTCAACCTCTTTCTCTACTATTAAAAATACACGTGGCATCACCCAATAGAACACAATCTAGGCCCAATTAGTTATTGAATCATCCAATTCAAGCAAACATGACAAAGATCCCAACAAATCCCAACTTAGTCAAATCAATCAAATTCGGATCTAGAACGGTCAGCCACCAAACAGCCAACAATAAGGCACTAATCCACCTCTTAATTAGCTCATTTAACACCTAATTATACCACAAATTAATCCAATACTCATCAGCCCATAAATAAGCCTAAACCCAACTTAATTAACTCACTAATCCTATCTAGATAGGCATATTTAGTCCTAATCAAGGTTTATGAATTTATACTCACACTAAACTAAGCTCCACACTAGGCTAGACAACGGGGAATGAGCGGCCAATCACTGGCGAGCGATGAAATCGGCGGCGGCGTCTCGGCGATCCGGCAAGTCCTTCACGCCAGCGGTCTCAGCTTGGCTGGGTCGGTGATCCTTGGCCGAACGGGACAGAGAGAGACGAAAGGGAGAGATGGGACGGTGGTCAGCGGTGGTGACCGGTGGCGACCGCACGGCGGCACGGCGGCGAGCAGTGGTGGCTCCGGCGATGATCGACCTCTTAGCCGAGAAAGAGAGGAGAGGGAGAGAGAGAATTTCGGGAGAGAGGGAGAAGGAGGAGAGAGAGAGCTGGCCGGATGAGTGAGGAAATAATGAGAGAAAAACAAATATATTAATGGGTCAAAGAGGTTTGACCAACCTTTTCCAAAATTCCCAAAATGCCCTTGAACACTTGGCCCTTATTCATTCTTATCCAATAATTGAGGGGCACTTTGGTCATCTGCCAGGCTGAATTATTGGGCTGAAATGAACATAAATTAATCCCCAAATAGCCTCAAAATTCGGAATACCCAAAATAGCCTAGGGGCAAAACGGTCATTTTTCCGGTCTCAGGTTGAAATTCCATTTTTCGACCGTACCAACCTCAAATGTGTGTGGCCAACATAATATGACGTCGGATTCGCGAAAATAGTCGTACAAGCCTTCAAAAATTGACACCGAAATTCGGGTCCAATTTCGTGACCAAAACTCGCTCAATTTCCAATTTCAGGGTCTCTCACTAACGGGCGGCTATTTAGGGGTTACGCGTATCGACCTAGAGTTATCCGAGTCATGACGGTTCTGATCATAAAGAGAGAGAGAGAGGAATTATCACTAGTTCCAAAGGTCACGATCGTTCGGGTTAAGTTCGGGATTGGTTGGCCACGTGTACTCTCGGTCGTGCGGAATCACCCGCGATCCGATCATATGTCATTGACCAAACTAAATCCGTCACTCTCCTAGGATTGGCCCATATTAGCCTAAAATATTTCCTCGTTGTTTCTCGGAATTGGTGTCCGAATCGTGATCGGTCCCTGGTCCACGTACCGTTTCCTAATTAGTCATTCCCTATCGGTTAGTATCCCGAGAGAGCTTAATTTCAAGCAAGACTTACTAAAATTAAATGAGGAATAATATCAATATTATTGATCCGGAAACAAGTCGAAATTCGGGTTGTTACAACTCTTCCCCCCTTACAAAAATTTCGTCCTCGAAATTTGCAATTCAAACTTATCTACTCAAACAGATGGGGGTGCTAACATCTCATGGCCTCCTTGCTTTCTCAAGTGGCACCTTCGGTTCCGTGGTGCTCCTATGCAACTTTGACCATTGGGATTGTCTTATTCCGCAATACACGATCTTTTCTGTCTTTGATCTTGACTGGCCTCTCCACGTACGACACCTTATCGTCCACGTCTATCTCTTCGTATCTGAGAACATGGGTCGGATCTGGTTCATACTTTCTTAGCATTGACACGTGGAAAACATTATGTACTTGGGATAAATTGGGCAGCAAAGCAAGTCGGCAAGCCATATTGCCAATCTTTTCCAGAATTTCAAATGGTCCTACAAATCTCGGACTCAACTTTCCTTTCTTGCCGAATCTAGATAATCCCTTCATAGGCGACACCTTGAGAAACACATAATCTCCTACTTGGAATTTCAAAGGTCGTCATCTCCTATCGGGATAACTTTTCTGGCGACTCTGCGCTGTTTTTAATCTATCCCGAATAACCTCAACTGCTTTAATTGACCGCTGTACTAATTTTGGACCTGTGATACTTTTTTCACCAACTTCATCCCAGCATACTGGCGTCCTGCACGCCCTGCCATACAAGGCCTCAAATGGTGCCATTTAAATGTTTTGCTGATAGCTATTATTGTAGGCGAATTCTACCAGGTGTAGCTATTCTTCCCATTTATCTTGGAAATCTAAAACACAGGCACGCAACATATCTTCTAAAGTCTGAATCGTCCTTTCAGACTGACCATCCATTTGAGGATGATAGGCCGTACTGAACTACAACTTTGTTCCTAAGGCCAATTGTAAACTTTTCCAAAAGTTGGCTGTAAACCTCGGATCTCGGTCCGATGTGATCGATACTGGTACCCCATGCAATCTGACGATTTGTCGAACATACAATTATGCGTACCTTTCCAATTCAAAATCCTTTCGCACTGCCAGGAAGTGCGCTGACTTTGTTAATCGATCCACTATCACCCATATGGAATCATGTTCCCTCTGACTCCTCGGTAGTCCTGAGACAAAATCTATAGTGATGTGCTCCCATTTCCATTCAGCGATCTCCAACGGTCACAGCAATCCTCCAGGCTTACAATGTTGTGCCTTCACTTGTTGACACGTCAAGCACTTGGCCACATGCTTGGCCACATCTTTCTTTAGTCCATTCCACCAATAATGTTGCCGTAAATTCTGGTACATTTTTATACTACCTGGGTGGATACTGTAATTATTGCGATGTGCCTCACTTAAAATTTCCTCCTTGAGTTCCACATCATTAGACACACACAAACGTCCTCGAAACTTCAAAATTCCATCATCACTTATTTGGAATTCTGGTTTCCTTGCAGCGGCATCCAACCTAACAATCTTTTGTATTTCTTGGTCTGAGGATTGGAGTGCCTTAATCCTTGCCTGAATCTCAGGTAGGGGTGTCAAAAAAGCCCGAGCTGACCCGGCCCGACCTGACCCGACCCGACCCGACCTAAAATTTTAGGGTATTTTAGGGTCAGGTCTTATTTTCTCTGGATATGAGTTTTAGATGTGGATATTTATTAAGATCGAGTCGGGCCGGGCCGGGTTGGGTCGGGCTGGGTGTTTTTTGACCTAACACCAAATATAACCCTTCTCCTCTCCCCCCTTGCCCTCATGTCTCTCTGGCGGCCGTGAGTCTCCTCTTTCCCCCCCTTCACTCTCTCTGTTATTAAGCCGCCGCTCCGAGTCCCATCCTCCTCCGAAGCTGAAGATAGGAGGTCCATGCTCCGGCGGCGCCTTCGGTCGCCGGGACCGTTCCCACGACGAGAACGACCGCCACACCCTTGAATTGGACCGCTCCGCCGAGCGCCGCCGCCACCGCCGCAACCCCTCCTACGACCGCCTCGAGCCCGATCGCCGCGCCCGTAGCCCCAGCCCCTCGTACGATTGCTACGATGACCGCCGCGACAACTCGAGCTAGCGGCACCGACGACGGGTCTCACCCCGTAACCCGGACTTGTCTCTGCTCTGGTTTTAAATTGCTCCCTTCCTCCCCATTCTTTCAAGAACAGCATCGAAAATCTTCGCTTCTAGTTAAGTTGGAGGACCGGGAAGTGGGAGTTTCTGATCATGAAGTTCGCGTTCGCAGTGACGTCACTGGTCGTGACGGTTCTAGGAATCGTCGTAGGTGGATGCCACTGCAAGATTGTGCAGTTCATATTCAGTGACTCCCTCTCAGATGTCGGCAACAATGGCCGCGTGTGGAGCGAGGCCGAGGCAGAGGACGAGGAGTCGTCGGGTGAGTACGATGAGGAGGACGCGTCGTAGTCGTAGTGCTTTACGGCATTCCCGCCCTCGAGCCCCCTCCTCGTCAACCCCCGATTCATCCTGAACTCCATCAGTTTCGCTCTAGAGGGAAAAAAAAAAACCCTAAACCCAGCCCGGACCGACCCGACCCGACCCTATTCTTGGAGTATATGCTGAACAGGGTCTTGGGTCAGGTCGGGTCGGGTCAAGCCTGACCCTGTATATTTCGGATCGGGTCGGGTATCATGAAAACCCGACCCAATGACACCCCTAATCTCAGGTTCAATCCTCAATACAGCTATCAGGCTAGACATCTGACTCACCTCAAATTTAAACTCCGAATCTCTGAGCCTTTCCAATAAAGTCCACTCTTTAACCAACATATGCGCCATACTCGACTTGCGACTTAGCGCATCTGCTACTCTATTCGCCTTTCCCGGGTGATATATGATGTCGCAGTCGTAGTCCTTCAGAAGTTTCATCTATCGGTGCTGTCTCATATTTAATTCCTTCTGCGAGAATAAGTACTTGAGGCTTTGATGATCCATATAAATCTGGAACTTTTCCCTGCATAAATAATGCCTCCAGATGTTAAGGGCAAAGACAATCGCTGTCAACTCTAAGTCATGCGTCGGATAATTCATCTCATGTGGCCTCAACTAGCACAACGCATAAGCGACTACCTTTCCATACTGCATTAGCACACAACCAAGTCCTTTTAACGAAGCATCACTATAAATCTCGAATCTTCCTGGCCTAAATGGAATGGTCAACACTGGGGCAGTTGTAAGCTTATACTTCGATTCCTGAAAACTTTTCTCACATTTATTGTTCCATTCAAACTTATATTCCTTCTTCAACAATCGCTTCAATGGCATGGCTATCGACGAGAATCCTTCTACAAAACATCGATAATAGCCAACCAATCCTAAGAAGTTCCGAATTTCAATCACTAAGGTCGGTCTTGGTCACTTCATTACTGTCTCAATCTTAGCCGGGTCTACAGAAATTCCATTTCTTGAAACTATGTGTCCAAGAAACGCCACTCTACTTAGCCAAAATTCGCACTTACTGAACTTGGCGAATAGTACATGCTCTCTCAAAGTCTATAGAACCTCAATCAAATGTATCTCATGCTCTTCCGGGCTTTTCGAATATACTAATATGTCATCAATGAATACTATGATGAATCTATCTAAAAATTCCTTGAACACCCTGTTCATCATATCCATGAAAGCTACAGGGGCATTGGTCAATCCGAAGGGTATCACTGTAAACTCATAGTGCCAATACTGCGTCCTAAAAGCGGTCTTAGGTATGTCCTCCTTTCGGATTCTCAGCTGATGGTATCGGTCCGCAGATCAATCTTAGAAAACACGGACGCCCCCTGCAACTGGTCAAATAAGTCATCAATCCTCGGCAGTGGATATTTATTCTTGATCGTCACCTGATTCAATTGTCGATAATCAATGCACAACCTCAATGTCCCGTCCTTCTTCCTTACAAATAAAACTGGTGCTCTCCATGGAGACACACTAGGACGAATGAAACCTTTGTCTAACAACTCCTGCATCTGAACTAGTTCTTTCAATTCTGACAAGGACATCCGATACGATGCCTTTGAAATCGGTTCTATGCCCGATGCCAATTCTATCACAAATTCTACCTCTCGCTCTGGTGGCAAACTTGGTAATTCCTGAGGAAATACCTCGGAGAAATTGCACACTACCGGTATCTCTTCCAACTTAGGTTCTGCTACTGTCGGATCAACAACATTCACTAAATATCTCTCGCATCCTTCGTCCAACAACTTAGTTACCTCGAGCGAGGAAATCCAAGGGATCAAGGTTCCTCCTCGGTTTCCATGAAATTCAAACTTAGGATGTCTAACAGGATTAAATTGAATCATCCTATTGCCGCAATCCACTACGACCTTCTACTTCATTAACCAATCCATTCTAATTATCACATCAAAATCAAACATGGCCAACACTGTCAAGTCGATGCTTTCTTCTCTACCCTCAATCACTACTTTACAACTAGGACACCCTAACGACACTAATACTTTACCATTCAAGGGGGTTGTCACACAAAGCATTGTCTCAAGCACAACAGGTTTAATTCCAACCAATCTAACAAACTGCTCTGAAATAAATGAATGGGTCGCCCCTGGGTCAAACAATGTATAGGCAGCATGATCATATAAAGAAATCGTACCTGTGACCACGCCCGGCGTATCCTCCGCCTCTCTACGCGCCATAGTATAAACTCGTCCTTGAGCTAGTGGCCTGCCCTGATTAGCCGATGGGGGATTCCCGGCTTGATTCCCTATTCTGTTTTGCTGCAGTTGTCCTGGGGGTACTGAAGGGCGTTGTTAGGGACAATTTTTGATCCGATGCTCCAAACTCCCACACTTAAAACAAGCCCCGAATTGGCTCGATGGAGGGTTTGGTTTCCCAATGTTCCCCCTAATTAACGAGATGAAGCGCCTATTCCCTGTCATCGGTCTCTTCCCTAAATGGCGGTTGTCTCTATTCTGGGCAAACAGCGATCCGGATACGGCTGCCCTATCCACCTGGTCCCTCTCAAGAGCCTGAGCTCTATCATAGATGTCCTCATAGGTTCTCAGATTGGACGGTATTAACAGGGTATGAATGTCAGGTTTCAATCCTTCCCGGAATTTTCGCGCCTTGTTCTCGGGATGTTCCACCATCCTCGGCGCAAACTTAGACAATCTAGCGAATTCCACCTCATACTGATCAACAGTCATCTGACCCTGGTGGAGTCGCACAAATTCTGCTATCGTCTTTTCCTTAGCACTATCCGAGAAGTATTTTCCATAAAAATTTTCAGTAAACACGGCCCAAGTCTGGGCAACACCTTCCAGAAAATACTCTACCCCTGGTGACCTTTCACCAATCATTCGCTTTTTCCTGCAACTGATAAATCGCTAGGGTCACTTTCTCCTGCTCGGTGCACCCCAATACCTCAAACGCCTTTTCTAGTTCCTCTACCCATTTCGGTACAGCCTTGGGGTCACCTTTTCTCGTAAACTTAGGCAGTTTTAACTTTAAGAATTGCTCTACAAGCTGATGCATCTACCTAATTCCAGCTGCCTGAGCCTGCCCAACATTAGCTTGATTCTCATTCGCAGCAGCAACTGCTGCAGCCTCAGCAGCCTAGGCGGTCATATTATCTCGTTCTTGAGCTTGCCTATCCATCATATTCCCAATCCTTTCTAACACCCTAAGAACCCCTTCCATACGCAAATCTTCCGCAGGTCTAACATCAACTCTGGGATCCATTGCAGCTCCAGCATTAACTCCAGGGTTTTCTACCGCTTTAGCACCATCTCGAGGTCCTCTACAGCTCTAACTCGAGCACGACCTCCACCTCTGGTTCCTCTTCCTATGCCTCTTCTTGGGACTCTTCCTACACCTCTTCCTTCACTGCTCATTATATCAGCTTCCTACCACTCTCCTACCTGCTGTAATTCCACTAGGAATTAGAGACCTAAACCAAACTAAACCGGTATAAGGCCCTAGGTAGGTAGCTAGCACGACAACAATCAACCACCCAGCATGCGGCTAAACATAAACAACACAGGACCTTAAACAAGGAGGTACACATACTCACCTCAAGTCCCGTCGCACCTGTATCTTACGGATCAATTTATATATGCACTCAATCAATCACAAACAGTCAGGAGGTACACTTAGCACACGAGGTCACCCTACTGGCTACCCAGGGTCATCGCTCCCTATCACTCCAAACTTCGACCTGATTGGATCGAGTTGACCTTGCTTTAATACTAAATCAAATGGGGATGTCACACCCCATACCCAAGAAGCATCGCCGACCTAACGCCCAAAGCATACAGATTAAAGAACATGCGGAAGCGACGTATACAAATATATATATATACACCCATACAATAAATGAGACAACTAAGGATAGCATAATAGTCAATACCAATGAGACTGGAAATATACACCTTATAGTTCTAGTGAAATATTTACAATATCTGTTTTACACCAAGTACACTTATAAAAGCCAAAACGGGTCAATAACCACCAATATCAAAAGAGGGTATATGGCCCTGTGGTCAAACACCATATCTATCCGGGGCTCCTCCCAAAATGTGCCGGCTCACTTACCATCCTCAATGCTGGGAGGGGTCTGAAAAGAAGGGGTTTATATGACAATGAGACAAGCTCAGCGAGTAAAAACCCCTAAACCAAAACTAGGCTAACATGCACCTCCTAATAGGCAACCAAAACACTCAATGCATGATAATTGCAACCACATGTCTTAAGCCCTCGGGCCCAGATCGAGCATACACTAGACCTTACAGGTTAGGCATTTTATATAAATTACGGTACATACGCAACACACTGGTCACACGTACGCCATACGCATGCTCATGCTTAAAAGTGCCTATCTCACAAACGAATCACCGGTACGCACATTAGCCACATAACCTGGCACACATTTGCCACGCTCATGATTCGGCTCAAATGATGCACTCTGGCATACAGCTCATTTTAGCAATTTATAAATCGACCTGAAGGCTACTGCCCGAAGGCTCACAACACTCTACAGCCCGCGCCAAAGCGCATCTGGCCCAGTGTCTCTAGCCAGCTACAAAGTGCATGAGGCGCAACACTGATCTCCTTACAGACCAACGCCGTCTTCCGGATGAACCGGGCATCGTCCTGCTTCAAAGTGCATGAGGACAGCACGACTCGAAGGCCTTAAGTGATCACACAACACACCGTTAATTTTATCTAAGCCCCGCGTAAATGCATCTAGGCATTTAGGGTGATCACACATGCTCATGTCAGGCACGCATACTTGTACAATTTCGTCTCATGCCTATTCTCTGCACACGAAATGCGTGACCATGTTCGCACTCGGGCAATTGATGCAAATCACATGAGCATATATTTCTACACAGCCCACTACATATTCACATTCCCGAGCACCATAATCTATGCCAAATCAATTGCCAATCGCACACCGCATTAATCGGTCACGCAACCATGCGGCATGGCATCAATTTCACATAATTAGTGCGACAGAAAACCATGCATTCTGAGCCCGACTTTCAACCTCTTTCTCTACTATTAAAAATACACGTGGCATCACCCAATCGAACACAATCCAGGTCCAATTAGTTATTGAATCATCCAATTCAAGCAAACATGACAAAGATCCCAACAAATCCCAACTTAGTCAAAGTAATCAAATTCGGATCTAGAACGGGCAGCCACCAAACAGCCAACATTAAGGCACTAATCCACCTCTTAATTAGCTCATTTAATCCCCAATTATTCCACAAAATAATCCAATACTCATCAGCCCACAAAAAAAGCCTAAACCCAACTTAGTTAACCCCTAAAACTTACTAATCCTATCTAGAGAGGCATATTTAGTCCTAATCAAGGTTTAGGAATTTATACTCACACTAAACTAAGCTCCACACTAGGCTCGACGATGGGGAACGAGCGGCCAATCACCGGCGAGTGATGAAATCAGCGGCGGCGTCCTAGCGGTCCGGCGAGTCCTTCACACCAGCGGCCTCGGCTTGGCTGGTCCGGCGTTCCTTGGCCGAACGGGACAGAAAGAGACGAGAGGGAGAGATGGGATGGTGGTCGGCGGTGGTGAGCGGCGATGACTACACAGTGGCACGGCAACGAGCGGCGGTGGCTCCGGCGATGATCGGCCTCTTGGCCGAGAAAGAAAGGAGAGGGAGAGAGAGAATTTCGGGAGAGAGGGAGAAGAAGGAGAGAGAGTGCTAGCCGGATGAGTGAGGAAATAATGAGAGAAAAGCAAATATATTAATGGGTCAAAGAGGTTTGGCCAACCTTTTCCAAAATTCCCAAAATGCCCTTGAACACTTGGCCCTTATTCATTCTTATCCAATAATTGAGGGGCACTATGGTCATTTGCCAGGTTGAATTATTGGGCTGAAACGAACATAAATTAATCCCCAAATTGCCTCAAAATTCGGAATACCCAAAATAGCCTAGGGACAAAACGGTCATTTTTCCAATCCCGTGTCGAAATTCCATTTTTTGACTGTACCAACCCCAAATATGTGTGGCCAACATAATATGATGTCAGATTCGCAAAAATAGTTGTACAAATCTTCGAAAATTGACACCGAAGTCCGGGTCCAATTTCGTGATCAAAACTTGCTCAATTTCCAATTTCAAGGTCTCTCACTAACGGGCCGCTATTTAAGGGTTACGCGTATCAACATAGGGTTATCTGAGTCATGACGGTTCCGATCATAGAGAGAGAGAGGAATTATCACTAGTTCTAGAGGTCACGATCGTTCGGGTTAAGTTCGGGACTGGTTGGCCACGTGTACTCTCGATCGTGCGGAATCACCTGCGATCCGATCGTACGTCATTGACCAAACTAAATCTGTCGCCGTCCTAGGATCAGCCCACATTAGCCCAAAATATTTCCTCGTTGTTTCTCGGAATCGTTGTCCGAATCGTGATCGGGTCCCTAGTCCACGTACTGTTTCCTAATTAGTCATTCCCTATCGGTTAGTATCCCAAGAGAGCTCAATTTCGGGCGAGACTTATTAAAATTAAATGAGAAATAATATCAATATTATTGATCCCGAAAACGAGTCGAAATTCGGGATGTTACACTTGTAGACCCGAAGTTAGACATGATGATGAAAACCTTTTCTTGGCCTTAGAATGCCTATCCTTTGAATAGCCACTGACCAAGCCAACATTACAATCTTTTGAAAGACTTTATCTGATCAATTGGATTGTATACATTACGAATATCTCCGGATACCTAAAGATTGGTTAGGAGAAGTAAAATCGAGGGATATCATATCAATCCCCGTTCAAATGAAGAAAAGACCAAATTCATAGATCGAAACAAATCCTTTCTAATGAAGGTTTTCCGAATGATTATTTCAAGCATTTCTTGAAATTTGCAAGCATTCTACTCAAATACTTCCTTTAAAAGGAAATTTGATTGCCTAAAATGCATACAAAGAATGGGCAAAAGTACACTATAAGTGCCACAACTTGTGTACGGCGCTCACTTTAGTGCCATAACTTTTTTTCGGATCACTTTGGTGCCAAGTCGGAGGAAAAACGATCACTTAAGTGTCATAACTTTTTTTTGGATCACTTTAGTGCTAAAATTTTTGAAAAATGATCACTTAAGTGCTAAAATTTTTGAAAAACGATCATTTAAGTGCTAAAATTTTTTAAAAACGATCACTTAAGTGCCAATCTTCGGCGAGACTCCGGCGAGCCACGTCAGCTTCAGAAATTAATAAAAAAATGCCACGTCAGATTTCCGGCGAAAAATTGTGTACGGCACCGGAGTTGGCACTTAAGTGATCGTTTTTCAAAAATTTTAGCACTTAAGTGATCGTTTTTCAAAAATTTTAGCACTAAAGTGATCCAAAAAAAAGTTATGGCACTAAAGTGAGCGCCGTACACAAGTTATGGCACTTGTAGTGTACTTTTGCCCAAAGAATGCATGTTTCAAAAACAGGTTTCAAATAGTTTTTGGTCAACTTAAAACCAAGTCTTCAAATAGTTTGTAGTAAACTAAAAACCACATTCCAAGCGGTTTTGATTAATTTCAAAACTACCTTTTCAAAATAGTTTTTGGTCAACTAAAAAAAAACTATGTCAAGGTTAGTGAAACCTTAAAATTACAAGACAGACATTCATTGTTTGAATTTTGTTTTTAAAAAAAAAATCCTATTTGATGAGGAACCATTAGGCAAAATCCAAATCCTATTGCCAAGAAGCCTTTAGGCAATTTCTACATGGAAAGTCTCCAAAATTCAAGTCCTATTGGCAAGAAGCCTTTAGGCAATTTCTACATGGAAAGTCTCCAAAATTCAAGTCCTATTGGCAGGAAGCCTTTAGGCAGTTTCTACATGGAAAGTCTCCAAAAAATCCAAGTCCTATTGGCTAAGAGCCTTTAGGCATTTTCAAAATCCTACAGGTAAATTACATGACAGGTCTCCAAAATTTCAAGTCTATTTGGTGAGGAGCCATTAGACAAAACACGTATTCTAAAGCAAATTGCATTTTTTTGTAGCTTCTGAGTGATGATTCTCATGAGTGATTGCGATTTTGCAGCTTTGAATATGGTGATTTTTATGGTCTTACCAAGTGTTCATAGGATTGTAACTTTGGAGCCATCACCTTCTGAGTGCTTGCAACTTGTAGCTTTGGATGACTTTTTAGGCCAAAAAGCATGGCCTCGTTATAGTTCTTCTAAGTGATCATGGATTTGTAACCTCGAAGAATTGACCCTCTGTAACTGATTACAAACCGTAGCTTTAGAAAACTATTATTCAAACCCTACTCCTACTGGTGAGCAACCACTAGGTAAAACTCAAATCCTACAGGCAAGGAGCCCCTAGGCAAATTCAATTCTTACTGGTAAGAAACCATTAGATAAAATTCAAAGTTCTACTAGTGAAAAATTACTAAGTAAAATCCAAGTCCTACAGGCGAGGAGCCCCTAAGCAAATTGAAGTCCTACAAGTGAGGAATCACTAGGTAAAATTTCAAAGTTTTACCTAGCAAAGAACCACCAGACAAATATTCAAAGTCTTACTGGTAAGGAACCACTAAGCAAATTCAAAACCTAAGGCGAGGAGCCACAGGCATTCATGATTCGTGAATTCATTCTCAAATCGAGAAATCAGAACAATCATCATAATTATCACCATCATCAATTCATACCCCTGGAGGAGTAACAAAGAAACTGTCACAAACAAGTAAGTTTCTCTCTCTCTCTCGAATCATTAAAAACCCTTTCAAAATGTGTTCCAAAAAGAACATTTGGATTAAATCACGAATCTCAAAAGCAAAGACCCTAATCAGTTATTGTGAAATTTGCATTTCCATTTTGTTTAGTGAGTCGACTAAAAATTCAAGGTGTTACCTTATCTTTGAGATTAACCTCTAACGAGCTCAATTTCAAAGAGAGGCAGCTGTTGATACCTAATTTTTAGCTCATTTTTGTTATATTTTCAAAATTTTCAAAATTAGGTCTAAGGATCTTGGCCAAGCCTAGAAACCTATTTCTAAACCAAAAAAATATTTTTTTAGCATTTTTCTGCATTTTTTCTGAATTTCTTTTAGTCAAAATAAGTAAGAAAATCAAGAAAAATAGTAAATGGAATCGGAAAATTCCATAAAAACAGTCAATAATCTTATTTTAAATCCAATTTCATAAATACACTGTCAATTTTAGAAAACTTCAATCGGGTGTATGTTTTTCCCAAAATTGGGCAAAATTAAACCCGAATTGAACTAACAATGAAATTAAATTTTTTCTAGACATTTTTAAGTCATAGTGTCTTCACAACAATTGATTCTAGGACCTTTAATTGCACAATGGTCAGTCCAATTGCACAATTTGATGCAAAAATAAAAAATCCCCAAAAATTGATTAAAAATTAAGAATTTTGAACCTAAATTGGGAATCGTGCCCAAAATGAAATTTTCGAAATGTGAGATTATCATTTTTAGGGTTAATCAGGGGTGGGCAATGCAATTTTGGCATCAATTTTTCCTAATCAGGTCATTAAGACCTTGAATTGAACAAAATCCTATTAACCCAAATATAAAAATGAGAAAATTTTGGGCACAATTATAATAAAAATTGGGGAAATTTATATGTTTGGGTTCAGAACATGCTGGGGAACGCAATTTTGAGGTTTAATTTGAAAAATTCGATCAAAATAACGTCCAATTTGCATTTTTGATTAAAATCGGAATTGTCGAGTCGAACGGGTCAACCCGAGCCGACCCGCACAGTTCATCTTTCTCACCCGGCCACGAGCCACGAGAAACCCAGAGGAAAAAATGATTTGAGCCCGTGACTTCGTTGACTAATTCCGGTTAATTAGCATGTTTTTAATCAAATTTTCCAGCTAGATATTATCCCGCTGGCTTCATTCAACAATCAAAACGGATTAGCATTCGGTTCCAACCGAATTTTGGGCAGGAAATCAATGAACAAAAAACTGAAAAAAACTAACCCGAACAAACGGAACCCATTCGAGAAAATTCCTGAGAGAAAGAAGAGGGAGAAAGAGCAAGAAAGAGAGAGATAGAGTTAGCAAGACGTGTTGAGGGTTCTAGGACCGAGCGATCAGCGTTTTCTTTGGCGAGAAAGTGCCGGCAAATCGGCTCTTCTGTTGATCCTCCACGTCCGGTGAGATGGTGACGAAGCTAGTCCGCGAAGGTATGAAAACAAGCCTCGGCTGGCAATTGTAAAGGCATTCCGGCGATTCCAGAGCTACAGTGTCGAAGCCAAGGTGTCAAGGAAGAACTTTGTGACCATCCCTGGTCTCAGAACCTCACCGGATCATCAAACGAAAGTGGTAAAGATCGCTCATTGCCTTATTTTTTCAAAAAAATTCCAAAATCTAAATTTTGATGTTCATGCGATTTTTTTCATGATTTTAGACTTATGAATGATCAAAACTCATTTCTAATCATGTTTTATGTCTCTTGATTGCATTTTGGCCATAAAAACCACATAAAACCCCCTCGGTCACCATCGCCGAACTTCGTTGGAGCTCGCGAAGTGCTTGCCAGAGCATCACCGTGACCGTAGGTCATCCAAGTAGGCTTCCTCTCACTTTGGTTGATGATCTTTGTGTTGATTAGATTCGATATAGACGGCTAGGGCGATCAAGATTGAGATTTGTATTCTGGAAATTGTGTTTGAATGGTTTACAAGTTAGAAGTTTCGAGCTGATTTTTCGCCGGCCGGCGAAGGTCCGATGGCAACCGGAATAGGCTAGATAGAAAATAGGATATGTGGGCTTGCTAATGGTGCAGTCGGAATGATCAAAATGCCGCCGGAAAGGTCGCCGAAGAAAGGTTCAAACCGGCGGCCTTGAAAAGAAAAAAGGAGAAATAATGCCTGCCAACCGTTCGACCAAATGCCCCAATGAAAATGGGCGAAACGACGCCGTTTTGGGCGTGCTGTGCCCACTGGAGAAGAAGACCGGCGCCGACGCCAGCGACGGCCGGTTCGGTATCGGCCAAACCAGTCTGAACCGGTTCGGTCCGGTTCAATCTCCCGACGGGAAAAATTAATAAAAAAATAAAAAACAATAAAAAATTCTAAAAAATTCTAAAAGAAAAATTCTTAGAAAAACAAAAAAATCACAAAACTAAAAAAATCACCAAAAAAATAACAAAAAAAATCTAAAAAAATTCAAATTTTGTTGAAAAATTTAAAAAAAAATCAGAAAATTCACAAAAATTAGAAAAATTACAGAAAATTCAGAAAAATAGAAAACTTTTCGGAAAATTCATAACAATTTCAAAAATTCAGAAAATACAAATAAAAATTTGAAAATTCTGAAAAATCAATAAAAAATTGAAAAATTTTGAAATTCACAAAAATTTCCAGAAAATCATATAAAAATCATTTCTCAATTTAAAAAAAATTATTGCCGAAAAAAATAAAAAATAAAAAATCTTAAAAATCCGCAGAATGATTAAAAATCATTGTGGCCAGTCATAAAAAATAAAATTGGAATTTTTGGAGTGTCCAAATGGCACTAAAAAAAATTAAAAAATCAAAAATTTTAAAAATCCACAGAATGATTGGAAATCATTGTGGCCAGTCATTAGAAGTGAAATTTGGATTTTCCAAAATGCCTAAGTGGCATAATTTGGAAAATTCCAAATTTAAGGCCAAAACCCCTAAAAAGAACCTAAACCCTAAAAAATGAAATGAACAAGTTATTAGAGCTTTGTTAGGATTTTGGTGAGTTTTAATTTCTAGTGACCAAGTTAGGGTTGCAGTTGATTTTTGAATGCTTAATAGATTGTCCATAGTTAGATTAGTGAATTGACCTTAGGGATCCGTGTGATACGCTAGACATGTTATATCATTCTTAGGTACCGAAAGGGCGTTAATGGTCTCAATTTGGGATCGTTAACGTAATCAAGTCCCTTATCCAGAATTTTTGATTCGTAGGATTGCGGTTCTTCTCCCGTACCACAATTAGGTTTCTAGTCGACCTACCGTAAATGATTAGTGACGACTCCAAGTTTAAATTTAGATCAAACAAATCCCGCTATCACATGAGGTATGGCCTGAGAGAGGCTCATATAGAAAAATACCTCCATCCTAAACCACGCGAGCGCGTGGTGCGACAACCACTAATGTGCACTTTTTACATAGCCGCACGATGTGCCCAGTGCAAAAGATTCTTTTGCCTTTCACTAATATGCGTGTTTCATTTACAGGACCCTAAGTTCTGGACATACAGACCATTTTCTGAAATGATGATACGTGCAGCTACAGATGATGTTCGATTTCTTGTTTACATCTATCGCAAGATGATAGAGAAACTGAATGCACGATCCTTGTGGGAACTGGTAGTTGGCAGTGCTCTTTATTGTCGATGTTTTTTGTCAATGACAATGATTATGCTCATTGGCCATCTTTGCCGCCGATTCTAGGTTTAAAAATTACAGATAAAAATTTTTGGACTAGCTTTTGTTTATTCTGTACTTTTTGGTAACTACTAGATGCATCATGTGGGGAACTAGTGCTTGCACTTGTTGACTTTGTCACCCCATCCTTCTAAGTCATTCGAGGGTTTCTGCTGGTATTTAATATGCTCTGAATTAGGATTGAGATGGGAATTGTTCAAAAGATAGAAGGTTTGTGCAACTTTCTTTCTTGTTTTCAAATTGGAGCAGACATCAATGACAATTTATATCGTACAGATGGGTGGAGATTTCCAGTGAATGACTTCCTGAGGTGCTTTTTCAGAGCTCAACGAAGTTAACTTGGATAGTATAATGGATGCTTAACATGGCTGGCATAAATCAATACCACTATTTTCAGGGCCATTAATGTCTTCTTCAAGTGATGTTGCTTTCTACATTGCATGGTTGCATCAAATTTAAGTTCCATTTTTTTTAAAGGTGCAAATGTGCAATATAGAGATGTTACTTTAGCTTAGTACCATGTCTTTATTGAGATAAGGTGCCACCTTTTAACTAGGCTTGTAGAAATTGCTTTGCTTGTGGATATGCCATCTTATGATTCAGTTTTTAATGCTAATATTTTATTTTTCAACATGAAAATAATCGTCAGATTTTGTTGTTAATGACTCGGGATGCATCACTTGCAGGTGGCATAGTATTATAAAAACGAGTTAACATGAGAATGTCAAAAGAGCCTTGACTCAAGGACTAATTTCAGAGTACTTCACGTGTAGATGACATATCAGTAGCGGAAAATGCTCCATAGGAGGAAATCCTCCGTGTTCTTGATGTTCCACCTGGAAAGATGGGTCGTGTTATTGGAAGGAGAGGAGCTTCAATAATGTCTGTTGAAGAATCTTGCAAGTAGATCTCTCTCTCTCTCTCTCTCTCTCTCTCTCTCTCTCTCTCTCTGCACCTGTGTGTTGTCATGACTATCTGTCCTGTTGAAAATACATGTCTGGTTTTTCATACCGTATTCTTGCTTTGACAGTGCTGAAATCTTGATTGGAGGTGCCAATGGTCCACCTGCCAAGGTTAGTTGCCAATCTGCTCCATATATTCACTGCAATGTAGTTCAATTCGCTTTAGGGAGAAATCCCATTGAAGCTTTTTGGTACGAGCTGTTCTAACAACTTCCTCCTTTAATAACAAGCATTGTGCTGTATGTAATTATTGATGCGAGTTTCTCAGGTGGGTTTAATTTCGGTGTAGGTATTCATCATAGGACCTGTAAAGCAGGTGAGGAAGGCAGAAGCCATACTGCGTGGGAGAATGATGGATCTATAATGAGAGACGGCAGTTGCATCACTTCTCTCATCCATCATCTTCACTATTCATGACAATCATGGCTTTCGCGGATATTGGAATTCGCTGTTGAAAAAATTGTGCTTGTTCTCACTAACTGTATAGTGAACGCTTCGGTTGCTTTCTCTTACACCTTCTCAATCAATATGCATACACAGATTGATTCCAAACTGCGCTTCATTTGGCGGTTGCTCCACAACGAGCTAGCTTGTTAATAGAATTTGCCCTTCTATCCAGTTTTAAACCTGTTGGCATTTTTATTGCTTCTCGAGGTAGTAGAATGACGCTATTCAACGCTGCTCATAGATTCGTGACTCCATGCTTTAAAATACGAACACTTTCAGCTGTTTAAATGATGAAGGGCTGTTTTCAATCCGACGCCCTACATGTCCAGACTGCATCACTTGTTTCTTCATGCTCGGTTGTCTTCTTGCATCTCTTGTTACGATTACAAAAACCTGATGGACTTAATAATTGTCCATGGGATTACTACCTTATCGATCAATGACACTCTGCGACAGAGTATGGATATGTTTATAGATTGCCGTAGTGGCACTCACGATTTTCCAAACTAAATATACTGAGAGAGAGAGAGAGAGAATTCTAACTCCGATATAAAATGTCTTGGCTTATATTCATTGCAAACCTCTAATTCACTATCACATTCCTCTACTGGGTTGAAACTGAGCAAAGCACCATTAAACTCGGATACTATAGCTGCTCCATAAAACTAATGGCCCACAGAACTCAACAGCCATCCAATTCACACAAGTTACCTTTCCACGGCATTCATCGACTCTTAATACTTACAACATCATACCAGAAATGCTATTCGGTGTCCACATAGAAGAAACCCCAAACCGTTTCTCTTGAGGCTATACTTTTGGTGAATACTCAAGACAAAAAAAAATGAGAAGTCAAACAAGAAAAGGGAAAAGAATGGACGAATTATTTCTTGAAGCTACCATACTGAGATTGGCTAGCAAAGATTGAGAAGAAGTTGTCTCCACCGGTCGCTTGTGATGATGTAAAACCTAACATACCAAGACCAGTCCCCGTACCCACGGCTCTTCCCATGTAAAATGAAGTTGGGGGACCCTTTTTCCCTTTCATCCAAACCATCACTTAGCCCACCAAGTACACCCACATTTGCAAGTGAAACCTTCTTGGCTGCAAGTTTTTATGAGCAAACAAAACATAGCCACACTAGTAGGCTTGCAGACACTTCCCAACCACAGTGTGAGTTTATGTTATAGTACAATAGGCCATATGTTGCAGTGTGCCATGGGTGCACATGTGTACTAAGCACAAGGGAGGGGAAACATCCATTCTACATTCCATAAAACCAAGTACATCATCATTTGGCTCAGCTAAGAAGGTATAGCAGCAGACATATTTAAAGTAAAAAACGCATGAGGCTGAACCAAATAATCACAATATGAGAATGAGCCAGATGACTGATTTTGCTAGTGGAGCAACTTCAAGGTGTTCTTGCTCCCCCAACAAGTCACAATGACTTGAAAGAATTCACAGAACTTCAGCATTTGCACAATTTGTATTCCATGACACATAAATTGCTTCCGTAAACGACCCCTGATAATTCGAAGAGATTGCTAATTAGACCAGATACATCTATACCACGCATTTATTTTTGTATTTAAGTTGAACGCGTAAGAGTTATAAGATATGAGGCCAGGGAACAACTACAATGCCACAAGACAAGCTTAGATACTTACAAGCAGATATATTAAGATCAATCAGTCCACGGCTGAGGGAATCTGCCCAAATTCCAGACTTGACATGGAATGCGTCCTTCTTTGGTTGTGGATTCGAGATAACTGAAGCCTTCTTACTTGAGTCACTCATGTTGGAATCATCGACGTGGTTTTGGGAAGGTCCTGCAGATGTTGAATCAGATCTGTAAGTGAATGAGCCAAAAGGATCAGAGCTGTCCAAATTGTTCAATGGAACAGCAGCAAATGGGTCCACTATAGGGTTAATGGGAACAGATTGCATGGGCTTGGTTTCAGGTTGAGTAACTAGAGCTGGCGCAGCAAAGAGGTCAACTGGTGCAGAAACTGCAGAAGAGACAGCAGTTGCAGAACCAAATAGATCCACCTCAGTCCGCAAAAGAATTCATATAATCAACACATGCGCAAAATCATCGATGTGACTGAAAAAAAGAGTAGCTGCCCCTAAGAGATCAAATTCTTCCTTGCAATGAAAGGATAGCAAGAGTGAGTTACAGGGGCAGTAGTAAGCAGCACCAGATAGTCCACAATTTATAAACTCAAAGAGTATTTCACCTTCTTCTCACATGATTCTACCGAAGGAGGTGCCGAAACAAAACTTGCATCAGAAAAAAGGTCAACCTCAGATGAATTTTCATTGAAGGAAGAAGCATTATTCGGAATAGATATTGGTGCATCCAACAGATCTCTAGTCAAGTCCTGCCCAAAAAGATCCACTTGGTTTGCATTTCCAGCACTAGACTCTGCAAAAATTTAAGCTGACTGTTAGAAGATAGCAAATAGCCTCCAGTAAATTTGGTATAATGTTTCATTCTTTGATGCCATATACAAATGATGTCTTACCTTCACAATATTGTCTGCGTACTTCATCACCATAGACATAGCGATGCCACTATTTACACCCAAAAGCAGATTGTTCTATTGATCAACAATTCAACATCAAAATATGACATTGTTGATTCTAGAAGGAGCAGTGAACTGTACAAGTCCCAAAAACAGTTTGCAAATCGATCATACCCTACATAGAAGTGCATGCTCATAGTAAAAAGACCCAAAAGCTGCACTAACTGAAGTTAGTTAACGACCTACACTAATAACTACAAACTTTGTCAAAGGTCAATCCTGCAAAAAAATGAGAGTTTCGAATTACTTCATGCAAAAATGAGCTAAAATAATTGATGGAATCATTTTGTCACATTTACAAGCAACATACCTTGTGCAAGGTGCCTCCTATGAATGAAAACGCTTTTCTCTCTCTTTTCCGTAACGCCCTTGATCCAAGTATTTGGTACACCTTTTGGCCTTCTCCGATGTGGATCAAGTACTTGAATTCCACAATTTTCTGCATATTTAGCTTCATCACCTTCCACCAAGAAATCAATATGACCTTTACCCATTAAAGATTGCATTTTATTTGTGATTTGGGAGCGAAGATGCAACAAGGTTGTAGTTGCAAGCTCCTCTGTAACATCATGATTGGCACCGTCATTCATAGCACTGAAAGCTAACCACATCAACCTCTTCAAACGCAATGTCTTTGATTTAACCACACGATGAGAGCTTTGTGCAACGTCTTCACAATAAGTCCCTAATTTTGCAACTTTTGTCCACCTCTTCAAAATGTATTGTGATAGAATGCTTATAACATGTACAACATGGGTCAAGATGCATAAAGTATGCCTACACAACCATCCTCGCATTTCAAATAACTTGCAGCTACATGTAATGGTAGAATCACTTGGACTAAAATGGACAATATGCTTCCGTTCACTGCTTCCGGTTCCCACAATATAAGTGTGCAACGGCCCATCAATTTCTGATCTAAGAACATGTACAGACAAAACATGCATGAACTCGGCCTGGAAATTCCTATAAATGACATGAGTATATACGCTTGCAGCATGTTTCGAAATTACATTGTCAACCGTAATTCATGGCTTTCCTCGAGCACACTCAAAATCATCAACAACTTCAGCATTGCGCATTTTTTCAGCTTGCTTTTCACAATGTTTGACAAATTCAGTCAAAGTCATGGTCTTACATGCCATATCTTGAAAGACACTATTTGTGCTTTCGCTTCTTTATGTAGATCTAATTCTTGCAAAAAAGAAATCACGGCCAAATGCAGGATACCATTTATGATGCAGTTGATACAAACTATCCAACCACTTGTTGTCACCCAAGCTCCATTCTTGACACATTGCTTTCCAAGTGTTCTCCATTTCCAATTCATATTCACAATCATATAGAAGCTTTTGCCAATATTTATCACAAAAATCCGGCTTTCCAAGAAGATGTGCAATATGATGTGTAGTATTTTTCATAATATGCCACAAACATCAGCGATGATCAGAATTCGAAAAAACAATTCTAATAGCATTTGCCATGGCATGATCTTGATCGGTGAAAATAGTCTTGGGTGCTTTATTACCCATCACCACTAAAAAGGATTGAAATGCCCAAACAAAAGAACCAATAGTTTCATCCGACAGAAAAGCACAACCAAATATCACATTTTTCCAATGATGATTCACACCAACAAATGGTGCACATATCATATTGTACTTATTTGTACGGTAAGTGGTATCAAATACCAACACATCTCCAAAACTTTCATAGTCCAACATGGATACACCATCGAACCAAACGAAATTGGTCAGTCTCTTTTCCTCATTCAATTGAAATGTATAAGAAAAATTGCTTCCATTTAATTGTAAGCAATTAAAATGGTTAATAAGACTTTGACAATCCCCCACACTAATCAGGTTCCTTCTTTTGGATTGCAAGAAATTTTGACAATCACGTAATATGAAGCCAACATTTTTTGCCCCCCCCTCTTCATCCCTAAGGTAGGTATATGCTTTTGTAGCCCTTATACCAACCCTTGCCATAGAAGTCAATATACCTTTACTAGTATCCGTGATGCGTCGATATGATCGTAGAAGATGTTTTTGTTTGTCTTCAATGAAGGGATGATTATGGACATCCTCAAACTTGGAAACTACCCAAACTCCATCTTCAATTATGATTTTAATGCAAGCTTGACAGCCAGTTCTCTTCACTGTCCTATAAACATTTCTTTGTTCATGAGGTGGGATTGGTGGAGAGTGTCCTTCACAATTACAAACAAATTTGCATTGTCGCAATATTCCTTTGCTATTACTTGCTTTTTGTCCTTTTCGCACTCCAAATCCCTTGCAAATTGCATATGCATTGTATGTATTATAAGCTTCGTCCTCATTAGCAAGCACCATGCCAATTCTAAATTCAAATTCTTCATCAACATTATGCACGATGATATTATCTTTTGCAGCCTCTACAATTTAAAAAAATATCTAATTATTTAGAGAAGAAAGATAAAGTGGAAATAAATTTAATTCTAAAAAGATGAAGACATACCTATTTATCCTGAGAACAAGTTGATTTAGCTATGGGGGACTGGAATATGCTTCCACTTCTTCAAATCAACATCTACCGCAAAACAGACGTTTACAACTTAAAAGAAGACAAGAGAAAATGTCTAATGTTGCAAACCAAAAAGGAAATAGTAGCATACCATGACATACAAATCACCATGTCGACCCTTGTAGTGTACTCTTAATGCACCATGACTACCATCGAGAGTGCTGTGTAAATGCTAGAAAATAAATGTGTTAATGATAGAATGTGACAAAAAGGAGTAATAATATGATAAGACAAGAACACTTACTTGGTTGTGTTCAGGATTCGGTGCGGTGATTTCTTTTAATTTCTATTCCTACTGCAAACTGAACAAGCGAATGTTCTATCTAAGACCAACCCTTAGAGATAAAGGCAGTGCAAAGTCATAATCATGCCTCCCCTTCTTATGCAACATATGTATACCACCGAAAGCAGCACATGGAACACAACAAGACACGATATGGCTATGGCAAGTTTACCACCAGTGGACAAGCCATCATTTTATACAAAATAGTGGACAGGCAAAGAAGGTACACTACACAAGCCTTTGTTATGAAACAAAATGCTCATGAAAATACTTCAAGGTGGAAAAATAGATCAAGTACACTACTATAATGCAACCTAACCTAAAAAGAAAATGACAAGTAAGTTATCAGACAAACTCAAAGACCTTTCTTTTTGTGCAAAAAAAAAAAGAACTGAAATGACCAACATGTCATTAGTTTGTATGCTACCAGCAAGAATTGATGTATAGCTTCATGCACGATAATGAGAAGCGAAGATGACTGACTCGAGCCTAATAGGACATAGATCAAGAAGCCAATTTCAGGGCAGGAATCAATATGAGATCAATGAACCAAACGACTTGTTAGAAAAACATTAAAAAATTTCAGCAAACTATCCACGACTTGATGATTGAGCAACTTGCACAAACGTTACTTTCATGGAGTAGTCTGTATCAAGATATTGAATTAATTATCAAAGAAAACACATAGAACGCTGCTGCTAGCAGATTTGGTATTTCCAAAAAAAAAGGACTAGGATGTTCCAACTTGGAAAGATCTTGTTCTTCTTCTATATGTATCTCTAATCAGAACAAGTAGTATATTCACGGATATCAACGACACGAAAAGACTTGTAGTATTAAGGAGGATTAAAAAGTTAAAAAACGTCTTATTGGACAATGTACATATGCCAAGTCGCGTAATGTCCACCACCTATCCCAAGAAAGACTTTCTTCTTAGCAACATCCTTGATACAGTATTAGAGGCAAATATATAATTCCATGGTCTTGAGCAATAAAGGACTAATATTTACAATCATGAGCACTTGTGCTGTCTCAGTTTCCTGTACTCAGCATTTCACATCTACGATGAAGGTGAATATCTTTTGTAAAGAAAGACATAAGTTATATTGCTTCTCCAATAGTCTTTCGAAGGGGAGAAAACACATCTACAGAGTATTGAATTCAGTCACAAAGTCATACAAATAGCCTAGAAATGATATTGCCAAAGAAAGGCTAATTTCTTATAATATCAGTTAAAGCATGAGTGAATACCTGCTCCAGCTCCCAATTTCAGGCTCTCCTCCAAGCCCAAGACCTTCCCAAACCAACTTCATTGGAACGAGTCATATGTTAGACTAAGGAATTAAAAAAACCTAAAAAAAGGATCAGATTCAAGAGCAAGAATATGAGTACTTTTACACAACTACAGAAGGAATTAATAATAACACCCCTTGAAATGCCGTTGTACACTTATTCATCCTAAAGTTTGAAATGATGCACCGATTGCTTTTCCAGTGTTATATGATCAACACAGAATTTTGCCTCACCAAGAACAACTGATTTTGTGTAAGAGTTACAAAAGAAGGGGTTGTCGTAGGATTTGTTCATACAAATCTGCAAACAATATATGAGTTAGTATTATATCAGTATGATGAAGGCAGTTGTCATAGGATTTGTTCATACAAATCCGCAAACAATATATGAGTTAGTATTATATCAGTATGATGAAGGCAATTGTCGTTGTGATTTTACTCTAGAATTGCATACAGTCAAACCACTATTGCACCATATCTACCATGATAACTGCAAATGACATACCAGAATGCGCAAACTAATCACTACAAGAGGCAAATTAAAAGCAGAGACATGCCACTAAATAGTACTCTATATATAAAAAGCTGTAAACAAAACTTGAGCAATGACTTTAGCAGCATGTAGCCTCATCGAGTATCCATCGGTACTCCATAAATCAAGCACAAAAACACCATTGTATTGAGAATTACTATGTATTGATAAGACCTACCACATTACTTCATCCCTCTATGAAAATGTAGACTCCTAATAGCCCAAAGTATCATGGAACGAGTTGCTATGATACATACAAGTGAAAATGAAGTAAATCCCACTTACTTGGTTAAAAGATAATCGAAACAAGATGAAGATTTACTTTCTATTACAAATACCTCACTTTGAGACAATCTACGGTCTGTGTATTCACATAATTCCTTTTTTCTTTTCTTTTACGTCAAGCAGCGTTCAAGGTAGTGTAAATTTAGTTAAAATCCTTTCGCGATGCATTGATAGAACAATACATAGTCAGAATAATGGCAAATCCCAATGCACCACCGCCTTAGCGGACTTCTCGAATAACTTGTCCCATCTCCCATCCATAAGCACAGCTCCATAAGACTCAACACAAAACCACCAAGCCAAAGGCAGCAAGAATTAGCCAACTGGATTAAAAGCAAGTAGCTTCAGTGCTCAACAAATTAGATTTTTCACACACTCAAGAGCTCCGTCGCAAGCAAATTTTCTCGCGATTTAACACTATTACGTCACGTCACGTCACGTCACATCGCATCACATTTTCCTTCCTTCCGGCATTTCACTAGAATCAACATAGGCAAGGAAGATGAGGAAACATTAACCTCGCCACCTTACAAACAAAGGGTTCAACTCGAGAGAACGATCGACTCCCAAAATCAACACAGAATGTTCAGCTAGACAGTCACTTTCGCGAGAACGGCGGAATTTGGAGGATGATCGAAAGGCAGGCTTACCGGGGTCCGGCGGCAGAGGGACCTGTGTCACGCCCCGAAACCTACGAGCGCGCGATCATCCCTTCATGATCGTAATGTACACGACATCCGAGGACTTGTCACCTACCCAATCAAAACACTAACAAGCAACGCATATGAAAGCAACCTCGAACTCTCCATACAACATATAAACAACGAGATAGTGGAAAGACAAAGAATACACATTAACAAGACACTTTTATATACATAACATCGATTACAACACATACATTTGCAAGCCTTCTATGAGGCCATTATCTACGAACCACGCACAACAAGAAGGATGGGGTGGTTGGTAAGCTTAACTCCTCTACAAAAAGGGGCACTCAAAAGATGGGGTAACTCGATGTATCCTCAATCCCCATAGTATCCCGGTAGCGTCTCCGGATCAATCACGATCACGAGTCTGAAATGGTTTGGTTATACAACCATGAGAACACTTCTCAATAAGCAACTACCAAAGTCTCGCTTAGGCCAAAGCGTACTTTCGAACAATTCTAAACATGTGATTCAAACAATCAATGTGCCATAAACAATCACAGACATTCTTACCTCGCCTTGGCACATACAAAAGCCCTACACGTTAGAATATCGCCATAAAATAGCTAATTGCCCATCAAGCATGCGCAAAGCAATTCATGGCATGATGAAGGATAACATGGTTAATAATCCAGACATGCTCATCAATTAACACAGGCAAAGCATTCCCCAATACAAATCACACTCAATAAGTCCAGATTATTAACGACTCTTCGGGCCACCAAACTCCCGCCGGTCTTATGGTGTAACCGGGCATCGTCCCGCTACTTCGGCGACGGCAACATCCGGAACCCCCGCCCAAACAGCATTCCACAAAAGAGCATCGATCCGACCTCTATCGCGATCGGCAACATCTAGAACCCTTACCTAGACGACATCCGAACCCCCGTCGGGCATCGTCTAGAACCCCCCGCCTAGACGGAACGTGTCGTGACCATGCACACATCTTAGCAATCATTACCAATTCTTATATTTATAAATTAGCCCAATGTCAAGTAAATCCGTCAAAACGCCACGATAACACCGAATAATTCTCGAGAGAGAGAAAAACTGAGAATATACAAAATCGAGTCCAAACTAGGCAATTGTGCAGTGATAGAAATCTATTTGAAATAAATAGTAAATCAACTCCAAAAATTCTGAAATTTTGATATGTTGCATAAAACATCTTGATAAACATTTTCTGTGAAGAACACAAAACCCTTTTTCAACCATAAACACCTCGTTTTGACACTCAAAGCCGGACAGAACCTGGTTTGCTCGGACAGCACCTCAGACCATAACAAATACAACTCATTCAATACCCAATTCACTTTAGAAAGCTCTAAAATTTTTATATGTCATAGCCATAAATGTTATTAACAATTTTTATGAAGGAAGTTTGTTGAAAAGAGGTCGGAAAAATTTATAGAAAATCGGAAAGACCAGAAGGTCGTATGAACAGTAAATCTAGCAGACTAAATTCAATCCAAAAATGGACTTACGAATGGCAATAAATAATCTCTACAAATTCCAGATTTAATATATGTCAAACTTCAAGATGTTATGAACAACTTTCATGAAGAACACTTCCTCAAATTCGGCCCACACAAGTCACAGTAAAAATAGAAAAATCCAATGACGCAGCAGCAATCTTATTGGAAATCAACCAACAAGCACCACCAAGCAAACCAAGCACAACCAGCCACTAAACCAACTATCCACAGCCCTTAAACCATCCCTAACATGTCCATTAGTCACCCCTTATCCTAGTCAAGAGTTAGGAAGCCACTTACTAGGAATACTTAAGCAAGAAACCGAACAAAGCCAAGCCAAGCAAGCAGCAGCCACTCCGGCGATCGGATGGGGCTGGACGAGTGGCTCCGATGGCTTTCCGACGGCTAGGTGGCAGTGGTTGGGACGAGCATGGGTTGGTGGTGGTCGGGGTGCCAGGCATGACGCCGAAAGATAGAGGGTAAGAGGGGAAATGTGTTGTTTTGGGCTGGCTTTTGGTGGGATGGGCAACTGAAATGGAGAAGCCAACGATCAAGCAGAAGCAGAAGTAGAAACAGAAGCAGAAATGGAAGAAAACGAAGGAGAAAAAGTAAAGAAGAAGCAGTAGCAGCAGTAAGGGGTCAGTAGGAAGTCATCAGCGTGAGGTAGTAAACAAAATAGAAGAGTAGAAGCATGGGTGAAGCAGCAAAGCAGTAGCAATGTGGGAAAAGGAGAAAGTCAGCAAAGCAGAAGTCAACAAGCAAAGTCCATCATTGCAGCTACATGGGGAGGTTAACAACGTGGGGTGCTCGGCGGGGAAAGCGGTGGGCGTCAGCCAAAGAATAGGCCAGCGTGTGGGGGGAAAAACAATGAGCGTGAGGGAGGAGAGAGAGAAGGAGGAAGTCAAACTCATTGAGTGCGATCTAACGGTCCACGTTCAAATCCAAAAACAATCCAACGGCCCACGAAAAACCCTAATTAAAATTAGAAAAAAGGGCCAAAAGATAATAACTAAAACACCCTACGAGAAAGGTCTACTAGTCCAAATTCGTACCCGGTCCAAATTTCACTTTTCACTTATCCCGGACAATATTGACCCTGGCCACAATAATATCGACACCGTCCAATTAAATTTTGTTACGAACTTTTAAGAAATTCGACACCAAAGTTCGGACTCTAAATAACGGCCAAATTCAATCGAGTGCGATTCTAGCAAAATCTCTAATTTAAAAAAAAATAACCCAAAAGTGATCAGTTCTGGACGAGATTTTATTATAATCGCATTGACGAATTACACGTTTTATAAATCCCAAAAATAGGTTGAAATTCAAAATGTCACAACCTGCGTCTAGGCCGGCGAAGGAGGAGGAGGCGCGGAAGACCCCAGCTCTCTCTCTCTCTCTCTCTCTCTCTCTCTCTCTCTCTCTCTCTCTCTCTCTCTCTCTCTCTCTCTCTCTCTCGTGAAGCTAATCAAATCTCTTGTTTCAAAGTGAGAAATGAGTTGGTGACAGCACAACTATTTTCGAAGCTCAGCAGGCTACTTGCTCTAGTTGGGCGACGGGTCCTATAGGAGCGAGTAGCCAGCCCCGGAGGTGTAAAGTGGGTCGGGTTTGGGTCTTAGCAAGGGCCAGTCGAGGCGTCAAGGAGAGCGATGACATCGACAGGGAGTTCGACTTCGCCTCTCTTATGGGTCGTCCGGCTAAAACCACGACTCGCATGAGCCCCTCTCTCCGACGACCTTTTCTTTGGAGGGAAGCTCGTGCCATCAGCCCTCCGACCCCGACTCCACTCCACCAAGCCTCCATCATTTTCTAGCAGCGCGTTCGGCGATGGTCATCCAAATATGATCCTTAGATTTTGCTAGACAAAGAGAAGGAGGTGTGAAGCGTAAGGCTTGAAATTTTGAAATAAAGAAAGAGAGAGGGTGGGGGAGAAGACACTAGAAAGGAAAAGAGAGAGAGCGCACGTCTGAAAGCTTCTAATTTTTCTCCTAGTATGATACCAGTGAATATTTTCTCCTCCAAGATGGACCAGCCACTGCTGAGAGCCGCTCCACCCCGCCACCGAACCAACACCACCCTAGCTTCCTTCTGAGTCTAATAACATCGCCCCAATTGCCTCACAACTCCCCGGTGCCGGCTGTTTTCAGCCGAGTTTCCAGCTCCGTCGCTCGCCGGTTGAGCCACTTATCTGTTGCCGTCCCAGCCACCAAGACGCCACCACCAACCACCATTTCATACTTGATTCAGCTCTCAAGTCGCGCCGAACACCCACCTATAGTCGGCTGGTTTCTACTGGAATGCCAGCTTCATCCCCTACTGTTTGTCCCTACTGTTACAGCTGCTGGTCCATCACTATCCAGCCGTCTAGCCAACACCACCAGCCGCCATTTCATGCTGAGAATAGCCCTGAGCAGCCCCCAAACAACCCCATAGCAGTTGCTCCCTTCGCTGCACTCGTTTGCCACCGTTCGCCATCAACCGAGCCTAAATCGGAAACCACTGCGAACAACCACGCCGCCACTGTCGTCCTCGCATAATCGCTATAGTTGGACGAGTAAGTTAATCCCTAATCCCATGTTTAGAGTGTTAAACTTGCTGAGGTTAGTTTAAATTAAGTTAAGTAGGATTAGGTTATAGGTTATCGATACATTATTAGATAATCGTTGGAGATAAGTTATCGGTGAATAATAAGTTATCATTGGATGTGATGATAGGTTATCAGTGTGTAATTGTTAAGTTATTGATAAATTTTAGCGATAGGTTATCGATATGTTCGATAAGTTATGATTATTTTCGTGATAGGCTATTGTTGGGTTTGTGTTAAGCTATCGCCTATTTGATGATAAGTTATCCATTATTTTATTATTATTGCTTATTTTATTAAATAAATTAATTTTCGGAATTAAATAATAATATTTTATTCTTTAAATTATCAATAAAATATTCAAACTCCGAAAATTAAATATTAATATTTTCGAATGATTTTTAATATCAAATTGTGATTGTTTTATGCACAAATTGTGATGCCAGTGTTGGATTTCGCCGTATAAGTTGGCATATATGGTCAAATGATTTGAATGTTATGTTTTGAGAAAAGATTTTGAATCTTTGAAAATAGATTATTTTATAATTATGTTTGAGAAATGAATTTGATATCTTGAGAAGAAAAGCATGTTTTGAAATGATGTTTCTACAAAATTGAATGATTATTTGCATAAGTGATCACGTGAAATGGTGATGTGGCATTGACATGAGCACGGTTCTTATTTTTGTTAGAGTAGAATTATTTTTATTTTCTAGGTTTTATTCCTTTTTACATATATAAGGGCATTATGGTCATATACAATTCATATTTAAAATAAATATATCATGATGGGTGTAGGGTTTTTGTTACACACAGAAATCGAGAGCCCCTTTTCTTGGATTTTACAATATCTTTCTTTCTCTCTTCTTCTCCTTTCTTTTTCTTCTCTCTTCCTTCTTTTCTCTCGTTATTTTTCTGCGGGTTCTCTAATTAGCTTAGTAACATGGTATCAGAGCATGGTTTGACTACTTGATTCCCTTGTCCTATTGCTAGTTTGAGAGTCCCCTAATAACCATATTCCTTCTCCGGTGCGTAGCCACCTAAAGCTGCAATTTTTACCTATTTTCTCTTCAAGTCCCGAAACATATAAGATCAGGAGAAATCAAATTTATTAGGTTCTATTTGTGACAATGGATTACAACACTTCCTGATCAGCAGATTCAAGGATCAGGGTATTTCGTTGATTATGTAGCCTATATTTATAAGATTTCAGCATCCCTTTGTTTGATTGATGGAGCCAATCGCATCTGATTATATGTTGGTATTACTGTTTTATTTCTTGCACTGAAGTTTCGGCCTTTGTGATCGGTGGTAGATATATTTATATTGAGATTTTCACCATGAATGGCACTGAGTCTTCTACGGATAGTGTCAATGTTCATATTACCACCATTAAATTGAATGGATCCTCCAATTACTTGTTATGGGCTCAAGCTGTGAAGGTTTATATTAATGCCAAAGAGAGACTTAATTATCTTACTATAGAACCCCCTGCTGAAAACTCTAAAGACTATAGTGACGAGATGAGAGAATGATACACTTTTAGTGTGGTTATGGAATAGCATGGAACCATCCATTGCTGCTAATGTCATGTTCCACACAACTACCAAGGGAGTGCGGGATGATCTTATGGAGAGTTACTCACAAGATAAAAACATGTCTAGAGTCTATGAGCTCTATGAGAAGATCTTTAATTTTAAACAAGGGGACAAGTTTCTTGGAGAGTATTATAGTGCTTTGAAAGGCATGTGGGAAGAACTTAATCTTTATCAACCCATCACTACTGATCTTGAGACACTAAAGACACAACGAGCTGAATTTCAGGTGGCCAAGGTTTTATCAGGCTTGAATGTTGACTTACAGCCTATGAAGAGTCAGCTTCTTGCTGGAGAGAAAGTTCCTTCTATGAATGAAGCATTTTGTCGGATTCAGCGCATTGTCCCTTCGTCTTCTACATCATCTAAAGATAATTCAGCATTTGTGGCTAGTAGTGGTGTTTGTGGTCGTGGTGGATTTTCTAATAGAGGTTGTGGTTTAGGGGGAGGTCATGGTCGTGGTGGTGGACGTAGTGGACAAAATTCTAATCGAGATAGCCGTCAGTGTATATATTGCGGCAAATCTGGTCATATTGTTGACACATGTTGGGCTAAGCATGGCAAGCCTGAGTGGGCTCAGCGATTAGTTACTGCAAATGCTGTTATGTCTGAAGGGAGTGCTGGAAATGTGTCTTACGACGACACGAATCCATCTATCCCAAGTGGGGGTAGTTCTTCTAAGTCCGTGTCTCAGGATGATATGGTTGCACAACTCATCAAGCGTGTCCAACAACTGGAGGCTTCCAATTTCTCATCTACTGCCACTCTTGCATGTAGAGGTAACATGGCCTTTTTCTCTACTTTGTCTCCTGGCACCTCTTGGGTCATTGACTCGGGAGCTTCTAGTCATATGAAGGGTAAGCAAGAATTATTTTCTTTACACCATAACTCTAGTCCTTCACCTGAAGTTATTCTAGCTAATGGTTCCTCTACTCAAGTGGTTGGATCAGGGGCTATTTCACTTACACCCTCCTTATCCTTGTCCTCCGTTTTACATGTTCCCCAACTTTCTTTGAATTTGTTATCTGTTAGTCAGTTAACTAAAAATCTCGGTTGTTCTGTTACATTTTACCCCTCTTATTGCATTTTTCATGACCTTCAGACAAAGAAGAAGATTGGTGGGGGGCATGAACATGATGGACTCTATTATCTGGATGGTGTCTCCACTGCTAACACCAATGGTCTAGCTACTAGTCCTATTACCCCCTATTATGGCATTCCTGTTTAGGGCATTTATCTTTACTTAAGTTACAACAAATAATTCCCGAGTGTAAATCAATTTCTACTCTTGAGTGTGAGGCTTGTGAACTTAGGAAACATCATCATAGTTCTTTTCCTAGTCGTAGTGATTCTCGTGCATCTACTTTATTAGAACTTGCTCATTCGGACATCTGGGGACCTTCCCATGTTGCTAACAGAAATGGTTTTAAGTACTTTGTTACTTTTGTGGATGATTATTCTCATCTAACATGGCTCTATATGCTTCATGATCGTTCTAAATTTTTACATGTTTTTCAATTATTTCATCGTGAGGTTACTAATTAATTTAATACACATCCCTCAAAATTTTGCGAACAAATAATGCTCTAGAATACTCACAAAAATCAATTTCTTTGTTTTATTCTAGTCTTGGCATTATACATCAAACAAGTTGTACTTATACCCCTCAGCAGAATGGTGTGACCGAGAGAAAGAACCGTCATCTTCTAGAAGTTGCTCGTTCACTCTTATTACATATGCATGTCCCAAAATCATTTTGGAATGATGCTGTCCTTATTGATTGTTACCTCATAAATCGTATGCCTTCCACTGTCCTCAATCAATAGTCACCAATCAGTATTGTATTTCCTGACAAGCCTCTATTTCCTCGTACCCCGTATGTCTTTGGGTGTGTCTATTTTGTCCATAATCTACGACCTGGTGCTGATAAACTATCCCCTCGTGCTACTAAATGTGTTTTTCTCGGGTATTCACATACTCAAAAGGGATATCGGTGTTATGATCCTATGACTCATACTCAATATATCAGTGTTGACGTTACTTTTTTTTCGAGGGCACACCATACTATTCTACTGAGGGTAAAGAGTTTTCAACTGACATTGTAGATGATCCTCCTATTTCACAACTTATTCCCTTAGATTCCGTTAATCCTTCCATACCTCCTCCCTTGTAGGTATATCAGCGGCGAAAGCAGTCTACGGCACCACTAGTCTCCAGCTCTTCTGTGCCCTCCGTTCAATCTCCCTCCTTGTCTCCTAGTCCGGACGATCTTCCGATTGCCCTTCGCAAAGGTACTCATTCTTGTACACAAAAATCCTCTTTTGCTTACCCTATCGAGCGTTATGTGTCTCTTTCACATCTTCCTCCTCCATTGCATGACTTTGCTCTATCATTACATACTCACACAATTCCTACTTCTACCACTGAGGCCTTGTCTCATCTCGAGTGGAAGAGAGCTATGGATGTAGAAATGGAAGCTTTGGCGTCCCGCCAAATGTGGTCTTTGATTGATCTTTTTCTTGGGAAAGATGTGGTGAAGTGTCGTTGGGTGTACACTATCAAGTATAACCCGAATGGCTCAGATGAGCGTCTCAAAGCTCGGCTCATTGCTAAAGGTTTTACTCAAACTTATGGAGTGGATTATTTTGAGTCTTTTTCCTTCGTGGCACGTCTCAATTCTGTTCGTGTTATTATTTCTCTTGCTGTGAATTTTGATTGGCCATTATATCAATTGGATGTCAAGAATGCTTTTCTTTATGATGATTTGTCTGAAGAAGTATATATGGAGCAACCTCTTGGGTATGTTGCCTAGGGGGAGGATCGCAGTAAAGTATGCCGGCTACATAAAACCATTTATGGGTTGAAACAATCTCCTAAAGCATGGTTTGAGAAATTCAGTTCAGTGATTTCCAAGTGTGGTTTTCACCAATGTTATTCTGATCATTCTATTTTTGTTCGCAAGAAGGAGTCGAGAGTGGTCATTCTTGTTGTTTATGTGGATGATATAATTGTTTATGGTAATGATGCGACTGGAATTTCTGAGGTTAAATCTTTTCTTCAACAGCAATTTCAGATTAAAGACTTGGGAGCTCTAGGTATTTTCTAGGTATTGAAGTTTTACGAAGTAGGAAAGGTATTAATTTGTCTTAGCGAAAGTATGTTCTTGATCTTTTATCTGAGACTAGTACACTAGCTTCCAAGCCAGTTGATACTCCTATGGATCCAAATCAAAAGTTTGGAGTTGATGATGGAGATGATACTAAAGATAAACATCGGTATCGGCGTCTAGTAGGGAAACTAATTTATCTTACTGTTACACGTCCCGATATTTCTTATTGCTGTTAGTGTGGTGAGTCAGTTTATGGAATCACCCAAGAAGGCTCATTGGGATGCTGTTTGTCGTATTCTTCGATATCTTAAAGGCTCTCCTGGTAAGGGACTGATTTATAAACTGAATGGTTCTTCCACCTTAGTTGGCTATTCTGATGCTGATTAGGCTGGGTCAAAGTGTGATCGGCGGTCTACGACTGGGTATTGCACCTTTCTTGGTGGTAATTTGGTTACTTGGAGAAGTAAAAAGCAGATTACCATTGCCAGATCTAGTGCGGAGGCTGAATATCGTGCTATGGCATAAACTGTGGCTGAATTGCTGTGGTTGAAATCTCTTCTCCATGAGCTTAGATTTTCTATTAATCATCCTATTGATATGATGTGTGATAATTAGGTAGCTATTTATATTGCTGGAAATCCTGTTTTTCAAGAGCGAACTAAGCATATAGAAGTTGACTGTCACTTTGTTCGTGATGCTGTGAAGTAGAAGTTGGATGCCACTCCTTACGTTGCTTTTAGAGATCAGTTTGCTGATATGTTCACTAAAGCGTTGTTTTGTCCTGCCTTTATTGCCAGTTGTTCCAAACTGGGCATGGGTGATCTATATGCTCCAGCTTGAGGGGGAGTGTTAGAGTAGAATTATTTTTATTTTCTAGGTTTTATTCCTTTTTACATATATAAGGGCATTATGGTCATATACAATTTATATTTAATATAAATATATTGTGATGGGTGTAGGGTTTCTGTTATACATAGAAACCAAAAGCCCCTTTCTTGGATTTTACAATCTCTTTCTTTCTCTCTTCTTCTCCTTTCTTTTTCTTCTCTCTTCCTTCTTTTCTCTCGTTATTTTTTTGCGGGTTCTCTAATCAACTTAGTAACAATTTTCATGGGCTAATTGAAAAAATAAGAATTGGATTGAATGCTCGAGTGCTCGTGCGATCACGTGATGGAGCCATCTTGCTGGAGACCACTTGACAATGCTTGACTTATCAGGGACTGCTGTGTATCACGCCTGATTTGTCGAATGCCTGATTTATCGAGGACTGCTGTGTATCCCGCTCAATCTATCAGATGCCTGATCTTTCGAGGTCTGCTGCGTATTACGCTCGATTTATCGGATGCCTAGAGATTATCTAGATTGCCGATACTCCAGATGTCGAATCGTGGCCTGATGGCAAATTTGATGCTCCTTACGGGATACCATCTTACTGTAGATCATTTAATGTTGCTATATTGGAATGCCATCATCCTCTAGATCATTTGACGTTGTCGTGCCTGACAGGACGGGACGATGCCTGGTCATGCCGGAAGACTACCATCTCGCTATGTATCGCTTGATGTGTAGTGGCCCAAAGGGGTCGTGATAAATGAAACACACATGTTGCATAGTGTTTGATTATTGAGTGAATACTGCTATGCATGGTATGGGATATGCCCAAGTGGTTTAACCTTATAATCAAGACACAAGAGAGTGTGGATGCATGATACATGAGAAATCTCTTTATGTGTTCCGAGTACGTGTTGTGCTGGATGCATTTTTATGACATTTGTTGATTGAAGTCATGCATGACATGTGTGCCAAGGCGAGGTAAGGATGCTTGTGATTGGCATCGGCATGTGATTGATCTATATACTATGTGTGGTTGCCTGACTAGGAACCACGAGGCGAGTTGGCCTCCTAAGCAATGCTTAAGCCGTTAACTTGTTGAGATTTTATCTCATTTGTCATTGTTAAATATTTTTCAGGCTTTTAGCATGTTGATGCACCCAGTATGGTTCGGGATGCCTGGAAGCTGGCTTTTTGGGCTGACCTGTTAGCGAAGTAGATTAACTCCCAGCCTGTTATCTCTATGTAGGCTTTCGGTGGAAATGCCTGAAGTGGGCTTGTAAGAAATGTTTCCTAGGTGTTAATCTAGTGAATATTAAAATGGTGGTGTTGTTTGTTTGTTGTGAATCGCTTTCCTACCTATCCCTATTTATTGTTGTTGTCTGGGTGTTGGTTGTTATCGCTTCCGCATGCGTAATAAAAAGAAAGATAAAAATGAAAGGGATGGCAATGAGTCTTGGGACGTTGTGTCATAATGACCATAGCGGGATGTTGCGCGTCCGTAGGGTTCGGGATGTAACAGCATCCATATTTGTTAGGAGATCTAATATGCACTTTGTTAAATTTAGCATTTACAGCAATTGTTGGCTCCATAAGCTCCACCTCGCTATAATCACTATATGTATCGATTACTCCGCTAGTACCTACTACCTCAGGAGTTTCTAATTGCAACTCCATCTAGAGCTAAACACCATCCAAATCCATATAAATACTGCCAATAACACTCCTAGTCAAAAGTATTGAAGACTCATCAATCATAACTTCTCTACTAATAATAGGTGAATTTAATTTTGAGCACCAGAAACTATAGCCTTACTCACCTTGTCCATAGCCTATGAATATGCACTTTCTTTCCCTCCAATTGAGCTTATCATCACTCACTTGAACATAACACAGGTAATAAAATATTTTAACAGCAGAATAATCAGTAACTTTACTTAACCTCAATTCTTCAGAAGCCCGACATCCAATTGGAGTCGACGAGGATCTATTCACCACGTAGCTTTTTGTACTAAGCGCATCTTCTAGAAATCTTTTTGCCATACCAACACTAGAGATTATTTTATGGGTCGTCTCTACTAATGTTTTCCTCATCAACTTTGCAACATGTTATGGTTTACTGCACTAATGTGATGTTTCACTATGCCTTTTGTCATGTAGAGTCTGTTTAACAATTCCAAACAGAACCCATACTATTGTCAATTCACATATTGTTGATCATTTTATTAATCACCTTTTCAATCAAAGCTCTCAACTGCCTGATCATAATGACAGTATCAAACTTCAACATAAACACCCAGGTCTTCTTCGAGTAGTCATACACAACTGTTTGTATAAATCCGACACTCTTCTTAAAAGGACACCGAGGTAATCTGCGAATATCTAAGTGAATTAACTCTGCAATCTATATGATTTCTCTAATAGCCATATTGAACTACACTTTTCGCTGTTGATTTAACTCACATCATCTGCATACATTCAATTTATCAGCAACATAACCATATAACATATTCCTTTCACTTAGAAACTTCAGGATTCTTTCGCTAGCGTACCCTAACTGCATATGCCACAATTCAGACTCTTGAACATATGCATCCAACATCTCTACAGCAAGATCTATCATTGTATCACCTTGAAGCTCAATCAAGCCACTGTGCTTGATTCCTTTCATTGTGACCGAGGCACCTCGAACAATTTTCACAACTCTACCTTCTGAAGAATAACGACACCTAGCTGAATTCAAGATGCTCAAGGAAATCAGATTCTTCTTCAACTCTAGAACTTGCCTTACTCTGGTCAATGTCCTCACAATATCACCATGTATTCTGATTTTGACATCGCCAACACCTACAACATCTCAGTCAGCTTTGTTCTCTAATTGCACTTTACTACTATACATGCATTAATAAGTAGTAAGCCAGTCCCTATATGGTGTAGTGTGAAACGAACAACCATAATTCAGAATCCATCCATCAAACGATGAATCCTCAGTGGCAAATAAGACTTAATCAACAGTGTCCAAATTATTGTCAGCTACAGTTGCAACATGATATACAGACTTAACTCTAATTCCCTTACCCTTCTCATTTTTCAACTAAAGGAAATCCACTCTAAGATGCTCGCTTCCTCTTGCCACAACTCCAATAAATAGCACCAACAGTCCTAGAATGACTATGTCTATTTAGGGTTTATATTACTTTTACGAATATGAGTATTAGTTCTTCCTCTACTTTCACTTGCTATAGCAGTAAGCATAGGTTCATTGGATTCTCTTCTACAGATATCCTCGTTCAGAATCAAATCTCTAAATTCTATCAAATGTCAAGCTTGTTGACCTTTAGGAATTACTAGCCATAGTAACATTAGTATTTCAACTATTAGGCAATGCGGATAATAGGATCAAAGTATGTCTCTCATCTTCAAAGTCAATCTTAATTGAACTCAATTGACTAACGATTACATTGAATTCATTGATATAATCAGCAATTGACACACCTTTGCTCATCTTCAAGTTAAACAGATATCTAATCAAGTAGGCCTTATTGATCGTAGAGGACTTTTGGTACATGTTCGACAAGACTTTCATTAGTCCCACGGTGGTCTTCTCTTTTACGATATTAAACGCAATGTTATGAGCTAACATTAGCCGAATAACACCCCCTGCTTGTCTATATTCCACTTAGTTTGCTTCATCGACTTTGGTTTCTTCTCAGACAAGGGTAAGTTCATATTCCTCCGGTACAAATAATCCTCAATCTATGTCTTTCAAAAACTAAAATCATTCCCATCAAATCTATCAATTTTGACTTTTCCTTCTTCAATTGCCATTGATTTGCTTTAACTCAGCCAATCCTAGCTTTGCTACCAATTATTATGGAACAAGCAATCTAATAGTAAAATATAGACAGAATAAGAAATGAATCGAATACAAAATTTTTGTGGTTCGATTGATGTAACATATGTCCATGAGGAGAGTGGCAAAGATTCCACTATAGATCAAGCGATATCATAGCGATTACAACAACACTTGAGTAAGTCAAATACTCTCATTGTTTCCTAGTCTCTAGGTACACCAAATAACTCACATAGTATTTGACCTCACAATTCCTCAAGAAATAATCTCTTAGCTTCATAAAGGAATTTCAGAAATCTTACCACAAGATTTTCACGGCTTGAACACTAACTTCGTTAGATATAATTCACGAGTAAGCAATTGCAAATATCACACCAATAACATCTGCTTACGGGAACTTGAAGTCCGACCTCAACTTCAATGGCAAATCAAGGCGTAAGTATCTACTTTGCAGCAACCCACTACGATTACCCACTATCGAATATAAATATTGCCCAAGAAAAAGATAAAAGTGGCCAACTTTAACGTGGCGAAGAAATTCCATTTGATCAACCAAGTACAGATTTAAACTTTTCCTTTTTTTTTCTGTCTTTTCTTTCCTCCGCGACTCTAGTACACAATTGGACTTTTATTGGGAAATACCAATCAAGAAGAATATAAAATAAACCTTTAGAATATTCATATTTATCCCATCACCAAAAGAAATTCAAAAATCGAATTTCGTTTATGAGCTCAAACTCGAGACATATTTTAGTACTTTGAAATAAGGATTAGATCCATGGGTTTGAAATGGTGGTCAATCAAACAATTGACGTTAAATGATATCTTCAAGTTTGGTATGTGGTTTCAATTTCATCCATTCCATCAAGAACACCTACTTTGGATCAATATATGATGTGATGCTAATACTTATTTCTAGTAGCTGGAGCGATAAATTAAACTAGTAGGTTAGGTCGGACTTGAAATGGTTAAAGATCATCAATTTACCTTATTCAACTGGAAATTTAAAGAAATCGAAAGGAAACTAGGATCGGCCCCTCAGCAATAGAGGTCTCTCTGTGACCTTGTCCACATGGAAATATGCAGGTCAGAGTTGAAGGGTAAAAGAAGAGTCACCCCCATTTTCCACGACGTGGAGACCAATAAACGTTAAGCTCTTAAGCTATATTAGGAAATAGGTTTAAATCGCCACAAACAGAGCAAAGATCATTGGAGTTTCGAAAAAGATGAGATAATTTCTGTTTGAGTCCAGTGTTTAAGTAAACAAAGTTATTATATTATTATTAAGGTGACAGGGTGAGCATGTTTCCATGGGACTTTCAAATCCAGTTTGAGATTGAAAGTTGTCTTCGAGTCCTTTGTACCTTAGAGAGGAATGATTTTAACATTCCTTAGCCAAACAAAAAGGTTTGGCACGGTAAAGAATTAGGGAACGTCAAATTCAATAGTAAAATTGTCGACTAATTTCCAAATTCACCATTTCAATGTAAAGACGAAGAAGTTCGAGAACCTCTTTTCGGTACATATATTAGAGATAAAGAAGTTATACAATATTGCAAACTAATTTGCATTCTGTTTGGAATATCACTAAAAACGCTTGGAAGAATGTGCCATGGTTTCTCGATATTTGGCTTAATTGTTATCTAATTTGCTCATCTCAGAATTTAAATTTCGTATCAATCAAAATACCGTTTCAAATAAATACATGGATTTTGAATATTGGTCCATCAATGAAGTAACATGATGACAATAGATTCACATTTGGCAGCTGGATCCGGTTTCACCCATGCCATCAAGAATTGCTACTTCACATTGGTTCATGAATTTTTGGAGCATCTTAAACTTTTCAAATTGAGCAATGTCCAACCAAATTTTGGTGTAGCTGTAGACCAATTAAGTTGTCATTGGGACATCCGTTTTATAGCGTGCCTAACGCAAACAAACTATTTCTTTCATTGTGCATTGCTGAAGCCCTGAAAAAGTAATGGAATCGGCTAGTGAAGAGGCGGTAATTGTCGTGAATTTTTTAAGAATAGACTTGAAAAGGATGGGGGTGTAAATTGAAAAACACTTGGTAATTGTCGTGAATTTTAAAATGAAAATAGATTACAATTCTAAATCTTGGTACATTTTTAGTGCTTATGATGTAATTGTCGCGACTTGTCTCGACATGAACCAACAAAGGAAAAGCTAGTGGATTACTAAGTGGGCACGAAGAGTTACTTTTGAAAGAGATGACGCCGTCTCCTAGCGCGGGCTCTCCCAAGCTTGTACTAATCACAAGTGGGATCTCAATTTGATCTCTTAATTAAAATTACCTTTTGGAGCCGCCACTAATAAGTTATGAGTAGATTAGACGCCAAGTAATGATGGATCTACAATGAGTATGTGCCTGTGAGATAGTGATTTTTTCACGTGGATGTGATCTCTTTGCTTTTTACAAGCCTGGTTTCTAATCTTTTCTTGCAATCTCTTCTTTCCTACTTCAGAACAATTATATATGTTCTTCTTGCTTTTAGGAATTTAGGGAATGCTCTTGCATGGCCGAATATATGCTCCCACGTGTGACCAATTTTCTTCCTTTTCCATTTTGTCTTGCCATGAATATGACCGTGAATATATATCTATATTCAGCCCACAATATTACTTTCTTCCTTGGTCCTCTTAAATTTCCGTCCTTTGATATGCTTCGTGAATCCTTGCTCCTCAAGTTGTTTTTCACAATATATACGCTCTTGTTATGTAACATCCTAAATTTTGACCCGTTATCGATTCCAATAAAGTGTATGTGAATTCTCGTGTAATTTTAGTAAATCTCGCCCTGAATTGATCAATCACGGGATACTAACCAAAAGGTAAAGGCTAAATAGGATCAGGTACGTGGACCGAGAGCCCGATCACGATTGAGCGCCGATTTCGACGAACATCGAGGAAATATTTTGAACCAATATAGGCCGATCTGAGGAAAATAACGGGTCGATATTTTCAGTAACGTACGATTGGATCGCGAGTGATTTCGCACGACCAAAAGTACGCCTGACAAATGAACCCCGATTCTAATCCAAACGATCGCGACCCCGATACTAGTGATAATTCCTCTCGTTGTCTCGAAATTGAGGCCATCATGACTCGGCCAGTCTTAGGTCGATACGCGTAATACCTAAACAGCCACCTGTCAGCGAGAGACCCTAAAACTGCAAAACGAGCAAATTAGATTGCAATATTGGACTCGAACTTCGATATCAAAATTTCAAGGGTAATTAAGATTATTTTGCAAGACGGACGTCATATTAGAGTGGCCATTCATGTTTGGGACTAATGCGGTTGAAAACTGAAAATCCGACAGAAATTGAGAAAAAGACGGTTTTGCCCCTGTGTACACCGAGACCCGATTCGGACGCCGATCGAGGTTATTTTTAGCGGCCAAGGTCATTTTGGGGTGGCCACACACATTTAGAGCGGTTTTCGCCAAAAAGTTGAATTTCGACAAAAATTAGAAAATAATATTATTTTATTCCCGGGATTTCGCGGACGATTTCCGAGGGCTTAGAAATTTAATTTCGCGAATCCGACGCCATATTATGTTGGCCACGCACGTATGGAACGCGTATGTACAAAAATTAAAATTTCGGACCGGGATCGAAAAATTACGAAAATGCCCCTAGGTTGTTTTATTTAATTCCGAATTTTAATCAATTTTTGGGGTCTAACTAGGGTTAGTTGGGAACAAACTAGATCTGGTTAGGCCTTAGTTAGGGGTGTTTTACCATTTTGCCCTTCCTTTATTAGTGGATTTTGAATTTGAGCCCTTGGATCAAAGGGCAAAGTGTCCTAGGCCTTGGATGGTTGACATGTGGACTCCACTAGCACAAGTTGACCACCTTTTTGACCCACTCTCTCTCTTCAGCCTCTCTCTCTCCCCGATCGGCTTCTCCCTCACGCTTCCCTTCGCCGGTTCTGCTCGCCGGTGCTGTTCTCGCTGGAACCGGAGCGCCGCCGGAGCTGCTGGGCTCGTCCGCCGCTCGTCAGCCCCCTGGCGCCACCCCAGCCCCGTCGACCATCGTTTACCCCCGGTTCCACCACCCTCAGCTGCTGTCCTGTTCCAGAAGAGAGAGAGAGCAGCATCGCCGGTTCCGCCTCGCCGGTGCTGCGCCGCCGCCCGCTGCCGTGCGTCGCCCCCAGCCCCGGCGACCGCCTTGCCTCCTCAACCCCCTCTCTTCCCGTCCTCAGCCCCTCACCCCCAGCAGCCCCCTGTTTTGGCCGGATTGAGCCTTGAGTCCGCCGGAGTCGCCGTGACCGCCGGCTTGCCCCCGGAGCACCGTCGTCAATTCTCACCGTTTGCCGGTAATCGATCACCCGCTCCCGTCGCCCCAAGACCAATATTAGGCGAGTAAAAATTTCTAAACCCTAATTAGCCTAATTGTGGGATTTTAGGGGTAATTAAGCTAATTTGTGGTTTAATTGTATGGGAATGTGTATGGGCTAATTAGAGGACTTAATTGGGACTTAATGAGGATGTTTAGGTGTGATTTGGTGGCCATTTGAGGGCTGATCTGGTACTGTTCACAGTAGAACCGAAAATGGATTATTTTGTTCAAATTGGGAATTAATTGGTTCAATAGGTGGTGGGTTGATTTTGGACAATATATCGGTTAATTAGGACTCGTTGGGATCATAAGGAATGATACCATATTCGGGGTTTCAATGGTTGAGTTTGGTTGGCCACATCGAGTCCTAAACGAATTGGGATTGTGTAATACTAAGTTGTGTTTTGAATGCCTGGTGTAAATGGACTAAAATAAAATGTGCTAGGCGTGCCGACGATGAGCTGAATGAGTGAAATCGTGATTTATGGTACTTGGCACATCGAGGCACGATAATTAGATTGAGTCCCGCGACATGCGAATTACATGTTAGGCTTTGATGTAGTTGAAATTGAAATTGTCGATGCACATGTCTGACGAGACAAACTGTGGCCTTCGGGTCGGGACAATTTGTGACCTCCGGGTCGGGCCTACGGGTCGGGCCTTCGGGTCGGGACAATTGGTGACCTCCGGGTCGGGCCTTCGGGTCGGAATAAACTATTATTGGCCTTAGGGTCGTGGCGTCGATATGACTGCATACTCTTTTTGTATTGCTAGTGAAAGTCTTACCTGCAGAACGTTATAGTGAATTGGGCTTTGGACCCGAGTGAATTGACATTTATTGTTGCACTGGTTCATTTAATTACGTATTTTATTTACCCTCTGGAGGTACACTTTAGCCTAGTTTGGGATTAGTGATTTATTACTTGCTGAGTTTTCTCACAGTTGTGGTAAAACTGAACTTTTCAGATCCCCGGCCATGAACTTTGACGATGCACCGTTACGCTTTGGAATTCCCCACCATATAGAGCGTACGATAACTGTGCACCCCGTGGGGAACGGGGAAAAGTACTATAGACACTATACGTTAGTATGGGTAGATGTAGGTTTGCCTTACTACGAGACTCACGAGTACCTATCATGGTGTTTCCGAGACCGCTTTGGGGAGGAGTTCGGTCCCATTAGGTCTGCTGATGTTCCATTCGTGGGAGAGGGCCAGTTAGATATCCAGTGTCCGGATGGCGATATAGTGGATGTCGATATGGGTGGTGATCCCGACTCTGAGGTTGAGTGTGAGATCGTGGAGGATGTGGAAGAGCATGAGGAGCTTGGTGGTTTAGCCTTTGAGCCGGAGGTAGTCGACCCAGCTTCAGAGCAGGCAGACGCTGAAGCCGCTGAGCCCATGGACATAGATGGGTATGAGGAGCAGGATCCTGAGCCGCAGACGGAGCCGGAGGCCATGAGTTCTGAGGAGGACCAAGAGCAGCTTGAGAGTTCGTCAGAGTCATCGGGTTCTGATCCCGACTGGGTACCGTAGATTAGATGTCATTGCAGGAGTGAGGGCCGCCACTTTTTGACTGTAGCCCCTCCTGGTAGATAGCGACACCCCTAGGCCACCGATCCCTTTTTGCTTCGTGGCCCTTTTGATATACCTTTTTGTTTATAGAAAGAGGTAAAGTATGTAAGTTTGTAAAGAATATATATTAAGGTTTAATTTATCGTTTAATTGTTATATCTTGCTATTCATGGTTGCGTTTTTAAAATGTCCGGGTGTATATACATATAAATATATATATGCGTCGTTTCCGCTTGTGGCATGTTTTCTCTGATTTGGGATATTAGGGTCTCCGTGATGCAATCCTGGGAGCGTCGCACTCTGTTTCGACCCTAGGCGGATGTTCATGCTCTCGTTGGGTGCGGGGCGTGACATGTTATACCTGAACTATGGAGTAATCATTGAAAAGTTCACATTTAATGGTAATTTATGGTTAAATAAGTATTTTACCAAAATGCAAACCCTATATTATAAATCTGAGAAATTTTTGCACAATAAATAATAATGTGGAAAAACTCCGTAAGTCAAGATGAGCACATTTGTTGACACCTATTTTTAATTTGCCCAATTAAATTAATTACACAAAATTTATGAATTAAAATTTTAATTCCTAAAACAAAAAGAATATTTTTATTTAATTGCATTGTATATAGACATCAGGCACATTTACATTAATAGAGTCTATTAGAAAAAAAAATTTCTAAAATTTCGGATCGGCCCGAGTTGGAGCCAAGTTGACCTGGCCCTCTCTTTTCTTCCCCGCGGGCCCGGCCCACACTTTGTTTTTCTTCTTCTTCTTTTCTTCCTTCTACGAGGGATTGGGCCCAGCCCAGCCCGCTCCCTTTCTTCCTCCTTGGCTCGACCACTTCCCTCTCTCCCCCGTCCTCTCTAACTTCAGCTACTATTGGCCACCGCTTGGAGAAGTGCGAATAATCCGCTCGACCGCGGGAAATGGCCATCAAAGTTGTGGAGCAAAGTAGGCCGATTCAGAGCCTTAAATGGACGACTTTAGGGGTATGAGCAATGATCGGCAGTCGCTATATAAACTGGCGAAGGAGAAAGAGAGCCGATCGACCTTTTGAAGCAAAAAAAACAGAGTAAAGAGACTTTGAGAGATCCAGAGAGAAATCGAGAGCAAAAAGAGAGTCTTGAGTGTTTACAAGTCCTAAAGAAGAAGCCAGGCGAGTCTTCTCGACGATCGACATCACCGGCAAAACCCCCACTAGAGCGCCTCCAACTATTAAGACTCCTTGGCCCTTTTTGTGCTATGTTTTTCCTTGTTTCTATATACAGGTTGGTTGGGACTCGCGCCGTTCGTTTCTCGTGAATCTCGGCCCATACCAATCCTATTCCTGGTCTAGAAGTCGCTATCAGAGGTGAGTTGTGGTCTTCGGAGTAGGCCGGGGCCCCGAAATAGTTTGGAGTTCCCCCGTTTTGTTCATGCATGCCAACTATTTTTTAAAATGTCTCAGTGAAACCATTTTGGTTTTGGTTTTCACCAGCGAGTATACGGTCGGACGGTGACGTAACTAGTTTAGGATAGTCTTGTGGCTATCATTAGGGACCAAATGAAGCCAAAGTTTGGCCTGGGTCCACTAACCAAGCTCTGATCGACATTTGGGTTCAACGAGCCCCAATCGAGGCTTGGTCGGTAACCATTTTGGCCGGTCCTTAGGCGATCAGCATGCAAGGCTCTTCAGTTTGGGGTGCTAAAGAGAATGAAGCTATTGGCAGGACGAAACAGCCGGCAAATCATCAAAATTTCGTTCAATCAGCGGTCCCTCACGTCTAAGGCATGGCAGACCCGGCCAAATTGTGTCTATTCAACCGAACCAGCCCAATTGGATCAGGCCCAATCTGGTTCGAAATCCGATTTATTGGCCCAAGTCAGTCATGGCCTGATTCAGATCCGAAAGTCCAACCCAAATCGGCTTATTCGGGTAGGGTTCGTGGATCCGAGTCGGTTTTGATCGGACCCGGATCTAATGACCCAACTCGAGAGCCGAATATATTATTATTTTAATACTATTTTATTTTTAAAAAAATTTTGATTTTTTTAATTAGGAAATAGTTTAGAAATTAGTATTTTTGAATAATTTTCTAAATTATGTAAATTATTTGACTAATAATTACGCCTAAATTGGATAAGCTTATAGGGCTATACAGTAGGATTTTGATTGTTATATTATTATTATGCATGTTATTTCTAGTATATGATTGCATATATTGTCATGTGTTGAATGTCGTTTCCCTAGTTAGGATTAGAACCCTAGGCTATATATATATATATATATATATATATATATATATATATCTTGACTACTAATCACTAATGATTGTGCACTCGTTTGATTACCTCACATGTTAGGAAATAGGTCTTCAAATCAATTCAAACTGCCTGACAAATATTTTTCTGAAATAAATAGGGTGAAAGGTACCGAAAGGGCATTAGTCACTTAATTAGTGTAACCAAGTCTCCGAACTCATTTAATCTTTGAGTCGTAGAAGTAAAGCAATCCTCCTACTACTTTACTTGGGTGTCTAATTAACCTACCATGAACTGATCAGCGGCGACTCCTAAATGAAAATCACTTGTAGGTTAAAAATCTAAACCACAAGTCATGATATGATATGGGCTTAGGAGAGTCCGAGTTAAGTCTCAAACCTAGACTTAGCATATACACCCTGTGAGACTTTTAATCGAAGGTTGGTCGCGACAAACTGGGGACTCCACTAGGGACTAAGAAATTGTCTCTTGATTAAATGGACTTAGGTCAGAAATTTTATCCTATTCAAAAATATTTTTGTTTGGCAGCGAGGATTCCAGGTATGACCCTGACATTAAGGTGTTAAATGTTCTTGTAGATTTGGAGTGATAAGGGGTGGAGTGATTGCTAATTCCTTGTTTTGCAGGTTTGGAGTTTGGAGTTGGAGTGATAAGGGGTGGAGTGTTAAATATTTTTTATGAATTGTTGTGCATGCTTTAATAATTTAGTACTACACTATTGTACACGTAACCACACTGCCGGACTTGGGCTGTGATATTGTCACGCCCCGAACCCCATCGAGCATGCAACACACTTCTCTGGTCGAATAAAGCGACATCTCGGAAAATCGCCGACCCAATTGAACTTATCAAAGATTTGTCTATTAGCGAAAGTCACAATCAATACCCGGACAAAAATAACTGGGGTAAACAAGGGAGATTAAACACATCCATTGCTAGTCCAAACTTATATAATATTCACAATTTACAAACCACCATATACACAAGCACAACAAACTTCTACACTATAAACAACCGATATTCAAAATGATCGATAGCCTGGGTACCCTATCGCCCAAAATGGAACACCTCAAAAAGCCTATTCCCAACCCCTACTCTAGCTCCTACATCCTTTGCTTGGCATCCACTCAGAATCTGACTCCTCATCGTCCGAATCTGAATCCCCTTGAATTGAATTGTCTGCTCCTTTTAGGACTTCGGCTCGGCTTCGATTTCAATCGGGTTGTTGATATCACCCGACTCCGCTGGAACCTCAATCTGAATCCACGGACGAGGTCAAACTCATCTACCCCGTCTCGAAAGAACCAAGCAGTATAGGTATGGGACTGCTAGAGGGGTTGTCCTATGTCTACCCAAACTACCGCCGTATGCTTAACCCAGGTCATATTATCGTCTATAGGGTACTCTACAACACTGTGGTCAGTGTGCATCGGTACTCCAAAACGCTCAAGTGGCAGTGGTGGGAGATTCATTGCTCAGGCCAGGGTTCTGAAATTGTTGGTTGAAATAACCATGAGATTACATCTCAATAAGCACACACCCTAAACCCCACCTAGGCTATCACGTACCTCTAGACAATCACAACCACAACCACACACAGCCATCACATAGCAGGCACATAATTATGCTTTCCTGAGCCTTTCCAGCATGCAACCTGCACGTTAGTCACCACAACACCATTTCCAATCACATGCACGTTATAATTACATTTCATGTATTCGTTCCAGCCTCATCACATTCTTTCCACATAACTCGCCAGTGACCCGCGTAATGGTACCGCCTCAGGTTCACTACGACTAACTCATTTTCAACTCGCCAGTGACCCGCGTAGTATTACCGCCTCAGGTTTACTACGACTAACTCATTCTCGACTCGCCAGTGACCCGCGTAGTAGTACCGCCTCAGGTTCATTGCGACTAACTCATAACGACATTTCAGGACCCCCGTAATGGTACCGCCTTAGGCTGTGTATCTTGCTCGCGTAATGGTACCGCCTCAGGCTCAACACCTACCACCTGCGACACAACCCGCGTAATGGTACTGCCTCAAGTTGGCCGTCCTCCAGCAATACCGGGCATCATCCCGTGCAGTCATACCGCCTCAGGACGAATCAATTCCCTACGTAATGATAATGCCTCAGGAATTTTTGTAACCACACATACCATGCCACATACGATTTCTCGCTCGTTCACATGCTCAACACCCACTTGCCAATAAATTGGCCAATTACACGTGGCCCGTACACGCACCAATTCACACACATTTCTCTTGCTCAATAAACATCCAACACAGCCAATTGACAATTAATTCAATTCGGCCCAAGCGTGCACATAACAACTCACATTTCAATCAACCAAAACATGATCCAACAAACACACAAGGCCACTAACGGGCCCACAATCACAGCCACATAACAAGCACAATTTCAGCATTTCCTCACTCAATTCAAGCCATAACGAACATCACATTCCAGCTACCATACCGTGCACCAAACCGGCACCATTTGCTCTTAAATCGAGCCAAATACTCGTCACTATGAGTCCCAATTTCCAACATTCACTCCAGCATCAATTTAGCCCCGAAAAATCACAATTTCATCCTCAAATCAGCCCATATCAATTCCCCTAATCAGAATACCAACATAACCCCTAAAAGGCCCCAATTAACCCCTAAACCAACACTAATTAATCCGATTTAGCCCTAATTCGTCCGTCGATACCCAAAGTCCTAAATAGAGTTTAGGGCGTGACTTACCCGAACTCTAGACTAGCTCAGCTAGAGTGCGATGGGGACAGCTGATCGGCGGCTCACGGTGGCACGCGGCGGCAGTGAGTGGCTCGGCGACGGCGGGCGGTGGCGACGGCTTCCTTGGCCACGGTCACTCATGGCCATGGGAGGACAGAGAGAAAGTTCGCCGAGAGGGAGAGAGAGAAAGGACGGTCGATGGGCGACGGTGACCGACGAGCGGCGGCACGACAAGGGGGAGAGCGGCTGGTTCGGTCGGGAGGAGAGGGGAGAGAGAGATTGAGCCGAGAGAGTAAGAGAGTGAGGAGAGAGAGAGGATTTTGGGCTTTAAATAATTCAAGGCAATTATTGGTAGGCCAATTGACCATCATGCCCCTGTCTCACAATCCTAATCAACGGTCTAGATTCGATCTTATCTTGAGATCGACGGTCCGAATCGAATCTTTTCCAAAATGTCCAAGGGTAATTTGGGAAATTCTCAAAAAGTCTAAGGGCAAAATTGTCCAAAAATCTCTAATTCTAAGGCTAGGGTGAAATTACCAAAATTCCCTTCCCCAATTACATTGGCCTTAACAAATCTCCGAGGGTAAAATGGTCATTTTCCATTTCTCACCAAAATTCAATTTTTTTGAAGGATTCGAGCAAACCCGAGGCTACTCGTGCAATTGACAACATCGTCCAAGTGATTTGTTGTGACTTTCTGAATTTTCAATTCCCAACTCGGTCTCTAATTAATGACTAAGTTCTAAATAACGTAACTTGCATATATCTCATACTAACGGGCGGCTTTTAGGGAAATTCACGCATTTGTCCCATGGCTGATATTGAATCATGCCACGTACAATTTTACTCAGGTCGTGACGACCTCAGTCGTCACTTAATTGCGAGAATCGATCGCTAGATCCAACAGGCACGATCGTTTGGTATAGGTTTAAGGTCATTCGTCAATTCATTTCATGGTCTAGTAGAATCACCTGCGATCCACTAATATGACAGTGGCGAACTAATCCCTAACTGTCCTTGGATCGACCCACAATGGCTCAAAATGTCACCTCGACAATTTTCATGATTGAAAGTCGGTTCACAATCGAGTTCTTTGGTCGCGCGAATTTAAATTCCTAATTAGCCTTTCCCTAACTATTAGTATTCCTGAAGTGATCAATTACAGGCGAAATCTAACTACAAGCATGTCCATAACTACTCATTTCATAAATTCCAAGTGGGTCGGATTTTCGAATGCCACAGATATGGCATTTTTGGATGATGTGAAGAAAGATATGACCTCGAACACGAGATCGTAATGTAGGAGTTACCTTTCTTTTCCCTAAAATTTCTTTTTGAATGTTGTAAAGTGTCTATCTTTTGCCGCTATTATTGACACCTAATTTTTAGCTCAATTTTTTTTTCATATTTTCAAAATTTTCAAATTAGGACTAGGAATCTTGGCCAAGCCTAGAAACCTCAAAACTTCCCAAAATTCGATTGAAAATTAAAAATTTTTGAACCCAAATTGGAAATCATGCCCAATATGAAATTGTCAAACCATGAGACCATCATTTCTAGGGTTAGTCAAATGTGGGTAATTCAATTTTAGCATCAATTTCACCTAATCAGGTCATTAGGACATCATATCAAACAAAACCCTATTAACCCGAATATAAAAATTAGAAAATCTTGGACACAATTATAATAAAAATTGGGGAAAATTATATATTTGGGTTCAGAATGTGATGGGGAATTCAATTTTGGAGTTAAATTTGGAAAATTGGGTTAAAATCGGGTCGAATTTGTGAATTTACCCGGTTTTGTCGGGTCGACTGGTCAACTCGACCCGTCTTGGCCAGAACACACTAAACCTTGAAAAAAACACATTTCAAGCCCGCGACTTCACCGACCATTTCCAGCTATTTTGGCACGTGAAAATCGACTTGCCAGCTGGAAAATCTCCAACTGGCACTAGTGAACCGATCTAACTGATTGGTAATCGATTCTAATGATCTTTAGGCAGGAATTTTTGATAAACAAAAAATGAAAAAAAAACTGATCCGAGAGAAGGAACCTATTTGATGAATTGCCAAAGAGAGAGAGAACCAGAGAACAAAAAAGAGAGAGAAAGAGAGCAACAGATGTGTTGAGGATCTAAGGGTCGCGTGATCAGCATCTTCTTTGGTGAGAAAGTGCCGGCAAATCGGCTCCGATTGAGGTCTTCCACATCTGGTGAACTTGTGACGAAGCTGATCATCTAGGTCTGAAAACGAGTCTCAGCCAACGCGTCCAGAGCTTTTCCGGCGAAGCTGAGGCCATTTACTAGAAGCCGAAGTATCCAGAAAGAACTCTACGGCTACCGATAAGTGCAACAAATTCGTTTGATCTCTCAACGAAGCAGGTAAAAATCTATCACAGTCACGTTTTTTCTAGATTTCCAAAAAATGAGTTGTAGTTCAAGATTAACATTTACGCGATTTCTTTGTTGATTCTTAGTTCTTTGATGCCTAAAACAAGTTTCTAATCATTTTTTTTGTTGATTGATTGCATTATGGTGGATAAACTTGCATAAATCGAACCGATTGTCCATGAACTATCTCACCGGAGTCCATCCAAACCTTGCCGGAGCATCCCTGTGGCCATAAACTGTTCAAGTTAGCCTTTTCTAACTTTGTTTGATGTTTTTGTGCTTGTTTAAATCAACTTAGATGGTTAGGGCGGACTTTATGTTGATCTGAAAATTAGAGGAGCTTATTAAAATTGGTTTTAGGTTAGGGTTTTTGGATCGGTTTTTCGTCGGTTGGGAATACTCCGGCCACAAACTGGATAGGTTAGATTGATAGAAGGTGATGAGAGGGAAACACAAAATCAGAAAATCAGTCAAAAGGTCGCCGGAGGTTCGTCTACGACGGGCCCGAACCGGTGACCTCGAAACAATGAATATAGAACAGTGCCCACCAACCGTTCGAGGAAATGCCTAAATGGAAAAACATCAAAACGGTGTCATTTTTTGGCTCTCGTCTCACCAGAGAAGACGGTCAGCAACCGGCGCTGGTGACACCCGATTCGACCAAGCCGAACCGGCTCGAACCGGGCCGATCCGGTTTGTTTCTTGGCAGGAAATTTCAAAAAATAAAAAAATATAAAAAATCAAAAATCAAATCAAAAATCAGAAAAATATAAAAAATTTTGGAAAATAAAAAAATTCACAAAAAAACAAAAAATTCACAAAAATTAGAAAATTCATAAAAATTCAAAAAAAAATCAGAAAATTCATAAAAATTCAAAAAATTTTAGAAAATTCATAAAATTCCGAAAATTCAGAAAATACAAATAAAAAATGTAATTTTTTTTGAAAAATCAATAAAAAATTGGAAAATTCATAAAAATTTTTGGAAAACCATAAAAAATCAATTCTCGGTTAATAAAATTTCCAAAAAAATTTAAAAATTTAAAAATTCACAGAATGGTCCAAAAATACCGTGGCCAATCATAAAAATTGAAATTTACATTTTTGGAAGTACCCAAGTGGCATTTTTAGAAAATTCCAAATTTAGGGGTTATAACCCCTAAAAAACCCTAAAACCCTAAAAAATGTATATCATGGAATGAATAAGCTTTTAGAGGTTCGTTACGGTTTGGGTGTTTTGATTGATTTTCGTTTTAGAGACCACTTAGGATTGATTGACTTAGATTGGGCATTTAATACTTGTTTGGTCTTTCCTACAATTAGAATGGATAGATTTAGTGGGTAAGCCTCGGAAATTTGCATGACGCGTTAGACTTCATATCATTCTTAGGGACCAAAAGGGCGTTAGGGATCTCGATTCGAGATCAACAATGTAACCAAGTCCCCATACTCAGAATCTCTGGTTCGTAGAATCATGGTATTTCTCCCGTACCTCGATTAGGTTTCTAGCCTACCTACCAATAATGACTAGTGGCGACTCCAAAATCGCAAATCTAGACTAAATAAGAAATCACCTTCCACTGTCACGTGAGGTATGGTCTAGGAGAGTCCTTTACACGGAAATACCTCCTTAGCGTGCAAATCTCGAAAGCCCCAAAAAAAGAAAGCGCAGTGCGATAGCTATTCACGTGACTATAAGGCATTCCTTTCGACTGGGTTGAGGTTAAGAGAACCTGACATCAATGCGAAACTGTGACGGTCAGACATTCTTTTAGCTTCACTTTGCTAAAGCCGTCTAAATAGAAATCGAACCTCACTCTTCATGTGCATGTTTTTGTGATTGCTATAGTTCAAGGTAAGGTATATATTCTATCCCTTTTCATTTTGTTATACAGTCTATTTATTCCTTTGATTTGTAAATGTTAGATTACCCGTTGATTTCATTCTATATACGATGGGGAGAGCCGATATCCAATTCCTCCTCACTCCCAATAGAGAGCTCCTAACACAGTGAGACCGACTCAATCAAAATGGCCAAGAGTATGTCAAAGCAAGAATCGGTCGCCTACTTCTACCGCTCAAGATCAATGTCCATTCTGGCATGATGCAGGCACGAGCACATTTCTAGTGCCCTTAGACGTCCACCTTCATGTTTGATAAGTTTGAAATGACCCAAACTCTGAAAGAATATAGTATTGCCATTGGAATGCCTTTGGGATCTAAACTCATCAAACTATCTGTGGGCATTTTCCCTATACTCGAGTTGTCCCAATTTTTGCCAATTGAGATCAATGTGGTAAAGAGGGTTGTTAAAGCTTACTGTAATTCAAGCTCCTTATTTTCCTTAAATGATACTTTGAAAATCAGCCCATGAGTCAAAAAAAAAAAAGATGTTTCTCCTAGCTTTCATTGGGTTTGTTATTTTCCCTCATCGCAAAAATTTTGTAAACCCTTCAATTGCGTATGTGGCCATACAAATTTGGGTTGGCATGGGTTATGTTAATTCAGTTTTGGCAGAAACATTCTTGTCCCTCAATCATTTTAAACAAAAATAAGGAGAAAGTCATACAAGCTGCCCCGGAAATTCTGCAAGTATGGTTCTTATCCCACTTAAGAGGATTCAGACACCTCATGCAACTTTTTTAAATCAATGACCTTACACACTCGATACAAAGATTTGAGGTCTTGGAAAGTAACACCCCTGATAAGGAATATTCTTCTTGCACAAACTTTTTAAAAGATCCCGATCCCAAAGCATTCCTATGGCACACTAAATGGTTTCATGAGAGCGAGGCTCGTTTCGCTCATAGGTTTCACGTTCCTGTTCCACTACTCGATTTATCTGGTGCCACTTCATTCTACTCCTACTGGGTAGCCCGCAAGTACAAGGCCTTTTAGGAGATCCCGCTGCCTCTCAAGACAGACCTGTTCGAGTCCGATTCACTTACTCAAACTACAACTACATCAGCGAGATCCGTGTCGTCCAAAGTGCATGGGTCGAGTGTCAGCCAGAGAATATCATTATACCCAGGAGATTGAGGGGGCAAGAAATCATCCACCACGCCTCTTTGTTCTACACTCTCAACCATCAGAACCCGGTGACTTTATAGCCGAAAGTCTCAGATGCGACAAACAAACCCAATCGCCAAGCACGGATCGATCATCTTGAAAGGAGTATGGGGACGAAAGATACGCTTATTTTGGAGCCGGTCCGTGAAAATAAGCGTCTCTAAGAGATTGTGGCCTCCTCATCACATATAGAATGAGTGGATGGACACCCTTTTGTTAAAACCCCCTGATTCCATTTCCTACTTTTAAGAGTTTGTGTTTTAATTATGAGTTTTAAATGTTTAGGGTTGTACTAATATGGGACGGACCACTTTTGATGTATAAATAAAAGATAACACACCCTATTAACACTAACTATGCTTCGGCTTGGTGGTATGTGGGAATGAATCTGTCAAAAACGACTGGGGTTCGAACCCCGAAGACGGCAGCTAGGTTGCCATTTTTTGTAAAAAAAATAATATGAAAAAAATTTGCTTTTCTAAATTTTTGAAAAAAAAAAGGAAAGTACTTGTAGAGTATAAAAATGCAATACTAGACCCAGTCATGAATTGATTCTTTAAAAATTCTATACTCCTTCATTGCAACTTCTTAAACAGGTAGTTACCAATTAAATGGTCGAAGAAAATGTGCCGAATCGTCTCTCTAACATGGAAAACGAAATGAAGATGATTTTCAATGCAATCAAAAATTTCACGAGCAAATGGAGTCCATCATGGCAAACTCACTCCCATACCCACATCAATCGAGGTGATGTTACCACAACCGTCTATTGGCAATGATCAAGCCACAGCTAGTAATGGCAAGATGCACTTGCTAGAAGATGATCTGATCCGACTTGCAATAAGGAAGGCTGAACTCGTAAGTACACCAATGACAGAACATGATAAACATCTCGTGAAAGTTAAGGAGATACTGAAGCAGTTACAGGGCCTACAGCATTCTCTCCCACTTTACCTATTTGTGTATAGAATGGTCAAAGTGCCAAAAAAGTTTAAAATGCTAGAATTCGAGAAATATAATGGCACCTCTTGCCCTAAATCCCACTTGCACATGTACCATGTGCAAATGACCCAGTATGTTGATAATGAGCCCCTTATGAACTAGTCTTTTCAAGCAAGCTTGACAGGGCCAGCATTGACATGGTATATGTCAAAGGATGTAGACGGCTTCAAATCTTGGGATGAAGTCATAGATGCATTCACTAAGTAGTACCAATTCAATCTCGACATCAGATTTTCTGATGACGACCCTAAACGTACTGAGAAAAAGAAGAGTAAATCATTCAAAGAATATGCCACAAGATTGAGGAATTTGGCCTCTCATATTACTCCAGAGCTTTCTGATTATGAACAAATGAAGCTCTTCATTAAGTCTCTTTTGAATGAATACAAACACCAATCGGCTGATGCCACTGCTGAGTCACTTAATCGGCTTGTTCCAGTGGGCGAACGAATTGAGATGGAATTGTGCAATGGGTGGTTCACTAACCCCACCTCCACAAGCAAGAAACTCAGCACGAGGAAGGAGAAGGAGCCCCTAATATATATGAACGTTGTATATACCCAAACCATTTATCCTCCCCCGACAATTTAGATGAGTAGTAGGCAGCAGCCAGCCTCAAGCCACTAGCCACCCTAAAAGCAATATAATAAAAGGCCATTCACTCCACTCCCTGGATCCCTTTCTCAGGTTCTAGCCATACTCCGCAAAAAGAATTTGCTCTCTACTAAGCCGAAGTGACCCCACTCAGAGAGCTTCTCGAACTACGATCTATCCCGAAAATGCGACTATCACATGGGCGAGATAGGACATTCGATAGATGACTGTTAAACCCTCAAGCACCGAGTCCAAAACCTATTGGACACTAAGACCTTCTCATTTCAGACGACCAAGCCAAATGTCCAGAACAACCCGTTACCAGCTGTTACCAGGCATAAAGGCAAAATTAATGTCATATTCAATTTCAATGCTAGTCAAATCAAGAACATAAGGGTATACACCACTGACGTTTATGACGGTCTGATGAGAGCAGGTTACTATTCTATTGATAAAGTACTGCCCCTTACCTTGATGAAGGAAAGAGTTGCCAAGATGGCAAAAGCAGACCTGATTGTGTATGCCAACCATACCGGCATAGTGGCTACCATCTCTGAGGTCATCATCGACTAGGACAAAGAATTCCTGGCGTTGAATGCAGGAACAAGTGAAGTGACCCCCTTGCTCATGAATGAGCCATTGCCTGACAACCTAGCTGATGAGGAAGAGCTAACAATTGAAATGCCCCTAATCGAGGAGCACATAGTGATCGAGATACCTCAGCCCTATTAATATGATGATGACAAGGTAGTCCCATGGTCCTATGAACTGGATGTCGATCTTGTCACAAGATCAGGACGAATGTATACCCAAGCCAATACACTGCCTCCAAAGCCTATTACTAACGAAGAGGCCAAGGAATATTTTACTATCATCAAAGCCAGCAAATATAACATGGTAGATCAATTACATAAATTGTTTGCCCAGATTTCTTTGCTTGAGCTATTTCAAACTTCAGCTAACCACCAAAAATCCCTTATGAAGGTGCTCAGCAAAGTGAACGTCCTTGAAACAATCGAGCATGACAAGTGGGAAGAATTCGTAGGGTCCTCGCGTCATATTATTCTGCCCAAAATAGAGAAATGCACACTTCTCCCAAACTATATTAGCAAAGTCACACTGAATAAAGTGAGGACTAACCTTAGAATTTATTCGAAATAAAATATACATCATTTACCCTTTTTCTTGAAGAATATTTTTAAGGCAGGAATCACTCAGACTCAGATTACCAAAGTCTGATTGATACAACTCAGAAGGAAGGTAAAATATTTATTTCAAATTTTGACAGCAATATTTTATTTTTGGAAGAAATCAGGTACGTATCCTTACATTATTATTTTGTGAAATAATGTTCTCTGATTGATTTAGTGTGCTTAAAATATTTATGTCTATTTTTCAAAATTCCTGAAAAATCGTTCAGACCTTGCTCCCCCTCGTTCATAAAATCCAACCTTTCTCCTAAAAAAAAATCCTCTAAGAATCACGATGCCTTATAAGAGAAGATCATCGCGTATTCCAAATAGAGAATCCAAGTCCACTAGAAGAGTAGAATACATAGAGATTATAGATTCGTCCAAAATAGAATCAGACAAACAAGCACCCTCCAGAGCAACTCCTCAAGCGTCACAACATCCGTCGTCTCAAAAACCTTCTGGCAAAATAGATTTTCGTTTCGAAAATCTTAAATTTGTATGGAAGACATATGAAAAGTTGAAACAGAGTAATGCATATGAATCGCTTCTCAATTAGTGCTTAAGGGACAATGATTTTCGATCTGAGGTAGAACTTGTGCAATTCTATACCTTGTTTCATTCAGAAACTGTTCCCTCAAGAGAGGATTTGAATAGCCCTCAAAAAAGGGAGAGTTTGTCAAGGAAAGGTAGAGAAAAGGTAGAGAATCATCCACTCATGTTCCAAAGAAACCTATCTTTACAAGCCCTGATTCTAAAATTGGCTCAGAATCTAAGGCTCAAAAGACAAAGGAGGATGATGATGCCAGATTATTCAATAATTTTGAAATTAAGGCAAGAATTGCTTTCGGAGTAAAAGCACATGGACAACTGTTCAGAAATCAAATGCACCGTAATTATCATAATCTTTTATTGTCTAGAGGAATTATGAACTATAGAAGTGTTGATTTTTCTTACTTGGAAAGCATTGGTATTATGGTGAGACAGCATTTAAAAAGTTGGGCATGCAGGAATTTTGTCTGCAATCTGCTCATCACTATGCTGAACTGACAGCCTACTTTTACTCCAATCTATCCTTTTTGTCTCCAAACTAAATTCAGTTTACAGTGGGTGATAAAAGGTATGATCTGTATGATACTACATTAGTTGATATTATTGGAGTAAAACGTACAAAGTTCACACCAATTGAAGTTAGTGAAGAAGAAGCTTCCAAGGCAGCCTATGAAAATCCAGATTTCTCTAAAGGTTCAACAAGACACATATTATAGTCTAATCTGACAAAGAAGACAATGATCTTACATAAGATCATCATAAATTGCTTGAGGCCTAAAGCATCATCCAAGACAGACCTGTCTAAATTTAAGGTCAAGCTAGTATGGGCAATCTTAAATGAGGTTCCATTCTCTCTCTCTCATGTTACAATCCTTCATATGTACAGAACATTATAGAAGAATAAGGGACAACTTCCTTACGGTGTACTAATCTCCAGGATTTTCATTTATCTCAAAATTGATATTCCTGATGAACTGTGCAAAACATTTGTTCCTCATATGTATGTTGGAGAGAAAATGATTGCCAAAATGAATTTCAAGCAATGTGATGTCAGAAAGGAAAAAGAGATTGCTGGTAGTAAAGCCAAAGGCAAAATTGGAGAAAAGTTAAAAGCAAAAACTGCTGGAAGGAGAGAAGAAAGAGCAAGAGAAAGAAAAGAAAAAGGAAGGTCTACAGAGAAGGAGAAGGAGCAGACTTTCTCAGCAAGTCCTTATCTGGTTTACAGAAAGAGAAGAAAGATCCCCCTCGTAGACGAAGCGGATGACACAGAAAACATTGGTGAAGGATAGAATGTTGTTAAACAGACTACAGAGAAAGAAAGAGAATTTCCAGAACCTACTGCAAGGATATTAGAACCTATTTTAGAACTAGAACCAGAAGTATCAGGTCTGCAGCAACAGGAACAAGGCATTGTTCCTATGGAAACAAAAAAAAGGTCAATCTCCAATCCAACATCTTGAACATATAATGGATGGGAATGATGCTGCAGAACATGCAGATATTCAGGGAGAGATTCTGACCGAGAAAGGGGTTGAATTTGAACAAACTGAGCATGACAATGTTCAGGGACAGACCTCACAGGACCAAACCATGCTATCTCTTCTGCTGGAAATTAAGGAAAAACAATATGTTCTTGAAGAAGAAATGAAGAAGCTCAAGACAATTGTCGAGGAAAACAATTAGAATCTTTGCCTTCAAACAGAGCAATACAAAGCAAATGTTGAGAAAGCTATTGGTCAGTGTTCCACCAAGATTAAGGAAGCTATTCAGATCCTGGAAAACTTCCAACTTGTTTGAACTCCTACAAAAAAAAATAGTCTGCTTCAAACTCCTCTCTTAATTCAATTTTTGCATTTTGAAACTGGAAATGTTCTTTGACTTGGCTTATTTGTGTGACTTATTCAGTTTAATGCTTTGATTACTTATTTTTGCTAATGACAAAAGGGGGAAGAATGTATGCAAATTATAAGAATACAGGTCAATGCAGAGATAACATGTGTTAATATGCAGGTTATTGGACTTACCGGAAGAAGGAAAAGGATACAGACTTTAAAACCTTGCACATATATTCATTTCTTGTGTCTTATGTGCTTAATTGATTTTTATTCTCAAAATTCTATCAAAATGTTTTAAATCAGCATGGAAGTTTTGTTACTATCAAAAAGGGGGAGATTATTGAGGAAACCTCCCATTGGATTTTGAAGTTGACAAAATTATACATGTTAATTTTGTAAGTCCGATACATGCTTTGAAGTATTTTGATCCAGATACACATATTCTAGAAGTGGTAACTTTAATACTTCGAGATAACTAAACTTTATGGACGCTCAGACTTTTCAAGGATTAGAAGGAGAATTTCAGACTTTACGGCTTTCAGAATGAGAAGTTCAGACTTTACTAAAAAGTCACTCGGATGTTATATTAAGCAGATAAAGAACTTCAAACTCTACCTCTAAAAGATTCAAACCTTATTGAAGACCAACACTGACTTAAGTTTTGAACCAGAAATTATTTGAAACGAACATAAAGGCTAGTGATTTAGCGTGGATTTCACAGAAGGAAAGTTTTGATTGACTCAATCTTAAAAGGCTATAATTGATTAACAATAAAACATTAGGGCAAATATATCTCACAACGGATAAAGCTCTACTTATGAAAACCAAGATTCTGATTGTATGGACGACCAGATTCAGCGGGATTCTAATTCTGTCAACCAACGACTACTCAATCGATTTTATACAAGTCTGTCCAAGGTGAGGATTTAAAGATGATCATCTGAAAACTGTCTAACGGCTAGTTTGGAAGTGGATGAGTATAAAAGAAGATTAGCAAGGAGCAGAAGGTATTGAACGAAATCAAGAATTAACAAGTCCAAAGTCTGAGCAAACTCCGATTCTACTACTTGTCTTTCCTGACCTAAACACTGAGATCTTGAGGGATATTTTGTAAAAGTGATTGTGTGAGATAGAGAGTTTTATCATTCACAGAGTGATATCATTCAGAATTTATAATCCTTCTTGATCAAATAGTGAAATCCAGCCGATAGGCTGTCAACGTGAAAGAGTGGACAAAGGCTTGATCTAAGCCAAACCACTTTTTTGTGCAGTTTTTCTATCCCTAAACTCCTACTTTATATATATACTGCACACTAGCACATCTGTCACAAAGTCTAATCAAAATCTGATTGTTTTTCGAACTTTAATATTGATCATTTGTTTCTACTTTAAAAATTGATCAAAAAGTTTTAGATCACCACCTATTCACCCCCCTCTAAGTGATTCTTGCTAGCTACATCAGATGTTATTTCAAATAAGGGCCTAAAGTAGTCATGGTAGTCTAAAATAACACTACAAAAAAATAAGGTTTTAGCCATGAATTATGCCACGAAAAATTTGGCAAAATTCGTCGCTAAATGAATTTACGACGAATTTTGCGACAAAAAAAATTTCGTCACTAATACGACGTTGCAAAATTTAGCGACGAAAAATTTCAATTTTCGTCACTAAATTGCGATGAAAAAAAATTCGTTGCAAAATTCATCGCTAATTTGCCACAAATTGTATTTGTCGCAAAATTCGTCATTAATTATTCGTGGCAAAATCCGTGGCTACTTTGCCACAAACTATATTCGTCGGTAATTTGCCCCCAAAAAAAATATTCTATTATATTATAAAAAAATTCATAGCTAATTTTCCATGAACTGCATTCATCACAAAATTCATCGCTAATTTGTCCCTAAAAAACAAAAAAAATATATTTTTTTATTAAAAAAATTCATGGCTAATTTGCCACGAATTGTATTTGTCGCTAATTTGCCCCGAAAAAACAAAAAAAAATATTGTAATTTTTTATAAAAACAATTCGTGGCAAAATTCGTGGCTAATTTGCCACTAATTGTATTCATCGCAAAATTCCTCGCTAATTTGCCCCCAAAAACAAAAAAAAATATTCTATTTTTTTTATAAAAAAAAATTCGTGGCAAAATTCGTGTCTAATTTGCCGCGAATTGTATTCGTCGCAAAATTCATCGCTAATTTGCCCCGAAAAAATAAAAAACAATATTCTATTTTTTTTATAAAAAATTCATGACTAATTTGCTACGAACTATATTCATCGCTAATTAGCCCCTAAAAACAAAAAAATTCTATTTTTTTATAAAAAAATTCGTGGCTAATTTTCCACGAATTATATTCGTCGCTAATTTGCCCAAAAAAAATTATATTTTTTTATAAAAAAATTCATGGCTAATTTTCCACGAACTGTATTCATTGCTAATTTGCCCCTAAAAAAATAAATATTCTATTTTTTTATAAAAATTTCGTGGCTGATTTGCCACGAACTGTATTCGTCGCTAATTTGCCCTAAGAAAACAAAAAAAATTCTATTTTTTTAATAAAAAAAATTCGTGGCTAATTTGCCATGAACTGTATTCGTCGCTAATTTGCCCCGAAAAACAAAAAATAATATTCTATCTTTTTATAAAAAAATTCATGGCTAATTTGCCACAAACTGTATTCGTCGCAAAATTCAAATGGCAAAAAAAAATCCAACTAAGACTCTGTTTCTTTGATTGAAACTGAATAATAACATTTTCCTAAAAATAATTGTTTATATATAGCTTACAAAAGGAATAAACAAAAAAAAATTTATCGTTCACGAAAATGTTTAGACATAAATTATTGTCGATAAAGAAAATATTTTTCATTGGCTAATTATTTCAAGCGATATAAGCAATCATTTTTGAAAAAATATTTTTCAAACCATTTTTTTTCCGTGAAACAAATAGAGATTGTTCACGAGATTAACTGCATAGAATTTGCACTTACAGAGAAAACAGGACTAAAAAAGCAAGCTCCAAAAGTCAGCAAAATGAAAGGACCCCAGTTACACATAGATCGAATGCCACTTAGTGAACATATCAAATTGAGCACATATAAAAGATGCAAGAAGTTTTGCCTACTAATAAGCTGTCAACTATTGTACCCAGCAAGGAAAGGAAAATAAAAGGTTGTCAGCTATTATAACCTTCCCATCTTGATATATAAAGGCCGAAGCTTCGATATATGCCACAGCTTGATACCTGGAGAAGACAAGGGAGAAAGAGAGAGTCTTATTAACAGACTGCCAAACCAAAGCCACCAGCTACAAGTGGACCGAACCCAAAACACAGGGAAGCTAGAGTGCATCCATAACAGTTGTGCATGTATGAAGAGCTCTTCAAAGTAGCAGATAAAGGTAAAAATTTAAATGTGGAATGCACACGTGTGGGACATGTAAAAGAAAGAATAGTTGTTTAGTAATTCCAAAAAGTTTTGCAGCAATCGAGGCTCCTATTTGTGAGGTTTGGGGAGGGCAATCAAATGGGATCAGTCTTCTTCTCTCTCTCCAGAGAGGCTTTTTCCTCACTCTCACCACAGCTTCAATACTCAAAGATAATGAACAAGGACACAGACACAAAAGTTGTTTCCACATAAAGAATAGGAGAAGGAGAAGAGGGAAAGGCACCTCTTAAATTGCTGTGAGATACAGATCACAACATCTCTCTTTGTCCAGACACTTTAATGTAAACTTCTTGAAGCAAGTGGTAAGAAGTCCAAGAACCATTTTCTCTTGGAACTATGGAAGTTGAATCTAATTTCTTATAAAACTGTATCAAGCTACTAGAAATCTTAATGTCAAAAAAGAGAAAACCTTTCTCCCCTGATCAAAGATCAATAAATAGGCTTATGTATGCCCGACAGGTTATGTTCCATCGAGTCGTATCCTGGCTAGAAGATGCAGGTATCTTCATTTCACCTTTCTATTCCTTGCAGAAGAAGACATGAGTTGTGACTCCTAGGAATAACTCTGAAATTCTTAGCTTGGAGGGTCCAATGCAAGGTTTGAACTGCCTTAGACAATCATCTCAGTAAGTGATCAAAGAATGAGAGAAGTTTTCCTGACACAGCCCTCGAACTACTGGTTATTATACTTCTGTTAGCGCGGAAAGTCTTATTAGCTAAGGAAATACTAAAGCTTTCACCACATTCACAGGTCCATTTCTAGAAAAGTTTTGTCAGAATATCCAACCCAAAAACTTAGAGCTTGTTCAGTTCCATTTCAGCATAGGCAAAAACTACCATTTTCCTTTCCCGGAAAAATTTAAACAACATCCAAATTTCAAAAAGTAATGAAAAAACTAAACGCTGATGTATGTGTCAACATTTCTGTCATTATGAAAGTGTTAGGTGTTTTGGGTTTAAAATGGTCAAATGAGTGCACAGTAAGCTATAAGGTGTAGAGAGACAAGGCCTAAATATACCTTGTAGACATGCCCTTAAGCTATACGGCCTAGGGAAAATATATATAAGGCCTTAACAAGCCTGGTAGACAAGTGATATAGGACATTAAATATACACTTTCAGGTGCAAACGGGAAGTGGAATGATGAAAGCGGTTAGACAGACAAGGACCACAAGTGAAATAAAATACTAATGTTTTGTTAAGATATTAAACCCGAAAGCTTAAACTATTAGGTGAAAGGAGATAACGTATACATAAGGCCCAGTCATGACCCAAAAACAAACGATGTTGGATACTTCACAAATCTCTCTAAAATCAGCATCATTTTCTATCCTCAAAGCTTTTCCTCGTTTAGGCATTCCAAACTGTTCCGCCCAACGAGAGACAAAATTACAGTTCTTCCTCAAGAATCAGAAATCAATATCAAGAAACTTCTAAAGACTAGGTTTCTCTCGCATGAGAATATACAGCAGACACCACCCTATTCAGCATTTGGCATATTCTCGCACATAACCAGAAAACAAGAACCATCAATTCTACTGTCACTCCCGCATATAAGAAACTGCTCCTAAGCAGACAGTTATAAAAATTCAAGAAAATCCACAACAGTCAAAACTAAGGATGGCTTCTACACACAAATCTAAGGTCAGTATATGGCATGAAAACTTTAAAGGGATCATTCTTTTGTTCAATTATCACTCTAAAGGCATCAATATCCAGTAGAAACTCAAAAAAATGAACACCTTCCTATGTACCCAGAACTATTGATAGTAAGAGATCCTAAAGTTTTTTTTTTTTGGTAAGGTAAGTATTATATTAACTTTTCAACAAGCAATTTACAAGAGGAAGTTGCCGTACACAAAAACCTTGTACCTGAGGCAATATAAAAGTGTCACGACGAGTGCAAAGGTATAACGGCTAGATGAAGCACAAATACACCAAGTGCAAAGCCCTAAGTATAGCCAAAACAGCGGCCAACTAAGATTAGACAACTAAAAGGCAGTAGCCATTAAAGTTACTGAAAGATAGAGGTCGGAATGCCCCACTTGACTTGAATTCTTATGTTATGCGGTGTGTCAACAACAAGCTGGAGGGAAACAGCCACATCTCTTACGGTCTTGGCCAAATGGGCAGGTAATGCAAGCATGTAGGGGTTACGATCCCTAAAAAGGATATTATTCCATTCAGTCCAAATGCAGTGGCACATTGCCCCGAAGGAGGCACGAGCAATACGTTGATGGAAGGTCTGTCCACTAAGGACACATGTTGCCCAGCTGATAATATCCATCCACGATCCAGCACTCCATGATAAATTACAATTTCCTGCCCAGAAGCGCGCAAGCGAGCCCGTAAAAGCACACCCAAAGAATAGGTGGTCGATTGAGTCCGGCCTTGTACGACAAAAAGCACAAGAGCCTTCAGCGATTCTATGGTGAGACAGCAACATAACCTGAGTTGGAAGCCTGTTGAGGCAAGAAAGCCATAGCAAGAAGCTGTGTCTCGGTGCAATACCATTGTCCCAAACAAACGAGCTCCGAGAAACATTGTGCCTCCTGTACCGTAACAGTTCCCAAGCCGAAGAGAAAGAGAAATTACCGGAGGGGTGACCTTGCCACATTAGTCGGTCCCTTCGATCCGAGTCCATAGCAGGCCAGCTTTCCGTCCAGGAGTTGAAGGTTTCCGTAACAAAAGACACTTGCTAGGTGGATGCATTAAAATCTCGCACCGTCGCCTTTCTGGGGATGCCCTAAGAGTATATGTCCCTGTCTGTAAACAAATTGTATAGGGGGCCTTTAGGATGCTAGTAGTCAAACCAAAAAGATGCGGAGGCGCCATTTCCAACTTGTCATTTGAATTGAAGTTGGAATTCCCGACGTAAGCCGAGGATCTTTTTCCAAGACCATGAACAGAAAGTTGGAATGAGATCCTAAAGTTATTATATAAGAAAACTTTTAAATAAGCATTACTCAGACAGAGTCCCCGCTATCTACTTTGAGAGAACACAACCATGTCAAGCTCACTAGCATTAGATCACGAGAATAAGGATACATTACAAGATCTTAGAAAACTTAAATTTCAATTGATATAAAATTCTGTAGTAAATAAAGGAGTTAGTAAATTAGACCAGCTATTATATAACTCACCCGAGGTTCAAGAGACCGGCAACTGTACTGACGCTGATATCAAAATCTACCTTGGGTTGAATAATGAAATTGCCTTCCCTTATAGGCTGACATATATCGTTTAGAAGAGAATGAGAAGCTAGTATTTCCGTTAGCTATAGGAAGTAGAAAGATGATAATTGCCACTTCATCACAAACCTCCCGTATCAGTACGGCGAATCTGCCCTCACATATCCTGACTCTTGTGCAGTCACTCTCTTGCAACTGTCCATTAGCAGGAATTCCAGGAAGCCGCAAGTATATATCAACGAAATTTTGAGCAGAACTGCAGATCTTTGCACGGTCCAGAATTTTTAGAATATCTTGATAAGCCACCTAGTATAGAAGGGCATTTTATTTCATTGTACATAACAAATAAATATTCAAGATAGGAGCAACAGAGCCATTTTAGCCACGGAAATTAAGTATCGCTGCATTTTCCTACTATATTTATTTCCGTGGCTAATTAGCCACGGAAATTAAATATCGCGGCATTTTCCTATTGTATTTATTTCCGTGGCTAAATCCGTGTTTTTCGTCGCAAATTAGCCACGGAAAATTTTCCGTCGGAAATTAGCCAAGGAAAATTTTTCGTCGCAAATTCCGTTGCAAATTGGCAATGAATTTTTTTTCGTCGCAATTAGCGACGAATAATTTTTCTTCGCTAATTTTCTGCAGCTAAGTCCTTGTTTTTTGTAGTGTAAGGTCTTGACCTCGTCGGCGGCCAAATCTTCCAACCAGTCAAGGGCATTTTCGTCCACATAAAATTTATTTTTATTTTTCTCTCTTTTTTCCTTTTCATCTTCTTCTTCGTCCGCAAGATGAACAGGGAATAGCCACATATTCTTCTTGTTCATATTACTCTTTGTCGAAGGATTCCAAAGACCTAGTGTTGCAGGACTCAAAGGATAGCAGCGTGGGTCCAGATAAGCAGAAGTTGAGGAGCGTGCATTTCATTGCTCGTGGTTGACAATGGCAAGATGAGACTTTCAAGTTGGGTATGGCTCGTTCGTAACTGTTTAATGGGCTGATCGACTTAGAACGAGTTTAGTAACTTGCAAGAAATGGCTCGCACCCTCCGTCACCGTTGAAGAAACCTCGGAGACACTATCATATTCCTCCTTCTGTTTCTCGGCCATAATTGCTCCGACAACTACCGTTAACAATCCAAGCTGAGGTAACGGTCCGACTTCGTGTTGCCCCTCTTGAGACTGTTAAATGCCCGGCGGCGATTACTGGGACCATCACCACAGCCCCTAAACCGGGAGACTCTATCTTCGGCCTCTTTGGTTCTTCCTTTCAAGAGCTCGCCTTTTCTCCTTCGAACCTTTGTCATCCATGCCTAGAGTCCCAGACGTTCGCCCTGACTGCCAAAAACGAGATGGCAAGAACGAGAGGGAGAGCAAGGGGGTCTTCGTTTCTACACATACAGAGAAACCAAAGGTGAAAACGCCAAAAAAGAAGAAGAAGAAAGACAAAAGGGGCTGTTCATGTTCTGAAATTCAAGGTCTTTGTCTTGGCCTTTTGACCACTGTTTATTGCAGGCGAAGGACTCTGCAGGTTATCCCCGGCGGTGCTACTCTTCCTCGTTGTCACCTTGAATGCCGTAGGATAACTTCTTGCTCCAACCAGCCACCGTGGGCAACACCAGCGAGACTTCATCGCTGGACCTGCAATTGCAGCGAAGCACCTTCATTGCGGCAAACCTACCGCACAACTCCAATGGTTGATGACAACCCAGACGGTCTCAGTAGCCGCGCTTGCAACATCACTGTTGTTTCGGTCCAACACCACAAGAACGGCGATGTCCCATGGCCAATCACCGAGTGCAATACTTTTTGCTGCTCGTTCAAACATATTCTCATAAGTCCAAGCGATGGATTTGTTTTCTTTGGGATTTTGTCCAGATTTGACAATAATATTGACACTCGAGTGTCTTCGCGTCACCAACGAAGGTTAGCAGGGAGCCGCCAGCCGAGAGCTCCACGAGTCAAATCAGCGAAGAGCCGTGCCTTGCCGTGAGGACCACTGAGCTGAGAACCCACCGTGAGCATCCCTCACGTGAGCGTCCACATTGCCGGCCAGCTTTGGCCGTGAACCACCATTGAGATGAGCCGCTCATGATCCATCGCAAGTCCACCCCATCCCGATCCGCGAGTCACGATCCCGAGAAATTCAAATTTGGCAATATCAGTAAAATTAGGTAAGATCATTATCCAATATTTTTCAAAATATTCAATTTCCAAATCTTTCGGTTAATTTGAATATTTTGTGAATATTTTGTGGTTAGATAGATATCTTAGGATAATGCATGCTATATCCGCAATATTTGAAAATACTTAAAATTAGGAATTTTCCTAATTTAGCAACGTATATGGACAACTATCCGACCTTAATCTTAAGGTACGATATGTGGCAATACGGAAATCGTTATCTTATGCATAAGTACTTGGATACAATAATAGATTTATCTGCTTTCCAAATTCAAACGAACAACTTTTCGTCAAAATCTATATCTCTATAGATATGACCGTTAGTTTGATTCCCCTTCCTAATTCGAACATGATAAGAAAGATCTTGCAGATCGCGTGGATGATTGGTCTTTGATTGTTATCTTGTGTGTGATTTATTTTCCTTTTAAATAAAGAAAATCCAAAAATATGTTAGTTAGGATTTAAATTAGGAATTTTGCATGTTTAGGGAATCCCAAATATATCTAGAAGATATGATAATTATTTAATTTAAATTGGGACTTAAGATAGTTTATTTCCTAGTTTAAATTAGGGGTTATTCTAATCCTAATCGGTTATTTAGGTTATTTTAGAATTTTGAATTTTCATAAAACATTCCAAAAAAATAGTTGTTTTAGAATAAATAAAATTGCTTTTTCTAAGGTAGATTGCTTGTTAATTTAGGCATTTTATTTATTCCGAATTTCATTGTAAAAGACACCAAAAATAAATCGTTTACCCGTCACTAAAATAGGTCATATTGTCGCATGTCATATAGTTTAGCATGTTAGGATTAATTAATCGCATGTCATACTTTGCACGTCATTACACTTAGGCTAGTTTCATTTAATCAAGAGAAAACCCAAAAAAATACATTGAGTGGATTGCTTTGTTAATTAAAAATCATATTAGGACTATCCATATGATTTTCTAGCTAACAATGCCGAAAATTTCGTTGCTTTAAGGTACATTATTCTCCTAATCTAGCAATTTATTTACCGCTTTCCTTATTGGGTGTTAAATTGGTGGATTGTGTACCCGCATGGTCACCCCACATATTAGTATCTTGATAACAAAATGGATTCAAACTACCTGCCAAAATATTTTTTTTGAAAAGAAAAGATACCGTAAGGGCGTTAGACTAGATCTAGCGAAATCAAGTCCATGAGCTTAGAATATCTGGTTTGTAAAAATAAAACATATATCCCTATGTTTTATTTAGGTTTCTAATCAATCTACCGCAAATAGATTAGTGGCGACTCCAAGCATGAAAATATTTTCACATTAAGAACTTTAACCCTAAGTCGCAAATTGGTAGGGCATGGGAGGGCCCAATGTAACGTCCTAAATTCGGCCCATTTTCATGATCAATGGAATTGATGTTATTTCTCATTTCGTTTTAGTAAGTCTCGCCCGGAACTGATCATTCTCGGGATACTGACCAATAAGGAATGGTTAACTAGGAAAACGGTACGTGGACCTAACAACTACACTGTGAATCGAGTCTAATTTCGAGGAACGACAAGAGAATATTTTGGGCCACTGTGGGCCGATCCAAGGAGGGTGACGGATTTGGTTTGGCCAACGACGTACAATCGGATCGCAGGTGATTCCACACAACCGAGAGTACGCGTGGCGAACGATCCTAAACATATTCCGAATGATCGCGACCCCCAGAACTAGTGATAAATCCTCGTGTTCTCTGGAAGATCGAGATCGTCATGACTCGAGTAATTCTAAGTCGATACGCGTAACTCCTAAACAGCTGCCCGTTAGTGAGAGACGCTAAAACGCTTTTGAGCGAAATTGATCGTAAAATTGAGTCCGGACTTCGATGTCGAATTTCGTGGACGTACGCGACTATTTTGCAAGGACAACATCATATAAGTGTGGCCAATTATATTTGGGATCGGTAGAATCGAAAATTGGAAATTTGACCCAGGACCGAAAAATCGCCGTTTTGCCCCCTATGCCCTATGCTTGTATTCCGAATTTTAGAGATTAATTGGAGGGTATTATGGTTTTGCTCAGCCTTATTATTGTTAGAATTAGTGGATCAATTTACCCTAGTTATTTTAGTTAGATTAATCCTAGCCATTGGTGGAAGGGTAAGATGGTCATTTGTGGGAAAGTTGTTCACCTAACCCACTAAATCCATTGTGCTTAAACTCTCCCAATCTCTCTCACCCCCATTCTCACCATCACTCATCCGGCCGAGCCCTCCCCCAAGCCAGCCCTCTCTCCCTCTCCATTCCTCCTTGTTTGGCCGTGAGCGCCACCGCCGCCGGAGAAGCCGTCGCCGCACACCACCGCCGGAGAAGCCGTCGCCGCACACCACCGCCGTCCGCCGTCGCACGCCACCGCCGTCCGCCGCCTCGCCTCTCCACTAAGCCACCCTCATTTCTCCCTCACTCTCTCGCCACTCTCATTCTCTCCCGACCTCTCCTCCTCCTTGCCGTGAGCCCGCCGGAGTGCTGCCGCCGCCTCCGCTCACCGGAATCCGTGGGCCGCACACCACCATCCACACCATGACCTTAGCCGACCGTCTCTCTTTCTCATTCCGTCCCCCACCAGCACCATCATCCCCCTTTGCTGTCCCCTAGCTCAGCCCGAGCCGCCGCCAATCGCCACCGCCGCCGTGAGCTAATGATCAGCCGCTCGAATCCCCCACCTGTTCAGCTTAGCTGGGAGCTTAGGAGCCTAGGTGAGTAATTAACCCTAAACTCTAATTAGGCTAATTAGCATTTCTAGATAGGATTAGGGTAATTTAGGGGGCTAATTAGGGGAAATTAAGGATGATTAGTGGGTTGTTTGATTAGTGATGGATTATATGATGATTTGAGAGTCTAATGTGTTGATTTCAATGTGGTTTAGTGCCCTAGAGTGGGAGCTGATGGTTGGAATTATTGAAATTAATTAGCCCCGGTTCAGTGAATTTAGGGTTTAATGGTGGAATTCCCGAGCATGCTTTGTATTGATCGATTGGGGATTGAATTGTGCTCGGTTGTTATCAATTTCACGATGCCATGTTGCATGTCCTGAAGTGGCCGAGTATGAAGTGGCATGGTGGGCCTCGAATGTGCTAGCTTGTGTTGTGCTAATTGCATGAGTTATGTGCCAATTGTATGTCGAAGCCTAATTGCATTGAATTGCTTAAATTGGGCATGTCGTGGCTGATTTGAATCTAGTAAGTCATTGGGCATTGTCACATCCCGATTTTTGGGCCTAGGAAGCCGCAGGTAAATTGTAATATCCTCAATTTCAGTCCCTGGGAAATGGCTATGGTTTAAGTTTGGCGGTTTTCCAATCAGAACTAAACTGTTTTATCTTGTTTTGGAAAACCTAGTTTTCGGATCATTTGTACACTTTCGTTTTGTTATTTTTGGGGAGACATTTGTGACCCGAAATTCCAAATGATTTCTTCTGGAAAGTTGTTCCAAACATTTTGAAGTTTTACGTGATTTAATTTCAGAATTGTTGGAGTTAATATGAGTGGTACGATGGCCTGATTTTCAGACTGTGTGAAACTGCCCGGAATGAGAATTTCGGTGATGTTTACACCATCCTTATTTTATAGGAGCTTTTCTGGGCTGATTTTGGAAATGTTTTCTTCACGAAAGTTGTTGAGAACTTCCTTTTTTATAAGGTGTACAAATTTGGGAATTTTCTGAAATGATTTGGATACTGGACAGAGCTTATTTTGAGAAATAAAAATGCTGTTCCAGTGAGCTATTTTTAGTCTGTCTTTGAGTGACTGAAAATGGTATTTACAGAGAGAATTAGATTTTGTGTTCTTCATGAAACATTTTTATTAAGGTCTTGTTTATGACATATCCGAATTTGAGAATTTTCGGAGTTCATTTACTATGATTTTAAGTCAGATTTCGTGAACAGTGCAAAACTGTTTGATTTTTCCAGATTTCAAAGATTTAGCATTTTATATATGAGAAAGTTGGAATTTGGACTTGATGTCTTCTGGTGATTTAAAGTACACGTTCCAAGCTTTCAAATGAGATATTTTATGCCTTGATCGGAGGTCGGACCAGGGGAAAACGAAATTTGGAAATAAATAGCCAAGAGTGAAGCTTGTTCAAGAAGCTTAATTAATGACTTGCATTAATGCTTGGTCTTTTTTTCCACTAGCATTTATTGGCCATTATTATTCTTGACTTTGATGACCCTTCATGATGGCTTGTGAGGTAAGCGCTTACCTCATTGCCCCGATGACATAAGCGCTTACCTCATCAAACTTTGGCCCCAAGTTTCCCCTCCCTATAAATAGAGAAAGGCCATTTGGCCAAGGGGAGAGAGAAATAGAGAGAGAGAGAGAGAGAAGCCAAGAAAGAGAGAGAGGGAGAACCTCACTTGAAGCCCCCCCTTCCTCTCCCTCACGCCATTTCCATGCCCCGAGAGCTCTGGCCAACCCTCTTTCTTATTTCTTACTTTGTAGTCATGATCAAGAAAGAGAAAAATAGAAAGAGAAAGAGAGAGAGAAAACTGAGAGAGAGAAAAGCTTACCAATTAGCTCATGTCTCTTTTGTTATTCGATCAAGTGAGAAAGCCACACCCAAGGCCGTATGTTCGTGTTTAAGCCCGAGAATCACCAAGAATCGTCCGAGAATCGCCGAGACTCGCGTGTCCTTCACACGCTTCATTTTCTCTAGTTCTTGTTTAATTGATGCGTAAGTAAACTTCCTAATATCGGGAAAGGAAGTTGTGATACGTTGTGACACGGTTTGCTTGGACCGTTTCTCGGTCATTTGGTTGGTTATGGTTGGTTCATTTCTTGATTTACTCATGTTTCGTGTTTGAAGTTTGTTTCAGAGGTAGAATCGAGATTTGATTGATAAAGTGCACATGTTATGGCCATGTTTGATGTTCTCTTGTATGAACTTTGCTATTGATCTGCCATTGATGTAAGTGCGGTAAGGGCCGACTTGTGCTAACGGCAATCCCCTCGTCCTCGCTTGGTATTAGTAGGTTTACTTGCTGAGTCTCCCCGACTCACCCCCCCCATTTTCCCACCCTCAGGTTCATCGGATGGTCGAACGGACGGCGGCGTCAGGAGGAGTTCGAGCCACGTTGGAGTTCGGGGAAAGCGAGGAGCGAGAAGCAGTAGTGGGCATAGGACAACCCAAGTCGAGTGTTGCTATTCCTAGTGCGTGTAAAAAAATGTGTTAATTGCCATGGCCTGAAGGGCTTGTTAAAACATATTTGCATGCACTGTAATAATAAGGTTTGCTCATGATGCTGTTGTTTTATATCCCGCTGGTTGTGTTTTTTTTGTTGTGATCGTCCCGAGTATGCTTCCGCGCGTGTGTATATAAAGATAATAATGAACGGAACGTCGCGTATATGGCCCCGAGGTACGGGCCGTCACAGGCATGCTAAGTGTAATTGAGCATGTCTCGTGGTGAATTGACATGTGGGAATGCACGTTGAGTTTGGCATAAGTTGTTGATGTGCATATGTGAAATTGAGTGCTCATTGTACATTATGTCATTGTCCGAGTGCCGGATTGCATGGCCACGCATTTCGTATGCTGAGCATTGGCGTGAAATGAGGATCGTGCGAGTATGCATGCCTGACATGAGTACGTGATCGTCTAATTACCCTGATGCGTATTACGCGCGGTTCAGATAAAATTAGCTGTGTGTACGTGTGATCACATAAAGCCCTGTTGTGTGTTACGCGGGGTATTGAACCCATCCTAATGCGTTTTACGCGGGACAATGCCCGATTCTACCGAAAGACGGCTAGCCTGATGCGTTTTACGCGGGTTTTGGGTCTGTATATGGAGATCGGTATTGCGTCTGATGCGTTTTACGTGGGCTAGAGACACTGGGCCTGATGCGTTTTACGCGGGCCAGGAAGTGTTGGATATGAATAGACCTGATGTGTTTTACGTGAGTCGAGCTTTAATTGAGAAATGAGCAGAGTGCCAGTGTGCATTATTGGGCCAGACCAGGAGCATGGACATATTGATTGCATATGTGTGCAAGAGTACATTGGCAAGTGTGCAAGCATGTAAGTGTCGGTGACTCGTGTGCAATGCAGACATTAATGAGCATGAGCATGTGCATTGCGTACGTGTGACTAAGCCTGTCACGTATGTGTCATTATTATGATTATTATATGTCTAACCCGCAGGGTCATTTGTGTGCTTAATCTGAGTCCGAGGGCCTAGATCAATTGATTTTGATCTGTTCATGTGATTGTTTACCTGTCAGGAGGTGCATGTTAGCCTAGTTTAGGTTTAGGGGGTTTTACTCGCTAAGATTCGTTCTCATTGTTGTTAAAACCTAACTTTTCAGACCCCCGGCCATGAAGATGTCTGAGGTACCTATTCGTTTTGGAATCCCGTCTCGGATAAATCAGGATGTAACTGAGTACCTCATAGGGAACGAGGATATATATATTAGACATTTTACCACGGTATGGGTCGATGTGGGCGAGCAACATTTCTAGGCCTGCGAGTACATAGCCTGGTGTTTTAGAGACTACTCTGGGACTTTTGAGCCCCTCAGGACTTTTGATGTCTCGTTCAACGGGTTAGGAGACGTAGACGCCCAGTGTCAGGATGGAGACCTGGTGACACGTCCGAGAAGAGTTCTAGTGCTGACGTCGGACATGGACCTATTATTTGGGAGATAGACGAGCCAGACCCTATGGACGAGGAGCCGGTGAATTGGGACTCTGACCCGGAGCTGATGGAGTCAGATGAGGAGCCAGAGCCTATGGAGCAGAACCCTGAGCAAGAGGGCGAGCCTGAGGAGATGGATTTCGATGAGGAGCCGGTAGAGGCGGGTCCGAGCTAGATTCCCTAGACTCTAAGGTCGAGCTGTCTAACAGTTCCTCTGAATCCTCGGGATCCGACCCAGACTGGGTTCCGTAGGATTGACTTTAGCCTTAGTCTTAGATAGGTCGGGCCAGTACCTTTTTGACCGAAGCCCCACCTAGCCTTAGTACCCCTGACAGCCCGGGCCACTTATCCCTTTTTGCTAGTAGTGACCGTTGACTCGTTTTTTATTGGTGGCGTATATTTTGGTGTAAATGGATATTGTATATGTTCTCTCTGTTAATGCAAGTGTATATTCATATTGGTGTTTGTTGTTCGTGCTATCCTGGATCATGTGTTTAAATGGTACGGGTTTTATGGTGCTTCTGCGTGTGCTTGATTCTCTGTATTGGGCGTTGGGTCGGCGATGCGTCCTGGTACGTCGCACTTGAATCGACCTCGATTGGGTTGTCGCACACCGTAGAGTTCGGGGCATGACACCCAAGTTAGACTTAGACTTAATAATCCATTAGTTGAACCCCTAGGTGGCCCACACTCGCGGGGAAATTTAGGTCGCGACAATAGATGTGTCTGCATTGGCAGTTTAAACACCAAGAGGTGTGTTTTATTTGTATTATATATTGGACAATTCTGTTCAATTTTTTATGAACTTAACTTCCTTCATTTTTTTCAACTGCCTTAAAAAGAAAAAGGAGACAGTCATTTTTTCAATCGTTTCGTAGAGAGTTTTAGGAGATTTAGTAGAATTGCTATTCAGTATTCTCACCGTGACTTTGTTGTATCTTGAAGGGAATTTGCCAATAACCTATAGCAACTTTATGGGGCAAATTGATCCTAAAAGAGAGAGTAACTACACACCTCAAAGTCCAACTACATTTCAATTTCATTTCCTCCAACTTTTTATTCAACAATTTTTAGGATCAATTTGCACAACAATGGAGTCGGAATCTATAGAAGTGATGAATTAGGATATGGTCAAGTTGGATCGGTTCAACGGCAACAACTTCGCACGTTGGAAGGACAAAATGATGTTTCTACTCATGGCCCTAAAGATCTCATAGACTGGATCTTAATTTGGCGCCTAATGAAGATCTTGTTCCTACCACTGACGGAGGACAACCAAATGCCAAAGAAGTTGAAAGGGTGAACTAGGCAAAGAAGAAATATGAAGAAGATGAACTACTCTGTTGCAGGCACATTCTAAATACATTGTCTAATCGACTGTATGATGTGTTCACGGAAATGAAGGAATGCACTCGAATTCAAGTACAAAGTAGAAGAACAAGGTACTAACAAATATATGATTGCTAAGTACTTTGATTTCAAATCATTGATACGAAACCCTTTCTGGAGCAATTCCATGAACTATAAGTTCTAGTAAACAAAATTTATGCTCTCAAAATCAACATACCAGAAGCATTTCAAGTTGGAGCAGTTATTGCTAAATTGCCTTCAAGTTGGAAGGACTTTTGGAAATGGCTAATGCATAAAAGACATAGGAAACAACTTTGGTTCAACTCCAGAAACATCTTCACATTAAGGAAGAATCACGCTTGGTGAAAATTCTAGATTGTATGAGACCTATGTGAATGTCCTTACGGATAATGGATTTCAGTCCAAAAATCACATGAACTTGAAACGCAAAAGAGAGTAGGATTTTAAGAAGACACAAAAGAAGAAGGGTGGCTATTTCGTTTGCGGCAAAGTGGGGCATTTTGCAAGGGACTGTAAGCACCGCAAGAGCAACACTTCCAAAGAGAAGAATACACCAACACTAAATGTGAAGGTAGATACTAATGCGGTTGAAGAAAATTTCGTCGCCATGGTTACAAACATGTTTTTGTGCATAGATATTTCTGAGAAATTTGATGGTACCGTGGCCGCGATTACTGAAATCAATAGTGCTCTGTCCAAACGGGTTGGTGGCTAGATTCTGGAGGAACAGTCCACGTGTGCAAGGATAAGTCTGTGTTCAAGCATAGGGATGAGGCTATGGATGCTAATTTTCAAAAGGTCCTAACGGCAAATGACAATCTTGCAAAGGTCAATGGCAAACGCTCCATGGAGTTACACTTTACTTCTGGAGAGAAGGTTACCCTTCTTATTGTGTTGTATGTACCCGAAATTATGAAGAATTTAATTTCTGTTGATTTGCTATGTAAGAGGGGATTTCGGGTACTATTTGAGTTCGACAAGGTTATCCTATCAATGAACGGGCTATTTGTGGGAAAGGGTTATGCCACTGATGGCATGTATCAACTAAGTATTAATAAAAAGATTGAATCTTCAGTTTATATTGTTGACTCTTCAATTTTATGGTATAGTAGACTAGCGCATTTAAATTTTCACTATTTAAAGAATATGAAAAAATTAGACTTGATTAATTTTAATGGCGAATTAGATAAATGTGAAATTTGTGCTAAGTCTAAATTAACAAAGAGGCATTTTCCGAGTACAAAAAGAAATTAGAATTTACTGGACTTGGTGCATAGCGATATATGTGAATTCAATGGAATGTTAACTCGTGGTGGTAAAAGGTATTTTAGTACATTTGTCGATAATTGCAGTAGGTAATTGTACGTTCATCTCCTAAGATCGAAAGATGAAGCATTTACCATATTTAAGAAATACAAGGCTGAAGTAGAAAATCAATTAGAAAGGAAAATTAAAGTTCTACGTTTGGATAGAGGTGGTGAATATTTCTTAAATGAATTTTCATCACTTTGTGAAGAACATGGTATTATTCATCAAATTTTTGCACCATACACTCCTCAACAAAATGGTTTGGCTGAAAGGAAAAATAGATCTCTTGGGGAAATGGTTAATTGTATACTTTCTAATTCAAAGCTATATATCAATTTATGGGGTGAAGCATTACTTACCGTATGTTATATTCATAATAGGATACCATCCAAGAAGAATAACGAAAGTCCAATATGAATTGTGGAAGGGTAGAAAGCCAAACTTGTCATATCTTAAAGTGTGGGGGTATTTGGGTTATTACCAAGTACCGGATCCTAAGAGAACAAAACTTGGTCCTAGAGCTATTAAAAGTGTTTTCCTTGGATATGCTGAAAATAGTAAAGCTTATAGACTTCTTGATTTAGAGTCAAATGTCATAGTAGAATCAAGAGATGATGAATTCTTTCAGAATAAGTGTTCTAATGACTTCGAAATTATTGAAAATAATAATTCTAGACCTATAGAAATACAAGTAGATTCTCATGAGAAGGAAACAAAGGATTCGAAAGACTTGATTAAACCAAAGAGAAGCACTAGAGCAAGAAAATTGAAAGATTTAGGCCCTGACTTTGTTACTTATGTTTTCCTTCTTGAAGGAGGCAGAAATATTAACATGGTAAATAAATACCCCTTGTTATTAAACATAGAAGACGATCCTAAAAGCTTTGGTGAAGCAATGTCTTCTAGAGATGCTTCTTTTTGGAAAGAAGCTATAAATGATGAAATGGATTTGATTATGTCCAATAATACTTGGGTATGAGCTAATTTTCCAAAAGGATCGAATCCTATTGGGTGCAAATGGGTTTTCAGAAGAAAATATAATTATGATGGTACTATCCAAGCTTTTAAGGCTAGGTTAGTGGCCAAAGGGTTTAGGCAAAAGGAAGGAATAGATTAGTTTGACATGTATGCTCATGTAGCACGTATAACATCTATTCGAATTCTATTTGCCTTAACATCCATTTATAATCTTTATGTTTACCAAATAGATGTAAAAACTGCTTTCTTAAATGGAGATTTAAATGACGAAATTTACATGGAACAACCAGAGGGTTTTGTACTTCCTGGGAATGAAAGGAAACCATGTAAATTGATTAAATCTCTTTAGGGGCTTAAGCAAGCTCGAAAGTAGTGGCATGAGAAATTTGATTCGGTCATACTGTCTAATGGTTTCAAACATAATAGTGCTAATAAGTGTATTTACTCTAAGTTCACTAAAGACTATGTGGTCTTGATTTGCTTATATGCTGATGATATGCTTATTTTTGGAACCAATATGAGTGGAGTCAATGAGACTAAGAAGTATCTAACTTCGAACTTTAAAATGAAAGATTTGGGTGAAGTAGACACTATATTGGCATTAAAGTTAAAAAGCATAGCGGGAGTTATTCTTTGAGCCAAGGAGATTACATTGAAAAAATGTTAAATAAATTTCAACATCTTGGTCTCAAAATAATGAGTACTCCATTTGATCCCAATGTGAAATTAAATTATAATTCCGGTAGTGCAATAGCACAACTTGAATATTTGAGTGCTATAGGGTCTTTAATGTATGTGATGCATTGTACTAGATCTGATATTGCTTTTTCCATGTGTAAGTTGAGTAGATACACTAGTAATCCAAGTATAGAACATTGGCATGCTGTTACAATAATTTTTGGCTATCTTAAGACAACAAAAATTTTGGGATTATTCTATAATAATCATCCGGCTGTACTAGAAAGATATACCGATGCTAGTTGGATTACAAGTGTAGGAGATAAATATTCCACTTCTAGATGGATTTTTACATTAGGAGGATGTACTGTATTTTGGGCGAGCAAAAAACAAACTTGTATATCTCACTCAATGATGGAATCTGAATTTGTTGTTGGACATCAAATTGTGGCCTAGTCCAATGCCTCCTTTTTCTATCCATTGTGATAGTCAAGCTACTTTGACAAGAGCTTATAGTAGCACTTATAATGGTAAGTCTAGGCATATTAGCCTAAGGCATGAGTACGTGAGACAATTGATTCAGAATGGTACCATAACAATTGTCTACATGAGGTCAAGCAAGAATCTAGCTAGCCCTTTTACAAAGGTAGTACCAAGAAAGGTAGTAAAAATGAGCTCAAAAGAAATGGGGCTAAAACCATTTAATTAAAATCACCAGTAATGATAACCCGACCAAATACTAGCACATCACTAGTCATATGGTTTAATAGATGAGAACAAGTTACTAAAAGTGATTGTATGATACCGACATAGCCCCGACATGAGAAATCAATATCGTCTATTCCATTTTAGAGGTTGAATTATATTCTTAATGAAGTATAATACATTATTGTATTGTGTTCATTAGTAACAGAAACACGTGATAGATACTTCACCTATATGAGCTTAAAAATGGTGCCGCTTCTTATGAAAGTTAGGGTTGCTTTCTAGAGAGATCATGAACATGTACAAGCACAGGGCCATAACAGTGCTAAGTAAATTATAAACTTCTCATTGAAACAAGATGTTAGCATATGTGCAGTATGTCCGGTTCTATTACTAAAGTAGCAAGTTTAAAACCAACAACTACTTGTGACTTTGATAGAGCTTTGAGATACTCGCACTATCAGTTTTAGAACATGAAGGGTATGTCCAAAATTGACAGTTTTCATGCTATAAGGGTTGTGTCTGAATGGCGATTTTCACACACGAAGGGTTATGTCTGAGTTGTAATTTTTCGAACATGAATGGGTGTGTCCATATTGGCAGTTTAGACACCAAGACGTGTGTTCTATTTGTATTATATATTAGACAATTATGTTCAATTTTTTCGTCTTCCTTAAAAAGGAGAAGGAGACAGTCATTTTTTCAATTGTTTTGCAGAAAGTTTTAGAAGAATTACTGGAATTGCTATCCAGTATTCTCACCATGACTTTGTTGTATCCTGAAAGAATTTGCCAGTAACATATAGAAACTTCATGAGGCAAATTGATCCTAAAAAATAGTGATTACATGCCTCAAAGTCATACTACATTTCAATTCCATTTCCTCCAACCCTTTATTCAACACCTAGAACCAATGTTGCCAAGGGAGAGCCAGGAGTACATGTTTTAAGGCGTCCATGTTCTCGTGACTTCCGCTGGCAATCCACTTGATGGTGGTTCTCTATTCTCGCGCTTCTATCCTTGGCAGCACTCATACACACACGGCTGCACCTCCTGGGACCATCAAATCCACCTCAGACAGCCTCGAACATTTCAGTAACGCTTCCAGGACACCATTGACTTAACATTTCGCGCTCATGTCTTTTGGAGGATTTCGACTCCAACTGGTAAGCTAAGTAACCAAACAAAATTGTCGTTATGTTCCCTCAGTTCCCCTGACCTAGGGCTTTTGATTTGCACATCGCGTGAAGGTAATTTATATTCAATCTCTTGCTTTCTCGTTTGAGTATGGCTCGCTGTTGCTCTGGTTGGTCACTAAGGTCACCGCTCTTCCTTGTTCATCTTGCTGGAAGAAGAAGAAGAAAAACCAGGAAGAAGAGAAAGAAAAATAATAAAAATATATTTTTGGACAAAAATGCCTTTGATCGGTTGGAAAGTGTTTACACCAAAAAATGGCCAACTTATCGACATGGAAAATACATGACGGAGGCATGAATTACACGTCCCGTCATTGACAAGTTGTAGAAAGTGACATCCATTTAGTGCATCGATAATGGTTCAGCCGTGGTCGATAAGTATTTGTACCAAAGATCATCAAGCGACACATGGCGGAGGCATGAGGCAACTTGGAAGCAAATATCATCAAGGGACACATGAGCAAATATCAAGTTGCTAACATAAGGGACACATGTAAGAGGCATGCGTCATGTGTTTATGTTGATACCTGATTTTTAGCTATTTTTTATATTTTCAAAAATCTCAAAATTAGGATTACGAATCTTGGCCAAGCCTAGAAACCTATTTCTAAACCAAAATTTTTTTTTAGCATTTTCCTGAATTTTTATTTAATTTCTTTTAGTCAAAATGAGTGAGAAAATCAAGAAAAATAGCAAATGGAATCAGAAAATTCCATAAAAATAGTTCTTAGTCTTATTTTAAATCCAATTTCACTATTGCATCATCAATTTTGGAAAATCTCAATCGGGCATGTGTTTTTCCCAAAATTGGGTAAAATCAAACATGAATTGAACCAAAAATGCAATTAGATCTTTTCTAGTCATTTTTAAGTCATATTGTCTTCACAAAAAATGATTCCGGGACCTTAAATTACATAATGGTTAGTCCAATTACACAATTCAACAAAGAAATCAGAAAATCCCAAAATTCAATTGAAAATTAGGAATTTTGAGCCCAAATTGGGAGTCGTGTCCAATGCGAAATTGTCGAACCATGAGACCATCGTTTTTAGGGTTAATCAGATGTGGGTAATTCAATTTTGCACTAATTTTTCCTAATCAGGTCATTAAGGCATCGAATTGAACAAAGACCAATAACTCGAGTACAAAAAGTTAAAAATCTAGGACATGGTTTTGTTAAAATTTGTGGAAAATCACATATTTAGGTTTAGAATGATATGAGGAATTCAATTTTGGGATTTAATTTTGAAAATTCAGTCAAAATCGGGCTTAATTTGAATTTTTAGTCAAAACCAGACTTACCAGGTCGGCCGGGTCGACCCGACCCGACCCGCGTCAGTCATCCCCTTCGCCCGATTCGCCCATTGCACAATAAACCCAGAAAAATATCTCTTCAAGCCCGTGACTTTGCCGACTTCATATGATCAATTTAGCATGCGAAAATCAACTTGGCCAGCTGGACAATCTCCAACTAGTGCTAGAGACTCGTTCCAACCGAATCTAAGTCGGTGGAAATGGATTTTGAGCGGGAAAATTGACCAAGAAAAGAGGAGAAGAACATGATTGCACGCATAAGGAGTGTTCGACGTTATGCCAGAGAGAGAAAGAGGGAAATTAAGCAAAACCAAAGAGAAACATCTAGAGAGAAAGGATCGAGGGTCCCCACACGAGTGTTGAGCGCCGCCGTAGATGGCAGAACGACGGCAAATCGTAAATAGGTCGTGACCCTCCCCTGGTCATTCCAGTCGAACGAGTTGATCACGAAGCCCTGAAAACGAACCTCATCCGGCGTGCCGAGAAATGCTCTAGCGAATCCAAGGCTACTAGGTTGAAGATCAAGTGCCAGACAATAGTTCCACGGTTGTTGATCATCTCGGAAACTCCATCTGATCATCAAAAGAAGAAGGTAAACTTTGATCACAATCATAGTTTACCAGTTTTTCCAAAATGAGTTTTAGCTCAATCGTGTGTATTTCTTCACTTTTTTGTTATGTTTGATGTTCAAAACATGTTCTGATTTCATTTTCATTATTTGTTTGCTCTTTGAATGATTGAAAACACATTAAAATCGAGTCAGCCATTTCTAGAAAATCTAGCCGGAGCAACCACGACCTCACCGGAGTATCGCCGTGGCTGTAAGGCCATTCAAGTTAGACTCCTTTACCTTGTTTGATGTTTTGTGAGTCATTAGAAGCGATCTAGACGGCTAGGGCGGGTATGATAATGATTTGAATTCTGGAAATGCAAGTTTTAGTCATAGGTGGTTTAGGCTTTTTGGGCTTGAATCTCGCCGGCCGACTGAGGCCAGCAACGAACTGAATAGGTCAGGCCGATAATCAGTGATACAAAGAAGACATAGAACTCAAAATGATGACTAAATCATAGCCGGAAGGTTGTCGGATTTCGATCCAAAGTCATGGCCTTGAAAACACTAAATTGAAGTTCATGCTCATTAGGTGCTCGAGCAAATGCCCCAATGAAGAAAGCATTAAACGGCGCCGTTTTGGCACTATTTCTTGCTGGAGAAGATGACCAATGACCAGCGTCGGCAAGGCCCGATTTGGCCAAATCGAACCGAGTTGAACCGGGTCGGTTCTATTCATTTTCCCAGCAGGAAAATTCAAAAAAAATCATTAAAAAATCATAAAAAATTTAGAAAATCTATAAAAAAAATTAGAAAATTAGAAAATTCATAAAAATTTTCAAAAAATCATAAAAATCAATTCTCGTTTAATGAAATTCTCAGAAATTCAATTTCCAAAAAAAATTCAAAAATTTATAGAATGGTTAAAAAAATACCATGGCCAACCTTGGAAATTGAAATTCGAATTTTTGGAAGTGCCCATGTGGCATTTTTAGAAAATCTCAAATTCAGGGGTTATAACCCCTAAAAAACCCTAAAACCCTGAAAAGACACAAATCATGAAATGAACAAGACTTTATGGCTTCATTAGGGTTTGGATGTTTTGATTGGATTTCATTTTTAGAGATTTCATTTTTAGGATTATTTGGTTTGATTGACCTTGACTGCGCATTTAATTCTTAATTGATTTTCCCCACAATTAGAACGGATAGGATTAGTGGGTAAGCCTCGAAAACTTGCGTGACACGTTAGACATCGTATCGTTCTTAAATACCAAAAGGGCGTTAGAGATCTCAATTCGAGATCATTAGTGTAACCAAATCCCCGTATTCAGAATCTCTAGTTCGTAGAATCGTGGTATTTCTCCCATACCCCGATTAGGTTTCTAGTCAACCTACCAACAATGGCTAGTAGCGACTCCAAAATTGAGAACTTAGACTAAATAGGAAATTGTCATCCGCTGTCACGTGAGGTATGGTTTGAGAGAGACCATTGCACGGAAATGCCTTCTTACCGCACAAATCCCAAAAACCCAAAAAAAGCATGGCGTAACAGGTTTGGCAACTGCAATTGGGAGTTACCTTTTCTAAGTGGATTTAGGCCTAGATAGAATGATACGCTTGTGATTTATGCTTGCAAGGATCCCAAGTACGTCACATTGATAATTGTGTTAAATGTTTTTGCAAATGGGAGGTATAAGGGGTGCAATTTGTTTTGTAGGATGATGTCGAGAATGAATGTGAAATGAATATTTTAGAAGTGCTGTTTGATTACTAATTGCTATGCATGCATTTGAATAGCATGGGCACTACACTATTAGCACACACCACCCGTGGCCCAACCCCGGCTACAATTAGATCTACCTTTAAAAGCTATGTGTTTAGGTGAAACTGTGAGCTTATTGCTCATGGGATCGTTTAAATACAATATCGATCACCGAGATTGAATAATATTCTTTCACTTTAGGCTGATTGCCTATTGGGATAGAATCCCTTATCCATTAAGGTGGTGACCTCGAGCCTTTAGAATACCTTACCTTTTTAAGCGTCAAAACCTCACTGGTTGTATTTGCTTGTCTTTGTGGTTGGTATACCTAAAATCAAACCAAAACATTTTGATAAGCAAGTATCGTTCCACTTCCTTCTTTTATAATTTTGCAAACTAGTTGGCACATTTTTCAAAAAATGCCTAAATAATGATCAATGATTGGTTTAAATGCCCTTTTCATATTAGAATGACTGATTAAGGCGTCATACTCTACTATGACCATTTTTTTTTCATTTTTTAGATAAAATGTATAGGTCCACGGATTCAAGTGTTTATCCATTCATTCGAAATTGTAAATCATAGTTTAGGACTTTATGGTCTAAATGGAATGTGACGAAATGGGCATTTACACCAAACATTGAATTCATCCCTGATTTCAACTATATGCTCTTTTAAGGCCTAAACGGATTTAAAATGACATTTGCATTACTTTTTAAGTATGCAAGTATACCTTACCTCCATTTTACCTTAAAAAGACATATAATCGAAATGAATGCATTAAAATTAATCGGTAATCCATGGTAAATAATAATCAATTTCTTTTATGTGCTTTAGATCGAAATGGGAAAACTAGACATACAAGTCATTCCGATTCCAAGGAAGGAACTTTTGGCACGGTGGGTAAACATGACAAAAGACAATAAAGCATACGTGAAGAAAAGACTCGGGTATTTGTTCAAGCTCATCAACTTGGAGTACCAAGTGAGCTTAATTCAAGCATTATCCCATTTCTGGGAAGTTACCACCGCCACATTTCAATTGGGCGAGCACGAGATGGTACCTCTACTAGAAGAATATAAGGCAACCATTGGAATTGATTTTGAGTCAAGAATCATTGAGCCCCCAATTGGATTACCACCCACGAGTATTATAGCCGAATTCTTCAACTTGAAAACCCCTCAAGTGGAAAAGTTGATCAAGTCAAATACCGGAAAATTTCCTCTAGTTTACTTAGTGGCCAATTATTCCAAATTGACTAAAGGAACTGGAAATACTTCCGCGAGGGTTTTCATTCTTGCCTTCTTCGGATTCGTCTTATTCCCCGCATCAAGGATTGGATTAAATCCTCTCGTTGCAGTAATTACTAGGCAAGCTTGCCTAAAATGGGACTTCTCCAATATGCTCTTGGCGAAGACCATCATTTCATTGAACCAATACCAAAATCAGCAAAAAGGTATACTTCAAGCCTCAGCTGGGTTACTTTCTGTGTGGTTAATTTCCCATATCCGACCTTAGGAACATCATATGCGCATTTGAGAGATCAACTCATCTTCCAATCCTATCGAGAGATATTTGAAACTCCAAGACAAACTGCCAAAATACTCCTTTCATGAGTGGGCAAACTTCATTAGAGCATTAACACCCGACCAATTTCAATGAAAAATTCAATGGCCGAAGATAGCGAAAGCTCAAATTACTTCCCAAGAAGGCAATTTGGTGCCTTTGCTTGGATTGAGTAGGGGGACCGCTTATTGCCCACTAAGAGTCGTATGGCAATTCAGAATGATTCAGCAAGTTCCACCTATTTGGCATCCTGAGGAGTTTACATTTGAGATACCACAAAAACCTCTACCGGAAAAGAAAAATAAAGAATTGCAGATAAGAGTTGATAGGATCGTGAATTCCTTGAAGAAATCAACTAAGCAAATAGTGCAATGGCATGAAAATTTGGAAGGAGAAATTTCTTGGCATCCAACGAGTATATAAAATGGTTGAAGGCTAAACGACTAATCGACGTTGAACCATATGTACCATTAAGTGTTACTATTCGATGAGCCGTATATCCCAGAGTACATTGTGCTAAGCACGTCAAGTGTAGAGCCATATATTCCCGAAGAGGTTGTAATCGATGTGGAAGAATGGGAAATACAAGCCAAGGAATATGAAGAGGCTGAAGCTACCTTAGCTAGCAAGAAGCCTAGACTGGTTTAAACTAGTGTTCCCCTATTTGGATGTATAGCATTGTAATAGAAATTTTCAAAATTGAAACAATTGCTTAATGAAGTTTTTTTTTTTGGTAAGGAACAATTGCTTAATAAAGTTTCAAAGTACATTTTGCAAAAAAGTCACCATGGATTACAATTCTTTGAATTATATGATTGCTTGAGAAAGATATCGATAAGAAGTTATATGCAAGGCTAAGGCTTGCATAAAAGATCTTATTCTTGTTAATCATAAGAAATCATACAATTAAAAGAACATAGGGTTTTATGATTCTTTCGCTATGCTAATAATGGGTCTTTTTGTGAAGAAGGTTGTTTAGCAACAGAAGGTAAAAGGCCTCGAACTCGCTTGCAAATAAGAATGGCGGAAGAAGAAACTCGTACTTGACTAGCTAAGATTGAGAACCAAATGACCCAGATGGCCGTCATGATGGTAGAAATGAAGACTTTTATTCTCGTATCTCGAGAATCTTATCCTACTACTCCAAATATGGAAACTTCAAATGCTATTAAAACACCAATTGAGGACCAGTCAGAAATCAAGAACCAGTTCAAGAGAACCCTCCAAAGACTACACCTGAGGTAATGAATTTAGAAGAAGACAACCCAACCAAGAAAACATCCAAAATAAAAAAATGAAGAAGAGGCCAAGAGATTGGCCAAAATTAAAGAATGCCTAGCAAGTCAAGATTATGAACTTCAAAGATTCGACAAGTTCTTACCATATGCGAAAGTTATTGTTCCAAAAAATTATAAGAAACTAGAATTCGTGAGCAAGTATGATGACATTGATTGTCCTAAAAGCCATTTAAAATATTATCTCTATAAGATGGCAAGATATTCAGATAATACGCCACTTCTTATTAGCACATTTCAAGACAGTTTGAGAGGAGCAGCCCTAGCATGGTACACCGTCCTCAACATAGAAGACTTTACTGAATGGGACCATTTGGTGGGAGAATTTCTTCACCAATACAAGTTTAATATTGAAGTACTCCCAACTAGAGAAGATCTCATCAAAACCGAGAAATAGAAGAATGAAGGATTTAGAGCCTATGCTCAGAGATGGAAAGCTGTTACCTCACAAGTAAAGCCTACCATAAGTGAAGATGAACTCATTGAACTCTTTCTAAAATCATTGCCAATTGAGTATTATAATAAGCTTCATGTATCAAGATGTCAAACATTTACCATATTGGTAAAGGTTGGCGAGAGAATTGAATAGGGATTGAAAGAGAAGAAGGCTCAAGAAATAGCAACATGAAGGCCTTATCCCGGGAGAAAAGACAAAGAACCCATCTGAAAAAAAGCTATGGTGTCTAGCCCAAATACTCATCGAGTATCATTTCCAAAGCAATCAAATGTCACTTGGAAAAACCCAATGCAGTTCGAGCCAAAGAAAAGGCCCGTGAGGCAATACACACCATTGCCCTGACCTCTATCGAAACTATTACCAATGCTTCTAGAAAGACATTTGGTGGCCAAAGAGGTACTGAGGGACAATCCTACAAGACTTCCTCGGTACGATGAATCAAAAATCTGCACCTATCACATGGGAGAAAGGAGACATGATGTAGATAATTGTCCTACTCTAAAGTACAAGGCTCAATAGCTCATTGACAAGAAGATATTAAACTTCCAAGAGCCCGAGCCAAATATACATCAAAATCCTCTTCCTAAGCACAATACAGTAAACATGATCAAAGATGAAGAAACAATGATCAAGCCTAACGATGAAGATGAATATGAAGTCAAGATTAAAGCTTCTCGATTAGGAGATGCCCGCCTTCATAAAAAAACGCTCCTAAAAGGCGAGATTGTAGACAACTTGGGAGAAGACTCCGGAAGGTATAACTTCCAAGTGAAATATACCCCACTGCCATGGGCATTCAAAAATGAAGTAACTATGCCTAATGACTGGGGTGGAATGGATGCTGACGAAGCCAATAGAAGCATGGTATCCATGATTATACCATTTATGATCCAGCTTGATGAGGTAGATAAATATAAGGAGGAAGAAGGTCCTGTTGAACCAATCACTATCCAACTTCTCATTGATCAACTAAAGATCGAAAGAGAAGAAACACAGCCTGTGATCATCACTCTCCCTTTAAAAGAAAAGTTTGATACTAGGCGTGTACCTTGGGATTACTCTCCTAAAGAAGTTGATGCCATAACCCGATCGAGGAGATGCTATGTCTCGAAAAAAGGTGAGCACGAAAAGAAAAGAGTAATCGAAGAAGATGTCAAACAATTGCTTTCAGTCATGAAAATGAGCGAATTTGAGGTAATTGAACAGTTAAGAAAGATGCCAGCATAGATTTCTCTATTGGAACTCTTCAAGACTTCAGAAAGCCACAAAATGGTACTTATAAAGCTTCTCAATGAAGTACACGTCCCGGAGATAAGTAATGAAGTACAATTGGAAGACTGGAAGACTTTGTTAGCATTATTCTTCTAAAAGATCAAATCGCCTTCTCCGATGAAGATTTCCCAATCGATGGGCATTCCCATAATAAGGCTCTACATATTGCCATCAAATGCCGGGGCAAAGAGGTATCACATGTGCTAATTGATAATGGTTCCGCACTTAATTTGTATCCACTAAGGACACTGCATCATTGGGAATTAGCAAAAAGCTCATCAAACCTTCTAAGGTAAATGTGCGCTCATTTGACGGAATGAAGAAAGACGCTATTGGCAATATCGAGCTTGAGGTGAACACAGGCCCTATGCCATTTCTTAATTGACTTCTATCACGCCCCGAACCCCATCGAGCACGCGACACACTTCTCTAGTCGAATAATGCGACGCCCCAGGGTATCGCCGACCCAATTAGACTTATCAGAGATTTATATCCATCAGCAAAAGCCATAAATACCCATACAATAACAACTAGAGTAAAAAAGATGATTAAACACATCCATTATTGATTCAAACTTATACAATATCCACTATTTACAAAACCACAATATATACAAGCACACCGAACTTCTACACTATATACCACCGATGTCAAAAAGGATTAGCAGCCTGGGCATACCCTATCTCTAAAAATGGGACATAACAAAAGATTTACCTAATCCCTATAATAGCCCCTACGCCCACGAGATGGCGTCCACTCTGAGTCTGACTCCCCTGGACTTGAATCTGAGTCCCTCTGAACTGTCTGCTCCTCTAAGGACTCCAACTCAGCCTCGATCTTAATCGGATTGTTTATATCACCCGACTCCGCTGAAACTTCGACTCTCTCCTTTTCAACTAGCTCTTTCATCCGACTCGTCCTCTGGCACAAACTTGGGATCATACATTAGCTCATACTCTAGCTCATACTCGGGTGCATCCTCTGGTTCTTCTGCAGGCTCATCTTCAGGCTCTACTTCTAGGGCCTCTTCAAGTTCTGCTTCAGGGTCTTCTTCTTCGGGTTCTTCCTCTGGTATCACCTTGAGATCTACATCCATCGGATCATACCCCACCTGGGATTCTTTCGACTCTAGATCATGCTTGGCCCCTGAGGGCTCAGGTGCTACAGGCGCTTGCTGAAGTTCGGATTGCGCTAGACTAGTATCCAAACTAGTCATCTCGCCATCAGGAGGGGGTATGGCTTATGGATCCCAATCCCTAACTCCATCAAAAGGGACATCGAAGCCACAGATGGGGCCAAACTAATTCACCCCGTCTCTAAACATCCAGGCTGTGTATGTATGGGCCTACTAGAGGGGTAGTCCTATATCTACCCAAACTACTGTGGTATACTTAACCCTAGTTATGTGGTCATCTATAGGGTACTCTACAACATCGTGATCGGTGTACTTAGGAATCCCAAAACACTGCGGCGGCAGTGGCGGAAGATTCATGGCTCAGGCCGGGGTTCTGAAATTGTTAGTTGAAATAATCATGAGATCACATCTCAATAAGTACACACCCTAAACCCCACCTAGGCTATTATGCACCTCTAGACAATCACAAACATAAACCACACTCAGCTATCACATAGCAGGCACACAATTTATACTAACCTAGGCCTTTCCTGCATGCAACTTGCACGTTAGCTATAATAGCATAATTTCCAATCACAGGCATATTCTAATTACATTTCACACATACGTTCTTGTCTCATCACATTCTTTTCACCCAACTCACCAGTGACCCGCGTAATGGTACCGCCTCAGGTTCACTACAACCATCTCATATTTTCCACTCGACTCGCCAGTGACCCGCGTAGTAGTACTGCCTCAAGTTCACTGTGATCATCTCATGTTTTCCACTCGATTCTCTAGTGACCGGCGTAGTAGTACCGCCTCAGGTTCACTGCGACCATCTCATAATAACAACACTTCGTGGCCCGCGTAATGGTACCGCCTCAGGCTCAACACCCACCACCTATGACACAACCCGCATAATAGTACCGCCTCAGGTTGGCCGTCCTCCGGTAATACCGAGCATTGTCCCGCGTAGTCGTACTGCCTCAAGACGGATCAATTCCCTATGTAATGGTACCACCTCAGGAATTTTCATAACCACATATACAGCACCACACACGATTTCTTACTCATTCACTTGCTCGACACCCACATGCCAATATATTGGCCAATCACACTTGGCCCGTGCACACACCAATCCACACACATTTCTCATGCTCAATCAACACTCGATCGTGGCCAATTACTAATCAAATCAATTCAGCCCATGCGTGCACATAACGACCCACATTTAATCAATCAAATCACGATTCAACGAACATACAAGGCCACTAACGGGCCTACAATCACAGCCAATATTGTGAGCATAAATTTGGCATTTCTAAGCTCATTTCATGTCATAACAAGCATCACAATCCAACCACCATACAACGCACCAAACCGACACCCTTTTGCCCTTAAATCGAACCATATGCTCGTCAATACGAGTTTCAATTTCCAGCATTCAATTCGACATCAATTCAGCCCCGAAACATCACAAATTCAACCTCAATTCAACCAATACCAATCAGACCTCAAACAGCCACAAATTAATCCTCGAAACAGTCCTTAATAAACCCGATTTAACCCCTAATCGCGTCTATCGCTACCCAACATCCTAAATAGGGTTTTAGGGGCAACTAACAAGAACTCTAGGCTAGCTTGGCTAGAGTAGAAAGGGGACGGCAGGCTGGTGGCCACGCAGCGTCGTACGGTGGTGGCGAGCAGCTCAGCGAATGGCGTACGGCGTCGGCGGCGGCTAGCTAGACGTCAGCTGAACAAGATAAGATGGGGTTGATGGTGGTTCAGTGAGGTGGAACAGGGGAGAGAGAGATGGTGAGGTGAGCAACAGTAGGGGCGAACAGCGGCTCCAGCGAGCGGCTGCTCTAGCCAGGCGATGGACAGCTGGCTAGCTTGCTCGGCTGGCTGCTCACGGCCAAGGAAAGGAGAGAGAAACTGCGATGAGAGGGTAGCGAGGGCACGGCTCATGACTGGATGGATGGCGATGGGCGAACGGTGGCCGCCACGATGACGGTATGGCCAAGGGGGAGGAGGCGATCGGTCGGTGGAGGAGTTTTGCCAAGAGAGAGGGAGAGAGTGAGGAGAGAGAGGAGTTTGGACTAAATAGTCCAAAGCCAATAATTGAGATGCCAAATGACCATCATGTCCCTATCTCACAATCCAAATCAACGGCCTAGATTCGATCTTATCTTGAGATCAACGGTCCGGATCGAATCTTTTCCATAATATCCAAGGGCAATTTGGGGATTTCACAAAAAGTCCAAGGGTAAAATTATCCAAAAATTTCCATTTCCAAGGCCAGGGAAAAATGACCAAAATGCCATTCCCTAAATACACTTGGCCTTAACAAACCTCCGGGGGTAAAACGGTCATTTTCCATTTCTAGCTGAAATTCGATTTTTCTGAAGGATTCGGACAAATCTGAGGCTACCCGAGCAAATGACAACATTGTCCAAATGATCTATCGTGACTTTCTAAATTTCCAATACCCAACCTGGTCTCTAAGTAATGACTAAGTTCTAAATAACATAACTTGCGCATATCTCATACTAACGGGTGGCTTTTAAGGAAATTCGCATTATTGACCCGTGGCCGATACTAAATCAAGCCACGTTCAAGTTCACTCGGGTCGTGACGACCTCGGTGGTCACTTAATCGTGAGGATTGATCACTAGATCCGACGGGCACGATTGTTTGGTATAGGTTTGGGGTCATTCGTCAGTTCATTTCGTGGTCAAGCGGAATCACCCGCAATCTACTAATATGACAATGGCAAACTGATCCCTAGCTATCCTTGAATCGGCCTACATTGGCTCAAAATGTCACCTCGACAATTTTCATGGTCGAAAGTCAATTCACCATCGAGTTCTTTGGTCGCACGAATTTAAATCCCTAATTAGCTTTTCCCTAACGGCTAGTATTCCCGAAGTGATCAATTTCGGGCGAGATTTAACTACAAGCACGTCCATAAACTATTCATTTCATAAATCATAAGTGGGTTAAATTTCAGAATGTCATAACTTCCAAGTAGTGGATATTCCGAGGACTTTTAACTTGTTACTCGGAAAACCTTGGATTCATATGACTGGTGCTATTTCTTCAAGTCTCCATTAAAAGGTCAAGTTCATTATTAATGGCAAGATGATCACCGTACATGGGGAGACGGATTTCACCACTTACAAAGAGAGTGCAATACCGTATGTCAAACCCGAAGTGAAATAAGAACCAAGCTATCATTCCTTTGAAATGATCCCGATGGTGCAAATCCCTGTCGATTGCATCATAAATGGTGCAAATCCCTGTCGGTTGCATCATAAAATCCCCAGAATTCTCAACATCATCTATTATGTTCGGAAGGGTGCTATGCCAGTATGGTTTACTTCAGGTAATGGTCTTGGATTGAAATCCCAAGGAATCAAGGAACCTATCACTCCGCTTACCATAAGAATGAAACACGGGTTATATTCCAGATAGCTTTAAAGATCACCATGGAGATCAAGACTGAGGTCAACAGAACTATGGAAGCTATGGAAGCCGAGGTGATCACATCATTAATCCATCCGTATGGAAGGATAAAGCTAAAGAGCCTTCTTATCATCAAATTCACATCAAAGAAACTTTTCCTAGATCTTCCAAGCTACTTCAAGAAGAAGACTACATGTAGAGGAAGAATCTGTTCTGCCTGATTTATTCAAAGAGAATACCATCAACGTCATCATAACCGAAGTAGAAGATACCTACGCACTAGAGTAGGAAGATTCTCTTGAACTTTTGCTACCAGCCTTTTCCATTGCATTTTGTTGATTACAGTTTCAAAATTCTTATGATTTCATTTGCAATTTTAGTTCAGTTACAATTTACATTCCTGTTGATATAGATGTAATCACGTCTTTCAATTCAAGAAAAGTGGTCAAATATTTTATAAAGGACATATAGAAATGAAACCAAGCCTATGATGAACATTGTCTTCATTCATGAGGCTTGAGGCTTTGGGTTTCTATATTGCTCCTCAATGCGAAAATGATTTTTAAGAGCAAAGAAGTCTAATGATATGAGGACTAGCTCTATCTTTATATTTTTCCAAAATAAATTTCAAAATGAATTTCCAAAAGGTTTTTCATAAGATCACATGCATTATTTTACTTTGTATGTGATTATTAATCATGTTTGTTACATGTCAGGTATGAGCATTCGCATATCCATAATAGGTTCTTATGTAGCCCAAATCTTTCCGAAGAGATCGCTTGCAATATTGAAGAAGATAACGAGGATGAGGAATGGGTCAGAAAGGAATGGATTCGTCATGAAAAATCAAAGCCACTCACATTAAAGAAAACGATCACTATTAATCTGGGCGATAAAGAGAATCCCAAGGAAGTTAAGATTGGAGAAAGTCTTCCCTCAGCAGAAGTAGAAAAATTCATAGATTTGCTTAGAGAATATCAAGACATATTCGCATGGTCTTATGCTGACATGCTAGGCCTTGATCCAAGTATAATTGAAAATGCTTTGCCGATCGATCCAAGTATTCCGCCAAGGAAACAAAAACTTAGGCGAACGAAGCCAGATTTGGCAAAGAAGATAGAAGAAGAAGTTATGAAATTGCTCAAAGTCGGTTTCATCAAAGTAGTACCATATCCAGAATGGATTGCCAACATAGTACCCGTAATGAAGAAAGATGGTCGAGTACGGGTGTGCGTTGATTATCGCAATCTAAATAAAGCAAGCCCTAAGGATGATTTCCTGCTTCCACATATCGATGTATTAGTGAATAGCATTGCTAGGTTCGAAACATTTTCATTCATGGATGATTTGTTAGGATATAATCAAATCCTCATGAAAAAAGAGGATAAGGTGAAGACATCCTTCATAACACCACGGGGCACATTTTGTTACAAGGTGATGCCTTTCGATTTGAAAAATGCTGGTGCCACATATCAAAGGGCAATGGTAACTTTGTTCCATAACATGATGCATAAAGAAATCGAAGTATATGTGAATGACATGATTGCAAAATCCAAACAAGGAGAAGATCATGTTGAAGTGCTTCGCAAGTTGTTCGAAAGACTCAGAAAATACAAGTTGCGACTAAACCCTAACAAGTGTGTATTTGGGACAAAATCCGGCAAACTGCTAGGATTTATAGTTAGTAATAGGGGGCATTGAAATATATCCCTCTAAGATTAAGGCAATATACGACTTAAAGACTCCTTCTATGGTAAAAGAAGTGAGAAGCCAATTGGGGCGATTAAACTACATTGCTCGTTTCATCTATCAATTTTTGAGACTGCTAAACCATTCTTCAAATTATTGAAGAAAAATGCCAAAATGAAGTGATATGCGGAATGTCAATAAGCCTTTGACAAAATCAAAGAATATACGGTATGCCCACTAGTGCTGGTACTACCAATCCCTGGGGTTTCGCTGATCTTATATTTGACGATTCACTATGAGTTGTTAGGAGCAGTGCTTATACAAAGAAGACCAAATGATGATAAAGAACAAGCCATTTATTACTTGAGCAAGAAGTTCACAACATTAGAAATGAATTACCCGGCAATCGAAAAGACGTACGTTGCGTTGATTTAAGTGTTACACAGATTAAGGCAATACACCCTCCATCATTAAATTTTGTTAGTGACTAAGAATGATCCGATCAAGTACCTTCTTGAGAAATCCTCCTTGGTCGGGAAATTAGCAAAGTGGCAAGTCTTGTTATCTGAATTTGACATTAGAAGTTCATCCCAAAAGTCAGTCACAGGACGAGCAATAGTAAATATGTTAGCGGAAAGTTCGCAGAATATTGCCAATCCTGAAGAACAACTTGATGATTATATATTAACACTGTTCAACAATAAATGGACCATGTATTTTGATGGTGCAACCAATTTATCTGGATCAGGAACTGGGGCAGTATTGATCTCCCCAGAAGGCCAACACTATCTAGTATTTGCGAAACTGGTATTTCCATGCACCAATAACGTTGCTGAATACGAAGCATGCATTCTCGGCTTGCAATTAGCCCTCTCAATGAAAGTAAAGAGGTTGCAAGTATATGGAGATTCTATGCTCATCATATTACAAACAACTGGTGAATGGGAAATTCGAGATGCCAAACTAATTCCTTATCACAGATGCTTAGAAGAGATGATAGAAAAATTCGAAAAAGTAACATTCGATTATCTCCCAAGAGCTCAGAATCATTTTGCAGATACTCTTACAACTTTGTCATCCTTACTATAAGCTGAAGATATTATGGATATAAAACCATTGAGAATAAATTTTTTTGAACAACAAGCTCATTGCATGATAGTCCAGGCAAAGTTTGACAACGAACTATAGTTTCATAACATCAAAAGGTATCTTCAATCAAGAGAATTTCCTAAAGAAAGCTAACCAGGTGACAAGAAGTTTATAAGGAAGATAGCCAACAAGTTCTTCCTCAGTGGTCAAACCCTCTACAAGAAATCATTTGATTCAATCCTACTAAGATGTGTGGGTGCTGCAGAAGCTGAACAAATCATGAAAGAGATTCATGAGGGTGAATATGGACCGCACATGAATAGACATCTCCTAACTCAAAAAATAATGAGGTTGGGATATTATTGGATGACAATGGAAATAGATTGCATCCAACATATGCGATGTTGTCATCAATGTCAAGTTTATGGGGACAAAATCAATGCACTGCCAAATAAGCTACATCAAATGTCTGAGCCATGGCCATTTTCAATGTGGAGCATTAATATGATTGGTCCAATCAACCCCAAGGCCTCAAATGGGCATCGGTATATCTTGGTTGCTATTGACTATTTCACCAAATGGAAGCAAACTCCTGCACGAATATTACTGCCAAGAATATTGCAAGATTCATTAGGCGAGACATCATTGCTAGGTATGGGGTTCTAGAAGTAATAGTTACAGACAACGGTTCAAATCTAAACAACAAGATTATGGATGATTTACTCGAACACTTCCACATCCGACATCTAAACTTATCCCTATATCATCCACAAATGAATAGAGCAGTTGAAGCGATAAATATGAATATCAAAAAGATATTGGCCAAAACAGCTGAAAATTATCGTGATTGGCACGAAAGGTTGCCGTATGCTCTAATGGCATATCGAACTTCGATTCGAACATCAACTGGAGCAACCCCGTTTTTCTTGGTTTATGGAATAGAAGCAGTGCTACCTGTTAAAGCAAAAATTCCTTCATTTAGGATACTATTTCAATTGAAGCTTTCAGAAGCTTAGTGGATTCAACAAAAATATGAACAACTCAACATGATCGATGAAAAGAGATTAAGAGCTATATGCCATGGGCAAACCTATTAGAGAAAGTAGTCAAATCATTTAATCGAAAAGCGAAACCAAGGCATTTCAAAACAGAGGATTTAGTAACGAAGAAAGTCATTCTCAATAATTCAGATCCTTGTGGCAAATTCACTCCGAATTATGAAGGTCCATACATTGTCAAGAAAGTCCTTCCTGGAGCAGCATTGATTCTTGTAGATATGGCTGGAATAGAATTGGCCTATCCTCTAAATGCAAATGCTCTCAAGATTTTTTACTCATGAAATGAAGACGAACATTCAAGAAGAGATTTGGGTCACTTTAGAACATGTGCATATCATGCATATTATGCATACCACGCGTTTCACAAACATGTTTATCCATTTTGCAAAAGAAAGCAAAAGGAGTCTGAACCAGTAGATGGCTTCAGAATCCCCAATGAAGTTGTCAAATAATGGAGGGAAGTATCACTTCCAATTCAATTTTTCCATTGATATTCCCTAATGTGCTTTTCTTCTTCTTTTTTTATCATCCCTAGGGAGACAAAGAAAAGGGAGCAATAAAAGAAGAATCCCCAATGGAACCAAAGCAAAAACATGCAAACAAGAGGAATCTTGGTAAGTTGATCAGACATGTATCCTTAAATCATGAGTGTATGTGTTAAAGAAGTTTCCTTTTTAAGAGAAAATCGAACTTCTTCTTCCCCAAGCGGAATGACACTAAGATTAAGCAAAACAAAACAGATTGTTTTGAAAAGAAAATACCTCAGAAATGTTTCAAATCAAAAGTTTTGAAACACGCTTTCTTTGAGAATGCATTAAGTATCAAAATTCCCTAAAAGGGGATAATTTGACAAAAGTCTTTGAAAAATTTCAAAGAAAAAGTTTGAATCAAATCGAATAGAAAGACCTTCAAATGATAAAAGGTAAGTCGTATCCAAACACGTCCCATATACACTCAAAGTCAAAGTGAAGCAGTGAGTGAGAAAAAACTAATCCAAAGGAAATAGGGGATGTTCGCAATGATTATTGGATTGATGATGAAAGGCAGTCATTTCACTATCCCAAACACATGCTTATCCCTTGCAAACCAAATTTGAGCCGAAATAGTAAAGAAGTTTTTCCAAAACAACCCTGTTAAGAACTGCCCCACATTGGGGCAAATCAGGAGGTTTATGATTGACAACTATGGAGAATAGGATCTGTTGACACCTAAATTTTGAAGATCCAATTAGTCATTCATTGCATAAAAATTAAGGATCGATCTCGATCCCTAAAAAAAAGTAATTAATTAGTTAAAACTGTAAATAAATTTTAGGAGCATTTATAGTAATAGGCTCACATAATTTGCATTTGCATTAAATCAATGGCAAATGGACTTAGTTAAAATCCCACGAATAGAAATTTTCGCCAAACTCGTTCATTATCATGGGTGGAATTTTCGCACGTGAGATATGAAGAATTTTTGGAATATATGCATGATTCTCGGTCAATATATTTTTGGTTGGTCATTTGTACAGAAATATCTTTCATGATTTCCTGAAGATGTCCACGATTTCATAGACTTTGATTTTCGAATATTTACGGAAATATGCAATATATCTTTCTCAAAACAAGAAAGAATAGGTTGCCCAGAAGATCTCCTCGCGCCCATAATCGGAAAGAGAATAAAAGAGTGAAAGTCTCGGTCAACAAAAAAGAAGGAAAATATTCACTGGTCCTGCAAGGAGTCAGTGAAGAAATATACACTCTCTGGACATTTACATGCGGAGGAGGCCTTGACGTCTTTAGGGAAAGAAAAGTCAAAGAAGAATTGGAAAGAATAAAAAGGGAGATACGTAGAAAAGGTCAAGATTTATCAAAATTGTCAAATTGAGTATTTTTCTTGAAATTGGTACCGAAAGAGCGTTAGGGAATCTAGCATAACCAAGTCCCCGAATTCATAATTTCTGGTTCGCAGAAATAAAATAGTACTCCGGCTATTTTATTTAGGTTTCTAATCAACCTACCTTAAATGATTAGTGGCGACTCCCATTGAAAATATTTGCATACTCACAATTAGACCTAAGTTGCGAATTGATAGAGTTTGGGAGAACTCGAGCTAGGTTAGTTAATTTAATTGATCTAGTAATCCATTAGGCTAAGATCGGAAAATTCGATTTTTAGGTCGCGACAGCTTGGCGACTCCACTGGGGACAACTTGAATTTTTTTGAAAATTTAAGGAGGACTTAGGCCAAAATTTTTTATGGAAAAATCACTCGATTTGACAAAATTTGATTGAATTCTCATTCTTAGGTGTTAAATGGTTTTGCAGGATGGGAGTTATAAGGGGAGTAGTGATTGGCTAACCCTTTGTTTTGCAGGCTTGGTGGAGTGGAATTGTGATTTAATTTTTGTACTATTGAAGTGGTGTTTGCATATAATTGTTGTGCATGATTTACAGTATTTGCACTACACCACACACAACCTGTGACCGGACCTAGGTCACACCCATAGTTTTAAGATGGTATTTGGATGGTTCTTTAACCTTGGCGGTAAGACTTCGCTAAAGGTTATCCCATTTGGATCCCGAATTTTTTTTCAAAAAATGGCTCAAGGGTCGTCCTCATGCATGTGAGGCTACAATGCATGGAGGTTACCCTTGTCGACCGAACCAAGCCGAAGTGATTGGACTCGACTAGTCATGACTATGGTATGCGAGACCACGACTAGTCATGATGATTGTACGAGAGGTTGCGACATGTCGTTCCGTTCATCATTTCACTTTGCAAAAGCTATTAAGATAGATAGATTAAGATTTAAACTCACGATTCATGTGCATGTCTCTGTGATTGACATTTTTTCCCAAAAGACGGTAATTTCTTGAGCTTTATCTTTGGTTTTCTGTATCTTATTTTGAGTCGGTCCATGGTTTAGGTTGAGTCTTTTGGCGCGTGGTCTATATAAGAATGGGTCACCTCGATATCCGTTTCGTGCCTACTTCGAAGCTAGAGCTCAAGAAGTTATGGAGCCAGTTAAAGCCAAATGGTCAGTAATACATTCTCAAGCGCATTGGATTCATGCTGCCAATCCTAGACATAGATGTTCAGAGTGGGATCATGCAGGCACTCACTCATTTTTGGTGCCTCGAGACAACCACATTTGTGTTGGGAGGTAAGTTTGAGCTTACACCGACTCTGGAAGAATACAGCATTGCCATTGGGAAATCGATTGAGTTGGATATAGTTGAACCACCCATTAAGGTAGATCCTGTGGTAGTGCTTGCTGAATTTTTGAATTTGACTAAAAAGGAAATTGAAAAAGTGTTAAAGGGTAATTGTCAAGCATGCCCATTATCTTTTCTTATTGAATGTTTCGAAAATAACTCCGTCCTCATGAGGTCAAAAATTTTTATCTTAGCTTTTTTTGGACTCATCATTTTCCATTCCGTCAAAATGCTATTGATCCCGTCATAGCTTGGACGGTAAAACTAATATGTGGTGGAGTTAGTTTTATAAACACAATTATGGCAGAAACTTTCATATCTCTGACACGACTCAAGAAAGGAAAAGATAGAACTTTTCGAGCCCCGATTGAGCTTTTACAAATCTGGCTTTTTTTACACCTTTCTCAATTTGGGGAAGATATGACTGTATTTGAAATGGGCATGACTGATAACCCTATTTTAAGGTTTAAACAAATACAAGATCAAACTAAGAGTTTGCACTATACACAATGGGTCCATCTGTTCAAGGATCCAAGCTCTAAGATTTTCCTTTGGCAAGCTGTGTGGTTTCGAGAGGTTGAGGCTCGACTATACCATGGCGATCAGAAGCCCGTACCTTTGATGGGCATTTATGGGGCAACCTGCTATCAGCCCCTTCGAGTTACACGTCAATTTCGAGTTCTATAGGATGTCCCACCTCCACTCAGGCCCAATGAATTTCAAGTCCAGTTCGAGAAAGGCGAGTCCTACAGAGTCGAGCTTAGGTGTCATTCTGAGGCTTGGCAGAATTGTTCCACTCAGAAGCTGATTTGGCCCGCGGATGAACCCACCGGAAGGATGAAAAGTCACTTTGACACGGCCCGATATATTCAGTATCATACCATCCCTGCTGAGATACTCCCGAAGATCCCGATCGTGACAGTACGGCAAACCCTTTAGACTCAAATCAAAATCAGCGAAGAAAAGGCGACGAAGGCCCAGGATAAGGCAGATGCTCTGGCTGAAGAGAATGCACGATTACGACGTGCCTTGAAGGCCCATTCGTCTATAGATCACGTGGCCTCTAAAAAGAGGAAGACTATCTGATTTCTAGTTTAGTTTAGGGAGTTTTTCTTTTTTTAGGATGAAATGTTAGCTTACATTTGTACTTCATGCTATTGATGTTTTTTTTTTATAATAAATGTTGCTGGATGATCTTTCTAAGAATTCTTTTGAGACATCTTTCTTTTTGGGCAATTCAATGAGAAACATTACGCTAAATTTTGGAATTAGTCCAGGTTTTTATTGAATAAAGCAATTTGGATTTCAGGATTTATTGGACGAATCGGTCTTTCAAAAGAAATTTTACCTTGAGGGTCTAGAGGATGTCATGGACCAACTCGTCATTCTTACTCGCTGTATTCATTCCATTGTTACTCGATCGGTGACCAAAAGAAGGATGACCAATCAAGCTGAGATTACAGCCATGATTGACGAAAAGCTGAAAGAACACATGAATGCAATCAATGAGCAGATCACGGTTGCCATGTCCAAAATGATGAGTGATCTCATGGCTAAGCAGCAGCAGATCAATGTTGCCTCCCAATCGGAGATTCCACCTCCAACTCGTCAAGGCTTCCGCCATGACAAATCTCCTACAGTGAACACTAATCCAACCCCTCAACTGGATGATGCCATTTTGATCAACAATAGTGCTTCTTCGTCGGTCCTTGTTCTTCATTCACCCCCCAATGATGAGAATGCCAAGTTGTTGGCCAAACTCGAACAGAGGTTACGTGAAGTGGAGGGAACTCAAAGTGTTCTGCCTGTTGATTTGTCCATTTTTACTCGGGTCCAAGTGCCCGATAAATTCAAGATGCCAGCTTTTGAGAAGTATGACGGCACTTCAAACCCAATTCAGCACATTGAGAGGTACCAGGGGCTCATGAACAGATATGTTTTTAATGGACCCCTAATGATCCAAACCTTCCAAGCAAGCTTGAAAGATGCTGCAATGAGGTGGTATACCAACCACCAGATCAACCGGAAAGATTCGTGGGAAGAGGTGGCAAACCTTTTCGTCAAGCACTTTAAGTTCAATCTCGATGTCACCATTACAAGGGAAGACCTGGAGAGAGCTGAGCAGAAAAAAGGCGAAACTCTAAAGGAGTATGCCACTCGCTGAAGGAATATGGCGGGACAGATCATGCCTGAATCCTCAGAACGGGACTTAATGAAATTGTTCGTGTCCACTCTACTGCAACCAATTCGTTCACGAATGCTAGTAACGGCCGTCCAATCTTTTAGCCAGCTAATAGCCATGGGTGAGGAGATTGAGTCTAGGCTCAAGAAAGGATGGTACAGTGAGTCGGGTTCATCAGGCAAAAGATTTACTAGTAAGAAGGACAAAGAGCATGCCCCCGAAGTCAACATGACTTATGTGCAAAAGACGCCAGCTCAGTCCCCGAAACTACAATTTACCACCCAGCAGGCAATCTCTTATGGGCGGCAAGGCCAGCAGGACTCACGCCAGCAGCGCAAACCTCGCCAGTTTACTCCACTTCCTGGGACGTTATCTCAAGTACTGGCGATGTTGAGGAAGAAGAACTTACTGAATTGAGAGCCATAAAGAGCTAATGCTGCCAGCTTTGCAAGGTATGATCCATCGAAGAAATGCGATTACCATAGAGGTGAAGTAGGACATTCGACAGATGATTGCCAAGTGCTCAAACATCGAGTACAAAATCTACTTGACACTAGAGCGTTTGTACTACAATCAGCCGGTAAGCCCAATGTGCAAAACAATCCACTCCCTAATCATTCGAGTAGTGCGAATGTTATCCTTGGCCCGGAGGTCAAGCAAGTTCAAGGCTTTAGGGTCCCTGTCGAGGACATGTTCGATGCTTTAGTCCGAGCTGGTTATGTTTCAACTGGTGAAGTGGTATCATTCGAGGAAATAGAGAAGAAGGTGGATGAATTGGTAAGAGAAGGAATGATTGGGATGGCTAATGAATTCGGGGTGGTGGCCACTATATCTCAGGTCATCATTGACTGGAATGAAGAACTCGCAATGTTAACCGATGAACAAGTTAAGTTGGATCCTGAGCTAACTAACATGCCCCCTCTCGAGGACGCCTCCGACGATGACCTCGGGATTGTTATACCCGATACTTATGAAGTATTGGTACTGGCATCACCTCAACCCTACGCTTATGAAAGTGACAAGATGGTTCCATGGTCATACGATGTTGATCTGATAACAAGGTCAGGGCGAACTTATGCTGATAAGCAACCGGCCAAGCCAGTGGCTGAGAAAGCAGCGAAGGAATTCCTAGATGTGATTAAGGCTAGTGAATATAACGTGGTTGATCAGTTGAGAAAGTTACCTGCACAAGTCTCGTTGTTAGAACTTCTCCAAACATCAGATAAGCATCGGAGTGCTCTAATGAAGGTGTTGAGTGAGATTCATGTGCCCGAGACTATTGAAGAAGATAAGCTAGAAGGGTTTGTTGGGACAATCCTTTTCAAAGATCAAGTAGCATTTTCTGATGAGGAAATCCCAATTGAAGGACGTGGTCATAATAAGGCGCTTCACATATCAGTGAAGTACAAGGAGACTCACATGACTAGGGTGCTTGTTGATAACGGGTCGGCTCTGAATTTATGCCCGTTGGCTACTTTGAAAAGGCTGGGCATTCCTCCATCTACCATGCAAGCAGCCAAGACTTCTGTTCGAGCCTTTGATGGGGTAAAGAAGGATGTCATAGGCCAGATTAACTTAAAGCTGCAAATCGGACCTTCAGTGTTTGATATTCTTTTTCAAGTGTCGGATATCCCTTCTGCTTTCAATTTCTTGCTAGGACGGCCATGGATTCACAATGCGGGCGCAGTATCCTCCAGTTTGCATCAGAAGGTCAAGTTTGTGGCTGAAGCAAAGTTGGTTACAATTTATGGAGAGGAAGATCACCGAATCTTCAATACAACATCGATCCCATATATAGAACCTGATCATGTTGAGGAGGATAGCTATCATTCATTCGAGATAGTTCAAGTTGTTCAAGCTTCCTCTGATATGCCGTTGCCCGTTCCTGAAGTTTCTAAAGCAGCTCTCATGGTGGCCAAGGTCATGGTTGGTAATGGTTTTAAGCCAGGTCAGGGTCTTGGGAAGGAAGGCCAAGGCATTCATGCCTCGATCGAGACAAATGGACAATACCACAAAGCTAGTTTGGGATATCATGGGTAGGGAAGCCGCGAACAAAGCAATGATTGTTGCAGAAGCCGAACAAGAGCAGGTCAAAGTCCCTTACCACCTTCCATCAACGACACCTTTCACTTGGCTGGAGTTGTGGGAGGATATGAGCATTTAAATCTGAGCCCAACTGAGGATGATCTTGGGCTTATATTTCCTGAGTCGCCACAAACCCTAACTGACTCACCTGAGAAGCACGGTAAAGCGATTCTGGTCAGTTTGTCTGACGATTTTGAGGATGACCAGTCACCCTGTATTTTCAAGAAGCCGGAGTCGAGGGTGGTGGACTTTGATGATGATATACCTTCCTCACTGGTTGGTTTGCTGAGACCTCCATTGGTGCAATCACTGAAGGATCACTTGAAGGGATGGGCGCTGGCCTTCAAGAGTAATTATTTCCAGTTTTAGTATCTCCCCTGCGTAGGAATCTTTATTGCTTTTTCTCGATTTTCATTCCAATTCATGTTGCACTTAGGTTTTTTAATCCAATAAGATGTAATTCATTGATTTGATATCAATAAAATTACAGAGGTTTTTATCATTTTTGAATCTTGTTGAAGTGCCCCAAACCAACCCGATGACGATAACCAACGATTGAAAAATTTGTCATCTACGGTAAGAATTGAGGGTTGGGCTTCTCAAGAATTCTTGTTTCGAGGTCTTCGAAAGAAAAATGAATTTCCAAAAAAAAAAAGCAAAGAACAATTTTCAAAAATTGCATGTAGTTAAGCCCTGTCTTGTCTTTTTGATCCCTTTCTTTCATGTTTCAGGACTAATCTCGAGGCATGCGAAGGGACGAGAATCGTGGACCCTCATATATGTGATGCAAGCCAATCCGATGACTCAGATGATGAAGAGATACGACGGAACTTGGAAATCCATGAGAAATCTAAGCCTCTGACCGCCGAAGAAACCGTGGTAAGCAACCTTGGCGACACTGAGAATCCTAGAGAGGTTAAGATTGGGGCATGTCTTTCTGAAGATGTGGCCAAACGCTTAACCCAGTTTTTGAAGGATTACCAAGACATCTTTGCCTGGTCTTATGCTGACATGTCGGGTCTTGATCGATCGATCGTCGAACATTGTTTACCGACTGATCCTTCGATTGAGCCTGTGAAGCAAAGGCCACGAAGAGCTAAGCCAGAACCGGCGAAGTAAATCAAGGAAGAGGTCATGAAGCTTCTTGACGTGGGATTTATTGAGACTACCCAATACTCAGAATGGGTTGCTAATATAGTCCCAGTGATAAAGAAAGACGGTCGGGTTCGAGTATGTATTGACTACCGAGATCTGAACAAAGCTAGTCCTAAAGATGATTTTCCACTCCCGCACATTGATGTGCTTATGGACAGTATAGCTGGATTCGAACTGTTCTCCTTCATGGATGGTTTCTCAGGTTATAATCAGATCTTGATGAATGAGAATAATAAGTTGAAAACAACATTTACCACTCCTTGGGGGACATTTCATTATAAGGTGATACCTTTCGATCTCAAAAATGCTGGGCAAACTTACCAGCGGGCAATGGTCACGTTGTTCCATGACATGATGCATAATGAGATCAAGGTCTATGTTAACGATATGATTGCGAAAACTCGACGTGGAGAAGATCACATAGAAACCTTGAAGAAATTATTCGACAGGCTTCGTAAGTTCAAATTGCGCCTCAATCCGGCAAAATGCGTGTTCGGGGCAGCCTCCGGCAAACTACTCGGCTTCATTGTCAGTAACAAAGGGATTGAGATTGACCCGTCAAAAGTGAAGGCCATTTGTGAAATAAAATCACCCTCTTCGGTGAAGGAAGTTCGTAGCTTAATGGGCAAACTAAACTATATTGCCAGATTTATTTCTCAGCTATCTGAGACAGCGAAGCCTTTTTTTAAACTCCTCAAAAAGAATGCGCTAGTTAGATGGGATGAAGAGTGTGAATTGGCATTCGACAAGATTAAGCACTACTTGATGAATCCGCCGGTGCTTGTTCCGCCGACGCCGGGGCAACCTCTAACCCTGTACCTTACAATCCACAGTGAGTCCTTAGGTGCCATGCTTGCTCAGAAAAGTGAAAAGGATGGAAAGGAGCGTGCAATTTATTATTTGAGTAAGAAGTTCACCGCCTCTGAGATGAATTATTTTGAAGCAGAAAGAACATGCGCAGCACAGGTCTGGGTGCTACACAGATTGAGGCAATACACTTTGCACTATCAGATATTGCTGGTGACAGAGTGTGATCCCATCAAATACTTGCTCAATCAACCCGCTTTGGTTGGAAAACTGGCAAAATGGAAGATTCTCATCTCAGAATTTGATGTTCGATTTATGTCTCAGAAATCAGTCAAAGGACGAATAATTGCTGATGTCTTGGCTGAAAATCCTAGGAAAAATGAATCCGCTAGAGGATAGAGTCATGCCAATTGATGAGTATGTATGGACCATATATTTTGATGGGGCCGTAAACTTGTCAGGATCAGGTATCGGGGCAATTCTAATATCCTCAGGCGGACAACATTATCCGGTTGCAGCGAAACTGATATTTCCTTGCACGAACAATATCGCTGAATATGAAGCATGCATACTCGGATTACAAGCTGCAATTGAAATGGGAGTAGCTCGACTTAAGGTGTTCGGGGATTCAGCCCTCATTATTCTTCAGACCGTTGGTAAGTGGCAAACTAGAGATGCTAAATTGCAGCCCTATCACATCTATTTAGAGGAGTTGGTGGAAGAGTTTGAAGACATTTCATTTGAATACTTGTCAAGGACTCAAAATAGTTTTGCCGACGCTCTGGCTACGTTATCGGCAATGCTACGAGTGACAAGTGGTTTAGAAGTTGAACCTTTGAAGAAAGAAGTCTTACAGAAATCGGCTTATTGCATGGCCACAACAGAAGAGCCTGACGGCAAGCCGTGGTATCATGATATCAAGACATATCTTCAAACATAGGAGTTTCCTGTGAAAAGTACCGCATCGGACCAAAAATATATCAGGAAAATGGCATCGAAGTTCTTCTTGAGCGGAGAATGCCTATACAAGAGGTCCTATGATTCGGTTTTATTAAGGTGTATCGATTCAACCGAGGCTATTCATTTGATGCTAGAAGTACATGAAGGAGTATGTGGTCCGCACATGAATGGTCATATGCTAGTAAGGAAGATAATGAGGATGGGTTATTACTGGCTCACTTTAGAAAGTGATTGCATTCAGCATGTTCGGAGTTGTCATAAATGCCGGATCCATGGTGACAAGATTAATACTCCTCCGAATGAATTGCATCAAATGTCTGAACCATGGCCATTTTCTATGTGGGGCATTGATGTGATTGGCCTAATCAATCCTAAAGCGTCAAATGGACATCAGTTTATCCTGGTCGCTATCGATTATTTTTCGAAGTGGATTGAAGCTATGTCCTATACGACAGTGACGGCCCGAAATGTGGTGAAGTTCATTCGTCGAGACATCATTGCTCAATATGGTGCACCTGAGACCATAATTACTGGCAATGGGTTGAATCTAAATAATAAATTGGTGGATGATGTGTTCAAGGAGTTCAAGATCAAATATTTGAATTCCTCTCCGTATCGTCCGCAGATGAACGGAGCGGTTGAAGCAGCCAACAAGAACATAAAGAAAATTTTGGCTAAAACAGCTGAGAACTATCGTGATTGGCATGAAAGATTACCTTTTGCACTTATGACATATCGGACTTCTATCCGCACATCTACAGGGGCAACTCCATATTCTCTTGTGTACGGTATGGAAGCAGTTCTACCTGTTGAGGTTGAAATTCCTTCGTGCGTATTCTTTCACAAGTGCAATTGTCAGAAACAGATTGGATCCAGCAGAGGTTGGATCAGTTGAACATGATTGATGAGATAAGTCTTAGAGCTCTATGTCATAGCCAGTGCTACCAACAACGAGTTGCTAAATCTTTCAACAAGAAAGTTAAGCCTCGACATTTTCAGGTAGGTGACCTTGTCCTGCAGAAGTTATTGCCGATAGTTCCTCTTGCAGAAGGAAAATTCGCCCCAAATTATGGCGGCCCGTACATTGTGAAGAAAGTCCTTCCAGGAGGGGCTTTGATTTTGACCGAGATGGATGGTCATGTTTTTTCCAGTCCAGTTAATTCTGACTCTGTGAAGAAGTATTACACTTGATTTGTACTCATTCTGACTTTGTTTCTATCAAGTATCAAGTTGAATTTTATGAATCAATTGATGTTACTAAGCTTTGTTTGAGGAAGGCTTTTGATTTGGCAATCTGTTTCTATCCTAATGAAGCGATCATATTGCATGAGAGACTTCAAGATGATGAAAGGCAAGACATTTCCATACATGTTCTAAATAATAATCCCTAGTGCGAGTTGAGTGAAAATTCCGTGCTGACAAGGTAAATGATTATCTCACGAAGAGTATGACGACCAAAGTGATAAGAGGCATTCATTTCCTCTATCCAAACACTACAGGTTATCATTTGTTTAACCCTTTGAACGGAGTTTCATTTCTTACCCTTATCAGGAACAACCCCATACTGAGGCAATTTCTAAGAAAGATCAAAATGGTTAGAATTTTCTTGCTTTCACTTGCATCAATCTTCAAGTATATTTATTACATGCAAATTCTGTGTTAGCTCAAGTGCCTTAGATATGATGAAGAGCATTTCTTTCTATATCCTTACACATTATACCCTTTGCATACCCAATTTAAGCGGTGAATTCATTTCAACCCGATTGGTGATCATCCTTGTGATAAACAAATGAAATCATCTCAAAGAAAGTTCAAGGCAAATGGGAGCTCGAAAGAAAATTCATTAGAAAGGATGCAAAAGGACTCCATTAAATCGAAGTTCTCTCTCTCGGAAAAATTTCTCGAAAGGAAAATCTCTCTCAAAAAAAAAAGAGGAGAGAAAGAGAGAAAGAAAGGCTTCAGCAAAAACTGAGTCTATATGCAAGATCATTCTTCAAAGAAAAGACCATTTGAAGGTTTATTTGTGAAGCAACTGCCATAGATAGATCACCAATTTCCATATTCATTATACCCCCTTTGATGGAAATAGGCCATTCATTTCAAGCCTACCCGAATCTACGTTACAACCCTTATCGAAGTCTCTTCAGAATAGGGCACTTGAGTTAACTTAGAGTTTCAAATGCTTATAAATGTTGCTTGAAGAAGTGCGAGCAAGATTTTTCTATCTCATTTTTGCAGCATTCCTGACTTGTAAACCCGGAGCAGCTGGTGATATCAATTCTTTCGATAGCCTCAACTCGAAGAGTCTCTTTTGCTAAGCCATTGACCAAACCCACATTTTAGTCCTTATAAAGACCTCTCAGATTGGCAAAGCCGTACTGATTTTGAAATATCCGAACCCTTATCAAGCACGATGAGGAGAGTTCGAGTGATTCTTATACCCGCATCAAAGGTTGGGTCAAAACCCTTTTATTGAGAGTGAGTAGAAAGTCCTTTCTGATTAAAGGCCTCTCATTTAATGTGATCAAATTGTCAAAAGGACGAAATGGTTGTTCTTATTGATAAATTCCTCAGTGAAGCTTGGTAATGCAAGCAAATTCATGAATTATGTTTTCTCTGCTCCTGCGCATGTGTTGTTTTAACCTTTTCTCAGGTACAAACAGGTGCAATGCAATTGGCGTTGCCATTTTTATGACACAAGAAGAAATCAGGTGACATATCTCTTGGTGTTGTCCAGTGGAATAGACAATACACCCCATTTAATGTTTGCCCAGTAGAACAAGCAGCATAGTTTCTTATTCCATGTTGCCTAGTGGAATAGGCAACACACCTCATTTTTATGTTTGCCCAGCAGAACAGACAGCATAATTTTTCATTATGTGTTCACCTAGTGGAATAGGTGGCACAACCAACCTCATGCTCACCCGATGGAAGAGGTGACGTGATCCTTTTTGTGATTGCCCAGTGGTATAGGCAACACGTCCCATTCTTTCTTCACATCATGTGCTATTTCGCATCTATAGGAAACTACAGGTAACAGATAGGCAATCCTATATCTTGAGAACCTTACTTCCAGTGGATTAGAAGTTTGGAGATCGAAGGAAGTCAAAGCATTATAAAGCTTCCCCTCACTTGGACGCTTTTCGTGCGATCCGTATGTAAGGCTCTTTCACCGCTCTACACGAAGTGAGAAGCCTTAGCATACGTTCTTTATTGTTTGCATATCATGCATCATTGCATTAAAAAAAAATCATTCATCATTTTGCATAGTCTAAATTTAGGTTTCAGTCTTTGAGCGAAACCTCTGCGAGCCTCCACTCAAAGAGGGGCAGCTGTTGACACATAAATTTTGAAGATCCAATTAGTCATTCATTGTATAAAAATTTGGGATCGATCTCGGTCCCTAAAAAAAAGTAATTAATTAGTTAAAACTGCATATAAATTTTAGGAGCATTTATAGTAATAGGCTCACATAATTGCATTTGCATTAAATCAATGGCGAATGGACTTAGTTAAAAGCCCATGAATAGAAATTTTCGCCAAACTCGTTCATTATCATGGGTGGAATTTTCGCACGTGAGATATGAAGAATTTTTGGAATATATGCATGATTCTCGGTCAATATATTTTTGGTTGGGTATTTGTGTAGAAATATCTTTCATGATTTCCTGAAAATGTCTACGATTTCATAGACTTTGATTTTCGGATATTTACGGAAATATGCAATATATCTTTCTCAAAACAAGAAAGAATAGGCTGCCCAGAAGATCTCCTCGCGCCCATAATCGGGAAGAGAATAAAAGAGTGAAAGTCTCGGTCAACAAAAAGGAAGGAAAATATTCACTGGTCCCGCAAGGAGTCAATGAAGAAATATACATTTTCTGGACGTTTACATGCGGAGGAGGCCTTGACGTCTTTAGGGAAAGAAAAGTCAAAGAAGAATTGGAAAGAATAAAAAGGGAGATACGTAGAAAAGGTGAGGAGGGGCTTCGTGAAACAAAAGGAGGAGGCTTTACGTCCAGAAGGAGGGACACACACAAGAAAAAAATAAGAAGGGGAGAGAGAAGGGCCATAGGAGAATTCATACACGGCCATTCAAAGAAACACAAAAAAAAATCGTGAAGAGAGAAAAAAGAAGAGGAACACACGAAGTCAACAGAGAGGTTAGTCTTTCGGGGACTCTCTGACAACACTCAGAGAAAAGAAAGTAAGAGAAAGATAAACGAAAAGTCAAAAAAAGAAGATTTTGTGAAGGAGTTGCTACTGCTGCGTCCACCTCCGACGATAAGAAGGAGAAGCTGCTGCAACCTCCGGCCCGTGACGTCCCTGTTGCTTGTGCTGAACCGAGGAGTCACGTTTTCGAAGCTCCCTGTCCTGTGACGATCGCCACGACTTGCTTGCTGTTCTAGTCCTGGTGACGTTGCTCCTGTCTTGTTCTGACGAGAAGCTGCTGTCCACGAGCTGTTTCACTCCCCTACTTGGACGCTATCCTTGCTGCTAGCCTAGCCAAGATTAAACTTCTGCGTTTGGTTCAACCGTCTCTGATTTTGCAGGGTTCATTAGTGAGTTCACGGCCGTACCAAAGAGCTGCACCTCGGCCACGAACTACCCGTTATCGAGGATCCACCAAATACCAACCCTGTCGTCGAAACACCACCCCTCACGGTCGAGATTGCCAGTTGCGAACCAACCATTGAGCAGCCATACCACCGTGATCGTCGTTGAACGAAGCGTCCCTATAGTGCCGTGCACCACCGCAAGCATCATTGCCGCCATCGTCCCACCGCCGCTCGTTCCGATCCGCGGGTGATTCAAATTTGGAAACAAATCTTTGGATTAGGTAAATATCTTATCCTAATTTGGTTTGAATATTTTGTTTCCTAATCTGTGCTTATTGATATCTAATTTAGCATATTCGGATAATAAGCATTATTCCAATTAGGATTTTATTTCCTTTTTTTTTTGAAATCTTGGATATCTGTTACTTGTCAAATTCGGATAGAAATCAGAATTTTCAAAATCTTTGAATATAACCAAGATATTTGAGATATCTAAATTTTTTTCAAGATGTAATCGATTAGGAAAATTTCCTAATCCGCAACCGCACATGTGGAAATAAATCAATCTATCATGCTTTAGATAGAGTTATTTTCATAGCGGGTATTTCGAATTTTAGGATCGATCTGTCAAGCTTTAGATCGAAACTTAATTCAAAAGATTTAGCGGTTATTTTTTTACTTGATTTTAATTTCGAATTTCGATAAAAAAAATACCAAAAATATTACTCTAGAATAGGTTAATTTCTTTAGTTTAAAATTGCATGTTTAGATAATTGGCATTTTTTAATTCCGAATTTCATTAAAAAAAATTACAAAAAAATAATATGCCCGTCATTAGAAATAGGTTACGTCATCGCATGACATATAGTTTGCATGTTAGGTTGCATTAATCGCATGTCAATTTTTGCACGTCATTATATATAGGTTAGCTTTCATTTAAATAAAAAAAAAAGAGAAAACTTCTGCACCTTTGAACTCTAAATCAAGATTTATCAAAATTGTCAAATTGAGTATTTTTCTTGAAATTGGTACCGAAAGGGCGTTAGGGAATCTAGCGTAACCAAGTCCCCGAATTCATAATTTCTGGTTCGCAGAAATTAAATAGTACTCCCGATATTTTATTTAAGTTTCTAATCAACCTACCTTAAATGATTAGTGGCAACTCCCATTGAAAATATTTGCATGCTCACAATTGGACCTAAGTTGCGAATTGGTAGAGTTTGGGAGAACTCGAGCTAGGTTAGTTAATTTAATTGATCTAGTAATCCATTAGCCTAAGATTGGAAAACTTGATTATTAGGTTGCGACAGGATCAAGAAAGATTCTATTGCATACTCTTGCATCAATCTTTCTGTGATAACTTCAGATGAAGTCATATGGAGGCTCAAGATATCCCAAGAGGAAGAAGAGCACTTCATTTCTTATACCCAAACACATTACCTTTGACAAAGCCCAATTGAACCTGAATATTCATTTTAGAATCCTAAATTGATGGTCATCTCTTCACACTAGAGCATGAGCATATGATCCACCTTGAATATATAAGAAACAAAAAAAAACATGACATAGAGTCCTCAGAACTCAAACAAGTCAAAAGCTAAAAGATTAGTGGATGCAAAAGAATTAGGGGCATGAAAAAATAGTATGCCTGGTAAAAGTAAGGCTAAATGTCCAAGAAAAATAAGAAAGAAAAGAGGGTTCAAAAGAAAGCTTGAAATGACAAAAAAAAAAAGTCATGATAATGCAGAGCCAAGATTGTGAGAGATCATAAATCACAACAAGTGGGTCTAAGGGAAAAAAGAAATCCTAATAAACATTTAGAGGACTCTGATGTTCATAAAAAGAAAGATCCCTAGCAGACAAAAGAAAAAGGGTGGTGATGCCAAGAAGATCACCAATTTCATAAGAAGCTTGAATTCAAACAAATGAGCCTTTTGAGCCTACCTAATACTAACAATACAACCCCTCCCTAAAAACTCTTCAGATTGGGATGTTGAGAAGTAAAAATGTGACTTTATGACAGGAAGTCATTGCTTAAAGGAGTATATGCAATAATATATTGTCTTGTCTTAGAGGTTCTTAACTTGTAGACCCGAAGTCAGATATGATGAAATCCCTTTTCTTGGCCTCAAAATGCCTATCCTTTGAATAGTCATTAACCAAGCCAACATTACAACCTTTTGAAAGACCGTATCGGATCAATTGGATTATATACATTGCAAACATCTCCGAACACCTAAGGATTGTCTAAGAGAGATAAAATTGAGAGATATCAAACAATTCCCATTTCAATCAAAAAGTTTATAGATTGAGACAAATCCTTTCTAATGAAAGTCTTCCGAATGATCATTTCAAGCATTTCTTGAAAGATTGCAAGCACTTTATTCAAATAATTCCTTGAAAATGAAATTTGATTGTTTGAAATGCATTAATGCAAAAAATGCATGTTTCCATACCATGTTTCAAAAGTTTTTGGTCAACTTAAAACCAAGTTTTCAAACAGTTTGTGGTAAGCTAAAAAAAAACCCACACTTCAAACAGTTTTTGATTAATTTCAAAACCACTTTTCAAAATAGTTTTTGATCAAATATAAACCACACAAAAGTTAGTGAAACCTTAAAATCACAAAACTCGTGATCAAGACACTCATTGTTTGTAGCCTTCTTAAAGTCCTACTGACGAGGAGTCACTATGCAATTTCTAAAGTCCTACTGACGAGGAGCCACTAAGCAAATTTCCAAAGTTTTACTGGCGAGGAGCCACTAGGCAAATTTCCAAAGTCCTACTGGCAATGAGCCACTAGGCAAATTTCCAAAGTCCTACTGGCAATGAGCCACTAGGCAAATTTCCAAAGTCCTATTGGCGAGGAGCCACTAGGCAAATTTCCAAAGTCCTATTGGCGAGGAGCCACTAGGCAAATTTCCAAAGTCCTATTGGCGAGGAGCCACTAGGCAAATTTCCAAAGTCCTATTGGCGAGAAGTCACTAGGCAAATTTTCAAAGACCTAATGATAAGAAACCACTAGACAAATTTTTCAAGTCTTATTAGTGAGAAACCACCAGGAAAATTTCCAAAGTCCTACTAACGAGGAGTCCCTAAACAATTTCCAAAGCCCTACTAAAGAGGAGTCACTAGGTAAATTTTAAAGTTCTACTAGTGAGAAACCACTAGGCAAATTTCCAAATCCTCAGGCGAGGAGCCTTAGGTGTTCATAGTTAGCGGGTTCGTCCTTAAAACACGAAATCAAAATAATCATCATAATCATCACCGCCATCTATTCATACTCTTGGATAAGCAACAAAGAGACACTCACAAACAAGTAAATTTCTCTTCCTCAATCATTAAGAACCTCTCAAAATGTGTTCTAAAAAGAAAACTTTTGGATTAGATCACGAATTTCAAAAGAAGGATCCCTAATCAATTGTTGTGAAATTTCCATTTTTTCTTGTTCATTGAGTCAATTAAAAATTCAGGTGTCACCTTGTCTTTAAAATCAACCTCTAACGAGCTCAATTTCAAAGAGGGGCAACTGTTGACACTTAATTTTTAGCTCATTTTTTATATTTAGAAAAAGCTCAAAATTAGGATTAGGAATCTTGACCAAGCCTAGAAACCTATTTCTAAACCAAAAATTTTTTTAGCATTTTCCTGAATTTTTCTTAAATTTCTTTTAGTCAAAATGAGTGAGAAAATCAAGAAAAATAGCAAATGGAATCAGAAAATTCCATAAAAATAGTCCTCGGTCTTCTTTTAAATCCAATTTCACTAATGCATCATCAATTTTGGAAAATCTCAATCGGGCATGTGTTTTTCCCAAAATTAGGCGAAATCAAACTCGAATTAAACCAGAAATGTAATTAGATTTTTTCTAGTCATTTTTAAGTCATAGTGTCTTCACAAAAAATGATTCTGGGACCTTGAATTACATAATGGTCAATCCAATTGCACAATTCAACAAAGAAATTAGAAAACCCCAAAATTCAATTGAAAATTAGGAATTTTGAGCCCAAATTGGAAATCGTGTCCAATTCAAAATTGCCGAACCATGAGACCATCATTTCTAGGGTTAATCAGATGTGGGTAATTCAATTTTGACACTATTTTTTCCTAATCAGGTCATTAAGGTATCGAATTGAACAAAGACCCAATAACCCGAGTACAAAAAGTTAAAAATCGAGGATATGATTTTGTCAAAAATTGCAGAAAATCACATATTTGGGTTTAGAATGTTATGAGGAATTCAATTTTGGGATTTAATTTTGAAAATTCGATCGAAATTGGGCTTAATTTGAATTTTTAGTCAAAACAGGACTTAACGGGTCAACCCGATCCGACCCAACTCGGGTTAGTCATCCCCTTCGCCCAGTTTGCCTATTGCACAGTTAAACCCAGAAAAAAATATCTTCAAACCCGTGACTTTGCCGACTTCATATTATCAATTTAGCATGTGAAAATCAAGTTGGCCAACTGGAGAATCTCCGGTTGGTGCCAGAGAATTGTTCCAACCAATTCTAAGTCGGTGGAAACGGATTTTGAGCGGGAAAATTGATAAAAAAAAGAGGAGAAGAACATGATTGCATGCATAAAGAGTGTTCGATGCTATGCCAGAGAGAGAGAGAGGGGGGGGGGGAAATTGAGCAAAACCAAAGAGAAATATCTAAAAAGAAAGGGTCGAAGGTCCCTTACGAGTGTCCGATGCTGCCGTAGACGGCGGAACGCCGGCAAATCGTGATTAGGCCATGACCCTCCCCTGGTCATTCCAATCAAACGAGTTGATCACGAGCCTTGAAAACGAATCTCGTCCAGCCTGCCGAGAAACGCTCCAGCGAATCCAAGGCTACTATGTTGAAGATCAAGTGCCAGACAACAGTTCCATGGTCGTCAATCGTCTCAGAAACTCCATCTGTTCATCGAACGAAGAAGGTAAACTTTGATCACGATCATAGTTTACCAGTTTTTCCAAAATGAGTTTTAGCTCAATCGTGTGTATTTCTTCGCGTTTTTGTTATGTTTGATGTTCAAAACATGTTCTGATTTCATTTTCATTGTTTGTTTGCTCTTTGAATGATTGAAAACACATTAAAACTGAGTTGGCCATTTCTGGAAACTCTTGCCGGAGCAACCACGACCTCGTCGGAGCATCACCGTGGTCGTAGGGCCATTCAAGTTAGACTCCTTGACCTTGTTTGATATTTTGTTAGTCATTAGAAGCGATCTAAACGGCTAGGGCAAGTATGATAATGGTTTGAATTCTGGAAATGCAAAATTTAATCAGAGGTGGTTTAGGCTTTTCGGGCTTGAATCTCGCCGGTCGACAAAGGCCCAGCAACGAACTGAATAGGTTGGGCCGATAATCGGTGATACAAAGAAGACATAGAACTCTAAATGATGATTAAATCATCGCTGGAAGGTTGTCGGATTTCGATCCAATGTCACGACCTTGAAAACACTAAACTGAAGTTCATGCCCATTAGGTGTTCAAGCAAATGCCCCAATGAAGAAAGCATTAAACGGCACCATTTTGGTGTTGTTTCTCGCCGAAGAAGACAACTGATGACCGGCGCCGGCGAGGCCCGGTTTCGCCAAACCGAACTGGGTTGAACTGGGCCGGTCCGGTTCATTTTCTTGGCGGGAAAATTAAAAAAATAATAATTAAAAAATTCATAAAAAATTCAGAAAATCTATAAAAAATTATAAAATTCGAAAATTCATAAAAATTTTCAAAAAATAATAAAAATCAATTCTCGGTTAATGAAATTCTCAGAAATTCAATTTCCAAAAAAAATTCAAAAATTTACATAATGGTTTAAAAAACACTTTAGCCAACCTTGGAAAGTGAAATTTGAATTTTTGGAAGTGCCCAAGTAGCATTTTTAAAAAATCTCAAATTCATGGGTTATAACCCCTAAAAAAATCCTAAAACCCTAAAAAAACACACCTTTAGGGCTTCATTAGGGTTTGGATGTTTTGATTGGATTTCATTTTTAGAGACAATTTAGGATTGTTTGGTTTGATTGACCTTGATTGTGCATTTAATTCTTGATTTATAATGGATAGGATTATGAGTAAGCCTCGGAAACTTGCGTGACACATTAGACATCGTATCGCTCTTAGGTATCAAAAGGGCGTTAGAGATCCCAATTCGGGATCATTAGCGTAACCAAGTCCCCGTATTCAGAATCTCTGGTTCGTAGAATCATGATATTTCTCCCATATCCCAATTAGGTTTCTAGTCGACCTACCAACAATGACTAGTGGCGACTCCAAAATTGAGAACTTAGACTAAATAGGAAATTATCATCCGCTGTCACGTGAAGTATGGTCTGAAAGAGACCCTTGCATGAAAATACCTCCTCAGCACGTAAATCTCGAAACCCAAAAAAGGCGCGGCGCGACAGTTTACACCCAAAAATGACCAATTTTTTGTTATTATCGATAAGATCGAGAAAATGAGCAGAAATTTTAGTCCTACGCTAGTTCGGGAAAATCGTCATAACTTAGTCGATACAGATCAGATTGACCTGATTCTAAATCCAAAAGAACGAAGACTCATCGATCTACAACTTTTATGTTTTGAGTTTTCTAAAAAAAACACTGTAGAGTCGTCTATTTTGGAAGGAAGTGGATGATCGTGACTGGTCAAAATACAGAAATTTCAGTTTTGCGTTAGTTCAAGAAAATGGTCATAACTTTATCGATATATATCGGATCGACATGATTTTAAAGCCAAAAGAATGAAGACTCCTGGATCTAGAACTTTTATGCTTTTAGTTTTCTCATAAAAGCATTTTATAATCATCTATTTTGGAAGGAAGTGGACAGTCATGATTGGTCAGAATGCGGAAATTTCACTTCTACGCTAGTTCGGGAAAATGGTCATAACTTTATGGATACATATCAGATTGACTTGATTCTAAAGCCAAAAGAACAAAAACTCATCGATTTAAAACTTTTATGTTTTGAGTTTTCTCAGAAAATCACTTTAGTGTCATTGATTTTGGAAATAAGTGTACAATCGTGACTGGTCAAGATGCGAAAAAAGGATAGGAACTTCAGCGAAGAATCGCCAACTTGAAGGAGTCGACAATCTTGGATACAAGTTTCGAAAAAGTAACCATCAATGTAATGGAGTCAAAGCAACCGCCAACATAGTGGAGTCGAATAAACCGTCAAGGTAGCGGTCTCAATGCAACCGTTGGAAAACTGCAAAGGAGCACGCATGTATATTTTGAGAGAACAGTTACTTGGAAGCGTGATCATGAGACACTTATCACTTGTAGATAAGATCGTGAGACAGTAGTTATCTTGAAAGCAGGAAGCATTATATGGACATGAAGACAAGATTTTCAGATTGGCAGAACATTGGCACAATCATTGGAAACCGCTAAGAAGCAGTTACCACACGACCATTATAAATATCACCGGCCATCTACTTGAGAGCCCCCGACAAATCAAACAATATGTTATCTTTCAATTATCTTTACTTTCCTGTGCCGCTATCTTTCCTTAGCTGTAGCTTTTCGATTCGCGTTGTCGATTAAATTTCGACGTATATCTCTATCTCGGATGTTGCGTCATCGATTAAATTCCGACATTACATCTATGTGTACGTGTGTTGTTGTATTTTCAAGCTTTGTCGTCGATTAAATTCCAGCATGGCTTGTACGTACGGTTTGATTCGAAGTAAAAGTTTGTGGTTATTTCTTGTCTACTTGGATATTTTCTATCCGGAGTCACCATAGAACCCAGTCCTCTTTCAGAAAAAAAAGCCGAAGAACGACTTTCGATAAATTATATTTCGTTGCGAGAGCAATTCCGATGAAACAGAAAGTTTGGCATTTATGAGGTCAGGCCCTTATTGAAAATTGCTATCACTACTTCAAACCATTATTTAAAAGGGTTATCACCACTTCAGGCTTTTATATAAAATGATGTCCATTTTGAACCCTCTTTTGAGAAGGCCCTCATTTGAAAATTTCCATGTTGAAAAGTAGAGGTAACAATACAAGTGTTCATACAAATTGAACACCCAAGCCGAGCCAAACCAAACCAAACCAAATCGATAACAGTTTATTGGTTTGGAATATTTTGCTATTGGTCTATCGTTTTGATTTCAATTCTCAAGATTTAAAATCCGATCAAACGATCCGACTCGATAACTTCAATGAGTAAATTTATTCTTCTTTTGACTAATAAATCTTAAGTTTTGTCTAACCAAGTAAGCCATTTCCCATGTGAGATTGCTCCGTTTTATCCGATGAAAGATTTCCGTATTTCTCATAAATTATAGCCATGACAGAGTTTGTCTATACTGTTTGAATCTTATGTCTGGCTAAATTACATATTTTTACGTATGGACAATGAATTTGATTCAATTGTGATTATAATCCTCTATTTTCAATGGTTGTGTATAAGGGGAAATTGTCCAATCAGTCCTAAACGTATTGTACGAATTTCAACTCAGTCCTAAACTTTCCTGCTTTTCCAATTTAATCCTAAACCTTTGCGCCAATTTCAATAGTCCCTCCAACTAATTTTTGTCAGAAATTGTTAACGTGGCGATGTGCCATGTAGCATGATCGAAAGGAAAATGTTTATAACTAAATTGGCAAAATTGAAAACTTTATAATTAAATTGGCATCCATATAATACGTTTAAGACTGATTGAGTAATTTTCCCTTGTATAAGAACATGGGCTTCAATTTCATGCATTTTCATCGTACATTGAAGAATCGTGGTCTTAAGTTCGTCTTGTACCTTGACATCATAGTATTTGTTTAACAGCGCACCAAACAGATACTAATCGAAATTTGATTTTGTTTGAGTTATGATAATTTATTTGGTACTGATATAGGTTGAGAGTTTTTGAAACTGATATATTGGGCTTGGGTTGGATTCCCTCCAAATCGAACCAAATTAAATCATGGAATTTTTTGGCCCCAAAAAGAAAACAACAATTTATAGTAATTTTTTTCCTTACCAAAAAAAAAACAATTTATAGTAATTTAAGGATGTTTTTATTTCAGCAAAACTTCATAATAAAGGAAAATACTTTTCAAAAAATAATTTTCCAAGAAAATATTTTCCCTTTTCAAATTAGAGAATTTATTTTCCTAATTTTAAGCATGCATTGTTCTTTGACCATAAATGATTTTCATTGACTGATTATTTTTAGCAAACTAAACCCGTGAAAGTCCAAAAACATTATTCGCAAAAAATTCTTTTACTCAAAACAAACACACCATAAGGCTTCATTCGTTTCACAAAATATGTGATGTTTCAAAGAAAATATTTTTCAAAAAGCCATTTTCTAGGAAAATGAAACAATTTTTCGATGTTCAGCTAAAATTTAAAAAAGACCCAAAAAATATTTTCCGTCGTTTGATATGGAAAATCTGAATTGATTTTCCTCCATACACTACTTTTAATAATTATTTTATTTTTTAAACTAGATTTTTTAAATATGTATTAATTTTTTATTTTTTTCTTTTCCTTTCTTCTTCGGCCGGCAAGTAGTCATAGGCGACCTTGAGCCTAGCCACAAACCGGCGAGACTTGAGCGTTGCTAGAGGGCAATGAGGTTTGGAAATTATTTTGAAAAGAGGAAATCATTTTCCCCACTTTTGAATGTGTTTTTTCCATTGAGTGAATATGTTTTCCTTGACTACCTAATTTTTTTCGTGAACCGAACTTCGAAAAATTCAAAATATCCAAAAACTATTTTTCTGAAAATTATTTTTCGCGAAACAAATGAAATTGGTCATAGCATAATAGTTCAACTTCAACTTCCCCTCAAACGCCGAAGGGCATATATGTAAATTCGACCTGGTGGCTTTATGTTTCCGCACAGATCGTCGGACTGGTCGGCATTTTCCCCCAAGAGAATCTCTCATAAATCGCGTCGGGTTAACGCGAGACCAGAATCGGAGCTGTGAACGCCGACCGTCGCCGGAACCCGCTCGAGTCGATTTCGGCTTGAGCTCCGTCGCCTGAACCGCAATGGTACGTCGCCTTCTGCGATCTCTACGTTCGTTCGTGAATGATTCGCTCTCTGTCGTCTTCGCATCGTCTCTGATTAACCCCGAAACGGGGTTAAAAGTGTGTTTTGAGAAACAGTTTGAGTTGATGGCATCTTTGTCTTCTGCGAAACGTGTCGATGCTATGGTTTCTACTGATTTTTCTGTGGAATCCGTGGTTGTGGATCTGGACTTTGGTGTCGTGGGCTTCGCTTCGTTACCGGAATGGGTGTTGAATTATGAAGTTTCTAGTCTATGTATCTTGCTGTGATGTCCGTCTGGGATTTGTGTGAACTGTGCTGATGTTGTCTGGTAATGGTGTTCTGATTGTCGCGTTAGAGTCTGGGGTTCCTTCCTTCATTAGGGCCTGAATTTTGGTTGGCTGATAGCTTGCAATGGTGCAGTAATGACTAGGCATGGGTTGATTTCACCTGTACTGCTTTTTTCTGCTGATGTTATGGGAAGCTGAGATTGTTGCTCCAGTATCTGAAACTATATCATTGGGATATTAGATGGTGGCATTTTGAGTATGCTTCTGTCGAAGATGCTCTTTTTTCACTCGTGTGAAGTTGCCGAGAAAGAGAATAAGTCCTGGTAATAGTCTGACTATTGGGTTTCTTCTGATGGATGTCCCGCTAATACGAGCTGAAAATGACTATCCTCATATTATGCTTTCAAAATTGTGCTATTACAGAGCTAATAGCAGCGACTGCTAATTAGTTTATATTTCCATCATCTACAGAGGATGCATTATGTTGCTGAATGGTGTTGTTCTTAATAATTCTTGTTCCTAATGTTTAGCTTACCTCTCCAACACCTCTTGATAATAACTCAGCAGTCAATTTTTCTTTTCTTAAGAAATAAAAACTTGCTAGTGGCTTGTGGAGAACTCAGAGAATGTGATTTCCCTTGGAAATGTCGGAAACCCTAAAATTATCAGCTGAACTTTTTAACTCCCGTACTGATGAGAGTTTAGATTCAGTTGCAGTGTTTTGCTTTTGCAGTCAGCTTCATGCAATGCCACTAATTTTTTTTTTCCGGGATAAACCTTTCTATCTAACAATTAGCTGGCATTATATTTCAGGCTGATCCTGAACTAGAAGCAATTAGACAGAGAAGAATGCAGGAGCTTATGGCTCAACGTGGGATGGTAATGACCATGATTAGAACTGTGTCTCAATTCCATTTTAGTTGTTGATTATTTTTTTTCATTTGTTATTAATGCCCATGGACATAGCATGGAAATCAGCATAACTCCGAACAGCAGAAAGCCCAGGATGAAGCAAAGAGGTTACTGTAGTGAATTATTGGTTTATTATTTCTTCAGATTCAGGATTCTAAGTATTAGTTGGACTAAGAATTTCAATAAATGTTTTAGGGAGGCAGATGAAAGAAGGCAAATGATGCTTAGTCAAATTTTGTCATCTGAAGCACGAGAAAGACGTAAGTTAAAAAGCATTTTCATTGAACACTACGCTTGCAATGGGAGGGTTCCAGTGTCTTTGTTGATTAGTTTCTTCTCCTCTGGACTATTATTTGGTAGAGGCTCGAGTTTTACTTTGTATTGGAAGCTGTGGGTGGGCTTATCCAGCCCACCTGGTCCACATGTTTTCTTAAACCGGTCATCCATATACATGTTATGCTACTGTTGAAATTAGGATCTCTTGGTTTCTAATTTTTCTCCTTTTTCTTCTAGATTTTTTTTTTGCGCGGATACTTAGGGTTCATAGACAACAATTCCTCCTCCTTGTCATCATCATCATCTCTTTCTCTCTCTCTCTCTCTCTCCATGCGTGCGTGCGTGTGTATGTGAGTTCAGGCTGTCATCAAGAAGATTTCTCTCATGTGAGACAGCTTGAAATGCAGAATCTATTTGCTATTTGATGAAAATGTTTTTAATTTTTTCAGTAACAAAGTGCAGTGATTGTTTATGGTAAAAATGCAATTTGAGATTCCTGATGTTTTAGATCTGTAAGTGGAATTGGAAAGCTTTGTTGAAGGAGAACCATGGAAAAAGCATACTTATTATGTGTAGCTAAGAACACAGAATTATGAGCGAAAGAGGGAAAAGGATATGGATAGAGATCATATCAGGGGAAGAGGAAGGGAATGGAGGAGATGAGAACTATGAGAGATAACTAAGCACTGAAGTTTACTCTTCAATTCTGCTGCGAGTTCTGCATCTGTAGCCATTTTTTATGTCTTTGCCAAATACAAAAGCTAACTGTCTTTTGAGTAACTAACACCTAACAAAACTAATATAAATTTACTTATACCTCCTTCACCCAACTACTTTTCATACATCAGACCCCTCCCTTTTGGAAACCCCATCCTCAAGGGTTAGCTTTCATCTGTTCTTCAATTTGCTGAAGGTTGGTAAAGAATCTGTTATTCCACACACAATCTACTTATCAAAGCAACTTTAAGATTTGACCACCTCAACTTGGGATCGCTCTTGATTTTGTCACAAGTTGCACTGCTTCAACTTGGGATCACCGTTTCGACCAAACAAAGAAAAACTCGGGATCACTGCTAATTTTCTTCATGAGTTTCCATGGCTCTTCATGCATTGTAGCCTTTCTTCCTGGCAAACAGCAATTCCTTCAACTCAAAATTTTCATATGGCAAGTCTTTGGGAACACCAAAATGGAGGAAAGGTAGTCATACCATGAGAATCGGTCTCTTTGTACACCTTTAAGCCTAAATCCACAATATTTGTACTAACTCTGAGATGATAGCTGTGAGCTAGAGAACGAAAATCCACTCTTTTGTGATAACTTTTATTTGGGGCAAGCTGGCTTTCTAACCTATGATGTACTGGAGGCATGGTTGGCTATTTGCATGGAAGAATATATTCACATCAATGTTATTTAGCGTATGAAAAATACACAAGATATCGAGTCAATGTATTTCATTTATATTTTAGGGTTGAAGAAAAGACCTCTGACAATGGTAATAAACAGTGATTTTCAGAATAAGCGATTATTTTTGCAATCTCATTATGTGAATACTTGAAATGCATATTGATAAAGATATGTACTTCATGAGAAATCATATCCAAAAAATTATCAAATTGTGGTATTTTGATGTGGTGTGGGTGGTAAAGCGACTTGTGTCAACCTCTTCTTGAAATTTAGTATTTAATATGGAAATTGGAATATATTATACAAAATAACAGCATTAGAAATTGATAAGAAGTTATGGTGTATGGTCGCTTATCACCGCCAAGAGCTTGTTTTCATGTAATTTAAAGATGTCGGATGATGGTTGGTTGTCTACTTCCTTCAAAACAAATATACTATACCTCATTGGTTTGTTAGGGATGTGATCTGAACATATTTAATCGTTCCTTTTAAAATCCTTGAAAATCTTCTAAATCTAAGATGTATTCCTTAAAAGTAGTTGCTCCTGGTTGAAGATTTAAATCAAGAAAGTGTGAGAGCCGAGCAGATATGGGAGAGTCTCTCTTACCCGGAAGAAAAATACTTGGTCAGCTGGGAGGATAATTTTTGAAGAATGTTAGGACATGGCTATCTAATCTCTAAATTCTAATGCATTTAGTAGTTGCGGATCTACTTGCTAATGTAGTTAGACCTCTGAACTTGCTCTAAAGTACTCTAATATTCACTTGTCTGATTTTGGACCCTAAGTTGCATGATGATATGTACAACTTCATCACTGGTGTTTTGCGGATCTGGTGGCTGGATCTCACCCCGCTTAAATATGTCACTTTGTTACATCACGGATAATATTTCTTTTAAGTCTCAAGCTGCCATTGAAGTTTTCTCTTTTTGAAAGTTATTTTGATCTCTAAAGTAACCGTCCAGATATTAAGGGATATACGAAATTATTTTCTTGGGGTCAATTGTGGAGGATTTTGGATGAGATGTGAGAACGTTACTGAGTAAGTGGGATTATAGCTGCTGTGAATTAATTAAAGAATAGACCGCTTGCCTGCTAGCTGCTATGAGCAAAGGGGAGATGCATGACCAAGATTTCTCATTCACACTTCCTTTTTAACTGCTGTCATTTGGATAGTTGCTAGAATTGCATTGGTGAAGCCTGAGAAGGCCAGAGGTGTTGAAGATGTCGTACTGCGTGCTGCTCAAATGGGTCAGATAGTTGAGAAGGTATGGCTGAGGCTTCTTGGTCAGATGACTGTTTTTACCATTATATTGTTAAATTCTGTGTGAATTACAGAAAGCTTATCTGATAGGTTTCTGAAGAGAGACTCATATCACTGCTGGAACAGATTAACACCCAGACAACTAAGCAGACAAAAGTCACTGTAAGTTCCTCTCTTGTTTTTTTGTGTCGTGTTCGTGTGTCAAAATATATAAAATTTGTTTCAAGGTGCAAGTGACGAGAATAGTTAAAGTTTGATGTTGCTTTGGTTAATGATTTTGTCCCAGATCCAGAGGCGTCGTAATGTCCTTGAGGACGATGATTAGCTGAAATCTGAAGAAATCAAGTTCTTGCCCGTACTGTGTGATTAATTTGATTTCGAGACTTTTGCCTTACCTGTAATGATCTAGCCGGTTGAATTTTAAATACATTCCCTCCTGCAGTTCGAATTGACTTAAATACGATGAGTACTATAGATGAGTGTTAATATTCTCCTATTATTCCCTCCTGCGAATGTTTAACGAAGCACAATATAGGAATCTATAATGGTCTTCGAAGTTATGAAAGCTGTGTTACCATAATTATGCAATTGCCTGCTGTGGATTTGCTGGAACATCTTAGGTGGTTGTGTTGAGCACTTAGCAATAAATCAGATAGTAAGGCTAGGTGATTGCTTTTGCATGTTAATTGTTGAAGTGGTTGTTAAGTGGTGGCAAAATGGGTCATGTACTCGACTTTTTTTAACTCACATTAATTGGATGGGGTTATCTTGGTTTGAATATTGTCGACGAAACCCTAATCTACATAGGTGAACTGTGGAGGGGGCAATGGTAGCAACAACCACCCGCTGCGAAGGTTGTCGTTGCTTGCGTACTGTGATGGCGCCACCAATAGCCCACAGCCATCCTCATGACCTCTCTCTCTCTCTCTCTGGGGTACAGATTCATTGTGAGGCCGCCAACCTTGAGAATGATGGATATGAGCGAGATATGAGGTCGCAACCCTGTCAAAGTCGAGCTTGGGGACCTCACGGGTAGGTCCTTCTTGAGCGGGCATGGCACAAGGAGAGAGAATCGAGACAGAAATGAGACAAGAAGAAGGATGGTTTGTGCATAGCTGGACGACTTGCTTGATGATGGCTAAGGCTCGTTGGCCTGGCGATGGTGGCGGCTCGCAAGTCTTGCTTAGTGAATGAAGAAAGGCCTTGAGATTTTGATATTGTTTTGCGGGCTACTATGTGTGGGCGCTTTAGAAATGAGAATTGATTTTCATGATTTGAGTCATAAGAAATTAGTATTGGGCTCAAAATAGGTCAAACAGATCGGTAACTCAGTATAGGTTTTTGATGGTTGTGTTGAATAAAGGTCTACTCAAATTAAGTTGGTCTATTCCGACCAAAAAAAAATTAAGTTGGTTTTTAAGAACTTTAGGGGGAAAATTATCCAAAAGTCCTAAACCTATCGTATTTTTGCAGTTCTAAATCTTTTTATTTTACAAATTTAGTTCTAAATATTTTCACGTTTTATTAATTAAGTTAATCTGGTCAATTTTAGTTGGAAATCATTAACGTGAAAGTTGGCTGTCTTACTAATGTGAATAATTTTTAATAATATTTTAATATTTTTAAAATTATTTTTAATATGAAAATATTATTAAAAATTCTCCATCTTCGCCTTGAGGGGGACAGGGGCTGTCCCAGTTGACCCTTGGCATTTTTAACAATTATATTTAGCATTTGGTCATTTATGTTTTTGAAAAATAATATATTGCTTCTTGTCATAATTTCCTAAATTACTAACAAATATCTTTGCTTAGGAACTTATTGCAAGATTACGTCACGGAGTATTGTAATATGCAGAAATAACTTAGGATTAATCCACTATGATGTCTTAGAAAGCTCGGGGAGGGGCTTGTCATGGATGGCTTTCCTTGCCCCTAAATCCTTTCTAACAAGGATAGTGTCAGCCCGTACCCTCCAAGCATGCGGCAATCCCCTATTACTATTACCTACTCCTCCTCTTACTATATCCTGACTTCTTCACGATTTCGGCGTTGTGCAACCCTAACCTTTCCACATAAATAAGATATCATGAGAGCAAACCCTTTAAACACACTCTACCAGATTAATTGTGCACCATTTTCATCATGACATTGATTGTGCAATTTATCTTGTTGTGCATTCTTTTCGTGCATGACACTTCTTTTTGAATGCCTCAAAGAATTTTCATTAAGAAAGTAAAATGTAAATGCATAATTTGGTCATTTATGTATATGAAAATAAATATGTATCTTCTTGTTCAAATACTTTTCCTTGGGAACTTATTGCAAGATTATTTCACAAAGCATTGTAATATGCAGAAATAGTTTAGAATTGGTCAACTGAGATATCCTAGAGAGTCTTCACTGGGTGAGTTTAGAAAGGGGCCCGTTATGAATGGCTTGTCCAACCTCTGATCCTTTCTAATGGGCTAAGTGTAGGCGTACCTTCCCAACATGCGGCAAACCCTTATTGGGCCTTGTCCTCATGACGCGTACCAACTAAATCATTGGATTGTGTCCCATAACATGCGATAACCTATCCACCGTCGATTTCCCTACGTGAATTGTCACATGGCACCATCCTGTGTGCTAGCTACCCTAACCCTCTCACTAGAAGGCCACCAGTTCATTTGGACGCTTCTGATCATTGGCACTTTTACTTCATCTATACTCAGGCACTTCTAAACATTGGCATTTTGGGCACTGGGATTCCATCCATTGAACCATAAAGAACTCCCCACCCAATTCACCACTCTCTCAAGTCTCAACTTGTAGAGGCTCGACACTCTCGCCTACCACCTGAAATTCGAGCTAATCAAAATTTCCCGCTTCTCCACTTTCTGCATCCCGACTTCATCATGTTTTCGGTGTTATCGTTTCGCAACCCAAACCTTTCCACGTAACTAAGGTATCATGAGAGCAAACCTTGTAAACATACTCGACCAGACAAAAAAATTGTTGGTTCTCAGTTTGGCTTCTTTGTTTTAGTTAAAGAGCACTACTGGCATTCATCTGCAAGGCAAGAGATAGAGAATCTTTCAAGGTTAAAAAATGAATACAGGCTGTGTCCCAATGGAAATGGTTCAGCTTCAGCCAGTGATTTAGTTTTTTTTTTTTAATTATTGATTGATTTACGGGTGATGAGACAGCTAGCAAATTGGCATCACAGCCTTTTTTTTAATTATTTTTTTTACTTTTTTTTTTGGATTCAATTTAATATTGTCATGTCTTGCTTGCTGGTTGCCCACGAACTGCCATGAGATTTGGGCCAAACCGGGGATTTTGGTCTGAGCTCAATTTGCTCTGTTGTCTTGGAAATCAGAAGAAAGTGACAAGACAATATTTCTTTAAATTGAATGGAAATTTATGTTCATTGTGACCTTATGTTTTTCATAAATCTATAAACGGGACTCAACGTTTTTCCTGTTGGTCAATTAAGAATTTAAAGTTTTATTTTGATCAATAGAAAGGAAAGACATTTTTTTATTTACTAAATTTTAAAATATTATTGAAAATTTTATGGAAAAGTTATATACGGTGGCAAAAAGTGGAAGTTTTTGAGCGCTTTAAATGAAAAAAAATCAAAATGCACGAACCGCTCAAGACCGAACAAAATGCAAAAAATTAGATTCCGAAATACATAAAACTGTAGATTCATGGCTTGCTCCCTCTCTATGCTGTATTTTAAGGACTTCAACTACTACTTGCATTATAAATAAATAATTTTTTTTCGAAATCATAAATAATTAATTGTTGATTAAGAAAGATTTTGACTGATAATCACTCGTAAAGAAACGAAATATCCTATCAATAGGTGAAGCTTCCATACACGGTTTAGAAGAATCCAGGCAACAACCATTTACTTAGGCAAAGAAGCCGTCGACCTTTGTTTATTAATTTTTGATTTGAAATATGGATCCTACCATTCATGGGGTCATGAAATGATCAATGATTGCCTTCCTTCTAAATTGAATGAAATGTTTTGTGTTGCCAATCGAAAATGCCAAAAATTAGGTAATGGTGAGATTAGAAAATTTGAAAAACAGGGGGGAAACTAAAACTACTTCGTGGTAACACCATGACTATTCGGAATTCGAATGCAATGTACCATGACTATTCGGAATTCGAATGCAATGTTATTGGGTACATTGAGGATTTGCTTGTTGAGTTCTTCACAAGTTAAGGTCGGCGAGCCGGAGATCAAGATCTTTTAAAAGAAAAATTTGCGACAATCTTCAAGTTTAAATCGTAAGCCTGACTGAGAAGGAAAACAAAATTGGTTGGAGTAAATGTGAAAGAAAAAATGAGACTAGAAATAACTCATCATTTTTTTTTTCCTTTCGAGTTCCCCAACAACCAGCAGAAGTAAATGTCACGACATGGAATTGAGTGCACCAAACAACATTCAACAATTTGGCCAAAAAATAGTGAAAGCCAAAGAAAAATAGAGAAGAATTGTAATAAAGGCTGGGTCGCTTCCAAAATATAATACTTAACTTTCCTTTTATTCGAAATAATTGTATATTTCAACGAAAAAAGAAGAAATAATTCGATATTTATGACATTGATTATATATAACACAAAAATTAATGCATTGATCTTTACCCAAAAAAAAAAATTAATGCATTGAAAACCATGATTTTTTTTGGGTAAAGATCAATGCATTAAACGGGGTAAGTGCTTAGAAGAATCTTGCATTCAAATGAATTACTTTCACTCGGAGTAACCTCGGGAGTACGCCCGCTACCCTCTTGGTAAAGTTCTATCAGATACACGAGAAGGAACAATTCACGTCTGCTTGCTGAGATCAATCAAGTCGAAAGATCCCGATATCTTCCATGAGAAGGGGAAAAAGAAAAGTAATGATGGAACTTCAACAGCAGAAAAACAGCTAACCACGTCCAACCGCGTAGCTCACCAAGTCCCGCCGCCCACCATTCACGTCCCCACATCAAAACTACTCTCCCTGTCGCCCCACAACACCGCGTGCCCTACAAAGTTTCCATCCGTATATAAACGCTTCCGAACATAAAGAGCTCTGCGCACGCACACTCTTTTCATCTTCTCTCATTCATCTCTTGCAACTGCAGTCTGCAGTACTTCCTCTCAAAGCAACACTGCCTCAGCTAGAGAGTCTAAGAAGAATGCCGGGGAAGACGTCCGGCGCTTCTCGCAGGGCGTGGAGCCTCTTGCGCGCGGCGCTGCTCTGGGCGAGGAAAGGCGGGGCGTTCAAGTTGCAGCTCCGCCTCGTGCCCAAGTTCCTCAGGACCATCGGCCGGGTGACGCCGCGCGGACAAATCTGGTACGGAGAGCGCGAGCTCTCGTTTGAGAAGACCCCGGTCGTCCACGTGAAGATGCACCGCCCCGGGTCGATGCGGTTTCACTTGCCGCACATCCCGTGCATAAACCCCCACGTTGATTTCAATCCGGAGTTTGACGACGATGGCGACGACCAGCTATGTTACGGGTACGACGCCATGAGGAAGAGCTTCCTCGAAAATGGAGGCGAAGAGGAAACTCGTTTTGAGGAGGAGGAGGAGGATGGAAGAATGGGAATTGAGGAAGAGCAAGGGATTGACACAAGAGCAGAGGAGTTCATAGCTAAATTCTACGAACAAATGAAGCTGCAGAGGCAAATTTCATACCTTCAGTACCGTGAGATGCTAAACCGAAGCGCGAGCTAATCCCCGTTCAGTATTTAATAATTTTCGCACCACATTCCACTTTGTCAATGCATTTTTGCAAAAGAGTCGCGACACTTTGTAAATAGTGCACAATTCTCGAGAGTTACATTCATTCTTTTCCACAGCTTTTTTCCACAAAATTGTAGAGTCTTCCGTGACTTTTAGAGTGCACATAATACTCGTTGTGTTTCTTTAATTTTCTATTTTTTAGTTTTCAAAAACGGGTGTGGAACCATTTGGTAGAAATAGGTTTGGAACAGAAATGAGAAGTAAAATTTTTTTACTTTTCTATTAATGGAAAAAAAGAGAAATAAAAACTCTTTTCATTGCATGTCCTTGCCTCTTGCTACCTGCTGCCTCCCGCAACTGCCTATTGCCTCTCACCGCTGGCTGTCACCACTCCTTGCTGACTGTCACTTCTCGCCGCTACTCGTCGATGAATAGAAAAGATCGTAAGAGGAAGAAATTTTATATCATTATCAAATAAATTTTTGTCCTAAAAAGAGAAACCGCCTCTCACCGCTGGCTGTCGCCACTCTTTGCCGACTGCCGCCTCTCGCCGCTACCCGTCGATGAATGGAATAGATCGTAAGAGGAAGAAATTTTGTGTCATTATCAAATAAATTTTTGTTCTAGAAAGAGAAATTTTGTGTCCTTATCAAACGAGTACGTATGTTCAAAAACTTGCCTAGAGAATAAAAATAGAAAAATATATTTTTGGAACAGAATGGTTATAATTTGTATCCTTAGTTGCTTGATTGGTACGTGACTAATTTCTTTGTTAAGAGGAAAACAAGTAGAACACCTCAAATTCATAGCAGGAAATAGTGTTAACAAAATCCTAAACCAATTGCACTGGTGTCAATTTAGTTTTAAACATTTTATTTGTATCAATTGAATTCTAAATCTTTTGACCTAGTGCCACTTCAATTCTTTTGATTAATTTTGGCTAGATATTGCTAATATTGACGTTGATTGGCCTACAAGGGATCGCTAATGCTGATATGGATAATTTTTAATAATATTTTAATGTTTATCGATTTTTTAATTATCTTTTTCTTTTTTCCTTTCTTCTTCCTTTTGCTGATCACTGACCACTGGCCATGGCTAGGCGAGTTGGCCTCGCTTGGATGGAGGTTCCATCACCCGCCACAAACGAGGGCTAGCTAGGCGAGGGCGAGCCCCGACAAAGGCTCCCCTCGCTAGATCTAGCAAATTAGTATGACAGCCCTTTTCTTAATTTTTTTATTCAATTTAATATAATGATGTATTGCCGGTTGCCCTTGAACTGCCATGAAATTTGGGCCAAACGGGCGATTTTGGTCGAGTTCAACTTGCTTTGTTGTCTTGGAAATCAGAAGAAAGTGACTAATCAATACTTCTTTAAATTGAATGGAAATTTGTGTTCATTTTGACCTTATTTTTTTCATAAATCTTTAAATGGGACTCAACATTTTGTCTGTTGGTCAATTAAAAATTTAATGTTTTATTTTGATCAATAGAAAGTAAAAGCATTTTTTTATCTTCTGATTTTTAAAATATCATTGAAAAATTTTATGGAAAAGTTATATAAGGGGGTAGAAAGTGAAGGTTTATAAGTGTTTTAAATTGAAAAAAAATGTTGGAGTTCATAAAACTATAGATTCATGGCTTACTTCATGTTTTCTCCAATGACTCGGGTTGTCAAATTCCTCACTCACTATGCTGCATTTTTGAAGGACTTTAACTCGTACTTGTATTGTATTATAAATAATTAATTGTTGACTAGAAAGATTTTGACTGATAATCACTCCGAAAGAAAGGAAACAACCTCTCAATAAGTGAAGTTTCCATACACGGTTTAGAAGAATCCCGGCAACACGACAACCCATCATTCTTCCGTTACTCTCTCTACAATCAACAATCGTTTACTTAGGCAAAGCCCACGACCTTTGTTTATTTATTTGTCATTTAAAATGTGGAGCCTACCGTTCATGGGGTCATGAACGATCAATGATTGCCTTCCTTCTAAATTGAATGTAATGTTGTGGGTTGCCAATCGAAAATGCCAAAAATTAAATTATGGTAAGATAAGAAAATTCAAAAAGGGGGGAAACTAAAATTACTTCATGGTAATGATGTATATATTCGTAATTCATATGCAAAATTATTTGGTACATCGAGAATTTACTTGTTAAAAATCGAGGAATCAGAGATTAAGATCTTTCAAAAAGAAAATTTTGCCATATTCTTCAAATTTTATTAAGCTCAACTGAGAAGGAAAACAAAATTGTTTGAAGTGAATGTGCAAGATGAAGCAATACTAGAAATAAATCTTCATTTTTTTTATATTCCTGGTTCCTCAACAAACAGCAAAAGTAAATGTCAGGACATGGGATTGAGTGCACCTAAACATACATCAATTTGGCCAAAAAATTGTGAAAACCCAAAAAAAAAAACAATTAAGAATTGTTTTGACAAAATAAAGGTTGGATAGCTTCCAAAATAGGGAAAATTCCAAATAAGAACCTGAAGTGTTCTAATTTTCTCAAATAAGAACATAAAGTGAACCATGTGTTAAATGATGGCATGAAGTGACTATAACAATTTCAAATAAGGCTTAAACTAGCCGACTCACCAGCAGACCAAATTTTCCGACCAATCAAGGGCATTTTTCTCCAAAAATAATTTTAACATAAATTTTAGTTAAATTAGATTAAAAATTAACAAAATAAATGTTTTTTTAAAAAGGAAACAAACAGACGGGAGGGCTAGCTACCAACCCTCCCACCTGTGGCTGCCAATGCCTTAGTAAGGGCTGACGACCCTCGCCAAAACTGGGAGAGGGCAGCAACCCTTTCCCAGATCAGGGTGAGGGTCACCAGGCCTCCGCTCGGTCTAGGAAAGGGGCGCCAGACTTGGGCGAGGGCTGGCAATCCTCGCCCAGATTTGGGAGTGGGTCACCACCCTCTCCTAATTCTGGTGAGAGCTTGCTGGTCCTCCCCTTTGGTTGGCGACCCCTCCGGCCATCGTTGCCGCCCCACTAGCAATGGGGCAATGATCATAGGCCCACTCTTTTTTTTTCTTTTATTAATGTTAGCTTTTTTTGGTTTTTGAATTTATTTTTTATGAAAAGAAAAAAATAGAATAGGAAAAAAATCAAAAAAATTAAAAGACAAAAATTCCCTTGACCCTGTGAAGTCAGATCTTTTTTGAGACTAACATAGCTACTTCAAACTTTTATTTGAAACAAGGTTCACTTAGGCCCTTATTTGAGAAAATAAAGGCATTTCATGCTCTTATTTGAAAGAAGGTCCTCACTTGGGTGAGGAGCGAGTCTCAGCGAGGGTTGACTATAGCAGATTTGGCAAATTGGCACTATAGCCCTTTTTATTTTTATTTAATTTAATATAACAATGTCTTGCTGGTTGCCCACGAAATGCCATGAAATTTGGGCCAAACTGGCAATTTTGGTTGAGTTCAATTTGTTTTGTTGTCTTGGAAATAAGAAGAAAGTGACAAATCAATATTTCTTTAATTTTAATGGAAATTTGTGTTCATTGTGACCTTAATTTTTTTCATAAATCTGTAAACGGGACTCAACATAAAATTGATGGAAAAGTTAAATAGGGTGGCAGAAAGTGAGAGTTTTTGAGTTTTTTAAATGGAAAAAAAGGGGTCAAAGTTCATGAATCACACAAAAACCAATCAAAATGTAAAAAATTCAATTTGAAATACATCAAACTAGAGATTCTTGGCCTACTTTAATGTTTTCCAATGACTTGGATTGTCAATTTTCTCACTCTCTCTCCTACAATTAGAAGGACTTTAACTACTACTTGTATTGTATTATCAATAATTAAATATTGACTTGAGGTAGCAAAGAAACTGTACAGCCAGACAGAAGCCGGCTGGGAAGAGGAATGCTTTATTAAAGAAGCGCACCTTCGTATGGCCCATTTCACAAGCCTAACTGTGGCCCATTGCAATCGATCCGCGAATCAAGCTGTTGATTGGGTCGCCAAGGCGCAATGGACAAATTCTCTATTTCCTTCTTCGTTAGCCCGTCCCCCTCAACTTTTATGGGAACTGTTATGTTTTGATGCCCCTTCGCCGGGTTATAGTTTCATGAACACTTAATTTCCAATCAACTCGTATCTTTTTAGACAAAAAAAAAAATAAGTGAAATTTCCTCAAACGGTTTGCAAGAATCCAGGCAACAGTACATCCCAATAACCCATTACTCTCCGTCTACCCATCAGCACCCGTTTACTCGGGCAAAAGCCCTCGACCTTAGTTTAGGATTTTGTGAATTAAAATATGGAGCCAACCATTCATGGGGTCATCGTATGCTCAATGATTGCCTTCCTTCTAAATGAACGTAACGTTGAGTGTTGCCAATCGAAAATGCGAAAAAGTTAAATTATGGTAAAATTATAATATTTGAAAAAGGGGAAAACCAAAACTTCATGGTAATAGTATGAATATTTGCAATTCAAATGCAAATTAATTTAGTACATCGAGGATTTTCTTGTTGAATTCTTCTCACATTCATATCAGGGAGCCAGAGATTAAGATCTTTTAAAAGAAAATTTTGCCATAATCTTCAACTTTCATTCGTAAGCTCGACTGAGAAGGAAAACAATATTGGTTGGCGTGAATGTGAATGATAAACCAAGACTATAAATAAATCTTCATTTTCTTTTTCTTTCGAGTTCCCCAACTATACCAATAGAAATAAATAGGGAAAAGTGTCAGAAAAGACCTAAAGCTATTACATTTATGACAATTTAGTCCTAAATATCTTAATTATTCCAATTTAATCATAAATATTTTGACCAAGTGTCAATTCAGTCATTTCGACTAATTTTGGTTAGATATTGTTAATGTGGATGCTGGCTGGCCTACGTGAAATTTTTAATAATATCTTAATATTCTTTTGATTTTTTAAATTATGTTTTTCTTTTTTCCTTTCTTCTTCCTTTTGCTAGTCTCACCAAATCTGGTGAGGGGAGTCCTTGCGGGGCTCACCCTCGCCTAGCGGAGCCTCACCGCGAGCAATGATGAACCTCGCCCAAGCAAGACTAGCTCGCCCGGCCATGGTCGGTGGCCGGCAAAAGGAAGAAGAAAGGAAAAAAGAAAAGAATAAAAAAAGAAAATAGAAATATTATTAAATATTGTCCATATGAGCACTAATGGTGTCACGTAGGTTGGCTGACATCAACGCTAGCAATATCCTACCAAAATTAGTCGAAATGATTGAATTGACCCTAAGTCAAAAGGTTTAAGATTGAATTGGAATAATTAAGAGGTTTAGGAATAAACTATCACAAACGCAAGAGGTTTAAGGCTTTTCTGACACTTTTTCCATATTTACTTTGCCTTCGCCTAGGCAACACCCGACAAAGCTGTCCTAGCTTGGGCGAGGACCAGCCTCACCAAATTTGGCAAGGCTCGCCCAAGCAAGGCCTAGTAAGGTCCAGCCTCACCCAAGCCAGATCTAGCAAGGCCAAATCTCGTCGAGGCTCGCCCTTGCCCAGTTGGGCCTCGCCTGTGGTAAGCCATAGCAACTCTCACCCAGGCAAGGCTAGCCCACTCGACCATCATAAAAATATTAAAATATTATTAAAAATTATCTACGTTAGCATCGATGGTGCCATGTAGTCTAGCCAACATCTACATTAACAATATCCGGTCAAAATTAGCTGAAATGACGTAATTGATACTAGGTCGAAAGGTTTATGACTAAATTGATACAATTAAAATGTTTATGACTAAATTTGCACCAACGAAATGGGTTTAGGACTATTATGACACTTTTCCCTAAATATCATGGCATGGGATTGACTGCACCTAAACATTCATCAATTTGGCCAAAACATAGGGAGAACCAAAGAAAAAGAAAACAGAGGACTTTTCTAACAAAATAAAGGCTTAGTAGCTTCCAAAATATAATACTTGCGTTTTATATTTAAGGTCTATATTATTTGAAATAGTTCAATCTTTATGATATTGATTGCGTGTAATACAAAAAACAATCAATCTATTCAAAATGTAAAGTTTGCTCAATTAATTGCTTTACCGGTGCCCTTAGGGGGCACTCATTAACACAAAATTGATAATAAAAAAATTGCTCTTCAATTTTATAGAGCTGTGAATTAAGTGATTAATCGCTAGGCATAGATATGGCATATGATGCATTTGAATAAATGACTTTCACTCACAGTAACCTTGAGAGCATGCCGGCGACCCTGTTGGTGAAATTTACCCGACACACATGAACTGGCACATATCAAGATCAATCGAGCCGAAGAATTTCGATATCTTGCATGAGAAGAAAAGGAAAGAGTAAGGAAGGGACTTCTAACGGCAAAGTACAGCTAACAGCGTGTTGCTCACCAGATGCCACCGCCCACCATTCACGTTCCCACACCAAACCACTCTCTCTCCACAACACCGCGTGCCACACAAAATTCCCATCCATATATAAACACTTCTATAGCTCTGCTCATTCACTCAGACCATCCTGAACATAAACAGCTCTGCACACACTCTTTCCATCTTCTGTCATTTATCTTTTGCAGCTGCACTACTTTCTCTCAAAGCAACTCTACTCAGCTTGAAAGTCAGAAGAATGCCAAGGAAGTCGTCTAGTGCTTCTCGCAGCGCGTGGAACCTCTTGCGCGCAGCGCTGCTCTGGGTGAGGAAAGGCGGGGCGTTCAAGTTGCAGCTCCGCCTCGTGCCCAAGTTCCTCAAGACCCTCGGCCAGGCCACACCGCGCAGCCAAATCTGGTATGGAGAGCGCGAGCTCTCGTTCGAGAAGACCCCGGTTGTCCACGTGAAGATGCACTGCCCGGGGTCAATGCGGTTTCACTTGCCGCACATCCCGTGCATAAACCCCCACGTCGATTTTGATCCAAAGTTTGACGATGATGATGACCGGCTATGCTACTGGTACAACGCCGTGAGGAAGAGCTTCCTCGAAAATGGAGGCGAAGAGGAAACTTGTTTTGACGAGGAGGAGGATGGAAGAACGGAAATTGAGGAAGAGCAAGGGATTGACACAAGAGCAGAGGAGTTCATAGCTAAATTCTACGAACAAATGAAGCTGCAAAGGCAAATTTCATACCTTCAGTACAAAGAGATGCTAAGCCGAAGCGCGAGCTAATCCCCATTCAGCATTTTATAATTTTCGCACCACATTCATTTTTGTCAATGCATATTTGTAAAAGAGTCGCGGCACTTTGTAAATAGTGCAAACTTCTCGAGAGATTCATTCATTCTTTTCCGCAACATTTGTCCACGTGGTAACATTTCTATTCCCGAAAATAATTTCATTTTAAAAAAGGTTTTTTTATTCCTTGACGAGTTTCTGAGTAGAAGAACGCGTATAGTAATGTACAAAATTTCTATTCTCGGAATAGAAAAAAATAGGGGGAAGAACAACATTGGTGTCAAAAGTTGTGTACGGAGGCCACTTTGGTGCCAAAAGTTTCAATCGGATCACTTAAATGCTAAATGTTGTGAAAAACGATTACTTAAATGCCACTTCGCCGGAAATCCGACGTGTCATTTTTTTTATTAATTTCTCAAGCTGATGTGGCTTGGCGGAGGCTAATGTGGTTCGCCGGAGGCTGATGTGGCATTTCTTTTCTTTTTTTTTTTCTCCTTTCTTTTCTTTCTTTTTTCCTTTCTTTTCTTTTTTTTTTCTTTCTTCTTATTTCCGATGGCCGGCATCCGGTCACCAGCCATGGCCGGCCTGGCTGGGCGTCGCCTTCCTTTGGGCGAGGCCGCCGTGGTCTCAGCGAGGGTCGGCCTCGCCCAAATCTGGCGAGGCGAGCCCTGCCCAGGCGAGGGCTCGCCTTGCTAGATCCGATGAGGCCGGCGCTCGTCGAGGCCATGGCTGCCTCGTCGGGACTCGCCTTCCTCTGGGCGAGGCAGTCGTGGCCTCAGCGAGCGCCGGCATCATCGGATTTGGCGAGGCGAGCCCTCGCCGGGGCTCGCCCTGCCCAGGCGACCTCGACCCTCGCCTGGGCAGGGCGAGCCCCGGCGAGGGCTCGCCTCGCCAGATCTAGCGAGGCCGGCCCTCGCCGAGGCCACGGTTGCCTCGCCAGGACTCGCCTTCCTTCGAGCGAGGCTCGACGAGGTGGCCGTGGCCTCGACGAGCGTCGGCCTCGTCGGATCTGGCGAGGCGAGCCCTCGTCGGGGCTCGCCTCGCCAGATCCGGCAAGGCCGGCCATTGCTGAGGCCACGGCCACCTCGCCGGGCCTCATCCGGAGGAAGGCGACGCTCGACGAGGCCAGCCATGGCCGGTGGCTGGCCTTCGGCCACCGGCCATGGTAGAAGAAGAAGAAGACAGAAATGAAAAAAGAAAAGAAAGAAAAAAATCGGAAAAAATATTTAAAAAATTGAATTATACACATGGAAATGCCATGTGTCATTAAAATTTAAATATAAAAGCCACGTGTTAAATTTGATCGGAATTTTTCGCCGTTGGCACTTAAGTGATCGTTTTTTCTCCGATTTGGCACTTTAGTGATCGCCGGCATAAACTTTTGGCACCAAAGTGGCCTCCGTATACAACTTTTAGCACCAATGCTGTTCTTCTCCCAAAAAAATACAAAAGCGTTCGGTACAACCCTATAATTTTTTTGTGACGTGAAGTGTTTTATAGTTTCTATTAATTTTCTGAGATTTTCTAATTTTTTTTTCCTTCGTTCTTCTTCCTCCTCTAGCTGGTTGTCGGGCCTTGATGATGGCCACTGACTAGCCAAAGACAAGGACTGATGAGGTAGGGCTCCCCATATGGCGAGCCCAACTTCGTAGTGGTTGGGCGAGGTCGAGCCTCGCCATGGAGTCTCACCGGCCATTGCCAAGGCCTAGGACCAATTAGAGGAGAAAAAAGAAGGAAGAAAAAAAGAAAATAACCTTGTTTCATAAATTGTTCTCCGGAATAAAGAAGTGGATTTTTTTTACTTCTTCTTTTTGTTCCACATCTATCCTGACCACTTTTCTATTACAGGGAATAGAAAAATTAACTGACGTTACCAAACAAACTTTTGTTCATTTTCTGCGTTGGAAAACAAAAGAGCAGAAAAATAGAAAAATATGAGTGTTATCAAACAGGCCCTTAGTTGTTTGATTGGTACGTGACTAATTTCTTTGTTAGGAGGAAAACAAGTAGAACACCACTAATGTTGTAGCACGGAATTATGTCAAAAAAGTGTGAAATATATTTCATTAGTGTTAATTTAGTTCTAAACCTTTTAATTGTATCAATTTAGTCATAAACCTTCTGACTTACTATCACTTCAAACCTCCTCGCTAATTTCGGCCAGATATTGTTAAGGTGGATGCCAGTCGGCTTATGCGGCACTACCGGCGCTGACATGAATAATTTTTAATAATATTTTTCTTTCTTTCTTTTCATTTTTCCTTTCTTCTTCCTTTTGCCGATGGCATGCTGGCCTTACCTGAATGAGGGTCACCACCGCCCACCACAAATGAGGCCTGGCCAAGCGAGAGCTCCCCTCGTTAGATCTAGCCTAGGCAAGGAGTGAGCCCAAGTAAGGAGTGAGCCTCGGCAAGGGCTCTCCTTGCCAAATCTAGTGAGGATCGGCCTTGGCAGATCTTAAAAACTGGCACCACAACCCTTTTTTTATTTTTTTAAATTTAATTTAATATAATGTTGTCTTGTTGATTATCCACGAACTGCCATGAAATGTGGGCCAAATTGGCGATTTTGGTCAAGTTCAATTTGCTTTGTTCTCTTGGAAATCAGAAGAAAGGGACAAATCAATATTTCTTTAAATTGAATTGTGCCCTTATTTTTTTAATAAATCTACAAACTAGACTCGACATTTTGTCTGTTGGTCAATTAAAAATTTAAGGTTTTATTTCGATCAATAAAAAAAAATTATCCACTAAGTTTTAAAATATTATTGAAAGAATTTATGGAAATGTTATATAAGGTGGCAGAAAGTTAAAGTTTTTGAGCGTTTTAAATTGAAAAAAAAAATGTCAAGGTTCATGAACCACACAGAAACCAATCTAAATGTAAAGAATTCAATTTGAAATACATGAAACTATAGATTTTTTGGCCTACTTAATGTTTTCTCCAATGACTTGGGTTGTCAATTTTCTCACTCTCTATGCTGCATTTTTTAAGGACTTTAACTGCTACTTGTATTGTATTATAAATAATCAATTGTTGACTTTAAAGATTTTGACTGATAATCGCTCGTAAAGAAACAACACATCCTATCAATAAGTGAAGCTTCCTTACACGGTTTAGAATGATCCAGGCAACAGGACAGCCCATGATTCTTCCATTACTCTTTCTCTACAATCAACAACCGTTTACTTAGGCAAAGAAGCCCTCGACATTTGTTTATTAATTTGTGATTTGAAATATGGAGCCTACTATTCATAGGGTCTTGAATGATCAAGATTGCCTTCCTTCTAAATTGAATGTAATGTCGAGTGTCGCCAATCGAAAATGCTAAAAAATTAAATAATGGTAAATTTTGAAAATTTGAAAAAGGGGAGCAACTAAAACTTCACGGTAATGATATGAATATTCATAATTCGAATGCAAATTTATTGGGTACATTGAGGATTTGCTTGTTGAGTTCTTCCCGCGTTAAGGTCGGCCCGGAGATTAAGATATTTTGAAAGAAAAATTTTGCCACAATTTTTAAGTCTAATTCGTAAGCTCGACTGAGAAGGAAAACAAAAATTGGCTGGTGTGAATGTGAAAGATAAAGCAAGGGTAGAAATAAATTTTGATTTTCTTTTCCTTCGAGTTCCCCAACTATACCAGCATGAGTACATATCATGACATGGGATTGAGTGCAGTTAAACATTCATCAATTTGGCCAAAAAATAGGGAAAACCAAAAAAAAAAAGAAAACTGAGAAGAATTTTCCGACAAAATAAAGTCTTGGTAGCTTCCGAAATATAGTACTCGCCTTTTATATTAAGGTCTATATTATTTGAAATAATTCAATCCTTATGATATTGATTGCGTATAATACAAAAACAGTCAATATTTTCAAAACGTAAAGTTTGCTCAATTGATTGTTTTACAAGTGCCCTTAGGGGCCCTTGTTAACACAACACTGGTAATAAACAAATTGCTCTTTGGTGACTCTATAAAGAGCTGTGAATTAAGTGATTAATTGCTAGACATAGGTACGGCATATGATGCATTTGAATAAATGACTTTTCACCCCAAGCAACCTTGAGAGCACACCGGTGACCCTATTGGTGAAATTTATTTGACGCACGTGAATGGAACAATTTTAAACGCACTCATCAAGATCATCAAGATCAATCGAGTCGAAGAATTTCGATATCTTGCCTGAGAAGAAAAGGAAAGAATAAGGAAGGGACTTCTAACAGCAAAGTACAGCTAACCGCGTGTTGCTCGCCAGATCCCACCGCCCACCATTCTCGTCCCCACACCAAACCACTCTTTCTCTCCACAACACCGCGTGCCACGCAGAATTCCCATCCATATATAAACACTTCTATAACTCTGCTCATTCACTCAGACCATCCTGAACATAAACAGCTCTGCACACACTCTTTTCATCTTCTGTCATTTATCTTTTGCAGCTGCACTACTTTCTCTCAAAGCAACACTACTCAGCTTGAAAGTCAGAAGAATGCCAAGGAAGTCGTCTAGTGCTTCTCGCAGCGCGTGGAACCTCTTGCGCGCAGCGTTGCTCTGGGTGAGGAAAGGCGGGGCGTTCAAGTTGCAGCTCCGCCACGTGCCCAAGTTCCTCAAGACCCTAGGCCAGGCCACACCACGCAGCCAAATCTGGTATGGAGAGCGCGAGCTCTCGTTCGAGAAGACCCCGGTTGTCCACGTGAAGATGCACCGCCCGGGGTCGATGCTGTTTCACTTGCCGCACATCCCATGCATAAACCCCCACGTCGATTTCGATCCAGAGTTTGACGACGATGACGACCGGCTATGCTACGGGTACGAAGCTGTGAGGAAGAGCTTCCTTGAAAATGGAGGCGAAGAGGAAACTCGTTTTGAGGAGGAGGAGGAGGATGGAAGAATGGGAATTGAGGAAGAGCAAGGGATTGACACAAGAGCAGAAGAGTTCATAGCTAAATTCTACGAACAGATGAAGCTGCAAAGGCAAACTTCACACCTTCAGTACAATGAGATGATAAACGGAAGCGCGCGCTAATACCCTTTCAGCATTAATAATTTTCGTACCACATTTCATTTTTGTCAATGCATATTTGTAAAAGAGTCGCGGCACTCTGTAAATAGTGCACAGTCCTCGAGAGTTTCATTCATTCTTTTCCACGACATTTGTCCACTTGGTAATATTTCTGTTTCCGAAAATAATTTTTTTTAAAAATAATTTTTCTTATTTCTATTTCTATTGCTTGACGAGTTTTTGAGCAGAAGAAAGCGTTTGGTAACGGTACAAAATTTTTCTTATAAGAATAGAAAAAAAATAGAAAAGTGTTTGGTACGACCCTACAAAAATTTTGTGACGTTGAAAATAATGATCTTTTGAGATTTCTCTAATTTTTGAAATTGTTTTCTTTATTTTTTCCTTCCTTCTTCTTCCTCCTCTAACTAGTCGTTGAGTCTCGGTGATGATTAACAACTAGCTAAAGACAAGGACCGACAAGGTTGAGCCTTGCCCACCCACCATTAAGGCTTGACCTTGCCTAGCAACTGCGAGGTTAACCTCACTCGGCCATTGCAAGTCCGACTCGTGGTTGGGCGAGGTTTAGCCTCACTAACCATCGTTGGGGCCCGAAGACCGAGTAGAGGAGGAAGAAGAAGTAAGGAATATAAGAAAAGACAAAAAAAATAACCTTATTTTAGAAATTGATCCTGGGAACAAAGAATTGTATTCTTTTTTTACTTCTTGTTTCTATTCCAAATCTATTTCCTAGCTACTTTTCTATTCTGGAGAATATAAATATTAATTGACTTAACAAAATGGATTTTTGTTATTTTTCTTTTCCATGGAAACCTAGACAATTGTTGGTAAAAGGAAGAAGAAAGGAAAAAAAATCTAGAAAAAGTAAAAATTTATTAAAAATTGGTCACATCAGCGTTGTCGGTGTCACATAAGCCAACCGACTTCCATCTCAACAATATACTGGCCAAAATTAGCCAACAGGATTGAAGGAGTACTAGATCAAAAAGGTTTAAGCCTAAATTGACACAATAAAAAGGTTTATGACTAAATTAACACCAATGTAATAGGTTTCACACTTTTCTGACATTTTTCCCTACTTGACATTAGAGGTGTTATGCTTATTTTCCTCTTAACAAAGAAATTAGTCATGTACCAATCAGGCAACTAAAGGCTTGTTTGGTAATACTCATATTTCTCTATTTTTATGTTGCCAACCCTCACCGGGCCTCACCTATGTGAGAAGCGAGCCCCGATGAGGGCTCTCCTTGCCAAATATGGCGAGGTTGACCCTCACCAAGGCCAGGGCAAGGGTCGGCCTCGGCAAATCTAGTAAATTGGAACCACATCCCTTTTTTTTAAATTGTTTTCTTAATTAATATAATATAATGATGTCTTGCTGGTTGCCCACGAACTGCCATGAAATTTGGGCCAAACTGGCGATTTCGGTCCAGCTCAATTTGCTTTATTGTCTTGGAAATCAAAAGAAAGTGACAAATCAATATTTCTTTAAGTTGAATGGAAATTTGTGCTCATTGTGACCTCATTTTTTTTTTTCTAAATCTATAAACTAGACTCAACATTTTGTCTGTTGGTTTCGATCAATAAAAAGAAAAGAAAACATTTTTTATCCTCTAAGTTTTAAAATATTATTGAAAAATTTCATGGAAATGTTATATAGGGTGGTAGAAAGTGAAAGTTTTTGAGTGTTTTAAATTGAAAAAAAAAGGTCAAAGTTCATGAACCATACATAAACCAAACAAAATGTAAAAAAATTCAATTTGAAATACATGAAACTATAGATTCTTGGCCTACTTAATGTTTTCTCCAATGACTCGGGTTGTCAATTTTCTCACTCTCTGTGCTGCATATTCGTAGGATTTTAACTATTGCTTGTATTATATTATAAATAATTAAATGTCAACTAAGAAAGATTTTGACGGATAATCGCGATTTTGTTCCTCCAAGGCAACTCATACTACCCCTAGAAAAGGCCTCTTGCAAATTAAGGTTTCTTAAGCCTTTATAAACAAGTCCAAGGCTCCCTCCCTAAGCAATGTGGGACAAGAGATATGCCCCCTTTGCCATCTTAGAAGCCTGCCAAAAGCCGCTCCTTTTTCAGGTCCTTGGATCTCGGCGACCACTCCCCGCTCTCGTCGGACCGGGTCGTTACATTCTCCCCTCCTTCGAGCACAGCGTCCTCGCTGTGGCGCCACATGCGATCGAAAGTCGGCTCTGATATCACCTGTAACGACCTGGGTACCACTCGCAAAATATTGTCCTCTTTGAACATTAAGTCCTTACGGTTTTGTTCCTCTGAGGGCAGCCTATACTACCCCTAGAAAATGCCTCTTGCAAGTTAAAGTTTCCCAAGCCTTTATAAGCAAGTCCGAGGCTCTCTTCTTAGGCGACGTGGAACAGGAGACATGCCCCCCTTGCCATCTTAGAAGCCTGCCGGAAGTCACTCCTTGTTCAGGCCCTTTTGGCCCCGGTGACCACTTCCTGCCCTGGTCGAACTGGGTCGTTACATACTTAGGCAAAGAAGCCCTCGACCTTTGTTTAGGATTTTGTGAATTAAAATATGGAGCCTACCATTCATGGGGTGATGAATGATCAATGATTGCCTTCCTTCTAGATTTAATGTAATGTTGAGTGTCGCCAATCAAAAATGCGAAAATATTAAATAATAGTAAATTAGAAAATTTGATAAAGAGGGAAACTAAAACTTCATAGTAATGATATGAATATTCATAATTTGAATGCAAATTTAATGGGTAGGTTGAGGATTTGCTTGTTGAGTTCTTCCCGTGTCCAAGTCGGTGAGCCGAAGATCAAGATCTTTTGAAAGAAAAATTTTGCCACAGTCTTCAAGTCTAATTCGTAAGCTCGACTGAGAAGGAAAACAAAATTGGTTAGTGTGAATGTAAAAGATAAAGCAAGGCTAGAAATAATTTTTTTTTTATTCTTTCGAGTTCCCCAACTATACCAGCAGAAGTACATATCATGACATGGAATTGAGTGCACTTAAACATTCATCAATTTGGCCAAAAAGTAGGGAAAAACATAAGAATAAAAAAAAACAGAGAAGAATTTTCTAACAAAATAAAGGCTTGGTAGCTTCCAAAATATAAAACGCGATTAATTGCGTATAATACAAAAACAATCAATATATTGAAAATGTAAAGTTTGCTCAATTGATTGTTTTACCGGTGCCCTTAGGGGGCACTCGTCAACACAATACTGATAGTGAAAAAATTGCTCTTTGGCGACTCTTTAAAGAGCTGAAGATTAAGTGATTAATCCCTAGGCATAGATACAGCATATGATGTACTCAAATAAATAACTTTCACTTGGAATAACCTTGAGAGCACGCCAGCGACCTTGCCGGTGAAATTTGTCTGACGCATGTAAACAGGCACTTAACAAGATCAATCGAGTCAAAGAATTTCGATATCTCCCATGAGAAGAAAAGGAAAGAGTAACGAAGGGACTTCTAACAGCAAAGTACAGCTAACAGCGTGTTGATCACAAGATCCCACCGCCCACCATTCACGTCCCCACACCAAAACACTCTTTCTCTCCACAACACCGCGTGCCACACAGAATTCCCATTCATATATAAAAACACTTACTATAACTTTAACCATTCACTCAGATCATCCTAAACATAAAGAGCTCTGCACACACTCTTTTCATCTTCTTTCATTCATCTTTTGCAACTACGGTACTTTCTCAAAGCAACACTACTCAAGTAGAGAGTCAAAAAATGCTGAGGAAGTCGTCCAGTGCTTCTCGCAGTGTGTGGAACCTCTTGCAAACAGCGCTGCTCTAGGCGAGGAAAGGTGGGGGCGTTCAAGTTGCTGCTCCACCTTCTGCCCAAGTTCCTCAAGACAATCGGCCAGGCGACGCCATGCAGCCCAATCTGGTAAGGAGAGCGCGAGCTCTCCTTCAAGAAGACCCCGGTTGTCCACGTGAGGATGCACCACCTGGGGTCAATGCTGTTTCACTTGCCACACATCCCGTGCATAAACCCCCAAGTCGATTTTGATCCAAAGTTTGATGACAACAACCGGCTATGCTACAGGTACGATGCAGTGAGGAAGAGCTTCCTTGAAAATGGAGGCAAAGAGGAAACTCGTTTTGACGAGGAGGATGGAAGAATGAAAATTGAGGAAGAGCAAGGGATTGACACAAGAGCAGAGGAGTTCATAGCCAAGTTCTACGAACAGATGAAGCTGCAAAGGCAAATTTCATACCTTCAGTACAATGAAATGCTAAACCGAAGTGCGAGCTAATCCCCACTCAGCATTAATGATTTTCGCACCAAATTCCATTTTTGTCAATGCATTTTTGTAGAGTCGCGGCACTTTGTAAATAGTGCAAAGTTTGTGAAAGTTTTGTTCATTCTTTTCTACAGGTTTTTTCCACAAAATTGCAGAGTCCCATATGACTAAGTTGCCTGATTGGTATGTGACTAATTTCTATGTTAAGAGGAAAACAACCAGAACGACTCAAATGTCATAGCATATGATGCAAATAGAGAGGAGAACTTCAGGGAAAAAATCATTCTGCATCAGCTAAGTAACTCTTCTGCAGGTTTTGTACATGCTCTTTGGGCTCTAACCCCCAAGGCTGCAAATTTACCTCTAGCATACAGAGGAAGGGTCATGAAAAGTAGATTATGCTTAGAACGGATTCAAAAAAATTACTGCATCATGTAAAGATCAAAATTCAGCTCGAGAATTAAAATTGATTTGAAAAGATTCAGCACAACTACAATTTCCCTCTTACCAAAACTAGAGTTTCCTTGATCTTTTCACAAGTCAATCATGCACATCTAGTAGGGAAAAAAAGGGCCTCACGTCAATGTATAACTCATTCACTATAATACAACGATGAAAAATACAATATATCTTAGAAGGGTACGGAATTTTTCTTAGCAGTACCTCACCCCTTCGCCGTTAACCACGTCACCAATGCGATATGCCATTATCTCATTATCGCCCAGTATCCGAAGGGCAGCTTCAGGGCTAACCACCAAAACCATCCCAATGCCCATATTGAAGGTCCGGCTCATCTCAGAATCTTCTATGTTTCCCACCTAATAGAGGAGAAGAAATCACTAAACCACATAAGCATGTAGTCGACCTTCTACGTTACTAAGAAGAGCTAGCAATAGCTTGACTACATTCTACGATATCATATACAATGCTTGAGTAGGCTCTTTCCCTTAACCTAAGATTCCAGCCTAGAACAAAACAGAAACCAACCTCTTGAATCCACTTAAACAGTGGAGGAACCACCTAGGAGTCGCCATAGATGGTGGCACCAAGCCTTTTGGGAATACACGCGTTATGTTATTGGTAAACCCACCACCAGTAATGTGGGCTAATCCTTTGATTCCTCCTTTGTTGATAAGGTTAAGAACCTGTACATCAACAACAGCTATGATCAGGGTGGTAAGTTTGCTTAAGTTTTAAAACTCCAGCTACATTTTTGAGGAAATATATCAGAGAGTGAAAGAAAGAGAGATACCTGATTGACATAAATAACAGTAGGAGCCATCAAAGCTTCACCTACCGTCACAGCTTCACCAGGAAGCTGGTCTGCCAAGGAAAGACCATTTCGGGCCAAAACTCTGGAAAAGAAATTAGCAAATTAAGATCATAGAATGAGAGGGCACACATGAGAATGCTTGGGTCAAGATGAAACTAACCTTCTGACAAGAGAGAAACCGTTCGAATGCACCCCACTTGACGGCAAGCCAATGAGCACATCACCAGCAACAATGCCTTTTCCATCTATAACTGAATCCTTCTTCACTATGCCAACAGCAAAGCCGCTGAGATCGTATTCACCTTCCGCATAGAAATCAGGCATTTCTGCAGTCTGGATGGTACATTGACTATGTTAGTTTCACACAGCATCGAAAATCAAGTAATCATGCAGTTTCAAACACCCTTTCTGTAAGTCAACAATTTTTTCTTTATTTTTGCGTGGCACACAATGAAGAAAAGATTCAACAAACCCTTCCAAGGAGATAGAACGCCAAATTACATAGTAGCAAAAGCCAACAGGAACAACAGCTCTGTTTTCACCAAAACAAGAACAACAGCTCAATAGTGAAATCTATTGGACTACTTAATTGCTTAAGTCCTACAATCTCCCACTTTGCCCTTGAAATTGCTTAGCTGCTGAAAAGAAGTGACCACCAAATTCCGACCAAAGGTGTCTAGGATTACAATTAGTAGCATAAAATGAAATATAAAGCATGCAATTACCTCTCCTCCTAAAAGAGCACAATCAGCTTGCCGACAGCCATCCACAATACCCTTTATAACCTGCATAAACTCTGTATTAACTCAAGTAAACTTTAACAGCTCTAGGATTCAGCTATGATATACAAGATCAGCTGCTACCTTTTCAGCAAGGTCAACATCAAGATGGCTCATCGCAAAGTAATCAAGGAAAAACAAAGGATTCGCTCCAGAAGTAACAATGTCGTTAACACTCATCGCGACCTAAAATAAGAGTGTTAGACACACAAAAATAGATTGTAAGAGATCATCATCTTTTCTGGTCAATACTAAGTCGATTCCAATCGTTTCATGGATACCAGTTTCGAATGCAAGTTTCAATTTAGTCCCAACACCATCTGTACCAGCTACAAGGTACGAATCCCCTGCTCATGAAAAACTAATTATTAACTAGTAAAAAACCTACACGCAAATACACATTATCTTGAAACAACTGCCATCCAAGTTTAACCACAACAAAAACAAGCTCAACAAGGATATGCAATTGAGTGTCTAAGTAAAATCTATGCCTCAGAACAAATTAAGTACAATGAGATGCATAAACATGTTCATGAACTGGCTGTTCTAAGACCAGTTTATTCAGAAACAAGGAATTAAGTACAAATTATTAAACAGTTGGGACATTCAATCATTGAACTAGATAATTTAGAACTATCTTTCATGGCGTAGATATGGCTGAAGTGAGGTATATCCTCATGTGTGCTCGGAAGCCTCGGTGAAAAGAAGTACAAATGGGGATAACCACTTGAGTGTGTAGAAACTAAGGACTTCCTCTACCACAGTTGATGTACTATCCAGCTATCATATAACGTCAAGTTTTCTATATGTCCTTTCTTTCCTAATGGAGGGAGAGCCCAAGATAATTTTCTGTTCCGCTTAACCAGCCAATGGCAATCAAGGAATTCCAGAAACCAGTAATCTTATCGCTTATAGCAGAAAAATTATAATCATTTAACATGTTCTGAACTTCGTGCGCCTACATTCCATAATAAAAATAATTGAAGCTGAAATGCTCTACTTACAACCACAAATGGCACCATTAGTTTGTACAAGCTTCGAATGAACTTTATATAAACAACAACATCTAATCAAATTTTTCCTGCCATGATCTAGCACATAGCCTTCTTTCAAAGGAGTTCAACCTGGTCATAACTATTCTCCTTGAGCTGGAACATCAATTGGAGTTTACCGCAATACATAACAGATTGCCTTGTTCTGCCAATTAGAGTTTAACTAAACTTCTCACCAACAGAAAAAAGAAGAAGAAAGAATCTAACTAAACTAGCATCAAAAGTATAAAGGTCTAGGATATCATACCAAGAGGGAAAAGACCTCCAAAGCCTCCAATTCCAGGGGACATTTTCGCAATTCTCCTAACAAGCTCTGAGCCAGCATCTATATCCACACCAGCATCCTTGTATGTAAGACTTTCAGCCATTTTTGCAATTATGGTATACTTCCTAAAAATATTCTTTGCGAGTGCTCTAGCTTGTGTTCCTACATAATTCATTGGTAGCAGCAGAAATTTCCTCGAGGTTAAGTCTAAGGGAATCTTGCATTGATAAGAACCAGACATATGCGGATTCCAACTACAAGGTCCAGTAGAGATCACAAGAGATTTTAACAACTCGGTTTTGGTTCCAATACTTGGAATCATGCTGGAAACACGAAAGAGGCAAATCATTACTTTCGAAGTATGGGGAAAAAAGAATGACGGATCAATATCATGCTCCCACCAAAGTAATTTAAAACAGGATCAGATCACAATCAGAGAATTCATGTACCACAATTCGTAGGAAAAGAGAAAGAATACACTTACTCAAATCTAAAAAGGAAAAATTGAATGAACAAATATACATGATAAAATAAAATCTCGCAATATCTGTAATTGCACCCACAAAGGCCACTCCACCCAATTGAAAAAGAAAGAAAAAACCCGAACGCGAGCCTTGACAACTCGTTCCCATCAACTTCTGCATACAGCCTATGAGAACTCAATCGATTTTTCCCCAGGCGCCGCACTTCGCCGGTGCCCCGAAGCTACTCTGGAAAGCGTGCGATACAACAACAGAGACAGCAAGCGGAGGATCATCAAGCCCCAGGAATTTCAATCAAATTACCTTCCCAAGCGAGAGAGCGAGACCGCCGACAGGCCGAGTTGTCCATGCCGAGATTCTTGCAACGCCGAACATTGACAGAATCCTGCGACTTTGCCACTCGCGAGCTCGAGAGAGAGTGTGTGTGTGTATGTGTTGAAGTCTGCCTTTGTTATCCTGAAAATAATACGAGCAGAAAAATGAGAGAAACTTGGCCCGACCCGGAGATTTCGGGCTTGGGGTTCTCGGCCCGGACCGATTTGGACTGGGCCATTGCGGGCCGGTAAAGCCCAAATGGCTTAAACCAGCCTGAATTCCAAATATTATTTAGGCCCGCCGACCTGGCCCAAGCCACACCGAGCCCGGTAATTCGGGTCGGGTTGGATTTTTTTGTTGGGCTCGGTGTTTTTTGGCTCGCTCCCGAGTCGTTGGACATGCACTTTATATGAGGAAATCGAGTCGAGCGATTTTTTCGATGCATTTGGTTCGGCATTTGTGAGAGGTACTAAGGGAATGTAAAGCTATTTAGCCTAAGGTGCATTTGGTTAAGTATTTCCAAGGGGCTTTTGGGGCAATGTAAGGTAATTTAGCCTAAAAGGTTTTGGGAAATGCAAAGATTCTTTGATAAATTCTACTTTGAGAAGCAACTCCGAGAGAAAAGCTGTTTAGTGAAAATACATTTGAAAAGTCCCTTTGAGTTTTTAATTTAAGCATTTTAATTGGTTTAAAATTGAAAAAAAAAATGTCTGCAACTTTTTTAATTTAAATGTTGACAAAAATGTTAAAAAATATTGCGTAGATAATTTTATTAAAAAAATAAAAAAAATTCAACTGGAAAAAATTCACATCAAAGTGATCTCTTTCTCAATTAAAAAAAAGAATAGTTTCATTACAATAAAAGTGGTAACATATGCATCAACGAAAGAAATTCATGATCCTTAAAAATTACAAACATCTTTAAATATTTCCTAAACTTAAAATTATTTGATCACGTAAACATGCCCGGTTAGAAGCAAAGTAATCATTTGAAGCACTACCCTCCTCATTTACATCATCAGTATGTAAATTGGGATCCAAATCTACTCCTGTATCATGCACGGCATTTCTTTGCATATAATTATGCAAAGTCATTGCCGCTATCACAATTCTCACTTGTTTTTTATATAGATGACCTGGCATAATATTTAGAATCTTCCACTTCTTCTTCAATATGCCAAAGGCACGCTCAATTTCTAATTGCAATGAAGAGTGAGCACAATTGAACACTATAGCCTATAGGTGTTGAACCTCATTGAAACTTAGGCAAATGATGTCTGACTTTTTTGTATGGACCCAAACAATCCGTGTGATTTAGATATCCAGTATCTACTAAATAGTATTTACTTACACAAAATATTATAATTTAGTCAACATATACCACATGCAAACCATTAATTAATGAACTTTTCAAAGGATGAGGAAATTGTAAATCACGTTTCCTAATGACTTTAGAAGACATGAGCATCATGAGCTGCTCCCTCCCAATCGGCCCAAACATAAGTAAATTCAATGTTGAAATTGTACATGGCCAGTACATTTGCGTCGATGTTCCTTTTCGATCGATAAAACAAAGTTGGTCGCTCGTAGGTACCACTGCTAGGATACGTGTACCATCTATAGCTTCAATACAATCCTAAAACAAGAACACAAATATTTCTTGAGGCTCGACCTCACCCAACCATAGCAAGGTTGTCAAAATGCTTATAAAACCTTTGATTATTCCTTATTTTCATTGGAACTCCCCTAAATTATGAATTGGGTAGTTGGATCAAATTTGCCTCAATTTCATATATTTTATCCAAAACTAAGTTAAATAGGTTGCATATAATTTGCCTAGAGTGCTCAAAGCGCTCTTGTGCTAACATTTCTATTCTTGGAGATTTGAAAAAACATTCCTAACATTTCTACAACATCAATATTCCTAAATCCTTGGAGACATTATCGTGTCACTAAATCATGTCTTAAATTAGTAGATGCAATTTTATCCATTTTTAACATTCCAAAACACTTTGTCAGTTTAGCATTAACCATTCATTTGTTGTGTATGATGAGGTTATGCACAGTTCTTTGTGATGGCGTATTGTCTGATAAACAGCTATTGTAAGCACTACTGTATAAAATTGTAAACATTCATCTTCCTCTTTGTCGCGCCATGTGCTCACGTGCTAGAATGGAGGTATTTTACAGGTCTCTCCCAGACCATACTGCACGTGACAGCGGGATTTATTTGATCTAAAATTAAATTTGGAGTTGCCACTAGTCATTTACGGTAGGTTGACTAGAAATCTAACTGAGGTACGGGAGAAGTACCACAATCCTACGAACTAAAGATTCTGAATAAGGAACTTAGTTGCGTTAACGATCCCAAATTGAGACAATTAACGCCCTTTCGATACCTAAGAACGATATGGCATGTCTAACGTGTCACACGGATCGTTAAGGTCAATTCACTATTTTAATCATGAACAAACAATTAAGCACCTAAGAATTAAATGCACAATTAATGGCAAATCAATCATAGCAACCCTAATTTGGCCACTAAAATGAAAATCAAGCAAAATACCCAATCCCTAATGAAATTGTAATAGCATGTTCATTTCATGATTTACACATTTTAGGGTTTAAGGGTTTTTTAAGGGTTATACCCCTAAATTGGGAATTTTCTAAAAATGCCACTTAGGCACTTACAAAAATTCAAATTTCGCTTTTTATGACTGGCCACAATGATTTTGAACAATCTGTGAGTTTTCAAAATTTTTTTGATATTTTGATTTTTTTTTGTTTTTGATTTTTTTTATTTTCAAAAATTTAAATTTCACTTGTTATGACTGGCCAAGAAGATTTTGGACCTTTTTGTGAATTTTTGAATTTTTTGAATTTTTTTCAGAAAAATTTTTTAAAACTGAGAATTGATTTTTTATGATTTTCTAAAAATTTTTATGAATTTTCCAATTTTCCAATTTTTTTTATTGATTTTCCAAAATTTTCAAAATTTTTTGTATTTTCTGAATTTTTATAACATTTGTGAAAATTTCTGAATTTTTATGAATTTTTCTGAATTTTCTATTTTTTGGGAATTTTTATGAATTTTCTTATTTTTTTAAAATTTTTTTGATCTTCTAAAAAAATTTCTAATTTTTGAGATTTTTTAAGAATTTTCTGAGATTTTTTAAAGAATTTTTTATGAATTTTTCTAAAATTTCCAAAATTTCTAACTTTCTAAAAAAAATCTAATTTTTCTTAAATTTTTTTATTTTTCTTAATTCTTCTATTTTTTATTTTAATTTTCTGATTATTATTATTATTGTTTAGGATTTTCTGATTTTTCAATTTTTTATTAGATTTTTTAAAGTTTTTTTTTGAATTTCTTAATTCCTGCCGGGGAACTGAACCGGGCCAGACTGATCCAGATCGGTTCGGCTGAGACCGAACCGACCGGCACCGGCGCCGATCGCCGGCCATCCTCTCCGGCGAACCTATGGCCAAAATGACACCGTTTCACTATTTTTTCATTTAGGCATTTTTGCAAATAGTTGGTGGGCATGGATTTGTATTTAACCTTCTTGAGGCTGCCGATTCGGGCTTACCGTCAACGATCTTCCGGTGACTAGTTCGCCATTCCATTGGCACCAACATCAAGTCCACCTATTCTAATATCAATCCAAACTGATTGGATCGCCGACAAACATTTTCTGGCTGGCGAACAACTCGATCAAAAAAACTAATTTGCAAACTAATTAAACCTATTTCTTAGGCATTCAAGTCAACATACCGATCGCCCTAACCATCTAAATCGGTTCCAATCAGCATCAAATCATCAAACAAAGTTCAAGGAAGCCTACTTGGATGACCTTTGGGTTACGGTGACGCTCCGGCAAGGCTTCAAGTTTTCTGGCGAGGGGGTATAATGTACGGCCGACTCGGTTCATTCATTTTTTATGCCCCAAATGCAATCAATCAACATGAAAAATGAGTAGAATCTAGTTATGAACATCAAATTACTAAGATTCATCAATAAAATCACTCAAACATCCACAATGAAAACAAAACCAAAATCTGGAAAATTTAGAAAAAAACTGACCATGAACGATTTTCACCTAGTTCATTCGACAATAAAAAAATATTGTTGAATCGATCGGGGCCACGAGGATTATTTCTTGACTCTCGGTCTTCACCTTGGTGGTCTCAGTCTCTTCGGAATAGGTCTAGATCGGCCGGACGATGGCCGATTTCAGACCTTTGCGATCAGCAAAACTGACTGGAGCGATGAAGGGAGAATCACGGCCAAACACGATTCACCAGTGCTCCGCCGTCCATGATGGCACCGAACACTCGTGAGGGGACTCTCAACCTTTTCTCTCTAACTTTTCCACATTGTTTCTCTCTCTTTCTCTCCCTTTTCCCTCTTCAGAATTTCTTTGAACAGCTTCTCTGTTTTCCGATCAATTTTTCTTCCTTTTTTCTTATCAATTTTGCGCTCAAAATATGTTGAAGCTAAATCCCAATCGGTTTTGGATTGTTAACTCGTGCTAGCCGGACATTTTCCAGTTGGCACGATCGATTAAAACGTGCTTAAATTTATGGAAATGACTAGTAAAGTCGCGGGTTCGTTTTCATTTTTCTGGGTTTTATTGTGCATTTTATGAATCGGGTAAGGAAGACGACACTGTTCGGGTCGGGTCGACCAGTCCGACCTGATAGTTTCAGTTTTGACCAAAAACGAAAATTAAGCCCACTTTTGACCGAATTTTTCAAATTAAACACCAAATTGAATTCCCCATCATAATCTGAACCCAAACATATAATTTTCCCTAATTTTTATTATTATTGTGCCCAAGATTTTCTCATTTTTATATTCGGATTAATTGGATTTTTGTTTAATTCGATGTACTAATGACCTGATTAGGCAAAATTGATGCCAAAATTGAATTACCCACACCTGATTAACCCTAGAAATGATAGTCTCATATTTCAACAATTTCATATTGGGCACGATTCTCAATTTGAGTTCAAAATTCTTAATTTTCATTCAAATTTTGGGGATTTGTTTTTATTTTTATGCCAAATTGTGCAATTGGACCAACCATTATGCAATTAAATGTCCCAAAATCAATTTTTGTGCAAACACTATGACTTAAAAATGACTGGAAAAAATTTAATTGCATTTTTTGTTCAATTCGGGTTTAATTTTGCCCAATTTTGGGAAAATCATATACCCGATTGATATTTTTCAAAATTGATGATGCATTCATAAAATTTGATTTAAAATAAGACTAATGACTATTTTCATGGAATTTTCTGATTTTATTTGCTATTTTTCTTGATTTTCTTGCTTATTTTGACGAAAAGAAATTAAGGAAAAATACAGAAATATGCTAAAAAAATCATTTTTTTTTGGTTTAGAAATAGGTTTCTAGGGTTGGCCAAGATTTCTAGACCTAATTTTGAAATTTTTGAAAAATTAAGAAAAATGAGCTAAAAATTAAATGTCAACACTCTTTTTCATGATTTTCCCTTTGAGGAGAATCATTTATAACTGGTTAGAGTAATAAAATAGAATTAAAATGAAAGATGTAACAAATTATCTAGATGATCTATCGACAGAACTCTTATCAACCATCATATATATGCAAACTCCACTCAATAAAAAGAACACCAATTAGATGACTACACCATTGCAAACTCCATTTGTATTGTTAACTCAGTGGCTGTGGTCAATTTCTTTTATTTCTTTCCTTGAGATTATCTCATCGAACTTTGTGCCGTTCTTTTATGGATTTGAGCCCATTCAATAATCTTTTCACCTACATTACACTCTATGTCATTATCAGTAAATCCTACACAATCATCAATTTCAAGTTGTGTGACCACAATATCCTCATTAACACATTAACCTTATATAGGATTCCATGTAACACTTCCAATAGTAACTATATCTCCAAACATTCTATCCAATAAAACTTGAAAATCCGGATGTAAGCCTTCATTCCAAAAACTCTAACCTTAAGATTTTCCTGTAATGATAAACAATATGAACTTAAAAAAGAGTAACAAAAGAAGGCAAAAAAACCTGAAATTTCCTCTCCCATTGTTTTTTTTTTTGGGTAAAGGATTTCCTCTCCCATCGTTAATCATTTGCATAAATGATATATTTTTTTTGGATCCAATCATTATCCTATTTCCTTCAAAACCAATGTCTTCAATCTTTTCCATTCTTCTTTAAGATTATCCTACTTATTCTTCATTTGATTTTTATCGTACTTTTGGCCACCTAGGTCCTCAAATCTCTTTATTATGACTGTTCATCCATTCCTTTTGTTGTTTGTAGGATGATTGCTATTTTCAATTTGTTCAATACACAACTTATAAAAGGTTTCTAAATCTTCTGGGCTCCAAAATGCCTTTTCTGTTGATGAACTTGCCATCTACTAGTGAAGTGACATGAACAAATTCGAATGATGAGAATAAGCTAATAGAAATGGGGAATGTTATGCCATTATCCACCTACATGCTTAATCATTGAACCAGATTCACAACTAGAATCAATATCAATACGACTAAACATATCATCCAATTCATGCACTGTGCTTCATTTATAATGAAAGCCATTACAATGACTAGAATTTAGATGCAAACCGCAACTCAAACGCATAACTAGGCATCTAAATTGGACAAAGCACACTTTCATCATGCTAATGCAACTGAACATTGAATCTATTGATGCAAGCATGCATAACGAGGCATCTAATATAGATACGTAAATCTCCCACAGAGTATGCCACTCGTGAAAACTCACCCCATTATATCATAATGAATAGAAGAAAACCTATTTCAGTTCTCCTAATTTACCATCTATCCTGAACTGAACTAATCCGAGAGAGTCAACCACAAAAATTTCTCACAAAGACGAAATGCTTCTTAGCCCAATGATATACCAAGACAGAAGGCGATAACGATACATCAGAGACTAACCAAAGACAAATCAAAAGAAATCAAGGTGAAGCACATAAGAAAGGATTACCGCATATCTTATCGGGTGCCTCAAGATCTAGAAGACACAATTAGCAACACTTGAAAGGACCCAGCTCAAAGATTCACCCAAAAGCAAGCAACTTCACCCTAAAAAAAGGTGTAAAGAGAAAACCCAAAAACGAGGCAAAGGAGAGATTAAACCTACTAAGGAGTAGTTGTGAGGTAGAGAGCAAGCAAAGCAACACGGCCGAGCGAGGGAGAGAGCGAGTGAAGGAGCATAATCGAGCGAGCGTCGTCGAGTGAGAGAGCAGTCGTAAAGGAGAGGGAAAGAGCATATGCGAATGAGTTTTGGGTTTGGAGCACGAAATGGGAGAGACGCAAGGGGTTGCAGGAGGAAATTTATATAAGGTTTTGTTTTAAAAAATGGATAAAATTGGATTTTTAATGAGTTTTTGAGGGAAAAAAAGGAACTCAATAAAATTTCCTTAACAAAAGGCTGCCACTAAAGCTCTTATGACCTCGTCCACTGGCGGGTCTTCCGCCACTCTAGCTTGAGAACTGGATTGGCCCCTTGTCCCCATTCCTTGTCTGTTCATCCTCACAAGGTTCTCACAACATACCTAAACCTACTATAATTCCGCTCAGGAATTAGAAACCTAAGTCATCTACTCAAGTCTAACATTCCTAAGCAATAAGTCACAACAACAATCATAAGGCAAGCAACCACCGAGCAAGCATGAGGAACATATAATTAACAGAGTTTCGATTTTACCTCAATCCTTACCGCGCTTGCCAATAAGCACACTAACAACAAACCATCTAGCAATCATAAGCATACGATCATTGAGCATACATGAAACACTCTAACTTGTGATCACGACAGGTTTCCTTAATCAACTATCCCAAAGGTCATCACTCCTTATCACTCCAAGTTTCGACCAAATTCGGATCAAGCTAGCCTTGCTCTGTAACTAATTAAATGGGGATGTCATGCCCCAATCCCCATGAGCACGCAACATCCCGCCTAGATTGTTAAGTATGTAACATCCCAGGACTTGTCACCGACCCAATCGAATCACAATGATAACGTAAGCGGAAGCAAACTTAAACTCGCCATATAACATACAATTAAACGGGACAGTAGAGAGAGACATTTGATACACATCAATAAAACACTTTTATAAACATAACATCAGTAACAACATATACACTTGCAGGCCTTCTAAGAGGCAGCTAACTGCGAATCATGTGTAACAAAAAGGGTCAAGTGGTCAGTTGGCCTAACTTCTCTAAACAAAATAGGGCTTCTCAAAAGTCGAGATACTAACCTATCAGTCACCCCCATGATACTCACGCGGCATCCCCGGATCAGACTCGAAGTACTCAGGCAAACCCAAATCAGCCATGTCGTTGAACGGTTCGAGTTTGGATTCAAGAGGCTTTGGCTCGGAGTCAGACTCTATAGGCTCCAACTCAAGATCCAAATCTTCAGGACCTATATTTGGGCTAGTAACAACTTTGTTTGGTGGAAGGATCTCCATGGGGTCCCACTCTTATACTCCGTCATCAGGGGGAACATTAAATTGCTAAAGTGGACCAAACAACTCGTCTACGTCTTGGTAGAACTAAGCCAAAAAGGTATGTGATTTCCAAAAGATCTCATCCTTGTCTACTCAAATAGTACTAGCATACCTAATGTAGACCCTATTTTCTCCCACTGGGTATTCCGTCAACATATGCTCCATATGCATTGATACCCCAAAATGTTGTGATGGGTCATTCATGTTGATGATCGAGGGTCTAAAATATTTGGGATACAACAATGATAATAAATCTCAATAAGTAACTACCTAAGCTTCTAACGCGTACCTCCAAACAATTCTAAACATGCAATTCTATCAATTAACGTGCCACATTAATCACAGGCGCCTTTACCTCGCCTTGGCGCATATACAAGCCTTGGACGTTAAAGAACAGCCATAACATGGCAAACACGCATCGAGCATAACAACTCAAAACGAGGCATGAACATGCATAACACACTTACTAATCTAGACATGTCCAACATTAGTCTTAAACATGACATTTCATAATGCATATCACACTCACTAAATTCAGATTATCAACGGCCCCTCGGGCTCCCCAGAACTCACGTAAAACACATCGGGTTGCCGGTCTTCCATCGTAACCAATCATCGTTCCGCTACATTGGCGATGGCAATGTCCTGTGTTAAACGCATCAAGACGACATTCCATAAGAAGCATCAATCTAGCATCTACCACAATTGGCATCCGGGCCCCCACCAGGCATTTGATAAATTAGGCATCGCCTGGTGTAAAACTCATCAAGACAGGTTAAATCCCCCTGTAAGACGCCTTGGGGCATTATATGATTATACGAGCATTCAAGCACTCAAACTTATTCTTATCTTTTCAATTAGTCAAATGCCACTAAATCCATACTCATCTCACAAAAAGCCGCACCTCTCATACACAACAATAACACCGAATAGTCCCAAAGAGAGAGAAAACGAATTGCACAGAATCGGGACTATTCTGGGCAACTACACAGTAACCGAAATCCTTTCGAAATAAATAGTAATTCAAATAAAAAATTCTGAATTTTGGATATGTCAAAGAAAACATCTTGATAAACATTTTTCATAAGAGCAAAAATCCTAGTTCCTACCGTAAACATCTCATTTTATCACTAGAAGTCAGACTGGAAAACGGTTTATTCGGACAGGCCACTTGTTCTTCAAAATGCATCTCAATCAATATCCAAATCTCTTTAGAAAATTTTAAAATTTTTATATGTTATAGACATAAGTGTCATTAACAATTTTTGTGATGAAGTTTGTTGAAAAGAGATTTCAAAAAAATTATAAAAATTTGAAAAGACATGAAGGTCAGGTGAACATTAATTCCAGCAGTTTTGAGCTAGTCCAAAAATGGACTTCTAAATGACCCAAAATGATCTCCAAAAATTTCAGATTTAATAAATGTTATACTTTAAGATGTTAGGGACAACTTTTATGAGAACGCCACCTCATATTCGACCTAACAAAATCTTCACAAAAATATCAAAACATAGAGGCACAATAGCAACCCAAACCGAGAATTAACCAAGTAAGAACCATCAAGCAATCAAACTTATCTAGCCACTCAACCACCTCTAAACAGCCCTTAATTAGCCCTTACACATGCCATTGATAACCCATTATTCTAGCCAAGGTTTAGAGAGTACTTATTAGGAATCCTAAACAAAGGCAAGCCGAGCAAGCAGTTGCTCTAGCGGCCGGACGGGTGGCTCGGTGGCAACAATGGTCATGGGTGGGCCACGGCTAGGACGAGCACGTGATGATGGTGATGGTGAAGGGTGTTGCTGGTCTTAGCTAGGGGTAGTGGTGACCGAAAATGAGAAGGAAGGAGGGAGAGAAAGAAGGTGGTGAGCAGCAACGGCGATCGGCAACGGTTCCGACGTGTCTTTAGTGGTTGAACGGTGGCTAAAATGGCTGAGCTAGTCCGGCAATGTGGAGGCGGAGAGGCTCGGCCGAAGATGGTGAGAGCAAAGGAGGAGAGAGTGAGGAAGAGAATGAAAGAGACAGAGATAGACTTGATCATCTATTAACCCCACTGACTCACAAAACCCCGATACCAACCCCACTACCATCCAAGGGTCTAGAATCCTTCCCTCTTCCCCAAGCCAATAGCTAATGGCCCACAATTAATCTCCCAACCAATTACCCAAAATTAACAAATAGCAAGAAAATAAATAAGTAAGGAAAGGAGGGGTAGAATGGTCCATTAATTCCAACCTTGGAGGGAAAATGCTATAGTCTAAGTTATCCTTCAACCTTTCAAATGAATTCAAATATCTTCAGAGGTAAAATAGTCTTTTCCGATACCCAGTCCAAATTATACTTTTCCGATAATTTCGAGTAATCCAATAATTGGCAACGCTTGATGAGACGACGTCCTATAAATTTTCGTGGAATTTTGACAATTCGACATCTCATTCTGGATTCTAATTCGTGGCTAGAATCAATCAATTGTGACTTTAGTGTATCTCAAATTAATGGGCGACTTTTAGGAGTTATGTGTATTGACTCGTGGCCGATTTGATATCGACATATGGCTTTGATTAACCATGGATTATATATATACCAGTTGAAATGAACTTGAAGTTGTTAGCTATCTCTCCCAACACTTAGGTACATAAATAGAGAAGCAATAGATACCGGTTAGATCAACCCTGCTTAGGCCGACCGAAATTAATGGTCCAATCAAGTTCGTGTCTTTTGGCGATGGGGGACATTTTCTAGGTTATTGGTTAAACTCATTTGGGAACTTCTTTGGGTAATTTAACTGACAAACTCAATATTTTAACATCAAAGTTGACACCAACAAACTTAATTCTGTTCACAACCTCACTTTATGACATAAACCCATTTCACCACTTACATGACAAGGAGCATTGAAATTTACGAAAAAATTTCACCTTAGCCCATCAGGACGCACACTCCACCCAACACTATCCCCCCAATTGATAAAGAAAGAAAAAACCCGAACGCGAGCCTTGATAACTCATTCCCATCAACTTCTGCATTTCAATCTATGAGAACTCAATCGATTTTTTCCCAGGCGCCCCCTTCCACAGCGCGCCGACGCTACGCTGGAAAACGCGTGATGCAACAACAGAGATAGCAAGTGGAGGACCATCAAGACCAGGAATTCCAACTGAATTGCCTTCCTAAGCGAGAGAGCGAGACCGCTGACAGACCAAGTTGTCCGAGCTGAGATTCTTGCAACGCCGGACCAACAGAATTCTGCGAATTTTGCCACTCACGAGAGCGAGAGAGAGAGTGTGTGTGTATTGAAGTCTGCTTTTTATCTCTTCGTAGGGTTTAAGCAGAGGGGTGGCCAGAAAATAATAAGAATGGAAAAAGGAGAGAACCTTGGCCCGACCCGGACATTTCGGGCCTGGGGTTCTCGGCCCAGACCGATTTGGATTGGGTCATTTCGGGTAGGTGAAGCCCCAGTGGCTTAAACCGGCCTGAATTCCAAATTTATTCAGGCCCATTGACTTGGCCCGAGCATAACAGGGCCCGGTATTTCGAGTCGGGCCGGATTTTTTTTGGGGCTCGGTGTTTTTCGGCTTGCTCCTGAGTCGTTGGACATGCACTTTATCTCAGGAAATTGAGTTGAGCGATTTTTTGTGTGCGTTTGATTTGGCATTTGTGAGAGGTTCTTGGGAAATGCAAAGCTGTTTAGCCTAAGAGTGTGTTTGGCTTAGCATTTCAAAGGGGTCTTGGGGAAATGCAAAGACTGTTTGGTAAATTCTACTTTGAGAAGCAACTCTAAGAGAAAAGCTGTTTAGTGAAAATACATTGAAAAAGTCCCTTTGGGTTATTAATTTACGCTTTTTAATTTTTAAGTTTAAAATTGAAAAAACATCTGCAATTTTTTGAATTTAAATATTGACAACAATGTTAAACGATATCGTGTAAAAATTTTTATTAAAAAATAAAATTTCTTTTATTGCTAAAAAAAATCAATTGGAGAAAATTCACATCAAGGTGTTCTCTTTCTCAATTATAAAAAGAATACTTTCATTACAGTAAACGTGGTAACATATGCTTCGGTGAAAGAAATTCATTATCCTTAAAAATTACAAACATCTTTAAAAATTTCTTAAACTTATAGTTATTTAATTATGTAAACATGACATGTAAAAAGCAAAGTCATTATTTGAAGCACTACCCTCCTCATTTACATCATCAGTATATAAAATGGGATCCAAATAAAAATACTTTCATTACAATAAATGTGGTAACATATGCCCCAACAAAAGAAATTCATTGTTCTTAAAAATTACAAACATCCTTTAAATATTCCTAAACTTATAATTATTTAATCACGTAAACATACGATGTTAAAAGCAGAGTCATCGTTTGAAGCACTACCCTCCTCATTTACATCATCGGTATATAAATTGGGATCCATATCTACTTTCGCAAAATGTGCATCATTCACGACATTTCTTCGTATATAATTGTGCAAAGTTATTACCGTTATCACAATTTTCACTTGCTTTTTATATGGATGACTTGGTATAATCTTTAGAATCTTCCACTTCTTCTTCAATACTCCAAAGGCACGCTTAATGTTTTATTGCAATGAGGAGAGGACACGGTTAAACAGTTCTTTATAGCTTATAGGTGCCGGACCTTATTGAAACTCAGGCAAATAATATCTAACTTCTTTGTATAGACCCAAATTACCCATGTGATTTGGATATCTAGCATCTACTAAATAGTATTTACCGAATAAAAATATTGCAATTTAGTCAACATATACCACATGCATATATTAATGTATAAAAACCTTTAATTAATGAACCTTTCAGAGAATGAAGAAATTGTAAATCACATCTCCTAACAGCTTTGTAGAAGATACGAGTATCATGAGTTGTTCCCTCCCAACTGGCCCAAACGTAAGAAAATTCCATGTTGAAATTGCATACGGCCAATACACTTGGCATCAATGTTCCTTTTTGATCGATAAAACGAAATTGATCGCTCGTAGGTACCACCACTAGGATATGTGTATTATCTATAGCTCCAATGCAATCCTAAAACAAGAGTGCAAATATTTCTTGGTTTATATTTAGTTTATATTTTCTATTGTATAATTATAACTTACCTTAAAATGCAGATAAAATATTTGATTATTCCTTATCTTCATTAGAACTTCCCTAAATTGTTGATCAGATGATTGAATTAAATATACTCACATTTCACATACTTTATCCAAAACTAAGCTAAATAGCTTGCACATGGTTTTCCCTAGTGCTGAGAGCGCTCTTGTGCTGACATTTCTATCCTTGGAGATATGACAAAACATTCTCAACATTTCTACAACATTAATATTCCTAAATCCTTGGAGACCTTATCGTGTCACTAAATCATACCTTAAATTATTAAATACGATTCTATCCATTCTAAACATTCGAAAACATCTTGTCAGATTATCATGAATGTCCATCAGCACTCTTAACCATGCATTTCCTATGTATGATGAGGTCATCCACGGTTCTTTGTGACGGTATATTGTCTGATAAAGAACTATCGTAACTAGTTAAAGTAACAAAATATAAATTAGAATAAGAGATATAATAAATTATCTCGATCATCATCGGCAGACCACTTATCAACCATCATATGCATATATATATAGATATATATATATAGATATATATATATATATATATATATATATATATATGTATGTATGCAAACTCTACTCAATAAAGAGAGCACCAATTAGAGAAATAGGTTTCACCATAGAACATAAACATGTCTCACTAACTAGTACAAATAAGTAGTTCAAATAGGTCTCACATTATAACAACATAACGTATGAAAGAATTCAAATAAATAGCTAACATCCTAGTGATAACTACTCTATGTGAACTTATACTTGATCCACTTGACTTTTTTATTATCGTTATCCATGTTCATGAAGATTTGCCGATTGTCTTTCTTTTTGGCAAAATGATCTAATGCAAAAAAAAAAAGCATAACTCTTTGTTTTGCTCAATCTTGGTGTGGCTTTTAACGTTTCTATGATTTCCTTGGAAGGATCAAACTCCCTCGCATGGCTCCTACTTTCAATAACTGAAAATTATGTCCATTTATGTTGCTAACTTAGGGTGCGTTCAGTAACTATTCTATTTCCCGAAACAATTTCTTCTTAGAAATAATTTTTTTTATTTTATGCACGGAAGCAATTTCTGAGCATTTAAAGGCATTTAGTAATTATAAAAAATTTCTATTTCTAGAATAGAAAAAGAATAGAAACACGTTTAGTAATTGTACAAAATTTTTATTTCAATTTTTTTAAGTGCTTTATTAAACATGGTATTTAATTCTCAAGGAGCACTCACCAATTTATTTTTTTCTTGTAAGTGAAGGAAACATGATGAACACGGTGATACGTATATACTTGATATATACATGGTGATATGTATAAACATGGTATATACTTAGTATAAGCTCTTCCCTCTATTACTCCCGTTAGTGTTCTGTCTCAATTTGAAGCTCACAGCTGAACTTTGAGTGTATTACTCTGCCCAATGGTTCCCAACAGCACTGAATCCATCGCCAAACTAGCCATGGAACGATTTTTGTGTCTTCTAAGGGGCAACTCTTTTCTTAGCCTTCAATGATATTGATGAGTACCAAATGAACTACTCCCATCACATGGTGAGATATATAAACATGGCGATATATATACAAGAAACGCTATTGAAATTCATCATTTCGTGCTTATGTGTACAACCTAAAGGTCGTACTTAAACAAGTCAGCAAACAAGAGAGGCACTCAAAAACTCAAGACACATAAAGATCCTCTCCCATCATCATATAGTATTTAAAAACAATATTACAAAAGTTGAAACACAATATCATGGAATCTCGGGCTTATTGTAATCCATTGTCCTTTTATTTGCAACACTTTTCTTAAGCATATTTATCTCAGCTACCTACTCATGTGATGTATCATCTGCAACCTCTACTTCTCTAGATCCAAACAGGTACTTCGAATCTCCATAAAGGGAAAAGTTTTTGTCTATTGCTCTCTGGGTCACAAATGTAATTATAAAGAGCACAAGATGCAATTATAATATGTGCTTGGTTTTTTTATTGTAAATGGAGGCATGTAACTCAAAATGGTGAAGCGATTCTTTAACGCCCTAAATGACCTTTCAATGACATTCCTTAGTGAAGAGTGCCTATGGTTAAACAATTCTCTTGTTGTTGTTGGCCGTCTTCCACTCCCTCTATAATCGTTCAAATGATACTGTTCACCTTTAAACGGAGTTAAAAATCTCGGAAGTGATGCATAACTAGAATTTATCATGTAGTATTTGCCTATAACATGGTATATATAAATTTGTTATGATATGCAACCATAATACAATCATAAAGAAAGTTTCTTCTTATAGACAAAGCAAATACTTAGGGCAAAAGAACACTACAAGTGCCATAACTTGTGTACGGCGCTCACTTTAATGCCATAACTTTTTTTTGGATCACTTTAGTGCTAAAATTTTTGAAAAACGATTATTTAAGTGCTAAAATTTTTGAAAAACGATCACTTAAGTGTCAACTCCGGTGCCGTACACAATTTTTAGCCGGAAATCTGACGTGGCATTTTTTTATTAATTTCTGAAGCTAACGTGGGTCGCCTGAGTCTCGCCAGAGATTGGCACTTAAGTGATCATTTTTCAAAAATTTTAGCACTTAAATGATCATTTTTCAAAAATTTTATCATTTAAGTGATCGTTTTTCAAAAATTTTAGCACTGAAGTAACCCAAAAAAAAGTTATGACACTTAAATGATCGTTTTTCCTCCAACTTGGCACCAAAGTGATCCGAAAAAAAGTTATGGCACCAAAGTGAGCGCCGTACACAAGTTATGGCACTAATAGTGTTTTTTTGCCAAATACTTAGTGGCGGTTGAGGAAATTACAGTCAAGGAGTCTCGAGTGCTACCGAAAACACCCGACAATTGTTGGCAGATCCTTCCCACCTAGAATACACGAAAGTGAACTTTATATCAAGGGAATAAACACACAGCACATTCTAGGTGATATTCCCCTCCTGCCTCTAAATGGGACCTGCTGAGACATAGGGACATAAGCATTTACATGGGTGCCATCAATAGCATCTATGCAGCCCTGTGCATTTATGAAAATCTAAAGTTATATAAGATTATCAACTACATGTCTTTGACAGTGTAAACTCTAAATAAAAATCATACCTTGAAGTATCGTTCATGATTAGGATCCATAAGAATTTTCTGTGGGACAACATCAAAGGACAATGATTTGATAACTTCTTTTGAGAGTTTGAGAATTGCTTTTAACATTATATTAAAATACTTGCTAATTATTTCTCCTGAACGTTGGAATCTCTCACGTATATCTTTATTGGAGTTATTGTGACAAACCATAGATAAGAAGATCCCAACTTGTTTATCTTTCCTAACATACCGACTATCTTTCAACCAACCTTTTGCTCTCATTAATTCACATAGGTTTAGAAAAACATGTCTGTCCATCTTGAAAGCTTCATATATTCTATATGAATGTCCATGACCAATCTCCTTTATCCATTCGGGTCATGATAGTTTGCTGTCCCAATAGGTTCTTTCGTATGCATAGACATGTCCACTACAACAATGCACGACCATGCTATCAATACGTGAAGATCATCATCATCCAAGAATTGTTCATCTGGATCTACCTATCCATCAGACACACTATTTGATCTCCCTTCCATAGTACCTATACCATCACACAAATACAAGAACATCAATATAGATATCTAGAAAAAAAAAATCTAATTACAACCAATAACATAAGTCATGGAGTGAAAGCAAACCAAATATATAAATCCCAAGCAATTTATCGTACCCATGGCACCACAAAAGTACAAGAGTCTTGACATCAATATCTCTAAAAACCATGTGACATCCTCAATTTGGACCGAGTCGATCAAAGGAAATGGCCATGGAATTCGTGAGCAGATCGATCCAAGGGTCGATCATGGATCGGCTGGTGTGGTCGAAACCGTTATTTAAAGGATTGGTCATGGTTTGATCGAAGGATCGTCCATGGATCGGTCAAGGGATCGGCAATGAAATGACTTCCTAGTCACACAAGTCGATTAAAGTGATTCAACCATGGATCGACCATTTGACCATAAGGGTCAGCAGTGAAATGATCCCGAATGACCATGGATCGATGTTGTGCAGGCATGAGTCGATTGCGGGTGATTCCGCTCAGCCATGCACAAGTCACAGGTAAACATGGACCGATTCTATTGTGATTGATTCCACTCAACTATATGGCAATCGAGGGTCGACCATGGATCGTTGATGCTCGAACATAGACCGGTCGCGAATCAGCCATGGATCATTACGTTGAGTAAGATAGGCCATAGACGAGCCATGTGTTAAGCCAAAAAGCCTAATGGCTTGATCGCGGACCATGCTTTGTGCCGGCCGTGCAAGCCAAGCCTTGTGACCAGTTATGGACTAGTAATGAGCCCGTTAGTCAGGCCACGAGTTAGCCTTGTGCTCGGCCATATGTCAATCATTGTGCCTAACCTATGTGCCAGGCATTGTGCCCATCGGCTCCTGCCCAAACCTAGTTCCGTGTTGATCAGACTTGGTCACGGGCTATGCATTGTGCCCACCTATGAGCCAATGCATGTGTACAGCCCATGAACCGACCCCTCATTAGTGTATCCTGTCCGTATGCTCGAATCCTTGCTCTTGCAGCCGGCCTGGCGCCCGTATAGCTTGGCAGTGTGCCTAGCCCTAAGCCTGTGCGCCAAGCTGTATGCTAGGCCCTACACTCGATTAGGCCTGATCGAATAGGCCATGCACTAGGACAATTCGACTAATTCGGCCTTGAGTTGTTCAGCCCGGTCTTTGGCTCGGTAGTGTTTAAACATACTCGAACATATTTTACATTGAACCTCGGTTCCAAATGGGATGATCAATCGTTTATGGCACTTGAAAATCCCTAATCTCTTTTTTTTTTGGTAAGATAAAAAGTATATTGACTTTTCACAAAGGAGGATACATAACAAGAGTCGTACACAAAAACCTCGTATCCAATGAGATACCTAAGAGTATTCAAGGGGTATGAAGGTGTAACGACCAAGCAAAGAAAGGGGGCTCCAAACGGAGGTAAGGACAAACCGGCACTACATCAACCAAAGAGGGATGAAAACAAGAAAGAACAGGGGGGCCTAGGAAGGCCTAATTACTTTAGTTTCTTCTTAAGTCAAGTTTTAGTGAAAATTGGGTGTTCAAAGGAAGATGTGCCATTAGAATCAAGTAAAGACACCAATAATTGAGTGTTCTTGAAATAGAACACATGGCTCACGCCTAAGAGCTTCTTGGAATAAGAATATAAGTTGACTTGATTTAGTAGTTGCATTATTGACAACTTCTTGGATAAGTTGGCCAATAATGAAACCTAGCCCTCAAACCACCAATAATAGAGCCATGAACCAATAATAGAGTTATCTTACAAGAATTAATAATTGTAGGGGTCTAGAGAGTAATTCATGCCCAAAAAGGGAATTATGGGCTAGAAGGCAATTTGACAACTTCCTTTATAAGTTATCAATAATTAAACTTGCTAAGGAAGGTATCAATAATAGAGGCGAGGGCCAATAATTGAGGTGTCTTGAGGAAGACATCAATAATTTTGTGTCTTAAAGACCAAGACCAAGGACACACACCCAAGCCAAGAGGAGAGAGTGATTCACGTCTAAAAGGAAGAAGCCAAGGACAATGAAGTGCTATCATTGTTATCTTAGTCTTGAATGACTTAATAGGTATCATGACCATAGATTAACAACTTGCAAACCAAGTTAGCAATATATGGTCCTCATTGAAAGCTTGAAGAAGAAGACTAATGATGGCCAAAGACTTTCAAGACCATCCTCATTATTAACTTAGAATTTTGGCTGTTTCTTTATAAAGGGAATTAGTGGACCACCCTATAAATAGCTCTTGTCCCCACTTAGTCTCCCTTTTTTCCTCACACCATCACCAACTCGCATGCCTCCCTCTCTCTTGTCTACTCCACTTAGCCAACCACCACCTCTCCCACACACTACCTTCTTGGTCCTCACTAGATCTTGTTTTTGTCAAGTAGAGTAAGTAGATTTCCTAATTTCGGAATAGGATTATATGGTGCGTTGTTGGCTTGTGTTTTTACTTGAACCTTGATAGGGACTTGTTTGTGTGGCTTGTGTGCTTTGTTAATTTGCAAGACATAGTCAATAGTCAAGCACAAATCGGTCGCCAAAGAGGGAACGTATATCTTGTATGTACGTTATGGCGTTTGGATCAAGACTTGCTTGGCAAAGGTTCAATATTGAGGCATATCGGATCTGAGCTAAGTACGGTTTTATTCAACGCTTGGCATATCGGATCAAGTCATGGGCTTTGGACCGTGGCCAACATACTAGGTAATTTAAGCTTATTGTTTATGAATCACACTTGCACTCATGCCTTCAGGCACTTTTGTTTGCATGAGATATAAAGAAAGATAAGAACACGGTTTGCTTGATGCTTGTAACGCATGGGTACACGAGGGACTAAAGCCATCTACGATGGATTTCGAGAAGTTGCCCGATGGATTTCAGAAGAACCGATGGATATCGGTTAAAAATAAATGAATCTTGTGTGTTTGTTTTTACATGTATCGCTTGTGTACCATGCTTGAGGTTTTCTTGTTTGATGCGTATGCCATGTATAGCACATAGGCAAGGCAAATGCATCTTTGCTATTGATTTTCCATTAACACTGGGGTGGTAAGGTTGAACTCGTGTCCGATGACGATTATTTTGTCCTAACTTGAAATTAAAAGATTTATTTATTGAGTTTATGATTCATTCCCCATTGTTTTCCTCAGACTTGTAGGATGGCGACTCCTCCCATCTACTTCTGAACTCCCGTGAAAATGAGAGTAGACGTAATTGACGTAATAGATGCAGCCGAGGGGAGAGCCTATCGTAAGGTCATCTCCTAAGTCACGGTCGACGAAGGCCTTGAATATCCTGTTCCGCGCTAGTATGAAGCTTGGTATGAATGGATGGAGGACGGCAAACTACTTGGACCCCTTCGCGGGTTTCATGGCCCTTTTGGTGGTGCTAACGGACCGGCAATGGGGATAGCCACGAGCGGAGCCTAGGCGGCGAACCTGACTTGGGAGTAATCGAGCGTGTTTTGGAAAGAAACTTTTTGAAAGACCCTTTTTGGAGAAAATCATGGTAGCGAGGCTAGGCATAACCCAACCATATTTGTTATAGCGTGTATACGTGTGTGAATCGGCCTGTAAAAAGAAGGGGCATGTAAAAAGGTTTGGCTTGTCAAATATATAAGCTATCATGTAAATATAAGGTTGCTCATGATACTTGTCTTAACCCCATTGTTTGTTCTGGTTGTGATTGTCTTGAATTTATGCTTCCGCTTACTCGTAAAGAAAGATAATAACGAATGGGACATCGTAAAGTAAGCCACGGGTCACAGTCTTGGCCAAGACGTGACAAACCAAATATTAAATACTAACATAAGTCATACAATCAAATGAAACGCTACGCAATTCATAGTACATTTCCCAATTTCTACCGAAGACATTGAAAAAGTCAATGTCTTCTTTCAACTGGAGACTTAATGAAAGCCTCCCTTCATGCGGCACTAACACATGCTCGTTTCACTATTTTGTTGTAAATATCTTGCCCCAACTTAGGCATACTAACTAGGGGATCAATGACATTGAATACAAAGAAGGGGTTCACAGGTGGTGGTGTGACCTGTGAGGTGGCAGAGCCACTCATAGATTGACTTGCCTTAACTTTGATAAAATCCTGTATAGCTTTGCAAGTGTTAGCAATGCAAAATGAGGTACTCTTTCTTCTCCTCTTGGTATTTAGAGTTCTATCTAATTTGTGCTTGTCATGAACTAACTGTAGTATTGTCGGATGTAAAGACTCTCTCATCAATGTGGTGGTCACTTAAGTCCTCTAGATCACCGTCTGCATCACCACTACCATTGTCACCTTCCTCTGACACCGTCAAATTTTCGACATTTCATGTGGCATGATCCCCAGTAGCATATGTACCACCAAATACAATACATAGCGCGGGATACTAAGGAAATCCATCCTTTTTGAATTTTGCCCACCTACTATTATCCTACAATTTTCACAATAAGGACATATGTCAGCAACATAATCAAACCTTTTAAAACTTACATCTATAATGACATCAAAATAATCAAAGGTTAAAAGATACCTTGATGTGAGATTCACATATACTTGGATTGTCAATAACTACTATTTTATTTACATGAAAAACGCTTCTTAAAACTACAATATTGTTTTCTCAGTTTGTTCACTTTGTTCTTCAACTGAAGTAGGCTATATTGGTATCCTATCTGTTTAATGAATTCAGCTTGTATGTTATTCCACTTAGCTTTGTTGTAAGGAGAAGAGGTGTGATTTTCCTTTTGGACCTCCTTAACCAACAAACTTACAAATAGGTTAGTTAAAGGCTAAGTCCACTTTGCATTGAATATCTCTATCTAAGATGCCATTTAACCTTGACCAGTTGATCATCATATGAGTTATACATTAAATCAATAACATAGTCATAAAGAAGTTACAAGCAATATACATAACCATTCTCATGAGAAGTAGAAACACGAGAAATTTTGGAAAATACAATCTCAAGCTACAATTCGAGCTAAACAAAGAACCATATGCTCTGGCAAAGCTAAAGGCACAAAGAAGGGGAAAAGAAAAAGGGCATAGGGATACATCATTGCCAAAAAAGATATGCATTCTCCACGTCTCATTCTCAAGATCCAAGCGGCAAATAAGAATTAAGCTGAAGCAATACAAGATTCAAGGTTTGAGAATGGTCACATTCTCTACATTCACCCATTACCAGAAACCCAATCGTAGCTCATATTCAATTACCCATCAAAGAAAATGGAATCAAGATCAACAAGTCGCCAAGCTAGTCAAAAGGGTTATATATTGACACCTAATTTTTAGCTCATTTTTTAAAAATTTCAAAATTAGGTATAGGAATCTTGGCCAAGCCTAGAAACCTATTTCTAAACCAAAAAGTTATTTTTTTAGCATTTTTCTGTATTTTTCCTTAATTTCTTTTAGCCAAAATAAGCGAGAAAATCAAGAAAAATAGTAAATGGAATTAGAAAATTTCATAAAAATAGTCATTAGTCTTCTTTTAAATCTAATTCATAAATAAATTGTCAATTTTAGAAAATCTCAATCTAGTATATGTTTTTTTCCAAAATTGGGCAAAATTAAACCCAAATTGAAATAAAAATGATATTAAATTTTTTCTAGATATTTTTAAGTCATAGTATCTTCACAAAAATTGATTCTGGGACCTTTAATTGCACAATGGTTGGTCCAATTGCACAATTTGACATAAAAATAAAAAATTCCCAAAATTTGATTAAAAATTAAGAATTTTGAATCCAAATTGTGAATTGTGCTCAATATGAAATTATCGAAATATGATATTACCATTTCTAGGGTTAATCAAGTGTGGGTAATCTAATTTTGGCATCAATTTTTCCTAATCAGGTCAATAGGACATTAAATCAAGCACAACCCTATTAGCCCGAATATAAAAATGAGAAAATCTTGAGCACAATTATAATAAAAATTGGGAAAAATTATATATTTGGGTTCAGAATATGATGGGAAATTCAATTTTGAGGTTTGATTTGAAAAAGTCAGTTAAAATTAACAACTCAAACCGATTGGAATTCGGTTCCAACCGAATTTTAAGCGGGAATTTGATGAACAAAAATAAAAAAAAAAATTGGACCTAGAAGGGGGAAGCTACTCGACGAATTGCCAAAGAGGGAGAAGGGAGAGAAAGAGAGAGAATTGAGCGAGACAGAAGAGAGAGAACTAGAGGAGAAGGGTTAAAGGTCCCCCAACGAGTGTTCGGTGCCGCCCTAGATGGCGGGGCGCCGGTGAATCGTGAGCTGGTTGCGATCTCCCCTTATTGTTCTGACCGAGAGAGGCTGATCGACAACGCCTGAAACCGAGCATCGTCCGGTTGATTCGGACCTGTTCCGGCGGTACTGAGACCACCAAGGTGTAGAGTGAGAGTCAAGGAACAATCCTTGGGGCCCCGATCAGTTTAACAATTTTGTTTGATCGTCAAACGAATCAAGTAAAAATCGTTCATGATCAGTTTTGTCAAAAAAATTTCCCGAATTTAGCTTTGTCTTCAACGTGCATATTTGAGTGATTTCATTGACGAATCTTAGTATTTTGATGTTCAAAACATGTTTTTGATCACGATTTATGTTATTTGATTGCATTTGTGGATGAAAAATGGCATAAACCGAGTCAGCCACATATTAAAACCTCCTCGCCGGAGCTCTGGTGACCTTGCCGGAGCATTGCCATGGCTTAGGCCATTCAGGTTAGTGTGCCTTGACCTTTGTTTGATGTTTGATAGTAATATGAACCGATTTAGACGGCTAAGGCAAGTAGTATAGCCATTTAAGTTTTGGAAAATGAAAGTTAGCCTGTGGAAATTAGGATTTTCGGACTAGTTTTTCGCCAGCCGGTGAGTATCCATCAGTGACCTAATAGGACTAAACTGAAAATAGAATGTGTGGACATTACCATGGTATAATCAGAATGGCCAAAAGGTCGCTGGAGGCTCGTCGGTAATGAGCATGAACTGGCGACCACAAACACATTAGACTTAGAATAGTGCACACCAAGTATTCGTAAAAATGCCTGAATGAAAAAACTCAAAACGGCGTCGTTTTTGGCCATGTGTTCGCTAGTGGGGGTGATCGGCGCTAGTGCCGACCGGTTCGGTCTCTGCCGAATCAGCTTGAATCGGTCCAGTCTGGTTCACTCCCCTCGGCGGGCAAATTTGAAAAAAATCCTTAAAAAAATAAAAAAAGAAAATCTTTAAAATCTGTAAAAAAAGTTGCAAAAAATCATAAAAAAATTTAGAACTTTTTAGAAAATAAGAAAATTAAAAAAATTAGAAAATTCACAAAAAATATAGAAAATTAGAAAATTCACAAAAAATTTAGAAAATTCATGAAAATTCAGAAAAATTTAGAAAAATTCATAAAAATTCGGAAATTTTAAGAAAATTCATAAAAATTCAGAAAATTTGGAAAACAAAAATAAAAAATTCAAAAATTCAAAAAATATAACAAATTTGAAAAAACTAAAAAAATCATAAAAATTTTCAGAAAATCATAAAAAAATCAGTTCTCGATTTTATAAAATTTTTCCAAAAAAATTCAAAAAATTCAAAAAAAATTCAAAAATTCACAGAAAGGTCTAAAATCTTTGTGGCTAGTCATAAAAAGTGAAATTTGAATTTTCGAAAATAAAAATTTTTATTAAAAATATAAAAAATCAAAAATTTTGAAAACTCACAAAATGTCCCAAAATCATCATGGCCAACCATAAAAAGTGCAATTTGAATTTTGGGAAGTGTCCAAGTATTTTTTGGAAAATTCCCAATTTAGGGGTTATAACCCCTAAAAAACCCTAAAACCTTAAAACCCTAAAAATATGTAAATCCTAAAATGAACAAGCTATTGGAGTTTCATTATGGTTTGGGTATTTTGCTTGACTTTCATTTTAGTTACCAAATTAGGATTGCTATGATTAATTTGCTATTGGGTGTGCATTTAATTTTTTGGGTGCTTAATTGTTTGTTCGTGATTAGAATAGTGAATTGACCTTAGGGATTTGTGTGGCACGTTGGACATGTCATATCGTTCTTAGGTACTGAAAGGGCGTTAATGGTCTCAATTTGGGATTGTTAACGTAACCAAGTCCTTTATTCAGAATTTCTGGTTCGTAGGATTATGGTACTTCTCCCGTACCTCAATTAGATTTTTAGTCAACCTATCATAAATGACTAGTGGCGACTCCAAATTCCATTTTAGATTAAATAAACCCCGTTGTCACTTGAGGTATGGTCTGGGAGAGGGCCGTGTAGAAAAGTACCTCCATTCTAGCACGGGAGCGTGTGGCGCGACATTATAGCCTCGTGAAAAATCAGAATCTCTAGAACTAAAATCCAACCAGTGGACTAGCTAAGAAAGGCTTGACAATCACACCAATCAACCAGCACAAGAACTCCATTAGTGATGGACAAGGGTGTATGCCGTCAACAAATCGGAGCAGATCATGCCCGAATAAAATGGCTTGAAGTTGTGCTCACCAAGAGGGAAAGTTGCCAGCTCTGAGCTTCACAGGAAGCTAAACGGTGTTGCCAATGGTGATGAGACTAGTGTTGCCGATGGTGATGAGACTAGTTGTGGAAGAGTTGGTGTTGTCACTGGTTGAACTCGACATGGTGGGATCGAAGGCTCGGTTGAGCGAAAAAGCTCTAATACCAGATAAAGTTTAAGAGAATCGAGAGAATTATGAAAAAAATATTTTATGCAACTGATACATTTTCCATGCGCTGAATACATGTATTTATACAAGAGATTACAAGTCATTAGAATCAATCAAATTGAATTTACAATCCCTTGATCTTAGCACTTGCTGGTTATGTGAGATTCTTCCTTGATTTTAGCACTTGTGTGATTTGATTTGATCTTGATTTCTTGATTTGTACCATTATCCTTAACACTCTGAGCAGCAACGAGCGTCCACCAATTTCTATGGGCATGCAGGCACATGGAATGGAGGAGAAATTGGACGTCCAGCTCCATTGACATTCACAAAGGTAGGAGAGAAAAGTCAAGACTTGCTCCTTTGGGCACATTTAATTAATAAAAGATAAATATGGCCAAAACTTCTTCCATGCGCAGAGAACTTTCAGAGTTTGCTTCTTCCTCTCTGTTTGCAAAGTGTTGAGCATTTTTGCACGTGACTTTGAGTAATAAGTACTCCACGTGTGCATCGAGTCTTATATACGGGCTTAAACTCGAGATATAATTTAATAATTCTCTATCTTTGCTTGACGTTTGAAACCAAGTCACAATGCTCATTATGCATGCCAGCTCTCCCAATGTCCTGACGGGTGCTTATTCTCTACAGACACCAATTGAGCTCAAACAGAGCTCGAACTTCACCAAAGGAATGGATTTCATCATCATGTCTACCGGGTTCTCCGCTATTACTATTTTATTCACAACAATCTTGCCCTTTGCTATGACATCTCAGATGAAATGGTACCTAATGTCGATATGTTTCGTTCACTCGTAATATATCATATTATAAGCCATATATATATTGCACTTTGGTTGTCACAGTGTATAATGATGCTTTTTTGCTCCAATCCAAAGTCCGAGAGCTAACCCCTTAGCCATATCGCCTCTTTCGCCACATTGGTTAGTGCCATGTACTCTGCCTTAGTTGAAAACAAGGCAAAATTGTCCTGTAAGGAGACCTTCCAACTTATTGCACCACCTGCCAGCATAAACACCTACCCCGCTAACGATCTACGGTCATCCAAGTTACTAGCGTGATCGAAATCCACATACCCTGTGATCTCACTACCATTGTCGTCCTTTCGATACACAATACCAATATTTGTTGTCCCCTTTAAATATCTAAGAATCCATTTCACAACTTCCCAATATATCTTATCCGGACGCTTCATGTAACGGCTGACAACACTTATAGCTTGTGAACTATCAAGTCTAGTGCATACCATGGCGTACATAATACTACCTACTACACTAGAATAAGGAACACGGGACATATGTTCCTCTTCCTTTTTAGTTTACGATGATAACTTGTCAAAAAGTTTAAAGTGTGTAGCCAAAGGTGTGCTTACAAATTTTGCTGACTGCATATAAAAATGCTCCATAATCTTCTCAATATATTTCGTTTGAGATAGACACAACGTTTCTACATCCCTGTCACGCAAAATCGCTATACCCAATATTTTCCTAGCAACACCTCAATCTTTCATCTCAAACTCAGTACTCAACTACCGCTTTAACACATCAATATCAAACATATTTTTAGCTGCTATTAACATGTTATCAACATATAATAACATATAAATAAAAAATCCATTCTCCAATCTCCTAAAATAAACACAGTTATCAAATTAGCTTTTTAAATAGTCCTAACTAGCCATGAAAGAATCAAAACGCTTGAACCACTCTCTAGGAGACTATTCCAACCCATACAAAGATTTCTTTAACAAGAAACTATGGTCTTCCTTACTCAGAATAGCAAATCCCTCTGGCTACCTCATGTAAATTTATTCCTCCAATTCACCATGAAGAAATGCTATTTTTACATTTAGTTACGCCAGCTTAAGATTCTGTGCAGTAACTAAGGTAAATAATACACGAATAGAGATATGTCTTATCACAGGAGAGAACACCTCGTTGTAATCGATGCCCTCTCGCTAAATGTACCCCTTTGCTACAAGTCTCACCTTGTACCTTAATGCCTTGACACCAAAAATTCCTTCCTTCCACTTATAGGCCCATTTGCATCCAACAATTTTCTGGCTTTTAGGTACTTTGACCGACTCCCATGTCTAATTCTAATAGAGTGATTCTAACTCTTTGCTCATAGCCTCTAGTCACTGCGACGACTCAGTACTAGCCATTGCTTCAGAGCAGGACAAAGGCTCATCTGCCTCTACCTCATTACCTATAGTCAATGCATAGGCAATGCTAGAATAAGCATAACGTACTGGTAGTTTGATTTGCCTTCTCTGTCTAGTTGTAGCTATATTGTACTGCAACCCTGCTAGTTGTTCTATATCACCATCTTCAGGAATTATGGCCTCTTCCGCAGTCTCTTCCTCTATTACCTCTGAGGTCTCCGAAGGCTCCACCTGAAGTTCCACCTCACTATTGACACCACGATTTGTTTTCTATGTCGGTTGGGTCTCAAAGGTCCTCTTTTGAAGTATTACAGTCTTATAGAATATCACATCTCTACTGATTAGAAAATCGGGTGATCTGGGATCAATGCACCACAATAAGTAGCCTTTCATCCCATGTGCATAACCTAGAAATATGCACTTCTTTGCACTCAGCTCATGCTTACCATCATTCGCATGAGCATATGCAGGACGTCCGAATATCCGTAATCCGGAGTAATCAACACGTTTCCCCGACTATATTTCCTCAGGAGTCTTCTACTCGATAGCAGATGATGGAGATCAATTAACCCAGTAACATGGAATATTCATTGCTTCGGCCCAAAATTCCTTGCCCAATCCTACATGCGAAAGCATGCACCGAGCTCGCTCAAGTAGAGTTATGTTCTTCCATTCTGCAACGCCATTATGTTGTGGTGTTTTGAGAACTGTGCGGTATCTCACAATCCCTTTGTTTTGGCAAAACTCAGTAAAATCCTTGCTACAAAACTCCATACCGTTATCAATTCTTAGGCATTTGATTTGTTTACCTGACTGCTTCTCAATCAATGCCTTAAAATTCTTGAACTGATCAAACACCTTGGATTTGTACTTCGAGGGTATACCTTCCTCATATAGTGGTCGATAAATATTAGCATATATTGAGCACCTCCTTTTAAAGGAATTGGAGATGGCACCCAGACATCTGAGTGAATGTATTTGACCTGTTGCTTAGTTGAATGTATATCTATACTAAATTTAACACGGCATTGCTTCCCAAAGATGCAATGCTCACACAAATCCAGCTTTCTTATCTTCTGACCTTTCAGCAACTCCCTTTCACTCAACATTGTCATTTCAACCTCACTCATGTACCTTAATTGCATATGCCATAACTGAGTCAAGTTTGAGTCTGACTCACCTGACAAAACTATAGTAGCTCCCGTCATGGTCTCTCCTAATAGATGATAGAGAGAATCCACTTTCTTCCCTTTCATTACTGTCATGGCACCTCGAGAGATTTTCAGTACTCTACCTTTAGCGGTGTACTTGCACCCAACGTCATCAAGTGTCTCTAGAGAAATAAGGTTCTTCTTGAGATCCAGTACATGCCTTACATCTGTCAACATTTGCTCTACGTCATCATGCATCTGAATTCGAATTGTCCCTATCCCTACAACCTTGCAGGTTGCATTATTCTCTATAAGAACTCTACCACTATTTGCAGTCTGGTAGATAGTGAACTAGTTCCTATGAGGAGTCATATGATAGGAACATTTAGAATCTAGAACCCATACGTCTCCTGATGAACTTGTAGACACACATAGGACTGCCTCGGCATCGCTGGTACTCTCCTCAACAACATTTGCCACACTGCTTGTGTCATTTTGCTCGCCACCTTTATTTCTCATCTTTGGACAATCTCTTCGTATGTGTCCCTTCTCGTGACATTCAAAGCACTTCACGCAACCTTTGGATTTTTTGTGTTGCGACTTCGACTTGTTTTTGCCTTTACTGCTGCTAGGGCTTTGATGTTTGTCTTAACCTCGAATCACTAGTCCTCGTGCTATGTCTTGCACTGGACTTTCATCTCACAACTTCCTCTGCCACTCCTTTGAGAACAAGGCAACTTTTACTTCTTCTGAGAAAATCGTAGTATGCCCCTATAATAAGGAATCAGTAGAATGCTCCCATGACTCTGGTAGGGATGCCAACAACATCATGCTTTGTTCTTCATCGTCTAAAATCTTACCAATATTCAAGTCCATCATGAGTTTATTAAATTCATCTAGGTGGGATCTAATGGACTTACCTTCAAGGTATCGGAACTAAAACATCCTTTTCAGTATGTATAAGTGATTCTTCAAACCCTTCGTTACATAGAGGGCTTGAAGTTTTGCTCACAACGCTAGGGCATCCTTCTCCTCGGCTACCTCTATTAGCACTTCATCCGATAGGTTCAAAAGGATTATTCTCATTGCCTTCTCCATTAGCTTGTCATTTTCGCCGTCTTTCATTGTTTCGGGTAACTTATCTTTACCCTCCAATGCATTGGCTAAGCCTTAACTTGTTAATAGCGTCTTCATCTTGACGCTCCATAACCCAAAATTGTTCCTTCCGTTAATTTTCGAAACTTCTACTCTTGCTCTAGACAAAATTGCAAAGTCTTAGCTCTAATACCAATTGTGGTTTAATTGGCAACGCAGCGGAAGCAGATTATAGCTTTAAAATTAAGCCAGGAGCTGTAGAAATCGATAGAGAAATAAAACAAGAAACAATAAAAGGACACAAGAAATTTACGTGGTTCGGTCCAAATGTCGGAATCTTTATCCATGGGAAGAACCGACAAATAACCCACTAATAATTCGGAAAATTATAGGATTACAATCACTCACGCTAGTATTTCTCATCCCTAATATATACCCAATACCCACAATGTTTACTAACTCAACTTAATGGACTCGACGCTATGCACAAATCTCTCCGAGCTCACCTCTCTTCTTCCCTAGAGCTCTCTCGGCTTGCTTGCTTCTCTATGTCCTTTGCTCCCCCTTTTATAGGAGAATGGATATAGAAATGAGACAAATGGCACTCATTCCATGCATTTAATGATGGTGTGTATCCATGACCATCATGCATCGACGTAAGAAAAATGAGTGCATGGATTCACCCTTCCTTCTTTCTTTATTTATTAACAAAAGACAAAATGAAGCCCACTAAAGATGACCACAAGAAGGGAAGAGACATTTGGCGCTTACAAGAGAGACCTGTCGTGACCTTCCCAGAGGTGAACCACCAGAGGGAGGTTAACAGACTTACTAAACAAGAACGAAGGTTTCTCTCACGAGGCAATCGTTCAAGTTTAGTGCGGACTCTCCCAAGCCCATCCGACCACAACTTGATACTCAATCCATCATGTAATTACTCTTACCTTTTGAAGTCGCCACTAATCGGTTATGGGTCGATTAGACACCCAAGTAAAATATGGGAGCGTATTTTACTTCCACGAACCAGAGATTCAAAGGATTCAATGACTCAGTACCTTTTCTCTTTATTTCAAAAAAATATTTTTAAAGATCAAAGAATTACGTCCAGATAATATTAGCGGTTTGACCTTAGAGTCTAAAGGTCCAAATGCCCTAATATATCTTTGTTAATGCAAAGAAAATACATAGCTAGATAAGCTAAGGTTTTATTGACTAAATAAGCTGTAGTTAAAATCATGTATTGACAATCCACAAATTTAAACCGATCTCATCCTCACCTTGGTTTGAGTTAACCGCAAGAAATTGATAGTCAACCGCGAAAAGCAACCGAAGGTATGCAACAACAATAAACAGCAACAAACGGCAACAAACAATAGCGGATAGCAGAAGCGAATAGCAGCAAACAGTGGCAACAGTGGCGTAACAGCAACTGCGAACGACAAATGGCAATGATGAACATAAAACAACGACAAGCAATAGCAACGCAGCAAACGACAGCAAATAGCGACCATGAGTAGTAGCAACAATAATGGCAAACAACGATAGCGAGGATGCAGCAGCAGTGAACAGTAGCAAACAATAATGAACAGTGATGACACAGTAGTGAACAACGACGAACAACAATAGACAACAGCGAGTAGCAGCGATGAGCAATAGCAAGCAGTAGCGATGAGTAATAGCGAACAGTAGCAATGCAGCAGCAAATAGCAACGACACAGCAGCAAACAACAGCAACATGGGATTGAGAATAGCAAGAGCGACGCAACTAGGCTCACTAGAACAAAGGAATTTGCTGCAAATTATCGAGAAGAAGGATGTGGTGGAACCATAGCCACATGAAAAAACTCTCTTGTTTCTCTCATATTTTTGAACTCTATCTATTTCAAGCTCCACTTCATGTTCTGCAATGGCTCAACCAGCCCCCTTTTTTTAGCAAAAGACCTCCATTTATCATTGGTAAGTCTGAACCCGTGATCCTATGATAGTGGGGATTGCCAAATTTTAGACTTGATTTGTTGCTGTGAATTAGTGTTTCAAATCTCGCCTCTCCTCGAAATCTTCAGGTTGCCTTTTCCACCCCTACTCACATTGCCTTGAACGTGTTCACATTCACTTATAATTATTTATGATTTCACAACCAACATTATCTCCTTGATTTTCTCTCCGCTCAATCTTTCCATTCAGCTTTTCTTGAGTGTTAATTCTTCCCATATTGCTGGACAGATCCCATTGATTCTTATCACGATTCTAGAATGTGTCTTGCCAAAAAGAATTTCATGAAATTTGGAGGTGCTCATGAAAGAATGGGGATTTGGTTCATTTTTATCACTTCAAGCTCCCAATCTTTCCATGACCAATTCTTTGACTAAGCTGTCTAATTCCCACCATTAGAAAACAACTCCCCTTGTTATGCTAAAGACGATATGTGTGATACGGTGGGGATGAGCTTTCTAATGTGGGAGATCTTTGCCAAAGTTGAGGAGAATATTTAATGGAAATTTCTTTGCTTCAACTCTTTCTTTTCCTTTTTCATTCATCCCCTTAGTAGGAACGGAATCTCTTAATGGTCAAATATATGTTTATGAATGGACTCTTCGTGTGCAATTATCAATGGCCAAATTTGAGCAAGGTCCAACTTGAACATAATATGAAAATGCAATAATATTTTTGTTTAGAAGTTAGGATTGACTCTTAATTTTTTATGTAATAAATGAGTAAATAAAAAAATTAAAATTTAGGTGTCAACAAGCTCAGAAGCAACAAAGGGTGTCCACCAATTTCTATGGGCCATGTGCATGCATTTAATGGAGGAGAAATTGGACATCCAACTCCATTGACATGCACAAAAGTTGGAGAGAAAAGTCAAGACTTGCTCCATGGGCACATTTAATTAATAAATGACAAATATGGCCAAAACTTCTTCCATGCACAAAGAACGTACAGAATTTGTTTCTTCCTCTCTGTCTACACAGTGTTGAGCATTTTTGCACTTGACTTTGAGCAATAAATACTACACGTGTCCATTGAGTCTCGCATACAAACTCAAACTCGAGACATAATTTATGTCACGCCCCGTACCCCACTGGAACACTACATCCCATCACGGTCGATTATGGTGCAACGCTCCCAGGAAGCGTTGCCGACCCACGCCCATACAGAGATCAAACACATGCGGAAGCAACGTATATAATTAATTATATACACCCGTACAATGACACACATGAGACCAAGGTAGAATAACCAGCAATTAAACAACTCTGAAAAATATAAATATTTACATTGCCATAGAAAACCTTTTTACATAGCACCATTTACAAGCCAAACAAAACAAACAACCACAGTAGGTCACGTAGTCATCTGCCACTGGTCAAAAAGGGTCGAGTGGCTGGGGTAAGTGGGTCATCTACAGGGAAGATTATAGACAAAAAGGTACGTGCTTCCCTATGGCTAGGACCTAGAACCTAGGCTAAGGTTCCCAGTCTGGATCCGAGGACTCGGTGGGATCCTCTGATAACTCCTCGGATGCGTCCTCGCTAGACCTCGACTCCTCCGATTCCATAGCTTGAGCTCGCTCATCCTCGGAGTCCATCTCCAACTCAGGGTCTAGGTACCAACCTAAATCCTCGTCCTCGCCAATCTCCACGTCTTCACCTACCTCAGCTACTTCTTCGTGATCTTCTGCGTCCTGCTCTATGGCCTCGAGTTCGCCATTCTGGTCCTTCTCCATCGGCTCAGGGTCCTCTGCCATCACATTGGGCTCCTCATGCACCTCCTCCTCCTGCACCATTCCCTCGAGCGCGATCTTAGGATCTATCACCTCACTGGCAGCTATAATTGGTTTCATCAAGCCAGTATCATCGATGGCGATATCAAAAGTCCTAAGGGACTCTCCCTCAATCCCATTGGCATCTCGATGACACCATGCCACATATTCTTATTTCTGATAATAGTCCGCACCTATATCCACAACTACCTCAGAATGAAGTCTCACAAAAACCTCCCCATTCCCTGAAGGGTAGGTAGTAGTATACGTCCAGATCTCTAGAGGGATCCCAAAAAGAGGCGGTGGCCATTCCATCCTCACGGCCGGGGGTCTGAAATGTTTCGGTTTATACAACTGTGAGACGAATCTCAGTGAGTTCAACCCCTAAACCTAGGCTAGGCTAACATGCAATCTCCTGACCGGAAAATAGATATTTAAACCACAAATTAACAATAACAAATCATTCTTAGACCTTGCAAGTTAGACAGATCAATATATAATAATCACAGTACATACGTGGCACTCATAATCACATATATGCCAATCACATGCTTATGCACTGATTCTCACATTCTCGTATGCCAGTCTATGTATGTTCATGTATGCAAATGTCATGGACTTGACACGTGCAAATCTCGGCCCATTGGCCCACACTGGCACACTGGCACACTGCCCAATTTATTATTACGACTCGAGTCATCAATTTTTCACGGCCCGGTGCATCTAGCCTGCTTCAAAGTGCATGAGGCGCATCAACCGATCTGGCCCAGTGTCTCTAGCCTGCTTCAAAGTGCATAAGGCGCAACACTGTTCTCCTTGCGAACCAGAGCCTACTTCAAAGTGCATGAGGATGGTTGCTTTCCGAACGTACCGGGCATCGTCCTGCTTCAAAGTGCATGAGGACGGTATCGACCCGAAGATCACCACTCGTAGGTCCTTAGGTGATCACACAATTCATTATTATTTGGACCCAGCGTATAACGCTTCAGGATAATTTAGGTGATCACACACTCATGGCAGGCACGCATTCTTGCACAATTTCACCACATGCCACACTCTAGGCATACATAATGTGTGTCCATGTTATGCAATGCAATGCACCATGAGTAGCAATGAATTTCAATCACAACCAAGCACAATGTATATACAACCAATCAACCCGGACTTACCCGGTAATTTTCTATTGGGCTCTTAAATTGATCAATTAATTAAATTTCTCGTCCCAATAATTCCTCAATAATTCATCATAATTTCCCGACACTAATTTCTAATAGTCAATTCTCAACCCAGTCTAAAATTCACACCGACACTGTCTAAGCTAGTCCAAAATATACTGATAATACCTAAACCAGTCCAGAAAAATGCACTATTAGTCCTAATCCGGGTTTAGAAATTTTACTCACCTAATTAAGGTTCACGACGATGGGAAATGGCGGCCGATCACTGACGAACAGTGTAACCGGCGGCAGAATTCTTGAGCGGCGACGGCGTACAGACTGTGAACAGTACCGGGTGAACAGTACCTGTGACCAATACCGGTGAACAGTGATTCCGTATGGGACTGTACGGACAGAGCTGGGACGGTGGTTGGAGGGGTGCCGGTCACGGCGGCGACGCCTGAACGTTCGATGAACAGTGAAATTGTACGGGGGGGACGTGAACAGTAAAATTGTACGGGGACACTGTACGGTAGGGATTGGACGGCGACGTATGAAGGTGCTGGACGCCCGAGTGGTGACAGCGCGGCGATCAGAGCTCCGGCGAAGCTCCGGCGTCACTGTTTGCAGACCGGGAAAGACAAAAAGTGTGGAACAAGGCTGTTTTGGGACAAAAACCTGGACTGTGGTGGCTGCACAGAGGTGGAAATGGTTGCTGGTGGTGCTGGCTTGCCCGGGACAGCTCCGGTCGGTACTGTTCCGGCGTGAACAGTACCGAAAATGACAGAAATGCACAAAAACAAACAGAAATGGAAGAGGAAGAAGGGGAAAAATGAGAGGAAAATGTTGCTGAAGCTGGTCTGCACGCAAGAGTGAGTGAGGAGAGAGAAAGGACAGTCCAACTTAGTCAAATTATAGGCTTAGGGGTGCCATGTGTCACAATCTAAAAAAAAGACTAAAATGCCCCTAATCTAAGGGTTCCTATGCAATCTTATCCATAAATTATCCATAAAGGAAGGGGCAAAAGGGTCAATAGTCCTCAAAAATCACAGCTGATAATTATCCATAATTATCCCAATTTTTTCTAAAATTTTCGGACCAAAAATTAGCCCGGGGGCAAAATCGTCATTTTTCCGGTCCTGGAGCGAAATTTCAATTTTTGCACATACACGTTTCATATATGCGTGGTAGACATAATCCGGTGTCGGAATCGCGAAATTCACTTTTTAAGCCCTCGAAAATCGACTGCGAAGTTCCGGAAATAAAATAATATTATTTTTCCAATTTTTGTCGAAATTCCACTTTTTTTTCCGAAATGACTCCCGGTATGCGTGGCCACTCAAAAATGGTGTCGGCCTCGAAAAATAACCTCAAACGGCTTCAGAATTAAATACCGACACCCACAGGGGCAGAATCGTAATTTTTCACCCCCGGATCGAAATTCCAATTTTTACTTATACTAATCCCAAATGTGCGTGGCCAGCGTAATATGACGTCAGATTTCCAAAAATAGTCTCTTAAGCCTTCGAAAATCGACATCGAAATCCGGGCCCAATTTCGTGAATAAAACCCGCTAAACTTTCAATTTCAGGGTCTCTCACTAACGGGCGGCTGTTTAGAAGTTACGCATATCAACCTAGGGCTATTCGTGTCGTAATGGTCTCGATCATTGAGAGAATGAGAAATTATTACTAGTTCCAGGGTCACGATCGTTCGATTCAGGTTCAGGACTGATTGGCCACATGTACTTTCGATCTTGTAGAATCACCTACGTCCCTATTATACATCATTGGCCTTGGCCAAACTCAATCCATTACCCTTTCCTACGATCAGCCCACGTTGGCCCAGAATATTCCCTCAGCGTCTCTCGTGATCGGTGTCCGTTTCACGATAGGGTCCCCGATCCACGTGCCGTTTTCTAGTTAGCCATGCCCCATTGGTTAGTATTCCGAGAGTGATCAGCTCTGGGCGAGACTGGCTAAAATGAAATGCGAATTAATATCAGTTTTATTGATCCCAGAAATTACATCGAAATTCAGGCTGTTACAATTCTTCCCCCCTTACAAAAATTTCGTCCTAGAAATTTGCAATCTATCCTTGTCTACTCAAACAACTGGGGGTGTTGACGTTTCATAGCTTCTTCACTTTCCCACGTGGCACCTTCTGTTCCATGGTGTTCCCAGACAACTTTGACTATCGGGATTGTCTTGTTCCTCAGCACCCGATCTTTTCTATCTTCGATCCTGACTGGTCTTTCTACATACGACACTTTATCGTCTACTTCTATTTCTTCATACCTCAGAATGTGGGTCGGGTCTGGTTCATACTTCCTTAACATCGACACGTGGAAAACGTTATGTACTTGGGACAAATTAGGCGGCAAGGCAAGTCGATAAGCCATATCTCCAATCTTTTCCAAAATCTCAAATGGCCCGACATACCTAGGACTCATTTTTCCTTTCTTGCCGAATCTAGATAATCCCTTCATAGGCTTAAGAAACATGTGATCTCCAACCTAAAACTCTAAAGGTCGTCGTCTTTGATCGGCATAACTTTTCTGACGACTCTGCGCCATTCTGAGTCTGTCTCGAATGACCTCAACTACCTCAACGGTCTGCTGTATCAACTCTAGACCTGTAATACTCCGCTCACCCACTTCATCCCAACACACTGGCGTCCTGCACGCCCTACCATATAAAGCTTCAAACGGTGCCATCTGAATGCTCTGCTGATAGCTATTGTTATAAGCAAACTCCACAAGGTGTAATTGTTCCTCCCATTTACCTTGGAAATCTATCACACAAGCTCTCAGCATGTCCTCCAGGATTTGAATGGTCCTTTCAGACTGACCGTCTGTCTGTGGATGATCTGCCGTACTGAATTGTAACTTCGTTCCTAAGGCCGCTTGTAAACTTTTCTAGAAATTGACCGTAAATCTAGGATCACGGTATGAAGTGATCGTTACCAGTACTCCATGCAACCTCACGATTTGCCTTACGTACAAGTCTGCATATCTTTCTAACTCGAAGTCTTTCCGTACTGCCTGAAAGTGCGCTGACTTAGTCAGTCTATCCACTATTACCCAGATTGAATCATGTCCTCTCTGGCTTCTTGGCAGTCCCGTCACGGAATCCATCGTAATATGTTCCCATTTCCACTCCGGGATTTCTAATGGTCTTAACAATCCTCCAGGCTTACAATGCTGTGCCTTCACTTGTTGGCACGTTAAACACTTAGCTACATGTCTGGCCACATCCACCTTCATTTCATTCCACCAGTAGTGTTGTCTTAAATTCTGATACATCTTCGTACTTCCCTGGTGGATACTGTAGTTGCTCCTATGAGCCTCCGACAAGATATATTCCTTTAGTTTTACATCATCTGGTACACAAAGCCGCCCTCTAAATTTCAGAATTCCATCTTCGGATATTTGAAAGTCCGGTTTCCTCTTAACTGCATCCATTTCGATAATCTTTTGGATTTCTTGATCCATAGACTGTAGTTCCTTAATCTTGACCTGAATTTCTAGCTCAATCCTCAAGGCGGCTAGTAGATTCGACACTCGACTCATCTCGAACTTAAATTTGGAATCCCTGAGTCTTTCCAACAGGGTCCACTCCTTAACCATTAGGTGCGCCAGACTAGACTTCCGACTCAAGACATCTGCCACTCGATTGGTTTTCCCAGAATGATACAGGATGTCACAATCATAATCCTTCAGAAGCTCCATCCATCGGCGCTGCCTCATGTTCAACTCTTTCTGAGAAAATAAGTACTTGAGGCTTTGATGATCAGTATAAATCTGGAACTTCTCCCCACATAAATAGTGCCTCCAGATCTTAAGTGCAAATACTATAGCAGCTAATTCCAAATCATGCGTCGGGTAATTCATCTCATGCGGTCTCAACTGACGCGACGCATATGCTACCACTTTTCTATACTGCATCAACACACAGCCCAATCCTCTTAGCGAAGCATCTCTATAAATCTCAAATCCTCCTGGGCCCAACGGAATAGTCAATACAAGAGCAGTCGTTAATCGGTGTTTCAATTCCTAAAAGCTCCTTTCACACTTGTCATCCCACTCAAACTTCACGTCCTTCTTAAGTAACCCTGTCATTGGCATGGCTATTGATGAAAATCCTTCTACGAATCGCCTGTAATAGCCAGCCAATCCTAGAAAACTTCGAATTTCAGTTACTGACGTCGGTCTAGGCCACTTGGTAACTGCTTCAATCTTAACTGGATCTACCGAAATTCCATCCCTAGAAATGATATGTCCAAGAAATCCTACTCTGCTGAGCCAGAACTCACACTTACTGAACTTAGCATATAATGCATGCTCTCTCAAGGTCCGTAGTACCTCAGTCAAGTGTACCTCGTGCTCTTCGGGACTCCTGGAGTACACTAGTATATCGTCAATGAAAACTATCACAAACTGGTCCAGGAATTCTTTGAACACACGATTCATCAAATCCATGAAAGCGGCTAGGGCATTCGTCAGTCCGAAGGGCATGACCGTAAATTCATAATGCCCGTATTGAGTCCTAAAAGCAGTCTTAGGTATATCCTCATTTCTGATTCTTAGCTGATGGTACCTGGTCCTCAAATCTATCTTGGAAAACACTGAGGCCCCTTGCAATTGATCAAACAGATCATCAATCCTCGGTAGCGGATACTTATTCTTCACTGTCACTTGGTTCAATTGTCGACAATCTATACATAACCTCAGAGTTCCATATTTCTTCTTGACAAATAGAACTGGCGCTCCCCATGGGGACGCACTAGGACGAATAAAACCTTTGTCCAGTAATTCCTGTATCTGAACCGTTAACTCTTTCAATTCTGATAAGGACATCCTATACGGCGCTTTCGAAATCGGCTCTGTTTCTGGCGCCAATTCAATCACAAACTCCACCTCTCGTTCAGGTGGTAAACCCAGCAATTTCTCAGGGAACACATCAGGAAAATTACTTGCTACGGATATATCTTCCAACTTAGGTTCCTCAACTGTTGGATCCACAACGTTTACCAAATATCCTTCACACCATTCATCTAACAGCTTACTCACCTTAAGCGAGGAAATCCAAGGGATCGAGATTCCTCCTCGGTTTCCCTGAAATACAAAACTAGGACGTCCATCCGGATTAAATTGGATAGTCCTATCACTGCAATCCACTACAGCTTTCTGTCGGACTAGCCAGTTCATCCCAATAATCACATCAAAATCGAACATGGCTATTACTGCTAAGTCGATACTCTCTTCCCTACTTCCAATAATTATCTTACAATTAGGATATCCAAAAGAAACTAGCAACCTATCATTCACAGGTGTCGACACGTAAAGCATATGCTCAAGCAACACTGGTCTCATACCAACCAACTCAATAAATTGCTTTGAAACGAACGAATGGGTTGCCCCCGGATCAAACAGTGCATACGCAGCATGATCACATAAAGAAATCGTACCTGTGACCACGCCCGGCGCACTCTCAGCTTCCTTGCGCGCCATTGCATAAATCCTTCCTTGAGCTGGCGGTCGTCCCTGATTAGCCGATGGAGGAGGTCCGGCTTGATTTCCAACTTGTGGTGGTGGCACTCTGGACGGTCCGGATGGTTGCATCTATGGGCAATCGCGGATCTGATGTCCCATACTTCTACACTTAAAATATGCCCCATATCTGCCTAACGGGGGATTCGGTTTCCCGAAATTCCGTCTAGTTGGCGGGACAAATCGCCTATTTCCAGTCATAGGCCTCTTTCCCAAACGGCAATTATCTCTATTCTGAGCAAACCGCGATCCTGAAGCTGCTGCCCTTTCCTGCTGATCCCGTTCTATGATCTGCGCCCGTCTATGCATTTCGCCGTACTCTTTGATATCATGGGACAAAATTAGACTCCGAAGATCCGGCTTCAGTCCGTCCCAGGATCTCCGCGCTCTATCCCTCGGATTCTCCACCATAGTTGGTGCAAACTTTGCTAATCTTGCGAACTCCACCTCATATTGATCAACAGTCATTTGTCCTTGGCGCAAGCACATAAATTCCATCAACTTCTTCTCTTGCGCATTCTCCGAGAAATATTTTTCATAGAAATTTTCCACAAACACAGCCCAAGTCGAGGCCGTTCCTACTAGAAACACTCTATTTTCCACGGCGTTCCACCAATCATTCGCACCTTCTTGGAGCTGATAAACCGCCAATGTCACCTTTTCCTCATCAGTGCACCCCAAAACTTTAGAGGTTTTCTCCAATTCCTCTATGCATCTTGGCGCAGCCTCGGGGTCACCACGGCTATGGAATTTGGGCGGCTTCAATTTCATAAACTGTTCTACTAACTGGGGCATCTGTCTAACCCCGGCTGGCTGAGCCTGTCCTGCATTAGCTTGATTCTCATCTACCGCAGCAGCAGCTGCATTATCCCGCCCTTGAGCCTACCTATCCAAAACATCCCCGATCCTTTCTAATACCTGTAAAACTCCTTCCATACGTGGATATTCCACTGGTCTAACATCAACTTGGGGGTCTACTGCGGCTCCCTCATTAATTCCAAGGTTATCCATTGCTTTCACTCTAGTACGACTTCCACCTCAGGATCCTCTTCCTGCACCCCTTCTGGGAACTCTTCCTATACCCCTCCCCTCACTACTTATCTTGGCTCTCGGTTCTACAACTACCTGCTATAATTTCACAAAGGAATTAAAGACTTAAACCAATCTATCCCAGTCTAAGTCATAAGCAGGTATTAAACAACAATCAAACAATCCACATGCAGCTTAATAATTATCCAATACATCACCCAAGGGATTCATATACTCACCTCGGGTCCCGCCGCACCTGCATTTACGGGTCACACCATCACAATTCAAACACAATCACAAACTGTCAGGAGATGCATGTAGCACACGAGGTCACCCTACTAGCTACCCAGGATCTCATCACTCCTTATTACTCCAAGCTTCGACCTAATTGGACCGAGCAAACCTTGCTCTCATACCAATTCAAGAGGGGATGTCACGCCCCGTACCCCACGGGAACACAACATCCCGTCACGGTCGATTATGGTGCAACGCTCCCAGGAAGCGTCGCCGACCCACGCCCATACAGAGATTAAACACATGCGGAAGCAACGTATATAATTAATTATATACACCCGTACAATGACACACATGAGACCAAGGTAGAATAACCAGCAATTAAACAACTCTGAAAAATATAAATATTTACATTGCCATAAAAATCCTTTTTACATAGTACCATTTACAAGCCAAACAAAACAAACAACCACAGTAGGTCACGTAGTCATCTGCCACTGGTCAAAAAGGGTCAAGTGGCTGGGGTAAGTGGGTCATCTACAGGGAAGACTACAGATAAAAAGGTACGTGCTTCCCTATGGCTAGGACCTAGAACCTAGGCTAAGGTTCCTAGTCTGGATCCGAGGACTCGGTGGGATCCTCTGATAACTCCTCGGATGCGTCCTCGCTAGACCTCGACTCCTCCGATTCCATAGCTTGAGCTCGCTCATCCTCGGAGTCCATCTCCAACTCAGGGTCTAGGTATCAACCTAAATCCTCGTCCTCGCCAATCTCCACGTCTTCACCTACCTCAGCTACTTCTCCGTGATCTTCTGCGTCCTGCTCCATGGCCTCGAGTTCGCCATTCTGGTCCTTCTCCATAGGCTCAGGGTCCTCTGCCATCACATTGGGCTCCTCATGCACCTCCTCCTCCTGCATCATCCCCTCGGGCGCGATCCCAGGATCTATCACCTCACCGGCAGCTATAATTGGTTGCATCAAGCCAGTATCATCGATGGCGATATCAAAAGTCCTAAGGGGCTCTCCCTCAATCCCATTGGCATCTCGATGACACCATGCCACATATTCTTATTTCTGATAATAGTCCGCACCTATATCCACAACTACCTCAGAATGATGTCTCACAAAAGCCTCCCTATTCCCTGAATGGTAGGTAGTAGTATACGTCCGGATCTCCAAAGGGATCCCAAAAAGAGGTGGTGGCCACTCCATCCTCACGGCCGGGGGTCTGAAAATATTTCGGTTTACACAACCGTGAGATGAATCTCAGTGAGTTCAACCCCTAAACCTAGGCTAGGCTAACATGCAATCTCCTGACCGGAAAATAGATATTTAAACCATAAATTAACAATAACAAATCATTCTTAGACTCTGCAGGTTAGACAGATCAATATATAATAATCACAGTACATACATGGCACTTATAATCACATATATACCAATCACATGCTTATGCACTGATTCTCACATTCTCGTATGTCAGTCTATGTATGTTCATGTATGCAAATGTCATGGACTTGACACGTGCAAATCCCGGCCCACTGGCCCACACTGGCACATTGCCCAATTTATTATTACGACTCGAGTCATCAATTTTTCACGGCCCGGTGCATCTAGCCTGCTTCAAAATGCATGAGACGCAGCAACCGATCTGGCCCAGTGTCTCTAGCCTGCTTCAAAGTGCATGAGGCGCAACACTGTTCTCCTTGCGAACCAGAGCCTGCTTCAAAGTGCATGAGGATGGTCGCCTTCCGGACGTACCGGGAATCGTCCTGCTTCAAAGTGCATGAGGACGGTATCGACCCGAAGGTCACGACCCGTAGGTCCTTAGGTGATCACACAATTTATTATTATCTGGACCCAGCGTATAACACTTCAGGATAATTTAGGTGATCACACACTCATGGCAGGCACGTTTTCTCGCACAATTTCACCACATGCCACACTCTAGGCATACATAATGCGTGTCTATGTTATGCAATGCAATGCACCATGAGCATCAATGAAATTCAATCACAACCAAGCACAATGTATGTACAACCAATCAACCCGGACTTACCCGGTAATTTTCTATTGGGCTCCTAAATTGATCAATTAATTCAATTTCTCATCCCAATAATTCCTCAATAATTCATCATAATTTCCCGACACTAATTTCTACCAGTCAATCCTCAACCTAGTCTAAAATTCACACCGACACTGTCTAAGCCAGTCTAAAATGTACTGATAATACCTAAACCAGTCCCGAAAAATGCACTATTAGTCCCAATCCGGGTTTAGGAATTTTACTCACCTAATTAAGGTTCACGACAATGGGGAATGGCGGCCGATCACTGATAAACAGTGCAACCGGCGGCGAAATTCTCGAGCGGCGATGGCATACGGACTATGAACAGTATCGGGTGAATAGTACCGGTGAACAGTGATTCCGTACGGGACTGTACGGATAGAGCTGGGACGGTGGTCGAAGGGGCACCGATCACGACGGCGACGCCCGAATGGTCGATGAACTGTGAAATTGTACGGGAGACGTGAACAGTAAAATTGTACGGACATGTACGACAGGGGCTGGACGGCGACGTATGAAGGTGCTGGATGCCCGGGTGGTGACGGCGCGGCGATCGGAGCTCCGGCGAAGCTCCGGCGTCACTGTTTGCAGACCGGGAAAGAGAAAAAGTGTGGAACAAGGCTGTTTTTGGACAAAAACCTGGACTGTGGTGGTTGCACAGAGGTGGAAATGGTTGTTGGTGGTGCTGGCTTGCCGGGGACAGCTCCGGTCGGTATTGTTCTGGCATGAACAGTACCGAAAATGACAGAAACGCACAAAAACAAACAGAAACGAAAGAGGAAGAAGGGGAAAAATGAGAGGAAAATGTTGCTGAAGCTGGTCTGCACGCAAGAGTGAGTGAGGAGAGAGAAAGGGCAGTCCAATTTAGTCAAATTATAGGCTTAGGGGTGCCATGTGTCACAATCTAAAAAAAAGACTAAAATGCCCCTAATCTAAGGGTTCCTATGCAATCTTATCCATAAATTATCCATAAAGGAAGGGGAAAAAGGGTCAATAGTCCTCAAAAATCACAGCTGATAATTATCCATAATTATCCCAATTTTTTTCAAAATTTTCGGACAAAAAATTAGCCCGGGGGAAAAATCGTCATTTTTCTGGTCCTGGGGCGAAATTCCAATTTGTGCACATACGCATTCCATATATGCGTGGTAGACATAATCCGATGTCGGAATCGCGAAATTTACTTTTTAAGCCCTTGAAAATCGACTGCGAAGTTCCGGAAATAAAATAATATTATTTTTCCAATTTTTGTCGAAATTCCACTTTTTATCCGAAATGACTCCCGGTATGCGTGGCCACTCAAAAATGGTGTCGGCCTCGAAAAATAACCTCAAACGGCCTCAGAATTAAATACCGGCACCCACAAGGGCAGAATCGTAATTTTTCACCCCCGGACCGAAATTCCAATTTTTACTCGTACTAATCCCAAATGTGCGTGGCCAGCGTAATATGACGTCAGATTTCCAAAAATAGTCTCTTAAGCCTTCGAAAATCGACATCGAAATCCGGGCCCAATTTCGTGAATAAAACCCGCTAAACTTTCAATTTCAAGGTCTCTCACTAACGGGCGGCTGTTTAGAAGTTACGCGTATCAACCTAGGGCTATCCGTGTCGTAATGGTCTCGATCATTAAGAGAATGAGAAATTATTACTAGTTCCAGGGTCACGATCGTTCGATTCAGGTTCAGGACTGGTTGGCCACGTGTACTTTCGGTCTTGCAGAATCACCTACGTCCCTATTATACATCGTTGGCCTTGGCCAAACTCAATCCATTACTCTTTCCTACGATCGGCCCACGTTGGCTCAGAATATTCCCTCAGCGTCTCTCGTGATTGGTGTCCGTTTCACGATAGGATCCCCGGTCCACGTACCGTTTTCTAGTTAGCCATGCCCCATTGGTTAGTATCCCGAGAGTGATCAGCTCTGAGCGAGACTGGCTAAAATGAAATGCGAATTAATATCAGTTTTATTGATCCCGGAAATTACATCGAAATTCAGGCTGTTACAATTTAACATATGGTATAAAGGCATATTGCCGGCTGCTGATGCTCTGGTTACTTGGATCAAGGTATCATTTAGATTCTCACCACGTGATGTATCAAACTTACCACCTGAACTACATATATCAATAGCAAAACAAAGACAATAGAAATCAATTGTGCATGGACCAACGCATAGATAAACGATATTTGGGAAAATTACTAAATAAGTCATAAATCTATTGTACATATACCAATTTAATAATAAACCTTTCAATTTAGTCAATTTATTCCAAAACCTTGAAACAATTTTCAAATTTAGTCACTCCTCCCAATTTTGGATGGTTATTGCAAACGAAAACGCCAGCCATCCTACAAAGTACAACAAATATTATCAACGTTAGTGATGGCTGGCTGACAGCATGGCCAGCGTCCATGCCAGTGATTTCTGATCAAAATTGGCCAAAAATGTTAAATTGGTAAATTGTCAAAATGTTTATGATTAAATTGGCCAAATTGAAATGCTTATGACTGAATTGGCATCTATACAATAGATTTAAGATTTTTTTTGGTAATTTTCCACAATATTTACTCCTCCTTTTAGTATGGAAGATGTTTGATACTCTTTTTTCCATATTTCCATTGATTTTTCCATGATATTTATATTGATTAATTGCCCTTAAAGAACACAAGTCATGTTGTTTATCGCAACAAAATTCTTGGGGATCATAATTTATGTTTATGTCTAAGCACAAAATCAGGAAATTAAACTATGGACTTTTTCGTAGTTCAAACTTTCCCGGACCTTTTCGACAGCATAAGATCCCCTTAGATGCGCTCCTTGGGGTGTATAATTCTTCCATTTTCGTTTAGAACTACACACATACCAAATCCTTTGAGTAAGAACTTTTGTGTTCAGATGATTGTTTTTTCACACGTGCATTAGATCCGATTGCTGAAAAACATCAATAACTGTGTTTTTTTCAATATTTTATCTATTTTTCTATTCGGTTGTTAATCACCTCCAAAACTACAAGTGAGAAAGAGGGATCATGACCAATATTGGCTTCTCTTTTCTCTATAGTTTTTCAAACGCTGGCGTTTGTGTTTTTTTTTCTCTGTGAATTCTTTACTTTTTCATAAGTTGGAAACCTTTTTTTTAAATGGAAAGTTTAATACGTGCTTACTTCTCTGAAACCCCAATTCTTCTTCCTAAAGTTCACCATCCACCTGCTTGGGCCTCTCTGCAGCCAGGGCCCCCCTTAAGCCCACATCCATTCGCTTGGACTAGAAACAACAACGAAAAGGAATTGCTGAAGCGTGGCGGACTAACAAGCATAATCAAGAATCAAAATCTCAAATTTATATCGAAAATCGCTAATGTGAACGCCGGCCGTTGTATGTTGCACCATTAGCGGATGGTTGGCACTGATGTAAATTTTTTAATAATTTTTTTAAAAAATTCCTTTTTCCTTTTTTTTTATGTTTTTCCTTTCTTTTTTTTTTCTTTTATTGCCTTTGCCTGTGGCCAGTACTTGGCTGGTGACTAGTCATAGGCGAGGGCTGACGAGGGTTCAACCCTCGCGACATGGGCAAGGGTTGCCCACACCAACTCTAGCAAAGGTTGTACCCTCATGGCCTAGGCGAGGACTGTGACGCCCTCACCAAAAAAAAGGGAAAATTTATCAAAATATTTTAAAAATATTATTAAAAATATCCACTTCGGTGCCGGTCATGCTACGTAGATTAGCCGGCATCTACATTAACGATTTCCGACCTAAATTGGCAGGACGGACTAAATTGATTTAAATATGAAAAGGTTTAGGATTAAATTAATCCAATTGAAAAGTTTAGCACTGAATTTGTACTAATGCAATAGGGTCATGACTTTTTTGGTACTTTTCCCATCGAAAATTGAATTGTTTCACTTGATAAAAATCCCAGAAATGGCATTGATTTGTTACGCATTCTACTAGGCCCAAGTGGCACACTACTCCTTTCCTTGTACTCGTCCATTGTTGTGATAGTTTTTGTGCGGATTTTTCCACAGGAAGCCATCCGCCAGCTGCATCTTCATTTCCAGTTCATAAACTCTTATTATATCAAATGGTGAAAGATTTTGTGTTAACTTGGAAGTTACGGAATAGTAATAGTAAGAATGAAAGGGTTGAGTAGCCAAGCATCCACTACAAAATATCATATTTAGATTATAGCTGCTTAGCACCACTTGAGACCCTAGAGATAAGCTTGTCGACATAACTGACCCGACGTGTCGAGAGTCCATAAATCTATTCACAGAAGGTAGCAATTTGTGCTTGTCAAAGGTTCAATCATGCAATAGCAATAACTTTTGATATCATGGACGATAGGTGGGCTCGAGACCATTGACCTAGTCAAGTTCAGCAGTGGCATACCAACTTGAAGCTTGTGGGCCAAGGAAAGTCATCTTCGGCGCAATAGCTAGTAAAGGACCCATTGTCTCTCTATTCTATCACTGTTGGAGACTTTTAAGTGAATGAACTGTTCTCACACAAGTTCTCAGGGGATAACATTATTGAAGACCACAGGGACCACTATCAACAAGTCATCCGTCGGATCCCACCATGCTGGTCTAAGTTAGTTTACGTGCAACTTGGTTCCATATAGATGGGATTTGACGTCCTCCAGCTTCGATATGTCTATGACCGAGAGAGTCTTATCGTGTGGACTTGGATTTAGCAACATCTTCGGATTTGCAGCCATTCACACATCGTGAAACAACAGTAAAGGCAGCTCTTTCTGGCATTATCACCCGCAAGAACAGGCCCATGAGTACTTCCAAACAAGTCAATTTACAGAATAAAAGAGACGCGTACAGTTTTGCCGCGGTCCTTGTTGAACTCTTAACGGGACAGAACCCAATCTCTTTGCTGAGGGGTGACGAAGGAAGAAACCTCGTAGACTAGTCAACAAATCGGGGGAACTTGCTGTTTTGACTATTCAACAAGATGGAATGTCCTTTCCTGTTCATGTATCAAGAAAATGTTGCCGCTTATTGTAAGGACTCCATGAGAATTGCACTTGTACCCTTGGGGACAAGCGTCCTGCCTGTATCAACCTTTGGCCAGTTCGATTCGCTAGTTAGCTTTCAGAATCGAAAAGAGCTGCGACTTGACTTCAGTTTCAGTTTTCAGAGCCAACTTTATTAAAGTAATCAATCTGGAACATATCTCAAATTATGAACAGGTGCATGATCGCAAAATACATCTGAGAGTATTGTACATGGAAATTCTTTCCTTCTTCCGCTTAAATTACAATATTAAGGGACTCGGCCCCTATCGCCTTTCTCCATACATTTAGGCCGTGCGCGTATGAAACGTGAAAATCATATCGAACTTGATGTTTCAAATTCTCTTCCAATATATGAAGTTATACCAGCGAAAAAGAAAAGTAATTCCAGATATGAACGCTAATTATTCACATGTGATGCCCGGTCGATAATGTCCTTCCTTTGGGGAAGACCACTCATTATCATAATGCACAACTCTTTGTGACTGAAAATTTTTTGGATATTGTTCTTAAAATTTCTACAGACCTAAACTTCTTTTCAAAAAAATCGGCTCTAGAGTCTCTCTCTCCCTCATCGGCACCATAAATAGTTTCTTATATTTATTTTTACCGAAAAATAAAAAAAATAAAACAGTGCCAAGAGTTCAGCATACTTCTCACAGGATGATCCAGAGCATTAGCGAATTAACAAGACTTGTTTAAAGCAAGAATCATATTTAATCAATCCAAGTGCATGGGGCGCAATCTCTTTCACTGGGGAAGCAAAAGACTTCCCACATGATTCACGCACTTCTTTTTACGTGTTTTGGTGGGGGCCAAAAATACGTTCCTAAGTGCTTTTATTGATTGCATGAGCATGAAAAGCATTGGACTAAGAACAATTAAAATTACTTCTGCTTCTATAATGGGAGAAGACCGTGACACACGCCCATCGCATAAACAAGTTATGAAGGAAACCACTTTTGCTTTAGGAAAAGTGATTTTTGCTTTCTCCTTTGCAGATTGAAAAGATGCCAAAGCCCATTTCATTCGTCAAGAGAAAATGTTTTGGTCGTCTTAGTATAAATATGTTGGTTGATTTCGCCATTTAAAGAGATTCTTGTTGTTGAAAATGGTTTTCTTTTTCGAAAAGGAGAAAAAAAGAAGTAGGAATATGAGAGCGGGGTCATCAAAAGACGGTCCACTCATGATACTAATTTCAATTTTGCATTCATGCTGGCGGACTAGAAACTATTAGACAGATATAACTCCATTTTCTAGAGTTAAAAGCTATCAAATTCAATCTTTCTTTGTCGCTCGATCTTGACATGCTTAACGGAATCCATGATAAAAGGTCTGTCATCTTGATAACGCTTCAAGTCTTTCTCACGAGAAAGATGAGGACTAAGTTATGGCTCCAACAATGGGAGAAGTCACACTCAGCTGCTGCTTTAATTGGTGTCGTCTACCTTTCAAGCTTTGATATTACTATCCTCAAGGAAACATTCTTAGAGATACTAGGACGTGATAGAGCTGTAATAAGACAACGCGTTTTATAAAAGAAAATCCATCCCTTCTTCCACGTAAATTGTCACGCCCTGAACCCCTTCGAGCTTGCGACACCCCTCTCTGATCGAATAATGCGACATCCCAGGGTATCGCTGACTCAATTCAACTCATCAGAGATTTAAGGCAGTCAGCGAAAGCCACAATTCACCTGGACAATAATAATTGGGGTAACAAGGGAAGATAAACACATCCATTTTCTATTCAAACTTATGTAATATCCACAATTTACAAGCACACCGAACCCCTAAACTGTAAACCACCAACGTCCAAAAAGATTGATAGCCTAGGTATCCTATCTCCAAAAATGGTACACTTCAAAAGACCTACTCCCAACCCCTACACTAGCCCTTAAGCCCTCTGCTCGGCGTCCACTCGGAGTCTGATTCCTCATCACCCGAATCTGAACTCCCCTGAACTGTCGATTTTTCTAAGGACTTCGGCTCGGCCTCAATCTCGATCGGGTTGTTTATATCACCCGACTCTACTGAAACCTTGATCCATTCCTCTTCAATGGGCTCCTTGGGCACGAACTTGAGATCATACCACGGCTCGTACTCAAGTACGTCCTCTGCTTCCTCCTCAGGTTCATCTTTTGGCTCTACTTCTGGGGCCTCTTCAAGTTCTGCTTCGAGGTCTGCTTCTTCTTATGGATCCTCCTCCGAAATTACCTCCAGGTCCACATCCATGGGGTCATATCCTGCCTGGGACTCCTCCGGCTTTGGATTCGGCACAGCCACTGAAGGTTCAGGTGTTGCAGGTGCAGACTGAAGTCCGGACTGTGCCAGGCTAGTCTCTAGGCTCGTCATCTCGCCATTGGGTGGGGGTATGGCTGACGAGTCCCAATCCCCAATGCCATCAAAGAGTACGTCGAAGCCTCGGACAGGGCTAAACTTGTCTACCCCATCCATGAACATCCAAGCTATATAGGTGTGGGCCTGCCAGAGGGGGGGTCTACCCAAACTACAGAGGTATGCTTCACCTAGGTCGTGTTTTCGTCTATAGGGTATTCTATAACTTCGTGGTCGGTGTGCATGGGAATCCCAAAATGCTATGGCGGCAGTGGCGGAAGATTCATGGCTCAGGCTGGAGTTCTGAAATTGTTGGTTGAAATAGCCATGAGATCACATCTCAGTAAGCGCACACCCTAAACCCCACCTAGGCTATTACGTACCTCCAAATAGCCATAACACAATCACACTCAGCCATCACATAGCAAGCACACAATCTATACTTACCTAGGCCTTTCCTGTGTGCAACCTGCACGTTAGCCACAACAGCACAATTTTCACCCACATGCACATTCTAGTCACAATTCACACATTCGTTCCTACCTCATCACATTATTTTAATTTGACTTACCAGTGACCCGCGTAATGGTACCGCCTCAAGTTCACTGAGACCAACTCATATACACAACACTCCTAGGCCCGCATAATAGTACTGCCTCAGGCCATGTATTTTTCCCGCGTAGTGGTACCTCTTCAGACCATGTATCTTGCCCGCATAATGGTACCACCTCAGGCTTAACGCCTATCACCTACGACTTAACCTGGGTACTGGTACCGCCTCAGGTTGGCCGTCCTCTGGTAACACCGGGTATCATCCCGTGTAGTCGTACCGCCTCAGGACGGATCAATTCCCCATGTAATGATACCGCCTCAAGGATTCTTACAACTGCACATATCACACCGCACACGATTTCTCACTCGTTCACTTACTCGATACCCACATGCCAATATACTGGCTCATAACATTTGGCCCATGCACGCACCAAATCACACGCATTTTTCATGCTTAATAAGCACCCAACACAGCCAATTGGCAATCAAATTCAGTTCAGTTCACGTGTGCACATAGCAGCTCATATTTCAATCAAATATTTCACAAACTAACGAGCAATCACGGCCGCCATCAGGCCCACGATCACAGCCACAAATTCAACATTTCCACGCATGTTTCAAGCCATAACAAGGACCACAACACAGCCACATCATCACACATCGAACCGATACAAATTGTCTCCAAATCGAACCATATTATTCATCATCAAGCCCACAATTTCCATGTAACATTATGAATTTTTGATCCTTTTCCCGAGACTTATGAAATGAATATTTTGACCAATGCACTTGTAGTGAGATCTCACCCGGAACCGCGCATTCACGGGATACTAACCTTAGGGGTAAGGCCATTACGGGATTGAGTTCGCTCGACCAAAGAACTCGATCTTGCTTCGACCTTTGACCATAAGGATTGATAAGGGAACTAGTGACAGATCCTCACAATTACATGATAACCGAGGTCTCCTTGGTTCGAGCAAACTTAAACGTGATTCGACTTAGTGTCGATCACGGGTTGAGAGCGTGTAATCCCAATGAGCTACCTATTAGTAAGAGATAAGCTAAAGTCACGATTGTTCGATTCTAGTCATTTCTTGGAATCTGGGCCTGGGAATCGAGAATTTTGAAAGTGACAATTTTTAGCGGCTGGTGGTGTTTTTGGTGTGGCCAACCTCGGGGCCACCCATTTTTGTAAAAAAATGGATTTCGATTCGGGACTGGAAAAATGACCGTTTTGCCCCTAGGACCGCGAACGAATTTTAAGGACTAGATTAAGTCGGGGAACTGATATTTACCCTGTATGGCCGAAATTAGAGAGACAAGAATGCCTTTCTCCTCCCTTGGTCAATTACTTTTTTGGCCCTTAAATTATTGGATAAGGTTAATCGTGGGCCGTTGGATTTGGATAAGATCAAATCTTGGCCATTGGATTGGAGGAGAAGTTAGAGGGATATTTTTGTAATTTCCGATGGGGTTTTAGAGTCAATTATTGGGGGTAGAATATAAATATCCATTTCTCTCTCTTTCTCTCTCATAATCTCTTTTTCTCCTCACCTCCCCAACTGGCCGGATCTCTCTCTCTCTCTCCTCTCCCTTGTGCGTGAGCCCAGCTAGGCCAGCCACAGCTCACCCGCCGCCTAGTCGTCGCTAGCCAGCCGTCTGCACCGCCGCTTCTTCCTCCCCGGCCACGCCTCACCATCGTCTGCCTGTCTCTCTCTCTCTCTATTCGCTTATCTTGTTCAGTCCCGCCACCATCGAGCCACCCCAGGCCATCCTCCCCTACCCTGTATGTCCCCATCATCACCCTCAGTCACCCGTTCACTGCCCGCCAGCCGCCCGTCCACTGCGCCTCAGCCGCTCTCCTGCCTGGCCGCCGATGACGCCGCTTGACTACTGCTGCTGGTCCGATCATTTCAGTCTCTGTCCAGCTTGTTGTCACGCCTTTTCAAGGTAAATGATTCCCCCAAATTTTACCTAGGATCTCGAGTATTGTTAGATACGTTTAGGACTCGGTTTAGGCAATTTGTGTGGCTGTTTTGTAGCGTAGACCGAGGTTAGATATTAGGCTATCATGGACTGATTTGGGAATTGAAAATGCATGGTTTAGTGGACTCGGATAGGGCTGTGATGGTGTAGAACGAGTAGGATTGAATTGTATGTCCGATTGGTAGGATTATGCCTTAAATGGACTTGTGTATGTGGTTGTGTGGCTTGTGGTTATTGGCTGAATTCTGTGTGAATGTTGGACTGAATATTGAGTGGACGTGTGCCCTGTGTGTGTGTCCGTGTACTATGAATGTGTGATTGTGAGGTGTGCCGGTGTAATTGTGCAATGAGGTTGGGTGCCAAGTGTGTGTGGGCATATGCTGTCTTCGTACGACGAGGATGTGCATTTGCGAAATGTATATGAGGTGTGTGATTGTGTGTGGCCATGTGTATGTGTGGCCGTGTGGTAAGTGTGGTACGAGAAGATTAGATTGGTTGGAAAAGTAATACCTTGAGGTGTGTTCGTTTACGCGGGGTAAGTTCCGTCCTGAGGCGTGTTCATTTAGGTGGGACGATGCCGTCCCTGACGAGGTGACGATGCCCGGCTCGATGGGGTGATGATGCCTGACGAGGTCAGAAGACCGTTGCCCTGATGTGTTTTACGTGGGCGTGGTAGTGGTGGAAAGTTTGGGAATGAGTTGGACTTGGCTTGACGTGTGAGAATTGTGAAAGTTGACGCATGACATGAGTTAGTGTGCAAGTGTGGTTTGTATCGCGTGATGTCGTGCTCGATTATGGGGTAAAAACTACTAGACATGGTATGGAACGTGCTCAAGTGGGTTTTGCCTCATAATCGAGACATGCGCGCAGTTGTAATGCATTGATGCATGTGAATTCCTATTACATGCGTTGGTTTTGCGATATGGATAATGCATCACTGTGGCATGTTGGTTGTATTATTATTTAACGTGCAGAGATGTACATCATGGATTCTAGGTAGGATTGTATGTGTTTATTAGTATGGCTGATCATTGTGTGTTATGCATGTTTCATCTGGTGGTACGTGAGAGCCTATGTGGGGTTTGGGGTTGTACACTTATTGAGATTCGTCTCATAGTTATATAACCACAATTTCATACCCCTAACCTTAAACCAAGGAGACCCGCCTGCTCTTTTTGGAGTATGAAGAGCCACCCCTGATGCCCCGATGGAGCTGTAGGCGATTCCCCGTATCATGGTTCAAGTGACACTACAAAAAAACGATTTTTTTCCGACAAAATTTCCAACAAATTTTCCGACTAAAAAAAATTCGTTGGTAATTCGTCGTTGGAAAATTTGAAAATTTTCGTTGGAAATTTGCAACAAATTTTTTTTCGTTAAAAAATTCATTGGAAAACTCGTGGCTAAATTCGTTGGAAACAAATTTTTTTTTCCTACGAATTTTTTTTCGTTGGAAACTATAATTTTTTTTTTAGTCGAAAAATCGTGAAAATTTTTTTTCCATCGAAAATATGTTTTTTTGGTCCAATTTTTTTTTTGGTCGAAAAATAGCCCTCGCCGGCAAGCTCGAGCTCGCCCGCTCGCCGGCCATGGCGAGCTGGGCCCTCGCCATGGCCGGCGAGGCTATTGCGCCAACAAGAAGATGAAGAAGAAGCAGCAGCAGCAGGGGCGGGACCAGGCTTCGAGGCCGCCGCCCGTCAAGTCCGTCGTTGTCTCGCCGGTGACGAGGCTTGGTGGCGTCGGGGGCGTCGGGGGCGTCGGAGGCTTGGTGTCCATGGCCCCGGAGCCGGAGCCGGTGCCGGAGGAGGAGGGGGGGCGGCAGGGGAGGAGGCGGAGGGGGAGACGGAGGGAGGGAGAAGTGAAGGCGAAGGAGAGAGAGAGAGAGAGAGAGAGAGAGAGAGAGAGAGAGAGAGAGAGTGTGTGTGGAAATTGAATAAGGAACAAGTATGTTTTTATGAAATTCGTTGGAAAATTCGTTGGAAATTTCTAACGAAAATTGTACATATTAAAATAATTTTCCGGAAAATTGAAATTCGTTGGTAATTTCCAACAAATTTTTCAACGAATATAAAAAATGCCGAATAGTACCGGGTTTTTTTGAAATTCGTTGGAAATTTCCAACGAAAAAAAATTCGTTGGAAATTTCCAACAAATTTTCCAACGAAAATTGTACACACTAAAATAATTGCCCGGAAAATTGAAATTCGTTGGAAAATTCGTTGGAAATTTCCAAAAAATTTTCCAATGAATATAAAAAATGTTGAACAGTACCGGGTTTTTTTGAAATTCGTTGGAAATTGCCAACGAATTTTTTTCGTTGGAAATTTCCAACGAATTTTCCAACAAAAATTGTACACACTAAAATAATTGTCCGGAAAATTGAAATTTGTTGAAAAATTCATTGGAAATTTCCAACGAATTTCAAAAAATGCTGAACAATACCGAGTTTTTTTTGAATTCATTGGAAAATTTGTTGGAAATTTCCAACGAATTTTCCAATGAAAATTGTACACCCTAAAATAATTGCCCGAAAATTGAAATTCGTGAGAAAATTCATTGGAAATTTTCAATGAATTTTTTTTGTTGGAAATTTCTAACGAATTTTCTCACGAAAAATTTTTCATTGGAAATTTCCAACGAATTTTCCAACGAAAAATTTTTTGTCGGAAATTTCCAACAAATTTTGCTTTTCGTTGGAAAATTTGTTGCAAATTTGCGACGAAAATTTTTTCGTTGGAAAATTTTCGTGGCAAAAATCCAGTTTTTTTGTAGTGTGATCTTTCGAGGGCTCGAGCCAGAAGACTTAGGAACAGATGGGAGGAGGGTGACCATTAGGTTTCCCTAGGGTATTTTAGGGGTTGCATAGAATAGGTCTGACCAGTCACCTTTTGATAGTTAGGTCAACCTATAGTGAGGCTAAGTTAACCAAACCACCCGATCCTCTTTGTTAAGTTGGTAGTTTCGGATGGTGGTTTTTAAGTATGTTTGTAATATGATGTTTGTATGTGCGGTGCAATGGCATCATATAAAAATGAACGTTGTTGTTCTTTGACTGTTCTGATGATCTACCCCGTCGTCATCTTTTAGTTGGGGGGTTTTTATACTCGTTTCCGCATGTGCCTATGATGGTTGGGTTAGGTCGGCGATATTCCTGGGACGTCGCAATAATTCGACCGAAGAGTGGGATGTCGCAAGCTCGATGGGGTTCGGGGCGTGACATTCCAGCACCCGATTCAATATTAAATCAGACTCGAAACATCACAACCTCAACCATGAATCAGCTAGTTTAAGTCCTCCAAATCAGTCTACCAATATTACCCCTAAACAGCCTCAAATAACCCCTAAACCAACACTAATTAATTCGATTCGGTCCAAATTTTGTCCGTCGAGACCCGAAATCCTAAATAGAGTTTATGGTGCGACTTATCTGAACTCTAGACTAGCTTGGCTAGAGCGAAAAGGGGGCGGCAGTCAACGATGAGCAGCGAGCGGCTCGGCGACTTAGGCGGACGACGACGGTGGATGGCGAGTGACGGTGTGGCTCACAGCCACGAAGGGAGAGAGAGAGGGAGAGAGAGACGACGTGACGGAGAGGGGTGAGGTGACTCGGTGGTGGGACGGCGTGGCACGGCGACGAACGGCTGATCGGTGGTGGGGGGAGAGAGAGAGAGAGGGAGTCGAGAGAGAGAGAGAGAGAGAGAGAGAGAGAGAGAGAGAGAGAGATAGAGAGTGATTTTTGGGTTTAAATAACCCAAGGTCAATTATTGGTGTCCAATTGACCATCATGTCCAATTGTCCAAATCAACGGTCGAGATTCGATCTTATTTTGAGATCGACAGTCCGAATCGAATATTTTCCAAAATATCCGAGAGCAATTTGGGGATTTCTCAAAAGTCCAAAGCTAGGGTAAATGACCAAAATGCACATCCCCAATTATATTGGCCTTAACAATCCTTCAGGGGTAAAATGGTCATTTTTTATTTCTCGCCGAAATTCAGTTTTTCTGAAGGATTCGAACAAATTCGAGACTACCCGAGCAAATGACAACATCGTCCGTGATGACTTTCAAATTTTTCAATACCCAACGCGGTCTCTAATTTAATGACCAAGTCTAAATAACGCAGCTCAAGCAAATCTCAAACTAACGGGTGGCTTTTAGGGAAATTCGCATTTTTGACCCGTGGCCGATACTAAATCGAGCCGCGTTCCAATTCGCTCAGTTCATGACGATCTCGGTTGTCACTTAATCGCGAGGATCAATCGCTAGTTCAACAGGCACGATCTTTCGGTATAGGTTTAGGATCGTTCGTCAGTTCATTTCGTGGTCAAGCGGAATCACCCGCGATCCACTAATATGACAGCGGCGAATTGATCCCTGACTATCCTTGGATCAGCTTACACTGGCTCAAAATGTCATCTCGATAATTTTCATGGTCAAAGGTCGGTTCACGATCGAGTTCTTTGATTGCGCAAATTTAAATCCTTAATTAGCTTTTCTCTAACGGTTAGTATTCCCTAAGTGATCAATTCCGGGCAAGATCTAACTACATGCACGTCCATAAACTATTCATTTCTTAAACCCAACTGGGTCAGATTTTAGAATATTACATAAATAACACTACTTAGGGTCTTGGTCAATATCCTCCTTTCTCCATAGTTTCACGTCCACGCAGATACGAGACGTGAAAATCATGTCGAGCTCATTGTTTCAAATTCTTTTGTTTCCGGTTTCCCTCCTGAAACAAGCATCCGAAGCTGCACCAGGACTTTCAAGGTGTAACCATGTGGGAAAATGCGGGAACGTTGCCATTCTCTTCCTGTCTAGAATAGCCATTTTCGAAAACAGAAATCCTTCCCGTCAAACTTGTTGATTTTCACATTTCCTTCTTCCGTCGCCATCAATCTACTTCAAGTCAGCCTAACCTATCTTTTATACCAATTATTATGAAACCAAGCGATCGAAAAGTTTAATAGATAGAACAAGAAAATTAATTTGACACCATATTTAAGTGGTTTGGTAGGTATGACTGACTCCACTGGAGAGCAACACAGGGTTCCAAGATAGATCAAGGGGATAAAATAGAGATTACAATCACAATCAAATTACAACATTCTATGTGTTTCCCAGCTCCAGTTATGCCAATAATTTAGAGTGTTTAGCCCATTCAATTTTCACAAAACAATCCCTATCAATCTTGCAAAAAAAAAAAAGACAAATTCTTGGGAGAAGACTTTGTCACGATTCAAAAACACTTGTAGTTTCTTTGAGATAGAATTCATGAGTGTACCACACAATTGATTGTTACGACCAAAAGCTCCCTGTGTGCTCACTAATGGGCAAAAATCAACATAATCCACCAATAAAGTTCTAAAACTTACCAAATTAGTGCAATGAATTCTCTCTCTGTTAACTCTTCCAATTTAGCTACTAAAACATTCTGACGTGGCATTTTATTATTACGGCCAAAAGCTCCCCCCTTGTGGTGTCCACTAAGCACTACACATCAAAAAAAGAACTGGAAAATTTAATAAGAAAGAAAGTGCTAACGTGACCTTTTTTTTAATTATATTTACTAATGTGTTACTATAGTATATACAGTTACTTTTTCGGTATGAAACCAGTGTATTGCTTCGATTTCACTGTCCTGTCATGGTCAGCTAGAGAATAATGCAGTGGAAGACACAACGAGGACATGCACAGATATTTCCGAAATTCCCCATTTCTCGGCACCTTTCAAGCCCTGTCCTAATGTGACTCCAGAACAAAGAACGACTCTTCAAAGTCCTTTAATCTGAAAATGAGACTGATGACCTTTCTCAAAGGAGACATTTCTACGGGAAACAAAAGAAAATATCTCCTAGTCTCATCATTTTATTATCTTGTGTTTATCTGATGAGTTTCTATATCAAATTCAGCGGTGAGATTGACACATAACAGTCGCCATTACCATCAAAGCAAACCCGATAGAGACATCCCTTCTCGCTTGGCCACCAAACTAGGTTTGATACTTGAGTGGAGAATTTTCTACTCGAGGAAGGATCTGAAGCTTTGTCGATTCTGCTCAAAGAAGTATCCTCAAATATGCTGGGGTCCACGCCGACAGACGAAAATGGCTTATAAGCAACTGTGCCCTCCGTTCATTCCTCGAACAGGTCCACGATTTCCTGACAAAAGAAGCAGGAGCAAGAATGTTTCAGATTCTTCTGCTTCTAGGGTCACTTTTGCTTCATAAGCAAGCATCACTAGCGGCTCCGCCCCTGGTGAAGGGTAATTGCACCCGCACATGTGGTGGCGTCGCCATTCCCTTCCCATTTGGGATTGGAATCGGGTGTTTCCTCGGTGAGTGGTACGAGATTGTCTGCCAGGACAGCAGCAAAGGCACCGTCCCAATACTGAAAAAGCCCAACTTGAGGGTGTTCAACATTTCGCTACCCCATGACCAAGATGGAACGAATGGCATGATCAGCGTCAGTCTTCCTATAATCTACTCACCGAATGGGACCTGCGGGGGCAACAGAAACTTCGCACCTGTGAACTTGAAAGGAAGCCATTTCATCTTCTCTGAGTCGAGGAATGTCTTTGCTGCCGTCGGTTGCGACATATGTGGTCTATTGGATGGCACAAAGCCTGCTCTCATAGGGTGCCAGTCCAAATGCGAAAAACAACACGACATTGCTAGGAAAATGAATTGTTCGGGCAGTGACGGATGCTGCCACACCACAATTACCTGGGATCTTCAGGTTTTCAGCGTCAATTTCCAGCCGGACAAGAAAACAGCAGAGAATAAATGCAACTATGCCTTCTTGGGAGATAGCTCGCAGTTCACACCTTCAAGTACAGACTTCACTGAGTTGGAGGCGAGCGGGCATTTCCCAGCGGTGCTAGAATGGGGGATAGCTAATTCCTCCCAAGCTGCGCTAGAAATTTACAAATATGGCTTCATCTCCGACAATTCCTATAACTGCAGCACAGTCAGCTTCAATTTAGGATATCGCAAGGTGATGCCGTTTTTGCAGTGTTCTTGCCAAAGGGGCTTCACCGGTAACCCCTATATTAAACATGGATGTGAAGGTAAAACCAGTTACGTTTTACCACACCAGTTATTGGAAACGCAAGATCGAAACACTGTACTAATAAAGAGAAGTCGCTCTTTTGAGGCTGAAGTAGCTTTACATGCAATCGTAAACGCCCAATAAAGAGACGAAGTTCTACTAATTTTGATTGTCATCTTTTGTTCAGATGTCGATGAATGCGAAGATCCAACCAATCGTTGCCATGGAAGAAAGTGTGTGAATCGACGAGGTTCCTATGATTGTGTAGACGGAAGCAAGACAATCAAGCTTGTCCTCATAGGTAAGCAAATTTCTACAATCTGTCATGAGATATGAACAAGAACTTTCCATCTTTTGTTCACCCAGATCCCCGAATATCACATCCTATCATTTAAATAATGCAACATGGAGTCTCTAAGTGATAAAAGCCGCAATTTAGAAAATGTTACATAGCATGATGCGTTTTCAGTGGATCGGATGTTCAATGTTCCTACATAGCTCTTCAGAATTCAAATTTGCTGTTTGATCTATGGGAAATGACCAAAAAAGTCCCTAACCTATTGTATTTATGTCAATTCAATGTTAAACCTTTTAATTATGCAAATTTAGTCCTAAATATTTTTACGTTTTGTAAATTGAATCCATCTGGCCAATTTTGGCCGAAAATTGCAAATGTAGACATTAGCCGTCTTATGTAACACAGCTAGTGCTGACATTGATATTTTTTTAATAATATTTTGAGTTTTTTTTTGTTTCTTTTTTCTTTTCTCCTCTTTACTTTTTTTGGGAGGGGGGGGGGGGCAGCTAAGAGCTGGCAAAGGATCATTGGCCAATGCCGTTGCTAGCGAGGGGGTCGCAGCCCTTGCCTAGATTTGGCGAGGGCCACAACGAGGGCTTGGATGAGGGCTACGACGTCCTCGTCTACCAAAGCAAGGCCATGTGGCCCCTCGCCCAAATCTAGCAAAGGCCATGACGCCCTCACCAAATTTGGGCCAAGTGAGGGGCTGTGCACCCTCTCTAGATTTGGGCGAGGCCATGATGCCCTAATTAGGTGAGGCCTATAGCACCCTCTCCTAGTGTTGGCGACCTTGCTGGCCCCCAAAAAAAAAGTAAAGAAAAGAAATAAAAATTTACAAAAAATTCAAAAATTATTTAAAAATGTGCGCGTCAGTGCCAGCCACGCCACATAAGATTGTCGATGCCCACATTAACAATTTTCAGCAAAAATCTGCCAGATTATTTCAATTGGCAAAAGCTAAAAAGGTTTAGGACTAAATTAACACAATTAAAAGGTTTAAGATCGAATTGGCACAAATGCAATAGATTTGGGAGTTTTTCGGTAATTTCGCCTTTCATTTAGGAACATTTTTTTTCCTACAATTGTAGTCAAATTAGTTTATACCCTTTAACTCGATCTACTCATCAACAAATATAATACGTCAAACCTAACATGAGGATTTTTCCTTTTTGCCCTTAATACTCACATAATTCCGATCAACCAATACCTCTGTTTTTTTTTTTTTGCCTTTTGACCAATTTTCACTAGAAATCGTTGATGTTGCAATGTGTCAAGTAAGATGATTAGCATTGATTGGACTGCCACACAGCGATTTTCAACAAAAATTGACTAGTAGGACTACATTGGAATTTCCCACAAAAGTTTAGGACTAAATTGCAAAAATTTTAAGAGTTTAGGATTGAATTGGCATCCGTATAATAGGTTTAGAACTCATTGGGTAATTTTTTGAAAGGAAAAATGACATAAATGGTCCTTGAACTTTGAAATGTAATGTCATTCCTTAGCCTTTAATTTATTCAATATGGTCCCTAAACTTTTGTAGAATGTGCAATGTCATTCATTTATACATTAAATATTTTCGTATAGTCCAGTGGCTAAATTGAACATGTATCAAAAGTTCAAGTACCACACTAAATAAATTAAAATTTAGAGATCACCTTACACATGGGGTTAAAAGTTAAGGACCATTTGTGTAATCATTCCTTCTCGAAATACTAATATATTTTAGTCTGTATGATGAACATCGTAGTATCAAGGTGAGATAAAGTTTAGTAAGAGTGACATCGAAATATGGATACCATTTAAAAATTAGTCATTTTAAATTGAGTAGATTGTTTGCATGACATCTAACAAATTGTATTACAATTTTCTGAGAAACCTTTTCTAATACAATCTCCTTTCATAATCTAAATTAATTAAAATAACCCAATGGGGATTTCAACTGGTTCTCATAAAGTTGGTGGCTTCCTATGATGGGAAGAAATTGCTACTTGGCCGAAGGAAAAAAATATCCGTAAGTCGATGTGAGATTAATAGTTTTCCTTCTTCCAAATTAGTTTATTCATAAATAGATAGCTTGGCACAACAATGTCGACTCTTACGAGCAGGTGCTTTTTCATAACTTTGTCCCCTGCTAAATTTCCGGAATGCAGGCCTCGGAGCGAGCGTTGGAGGATTAGTGCATGTGTTGCTTCTCTCTCGGTGCTTATACAATGTCATCATGAAAAGAAGAGAAATTAAGCAGAAAGAGAAGTACTTTAAATCGCAGTGGGGTCTCTCGTTGCAACAACATCTATCTTCATCACCTGAAGGCAATGTTGCGAAAAGCAAATTATTCCGCTTCAAGGACTTAGAGAAGGCCACCGACCGTTTTCACGAGGATAGGATACTCGGACAAGGTGCACAAGGTGTTGTTTACAAAGGAATGCTGACTGACGGAAAAATAGTTGCAGTTAAGAAATCAAAATTGATAGATAAGGGAAAAGTTGAAGAGTTCATCAATGAGGTCATCATTCTCTCACAAATCAATCACAGGAATGTGGTTAAGCTAATGGGGTGCTGCTTGGAAACAGAAATCCCACTTTTAGTATATGAATTCATACCAAATGGGACTCTTCACCGGTATCTGCATGACCCGAATGAAGACCTTCTGGCATCATGGGACATGCGCCTACGAATTGCAACCGAAATCGCAGGAGCCTTGTTCTACTTGCACTCGGCAGCTTCTATACCCATCTATCATCGTGACATCAAGTCCACCAATGTCCTCTTAGATGAGAAACATCATGCTAAAGTCGCAGATTTCGGTATTTCGAAGTCTGTATCCCTCGACGGAACTCACATAACCACATTGGTGCGGGGGACTTTTGGGTACTTGGATCCAGAGTACTTCAAAACAGGTTATTTTACAGACAAAAGTGATGTGTACAGCTTTGGAGTGGTCCTTGTTGAACTCTTAACCGGGCAAATGCCAATCAGTTGGCTCAGGGAAGAAGGAAGGAGCCTCGCGGACTATTTTATTAATTCAATGGAGCAGAATTGTTTGTTTGATATTGCTGATGCTCGAGTTATGAAGTCAAGCAAGAAAGAAGAGATTACAGCAGTTGCTAACCTCGCAAGAAGGTGCTTGAGCTCCAGTGGGAGGAAGCGGCCAACAATGAAAGAAGTGGCAATGGAGTTGGAGGGAATAAGGAAGCTCCAAAGCTTTTTGAGCTTCCAACAATATCAAGAAAAGATAGAGGCCACTGAATCTCGTGACTCTAGTTTCACATCCGGCAAGTCTTTCGCGGACACAGGTGTAACTACATTTTCAGATGTGCAGCCACTCGCACATTGTGAATCATGGTGAAGGCAGCAATTTCTGGCATCGTCTCCGCAACAATTCCAAGCTATACAGGCCAATGACCGAATATATAAGCCGCACCAATTAAAGACAGCTTTTTAAAGTTGTTGTACCCTTTCAAAATTTCTCTATCTCAGCGTCAGTTTTTAGCGTAAGTACTATAATGCTGTTTATTTGCCAGTTAGAAAGAGCTGCAAAATCATCCTGCTAATATATCATGAAGTGGCTTATTGCATCTCGAGGATCCTTGAAAACTTGTCTTTAATGCAGTTACTGTGAGGATTATATTAGAGTTGCTCGTGTAGTCTTGGGAACAAGCGTTCTAATTGCATCAACCTTTATCCCTTACTGAGAAAAGTGTGATGCGATATGTGATTTCAGTTTCAGATAAACATACAAAATTCTTTAGTCCGTTGTCTAAAAAAATTGGAAAAAATTCGTATGGGATGAATTTTAAAGTTATCGTAAATTTCCAATCATGTTGGTAAAAGAACATGATTGGTAACTAGCTTGTCAAGAACCGATAATAAATTACCAACACTATCATAAATTAGCCAACATTTCAATAAAATAGAAAATTTCCAACTGCTCTGAATGTTTACTAGTATCGTAAACAATTATCAATTATCAAGATTACACCAACATATCAAAGAACCAATAAATTACCAACTTCTTGAAATTTCATCATTGTGGTAAATAACTATCACTGCCATCAAGAATTTATCATCATTCTAATTCAATAATAAATTATCAACTCTTCTGAAATTTTACCACCGACGTAAGTAAATTGACATTACCACCATGAATTTAATAAAAGGGAGCCCACCCTACTTCTCCTGGACAAAGAATTATTTTGTCACGGTCAGGTGACAAAGAATTACTTTGTCACGGTCAGGTGTGGCGGGGGACCAAACTTGAGGTGGGTAGAAGAGTCGTTGGGATCATTGAATCTTGTCCCATTGGCACAAGATTGGGCAATAGACACCATGTCACTTAAACATCACCGACCGGGCGAAGCGAATACTGTATAACCACCATGCTTATCCAAACGTTTTAAACTAAACGAAAAATAGGTTAACTGAATCGTATTTTAATAAGGAAATTAAAAAATGAATCCAAAGTGCGATGACGTTATAATTCTTTTTTGCTATTAACTAATGTTAAATGTACTAGTTAGTCAACAAATCCCAAGTATAAGCAGTCCTCCCTTTTTGATGTTCGATCTAGTGGTATTCTTAGTGAAAGTAAGAAATTGAAAGCGGTAGACAAGGGTAAAGTCATAAATGAAGTCTTCATTCTTTCGTAAATCAGCCATAGGCATGTGGTTAAATTATTGGGCTATTGCTTGAAGACGGAAGTCCTGCTTTTAGTGTAGGAGTTCATACCATACGGGACTCTATGCCAACATCTGCATGACCCAAATGAAGAGTTTCGAGTATCATGGGACACATGCCTACGAATTTGAACTAAAATTGCAGGATCCTTATTCTACTTGCATTAGTTAGCCTCTATTCCCATTTATCATTGAGACTTGAAGTTCACCAATATCCTCTTGGATGAGAAATATCGAACAAAAGTGGCAGAGTTAGGTACTTCCAAGTCCGTTTCTCTCAATTAAACTCATGTCACCACATTGGTGCAGGGGACTTTCAGCTACCTAGATTCCGAATATTTCCAATCAAGTCAATTTATAGACAAAAGCGATATCTATAGCTTTGGAGGTGTCCTTGTTGAACTCTTAACGGGACAAAATCCAATCTCGTTGCTGAGGGAACCAGATGGAAGAAGCCTGGAGACCTATTTCATAATTTCAATGGAGGAGAACCGCTTGTTCAACATTGTGGATGATCAAGTTTTGAAAGAAGCTAATAAAGAGGAGATCGCATCAGTTGCTAATCTTGCGAAAAGGTGCTTGAACCGGAATGGGAAGAATCAGCCTACAATGAAAGAAGTGGCAATGGGGTTGGAGGCGATAAGGAAGCTCCAAAATCTTTCAGGTGTTCAGCAAAATCAAGAGGACCGCGGGCCAACCGAATCTTATCCTGCTGCTTTTAAATCTAGCAAGTCAAACATCGACTCTGATGTCATTACATTTTTAGATGTGCAGCCACACTTACCTAGTGAGACGTGATGAAGATCCTTTTTGTCTCTCATTCTTCTGAGTCATATTGCTGTGTTTGTCATGGAAATCGGTTTTCAGAGCAAAAGAAAGAGAAAACAGAAAAAGGAGGAAAACTTGTAAGCTTTGCCGATAGGATGATTTTGGTTGGTTATTTATCGGTAATGAACTTATTCTCGGTGCTCGAGAACAATAAACTGTGAAGTCATACCAATCTCAAGTTTATTCAGGTCCTGTCATACCCATGTATGTGCCAATTTGGAAATACCATGCGAATTGCAATCATCTAGCTCGAGCATGATGCAGTGATTTTAGTTCAACTTGAGATCCTTGAAGATCACACTGAATTGCTAATGATTGTTGCCAGCTGTCGATGCTCTAGCTGCTTAGATCAAGATATCATTTAAATCCTCACCACGTGATGTATCAAACTCACCACCCGAGCTACACATATCAATAGCAAAATGAAGAACAATAGAAATCAGTCGTGCATGAGCCAACTCATGGATAAACGATATTTGGGAAAATTACTAAATAAGTCCTAAACCTATTGTACAGATATCAATTTAGTCATAAACCTTTTAATTTAGTCAACTTATTCCAAAACCTTTAAACAATTTGCAAATTTAGTCACTCCGCCCAATTTTGGATGATTATTGCTGACGTAAACGCCAACCATCCTATGAGACACAACAAATATTGTCAACGTTAGTGATGGCTGGCTGGCAGCATGGCCAGCGTCCATGTTGGTGATTTTTGGCCAAAATTGGCCGAAAATGCTAAATTAGTAAATTGTCAAAATGTTTAGGACTAAATTGGCCAAATTGAAATATTTATGACTAAATTGGTATCCATACAATAGGTTTAAGATTTTTTTTGGTAATTTTCCACAATATTTACTCCTCCTTTTAATATCGAAGATGTTTGATACTCTTTTTTCCATATTTCCATTGATTTTTCCGTGATATTTCTATTGATTAATTGCCCTTAAAGAACACAAGTCATGTTGTTTATCACAACAAAATTCTTGGGGATCATATTTTACTTTTATGTCTAAGCACAAAATCGTGAAATTAAACTATGGACTTTTTCGTAGTTCAAACTTTCCCGAATCTTGTACTATGGACTTTATAGTTAGTTGGCTGATGTTTAAGCCTTCTTATACTGCTCTTATACCTTGTCTAGCCGTAACACCTTTGCACCTATTGGGACACATAAAGGTGCGGGCTTTTTGTGTTCGGCTACCATCCCTGTAAGCATGGTTTTGAAAAGTTTATACAATACTTGACTTACCAAAAGAAAAAAACTTTCCCGAATCTTTTCGACAGCATAAGATCCCCTTAGATGCCCTCCTTGGGGTGTATAATTCTTCCATTTTCGTTTAGAACTACACACATACCAAATTCTTTAAGTAAGAACTTTTGTATTAAGATGATTGTTTTTTCACAAATGCATTAGATTCGATTGCTGAAAAGCATCAATAACTGTGTTTTTTTCAATATTTTATCTACTTTTCTATTCGGTTGTTAATCACCTCCAAAACTACAAGTGAGAAAGAGGGATCATGACCAATATTGGCTTCTCTTTTCTCTATAGTTTTTCAAACGCTGGCGTTTGTGTTTTTTTTCCTCTATGAATTCTTTACTTTTTCATAAGTTGGAAACCTTTTTTTAAATGGAAAGTTTAATACGTGCTTACTTCTCTGAAACCCCCAATTCTTCTTCCTAAAGTTCACTATCCACTTGATTGGACCTCTCTGCAGCCAGGGCCCCCCTTAAGCCCACATCCATTCACCTGGACTAGAAACAACAACGAAAAGGAATTGTCGAAGCATGGCGGACCAACAAGCATAATCAAAAATGGAAATCTCAAATTTATACTGGAAATCACTAATGTGAACGCCGGCCGTCATTTGTTGCATCGTTAGCGGATAGTCGGCACTGATGTGGATATTTTTAATAATTTTTTTAAAAAAAATTCCCTTTTTCCTTTTTTTATGTTGTTCCTTTCTTTTTTTTTTCTTTTCTTGCCTTTGCCTTTGCCTGTGGCCAGTTTTTAGCCATGGTTGGCGACTAGTCATAGGCGAGGGCTGAAGAGGGTTCAACCCTCGCGGCATGGGCAAGGGTTGCCCTCACTAGCTTTGGCAAGGGCTGTACCCTCACGACCTGGGCGAGGATTATGACACCCTCGCCAAAAACAAGGGGAAATTTTATCAAAATAATCAAAATATTATTAAAAATATCCACTTCGGTGCCGTTCGTGCCACGTAGAACAGCCGGCATCTACATTAGCCATTTTCGACCTAAATTGGCAGGACAAACTAAATTGATATAAATATGAAAAGGTTTAGGATTAAATTAATCCAATTGAAAAGTTTAGGACTAAATTTGTATTGATGCAATAGGGTTATGACTTTTTGGCAATTTTCCCAACGAAAATTGAATTTTTCACTTGATAAAAATCCCAGAAATGGCATTGATTTGCTACGAGTTCTACTAGGCCCAAATGGCACACTACTCCTTTCCTTGTATCTGTCCATTGTTGTGATATTTTTTGTGTGGATTTTTCCACGGGAAGCCATCCGCGAGTTGCATCTTCATTTCCAGTTCATAAAGTCTTATTATATCAAATGGTGAAAGATTTTGTGTTAACTTGGAAGTTACGAAACAGTGATCGTAAGAATGAAAGGGTTGAGTAGCCAAGCATCCACTACAAATATCATATTTAGATTATAGCTGCTCAGCACCACTTGAGACCCTAGAGGTAAGCTTGTCGACATAACCAACTTGACGTGTCAAGAGTCCATAAATTTATTAACAGAAGGTAGCAGTTTGTGCTTGTCAAAGGTTCAATCATGCAATAGCAATAACTTTTGATATCGTGGACGATAGGTGGGCTCGAGACCACTGACCTAGTCAAGTTTAGCGGTGGCATACCAACTTGAAGCTTGTGGGCCAAGGAAAGTCATCTTCGGCACAATAGCTAGCAAAGGACCCATTGTCTCTCTATTCTATCACTGTTGGAGACTTTTAAGTGAATGAACTGTTCTCATACAAGTTCTCAGGGGATAACATTATTGAAGACCACAGGGACCACTATCAACAAGTCATCCGTCGGATCCCGCCATGCCGGTCTAAGCTAGTTTACGTGCAACTTGGTTCCATATAGATGGGATTTGACGTCCTCCAGCTTCGATATGTCTATGACCGAGAGAGTCTTATCGTGTGGACTTGGATTTAGCAACATCTTCGGATTTGCAGCCATTCACACATCGTGAAACAACAGTAAAGGCAGCTCTTTCTGGCATTATCACCTACAAGAACAGGCCCGTGAGTACTTCCAAACAAGTCAATTTACAGAATAGAAGAGACGTGTGCAGTTTTGCAGGGGTCCTTGTTGAACTCTTAACGGGACAGAACCCAATCTCTTTGCTGAGGGGTGACGAAGGAAGAAACCTCGTAGACTAGTCAACAAATGGGGGGAACTTGCTGTTTTGACTATTCAACAAGATGGAATGTCCTTTCCAGTTCATGTATCAAGAAAATGTTGCAGCTTATGGTAAGGACTCCATGAGAATTGCACTTGTATCCTTGGGGACAAGCGTCCTGCCTGTATCAACCTTTGGCTAGCTGGATTCGCTAATTAGTTTTCAGAATCGAAAAGAGCTGCGACTTGACTTCAGTTTCAGTTTTCAGAGTCAACTTTATTAAAGTAATCAAGCTCGAACATATCTCAAATTATGAACAGGTGCATGATCGTAAAATACACCTGAGAGTATTGTACATGGAAATTCTTTCCATCTTCCGCTTAAATTACAATATTAAGGGACTCGGCCCCTATCCCCTTTCTCCATACATTTAGGTCGTGCATGTACGAAACGTGAAAATCATATCGAACTTGATGTTTCAAATTCTCTACCTATAAATGAAGTTATACCAGCGAAAAAGAAAAGTATTCCCAGATATGAACGCTAATTAGATATTCACATGCGATTCCCAGTTGATAATGTCCTTCCTTTGGGGAAGACTACTCATGATCATAATGCACAACTTTTTGTGACTGAATATTTTTTGTGTGACATTCTGAAATTCGACCCACTTGAGATTTATGGAATGAATGGTTTATGGACGTACTTGTAGTTAGATCTCGCACAAAATTGATCACTCCAGAAATACTAACCGTTAGGGAAAGGCTAATTAGGGATTTAAATTTGCACGACCAGAGAAACTCAATCGTGAATCGACTTTTGATCATAAAAATTGTCGAGGTAACATTTTGAGCTAGTGTTGGCCGATCCAAAGATAGTCAGAGATCAATTCTCTGCTGTCATATTAGTGGATTGCGGATGATTCCGCTTAACCATGAGATGAACTGACGAGCGATCTTAAACATATACCAAACGATCGCGTCCGTTGGAACTAGCAATCAATCCTCGTGATTAAGTGACAACTGAAGTCATCACAACCCGAGTGAACTTGAACGTGGCTTGATTCAGTATCGGCCACAAGTCAAATGTGCGAAATTTTCTCAAAAGCCACCCGTTAGTTCGAGATATACTCAAGTTCCGTTAATTAGATTTATTCATTAATTAACGACCAAGATTAGGCCTCAAATTATGAATGCCACGACAGAATAGTTTGAAGACATTGTTATTGGCTTAGTCAGCCACAAATTTGTCCGGATCCTTCAAAAAAATCGAATTTTGGCAAGAAAAGGAAAATGACCGTTTTACCCCCTGAGACTTTCTTAAGGCCAAGTGCAAATGGAGAAAGGCATTTTGGTCATTTTACCTTCACTTTAGAAATGACAATTTTTGGACAATTTTGCCCTTGGATTTTTGTGAAATTCCCATTTTACCCTTGAATATTTTTGGAAAAGATTAGATCTCGGCCGTTGATCTCAAAATAAAATCGAATCGTGACCGTTGATTGGAAAGTAGAGAGAGGGGCAAGATAGTCATTTTGCCAAAAGGGGTACAGTTATTGGCTTATATAAGCCATTTTCTCTCTCTCTCCCTCTCATTTCTCCCTCTCTCTTGGCACTTTCTCTCTTTCCCCTCCCCCACTGGCCGACCACCCTCTCCCCCTTGCCACGCGACCGTTGCCAGCCACCATCTGCCCATCGCTGCCGTCCGGTCACCGAGCCTCACCCCCTACCCTCACGCCACCACCACCGTCCCCCTCCCTCTCGGCGATCTCCCTCCCTCTCTTAGCCATGGCCGTAGCCAAGGAAGCCATTGCCGTCGCCGCCGCCTGCCGTTCAGCCACTCACCGTCACCGTCCACCCACTGAGTGGCCGCCAGACTGCCGCCCCTCCTTTTAGGCCTGAGCTAGCCTAGGACTTCGGATAAGTTACAATCTAAACCCTATTTAGGATATCGGGTATTAACGGACTCATTTAGACACGGGTTAATGTAGTTTAGGGGGTGATTTAGATGTGGGGCCTTAGGGATGAATTTGTCACATTTTGGGGGAAAATTAGAGGCCAAATATGGGCTGTGATTGGTTGGTTTGAATGCTGGAAATTTCTGTTTGGTGCGTGGATTGGGTGTTTTGGTTCGGCAATTAATTGCGTGAAATTGCCGCATAATGCCGTGATTGTTATGCCATGGTTTTTGCGGTGAAAAATAGCGTATTATATGATGGTTGTATGTATGTATGTGGGCTGAATTGTGACGGTCGATTTGGGTACGTTTGAGTGCATGTATTTAATGCCCGAGTATGTGAATGTGTGAGATTTGAGGCGTGCGATGTGCTTGTGATCACTAAAAAGCCCTGAGGTGTGTTTACGTGGGGTACAAATAAAATATGGTGTGTTAGCTTGTTCGCATGATCACCAAATCCCTGAGGCGTGTTTACGTGGAGAATTGAACCGGCCCGAGGCGTGTTTACGTGGGTCGTGATACGAATGTGGGGCCTAAGGCATGTTTACACAAGCCGTGGAAAGAGAATGAAAGTGAGAATGTGATCAGACCTAAGGCATGTTTACACGGGCCGTGGGAAGAGAATGAAAGTGAGAATGTGATCGGCCCTGAGGCGTGTTTACGCAGGCCGTGGAAAGAGAATGAAAGTGAGAATGTGATTGGGCCTGAAACGTGTTTACGCAGGTCGCAATGGGAATGTATGATGTGGCAAGTGGAAAGTAAGATCGAACCTGAGGTATGTTTACGTGGGTCGTTGGCAAGTTAAATGAAAATGGTGTGGCAGTGCATAAATGTCGTGTGTACAATGTGTACTTTTGGACATGAAGATTGCTTGGTGTATGCATGTGGCTTGAAATTTGTGTATTTGAGACTAATGTGCAGGTCGAGTTCAGTTAAGTGCATTTGCGAGTATGATCATTATGTATTGAATGATTGTGTGTTTGGACCTGTCTAGAGATGCGTGGTGGCTTAAGTAGGGTTTAGGCTGTCAACTTATTGAGACATGTCTCATGGTTGTTTCAATCAAACCATTTTTAGAACCCCAGCCTGAGCCATGAATCAACCACCGCCACACCGTCCCAGCATTTTGGAATACTGATGCACACTGACCATAATATTGTAGAGTACCCGATAGACAAGAATCTGACCTAGATCAAGCATACTATGATAGTCTGGGTAGACATAGAGCAACCCTTCTAGCAAGCCCACACCTATACAGCTTAGATGTTTTAGGGACGGGATGGATGAGTTTGGCCCCGTCCGTGGCTTTGATGTTCCGTTTGACGGAGTTAGGGATTGGGATCCGTCAGCTATACCCCCTCCCGACGGTGAGATGACTAGTCTAGAAACTAGTCTCGCTCAATCTAGACACCAACCTACACCCGCAGCACCTAAACCTTCAGTGGCCAAACCTGATTCGAAGCCAGCAAAATCTCAGGCATGGTATGATCCTATGGAAGTAGATCTAGGTGTAATACCAGAGGAAGAACCCGAAGAAAAAGACCTGATGAAGACCCCAAAGACGTACAGGAAGAAGAACCCGAGGACAAGCCAGAAGAATACCCCGAGGTGGAACCAGAGGATGAGCTAGAGAATGAGTCGGAGGAAGAGCCGGAAGAGGAGTCTGATGAGGTGGAGTGGATTGAGGTTCCGTTAGAGCCGAGTGAGGAGGAGGACAACCCGATAGAGATCAAGGCTAGTTCGGAGTCCTCGGAGGAGCAGCTGACTCAGAGGGATTCAGACTCGAGTTCGGAGGAGTCGGATTTAGAGTGGACGCCTTCTAGTGGACGTAGGGGTTAGTTCTAAGGGTTAAATATATCTTTTGAAGTGTCCCATTTTTGGAGATAGGGTATAACTAGGCTGCTGATCTTTTTGATATCAGGCGTGTATAGTTAGAAGTTCGATGTGCATGTATATTTTATGGATTGTATATGGTGGATATTGTATAAGTTTGAATCGAGAATGGATGTATATTCTCCCTTTTACCCCTAACTAATTATTGTCCGAGTGTTTGTGGTTTTTGCTGATGCCTTATAACTCTGATGTGATCGTTTGGGTAGACGACGTTTCTTGGGATGTCGTACTATTTCCACTGAAGAGGGATGTTGCAAGCTCGATAGGGTTTGGGGCGTGACAACCCGGTTTAATTGGTATTAGAGCAAGGACAGCTCCATATAAGTTGATCGAAACCTAAAGTAATAAGGAGTGAAGACCATGGGGTAGTCATCTAGGGAGACCTTAGCGAGTTATAGGTGTTGGACGAGCTATGCATGTCTTTAGACTGTTTGTTGTGATTGCTGAGTGAATTGAGTATTCTAATGGTTATAGTGCAGGTGCATATGGACCTGAGGTAAGTACACGAAACTTATTGATTGTGATCTTGTGTTGTGATGGTTGATTGCCTACTAAGTGAATTATTGTTGTAATTCACTGCCTAGGACTAGACTGATATAGTTGGCATAGATCTCTAATTCATGTATGGAATTATAGCAGGTAGGAGAGTGATAAAAATTGTGAAAATGAGCAGCCAAGGAAGAGATGTAAGAGGAGGAACAGGAAGAGGTACAGGAAGAAAAATAAGAGGTCGAGGTGGTGCTCGAGCTAGACCTATAGAGGACATCGGAGCTGATACTAGAGTTACTGTAGACCCTAGAGTTGATGGAATTTTAAGGGCACTTGAGGAAGTTGGGACTCTGATGGGTAGGTAGACTCAGGAGCAAGTTGCCACTATTGCCCAAGCGGTTGAGGCCGCCGCAGTCGTTGCCATCAATGGCAACAATGAAAATCAAGGGCATGGGCAAGTAAATGTGAATAGGCAAATGCATCAACTAGTTGAGTAATTTTTGAAATTAAAGCCCCTTAAGTTTGATAGTAGAGGCGATCTTGAGATTGCATCACTTTGGATAGAAGAGTTGGAAAAAGCCTTTGAGGTATTATGGTGCACCGAGGAAGAGAAAGTGACCTTGGCGGTGTACCAACTCCAGGGAAATGCAAGTGATGGTGGAAAGCCACCAGAGGAAGGGTGTTTCCAGCTGGTACCCTTCAGACTTGGGCGATGTTTGTGAAAGTCTTTAATAGTAAGTATTTTTCTGAAAGTACTCGGGAAAAGAAATTGACTGAGTTTATGATGCTTCGTTAGGGGTTGAGGACTGTGGATCAATATGAGACTGAGTTCACTCGGTTATCTAAGTTTGCCTCGAGGATGGTGGAGGACTTATTGGATAGAGCTCGGAGGTTCCGAGATGGTTTGAAGCCGGACCTTCGCAGCCAAATGATTTCATTGAATTTAAGGGATTATAATGAGATCTATGAGCGGGCTCAAGCGATTGAACGTGACTTAGCGGATAGAGCCGCTGCTTCTGGGTTGAGATATGTCTAGGGTAGGGACAATCATAATCTCGGGAAGGGACCGATGTTGGGGAATCAGCATTTGATTTCTTTTGTTAAGAGAAACATCGGAAAGCCGAACCACTATCAGGGTATTGTATGCCAATTGTGTGGTGGAAAGCATGGGACTGGACCTTATCCTAGTAGGAGTATAATATGCTATAGGTGTGGTGGAGTGGGCCACCAAGTAAGGAATTATCCCAATAACAGACAAGTTAGGTCGTTTGTGCTATCGCAACCACCCTGAGTTAGAAATCAAGTTGGAACTCCCTTGCCAACGAACCAAAACAGAAATATTGTCATGTCTTGCTGGTTGCCCACGAACTGCCGTGAGATTTGGGCCAAACCGGGGATTTTGGTCTGAGCTTAATTTGCTCTGTTGTCTTGGAAATCAGAAGAAAATGACAAGACAATATTTCTTTAAATTGAATGGAAATTTGTGTTCATTGTGACCTTATTTTTTTCATAAATCTATAAACGGGACTCAACATTTTGCTCGTTGGTCAATTAAGAATTTAGCGTTTTATTTTGATCAATAGAAAGGAAAAGCATTTTTTATCCACTAAATTTTAAAATATTATTGAAAATTTTGTGGAAAAGTTATATAGGGTGGCAAAAAGTGGAATTTTTTGAGCGCTTTAAATGAAAAAAAATCAAAATGCACGAACTGCTCAAGACCAAACAAAATGCAAAAAATTAGATTCCGAAATACATAAAACTATAGATTCATGGCTTGCTTCCTCTCTATGCTGTATTTTTTAAGGATTTCAACTACTACTTGCATTATAAATAACTAATTTTTTTTGAAATTATAAATAATTAATTGTTGACTAAGAAAGATTTTGACTGATAATCACTCGTAAAGAAACGAAAAATCCTATCAATAGGCGAAGCTTCCTTGCACGGTTTAGAAGAATCCAGGCAACAACCGTTTACCTAGGCAAAGAAGCCACCGACCTTTGTTTATTAATTTGTGATTTGAAATATGGATCCTACCATTCATGGGCCCATGGAATGATCAATGATTGCCTTCCTTCTAAATTGAATGAAATGTTTTGTGTTGCCAATCGAAAATGCCAAAAATTAGGTAATGATGAGATTAGAAAATTTGATAAAAAGGGGAGAAACTAAAACTACTTCGTGGTAATGACATGAATATTTGGAATTCGAATGCAAAGTTATTGGGTACGTTGAGGATTTGCTTGTCGAGTTCTTCACAAGTTAAGTTCGGTGAGTTGGAGATCAAGATCTTTTAAAAGAAAATTTTGCCATAGTCTTCAAGTTTAAATCGTAAGCCCGACTGAGAAGGAAAACAAAATTGGTTGGAATGAATGTGAAAGAAAAAGCGAGACTAGAAATAAATCATCATTTTTTTTCCTTTCGAATTCCCCAACAACCAGCAGAAGTAAATGTCACGACATGGAATTGAGTGCACCAAACAACATTCATCAATTTGGCCAAAAAATAGCAAAAACCAAAGAAAAATAGAGAAGAATTGTAATAAAGGCTAGGTAGCTTCCAAAATATAATACTTAACTTTCCTTTTATTGGAAATAATTGGATATTTCAACGAAAAAAGAAGAAATAATTCGATATTTATGATATTGATTATATATAACACAAAAATTAATGCATTGAAAACTATGATTTTGTCTTAATTGGTAAGTGCTTAGAAGAATCTTGCATTCAAATGAATTACTTTCACTCATAGTAACCTCGAGAGTACACCCGCTACCCTGTTGGTAAAGTTCTATCCGATACACGAGAAGGAACAATTCACGTCTGATTGTTGAGATCAATCGAGTTGAAAGATCCCGATATCTTCCATGAGAAGGGAAAAAAGAAAAGTAATGGAGGAACTTCAACAGCAGAAAACAGCTAACCGCATCCAACCGCGTAGCTCACTAAGTACCACCGCCCACCATTCACGTCCCCACATCGAAACTACTCTCTCTGTCGCCCCACAACATCGCGTGCCATGCAAAGTTTCCATCCGTATATAAACGCTTCCGAACATGAAGAGCTCTGCACACACACTCTTTTCATCTTCTCTCATTCATCTTTCGCAACTGCAGTCGGCAGTACTTTCTCCCAAAGCAACACTGCCTTAGCTAGAGAGTCTAAGGTTGCGCATGATAACTTACCAAACAGTATTTAATTCTGTTTTTTTGTTTCCGGAATCAGTTCAAGAATAGAAATGCGTTTGTTTAATTTTTTGATTCGGGGCACAATTTTTTCAAGAATTATTCCTAGAATCAGTTTTCAAGAATAAAAAAAAAAGTAGCTTCTTGATTCTAGGAACAATTTTGAGAATCAATTTTTTTTCTTCTTCCTTTTCTTGGTTTTTAATATAGCTTCTAATGTCCGGCTCAAGGACCGCCCTCACTGAATTTGACGAGAATAAAATATTTTAATAAAAAATATTTTACCAGCCATGGCCATCGATCAGAACATGGTAAAAAAAAAGAAAAATATATATTTTTAATAAAATATTTTAATAAAAAAATATTTTACCTGCCATGGCCGATGACCAGGCCATGGCAAAAAAAGAAAAAATATATATTTTTAATAAAAATATTTTAATAAAAAAATATTTTACCTGCCATAGCCAGCGACCAGGCCATGGCCAAAAAAATTAAAATGTATATTTTTAATAAAAATATTTTAATAAAAAACATTATTAATAAAAAAAAATATGTTACAGACCATGGTCGGCGATCAGGCCATAGCCCAAAAAAAAGAAAAATTATATTTTTAATAAAAATAGTTTAATAAAAAAAATATTTGACCAGCCATGGCAAAAAAAATATTTTACCGGCCATGGTCTGCGGCCAGGCCATGGCGAATGCCAATTCGAGGAAGCCAGCAAGTTTGTCTTATTAGTGACCCTATTACAAACGCTAACCGAACGAAAGCAAAGACTTTCATTTTCCATATAAGAAAAAGAGAAACAAAGACTAGACAGGTGGAAAGCCATTCCCTCAAGCCAGCACATTAATTAAAAATTTATCTTATGTTGATAGTTGTAGTCATCTAAAATGGAACAATAAATTTAACATCAAAAAAAGAAACTTCTGTCAATAAGACAATTTGAATAATGTCGTGGTATGCCGACTTTAGTGAATATAAGTCAATGTGTTCGCACCTATAAGGTATCTTGGTTCATCCTTAAGCACCATAAGTCTCCAAAGTTTTAATATTATTAATAGATCTAAAATTATTGTTTGTTGACCCTAACCCAATAACAAGTCATCCATCTGTGTCCTCCAGTACAAGAATAAATCAACAAGAAGATCACATGGTGAACAAACTACCTGAAAATACAGTTACGGGGTCCACATGGACAGAGACAGACAAACAAACAGGATGGTTGGGTTTTTTAATGGGAAAAGTGCTAAAAAAATCTTAAACGTTTTGCATTTGTACCAATTTAGTCATAAATATTTTTTTTGTTCCAATTCAATCTTAAACATTTTGCATTTGTGCCAATTTAGTTCTAAACCTTTTTTTTGTGCCAATTCAGTCCTAAACCTTTTTATCTTTGTGTTAATTTAGTCCTTTCGATCAATTTTGTTCAAAATTTGCTGACTTAGATGCCGGCCGGCCACTGGCTGGTCATCGACAATGACGTGGATGATTTTTAATAATATTTTATTAATTTTGAATTTTTATTTATTTTATTTATTCTTTTTTTTTCTTTTTTTTCCTCCCCACCCTCCTTCCTCCAACCAATCGCTAGACCAGCGATCAGCCAGAGGCCAGAGGCCGGTGAGGGCGCAACCTCGCCGACGCTGGCAAAGGCGTGCCTCGCCATGGCTGGGTGAGCCTTGCCAATGGCCGGTGAGGTCGCGCGAGTGGCTGGCGAGGTCAACCTTGCCGGCCTCTGGCCTTTGGCTAGTCGCCGATTTGGCGGCCGGCCGGAGGAAGGAGGGAGGGAAAAAAAAAAGAAGAGAATAAAAATACAACCCCTTGGCTGGCCTTTAAAAACGAAGTCATCGTACCTAATGGTTGGGGTGGAATAGATGAGGAAACTAATAAAAGTCTGGTATTCATGATCACACCGTTTGTGATCAAACTCGATGAAGTGGATAAATACGGGGAAGGAAAGATGTTATGTTGAACCGGTTACTATTCAACTTCCAATGAATTAATTAAAAATTGAGGAAACAGAGCCACAGCCTATGAACATTACTTTGACCCTAAAGGAAGAGTTTGATACTAAGTGAGTAATCTGTGATTACGCACCAAAAAAGGTTGATGCTATAACTCGATCGGAAAGATGCTATGTCCTAAAAGAGAGTGAGCATGAGAAGAAGGGTGTAACAGAGGAGGATGTGATGCAGTTACTTTCAGTCATGGAAACAAGCAAATACGAGATGATTGAACAGTTAAGAAAAATGGCAGCACAAATTTCTTTGCTAAATCTCTTTAAAACTTCAAAGAGTCATAAAATGGTGCTCAAGAAACTTCACAATGAAATTCATGTCCCGAAGACAATCAACGAAGTGTAACTAGAGGATTTCGTTGGCACTATTCTTTTAAAGAATCAAATAGCTTTCTCTGATGAGGACTTCCCAATTTAAAGACGTTCACACAATAAAGCCCTATATATTGCCATCAAATGCAGGGGCAAGGAGGTGTCAGAGTATTGATTGATAATGGCTCTACACTTAATCTGTGCTCGCTAAGCACATTACATTGTCTAGGAATCAATGAAGACCTTATCAAGCATCCTAAAGTGACTATGTGCTCATTTGACGGAATGAAAAAAGACGTCATTGGTGATATCGAGTTTAAGGTGAATATAGGCCCCATACCCTTTTTGATTAATTTCCAAGTGATGGGTATTCCGAGGACCTTCAACTTGTTGCTAGGAAGACCTTAAATTCATATGGCTGGTGCCATTCCTTCAAGTCTTCATCAGAAAGTTTGATTTGCTATTAACGATAAAATGATCACCATGCATGGAGAGACATATTTCACTACTTATAAAGAGAGTGCAGTACAGTACATTGAGCCTGTGGTAAAAGAAGAACCAAGCTACCACTTATTTGAATTTATTTCGATGGTACGAATCCCCATTGGTAGTATTATGAAGACCCCAGAGCTCTCGACATCATCTATCATGTTAGGAAGGGTGTTATGCCAATATGGGTTTGTCCCTTGTGACAGATTTGGATTGAAAACTCAAGGAATTAAAGAGCCTATCATTCCACTCACTACCAAGAAGCGATATGGAGTGGGTTATGTTAAAGAGAGTTCTAATGATCATCATGGAAGCTAAAGCCAAGGTCAAAACAATAGTCATGGGAATTGTGGAGGCTATGGAAGCCAAGATGATCGTGTCATCGACCTATCAATATGGAAGGGTAAAGCCAAAGAGCTTTCCTATAATCAGATCCACATCAAGAAAACTTTCCATAGGCCTTCCAAATTACTCCATGAAGAGGATATCATGTAGAAGAGGAACTTGCTTTGTTGGAGCTATTCAAGGAAAATGTTATCAATGTCATCAAACTGAAGTGGAAGATACTTACGCACTAGAGTAGGAAGATCCTTCCAATTCTCTACTTGCTTTGTTGTCTTTTACATGGCACTATTGTTTTCATAGTTTTTAGTTTCTTTTTGATTTAGTATACGATTTTAGTTTAGTTGCAATTTACATTCATGTTGATGTAGTTGTAATCACGTCTTTCAGTTCAATAAAAGTGAGCAAATGTTTTGTTGAGGATGTATGGAAACAAAACCAAACCTACGATAAATATTGTTCTCACTTGTGAGGCTTGAGGCTTTAGGTTTCTGTATCATTTCTAGTTGCGAAAATGATTTTCAAGAGCAAGGATGTCCAAGAATATAAGGACTAGCTCTGTTTTTCTATCCTTTCAAAATGGTTTTCAAAATGGATTTCCAAAATGACTTTTCATAAAACCTCATGCATTATTATACTTCATATGTGAAAACTAACCATGTTTGTTGCATGTTAGGCATGAACATGTGCATATTCATAATAAGTTCCTAGGTGACCTAAATCCTTTAGAGGAAATCACGTGTGATATTGAGGAAGTTGATGAAGATGAAGAATGGGTCATAAAAGAATTGAATCGCCACGAAGAATCAAAGTTACTTACTTTAGAGAAAATAGTTACTGTCAATTTGGATAATGATGAGAACCCCAAAAAAGTTAAGATTGGAGAAAGTTTTTATTCCAAAGAAGAAAAGAAGATTACTAAGTTACTCAGAGAATATCAGGATATTTTCGCACGGTCTCATGCCGGGTCTTGATCCAAAGATTGTTGAACATGCTTTATCAATTGATCCAAGCATTCCTGTCACACCTTGAACCCCGACGAGCTTCGCAGTAGCCCTCATAGGTCGATAATGAACGCAATGTCCCAAGACTCGTCGCCGACCCAAAAGAAACCCCAACAAGCATACGCAAGCGGAAGCGAAATTCAAACGTTCCAGACAACAAACAATAGATGAGGGATAGTAAAGAAAGCACATGCACATATCAACAAACACATTTCATACACTTGACCAATACTTACACCATTCACATTTATACAACTTTGTGCTAGGCCACTAAACACTCGAACCACGTTTATCAAAAAAGGACAGTGATTGGATAGCTTAACTTCACTATACCAAAAGAGGGCTCCTAAAAAATGAGATTCACTATCCCCATCTTTAGTCCTCATGGTACCCCGGTGGCGTCCCAGGGTCATCCATATTGTTTTCTTCCTTGGACTCCTCTTCAAGTTCGAGCTCCAAGGGCTCTGGTATAGGCTCGAGCACCATGGGCTTCAGCTCGGAACTCGAATCTTCAGGAGGGTCTTCAAGGTCTATGACTTCGCCATCCGGAGCAAAAGTCTCCAAGGGCTCCCAATCCATCGCATCTTCGCTGCCATGATGGGGACCTTCGAAACCTCAAATTGGGCCAATGGTCTCCTCTCCTTCACGATAAAACTAGGCGAGGAAGGTCTGGCGACGGCAAACTTCCAAGCCCTCATCTACCCAAACCGTACTAAAGTGCCTAATATAAGTCTTAGCTACACCCACATGATACTCGGTCTCCACATGGTCCGTACGCATGGGGACCCCAAAATGTCGAGGTGGCAAAGTCATAGTCGAGGATCTGAAATGGTTTATAAATAGCCATGAGAATAAAATCTTAATAAGCAAATAACCTAAACCCTATATAAACCAATACATAACCCCAGATGAGGCTAAGTACACAATTCAAACAATCAATAGGCCAAAATCAACACAAGCATTCTTACCTCGCCTCAAATCATGTCCACACCTTGCATATTAGTCAATTCACTATAATGCAGTAGTATCACATGAACCCATCACATTTACCCAAGCACAATACACACACGCATTCGTCCAGATTATCCACGACTCGTGTAATACGCATCAGGCCCATACCACAACCAGTGTAAATACGCGTCAGGTTGGCAGCCTCCGATTTAACTGGGCATTATCCCGTGTAATACGCCTCAGGACGGTCTAGTCCCCACGTAAAAATGTATCAAGGCTTAAGTGATCACACATGTTACACAACACATTCATAACAAGTGTCGATCATACGATGAGTCAACTAATAAACTGCATTCGCCATTGTAAAACCGAACTAACTCAACGTATAACAAATCAGCCATGGTTTCACCACAAACGACCAACCATCACTCGATCATTCTCGGCTCAAAGTACCAATCATAATCAGCTAAGGAACAACCAAAATGGCATTCACAATGCAAGCATTAGACCAGACATCGCAATCACACGCTAAACCGCTATTCAAGCATCAACGGCCCTCCATTCATCCACACGAATCAATCATTGAACCTCCCCAATTCAGCCGTAATTCCTCACCAAATCAGCCCACATTTCGACTCAATAACGTCACCCCTAACCAACCACTATTCAGACTTTAAACAGTCAATTCTCACCCACGAAAGCGGCCCTAGCTCGTCCAATTCCAGCCCACTAAACAGTGTCAAAGTCAAAGTGAATTCGTGTGAGTTAAGAATTGAATGCATCCAATAGTTATGGATTGCAAAAATTCAGTTCAAAGGAAAAAAAAATGTTAAGAAACCGAAAGAATTATGCACTGTATTCTATTTTTACTGAAGAAAATTCTCCATTTGTCGTTAGAGTAAATTATTGGAACTTTATAGTTCCATCGTTATCTTTGAAGAGAATCTTCTAGCGTGTTCAACAGTTTGGCTTTTTTAGAAGACTTCAAAGTCACCAATAACAACAGCGTGTTCATCGGGCAATCCTCCAACAAAGGGGCCATTTCCATTTCGAGGAAGCCAGCAAAGTTTTTCTGATTAGTGAGGCTATGACCAGATCACAAGAGTCCACCACCCCACAAAGAAGCCTGAGTCACGCGGTTGGACGCGGTCTTCAATTTTCACGCGGTCTTCAATTTTCAAATTTCTAATATTATTCTTTGGTCACCCTACCCGAAAGAAAGTCAAAGTCATGCATCTCTCACCTCTAGCACGAGAATAAATCAACAAGACAATCAAGTGGTGGACGAACTACCTGAAAACACAGTTCCAAATTTTCAGCTGATAGTCGTTTCCGATTGTTGAACTCCATCGTCCAAATGGCTTCTTCATCAAAACCCAAAAAGATTGACAATGTCTTCTTGAGTTTCAGAGGTGCAGATGTGCGTAAGAACTTCCTCGGGCATCTCTCTAAAGCTTTAGATCAAAATGGAATTTACGTTTTTCGTGATAGTGAGGAATTGAGAAAAGGAGACCAAATATCGGCGGTACTTATGAAGGCCATCGAAGAATCATGCATTGCAATCATCATTTTCTCCAAGGACTATGCTTCCTCATGGTGGTGCTTGGAAGAGGTGGCGAAGATTATGGAATGCAAGGAGCAAAAGAACCTCACCGTTCTACCAGTGTTTTATAAAGTGGACCCAAGAGAAGTGAGAGGGGGCAAAAAGAGTTATCGGAGAGCTCTGGCTAAGCACGAGTCCAAGTTCGGAAAGGATTCGGAGAAAGTGAAGAGATGGAAGAAAGCTCTTTCCGATGCTGGTAAATTGTCCGGGTGGCATTTGAATGATGGGTAAGTAGAGTGGAGTCCATATTTTCTATAAGAAAAGTAATCCTTACAAGCAAGTATACATATTATTTTTCAAAAAATAAAGATAAATAAATAAATGTATAGATGCTTCATCTTATGATTCTTCAAAATTCTTAAGTCGCTTAGTTAGAAATTTCATGGTGAGTCTAAGTGTAGTTAAGAAAGATAAATAAAATTTGGCAAAAGATAAGAAAAATAAAATTGGCAAGTGACTCAAATGAGAATTGTTAACTTAAAACTAGTTGGTAACTAAATCAAAGAAAAATTTGTCAATCACTCTAATTAAGGTTGACAATTTCAAAAATAAGTTCGTAAGTAACTCAAATGAGAGCTGTTAACCTAATAGAAAAGTTGGCAAATTAAAAGAACAAGTGAATATTGATAAGTAACTGCAGCAAGAGTTGGTAATTCAAAACTAATAGGTAATTATTTAATATAATCAAAGATGGTAAGTCACTCTAATTTGTGTTAGTAATTTCAAATCAAAGTTAGTAAATTTGAGGCTGTAAGTTATGCAAATCAAATTTGGTAAGTTAGTACGAAATGGGTAATGTGCAATTTATAAAAAGTTGTTGGTGATTTCATAAAACTGTTGGTAAGTTACCAATAAGTAATGTGAAAGAAAAAATCATAGATTTTTTTTTCTGACATTTTTTTGACACTTGCCAATATTTATCATAATTCACCAGCATGAAAAGAAACCTATCTTTGGGCATCGAATAATAGAATTCTGCTTTTAGCCTTTGGTAAGCCCTGTTTCATTCGGGTAAGGTCTATAGCTCTTTCTTTTGGATCCTTGTTGCCCCTTCGAAGTGGGCTATTGAGGTCTTCGCGTTTCATTTTGGTAAATTGAGTTCTATAGATTTTTTATTTTTGTCAACCAAGTTCCAAACTCGTTACAAGTGGCACTGCAAAGTTCGAAAAATCACACATGGCTATCCATAGAATAGACACGTGGCTTTTCCAATAATAGAAAATTGACACTGGGACTTTATCGGCTGAAAAATTTACTGATTCATTTGAGCAAGATAAATAATAAAAACTTGATCGACCAATCAACAAAATGTTAAGTAGTGTTATTTTGCACTTACCCCATTTCTTTGAAAGGAATAAAAAAGTTTGCAACGCTTGATTCAGGAAGATTAGTGTTTACAGGCCGGCCCAGTAAGGCAACACCATCGTGCTTCAACGTATTTAATAGTTTGGAAATCAAAATCATAATCACCATTTTAAAGTCGTAAATAGCTATAACATTTTAAATTTCGACCCATTTTCGGGATTTATGAAATATTTCTTTAATACGCTTTCAGTTAAATCTCGCTCGAAATTGATCACTCTTGAGTAAACTAACCGTCGGGGAATGGCTTGCTAGGAATCAAGTACGTGGACCTAAGAACTTGGCCATGGATTGACACTTTGACCATAAGGATTGACGAGGAGATATTTTGGGCCATTAAAAGTCGTTCTAAGGATGATTATGGAACAATTCGCTAATGTTATATAATTGGATCACGGGTGATTCCGTTTGGCCATTGTATGAATTTCGAAAGGTCCTAAACCTAATTCGAACGATCGCATCATTCGGAACTAGTGATTGACCCTCGCAATTACATGACCACCAAGGTCGTCATGGCTCGAGTAAACTTAGATGTGGCTCGATATCGAATTGGCCATGAGTCAATACGCATAATTTCTAAAAGCCGTCCATTAGTTCGAGATGCACTAAATTCGTGTTCAATTGAATTTGGCCATTAATTAGAATCTGAATTGGGTATCGAAGTTTCAAGATTTCCACGACTAAATTTGTCGGACGTCCTCTCATTAAATGTGGTTAATCGTAAGATCGATCGAAATTTTGAAAAAGGGGAAATTGTGGACAAAATATTTTGTGGATAATCAACCTCCCCTCTCCTCTCTCTCCTCTCTCTCCTCTCTCTCCTCTCTCACTCTTCCCCCACGTTGCTGCTTCTTCCTCTGCTTTGTTTCTGCTGCTGCTTGCTTCTGCTTTGCCGACTGCTGACCCCTTGCTCTGGCTGCCGCTGACTTCTTCCTTCCCCCACGTGCTGCTGACACCCCCCATACTGCTTCTGTTGTTGCTTCTGTTTCTGCTTTTGTTTCTGCTGCTTCTACTTCACTACTGTTGCTACCCACGCCTTTAACTTCTTCCACCCAATCCCCATGATGAACTCCACGTTTGTTGCTTCTGTTTTGCTGACTTCCTCCCCATTCTTTCTCTTCTTCTTTTCCTCTTCTTCTTTGACCGCTGCCCCTTCGCTACTGCTGCTACTCTTCTTCTTCCTTTCTGCTTCTTTGTTCTGCTTCTTATTGCTGCCACCGCCGACCAGACCATTTCCCGCCGGAAACAGCCACGCCAAGCACCACTCCACCTCACCACAGAACAGCCACCCCCAGCCTGTCTCTTCGTCTCACCTGTCCGCCGTTCGCCTTGCTATTGCTTTGGCTGAGGCTTCTTGCTGCATCTCAGCTTGATTTTTTGCTTAGGACTCCTAGTAAGTGTTCTCTAAGCCTTGGTTAGGATAATGAGTTACTAATGAACATGTTTAGAGGTGGATTAGAGGCTGTGGATAGTTGGTCTAGTGGCTGGATAAGTACACTTGCATGATGGTTATTAGTTGGCTGATTCTCAGTTTGATTGTTGTGGTATCTCTGTTTTTTGTTATTTTTTTTGGAGACTTGTGTGGACAGAATTGGAGGAAGTTTTCTTCATGGAAATTGTTCCCAATATCTTGAAGTATAACATAAATTAAATTTGGAATTTTTGGAGATCATTTGGGGTCATTCGAAAGTCCATTTTGGGACAGTTTCAAAATTGCCGGAATTACTGTTCACCCGACTTTCTTGTCTTTCCGATTTTTCATAAATTTTTCCAAGCCTCTTTTCAACAAACTCACTTCAAGAAAATTATTAAGAGCACTTTTTTCTATGACTTATAAAAATTTCAGAGCTTTCCAAAGTAATTTGGGTACTAAATGATATGTATTTTGATGGTCGGGCGGCCTGTCCGACGGAGCTGAATTTTGTCTGGCTTCGAGTGATAAACAAAGGTGTTTACAGTCGGAACTAGGTTTTGTGTTCTTCATGGAAAATGTTTATTAAGATGTTTTATATGATATATCCAAAATTCAGAATTTTCTGAATTGAATTACTATTTATTTCAAAAAGATTTCGGTTGCTGTGCAACTGCTCAGAATAACCCAATTCTGTGCAAGTCCGGTTTTCTCTCTCTCTCGGGGACTATTTGGTATTATCGTGACATTTTGTTGGATGAGTACGGAGTTAGTGATATATGGCTAATCAAAAAGATGAGAATCGATTTGAGTGCTTTGATGCTTGTGTGATCATATAATGCCCCGATGAGTCTTACGCGGAGATTTAACCCATCTTGATGCGTTTTACGCGAGATGATGCTCAATTTATTGGATACCCGATGGGGGCCCAGATGCCAATCGCGGTAGAGGCTTGATTGATGCTCTCCATGGAATGTCGGCTTGATGCGTTTAACGCGGGACATTGCCTTCGCCGACATAGCGGGAAGATGCCTAGTTACACCAGAAAACTGCCAGCCTGATATATTTTACGTGGGCTGTGCCGTGGACCTAATGCGAGTTACGTGGGTCATTAATAATCTGGACATCTTTAAATGTGTGTTATGTAGTGGAGAATGCCATGATTGAGTTTAATGTTGAGCACGTCTGAAGGATTATTAACCGTGTTGTGAATGATTATGCCTTGAATTGCATTGTATATGTTTGATGAGCAATCGGCCATGTTATGGCGAGATTTTAATGTGTAGGGCTTATGCATGTGCCAGGGCGAGGTAGGGGTGTTTGTGATTGTTCATGGCACATTGATCGATAGAATTGTTTGTTTAAAATTTTCCGAAGGTACGTGCTAGCCTAAGCGAGGCTTAGGTAGTTACTTTTTGAGATTTATCACATTTCCCATTATTAAACATTTTCAAGCTTGGAGTGACGAATAGTCGTCACATGCGATTCGAAGACCGGGGGTGATATTGGGCATTTGATGTTTTATCCCTTGTTGGGTGGCCTCTTGTAGAGGAGTTTAAGTTAACCTCCTTTTGGTATCTGTGGCCTTGTTAGGAAGTGGCTTCATGCGAGACTTGTAACTGTGTTGACTTCCTAGGGTTAACATCATGAGTTCTTGTAAGTGACTTGCTAGTTTTATGTGAAGTGTTTTCCTGACTATCCTGTTGATTTGTATGATGTATGGAGAGTTCGAATTTGCTTCTACTTGAGTTCAAAGTTTGAGTTTCTTTTGGGTCGGCGACAAGTCCTGTGATATCGCATGCTTGACGACCTCAGAGGGATGTTGCGAGTTCGTTGAGGTTCGAGGCGTGACAATAGCACTTTTTAATTAAGCGTATAAAAAAATCACATATAACAGTGAAAAAGAAAAATAAGTAAATCGTCATGTATAAAAAAGAGAACGTGAATCACTTGGATAAATAAAAGTTAAAACCTTGAACATATTTTGATTGGTGTGGAGCTTTGATAATCTGAAAATATGATGCACTCCTCTCTCACTGTTAGCTAGTGATTGCTCGTTATTTGCTTATTCAAATCCCTAAAATGATGCTACAACTTCTTTTTACATTCTTGTCAGAGATGAGTCGGAGCTTATACAAGACATTGTGGAGAAGATCTCCACTTACCAAGCCCAAACACCTTTGCATGTTGCTAACCATCCGGTTGGGATAGATTCTCGAGTTGTTAAGCTGAAATCGATATTAAATCTTGAGTCTGATGATGGTGTTCTCATGGTGGGATTATGGGGACAAGGAGGTATAGGGAAGACAAGTTTAGCAAAAGCTCTTTACAATGCTATGTTCAAACAATTTGAGGGTTCATGTTTTCTGGCAAATGTTCGAGAAACTTCAAAAGGTAGCGGGGGTTTCGTTACTTTGCAAGAAATATTACTAAATGATGTATTGTTACCACAACAAAGATTAAAAGTGTCCAATGTCGATGGAGGTATTCATCTAATACAACACAGACTTGGTCACAAAAAAGTTCTCCTCATCCTTGATGATGTGGATGACTTGCACCAGTTGAATACTTTAGCAGGAGAAGAGTGGTTTGGTAATGGGAGTAGGATAATCATTACTACAAGAGATAAACATTTGCTAACTTGTCATCGGATAGATCAAGATCATGTGTATGAAGTTCAAGCATTGGATGACAGTGAAGCTCAAGAGTTGCTTAGTCAGCATGCTTTTCTAACACAGCAAATATTCAAAATCAGGACAAATCTAGTGAAGAGTGTTTTGTATCATGCTAATGGCCTTCCTTTAGCACTTGAGGTGCTAGGTTCCTTCTTATGTGGTAGAAGAGAACATGAATGGGAAAGTACACTAAAGAAACTTTCTAGAGTTCCTAACAATGAAATCAATGATGTGCTTAAAATAAGTTATGATGGACTTGAGGAAAATAAGAAGGAGATTTTTCTATACATTGCCTGCTTTTTTAAGGGGAAGAGTTGTGCATATGTAAAGAAAGTTCTCGATAGTTGCGATCTTGAGGCAACAATAGGATTAGAAATTCTCATTGAGAGGTCCTTAATAAGAAATGGTTCCACAATAGAAATGCATGACTTGATTCAATTCATGGGTATGGGAATAGTGAACCAAGAATGTCGAGAAAATCCTGGGAAACGCAGTAGACTATGGCGGTATAGCGATGCTTTTGATGTTCTATCAAGCAATGAGGTAAGATTGCAAATACCATCAAAATTTTGCTCCTAATCTTTTACTCTCTTTACTAATATGAATAGCCTAAATAGTCTTGAATATACAGGGAGATTGTGTTGTAAAAGCTATAGTGTTGGAGCTACCAAAGTCGACAGAGATGAGTATCAATCCTGATGCTTTTACAAAAATGAGAAGGCTAAGATTGCTCATCTTGCGCAACGTGCATGATTCTTTCCATGGTCCTATATGTCTTCCTAACGAGCTTAGATGGTTTGAATGGCCTGGATGTGCTCGCAAGATTCCAGAATTTTCCTCTGGTCCAAAGAAATTAGTGGGACTTTATATGAGTGAAGGCAATATCACAAGAGTGGTAAAACAATTTAAGGTGCGCATTTATCTACATAGACCTTTTTATTATCCACTTCATTTGTATGTGCATATGCGTATTATATACACTAGTACACTAAAGGAAGTGGTGTTCCTATGTTTCAAAAACCGCTTCTCTATTTTCTTTCAAGAGGATCCTACTCTTGGGTTAGAAATATTTTTATGTGCAGCAAAATTGGCATTTGAAAATTTAAGCGAACAACTTTATTAGAAATACTCAATGGAAACATTTTAATAAAATTCACAATACAAAGAAGTTTTCTACATATACGTAAAGAGAAAGATATTTCAAGATTTGAAATTTATTTATGAAGGTCATTGCATCATTTAAAAATTCAAATTTTAATACTGAAATATGTAAGAGATAAAAAATAAATAATCAATTTCATGTATCTGCCCGTGGTATAATATCTATAAAATAAGTAATTGAACATAATTGATGGAAGGAATATAAAAAAGAAAGATTGAAATCTTTTAAAGTAGGAGATCATCTTTACCTTATATAATAGTATAGATAAAGTCTACATACTTTCTAAACCTAATATCTCTAATTATCGACATAGATATATTTCAAAATTAGATCAAATTTACTAGTGAAGATATTCAAATTGCAATTTGTTGTCAGTTGTAAACTTTTTTATGTTATAGAAAAATTGCACAGTGATTGAGCAAAGGAGAAACAAAAATATGACGAACCTACCCATTGACAATTGACATGTATATGGAAGTAAAAACACTCAAGGAGTAGATGGTTGAGGGGAAGGCCACGTAGTCATCAAGCGATAGAACCTTACTCAATGCACGTACCTAAATGGTGGGGATTTGTCCAGCATCAATAAGATTAGCTTAGTCAGAGGTTTGAATGCACCTCTCTGTAAAACAAGGCATTGTTAATTGCTTAAATCATCTCTTAAGGAGTAGCACTTCTAAATGGACATAATAGAGTATTTATTAGGAACTTTTTCAGTAATGTGTGCACAACTAAACGAATATAATTGATCCAGTGGGAACATACCACTAGTTTCCTGATAGAAAGTCAGAGCCAAATTTCGAATTGGATATGTGAAATTTTTATTTTCTTCTGAATGTTTTTCAAAGTTGGCTTCATTGTCTTTGCATGACTTAAAAAAAAGTAAGATCTATTATTTTTTACCCAATTATATTGTGATAGTTAAAGCCAGAACTAGCGGTGTCTTCTTTATTTTACTTTTGTGATTGCCACATGAGATGACATGAGGAATAGTTTTGTCATGTGGCCCACATCCGTCTTCGCCACGTGGCACTCCACCATGCTTTTATGATTGTCACATGGCATGACACGAGGCATAGTTCTATCATGCGGCCCATATTTGCATGCTCGCCACATGACACTTCACTTGAATTTTGTGATTGCCACGTGCATGACGCAATGCATAGTTTTATCCCAAATCAATTTTCGTCTACTAATGGAGGGTTGATTTGGATAAGAAGTACCAATTTGGGATCACTTTTGTTAGAGGAAAATTAATTTGGGGTAACTGTGTAATAGTGGTACCACTTTAGGATTTTTGTGAAACGAAAATCATTTGGAGTAAATTTGCGGATTGATTTGGGATTTTTAAATTATAATTTTTCTAATAATTTTCTAACACAATCTTACTTGTGAATTTTTTTTATATTGTGTACCTATATGTTATTGAAATCTTACAAATAATAGCTAAAATGCAAAATCATAAGAGTTAGAGCTATCGCTGAGGTCTGGATCGCCCATACAATCCATTCCTCTGGATAATAGCAAGATTAAAATGGAGTCTGCAAGTGTTGTTACATTAATTGTACCTCTCACTGTGTGACTGAAATAGTCAATGGTGCTCTAACTTATCTCTTGTTCTCCGCTTGCGAATTCTCTTGTTATATGCTACCCATATAACAATCATTCACAAATGCACTCGTTGAGTAGCACCTTTCAAGACTTGAGAGCACAATACATTGCTTCTTATCACCATATCATAGTATGCACCCTTATCACTAGTCTGTCTGGTGTTGCCCATGGTCAAACTGTATGGAACTACTTGCAATCAATTATCCAATGATCCTCCTAAGTATGTCATCTTCCAAAGACTTTACATTGATGACAGATCGACATTGGTATCTCAAAGTCCTTATGAACATCTCGTTAGATTTGACTTGTTCTCCTCCTGTCATGATCTCATTCTTGCAATCAGTCTTCACGGAACTCACAAAGATCAGTGCTATTATCACAATTTTTCTGAAAGCATACGTCATTAAGATTAATATTTTCACTTATCATAAGGATAGTAGACCAAGGATAGTTTTGGAATCTTCAAAATACCATAAGGATGTTTTACCAATAGAAACCACTATCAATTGACCTTGGATTCATATATCCAAAAAAAATTTATAATCCAAGATTATCATCTGAAGAAGGAAACACCAAATCAAAGTCCATCCAGGACTTTCTTTTTACGCCTCATCCAATCTGAATCGATCTACATTCTCTAATTGAGTCGGCTTCAGTATACATGCTCAAACATGAGACATAATTTAATTACTCTCTACCTTGTCTCGACGTTTGTAGCCAAGTCATATTGCTCATCCATCACAGTAGCTCTCCCAATGCCCCAATGGGCGCTTATTCTCTACAAAGGCTAATTGAGCTCAAGCTTCGCCATCATGTCTACTGGACTCTTCGTTGTTGCAATCTTCTTCATAGTAACCTTGCCCTTTGCCACACATCTCGAATCAAATGATACTTGATGTCAATATACTTCATTCGCTTGTAATAAATTAAATTATAAGCTAGATATTTTGCACCTTGGTTATCACAATGTATAGCAATGTTTTGCTGCTCCAAGCCAAAGTCCGATAGCATAAACCTTAGTCATATTCTCTCATTCGCTATAAAAGTCAGTGCCATGTGCTTTGCCTCAATCAAAGACAAGGCAATGCGGTTCTATAAGGATGCCTTCTAACTCACTGCACCACCTGTTGATCTAAACACATCTTCGGCTAAGGACCTGCACTTATCCAAGTCACCAGCATAACGTGCAGTCTCTCTACCATTGCTGTCCCTTCAACACATTATACCAATATATATTGTCCCCTTCAAGTATATGAGGATCCATTTCATAGCTTCTTATTGTTTCTTACCAGGACGCTTTATGTAACAACTAACAATGCTTACAACTTATGAAATGTCAAGCTTCATGCTTACCATAGCATACATAATACTACCTACTTCACTAGAATAAGGAACATGGAACATTTGTTCTCCCTTCTTAGTCTGCAAGGAGTTTAAAGTGCTTGGGTAAAGGTATACTCACAAATTTCGCTGATTGCATGCCATAATCTTCTCAATATATTTCATTTGATATAGACACAAAACTGCTGTAGCCCTATCACACAATATCTTCATACCCAATATCTTCTTTGTAGTACCTAAAATCTTTTATCTCAAACTCAGTACTCAACTAGCCCTTCAGCATATGAATATCAGACATATCCTTAGCTACTATCAATATGTCATCAACATATAATAACAAATAAATCAAATACCCACCCTCCAATTTCCTAAAGTTAGCACAAGTATCCAATTGACTTATTGAATAGTCCGACTCATCATGGAAACATTAAAACATTTATACAATTACTTAGGAGATTGTTTTAGCCCATGCAAAACTTTCTTTAATAAGCAAACATGGTTTTCCTTACCAAAATAGCATATCTCTCTAGTTACCTCACGTAAATCTACTCCTCCCATGCACTGTGAAGCAAGACTGTTTTCACATCTAGCTTCTCTAACTCGAGATCTTGTGTAGCAACTAAGGCAAGTAATACCTGAATAGAAGTATGCCTTACCATATGAGAGAACACCTTATTGTGGTAAATGTCCTTCCACTACATATATTCTTTCACAACAAGTCTCACCATATAGCTCCCTACCCAACACTAGGAATGCCCTAGCTCCTTTTGTTTTAAGACACATTTACATCTAACTATCTTCTAGCTTTTGGATACTTTGACCAAATCCCATATTTGATTCCAATGGAGTGACTTCATATCTTCACTCATCGGCGCTAGCCACTATGATGACTTACCACTAGCCATCGCCTCAAAATAAAATAAACGTGCATCTGTCTCCACCTCAAAAGTAATATCTATGATTTGCCTTCTCTGTCTGCCTGTGGCTATATTGTATCGCGAATTTACTAGTTGTTCGGTATCATCGACTTTAGGAACTATAGTCTCAACCTCTATTGCCTTTGAGTTGTCTGGACTCTCCACCTAAAGATCCATTTCACAATTAACGCCATGATTCATTTGTTCGATCAGTAGTGTCTCAGCACTCGACTATTGAAGTATAGTAGTCGTGTCTAATGTCACATCTTTGCCAACTAGAAAACCAGGTGACTCGGGACCATTACACCATAGCTGGTAACCTTTCACCCTATGTGCATGACCCAGAAATATACACTTCTTTGCCCTTACTCAAGCTTAACATCATTTACATGAGTATATGCAAGACATCAGAATACCCTTAGTCTAGAGTAGACAATAGGATTCCATGGCCATACTTCCTCATGAGTTTTTCCACTCAAAAATAGATGATGCAGATTGAATAACCAAGCAATAGCCTATGTTCACTACTTTGGCCTAAAATTCCTTGCCCAGTCTTGCATGCAAAAAAATGCACCCTGCTCACTTAATCAAAGTTCTATTATTTCATTCTAAGATACCATTTTGCTGTGGTGTCCAGGACACTATCTTGTGTCCCACAACCCCTTCTCCCATGTAAAATTGATAAAATCTTTACTAGAGAACTCCATGTCATTATTGATCCTAAGGCACCTAATTTGCTTACTGAATCCTTCTCAACAAGTGCCTTAAACTTCTTGACCTAATTGAGCACCTCAGATTTGTGCTTTAGGAAGTATATCCATACATTTTTCAAATAACCATCGATGAATATCAACATATATTGGGCACCCCTTTCGAAGAAATCAGAGATGGACCCTAGACTTCTAGATGAATGTAACCAATCGGTTACTTGGTTGAATGCATGGCTATAGTGAATTTAACTTGGCTAAAAATGCATAGCTCATAAAAGTCCAACTTCCCTATTTTCTGACCCTTGAGCAACTCGATCTCACTCAGTATGATCATACTTGTCTTGAAGAAGGATACTACAAGTGTCAAAATTTATGTACGGCGCTCACTTTAGAGTAAAAAGTTTCTTTTGAATCACTTTAATGCCAAAATTTTTGAAAAACGATCACTTAAGTGCCAATTTTGGTCAGTTTGGCCGAAAATCCAACGTGGCATTTTTTTTATTAATTTCTGAAGTTAATGTGGCTCACTAGAGGTTGAGTAGCATATACAGTTAGCTTTTTATTTTAAATAATTTTTTACCATTTCTTTCTTTCTTTTTTCCTTTGCTTTCTTTTCTTTTTTTCCTTTTCTAATCTACCGATCGGTTGCCGGTGGCTAGCCACCTGGCCTTGCCCAAGCAAGGCCGCCGTTGCCTGTCATAGGCAAGGACGGGCAAGCCCTAGTGAGGGTTCGCCTCGCCAGATCCGACGAGGCCAGCCCTTGCCCGGGCCACGACGGCCTCGCCGGATCTGGCGAGGGGACCCCTCGTCAGGCATTGTCTTCCCCCGGGCGATGCCCGATGAGGCTGCCGTGGCCCAGGCAAGGGCTGGCCTCACCGAATCTGGTGAGGGGAGCCCTCGCCGGGGCTCGCCCGTGCCTAGGTGAGGCCAACCCTTGCTGGGGCTCATCTGCCTTCGCCCAAGCGACGATTGGCCGGGCCTCGCCTGTGGTGGGCGACGGCGGCCTCGTCTGGGCAAGGCTAGGTGACCGGCGAGAAAAGAAAGAAAAAGAAGATGGCTAGAGAAGAAGAAGATGGCTGGAGAAGAAAAAAAGAAAAGAAAGGAAAAAATAAAAATACATATTTTAAAAATCGAAATATACACATGGAAACGCCACGTAGACTGATTTTTTAAAAAAAATTTCTACTCAAATTTAAATTTTAATTATAAATGCCACATATTAATTTGGCTAGAATTTCTCGTCGTTGGTACTTAAGTAATTGTTTTTCCTCCGATTTGGCACTTAAGTGAGCCAATGAAAACTTTTGGTACTAAAGTAAGCACAGTACACAAGTTTTAGCACTTCTGCTTCTCTTCTTCCATACTTGTCTCATTCTTGTGCCTCAATGGCATATGCCATAACTTAGTCAAGTTTGAGTTTGACTCACCTAATGAAACTGCAAGAGCTCTAATTATGGTCTCTCCTAGTAGATGATACAGAGAATTCACATTCTTCCCACTCATCACTATCAGGGCATCTCGAGAGATCTTCAGCACTCCTCCTTTAGTGATGTACTTACACTTGATGTTATCGAGTGTTTCAAGAGAAAAACGGTTATTCTTGAGCTCCGATACATGCCTAATGTCTATCAATATGTGCAATACTCCATTGTGCATTCAAATCCAAACTGTCCCTATCCAGACAATCTTTTAAGCTAAGTTATTTCCCATCAGAACTCTATCACCATGTGCAATCCAGTAAGTAGTAAACTAGTTGCAATGAAGAATCATTTGATACAAACAACCCCAATTCTAGCACTATGCATCTCTTGACAAGTCGATAGTCACACTCAAGACAGCCTTTGCATCATTGATGCTTTCCTCGGCAACGATTGACACATTACACTACTTGTGGTATTTTGCCTACTATATCTGTTTCTTAGCTTTAAGCAATCTCTCCTCATATGCCCCTCATCGTGACATTCAAAGAACATCACACAGCCCTTAGACTTTTTATGGTGAGACTTCGATCTATTTTTACCTCTGCTTTTAGACTCTGATATTGATCTCTACCTTGAATCACAAGTCCTCATGCCACCTCTTGTGTTAGATACTCATCTTGCAATTTTCTCTACCACTCCTTAGAGAACAAGGCAGATTGTACCTCTTCTAAGGTAATTGCAGTATTCCCTTGTAATGGTGAATTAGTAAAGTATTGTCATGACTCTAGTAGAGAAGCCACTAATATCATGCCTTATTTTTCATCATTTAGAGTCTCAATGTTTTTCAAGTCCATCATGAGTTTGTTAAACACATCTAAATGGGATTTGATGGAAGTATTTTTAGTATAACAAACTTGAAACATCCTCTTCAACGTGTATAAGTGATATTCAAACCGTTCTTTACACATAATGCCTAAAATTCTGCCCACAATGCTAGAGCATCCCTCTCTTCGACCATCATTATTAATACCTTATCTGACAAATTCAATAGTTTTATACTTCTTGCTCTCTCAATTTACTCATCTTTATCAGCATCTTTCGTCATTTCTGGCAACTTAGCCTTGCCACCCAATGCCTTGCCCAAATTTTGGATTGTTAATAGTGCATGTATAGTAATGCTCTACAACCCAAAGTTGTTCCTCCTATTAAACTTTTCAAAATTTCTACTTTTTCCTTACACATAATTGCATCAACAGAATTTCTAGACAATGATCAGACAAGCAAAACTCCCAAATCAAATACATAAATTTTTAGTGGTAGCTCTGATACCAATTGTGGTAAAATAATTCAAAAACTAATAGATCTTATGGTTAAATCAACACAAAATTACTAGAAAGAAAAAACATGAGATATTTATGTGATTCGATCTTGGTATTGGTACCTATTCCATGGAGATAGCCAACACCAAAATTTGCTAATTAATCAGAGAATTTCAAAGTTACAATCGCTCTCACATTTGAGTATTTCCCAATCATAGATACACCTAACCCCACACTGCTCACAAAGAAACAAATCAGTTTGGATGTAAAACTACATTACATATATCACTATGTTCAACTCTTGGTCTCATACCTTGGATAGATATGAAGAAACCCTCGTCAGTTGACCGAACGTTGGATTCATATATCCAACAAAGAAAAACAAATTATAATCCAAGATTATCATCCGAAGAATGCAACACCATGTCAAAGTCCAATTCAGACTTTTCTTTCACGCCTCATCCAATAAGAAGGCCCACATCCTTTAATTGGGTCGAGTATAATATGCAAGCTCAAACTCAAGACATAATTATAAAGTATGTGAGATAAAATAGACTAACCAATTTCATGTATCCGTTCATGAGTTTGTAAAATAAGTAATTGAGTATAATTGAAGGAAAGAATTAAAAAAAATTGAAATCCCTTAAAAGTGTAGGATATCCTTTCTGTACTTAATATAATAGCATAGATGAAGTTCTAATTCTTTTTAAATCCAATGTCTCTAACAATCGACATAGTTATATTTTAAAATCAAATCAAATCTACTTAGTGAAGAATGTAAATGTGCTAGTGTAAGTTGTGTAACCTCATTCTAACTGTGACGGTTGTTTACACATTACCTTTTTTGTTTTACAGAAAATTTGTATAGTGAGCACATATAAAGGAAACAAAAAAAAATAAAGAATGAATCTGTTGATATTGTGTATAAAAGTGAAAACACTCAAGTAGGATCTGGATGAGTGGTCAAGTGCTTAATTTGGATGTGGTAAATTAGATATCCTAGTCACAGCATCTCCTACTAAAAGTAATTTTTAAGACGCCAAGTAGTTATCAAATAATGGAGCCTTACCTGATATACGTACCTGAACAAGAGGATTTGTCCTGCATCGAAAGAATTAGCTCTGTCATAGGTTTGAATGCACAGTGCTGTAAAACAAGGAGCAGCATTTCTAAGCAAACATAATAAAATATCTATTAGAAGCTTTGCCAATAATGTTGTAATGCGTTGACAAATAATGGGATTTAGTGGTGCCATACCACTAGTTTCGTAATCCAAAGTCAGAGCTAGATATTGAATCGTATATGTGAATTCTTTTTCTTCATGATTTTTTTCAAAGTTGGTTTCATGTTCTTTGCATGACTTCAAAGAAATTTGAAATTTTATTTATTTTTTCAAAACTTTCATTGTGATAGAATATAGTGTTGACATTAAGCTATTATATATAGTCTATATCAGAATTAAAAGACAAATGTTCACTCTAGTGCTAGCCACATGACATTAGCTTTGCTTCTCTAATTGGCACATGGCATAACACGTGGCTTAATTTTGTCACGTGGCCCACATTCGCATGATTTTCATATGGCACTTCACTTTACCTTTTTTATTACCACATGGCATGACATGTGGCATAGTTTTACCATGTGGCATGCATCCGAGCAATATCCATTAGCTTTTTTATTTATCATCTCTAAATTTCAATCTCTTACAGTATATAGGTATAGAATTGTAATTACTACTATTAGTAAAGTTTATAATTGTTGACTAATTTCTCAATACAATGTGTAATTCTCAGAAAATCAATTTATAGTAACTTTTAATGAAATGTTGGTTTTGCTATTTTTGCAGGACTTCCAACAATTGAAGTACATTAATTTCAGTAATTGTGAATCACTGGTTCATATGCCCGACCTTTCTTGTACTCCAAACCTTGAGGAATTGGTTCTTTGTGGTTGCAAAAACTTGGTAGAAGCCCATGAGTCTATTGGATATCACAACAAGTTGCAGTTGTTGAATTTAATCGGGTGTAGAAAATTTGATAGTTTCCCTGATATTCCACGTAAACTCAAAGGCTTGAGAAAGCTTTGTTTACAAGGGACCGCTATTAAAGAACTTCCTGCATCAATAGAAAATCTTGTCTCTTTGGAAATAATGGATTTATGTAATTGCAAGAACTTGATAAGTCTTCCATCTAGCATTTACAAGTTAAAAAACATTGAACTCTTGGAACTTGCGTGTTGCCCAAATTTAATAGGATTTCCAAAATACGAGGATTCAGCTGATCCGCGCATGAAGACCGGACCTTCAAGTTTACTTTATTTATCTCTTGGGGGATGTAATTTGTCCGGAATAGAATTCCTCGAGAATCCTTCCTGTTTTCCCTTCTTGCAACAATTAATTTTGGCGGAGAGCAATGTTTCTTGCCTTCCCACATCTATTTGTAAGCGTGATCATTTGAACGTATATGCAAGTTCATATTTCCATCAATTACAAGAGCTAACGGAGCTCCCACCATTTGTGAAGCATCTTTTGGCTAATAATTGCCAATCTCTGCAAAAATATGGAGATTCATTTTCATCTTCTGTTCTTGTTCGTAGAGTGTTGACCGTGGCTGACATTCCCTCTCTGGACCAGGTTAGACTCTCTCTCTCTCTCTCTCTCTCTCTCTCTCTCTCTCTCTCTCTCTCTCTCTCTCTCTCTCTCTCTCTCTCTCTCTCTCTCTCTCTCTCTCTCTCTCGCGGAGTACATGCTGAATGTATTGTGTTCTTGTATATTGCAATAGTAAGGCACAAGAAAGGCAAACAAATATAAAGTGATTCTGTATGTGTATGCATGTAATGGAGTTGGCTACCATACTTTTATGGGAATGATTTCTATCACATGAGAGTTGTATGTTAATGCAAGCAAGGATCAATGAATCTCTACTCATTTAGAGAGCTCAAGTTTGAAGTGGAATTCACTAGGATTAATCACTAAACTCAAAATGAATTCTTCTGTTTGAGTACACTCCTAATAACCAACTTTGGTACTTTCTAATGGTCTATCTATATAACAGACACCTCTTGATTACACAATTTGTCTCCTTGGAGGAGAGATGCCAGAGTGGGTCCTCCCTGTTGAAGAGAGTTCCGTATCATTCATGGCTTCGAAGGACTTATATGACAAGTTTCTTGTATTGACTCTTTGTGCCGTTTTCAGTTATAATGGACAGGGAAAGTGTCCGATATTGGAGATTTTATCACATGTGAATGGCGAAATGAGGAATTGCAAAGGAGGAAGGATCTTCGGGACAATGGAGTCAGATCAAATCTTGATTTGGTATTTCACACCATATGATCTGTGGGGAGACGTCGATTTCGGTCAAATTGATGGGAGTCATGTACGCTTTAGCCTAACATTATCGTCTACAATGGTGAAAAAATGGGGATTCCGAATAATATGCAAGCCACTGGGTGATGATTTAAGTGTTGGGATTCAAGACAATCAGCTAATCGATCCAGCTTTACTCCGCGAGGTTGTTCTTGAATCAACATATTTAGAAGTTGAGAGTCCAGTTATGCACATAGATAGTTTGATCAAAACAGATGTACAGAAAGACTTGCAGGATTGTCAAAGGAGCAGTGAGGAACATAGTCATATTGTATCAAAGGGAAATCCTACGCTTATTCTCCCTCATGGCATGCGCACCGAGACTATGCTGACTTCCAATTCGACCAACAGAGACGAGGATGGGAGTGTTGGCTTGCAGCTTTTGTTGTTAGAATGATCGAAACTTGCTAAGGAAGCAATTCGTAGGTAAATGAACTCGCTGATCTTGATTACAATGCGTTCCATCTTCTTGTTCTTCTCATTTTCTTTACTCAAGAAAACTTGTAACCCGCTCTTAGTACCCGCTTTTGCCCATTTATTAACATTGAGATACTTTATGTGTCCATTTTAATTAGCGTTAACTTTGCTGGCTAGAACATAGAAAATAATCAGCCCCGCCCCACTTCTCGACTTAATATCGAGCAAATGAGTTCGACCGAGAAAGCATGCAAAGGTTGTGGCTGGAGAGTTACATGAGGAGGCTCGGGCGAATAATTTCCTGTGTGTAGAGCACATTTCATGCGAAGAAAAGTCGAACAAGAACAGCATCACACGCTCTTCCATGTGGAAAGCATGCAAACGTGGAAAGTGGTCACGATGGATGGAGATTTGGTCAGAACGAGGAAGAAATGGAAGTTATCGTGCGGTTATCAACGTGGGATGTGCATTTGATGGTGGTGGAGGGAAAATTGGAAGAGAAGATACGACTTCCACGGAGTATAAAGGACGAAGGAATCGGAGAAGAGAGACGCACGCAATACTCTCCAAGAGTTTTATCTACCGTTGTTTTCATTTTACTTTTTCTTTCGTTGCACTTTCGACTCTTACGCTCTCATTTCCCTGTATTTCCATTTCAAAGTTGTAATTTCAATGTAATTTCAATTTCCAGTGCATCTGCAATTTTTTCTTCGCATTTAGTTTCACACAGATTCATCACTTAATCCAAGCCTCGTTCCCATATTTTATACTCTAGTACGGAACTACGGAGCGATCTCGGTTGCTCTCCCTTCACTCAACTATTACTGTAAACAGATTCAAACACGACTCATAAAAATTTATTGTCAGCCTTGACCACATAGCTGCCCTGCTCGACTGCATCATGTAGATTAATTGGCTCCATTACATCTCATTCTGGCATTCCACACCATGTGAACCTCAAGGAACTTGGAGTCCGTAGCCAAATTTTGAAAAATGGAAGCTTATTTTCTCCATGCAACGCAATAAACTGAACACTAGAGTGAAATATCTCTGTGGCAGATAGAAAGCCTTCTTCAGGAATCAAGATGTCCGCTCGCCTTTTTGAACAATTCCTCTTGGTTATACCTGGGTGTGGGAAGAATCTAAATTGAGCTACCACGGTAACACCGTTCAAACTTCTTCATGCATGTTAGATACATCAGGGATCACATTTGTACATGGGCAATGATGCCTAAACATGGAGACGACAGACGTCACAAACCCCAATCAAGGCAAGCTGATTATAATCACTCAGTCAGGCCAACTCAAATCTAATTAGCTTGGTGCGAGGGATTAAAGGACACTTAACATTCAGAGGGATGAGACAACTTCTCTGGTTATTCCTTGACAATGGGCTTCTCCAGTATGACTGCATCCTCCAGAAGGAACTTAACCAAGGCAAGCAAAAGTTTTGAGCTAAAAGAACAAGAGAATCGGAAATTTGCCACACAAGGGGAAATCTTCTTCTGCAATTTCCAAAATTCATCGTCATTGAAGTTAAGTATCGAAAGTCCCTTTGAAACGGACGCCGTAGATAAACGCCAACATTAGGTAACTCATTAAAGCAAGATGATGAGTGAGGGGATGAGAAAGATTCAACTTAACACAGCAAAAAAGATCAAGTTATTTCTTGGCCTCATTTGACAGTTGCAAAAAATAAAATTGCAAGTCAAATGAACTAGTTCATCATCTGCATCAACATAATCATTTATCTTCTTCTCTGGTAACTCATTATCTAAAATTTTCAGGCCATAGCAAGCTGGAAATGTTTGTGAGGCCTACTATGCAATCAAAGTGACTTGACGACACCACTGTGGATTTCTTATTTGATAATACAAACTAGAGAGTTTAAAACTTCCTTCCACAAATTCATTATCTAACAGGACCAGATGTTGAAGTATATTGATTCCTCCAACTCAAAGTAAGAGGAATCGGCCCTCTCTATGACTAAATTTATCCAGGGCCAGCAAACTCTCCAGCAGCATTGCTATCCTTGGGAGGTCCAATCTACCAACTCCTGTATGCAATTTTGATGCCGGGCCAAGCATGGCATGGCCAGACCACGTGCTTGGGCTTAGGCCATTCTCCGAATGGGTCCAGCCCAGCACGGCACCTCAGTGGGCATAGCCGAATGGCCGTTGCTAGTTCGGCGGACACGAAGGGTGAAGGAGCAAGGCATATGAAATTGAGTACGGCAATGCATTAATCTAATAAGAACTCGAAAATAAACACAATTAAACTGGAATTTTGAGAACTGAAAAAAGGAAACGAAATATTTTGAAAATCTCGAAAGGGTCTATTGCTGTATATTGCGGTCGTCTATCTCCATATCCAACAAACTTTTTGGAATTGGTTCCCAATTCCAATGGCCAATCCCTTTTCTGATGTTTGGTTCCAATTGTGAATCATCGAATGGGGGAATTCCACCAACTTCTTCGAATTTGCCTTTCCGCTGCTCTGGCCGTGGAATCATCATTCCATTCCTAAGTAGGTTAGAGCCATTCGGGCTAATGAAATAAATTAAATTGCAAGATTATCATTAGTGGACCATATATATTACACATGCCCAACTGCAGTTGAAACATGAAACACTGGTCTCCCAATTAAACACGCACCAAAAGTGTCGAGAAGAATTAAGTTCAGGCCCAGGTGCTCCCTGAGGAGGGCATCCACGGGGTGCAGTTTCCCCGCAAGTCTTGAGCAGATCGGCACAGGAGGGATCGACCTCCCCTTCCGGTATGAGCTCTAACCCCAGCTCCTCCTCTATGTCATCCGATGCCGATGTCAGCAGCAGCTCGCACCCTTCGTAGTTCAGGAAGTCGGGCGGATCAGCCGGGCTGTACCTCAGCTGCCCAAACTGCCCCTGCAGGTGGGCCGGGAACACCGCCTTGCGCTTGCTCTGGAGTCCCCTGAACTGGGAAGGGCCAGCCCCGTGCTGATCGGGATTCTTGATCTGGATGAGGAAAGATCCTTCTCTGTCGACGTTGAGCGACTCTCGGGGCTCCTGCTTCTCATCTTCTGGAGGGAATTCGAGCTTGTATATGAGGAGCGTGTGCGCCTTCTTCCCGCGTGATTTGTGTCTAAGTATGCGGTACACGCCCTCCCTCAACGCTCTGGCCGCAGCCGGGTGGCGGTGTCCCCTCGTGGAAGTGTCGTACTCCTCTGCAAGAAGCAAATCCGACTATTCAATTGAATCACAAACACAGAGAGCGAGAGAGAGAGCAGAAGCAGAGCACCTGCCTTTAGAGCTAACTTGACATCATCGATCTTGGTGGTGACCATCTCCACAAATCCCCAGTAAGGTCGGCTCCGTTTGCTTGGGTCTGGAAGACTCTTCTTCCCCATCACCATCAACCTCAACAGTCCCTGCTTCTCGATGTTCACTTCCTGCGTTTGGCAATTACAAAGAGGCTGTGATATTGCGAGGTGGTCATAGACAAGTTGTTGGGTCGTGGTTCTTGTGACCATCATTGCCTGGCTACCGTGGCCACCTTGGACAGTAGCCTGGGTCGGAGCCTTCCTTGCCGGAGTGGGGATCTTGCTTCTCCCGGACAGGCCTCTCACCGGACTCGGCACGGAGGACTATGTAAGGGCACTGTGAGCTGCTTCTCTCTCCGCCTTGGACCTATAGAAGAAGAATATCTCCCCTCTTTCCTGCAATCATGACCCCATAACAAGCTCGCTCGCTCGCTCGCTATCCTCCCCCACCAACTAGCAGTGAAAAGGACAAAGCAAGTATAGAACCTGAATTTCGACTTGGGGATCATTTCTGGTCTTGACTTCCTCGCCTTGACCCATTTCCAGTGCCACTGCCACAGCACAGCATGCAGCAGATGCAAATGGAGTCGGAGAATTGACGGCAACCAGAGTGGATTGCGGACACGTCACTTTGTGGATACCCCACGTTCCAGTGCAGAGGCTTGCCACGTCTTTGTGTCTGTTGCTGTCGGCGACCGAAAAGCAAATTTTTTTCTCAACAATGCATTGCAGAGGGACATCGCACGAGTCCCAACGGTTCCTTTTGTCCAGGAAAACCCATGCTCTACGATCTCCCTCTGTATTATAATTCTCAGTTGATATCATTCATCGTCATCGACAAAGAATAATACGCACATTCGTGGTAAGCGTACGTTGATTTCAAAATCCTTTGTTAGCTAAATTTGACCATTCATCTATTTAGCTTACAATATATCCAGCTGCTTCTATGGTTAAGTTACCATCTAATTTTAGTTTTATCAACTCTTATTTGATTAATAGACGAACATTTATTTAATTCTTCCAAAATCGCCACATGTTTTGACAATTTACCAACATTTATTTGCGAATGTCATCAGCATATTAAAGTTAGTAACATTTACAAAAAAAAAAATTGACCACTCTTATTAGAGTCCACTTATCAATCTTTGTTTGATTGTAATTTCAATCCGTTGAAAAGCTCCCCAACGAAATGTGGATAAATCAATGGAATAGTTGGCATTTTAAGATAATTTAATAAAAGTTGTTAAGTGACCAAATGAAATTGGTAATTTCATGTAAGAGTTCATAATTTAAACTCCACAAATAAATGTTGGTATTTTATTGGAATGAAGATGGTAATTTCGAAAAAAAGTGGGTTATTTCCATATTAGAGTAATATTATTAACATATTTGTGAGCTGTCCCTATTAACGTGAGTAAATCATTGAAACAGTTGGTATTTTCAAAACAACCCGAGCGAACCCAAAAGTCAATGATATCCGGCCCATTGTGTATGTCATCAATCTCACCCTCGTCTAAAAGATAAAATACTAAAGCTATAGTTTTGTACTACCATAAGCGTCAAACTTCGGATCATAGCCTCATCGTGCGTGTCATCAATCTTTAGCATGTCTCCTCTAATTCCGTGTACATGAAGCCAAAAATATTGATAAAACATATGACATAATCACTATAGCGTCCCTCGCGGATTCTTCATAAGAAAATTTTATAATTTTGAGAGTAAAAATCCGAAAATTCCGCCCAAACTCTAGGTCAGGGTAAGCCACTTTGATCCAAATTCTTTAACTGTTTTAGGAGTTTACACCAATCATTTTTTTAGGTCGATTGCGAACAAAAAAGTCAACTAGACTATAAAGCGCTAATAAAAAATTGGGAAAATAGCACCAAAAATCCTCAACTATGCCATTTGTGATAAATTTACATTGAACTTTTTTTTGTGACACGAAAAGCTCTAAACTATGCCATTTGTGACAAATTTATCCTGAACTTTTTTTTGACACGAAAAACCCCAAACTATGCCACTTGTGACACATTTACCTCTCAATACTTGACCCATGGACATTTTCGTCTTTTTCCTTTTTCTATTTTTTTCCTTCTCTCTTCCCTTCGCCAGCCATGATGGAGGCAAACCGGCGAGGGCTGCCTTCACCGGATCTAGCAAGGGCAATCCTTGCCGGTTTTGGGCGAAGGCCACCCTCACCAGATCGAGCGAGGGTCGCCCGACACCGGCGAGGGTCACCCTCGCTAGATCCGGCGTTGGGTGAGGGCGACCCTTGTCAGATCCGGTGAAGGCAGCCCTCGTCAACTTCCCTTTGTTGTGGCCGGTAGAGGGAAGAAAGAGAAGAAAAGAAAAAAAAAGGAAAAAAATAGAAAAAGCAAAAAGATAAAAATGCCCATGGGCCAAAGTATTGTAGGGTAAATATGTCACAAATTGAATAGTTTGGGATTTTTTGGGTCACAAAAAAAAGTTTAGGGTAAATTTATTACAAGTGGCATAATTTAGAGTTTTTCATGTCACAAAAAAAAAGTTCATGATAAATTTGTTACAAGTGACATAGTTTGGATTTTTTATGGTATTTTTCTAAAAAATTTAAGGTTCAAGATTTGGTTAGGTGCAAGAAAAAGTTAGCATGTGCCTCATCACTCTTTCGGTGTCACATTCCTTAGTTGAATCCCCATATCATGAGATTTCCTAAAGTAAATACATAAATATTTTCTTTTTGTGTTTCAAATAATTAAAAGCTCTGTTACTGCCTATCAGGTGAAATTAGTACATGGAAGCGAATATGGAGCCGATTTGATCATGGTGTATCAAAGAAAAAGAAAAATGCCGTAAATGAGTCCAATGCGTCAAACAAGCATGAATGAATCTACATCAAAGCAGCAAGCAAAAAGGGGCCTGAATCTGATGCCATGTCAAATAAATGAAAGCATTCAAAGCATCATATTCAAAGACAATGTTTGAATGTCGATTGTGAATCCAACATACGCAAAACGAATTCAGTCCAATCAGAGCAACGTGCATGAATCCGTTGCATACAATGCAAATAACAACATCGAATTCAATCATAACGGCGTGCATGATTCCAATGCATACCGTTCTAATGACAAAAGTGAATCTAATCAAAATAGCAAACCAAACGGTCTTTGTGCTTCTGCTTCTTGTTGTATTAACATTCTTCCTACCTTTGGGAGCTTTTAATAATGTGCAAAATAGAGGATTGCATCTCTATTAGTAGAGGAGCAGTGGATTGGGCGAGAAGATTTTCTCTTTTTTAAATTCGCTTTCAATGTAGCTTCTGATGCCTGCACCATTCTTCTTTTTCCCCAATTCTGATTGGGTGTCTATGCAATAGGCTGTTGGGATGATTTTCAGTTTTCGATCCGAAATACTATTTAAGATATATGACGGGCAACTACCTAATTTTGTGGCACGTGCAGACGTGTACGTAGAATTCATGACTTAAATAAATGCAAAATGATATGCATTGGTCCTACATGTAGCATGGCTGATACGAACTAACACAAATCAATATTCAGGTTTCCGATTCATGGCAAAAGTTTCACGACAGAACATAGATGAGTCCACATAAGCAATACTATCCAATGCATGTTGCAAATGATCGAGATATGGGATCGGTTATATCAAAACCTGTTTTTCAAATATTTTTCCATTATTTTCGGAATGCTTATAGACACCTAATTTTTTAGCAAAATGTGTGACAAAAATTGACTGAGCTTCCTTAAAAATTCGACCCAAGAATATAATTAGATCGTACTCGTTGACAGTTTTCCAACTATGTTCAATTTACTGAAGTTGAATTCTCAAGATATCGCAACTTTTAACCACAGTTGCTCGATCTTGAGGTGTCAAGAATTTTGTGATTTGACCCGATTAATTAATTCCATCTTAAATATAGAGTCACAAGTTTTTTGAAGCCCCAAGAATCACATCGAGCGGTTTTTTAATTATGAAATCATCTTAAATTTCCACTACAACCATTTGTTTGGCCGGATTTTTGAAAATCTAATCGGAGTCACTATCTTTCCGCGGATGCGACAATTGGGTCATCTGGACGTCAAAAGAAAACTCTATGCATAGTCATAGGGGCTAGTGGCCCCTTTGCTGGAGACAGGTCGGTGCTTCACAACGGACACTCATTATAGGCCCATTTGGTTCAACTTTACAAATGAGACTTCGAGGAATGCAAATGCCTTTAGGTTAAAGCCTCTTAGGAAAATATAAATAGTATTTGGTAAAAAATCCTTTGTAAAGCTACTTTGGCTCAAGTAGTGCTTCGCAAATTTTTTTTCCAAAGAGCTTTGGGAATTTTCTTTCTTATCAAAAAAAAAACTTACCCTACCCTACGCCGGAGCTAGCAGAGGCCTACGACAACCAACGAGCTAGATTTAGCACCGGCAACCGTTGCTCGAGGTCGGGCGACCCTCGGTGAGCCAAATCTATCGTCAACGGTTGTCACCCAAGGCCAAGCAGCCCTCGGCGAGGGTCACACGACCCTGGCGATGGCCACCTGAGGTTGCACGACCGCCCAGGCACCGCCGACTTGTGCTGTCACGCAACCTCAGGCGGCCATCGCCTAGGGGGTGTGACCTCGCCAGCCCAATCTGGTGTCGGCCGCCCTCGTCGGCCTCCCTCGCCGGCCGCCCTCACGCAAAAGATGAATAGTAATAATTGGGGCAAAATCGAAATAAGCAGGAATAAGTGAGGATAGTTTGGGGGCAAAAAAATTGGGCTTAGCATTCCCAATGCTGGCTTTCGACCGAAAGTCCATTGGGAATGCTTGCCAAACAGTTCAGCATTTCCCCAAGGAGTTTTCAAGATCGAAAATCCCTTTCCAAAACTAAACCAAACACCCCCTGCAAACCAAGGCAAACCTAACTCATAACATTCACATGGAGTTCTTTAATAATTTGCTCAAAACAGATCAAACTATCTTTACGAAGTTTTGTGACACTCCCTCTACTTAGTCAAAAATATCAAACCCCATCTTACTTTTCCGCAACATCTCCGTGGATTTTAAGGCTTGAAATAATTGGAATTTGAATTAAATAGATTTAGAGCTAGGTCTTTGTTTTCAGGTACTCGGAGTATTGTCTACTCCATCGATAATATGTAAACTTCCTTTACAACGCGATACATTCAAACTTGGCGATTTTACCTTATCTCAATCTATTCACCTTCTACACTTTGATCATTCCAAGCATATTAATGTACTCATATATTATTTAAGTTGTTCTCCTTCTGTTTTGTCCATCCAAGCATCTCGATGATCCCATGTCCCTTGCTTGTTCACCAAAATCCAAAGGTTCTTCCAAGTCTAACACCCTCCACTCAGTATCTTTTTCTCTAAGTAAGAAAATTCTTCAATAGCACATACATCATAGTGTTAACATCATTACCACCCGCCTGGGTGGCGCTGCTGGAGCGCGCACTCTTCCTCTCGCAAAAGGTTGAGTGTTCGAATCCCGGGCGCCGCAGGGTGACTTAACCGGTGGCACGTGTGTGGTGGCTAGCACGTGTCGCCCCCAGGGTTTACTTCCCGGCTGTCGGCCGTGCGGGGGTTCCCTGGGTTATCAAAAAAAAAAAAATAGTGTTAACATCATTTGCATATGAAGTTGTACATGCAGAGGATAATTCGTCCGCACACTCACATGTATATATATAAGTTCACATAAAGTGTTCTGTCATCTTCAAATTGCATCAGGAGTCTTACCAACATAATTAACCTTGAAAAAAAAAGAGCATTTGACCCCTATTTGAAAGGAAAAAGACGGAAGCACAAGGGACCTGGGGCGTTACTCAAGGCCATTGGGCCATTACACAGCGTCATAGGGACATTGTATAGGGCCCTCAGCCTGCTGCTTAGCAGACTCGGGACAGTAAAGAACCAGCGCGAGGCGTGAGCCAGTTGCTGCAAACGCCATGCAGCGGGCCCTTATTAGGCGTGCCACCACCTGACACAAAATTTTCCCTTTTTTTTTTGAAAAATTATTTATTTTATTTATATATTTATCAGAGCTTTCTCATTTATCTTCCATCCAATTGACCTGAGATTCACGTTCACCGAAAGCCATAATTGGAAATTTTCGAAGATTCAATCCGATTTCTTGAAAACTTTCTGGATTGTAGATTTCTGCAAATATGGTTGAATGGTTGGTTGCAGTGAATAGCCACATTATCTTTTTTGTTGAAACTCTGATCGATCCAATTCTCAAAGTGTGTTGTGACTAGATATGCCTAAATTCATCACTTAATCTAAAAATCACAATTTTCTCGACAGCCTCAAGATCAGATGGTCATGGTTAAAAGTCATGATATTTGTGATCCAGCCATCCCAATGCGATGTGGGCAAATTGGGCGTTGTTGCTCTTGCAGATCACAACCCAGTTATGCCAACCGATTGTAATTTTAACTAAGTTTATGTTTTCTTCCAACACTCGCCATGAATTTTTGAATGTAATGCTTTATAGATTTGGCTTGGTGTTATCGAAGGATATAATTATATTTTCCAACAATATCCAATTTGTTGAAGTTGAACGGTCGATTCTCAAGATATCACAACTTTTAACCATTGTTGCCTGATTGTGAGGCGTAAACAATTTTGTGATTTGACCCGAATGATTAATTTCATCTTAAATATCGAGTCATAAGTTTTTCAAAACCCCAAAAATCACTTGGATCGTATTTTTATTGAAGAAAATATCTTAACCTTCCACCAGAACCATTTGTTTGGCCCAATTCTCGGAAATCTGATTTGAGTCACGAGCTTTTCTAGGGACATGAAAATCGGGTCAAATTGACGTCGAATGAAGACGCTATGCACAGTAATAGGAGTTATTTACATTAAATTAATTAATAAATGTTTCCCAAAATAGATCAAACTGCCTCTACGAAGTTAAGTGACACACCCTCTGCTTAGTCAAAGATATCAAACCCAATCTTACTTTCCACAACATCTCTCGCGAATTCTAAGGCCTGAATTAATTGGCTTCAAAGTATCTATTGAAATCTGAGTTAAATCGGTTTAGAGTTAGGTCTTTATTTCCGTGTACTTGGAGTATTGTCTACTCCGTCGATAATGTAAACTTCTTTTACAACGTGATACATCCAAACTTGTCGATTTCACCTAATCTCAACATGTTCACCCTCTACACTTAGGTCCCCCCAAGCATATTGATGAACTTATTTTATTAAAGTTGCTCTCCTAATATTTGGTCCATCCAATCAGCTCGATGATCCCAGGTGCCTTGCTTGCTCGCCAATATCTAAAGGTTCTTCCAAACTTAACACTTTCCACTAAGCATCTTATTCTCTATTTGCAGAGGAAGGAAATTCTACAATAGCATAGACATCATGTTGATAACATCATATGCGTATAAACTTGTATATGCAGAAAATAATTTGTCCGCGCACTCAGAGACACATATAAGTTCACATAAAATGTTTTGTCATATTCAAAAAAACATAAGGAGTCTTACCAACATAATTTACCTTGAAAAAAAATGAGCATTTGACCCCCTATTTAAATAGAAAAAATGGAAGAGCAAGGGACCTAGGGCCTTACTTAAGGCCATTGGGCCATTGCACAGCGTCATAGGGATATCGTACAGGGCCCTCTGCCTGCTGCTGAGCAGACTTTGGCCTCTAGGCAGCAAAGAAGCTGCGTGAGGTGCGATCCGGGTGTCACATCCCAAAAATTCCAGTTGTCAGTCCGTCTAACGACCGTACGTAACGAAAGCGGGATATTGATGGAGATGGATGGTGTATGTGGAGATCAACTTCTGGTTTGGGAGTTTCATGAACAAAAATTCTTGTGGTTAAGTTTTGGGTTACTTGTTGAACTTTTGACTTGATTTCCAGAATCGGTACTGCTGGATCTTTACCATTTTTCATTTTGATAGAGCTTTTTGTGGAACGAATTTGGGGAAACTTTCTCTATGAAAATTGTTCAAAACATCATTAAATATAACATACTTTAAATTCATATTTTTTTGAGTTCAAATGGGTTGCACAAATACCCTATTTTTTACCCCGTTAAATCTGTCCAGTGCAATAAAATTAGGGACCTTTATGTCTTCTCAAATTTTTATAAAAATTCTCAGTTCAAAATTTGAATACTTCCTTCATAAAAGTTGTTTAATAAATCCATTTCTACATCGTATGAAAATTTCGAAGTATTTTGAAAGGATTTGATTTGTGAAATGAGTATTTCTTTTAGTTCAATCATTCTGTTCTAGCGGGCCAGTTTTTGGTTTGCCTTTAAGATTCCAAATGAGATATTTAAACAAATATTTAGATTTTGAGTTTCCACGAAAATTGTTTTTCCAAGTGTTTCTATGACATATTCAAAATTTAAAATTTTTTATGTTCATTTACTAATTATTTTAATATGATTTCAAAAACGGTGCAAAGCTGCCCAGTTTTACTGTTTTTTCAAAGATTCACTAATTTCTAGGTGAAAACGTGGGAATCTTGATTTGATGTCTTTTGGAGATAGAATCTAAACATTATGAGCTTTCAAATGAGACATGATAGACCTTGATTGGATATTAAATGATGGGACAAGTGAGGCCAAGTTCATAAACAAGCTTGTAACCAGCAAGTGATGTTAGGAAGGATTGATTGTTGTGTTGTTGTCTATGACATTGAAAAAGATTGATTGTTGTTGGTGATATGTGCATTGCATGAGTTGATTATATGTGTGGCTTGCTGGGTTATTAAATGCCATCGGTTTATGGACCGATGATGCCCTGCGGAGCCGAAGAGAAAGCGGGATGCCTAGTTGCGAGAACCAGATGCCTAGGAGGATTTTGCCTTAGATGCCCTGGGAGTGTGATTAGGATGCCGTGGTTAGTGGATCACGAAGCCTGCACAGGCCATTGAGAATTTCGGCATACATCGCGACGGATCAAAGTGCACACCAAACACTGCCTAACAGGAGTGTTCCTCCTTACGTGACCAGCAAGCGTACTAGGCGTGTGACTTAGAGTGAGGAAATGATACCCATGCAAGTGTTGAATTATGTGCGCATGTCTGAATGATGCAATTATTCGTTATGGTCAATGTTAAACTATCATCTTTCGAATGATTAATACAATGTGTGCAAAAAGGTATGTTTGCCTCGTCTGGTATGTCCAAGTAGGTATTTGTCATGTCTATGTTGATTGATGTGCACACTGTTGTTCGTTTAGTATAGGATGATAAATATTTCCTTGTTGAGCTATGGCTCACTCTTGTTGTTGATAGACTTTTACAGATTAAGCATGAGTCTCCCATTGCCAGTAATCCCGGGTACTTTTTTTGGAGCCCCCGATAAGTTCAAGGGCCACCTCACCCCTTTCACCAACCATAACTTTCCGATGGTCAGGTTGGTGCACTACGATGCCACCCTTTGGATGGATATGGGTCTGTCTAGGCACTAGGGGTGAGCATCGGTCCAAAGTTAACCTTGGACCAACCCTGGACTGGCCCAATCCTACCGGTCCTGGTTCGGTTCCCATGGAGACTAGGTCGGTCCTTGGTCCTGAGATCCCTGGACTAGAATTGTGCAAGTTGGTCCTCGGTCTAGGTAATTTAGGGTTGGTCCAACCCGGACCAACCCAGACTATATATATTATATATAATATATCTATAATAAATAATATATATTTAATATATTATTTATAAATTTTTTTCATGTAGAGAACCCAAATGAAACTGTGAAATTGTGTGAAAAACTGACCAAAAAAGAAAAGGCGGGAAACAGCTTTTATGTGTCCAAAACAGCGTTACTTGCGGCGTCATCCTCCGGTACTTGACAATTTTTTCTCTTTACTCTTCCTTGTACAGTCTCTCTTTAGTCTTTTTTCACGCCTCTCACGCATCCAAAACAACGTTACTCACGGCATCCTAAATCTTCCTCTGGTACTGACAACTTCTTCTCTTTAGTCTTCCTTGTACAATCTCTCTTTAGTCTTCGAAATCTTCACTTTGCCAAAATCAAAGGAAAAAACTTCTCACTCTCCCCATTCGGCACTCACCTCTGGCCGCTCGAAGCTTGCGCAGCTCGCCGCTCACCTCTGGCCGCTTGAAGCTCGTGCCGCTCGCGCCTCGTTCAACGCTCGCCTTTGGCCACTCGAAGCTCGCGCCGCTCATTGCTCGCTGCGAGCGCTGCGCACTGCTTGCCGCTCGCTATGCTCGCCTCGGTCGCCGCTCGTCGCGCTCGCCTCGATCGCCGCTCGCCGTGCTTGCCTCACTCGCTGCTCGTCGCTCGCCTCTCTTCGCCCTACTTTCCAAACACATGTATGTTCTTGATTTATGTTGGATTATTATTTTTCCACTTTTACTTCACGTATCTAGAGCTAGGTTTGTGGGCCTACTCTCGTGCACTCTTCTCACCTTAACTAGAACGAAGAGCTGATCAACGGACAATGCGAAGCTTTTTTGAGCTAGAACATGCCTACTTTGACCCCCAATGAGTTTCGTGGTTCAAAATTTTCTCATTTCTTTCAAAACCTTACTCTTTTCTTGGCTTGCGACCAAACCTCCAACACTTCTCAGGTTTTTTGTTAAATATGTACTGGTATTTATAGTTTGGTTGCACAACGCCGCATTGTCGATGAATATGTAATTTGAAATAGTAGGTTTGCCTTTTCAAGGAGTACAAAAAATGAAACAAAAAAATTATCGGTTGGTCTCGGGTTGACCCTGGAACCGGACCGAACCCATTGGGTTAGTCCGGTCCTTAGTCCCAGGTTCAATTGGGTCGATCCTCGGTCCCAAAAATTGAGGACCAACACTGTGCGAGTTGATCCTAGGGTTAGGGGGTGGACCGGCCTAACCTGAACCATGCTCACCCCTACTAGGCACTGGGTACCCCTACGCTTCGTCTCAATATTTATGGACGTGGGCGGTAGCTTGGTGGGGCCAATCAGATACCCGATGGATGGCAGCAATGGCGGCGATGCCGATGGCAAGGTAGAGAGAGTGAGGTAGGCAGGAAGGAAAGTAGGAGTAACGGAACCATTTTTGGACGACACTACTTGGTACTTTTTGGGAGATAGTGTCGGATGTAGGGTGACACCTTTTGGATGATGCCAGTATGCGAGACTGTATAGATGGACCCAATACGGGTGACTCGTAGTGATAGTCTCCCCAAGAAGGGATCTTCTTGCTTGTATATCACCACGTGTTGATAAATTAAAAAACAGTTTTGTTCAGTGATAATGTTGTCTTTCATAACGTCAGGCTTGCCTTATTAATAATTCAGTTTATAAATACTGGCCTTAAAAGAAATTGCTTCCACATGTGAACAAATTTATAAATGGTAAAAATAATTAGGAATACCCGGAGTGGGGCATGCCTGGGACGCTACATTATATCTCTCGTGTATTTATCACAATTTGAGCTATGGGAAGTAGTTGATTTTGATCAAATTGATAGGCCTTACATGCAATTTAGTCTCGCAGTATCGGGTAAATTCGTGAAAAAGTGGGGATTAAGAATAATCTGCAAGCAACTAGGGGATGATTTAAAGGTTGAGCTTTGAGATAATAAGCTAATAGATCCAGCTTTACTCTGCGAGGTTAGTCATGAATCAACAGACTCAGCAGCGGGGAGTTCACATATGCATGAAGATAATTTGAGCGAAATATATCTAGAGGAGGACTTGCAAGATTGTCAAATGAGCATTGAGAAACACAGTCAAATAGTATCAAAGAGAAATCATGAGCTTTTCTCCCTCGAGGCATGCGAACCAAGATCATGTGGACTTCTACTTCAATTGACAGAGATGAGTATGGCAGTGTTTGCTCGCTGCTTTTGCTGTTAGAATGACAGGAACATGCTAAGGAAGCAACTTGTAGGTAAGTGAACGAGCCGACCTTGATTGCAATGCCTTTTCTCTTCTTGTTCTTCTCGTTTTCTTTTCTCAGAAATACTTGCCAACTGGTACCCGATTTTGCCCTTATATTAACATTGGGGGTACTTTATAGGTTCACTTTAATGTGTGTTAAACTGTTAATTTTGCCAGCCACAACGAGGGCAATGATCGGCCTTGGAGAGAGCTCGACAAGGAGAGAGATAGCTCGACCTGCTTCTCGACTTAATCTTTGGACTCGTTGACCAAGAAAGCATGCGAAGGTTGTGGCTGGAGAGTTACGTGAGGAGGAGGCTGGGGGCGAATAATTTCATGCGTGGGGGAGAACATTTTCAGGCGAAGGAGGAGTCGAACAAGGACAAGATCGCGCGCTCTCACCTGCGGCAAGCATGCAAACATGGAGAGTGGTCACGATGGAGGATGATCTGGTCAGAACGTGGAGCGATGCTAGCACATGTAAAATGAAGTGGGGAAGTGATCGTGCGGGGCTTACCAACGTGGGATGTGCATTTGATGCCGGTGGAGTAAAAAATTGGGAAGGAGAAGGCACAAACAATTTCCGTGGAGTATAAAAGGACCAACAAGCAGGCATTAGTCTTGAGAGGAGGGACTAAGAGAGACGAGCACCCAAGAAAACACTCTCCGTGAGTTTTTTTTATCTAACTTTTTTTTTTCACTTTTTCTTTTTTACTTTTTCTTTGCTCTCACCTTCGGTTCTTGCAGAGTTTCTTTTCCGTGTATTTTCGTTTCAAAATTTATTTCCTTTTAGATCTAATTTCAATCCCAGTGTGTCTACTTTTATTCGCACTTAGTTTCACGTAGATTCATCCCTCAATCCAAGCCCCATTTATGCATGTTATACTCCAATATGAAATCACGGAGCGATCTCGATCGTTCTCCCCTCACTTGATTATATGACTCATCAAAATATTATTAGAAGCCTTGACCATATAGCTATGCTATTATGTCATTTTTCTAAAATTGAAAACTATTTTTCGCCAAATAAAAGGAGTATATCAAAATTGATTCTGATTTTCGTATTATAGAAGTGTAGTATATCTTAGTCGATCGCTTGCTTAAAGTAAACAATTTACCTCTTTCTGTTTTGCTCAAATCCCTTTTAATTAACACTGGTTAGTTAGCTTTATTCCCAAATAGAATTCTGTATTTCTTTCTTCTCTTTCTTCATTTTCTTTGATTCTTCCCATCGTAAACTTCGAACTCCATCGACGCCACCTTCAGCATCACCACCACTCCTCATCTTCCATACGATGCCACCAGTGAGCTGAGCTCTGACGACATGGAAGATCGCCGTCTGCCAACGGAGGCGCGACCAACAGAAGAAGAAGAAGGAGTAGTCCGTCTCCCCGTAAACAGAGTCCCTTGCGAACCGACGGCTGACGGAGACCGGCCAGCGGAGGCGACCCAAACCATGGGAAATTTGGTGACGTAGCGTCGGGCGAACGATTCTCTCCCCGAGGTTCGTCCTGGGCTCCGTGCAGCTTGCTATAGATCAGGTAACGCCCGGCACATCCGAATTTTAATTAAGTTGGTGTGATGGATTTTGAATTCGATTCGTTTGGTGCTGCAATTGCGTGGGAACTTGAAGGATGTGTTGTTGAATTTGGTTGGAGAGACGTTGAATCAGTGTTTCTTCATAAGTTGGTTGTCTGACGTTACACGCTGTAAAATCAGCGATAATCTCTGGAAGGTAGAGCTTTTCTTTCTTTGTTTTCGTAGGTGGCAATATGTCCAAAGGAAAAACAAGCGAGGGAGAGTGAAATAACGGGAAGTACAGTGTATATGGGTTGGTTCAATCCCCTTTTCAGGCAAAAAACTGAGCCAATCCGGGTGCTGTAGGTTGGGACTTAGGAGGGAGGGAGGGAGGGAGGGATTTGGGTGCATTTGAGGTGTCTATGAAATGTGGATGTGTAGTATGTACTTATCATACAGACATGCAGCGGGTGATAGGTTTGCCAGGAGAATTGAATTCTGAGAAACTTCGATCACTGGGATAGGGCTCTGTCTCTATGTTTTATGAGTTGCTACAAGAGGCAAGACCATAGAGGAACGAAGAAGTTGCAGTGAGATGGCAAGCCACCAGGAAAGGTTGCTTGACAGTTGAGTCCTTTAACCACATCTTAACTTTGGCAACTAGGGAGAATTGAAAACCAAATTCACTTGAAGCATGAGAGTAATATGAACATTGGTCGTGCCGATGGATACATGGTTAAGTGGTTATTTTCTTTTGCCCTGTGGTCTGTGGAATTTAAAAAGAAAAGAATCACAAGAAACACAGAGTTTGCATAAGTTATTCAGTAATATAGAGACAAAGGCACAAGAAGCTAATTGTCAATTCTGATTTCTGAGGCCTTCGCAACAGTTTAGGATTATCTTTTTATACTTATGTACCGTAGCTTTTATGAAGGAAAATGACCGAGAAGCTGAAACTCCTAAATGCTTCTTGAATGTTTCAGTGAAACCTGATTGATGAAAGATAAACTTCTGAGGTACCGATGGTAAGAATTGGAATGAGCAACATGTAGTTTCACAAATAAGTTTCTGTTTTTGCTTTAGTGTTCTTAGAGCCATATCAGCTTGAGTGTTAGGTGGGATTTGTATCTGAATTACAGGATGAGTATGTATTAATCATCATTACTTGGAAGTTTATATATTATACAGGACCTGCGAGATCTTGATCTTTTAGCTACTCATTCCATTAGTAGCTGTATTTTGATACTGAAATATTTCTACTGCTGGCAAGTTGATGCTGATTTCCCCTTGAATTGCCTGTATGCACATGTGAGAGAAATTCTGACTCTTTTACTCATATTTTTTTCTCCTAATAAGTAACAAGACTTCCGACCAAAAAAAGAAAAAGTAACAAGACTTCTTTGCTTTTTTCATATAAGGCAAAGCTTGATTTGGACAGCCTTGAAGTTTGAGTTGGGTAAAACTGATTTTCAGTAACCAGGTGCATTTCAGATATGTTACTTTATTTTCTAATTAAGATAATTAGTATTTTCATTCCTAATTAGTAAATGATTTCACATTGTACTTTATTTATATTATACCTTGATTGAACAGCTGTGTGATTGTTGAGGAAGGGCACATTATTGCAGCAGGAAGAAACAGGACTAATGAGAAGCAGGATGTATGTCTATCATTGCTTCTCCACCCCTTTATAAGAGTTTTGGCCAACAGCACTTTGCTTTTCTTCTAAATTGACACCCTCACATTATCCACTCGCAGTTATTGTTGATCTTTTTTGTGTTTCTGCCTTAAATATTTCTTTAATATATGATAAAATAGTATATCTGAACAAATCTGTTGAAAAGGGGAATTTTCTATGTATTATTAGGCTGTAAATGGTTTTGTTCTCATTATTATTTCATAAAGTATGACTACGGCTAACAATAGCAAGAATCTTGCTTTACTATGTACATTGTTTCACGTTTCTCATTTGCCATTGTGCTCTGCCTGAATTTTGGACAGAGACAGTCAGAGAAAAAGCTTCAATGAGGAGAGAGAGAGAGAATAGGGGAATGATATTTACTTTTTTTGAATAGAAATAAAGCCATTGCAAGCTGTTGGACCAGAATGATGAGTGCTCATAGATTGTGCTTTATTGCATGCTTGAATATGTTAACTTGTACTTGATCACCTCAACAGAATATAAATCTATAGATTATTCTGGGTCTGTATTTATTGCTTTACATTACATTATAGCAAGTTGTTATGGTGGCTTCACCTCTCTTGATTAAAAAGTTGTACTGAGAGATGCAAAATTCCGAAGTTTTTGGAAGCAAGTTAATAGACTTTGCGAAATCTCAAGTATAGGGAGGATAACTGCAATTTCGCATAAAACTTCAGAGAATATAACGCTTGAGTCATAGAAATTAGATCGAATACCGAATAGGAAGGTGTATCGATGATTCTGTCCACACCTTCACATTGAGGAACAAAGAGAGTTGTCCATGCTTCATGCATAAGATCGTCTCTTAGACAATTAGTGTTGTGGGTTTTTAAGAAAGAACTGAAATTTCTGGATAAGGTGTATTGATGATTCTGTCTTGGAGAAAGTGGTTCTTTCAATAGGATTCATAATCTAATGTAGTTGGCTTTGAAGAAAATCCTGTCCCTAGGATACAACAATCTTCCTTACTTAGTCTACATTGGATGAACACAATTCAAGCCTTGAAAGTATAGTCAACATGGAGCAGATAAGAAAGAGGCGATTTGAAGAGGAAATAGACTAGTTATAATTGTGTTACTATTATTTGCTTGGTTAACTATTTTTATTTTTTATTTTTTGCATTACTAATGCTCTCGACACTAAGAGGAAGAAGGAAATGGCACTAAGAGAAGCACCAATTCAAAGATAAACTATTGGACTCAAATGTTAAGCAAGAGTAAAAAAAAAGTAAACCTGAAGGAGAAAACATTTTCATGAAATGCATTTCCTAAATTATGTTGAAACTACACTAAGAGAAACTTTCTCTCTGACAAGCTCCTAAGTTTGATATGCTTTCTTTATTTTTTCCATTGCACTTTCCTAGGTAACAAGACGTGCAGAATTGGAAGCTCTTGATGTTTTTCTTGAACACTGGCAGAGGACTGGATTTTCGTCTGCAGAAGTTGCGGAGAAGCTTTCAGCATACTCCCTTTATGTGACATGTGAACCATGCATGACATGTGCCGCAGCATTATCAATTATTGGTACATCTATTGATCACACTGAAATAAAACTGAACTTTTGTAAAATTTGTTTATTCATAAATGAGTAGATGACTCTTAGCCACTTTTAGGTATAAAGGAAGTATATTAGGGCTGTGCAAAAGATAAATTTGGGGGTTGTTGCATTCAAGTAGCTCCAAGGCATGCATTAGGTCAGTTTCTGAACTTGATTTTTTTGTTGATTTCGTATCTACTTAGCTCCACTTTAAAATTGTGACATATGACAATTAACAACTAAAGCTTTGTGGAGGTTGTTTATGATTCCTTATGTTGATTACTGATGGATGTGATTTCGTAGTAATTCTGTTTGTTGTCACACTTTGAATATTGTGACACATAACCATGAAAACAAATGAAGGTTTATGGAACTTATCTTCCACCTTTTCTGTCCTTTTCCAAGTCTAAATGGAAGAAAGTCGAGTTTCCGGAAGTCTCACGAAGTCAAGTTTATATTATTTTTTTTTCCCCGATTTGTTTCCTTTTTTAAAAAAATTTATGAGACTTGTTAGACATTTGTTTTTTTTTTCCTAAAGACTTAACTGTTCGGGGAACTACAACAAGTTAACATAACACTAGTTTGTTCTTTCCTTCTGCCTTTCCCCCAGTCCCCACTGTTTCTTCATCTCTTCTTCCTCGCTTTTTTCCAATGCAGCGAGATTCTTTGATGTCTTTAATGTTATCAAGTTTAAAGCGGGGAATATAGCATCTTCAAAGAAATATGATTTAACTATGAGGAAATTATTCTTTCTGATTTGTCATGGGCAATGTACTCGATAAAGAAATCTCTTTTCTCATTTATTAGTTGCAATTGTCTCTTCTTGCATACATGAGGGCATGGGCTTACTGAATTGTGGTGTATGGCATGTGTTTCCTGTATGATTTTTCTTTTGTTTGATGTTGCCATGATCTAACATTTCATGTTTCCTGAGATTGTCCAGACTTCATCAATTTTATACTTGACTTTGTCGACATAAAGTTTGGGGGGGGGGGGGGGGGGGGGGGTGGACAACATAAACTTTAACATTTCATTGTGATTTGAGCAGAACATAAAGTAGCTAATATAGATTATGGACAATGTCTTTCTGTTGAATTATTAGTTTTGAAAGAAGAAGCTCAAGTAGAGGGAGAAGGGCTGGGGGAAGGGAGGGGGAAGCAAGAGAATGAGTAATGTGAGATTTGGTGGGACCACTGTCAACTCTTTTAAAAGCTTAAGCTGTTAGATGAAGGCGTGGTTTAATATTTAATTATTCTAACACTCCCTTTTACGCTTAGTCTGGTCTTCTTGCCTAGTACTAAGCGTGGACATATTTAATTGGAAAGGCAAATGGGCCTTGGAAAGACTCGAACTTAGGACCTCCAGCTCTGATACCATGTGAAATTTGGTGAGACTACTGCCAACTATTCTAAAAGCTTAAGCTATTAGATGAAGGCGTTGTTTAATATTTAATTATTCTAAAAAGTAAAAATTTTAGGGGGGGAAAAAATAAGCCACGAAAACTGTGACTTTTAGAGCTAGAAATTGATACTTATGCTGCTCTTAATAATCTGATTATAAGGAAGAAGCAAGAGTTTGAGTGAAAAATTTTAGGGGGAAAAATAATAAGTCATGAAATCTGACTTTTAGAGCTAGAATTTGACACTTATGCTGCTCTTAAGAATTTGATTAGAAGTCAAAAGTATTGTGGGAAGCATGAACTAGCTCATTGCCTTTCTGAATACGACATCAAGCAAGAGGACACATCTTGTAGATAAAGTACTGCCTTGCACAATTTCCACCTTGGGGAGCTAAAATACTAGCCCTAATTATTGCATAGTTTCATTAGAGAGAATGAGACCATTGTTATAACGGTGAGCATGGTTCATATGCAATGTTTGGAAGATGTAGCTAATTGAAAACCCATCCTAGCCAGTATTAGTATACAAGTCATTTGCAAATCTTGTCTCTATCAGATTCCCCGTGCTAATATCTCTCTGAAGAGAACTTGCCCATCCGTGTTAAAAGCCTTGAAGTATCCCCTGTTTACAGCTATTGTTTGTTCTCCAAGGACATTAGGTTTAAGCCATTGCTACCCCAAACACACCTCTTTTAAATCTGATGCAAGAAGTTTTCCAAGGTATAGAGCCTAGTTACTGTCAATTGAAGTGAATGTTACACTTCAGAGATAATTTACTTGCCTGAAAACCTGTTTCCTTGATATTCTTAGGACCTAAGCGTTTGAGCATATTCCTTTATTGACGAACTTGTTTTTGCTTAGATGGTACCTTCTTTTGCAAAGTGCTTTGTCAATTAGTCTGCTAAATTATCTCTTGCTTGATATTTGGACATGTTTTGCAAATGGAATCTATCTCGGGTTTCAAGCTGATGAGCTAGGTAAAAATGCATAATTATCAGAAATATTGGGTGGTTTTCACAGAAATTTCATTTATGTTTCCCCTTTCAAGTGTCTACCTTATTTATGAATGTTTCCAACTTTTTTCTTGTTTCTCTTGCAGTAATGGAAATTCTGGATCAAAGTGTTTCAAATGTTGTGGAGGTATAATGGCATCAGAAGCAATTTCTCTTCTTTGAGATTTTTATGAATGAGGAAACACTGATGGTATTAACGGCGATTGACCATTTTAACCAGCTGAACTGTCTGTTCAAAAGAATGTTATAATACTGTAGTTAGCATCTGTTTACATTAGATAACTTAAGGGAAATGATCATTCTTTTTCAATGGACCCATAATTAAATGCACTCTTTGAGAGGCTGTTATGAGCATAATAGAGCAATTCTACCTTTTGAACCAAAGTTTACTTTATCAATCAATGAACTTGAGCATTATGCCTGCTAGCAACATCTCCCTGAAGGACCCTTCCAAATAAAGCTCTTTCAAAATCAATGCTGTGTTCTTCCTAGCACTCATAGCCGTTCATGTTGATTGAGAAGAATTGAGGAAGCCTCGTTCTATTTCTACTTTTCAATCAATTCTCGCAACCAGCTAGAGAGAATTGTAGCTGGGGCTTTTGGTAATTTTGTAGATCTTGCTGAACAGCTCTCTCTCTCTCTCTCTCTCTCTCTCTCTCTCTCTCTCTCTCTCTCTCTCTCTCTCTCTCTCGTGTCCATATGTAAATGGTTTTTTTCAGTAAAAGATGTTGTACCCTTGGTCTGGAGAATAATCTACTCACATCCCAGGTAAATAAAGCTGGCCCAGTGGAATTTTTTTTAATTATAAAGGATAATGAAATTGGAAGCATAGAACTAACTAGTGGGTCGTTGGCTGCATAAGAACCCATTCAGAAGTTTATGCATCAAGGATAAGGTGCACATCTTGAGATGGTGGGTACGCTTATCCTAACTGACAATAAGTATAGTTGCTTCAGTGGAGTGGTGTTCAGCCATATAATGGTTGCTATGAGTAGGGGTAGAATTTGCCAGTGAACAAAAAGGTAGAGTTTCAGATACCCAGTCTTTTCTTTTGTTTTGGAAAAAGATGAAGTTAGTTGATAGTCTGTTGGTTAGACTCGTTGGGAGAAGTATCTTCTCCCTTGATCCCTATCGTGAATTACTAAACATATATGGTTCTTGGTCAAGCAATTCTCCAATTTGAGCTCTTCAGTTGTAAATATTTTAAGAGACTGATCAGACCATAACCTTTTCATGCCTCTGAGATAATTAGTACGCTTTGTAAACTCATTACATACAGAAAAGATGGAATTGAAATAATTTGTCTATGCTATGATAAATGAATTTTGTTTCCTTCTCTGTTTCATAGAACCCTTTAACATGAATATCATTTCTCTTCGCCATTTTCCCCTCCTTTTCTATTCATTTGCTGTTTATGACAGTGTGGAATATATGATTTGTCTTAAGTATTATAGATATATGCTGAATGCTAATATTTGGATTTCAGCTCCAAAGCCTCACACGGCACGGGTACTCAGGCTTCTCATTAGATCTGCGTGCATTGATTCTTCCTGTTGAATACTCTCATGGCTTTGCATGACTAGGTAAGACCCTTGGATTATGATTCTCGCTTCTCTGAACATCCTGGACATCATGTATGGTATTATGATGCAACTCTGCTGCATACTGAATGATTGTCAATAACTTGTGCATCGAACAAGTGGGCTGCATGGTATGACCTTCTTTAGTATAGCCTGTTAAAAGGGAATGGCACGGATTGGGGCGCTGTGGCAATGTTTCTTGCTGTGGCAGTAGGATATGATGCACATGCTAAGATTGAGTATACCTATAGCTATAGATTTCCTTGTATGATAGTAGTCAATCACAACGAGGATGCTATAAAGGTCTTCAAGATGAAATTACACAACATCCTTGCTCTTCATTCCTGATTCTTGGATTATTCTGACTGACAATGCATGTGCCATTTACTGCTTTTCCAATCACAGAATTTCATCAAGGAACTGTGAAATGAAGCGTGATGCTTGTCCATATCAGTGTTTGCCTGGATGTTCATGTGTTTGCAGAGGGTTACAGTTGTGATTGGAAGTCCATTTTTGCTTTAACTGGATTATCATATTGTTAAGATAATTTAAGGCATAAACTGTGTAGGCATTCTGATGCTAATATTTGTCATCAACGTATTCTGTAATCTAGCTTATTTTTTTATGAGTTTTTTGAACTTTTGAGTTATTTTGGTTGGGCTATTGATGTGTCTGAGCTCCTGTTCCAGACTATATCATGTATCATCCCTAATGATGATAAAGAGGTCAATGATTTACATGTGTTTCGTGTGGATTACCTGGGAAAGAATTGCAATGACCAGATTGAGGTTCCCGGTTATACCGATTATGTCATAAATACTTAGAATTTATAATAATGATGAGTCCATTAGTGTCTTGATCATTGTTGACTTTGCCTAGCATATTATTATGAGAAAATCTCAGTGATTTGATTGGTCACGTGTTGACCATGATTGGTTGAGATAGTCACGCGGTGGCTCCAAAAGTACATGAAAATCTTGATGTTTTCCTCTGTCAAGGGGCAATTAGCAAATGCTTCTTCCCTGAGTGTGCTTTCATTATTGTTCAGTCCTGAAGTGACCTTTTTTCTTCTGGTAATAAAATGTCGAAATTTGTGTGTTTTTTTAAGCTAGTCATGAATATGTTATTATCATGTCTAGTAAAACATACAAAATACCAAACCATTTGTCCGAAAGACCATAGTCTAAAATGAACAGGAAGATGGTGATTTTGAACCCTTAATCCATTAGAACTTTTTATGAATGAGGGGGTTCTTTTCTACGTTGAGTATCAGTTCTAATATGTTAATTTCATGTCGTGATGTGATCTGGGTCGTGGGGTTTGCGATCTAGAAGTTTCAGAAATTTTTGGAATAAATTTTAGACCTAATAGACAAGCTTCAAATTGGACATCGATTTTTGTTCATGTGTCCAAATTGGATTCATTATCATATTACCCACAACAATGCCGGTCATTTTGCGCCTTTAATTTCGAATCAAATAAATCCGGGGCACCTGCATGCATGGGTAAAATTCTTCGTAATTTTAGCGAGTGTTAATGGTAGAAATTCCACATAATTGGACCGTCATTAGGCTAGTAAATGCATGGTTAAGCTTCGCGATTCTAGTTCCGATCTTAATGATGGTTTAATTGCGTGCAATTTCGAGTTATTAAGCATTTACACGAGAATGCAATTGACTGGCTATGGAGCTATTCAGAAGCTTTTACGTTATGGGGTCTATCTCTCGATAAATCAGAGACTAAAGAATTTAATTAGGATTTTCAATGATTAATATTTTACAAAATCAAAAATTGAGCTTTGATTGCGATCCAAATGTGTCGAATTTGCCGTGTCTTTAAATTTGATCCAAAAAAAAAAAACAGCAGGTCATTTTTTTGGGTAAAAAAAAAGATTCCATTCATAGAATAATATCTGTGAGAGATACATAGAAGGCATACAAGCCTACCAAATCACAAATCACTGCGAAACAAAACAAATACTAGAACGCAAATAATAAACTACAAAGTACAGTTTACAACTAAAAGCACATTCTCATTCCTTAAAAATAGATCTGCCATGGTAAACATTCGGCGGCCGATCATCAGATTTAGTGATGAGCACACGCTGGCATACCCCACCTCATATGCAACGGCTTGTGGTATGCGTTTAGGTTCAACGTCTTCATAATCATTGTCATGCAGAGACACCAACATCAATTTGTTGAAAGAACGCAGATCAAATACCTAAAAGAAACTCCCAAATCTGAACCTAAATCTAAATCAAGAGAGTAAAACCCCAAAATCTAGACTATCTAAATCAAGAGAGAAGAGTATCTTAATCTCAGAGAGATTGTGGAGCCACGTCACGGACATTTTTCTTGATGGCTATCGACTAGATGAATGACTGAACTATACTCCACATTCACCCAAAATCAACTGCAGAAATTTATTCACACAATCTCTCAAGACAAATCGAGAGAGAAGAAAAGACAGTCAAAGCAAAGAAAAAGAAAATTAAAAGCGAAGTAGGTTCTTAGTCTCAGAAATTGAAGTTGAGAGTCTATCCCATGATAGCTTCAAAAGATGGAAGAGTTTTATGGGCGATGAAGGGGTTTGGGGAGATGAAGCGGGGAGATAACAACTGGTCATTTTTGGGTAGCAAATTGGGTCGAGCGACTTGGACAGAGGTTGGAGAAGACTGTACGCCTGTGCAAGGCAAATGCCACTTACGGAAGAAGCGTGCGTGGGTGCATGACAGCTTGTTTTGCGTTGTGCACCATGCGGTCTTTCTAGATTTGTTGGTATACATGCATAATTTTCTAGGAGCGAGGTGCTGCAAAATTACTATAATATATGAGGGATGTAAATGTAATAGCATGAGGCACTCCCCTTAGTGGTACAAGGCTTGTATAGTCTATTTTGCGACGTAATTCTGCTTGGGGCATTTGAGATTTATAAGTACAACGTTAAACTTAAATTTTTTGACACACGAGATCCATAAGGTTTCGTATCTTATCCAGAGCAGTCATGAGTGAATATATATAGAAAAGGTGTTCGGTGCGCAATCACATTGTATAATCGAGAAAATACTCACATTTTGCTGTAAATGCTTGGCCACCAAAGTGACACGTGTACAGAAACATTTTGAGAGTTTCCCTCTATTAATGTTGTCTCAAGCGATTCTTCTTTGTTACTTAATGTGTATCCCACCATCAACTCACCTTGTAGCAAGCCGACCGAAAGCAAAGTGGTCTCTGGCATCCAAAATAACTCACCCAAAGTTCACTTTTTGGAACTCCAATGGCTATCATCGTGATGGTCACTTGCCCATTGGACGGGGGTTATTGATTTTCCTTTTTCAATCTTTCTGGCTTTCTTTCTTCTGTTTTAGTTGTCCAGAGGAGATCTGGGTTTAAAGTTTTGACTAGTCGTCTTGTGTTTTGACGAAATAGCATCGTGGACGAAGAAATACCTTTTAGCAAAAGTTTGATCTTTAATTGTTAATATGAATTGGGTTATGTGGCGATTCTGATAGGAACTAATTTGCGTAATAAGGATTATGGATGAGAACTAAAGCGAATCTAGAGAATTTAAAGAATAAAGAATAACAAATCGATAAAACTGGAAACTGGAATTGGATAAAAATTGCACAAGTGTTATGGATTGCGGATCATTTACAACTAATGCCTCTTGGTTTTGCAACCAACATGAACTTTACTTCCTCCAACTGCAATACATACCACCATTAACAAGTTTGCCATTACAGAATGTATTGAGCAGAAAAAGTTTCCTTAGACACAAACCATGATAAAAAGTCAGATTTAGTATCACACAGACGAAGTAGCTTTCGCATGAATCGTCAATAGTTCCAAAAGCAAACAAATCAAGTCCCTCATCGAATGATTCGACAGAAACAAAACATCTAGGCAAACAACCCGACTTTGTCAAAACACATCGAAATGAGAAAACAACATCAGGTTTCTTAGTTTGCATTTGGCATGTATAGCTTCTTAAACATCTACTAAAATTGCACGAACATGGATCACAGTGATAACAAGATTATTAGTATGGCAACCATCCCTGGGATACACTGAAAGATCAATGTCTAGTCTCCACTCAGTGGAGATGCAAACCTTCAGTGACAAAGTTTTTCTCCCTTACCGTGCAAAGTCGATATTCTAAAATAATAGTATCCCACCACTCAATACTAATAGTAACAACTAACAACACATACGGTTAACATACAGTTCTTCTCCCTCATTCGAGGACAGCGTTATGCTATATTATCTTTCTCAGTGATTCTCCATTGAAAATCTTATGCACAAGAGAGAGAGAGAGAGAGAGAGACCAAGGAGCAAGAAAATCTTGCGCGGCGAGAAAATCTTACTATGCGCTGACCAGGAGGAAGGAGAAACCCTAATCTGTCTGGTGAAGAAATGCAAGCACTCAGATCACTCTCGCTTTTCCTTTGAAAAAATATTTAAAAAATTTTCAATTAACAGAAGGATTATAGCGCAATACTTAGTGTTTCCCCAATTAATTCATTCTACAGTCTAATTATTCAAATAAATTCCCTTTTTTGCACGTGTGTAACGCATTTGCCTTTATACGGTGTAGTTTAAACATAATCACATTCTATCCTAATTTAAGTCCCAATGGAAGATCTAAAGTAGACGTGAACTATAATAAACTATATTATTGGGCCGCTCAATTTGTTTTCTTCTTTCCTGTTATTTTCTTTATCAACGTTTTTGGTTCGAGGCTCTTAGCTCAATAACGAGAACAAAGATTAAGCCTCCGTTTGTTTTGCATAAAATGAATGACTTGAAAAATATTTTCTGAAAAATAATCAGTTGTATCACCTTCGAAAACGAATGAACGAAAAATATTATCATTATCTACAAAAATGTTTAGAACGGGGGGTGGCAACAGTGGCTCATGTGGGACTAATTTGATCTCAGGTGGGCGCTATGTCAACAAGCAATCCCAAAAAAACCAAAAAAGAACAAAAAGCATAAAGCATAAAAGCCCAAGGAAAAAATTAGAAGAGGGGGTTGCAACAGTGATCGTCGTTATTGCTTGAATGACGTAGCGTTGCCGCCTCATCTTCGCCGGTGAGGTCTTATAGGCCCTTGCATGGTGGGTAAGGCATCACCACCGTGTGAGGGCCCTCGCTTGTGGCTGACGAACGTGGGGCTGCTGTGCTGTATTACATTTAGCTCCAATTCCTATTGCTTTACTTTTTTTTTTAATCTTTTTTTGGCTTATTTTTACTTTTCCCTTTTTGATTTTCACTTCCTCACGTATGACCCACTTGACATCAAATTATCGCCACATGACCTTAAAAGCCGTGCTATTTATTTCCCTTTACTAGAATTGGACGGAAATGACATAAAGTCTTAATCGCAAATTTTGCCGAGTTTTAAGATTTCAGTGCACAAATTTAAAATTTTAGCACTCGATTACATTTTCATTACAAGTTTTAAAACTTTAAAAGCGCTTAAACATCCTTCTCGTATGTCACTAAGGATATAAATTGAAAAGTTCACAAATTATCGCTCTAACATGTATCGAATGTTTCATGTAACATTTTTTTTTACTATGTATCATACTTAAGCGTGCTTTACCTCATATCCTTACGGATACAAAGATCTACACCTGGATTCGTATTCATGCACAAAACGTGACATTGCATTCAAGCCCAACATCAACACTGCATGCCTCGTTTTTTTTTTTTGGTAAAAAAAAAAAAAGGTCAGCAACTGCTGTCAACCACTGTCTTCCAGAATGCTTCCCAGCCCACATTTGCCTCAAGAAGTCATGCCATACTCCGCACATTTATTCCCCAACTAGTGTGCATTTGTCACCGGCAAAGACCGAACGGGCAAATTAGGTGCTCTGATAGAAGATTAACTGATCTAATATGCAAAAAGCTAGGCTCTTGCGTATGTTTCTTGGCCAACGAAAGATTCGGATACTCGGGTTACGATGCTTTGACAGAGCAATGGCAGACAGCTTAGCGAAGGAGCAAATTAGGATGACTTGACACGACCCAAATGTTCTTTTCCCCTTTTCAGGCCTTGCTTTTGTGACAATCTGTGTCAACCCGTTATTCCCCATAGGACAAAAAGAATGCCAGTTCAAAAAATAGGGTCGGCAATCCATTTTGCCGACTTAAGAACACTTCATCACTATATTATCTTCGCTGTGTCTATTTTGTATCTGTCACCTACATGAAACTTCATTCCTATCATGTTAAGACGCTTATATCGGGGTGACGAATGTGCAAGAAAATCCACCCCCTGTGTAATCTAATAACTCAGAAATCAATTTAGCCGGTGATTCTTTGCCTCATCCACTTAGTAGCTGACCATTTCTCACCGGCTAGAACCTCGCATCCTCCATGTATGCTCTTTGGATCCGATTGTCCATCTAGTCCCTGAAAAGAAATGAAGATAAGCCAAGATCAAAATGAAGAATTTGTCCTGCCAATCACATGGGGCCAAAAAAGAAAATATAATGCCCAGCATCAAACTTGGACTCGGGGGACTTTCAAGGAAAAAATTGCGAGTTTGGTTAGTCTAACATCTCATCCACTCAGCATATCTTGATTATCTTTCTCTCACAACTAACAACTACAAATCAAAGTCTCCTCCTTACAGTAAGAGTAATTGAGTCCCAAAACTTTGCATTCCTAATGCTACATTCCATCAAACCACAAGCAATGCAATCTTCAGTCATCTCTCTTATCACTAATATCCCGAAGAAATGACTATTTAGATACACATGCGAGGCCACACAAAAACTCGGCATACTCACAACTTTCAACTACAAATCGAAGTCTCCTCCTTACAGTCAGAGTAACTGAGTCCCAAAACTCTGCATTCCTAATGCTACGTTCCATCAAACCACAAGCAATGCAATCTTCAGTCATCTCCCTTACCACTAATATCCCAAAGAAATGACCATTTAGATACACATGCAAGGCCTCACAAAAACTTGGCATACTAAAGCAACTTGATGAACTTATATGAAGACCAGAGGTTTCTACTGCATCGCAGTCCCTGGACACCAAACCATACCTAACTTCCCCCGTCTATGTAATGCTGGCATGAATGATTACTAAGTGATTTTCCTTTAATAAAAAGGCACTCTGACATGTGTGCCGACACATGATATCTACGTAAGCCAGAAACACCCAACTCTAGTAACAAATAAATTGAGACGAACCATGCTCCAGAAGAGCACTGCATCTCCTTTCACTGGCTTCACTGATAAGCCCTTCACCATCTTTCCGCCACAGCTACATTCACCTTTTCCAGCCTATAAATGCAAACACCGAGTTAACGAAAAAAACCAGCCTTTAATACGGAGATGATAGACAGCAGCAAATGATAAAATTCAAGAGCACTTCATGCCAATTTATCGGTCAATGCTGGCCACATCACATGTATCAATGTAATATTAAGGAAGTGCTAGCCCGTGAAGAGAAAAGCAATGTCCATTACGAATTTGATCCAAAGCTTGCCTCAAAACCAAGTTGATTTTGCAGCAAACCAAAGTAGGCACCATGAGATGCCAAATTTTAATCATAGCAGAAAGCATAAAAAAAAAAGGCATCAGACAGGGAAGGATCCCAAAAGTTGGGCAAACAAAATCACAGAAGTCGAGCAATTGCACAGACTCCTCTCTCATACGCTCAACTAAATTGGTGGTAACATAGAGTAGAGAATTCAACAAATTACTATAGACAACCTACACAGTACAGATCAAGAAAAGAAAGCCCTAGAAGGCCTCAAACCTTCCCTCCCTATAAAGCAGCTCCATATTGGATGCCAGCCAATGTTACGGAAGAGAATCTGATCCTCCACATTATCGTGTTGTCCACATGATCAATGTCATTCCAATTTGATATGGGAATTTTGATCATTATATGCTCCGAAATCAAAACAGATACATGTATAATGCATAGAAAAAATTAGTTAAGAAATGACGCAGACATTGAGAAATGCATGTTTCTTATCAAAAGTAAAGTTTCTGAAGGTCCTTCATATTCAAACCATGACTAAAAAATATGAAAATTACTTGCCCTGGTAAAAGACTGGAACTAAAATGGCCGAGTTACACGAGTATATAAACAAATGGGAGCTTTCAGGCAGTAACCATATCCTGAAAAACACAACTTGATTCATATATAATTGGTGGCCAAAGAGCATTCGAAAGTTCCAGTTATCTGAGCATTTACAGAAACAAGATACCCGTAGCACTGTTTTATGACCTGAATGAAATTTGTTGGATCTAAACTGGACCTTATGAATTAACTGATTAAGGTGCTATGTATCAATTTAATTAATTCATCTAAGAGTTGGCCCATTTTTAGCTAAGTGTAGTGTCAATTGTATTTATGAGAAGCAACTTATATCAATCTAAATCCAAATGATGACATCAACAGAACAGACACTGACAGTGCCCAAATAAGTTGCACATTGTGGCAGTTGGAACCCCTCCTCTCCCAAAAGGACCAAACTCTGATATCTGTTAGTAGTGAAACGAACACATATCCAGCAAAGGAAAAACATAGTCAGAGATGGAAATTTAGAATCAACGCGGAAAACTACTTACCATAGGAAAATAAGTTTCTCCTCCCTCCACATTTTCACTCAAATACATAAGCACTGTGGCTACTCGCTGACCACCGCGCTGCAAGTTGAACTACAAAAGGGGAAAATAAAATATATTTCAGTTTCATAAATAGGCAACACATCTTTATACAACAATATGACAGTGCAAGACAAAGCAAAAGAAAGTACAACAGCCAAAAGAGATTAAATGGACTTACAGTGTCAGAGAAGTAATCGTGGTGTGGCTTGTAATACTGATTCTTTTCATACCTGTGCTTCTGGAGATGTTAGCTTGGATACTGAAAAGTCTTCTGCTCAGGAGCAACAGCTTACAGGAGAACGAGTGAATTCCTACCTTAAGACTTGAATGAGCTCCCCATTCTCTATAGGAACTTGAGCATAGACAGAAATGCGCTTTTCAATTGCCTGAATTTGATAAAAGAAATGGTATTGAAAACCTCATTTTGAGAAAATGCCCCACAGCTCCCCCATAATAGAGAAGGCAAATCGCACTAGAGGTCACTTAGTTGTATTGGTAAATACTGGCACCATTTCCAGGTTCAAAGAAGAGAATTATGTTCTTGAACTAACCTGCACCATAGGAAATTTCCTCTCTTCATGATTCAGAAACATACCAGAGCTTGTCCTAACTTCACTCCTGATTCCCTGGTCAAAAGTCACAGAAAAGTACACACTAGAGACTCAATATCATCCGATTGAGATTATCAGCACTATTATACCAAATCTAAAAAAGAGAAAAAGAGTAGACCTTCCCTGTTTTTGAATCCACCACCGTAGAAACCTGAAGCCTCGGAAGGGCAATGCCTCTGAGATAGTCACATTCCTGCAACATAAACAAAATTCCAATTAACCAGCTGTAGGTATCAGCAGAATGCATCCTCAGATTTCAATAGCAAACAATGTTTCCTATTCTCCTAAGTAGCTACATATGCACAAGCAAAACTATGACGCTATTCATCACAAAATGATGCAACAACCATAAGCCAAGTCTTATCCCACTAACAATTCAAAAAATTTGTAAAATGTTCTATCAAAGAGTTGGCCAATTGTTTATCCATTCATGGCCACGACAGAAGATATAGTTAATCTCTTCATACCCCTCAAAAATTATTTTAAAGGAATTATGGTAAGGCTGCTGCTCCATCTTGTTTTCCTTGGAAACTAAATAAACATCATATAGCCAATGTTCTTCAGACAAACCTCCAACTCCTAGAGGGGATATAAAGTAGGTTCATCTTGTTCCAGAAAACGGGGGGACAAAAAGATTCTCTGCATTACCAACAGCTTGTTCAAGCCAAACTGCAGATCTTAACAAGCATCATACATGTCCTTATGCAGAAAAAGAAAAGAATCTTATGTCCAAGAAGATTTTTAAGCTATTGCTGCAAGTCTCTCAAACTTATCAAAAGACAAACTCTCACGACTCGATAAGATTCCAGACATGGAGATTTAAACTGTATTAATTTATCCAATTGAATCAAGTGTAGCAACGTAAATCTCCTTGCACCATTTATTAGCCCTATTTAGTATAATGTTCCTTGTGTTGTGGTTCATTTAGGTATGCAATGCAGTTACGGGTACGTGGAAGGCTAGTATCTCCAGTTCATTGTACAGGAGGGTAGGCTTAGTTGGATAGTGCTTTGGGATTTGTGATCTGCTCAAAGTGGTTTGCAGTTACGAACAGTTTTCTTTGAGCTCAAGACAAGTATTAAGAGATGATGTACATTATAATGAAAGCCTTACGAAAGGACCAATTGTCGTCATCAATTACATACCTTCATCCAGGAACATGAATGAAAAAAACTGCGCCTCTAGCATTTGTGTGTTGTTTTTATTAAAGTAATCAATACTCAAGCTAGTTTAGAAACAAATACAGTAAAGTCTACTCCCTTCTTAATAAGACAGTTGACAACGTAATTGAAAGATAAAAACAAAGGGAAAGCATATTCCACAATCATTATGCTGCCAAGTCCTAGTCCTTAATTCTTCAGCAAGTAAAATTTAAGAAAAGAAAACGCACACACACATTGCATATCATTCACGATATTATTTTTTCGATTTTTCCCTGTGCATCAGCGCCATTATCAATACGAGCTTGTAGTAATCATCAAGGTTGTTCCACAGTCCTAAAAGTTGGAATTGATTCTAGAACTAGAGGAGGCTTCAATGCATTTGACGGCATGGCTTCACCAACTTCATGAATTTTACTAGGGTCAAAGTCATAGTCACATACAAATGAGCACCACTTCACATTGTCTAACTTGAGAGCAGAATTATCTACAGAATCATCTACCGATTTGATCATGCACCTTTTAGTAAAATATCTAACAAAAAACAAAGTGAAACAAAAACATTTTATTTGCTCTAGTAGAATTTGACCTGTTTCTCTTCATACTATAAATGTAGGAATGAAGTACTCAAGGCCGAAAGCTTGTTATAGGTTGAGACAACATTTTTAGCCAACCCTACCCTCCCCCACCCCCTTGAACCACGAACAAGAGAAACTAGAACTCAGCATACCTATAACCATACCATGTACCAAGAAAGTTGTTCTTTCTTTTCTCTAGCTTGAAATTCCAAAGGACAATCTTTTAGATTGAAAATGGAGAGATTCCACCTCATCTACTTGTTTACTTCTTCAAATATGATCTAACCGAAAACTTTGCATGAAAAATTGGCCTACATCAATATGCTTAGTTATTATTCCATAACAAGTACATTAAAATAATAGTAATTTATAGTACCTAAAATGGAGAGATTCTGCCTCATATACTTCAAAGGTTCGACAAACAAGGTGGTCAATAGTTGTGACCTAGATTAACAATCATCACCTTATGATATGCAAAAGCACCACAATCTTAGAGGTATATTCCCAACAAGGTTCAATATATAGAGCATTCAAACTCGCAATATTTCTAATGATAACATGAGTTGCCCACGAAATGAAATCTTCAATCTTTTGTTTAATTAAGATGAACTTTAAGGAAAGTTAATCCAACTAATGCAATCTTAATACTGCTCACAATTTAACACATAAATTATTGGAAAATGCAGTAGTACATGTGATGATAGAGATACCTCCATGCTTAAAAAGTTGTGTAGTACGATGATTCGGGGCGACCAACTAATAATCTCAGGTTTGACCTACAACAAGAAATATATCCATAGAAAACCTTAGAAGATCTACCAACAAAAATATTATATAACAACGCAGTTAATTCATCTATTAAAAGGGCAACATTTCCAAAATCACAAACATTGAGATTTATGAAAACTTTAGATGGTGTGACACAACATAGGGCACAATAGAAGTAAGGGATGCAAATAGCAGTTGCCGCTAAATGTCATCATGAAGGATCATATAAATTTGGAGAGAAAAGATACTTGGGGTCACCGCCAAATAATGTATAATAAGTAGGATATCATTGTTAATTAAGTTTCCTTGAGATGCAATGGGCTTGTACCAAAGTGTAGTCCTCATGCATTAATTTTGTCTAATAAATCACGTTACTCATGAGAAACAAATGCTGAGAACTTGATTAAGTTGATATATCAGTAAGAATCAAGTGATTTCAATTTATAACAATGGAAAAAGAGAGATAATAGACACTTCTATATAAATGCACTTCCCCTTTTTTTTGTTTTAAAGCAGCTCAAAAGCCAATTAATTTTTTCACGGTCTGCTTATTATTAAGGATTCAATATTATTTCCTTGAGAAAAGAAGATTCTAGTACGTGAGAGATGTGCAATAGCTAAGGAACAAAAGAGCAATCAAACTATAACAAAACTAAGACTAGGCAAAATTTGAGCCCGTTGACCAAAGACTACAAGAAAAGAGCAATAGAAGCTTCTGTACCCTCCAACAATCTATTATTATGTTTTATAAAATCAGCACATTGGGCAAAGCGCTCCAAGATTTTCATTATTGAGATTAAATCACTACCAAAGGCATTCAAACAGCTGAATAACCGGGTACCTTTATAAAAATGAAAAAGGACACCTTTGAAGAGCTAGAGATAGATTCCACAGATTGAGAATGATGTCACCCAAAAGGAGAAGATTATTAAGATGAGCCATTTTGGATGGATAGCAGTCTTGGAGATGATTTTCAACCACTTAAAAGGTTGAGGTATTAATTGCAAAAATGAGAAGGACAAGAGCGACTCTACAACTGACATGAAAAGTCAAGGGATGTATTTGCAGTTAAGTAAAGATAATAACGTTAAAACTCGTGCCATCACTTTGAAGACTCCTGGCCAGTAATTTAGGAAAGGGAAAAACTCTGTTTGTCCACCCAATTGCAGAGGCTAATGTGTACATTCAATCTCTGAAATGGGAGTTACCCCATAATGGAACAGGTTGTATGCAGAATATAACAAGCGAGCATTCTCCACTAGTTGTCTATGATAAAAACAAAACCAAATTAACTCTCTACTTACATAACCAAGGCGCAAGATTTCAGCTTCTTTATCATTTTCCCAAAATGAAATGCCTGGAAAAATGCCACAAAAATTTGGCCTTAGTTATACTAAAAGGATAATACGGAAAAATATCACACGTCATGCAGCTTCTGTAATATACCTTGCGGAGACTTACTGTAACAAAGCAAAAAAGTTTATCTGATACAGAGATTTGATGTAGGGCAATGAGTGCACAACAAGTAATAAATCGTTAGGCTTCATCACACCCAAAAATTCCTAAGCGTCACACCTAGGGTTTTTGAAGCATCAAATCTAAGAGAAGAATTGTATCGCACAATTCCAAAGCAAAGAACTGCCAACTCAAACAACCATCAAGTCTAATCAAAAGAAAGAATTAACTCGATGTATATAGACTCTCTAAAGTGCTGAGAGTACTCCAAGTCAAGATAGGAAACCCAAAATATTCTAATAAAACTAGGAAATACATATCCACCGCCAACTATGAAAAGGAAACATTAAATCCAATTCCAACTAGTAAAAAGGTGACTTATTAAATTCCTAATAGACTCCAAACACTAAATGAAATTCCAAATCAATCAAAGAAAATAAACAGCATATCTTCATCTCGCATGCCTTTTCCAAGTCTTCAAAGGTTGTTGCCATTGTTCTCCATCAGATTTTTGGGCTTACTTTTAGCGGAATACATAGAATTTGATATCCCATTGTACAAGTGAGGTTTTTATTGTTGCAAAGGGAAAAGAAGAAAATTCTTAGGCTCCGCTTGTTTCACACAAAATGATATTTAGGAAAACATTGTCATTTTTTTTCTGTGTTTGGTGTGTGGAAATTGAGTTAATGGAGGATATTGTATCAACTGGTGAGAAAACTCCAGTTCAAAAAAGAGCAAATGACTTTCTCGAGTTAATTCCAGAAGTCATTTTCCATCAACTTGCGAAAAGATTTGCATACAACGGCACTTCAGTGATAACTCAAGTGTACTGTTAAATTACAACATGTCGTTGCAATTAAGTACAAAAACATCGTAACAAACTGTAAAAGTGATTTATGACATTATCAAAAATCTTTGTAACCAAATGTAAAACAGTCTTAAAAAAAGTGGGCGCACGCACTACACTAATATACCTTAGAAATTCCCTTCCATTTGATTCTTCTTTCTTGGTGAACCACCACCATGTCCAATTTTGTTGAGCGCTCAATGATGATTTCTCCGCTCATGTCCTTTTATTTTTATTAACAACTACTACTAAAAAAAAACTGACTTATTTGCCACCTGCCATTTGAATACTTTGCAATCTGCAATGTTTTTCAATGTTTCTTTTTTGTTCATTTTGGGGCTTTTCAATCAGCTACGGTGGGCATGTTTCTTCAATTTTCTATTAGAAATAAATAGTTAGGCAGCTGTATCATTTCCCTACTAGATGTTTGTGAAAGATTCTTAGAGAAATTGGACTTGGAATTTTCACCAGCATCGCTGTGTCAATTATTTTATTACTGATAATTACTTTAAAATTAGAGGTGTCTCCTCTCTCTTACATGAGTAAATTGTTCAAGCAAGACCACGGTTACCCTACTTATGAGAGAAAGCAGATTATTTACAATTGAAAGAGATAGTTTTGTATCATAAATATATTGATATGATGAGATTCTGCTCAAATCAATAGCCGTATAGAACTTAGATCATCGGCATAGCTAAAATTCCATTTATAAAAGTAAAATATTTTCATTCCAAATGGGTGAAGATAATTTCGCCATCATTTTCACGAGTTGAGCCGAACATCGAAAGATATTTTAAAATAACTTCATGGGAAACATTTTCCCAGAGCATCACATTTTCCACGAAACAAATGGAGCCTCATTCTCATGTCAAAATTATTCGAGTTCTTAGTTGACTTGACCAAGTTACGATCTTATCTAGTCATGAGCTTTAAAATAAAATTTGTGGTTAACAGAAAAAGACAAAACTAGAAGAAGTCAAGAATTCAGAAGTTGGGACAAGTTGTTCCAACAGTAGGTAATCTTGCATGAAGGGAATGCAACCTTCTTCCAACATTGGCATACTGACTATTCCTTCTTTTTTTTCTGGTAAGAATGGTAACTCTTTTTTCACCACCAACCATAATAAAAAGCTCAATCAGCTTGCCTTCAATTCATCAGGGTAAAAATCCCGTTCAGCTAGCCCTTTCATATAGACTAGTGATGGGGAAAATTTCAATCTTTCTCTGATAAATGATTGATTAGCAAAAACAAAAACCATTCACATACATCAGGAGAAACTCAAATGCAATGAGATAATGCATACAGTAAACTCTAAACTCCAGAGAAGCATTATAAAACAACTTCCATTCTCTAGGGGGAAAAAAGAACAGACAATGGCATAAGTTTGGATACTTCCATGAATCAATACAGGCAACAAACAATCTCATCGAAAGCATAACTTTGTCCTGGAAAATGTAGTCCAGAAGATGCAACCCTGTACAGGACCTGTATCTTATATTCGCTATGACTACCATGAATAACAGGGAAACAAATAAAGGATGCTAAAAGTTATCATAGATCATCCTTAATGAGCTCAAGACCACATAAAAGCTCATCCACGAATAAAACCACTATCTGACAATGCCTTTACAATGAAAGACAAGGTATGAACAAGTGAATAACGCGAACCTGTGTACTTCAAAGAGAGTTTAAGCTTAAATACGTACCTCCAGGTAACTTAAGATAGCCATCTTTCTGACTTTTACGAGCTCCTTTAAAAGATGGAAACTTTGTGCCTGTGAATAACAATGCTCTTAGAAGATCGACATGATTCTTTAACAATCCACACGCCACCATACAACCCCTCTTCCCCAACCCTCACAAACCCACACAAACAAGGAAATGACAACCTACAATTGAATAAAGAATATTCTACCATCAAGCACATCCTAGTCAGAGTTTATGTCTTTCTACACAGACCTTAATATGATGTCCACCAATATGGAGACTAACACCAATATGCATCTTGAAATCCAGAATCTACTTTATGAAATACAAGTGAAATTACTGAGGTTGTACTTCTCAACAATATGACAATTCCTTTTTTTAATAACTAAAAGAAAGTCAACTACAGGGACACCACACCAAGAGGGTACAAACCCATTTTCAAAAAGAGCTCAAGAAACCCAAAAAAGAGCTCAATTACAGGATAAAGCATCTATTAACATATGGAACTATTCATTTATTAGTAATAACCATAGCAAAACTAACAAGCTGATGATTTTAAAGGCAAAAAAAGGTACAAGAAACTTATAAGAAACAATAAAGTCAGAGACAGCTTTACAGTTGCCAGTGACACCATGGCCCAAACTATGTTCAAAACGCATAAAAAAAAGTTGACAAAATAAGCAGAACCCAGTATGGCCCTTGCAATTGATGTGCACAGTTACAGATAAAGAGACAAAAAAAAACTGACAAAGCTGAATTGAACTTTTAGAGCAAAATTCCAGTAAATCTTTCCTGATAAGTTGTAACAGGTTCTAAGCCTAACCAAACTTCAGGCGAAAAGAGCAAAACATGAACCAGCAAATACCAAGACAAGAACCACCAAAGCAATCATTGTCAAACTTTAAAAGTATTCTCAACAGAAACTGAAATGCTTTGAGTTCCCATATTTCTGTAGCTTGTTCTTGTACTGAACCAATCAACCACCCTCTTGCATAAGAAACCAAAGGGGTGAAATTTATAAGCAAAAGAAGAACTCGGGAATAGATCACCAGGGAAAATGCTCTGATGGAAATCGACATGTACAAAATCGTGAAATATTTTGTGTACCGTATGAGTCTTCCAGCCGTCGAATAAATGCCAACTGAAGAAAAGCACCTGCACTCCCCCCAAATGCAAGCCAGGGTTGAAGATTATTAGGCGCAGATTTTATACAGAGAAGTCAATAATAGCCGTCTACAATCAGACCTTGATCAACTACCAAAATATAAAAGGAGTTACAAAGCAATGCCCCCAAACAGTTCGATGCCATAAATCAACGAAGCTTAGATCCACGCGAATCAAGATCCGGTTCAAACCCCATTGTCCTCGAAGACAGCAGGTCCAGTATTATACGCAAAATTGATTATTCTCAGCTAACACCATTTCAAGAAACGATCAATAAAACGAATCCCTGCCCAAGAATTGCACTTTCCAAGTTTGATAGCCTCTAAATATGAAAATTTAAATCTTGACCCACTTCATCGGTCGTCGAAAGCATGACTCAAAGGACTGCAGAAGCAGAGATTACCCATCAATCAGAAACCTTACGTACCGATGATCATCCCCACAGTGACGAACGTCAGCAGCCCGAACACAATCTTCATTGCAGGAGCCATTGCCTGTGCAGCATGAACTGCAAACAGCCCCGCCTCAGTTCACAGAATCAAGGAAACGAAGGGAGGGGACGGAGGGATCGCACAGTTGCAAGAATGAAGAAGCGGGCGATCCTTAAAGCCCACCAATTCAATCGAATTACCTTCCCCAGAAGCGGACGCGCGGTGGGTTGACGCGGGTCCGGGTGGTTCGAGCCGAGATCGAGAATCTGCAATGGAGAGATTCTTGCGACTCCGAACCGACAAGATCCTGCGACTTGCCACGCCACACAGAGAGAGAGAGAGAGAGAGAGACTTTCTCCTCGTAGGGTTTACGTTGGGTTCGGTTGGCCAGAAAATGATGGAAGTGGGAACGGAGAAAAACGACAAAGCGTTACCCCAATTCGTACGTTGAGTTTTTGGAATCGGGTCATCCTCGTGTTCCGCCGTCTCCCATGATACCAGAGCAGGTAACTAGCGGGGACCGGCGAGGTCACCACCGACGGCATTAGCGACAACCATCTGGGCCAAGAGGTGTAAAGCTCTTTGACGACGGTCTTAGAGTCGTCTCAACGGGCTATAGAACGACGGCCGAACGTCACGAGTATCCGATTGGAAGGCCGAACCTAATCACTGGTCGGCTGTACATATAGAGAGTGAAGAAAAAACCGCATTGGAGATGATAATGATATATCCCTTGATAATCCATGGCCAACTCCTGTTCCAATACAAATCATATGGTGATAGGCTGAACTGCGAGATGAGGAATTTTCGTTGTGATTAAGACGAGCCCGAAGTACAAAGACATTGTGGCAATCGCGGTAGCTATTGTCACGGCATGAATTTTCCATACAATTTGAACCTTGAATGAAAAAATAATTCAAAGTGATGTACAAATTTTTTTTTTAACTATGCATAATCAAAACATCGCCTACAAAAAATAAACTCCTTTTATTGTGCACTCTGATCCAACCCTTAAAACGATTTTCAAAAGCACTAATCTAAATGTCCTTGAACTCCGGACTTAACCAATTTATAAAATATTTCGGGATAAGTCTTAGCTCATTAATCAAAAGGTGTAAATCTAAAATAGGAGATCTACTCACCACTCGAGCATAATAGAAAATTTTTAATCACTCAAGGAATATAACATGCATCCTACATGATTCAAGTGCCAGTAATATAATTTCAATCCACCATGTTAACCTCTCCATCTTTTGTGAGCACGTACCCTAACGTCGATTTACAAACATATAAAAAGTTCCCATATTCATAAAAGCGATTACAAGCACTAGCCAACCGCGTTAAATTTCCCTCAAAACTCGCCCACTAAGGTGATCAACGTAGCTGCAACAATGATGTCCACGTACACTTCCCAAAGATATTACTAAAAACAAACAAGAATCAAGAGTACTAAGGGAGTCAACTCGCTTCAACCCCTCAGAGATTCACTTACCTTGAATGGAAAGATTTGTGTGAACATAGAGATAACACCAGCTAGGCAAATCAAACACCTAATCTAACCATGTCGAGGTAAGAAAAACCCTACCTCAAAGAAAACCTTGATCAATAAAAATGGTAAGTCTTAGCTTGTTTTACCTGTGCTAGTATTTTGAAATATCCAAATGGAGACTTTTAGGACTTGTGCTCTTTGGATACGACTTGAAGGAGTGGAATTGGGTAGAACAATTGAGGATAATGGCTTGAGAGAGAGAGAGAGAGAGAGAGAGAGAGAGAGAGAGAGAGAGAGAGAGAGAGAGAGAGAGAGAGAGAGAGAGAGAGAGAGAGCATGATGTGCAAGTAGGTGAATGAATGAGGAGGTTTGATTTGCAATCTTATCAAAAACATTAATGAGCTAAAGTTTTAAAAAAAATGACATCATGCCTCATTTAAACATATGGTTGAAAATAAAGGAGATGTGTCAAAGTTAAATGTCTCATAAATGGCTATCTTTAATTGGCAAAAATTGTGGGTTTGAGGTATGAGAGAATGAATGTGATTGAAACATGTGATAAATATCAATGGTCATGTGAAAAACATATGTGACTCGTGTATAAACTAATTTAAGTTTGCGTAGCTAAAAGCATTTTGGGCAAGATCTTGACTATTATCCATGGCACATAGAGTCATGTACATATATCGTGGCATCGTTCCTAATTTTAATGTGAATTTCGAATTTAAGGATTTATGTACAGTAAAATTAGAGCAACGAAGAAGCGAAAGATACTAAGGTTCCGTTTGTTTTGCTGAAAATAAATGATTTGAAAAACATTTCATTAAAGGTGATCGATTATATCACTTCAAATGATTAGTCAATGGAAATTATTTTCATTATATACAACGCTTTATATCTAAACATTTTCGTGAACAATGAAAATAGTTTCCATTCATTAATTTTCATAAGTGAAACAAGTAATCATTTTTTGAAAATTATTTTCAAATCATTCATTTTTCGCGAAACAAAATAACGTAAATTGATGATTTTTGCCTAGAGATTCAAAACAACCTTTTTTGTGATTGGAAATGTATCCGGGGCCAAAGGCGAGCACATCAATATCCATTCAATTGCTTCATTACAACCAATCGAAAATTGATGATTTCGAAATTCCTAAATTCAAAGGTTGTTTTGCGAGCCTCTAGATCAGATTAGCCAACACATTGATGAAATATGAAGAATCGACACTGAGGTTTTCGAATTTCCGTTCCAGAATTTAGAAGATTACGGATCGGAAGATGAATTTTTTGGAGATTTTTGTTTTGAAGACTTGAATTGTGGTGGAAGAATTTCGAGTAAGTAGGAAAATTGGCCGAAGTCAACTTTGCAGAAAACAATTCTCTATCATAGAACTTTGAATGATCAATTACTAATAAGACTTCATTTGTTTCACGAAAAATGAATGATTTCAAAAATATTATTATAAAAACAATCGCTTATGTCTCTTACAAAAATGAATAAATTGAAAAATATTTTCACGTACGGGAAAATGTTTAAATATAAGTTATTGTCCATAATAAAAATAATAATTGGTTAATAACTTTAAGCGATACAAGCGATCGTTTTAAGAAAATATATTTTAAATTATTTATTTTTCGCGAAACAAATGAAGCATACTTTAAAAAAATCTCTTGTGGGGAAAAGTGTGTGGATCACCATGCAAAGTACGTCATTCTTGAAGGCTCAAAAATAATAATTGGATAATATCTTCAAACGATACAAGCTATCGCTTTAGGAAAATATATTTTAAATTATTTATTTTTTCACGAGACAAATGAAACTTGCGGTTAAAAAATTTCCGTATGATAAGGCGTGTGGATCACCATGCAAAGTACGACATTCATGAATACTCAAAAATGGGACGGTGAGCATCCTCTGATCGAGGTGATGGAGGAGAATAATGATGCGGAACCAAAAGGGTCATCCATATTTGCAATTTTGTTTTATTTACCTATGCATACAATTTTTTATTTAAATGTCTTAGGTGATGATATCTCCTTTTAAATAATTATTTTGATTAGATGTTAGATGATATATTTTGGGATTTTCGTTTCAAATAGTTTTTTTTTTCAGGGTTGGCACAATTGATCAAGGCGTTACAGGACTTCCAACTCAAGAGTTAAAAGCATCCCGTTTTTATTTCACCAACAGAAGCGCGCAACAAAGCCATCTACATAAGCCAAAGGCCTACCGGTTCATAGGACTCGTAGATTGTTGCATTGGCCTAGAGCAACTAATTTTCAAGTCCTTAAAATGCTCAATCTCAATTCTCGTCCAAACTCAGGGTCACTGGAATGTAAAACTCCCAAAGGGTACTTCTTATTCCCGAAAAAAAATAAAGATATAAGAGGAATTGAGGTGTAAGGTATGCGGTCGTTCGCATGTTAAAATAAGAAATATGTTCGTGGAGCTCGCCTCATAAGATGGGGGTAGGCCGCGGAGACCCTTGTAGGACTTATAAGACTTATAGGTTGTTGCATTGGCCTAGAGCAATTAGGACTTCACACTCGGGCCCTCGAATATGAAAATACATCTTTTGTCGGGTTTTCCTTGGAATTTTAGGCTCTTAAATCAGTATTATTCTCTTACGTTCGACAACTTTTGACATGGAATCGAAAAATGTGTTAAGAAATTTTTTTTTTTTTTGGTGTGTGTGCATGTGGGCCTTTCGTGCGTGTTGCGAGTGTATACTCGCCTCGTTTTCACTGCATCTACGGGAGAAAGGGCGAATAGAGATAATTTTGAAATTCCATCTTTCTTCTCTAGTCCTACTTACAAAAATTTCGCATTATATTCCATTTTCTCTCATCTCAGTCTTCCAAAACAAATTTTATATGGCTTCATTTGTTTCGCGAGAAATAAATGATTTGAAAAATATTTTTCAAAATATAATCGCTCATATTACTTAAAAAAATGAATGAACGAAAAATATATTTCGCTGTTCGTTAAAATATTTAGATATAAATTGTTGTCGATAATTAAAAAAATTTTCATTGACTAATTATTTCAAACAACACGACCGATTAGTTTCAGAAAATTATTTTTCAAATTATTAATTTTTTACGAAGCAAAAGCAAACTTAAAGGCTTTTTTTTTGGAATATTGGTTGCGCGTGCCTTCGAATTTGTACGACAAAAGAAATCGAATGGCGTATCTAAGATCTAAAAAGTACCCACTCAAAATGGAAGTGGGAGTACATACCCACCAAAAATAACGACAAACCATAACGAAAATGGGGATAAAACTTTACAAATATTACTATTTTGGACTTAGATTGTGGAGGAATCATTAAAGTGATGATGAGGACATTTCAATAAAGGAAAATTTCGAAGACTTTCGTTCCCAAAATCAATTTGCATCTCGTTCTGAAAATCCATAATTTGTATCTTCACCCAAAGCACCAAAACTAAAGAGACCAAAATACCCTCGACCACGCCCAAATCCTGACGCCTCTTTACATTTCAATCATCTCGTTCTGGAAAAGCTAATTTCATTGCGAAGTGGACCGCCAAAGCCCATGGACGCAAGTCTTTACATTTTAATTGGGCTGTATTACCTCCTCTTACTCGTTTGGACTTAATTTATGTCCGGAAGCCCATTTAGGGGCCGTTCATTTTTCCCTAATTAAATGAAAGCACTTTCGTTTTGACCAAAAAAGATAGACACGTGCTCTTGCTCTCTGTCTCTCTTTCGCTCTCTCTGCCAATATTGACGCTCAATTCGCCGGCTTCGACCATGCCTCTGCCTTTATGGACAACGAATTCGAGCCCGTTTAGCTCGGCTTTTCAAATGTTACTCGGGAGAATGTAAATATCTGTAGGTGAAAGTCGCTTGAAAAAATGCAAATGGCGTTTGATAAAAAAAAATTTGTAAAGCTATTTTGGCCTAAGTAATGTTTAGCAATTTTTTTTTTTGCAAAGGGCTTTGGCAATTTTTTTTTTAATATTCCCATTTCGCCATTGTTACTGTTTATCTTCTTCACCAAAATGTGACTAGCAAGGGCGGATCTGGCCGGCGAAGGGCCTGCGAGGTCGCCCAACCCAGGCGAAGGCCACCTAGGGTTGGGTGACCGCCCAAGCGTCGTCGCCTGGGTCGTGCAACCTCACACCTTCTGTTTTTCACTGTGTCTCTGTCTCTACCCTACACCTTGCTAGACTCCAATAAACGTCAAGCTCTAACTCGCACTTGATGCCCCGCCAGAGCGCATAGATGGCAGCGGAGGCGACTATGTGGTGAGTGTCGGAGGGGCAAAGAATGAGAAGGCTAAGCAGTGAGTAGGTGTGTGAGGATTTTAGGTACGTGACATTTGCATCGCTGGTGGATTTGAAATAGTGGAAGGAACAAAATTGAAATGAAAATGACAAATTTGTAAATTGGACCAAATGATAGATCCGACCCAAAATAAAAAAGCAAAAATTGAAAATGCCAATCGTATGTTTTCTATATTGAGGATGCAAAATTCATGTCTAAACCCAACTGCAGAGACTGTTTTTAAAGTTTTTCCTTTTTGATAAGTTTGAACGTGGATACCAAATTTGAAATTTATCTTTAATAATTAAGATTAATATCACGAAAAATCTCAAATCGGTACACATATGATAAATATATCTCAAACTTATTTTTTGATCACAAAAAATTTCAAACTGGTGTATCCGTGATAAATTTACTCTCCGTTAGTTCAGTTAAATTTTACCATCAAATTACTGAATTAGATGATACGTATCAATTGACAAGTATAATAATTTGAGATTTTACACTCCGTTTATCACAGATAGTCAAAAAATTAGTTTATGGTAAATTTATCACGAGTATATCAGTTTAAAGTTTTTTATGATTAAAAAATGAATTTAAGGTAAATTTTTCATAGATATATCCGTTTAGATTTTCCGTGATATTAATTGTAATAATCAATAGTATACGTATGAAAAAAAAAAAAACCAACGAGCAGTCTCCTAGTTTCACGTGCCTCCTTTTAATTCCCTTATTTTACGCAGCTTATTTAATGCCTTCCCTCAACACCGACAACTAGGAAAAAATTAAAAAAGAAGAAGACAAAATTAGGAAAATAAAAAACAAAAAAAGCCCACCCAAGACCAAAACAAAAGTCCATCTTTCACATTGGATCCCAAACAGGGCCCCCCGCACTCGCGGATCGGACCCCACACTTCCTACGATCCAACGGCCAGGAAATCCCCAGACACGCTACATCATGGATCAATGAAAACCGCACCCAATAAAAACCCCTGCTCCCCTTGTCTGATTTCTTTTCTGTCAACAGCCAACTGAAAGCTCTTCCCCTTATCTCTCCCCTCCTGGGCCAACCCAGTCAAGTGAAGTTGAAGTTGAAGTTGAAGTGAACTGAAGATTAGAGAGCAGCTCAAAGACCAAAGCAAGAACACCCAGAATCAAGATCAAGAACAAGAACAAGTCCCAGAATCAAGATCAAGATCAAGAACAGGAGTAACAGAGAGACAGATCAAGATCAGGTCAAGATCAAGATCAAGATCAAGAAAGATCAAGAACAGGAGCAGCACAGAGAGAGAGAGAGAGAGAGAGAGAGAGAGAGATGGGATTCACAATGGGGCTGAACCTGGTGCTGCTGATGGCCATGGTGGCCACCAACATCCTCTCCCTCTACCACCTCTCCACCACCGTCCAGTCCCCCAAGGCCCCCACCCCGCAGCCCGTCCCCGACCACCTCCTCCACCAGCTCCACACCATACGCGCCACCATCAACCACCTCACGCGCCTCCAGCCCCCCTCCCCGCCCTCCGCCGGCGCCGCCGCGAAGCCCGTCCCCGCCATCCCCTCCGATCTCCTCCTCCACTCCCAGCTCTCCCCCATTGCCTCCGCCTGCCACGGCTACCCGGACCTCCTCCACCGGTTCATGAACTACACCCCCTTCTCCCTCTGCCCCCACGACCCGGACCTTGCTGAAGACCTGATCCTCCGCGGCTGCCACCCCCTCCCCCGCCGCCGCTGCTTCTCCCGCACCCCGCCGAAGCCTGCCGCCGCCGCCGCCTCCTCGTTACCGCATAACCCCTTCACTCCTGCCCTCCCGGACAGCAATGTCATCTGGGCCAAGTACTCCTGCAAGAGCTTCTCTTGCCTCAATCACTACAACCCCAACTTGGGGTTTGATACCTCCCATGAATCCTCAAAATTCACCACCTACACATCTGAGCTGGATCTCCCCGTTTCGCAGTTGCTTCAGATTGCTAAGTCTGCTGGTTCGGTCCTTAGGCTCGGGATCGACATCGGTGGCGGCACGGGCACTTTCGCTGCCACCATGAAGATGCACGATGTGACCGTTGTGACCACCACCATGAACCTTGGCGCACCTTACAATGAGGCAGCCGCACTTCGGGGGCTCGTGCCCTTACATGTCCCGCTGCAGCAGAGGCTGCCGGTGTTCGATGGGGCGGTGGATCTGGTCCGGTGCGGGCATGCGGTGAACCGGTGGATACCGGAGACAGTGCTCGAGTTCATGCTGTTCGATATCGATCGGGTGTTGAGGGGCGGTGGCTACTTGTGGTTGGATCACTTCTTCGGCAAAGGGGTGAGTATAGAGAAGGTCTACAAGCCCTTGATCGGGAAGCTTGGGTATAAGAAGGTGAAGTGGGCCACAGCGAATAAGACGGACTTGAGCGGGTTGAAGAATGGGGAGGTTTATTTGACTGCCCTGTTGCAGAAGCCTGTCACAAAATGAAGAACAAGTCATGGAAACACACAGGTAAATTGCTCTTCCTTTTATGTCATTTTGAATGTATTGACTGGCCGTCTTTGCATAGCGATTGGAGTGCATTGGATTGCTTTAATCTGCAATTACTGCCATTGATCTTTGTATTATCCACATATGGTTAGTGATCGGCTCAGTCATTGTTATGGTACTCTGGTTAAGTAGAATCGATCTGAACTAGAATCATGCCACAATTTGCTGCAATATCACCTTATTGCTCTCTTGAATTTGTTCCAAAAGTGATCAAACAAGTACATCTTCTTCAGTCGCACTCTATCCTTAGATTGTAAATATTGTACTACTGAGTATGTCTCGGTTTTAAGAAGGCAAACCAAACATATGGTTTCGCTGTCATTTCCGAGATATATTGCTCAATCTGTATTCTATGGGTCATCAAAATCATGATGAGATGTGTACAAAACAACAAGAAGTATGAAGTATGAGAAGCCACTTTTTATTCCTTTATCAGGAGGAGGAAACTTAAGTATTAAAGGTGGCAAGCCATGCTTGCCTGTGGAATAATTCTGATGAATTGGTTGTAAGAAAAGAAATCAATCACCTATGTCCCATCCACGCGGCTAGACCATTGTCGAAGGGTTTAAAACAAGATTGTTTACTTGGTCTCCAGTCTAAAAGATTATCGTATGTGAAATGACCACCTCTAGTCCATCCAACACTCTGACTAGACCCTGCTCTGTTCAGACGTACTCCCATATTTGATAGACATAAGAGCAATTATGACTCATAAAATTGCCAGTGTAGTTGAGAGTCATTAACTGATATATCTGCTAGTTTGCATAAGAAGCATTACAATTCATCCCCTTCATTGGAAATTACCACCTCGAGCTGCCTTAAAAACAGTATGAACTCTAGCATTCTTAGTTATTCCAAAGTTTTTCACATTCAAGATGCTACCAAATTGTTCTAGATATTCAGCAGAAGATGCCACCTTTTGATCTCTCTCGATGTTTAGCTTCCTTCCTAAACCTTCTCTCTGTCACGTAATCCCACTTAACAATTCCCATATATTGAGGTGGTGAACTTCGAAAACACTCATGTCCATAGCATATTTTTTTCTACAGGAAGTAATGAATAATGAAGCACTTCGTGCCTTTTTCTCTGTGTTTCTATTTCATTTGAGTATTTTGGTGTCCTCATTTGGTATTTTGCACTGACCAAAATTCCCCAGAAGCAGTTTCGCTCTTTTCAATGCTATGATAGGAATCCTTAAAGACATTACGTAGTTAGGGATTGATATAACATCAGGCAAACTATAAGGGAGCTAGGACACAGTGTTAGGAAACTTCCTTGCTTGAAAATTTTCCCTAAAACAAACATCATTTGCACATGGGTACGCAGGAGAAATGTCATTATCACATGAACACACAGGAGAAGAGGGACCATCGTCTTTAAACACAAGACTATCAAAAACAGTAACAACTCAGTAGGGAGGTTGAGAGGTAGCTGTCATCAGACAAAAGTAGAAGAATAAATCAATACAAAATGATTTCGTTCACAAGTGATTAAGTAATTCTCCCCTACGACGGACCTCCATTTAAAGATAAACACTTAAATATATTCCGTCATGCTGAGGCAGAATGTTGCAATCCAACTGTATACTATTCCTTGAATAATACTGTCAGAAAAACACAGAAAGTGAAAATTCCCAGCCTTGATGAGGTTTTGATTTCAAACTTTCAGTCCATTTCACTGCATCACCTTTTATTGAAATGTTGACCTGAATTTGCATGTTTAGTGGTCCAAGATTGGAGTTCATATTATGGATTTCCCTCTCTATTTTATCTGCATGTCAATTTCTGTAGATTGTCAAAGTGTTTGAGGAAGCATCCGAGAGCTAATGTCTTCAATTGGCATCAGTTTTGTGTGTCTGTAGCATTGTGGTCTGTGTAATGTCTCAAATAATTCTCATGGGGTCTGAGTAACACTGTTGTGCTTTATCATGTATAACCAAAATATGCTTGTTGGAATGTGGTCCCATAGAGTAAACCGTTTCAGCTAATAAAAAATATGGAGCTCTCTTCATTCTGTGTGAGAATTATGAGCCAAATGGGCATTATAGGTAGCAATAGGGGCTGATTTTGTATGTGCGTGTGTTGAACTCTAGATCTATAGTGCTGAGAGTTAAGCCAAATGCAGCTTTCCACTTCGCTGAATTCTTGGTTCTATTGGACACTATTCGACCTAGTAGTAGACAATCAATTTAGTCCTTTGGTTCCTATTTTCTTGACAAAATCTCTCGTTCCCATTCTGATAATCCATTGCATCCTCCTGTCCTTTTTTTCAGGAATCACATTGAGATTATGAAAGTTCTGATGGAAAAACAAGAAATTCCACAAAAGATTCGGACTCGGTCGAAGATTGACTCCTCCCCTGCCTGGTGTGACGAATATTTATTCCTTTCTATTACTTAAAAATAAGGATTCGGAGCAACTACACAGAAACAAGATGGGAACTTGTAAAGGGGTGTCGAAGGCATTGTAGTTCTAGGGACAGCGTGAACAAGGCGAATCGCCATTATTTCTTCTGTGTTCTTGTTTTTTTTGCTGTAACAATTATTGAGCAATAAGTATGCAAAAGTAAATTATTTGATCTGTTCTTGCATATATGGAAGTGTACTTAAAAAGAAGGTTTCCTTGTAGCATGTGGGTGTGGCTTAAAAGCGAATCTCTAAAGCAAAAGTCTGATTCAAAAGTAGGCCTGGTCTGGATTACAGGAAAGAAAGGCAGAGTTCCACTCCCTGCCTTTTGCTTCCAAATGCTGCCCCAGCCCCCAGCCTTCAAGTTTGATATGATTCCTTCACTTGGTTTTTGTGCTTTTTCCCCCCTTTCCATGAGTGTGATTCATTCAGTTGTCTTGTACATTGGTGACTGCGTGGCCATAAACTTGATTGCGAAAAAAGACTTTCCAGATTTTTAACTTTTAAGGTCATCAACTTGATCCGAGTTATGATAGTTATGATATCAATAGTTTGTCAATCTAGATGTGCTTATACTCCTTGTAAATTCGTCCTCTTAACATTGGAGGGAAAATGACAGTACAAATATCATAATTTTTGTACTTGGTTCATTTAATGCCGAAACTTTTTGATGAATCACTTCAACACCACTTTGGTGAAGAACCATCACTTCAATGTTGTTGATTTAGGATGCTAGGGTCCGATGTGGCAATATTTCAACGTAAATGTACTAAACAATGTCGCTACACATGATATTTAAACCATAATTCAAAAATGGAGACAAATCGAGCCAATTATCACCACTTCTTCAAATCCTAATTCAGACTGAGCAATTTGGGGCAAAATTAAGAGCTGCATCTTGCAATGGAGAGTAGGAGCAAGACAAGCCACGAGAACACGTCGTCTCTCATGTTTGCCCCAAATTTAGCCTCTTCTTCAAATCCTAACCTCCCAATCGAGGATTTGGGCAAAATTAGTAACCGAAACTCGCAATGGAGGTCTACTACTTTATTTGTGTGATTTTGTTCCACTGGAATTGAAATTTCCCAGTGGAAGAAGACGTCGGCGATTGACAAACGAAACCGAATTCCAACAATTTCTTTTTGCTCTGCCCAAGCTTTCTCAATGAGCATAGTCTAATCGGAGAGAAAAGGTATAGGGAGAAGATAACAAAGAAGAAGAACACTTTACAAAAGCTTGAGAAAAGCTAAGATGTAGAGTGGGATCTCCCTTTGAATTGCCTCAGTTTTCTTTTTCTTCGGGCATCTGCTAGAAGCCCGCCGGTTTATCCGCCACAGTAACCGAGAGAGAGAGAGAGAGTAAGATTTATAATAAAATGGGGTCGGTTTGTAAAGATGGGCATGTCATTGTCGATGTTGGACTTCCTTTTTTTTATTTTATTAAAAAAGCTACGTAGATTGAATTGAAATTCATTAATTGAGGTACTTAAGTGATCGTTTTTTCACCGATGTGCCACTTAAGTGGTCGCTCAAAAAGTTTTGATATTAAAATAAATGTCGAACGAAAGTTATGACACGTATGGCGTTTTTTCTCAAAAATTGAAAGATTCATTAAGCCCTACGCATCGGATCTTGTTCTCTTTCTTGCAAATTTTGCTCTTGCACTGTGAGGCTTCTAGATGAACATTTATTGCCTCCTAGTCCTGGTGCCCTAAGATTCTTGCTCGCGATTTATCAGAATTGAATACCCACAAATTCTAAATCTTAATTCCCGACTCAGCTCCCTGCGCATGATCGTAAGTCTGAATTCGTTCATAAAACAAAGTATGACTAGCTTAGAATGAGTGGCAAAACCGTGCAACATGATGTTCTGAGAGATTCTCCATACCAAGGAAGTATTACGACTTTTCGCAGTTACCATGTTCTAACAAGTTCCTTTTGCCCCCCTTTAGTAAGTATAGTCTCTTATCGATTCTGCTGCACGCGTCTGCAAAAGCCTTATCGACGAACCAGAAAATTATACAGATCTGAACTGGTTTGGGGTAGTCATTGGAGCATACCGAAAGGAAAGAAACTCGCAGCTTTGTTTTGGGAGATCTCTATTTTTCAACGGCAGTGCTAAATCGCAGCTTGCATCATGATTGAGGTGATAAAACATGTTACATGTGATTTGAGGCTATTACCAAAAGAAGCTTTGCAACATTGGCCTTGCGAAGTAAAAGTAGCACGTCAATCAAACTTTGGAATTACTCTCTTATGTAGATTGACTCCATTTATGACAATAAAAATCATTTTTAATTGGGCTTTACTAGGATAATAGTTTTTAGACTAGCACAATAGTTTTTGAACAACTATGAGAGTAACAATCTATTGTAAGTCACAAATTTTTGAAAGAGTGGACTCCACAACAATTTATAATTATTTGTTTTTTGCTTTTTATGGCCCAAGAGAAACTGTTAATCTCACAGTAGATTAATGGCTATCACTTAATCATTCCTTTTTTGGATAATTCAACTATAGGTATTGAGTTTCCAAAAACTAAGGTTTACAATCCACAATGTATTTGGCTTGGAACTCCTGTATGGCTCTATGATTGTTCCTTTGCAATTGCAAATCAATTTTGTTGGGCATTTTCCTTGATAATCATCGACTATCAAAACCTCAGATTCATGTGCATCCTGTTCTCTAGAGAATCTGAATATATAACATTACAAATAAGGATGGACAACAAAGCCTCCACTCACATCGAAAATAGACAAAACTCAGTTGATTGTGCTGCTAAATATGTTGATTAAACACGTAACTACATAAACCCTGAAACTAAACTCTTTCCATACAACTATTTGGAATTCAATCTTAGGTGCCAACCTCCCCTCATAAAGGTCATACAGCACCTCCAAGATACTGCCTAAAAATCTAGTCTGAGCTCTCACATGCAACAAGAACATCGGCCTGTTTGTCACACATCAGTCTCATCGTACTGCTAATTCAGTTGTCTCAAATATTAGCATCCTAGTTTCAATTTGATAAGCATGCAAAAGCCATATTATGCATGGGTTGAGTTTCTAGTTGATCTCCATGAAATGTATCCGTGTACTTGGCAATTTTATTATAAGTTCGGTTTTTTCACAAAACTATCACCATCTACAATCCTTCAGACACTATAGTACTGAAGACTCGATGAGGACGAAACGTTATGTACAGAGGAAAACATGTGTAACACAGTACCAAGGGAGTCTCTTAGTTAGAGCATATCAGTTCTTGGCTTTCCTCCTCAATAGATCTTGCAGGGGCAGTCCATTGATCTTAGCAGCAAGTATGAAGTCATTTTCGGTCAATCCACCTGAGAAACACGTGCACAATTTCATGCATGGAAAACTAGGCAGAAAGATGGCAGAAGCACGAATTTTCGGAAAGGCAACTCAAGGAACTTGCCTAAGGGTACTTCAGCAAACAAAATTAATGACAGATAGAGGAAGGCATTTTCTGCATCTCAAAATCATTAAACTCTCTTGAGATGATATGAAAATGGAAATCCAAAGATAAAGTTTGAGATAATAACACAAATAGTCCATAAACTTTGGCTCAATGTGCAATTTGGTCCATGAACTTTTAATTTATTCAATGTAGTCCCTGAACTTTAGCCTAATGTTTAATGTAATCCCTAAAATTTTAATTTGTTCAAAGTGGTCCATAGACTTTTTTGATACATGTTCATTGTGGTCCCTAAACTATATGAAAATGCTCAATATAGTCCTTCTATTGAATCAAGTTTAGGGATTACATTGAACATTTTCATATAGTTTAGGGAATAAATTGAACATGTACCAAAAGTTCAGAGATGACATTGAACAAATTAAAAGTTCAAGGACCACATTACACATTAGGCTAAAGTTCAAGGACTAGAATGAACAAATTAAAAGTTCATGAACCACATTGCACATTGAGCCAAAGTTCAGGGACTGTTTGTGTCATTTTCCCATAAAGTTTTACTTCTTTTGGTTTGTACTGACTGAAGTTGCAAGTTACAAATTAGGCAACACATCCATTGCCAATTGTTTTCCCTTTCATACTGAAATGAAGTATTCTCATCACATGCAAAGAGGAAAAAGTGTTCACCATTCATAGAATATGCAATTTCACACAAATGAATCTCTCACAAGAATAAAAAAGATAAAAGCAACATTTTCCGTCACTAAAGAGTTTAATAATGCAGCCCTAACAACACGAGAAAAATCTTTTGGTCATTGCTGTTGATGCTGTTGTCAACAACTTAACTAATGCCAGTATATCAACATGAAAAGCACAGAGAGAGGGAAAGAGTTGGAGGAGAAAAAAGAAGCAGGAATGAGTTCTCACCAACTGCATGCGTCCATATTTCAATAGTTACATTATTCCATCCAACAAGATGCAGATCTGGATGATGACCTGCATTGAACACATCAAAGTTACTCACATGTTAATGATATTGCCTACTCCATGGCATCACTAAATGGTAAAACTACAAACTCAATATTATTAACTTAATGTCAGAGACCTTCTGATTCTGCAACTTCAGCTACAAGCCTGAACAACTCCAGTCCTTTAAGGAAAGTCTTCACTTTCCAAGAACGATTCAGCTTCAGAACACCATTTTCATTTACCAGGTTCCACTTAGGTACCTATCAACAGAATCAACTACTACGAGGAATTTTTGGGGCAACAATACAGAAAGAATAGAAAAAAAACACACAAAAAAAAAACCTTAGAAATTAGTTCATTGGCTGTTTCTTCAGTCATGGGCCTCAGGTCCTTTGCATCGCATGGCACACACTTCTTTGCCGAAAAATCTATGCAAAGACCACAATATCTTAGAGAAGAAGAAACTGCATAAACAATTGTGTAAAGATTAAAACAGATAGAAGTGCATCTTACTTTACCCAACAAAAAAAAACAGAGAAGTGTGGCAATTAAGCATAAACTCTAATTGCAAGCAACGTTTTAGATGGTGCTCAATTCAATGGTAATTGTAGTGCTTCACTTTTGATTTAGTTGGCACAAATTAGGGAACTCTTTTCTTTAAAATTAGGGAAACTTGTATTGTAGTTTGGCACTAATACTTCATTACATACTACACCTGATGCAAGAGACTATTCAATACACGTGGTAGTGACATCCAGTTTCTGATTAAACAGACAAAGACCCTCAATCGATAACTTGAAAGTGCTGGTTACAAATAACATATGAAAACAACTTCTTTAAAGTCATGTTAGATCATCTCGATAGTCCTATACAAACAGTAGCTTACTAGAAGCTCAATTTGTTTCTCTTTTTTTTTTCTTTTTTTTCTTTTTAACAGAATTTTGAAAGAAGCTAAGTACTGTAAAGAACTAGAATGTGAAGCAATTGAAGTATGAAGCTTGTGCGCACACCTTCACTAGTAGAAAAAGTTAATCCACACTGCAACTTCCTACTTGACGATAGTGCCCCATGATTCTGGAATATCCGGTTTACTTGAGTAATTGTGCTGTAAATAAGTACGTTTATCCATTCAAAAATATCACTTCCCCAAGTGGTATGAAGAAATATTTCAAAATCACACCCGCCTCCAAACTGACAGAGGAGGAAAAAGCCAAAATGGCCAATCAGCCAAGCCACAACCCTTTGTCTCAAGGAAATATGAGGATGAACCTCCAGAGAAATGACATTCGATATATCATTACTAGGAAAATTCATGCATACATATACGACATCTTTGTGCCTTGGCAACTGAAACAGAGGAAAATAGTAATTCTACACACTAATTGAGAGTTACAACACTCTTACAACTCAACAAAATGAGTAACCAACTAATGGAAACTTTCCTATGACATGCCAATCGAGGATTTTAAGCCAACTTATTCGCAGCTTTCATCATGGTCACATAGAGATAGGCAATCTCACAAAGAGATGGATAGTCTTATTTTAGGTTTTGGGAGAAATAAGAATTGACAGGTTATTCATCTGCTATAACAGAAAAGCAAACAAGAAAAGCATTTTGTCTGAAGTTAATCTACCGGCTTCAAATACAAAGTTCTGACATAAAAAAAAAAAAAAGATAACAGCTATCTCACGCTATCATATAAGTATCATAAAGCCAGTTTCATGCCACCAAAATTCAAAGTTGCCACAATTCAAGAGCACATTGATGCTGCTTTTTTAACCACAAAAAAAATCATCCTCTGTGCTGATGGTGCAAAAATGGGACGTTGGAACTCTTAATAAAATTTTCCGAACTTGTATAGAAACCAGATTGCAGAGGGCAACATAAGGTCAGACGGCTCTCGACCACCAGAAATCTTCTATCAAGTCCTCAAACAGAAATTATGCTTTACATTTCTTTGATTGGAGTGTGAACTTTCTTTGGAAATGACCTGGAAAACCAGAATTTCCACTGGGAATAGGTGGCGCCAATACCACTTATGGAGGAGGCAGTCCAGCCAGAATCCTTCCCTGAACACTATTTTAAGAGCTGACATCTGCAGAGGAATATCTTTTTTTTTTTTCTGAATTTCGGCTCCATTTGGTTGATCACCTCTTAATGCTCTGATTTGGGATGGGATTGCTATGCGAACAAATTTGGCACTATCTTTTGGGCATACAATGGCAGGGGGATTTGCCAATATCATTCCCAGACTGACTGTGGGCGTGGAAACCAATTTGTGATAAATAAAAAGTGGAAGATTTTTTGCTTGCTACCATCCTTATGCCACCCTTTGGCTTATTCAAACTAGATTAGAAATCTTTGGGACTATCAGATCCCACAGACTAATTTCTTTGATGCAAATGTATAATGGCTATAGATGATAAGCTTCTGGTTTACCAAAACAACAAGGTACCCTAGCCATTCCTTGTCAGAACTAATTGATTCCTTCCCTTGTAATCAATCTTATTGGAGCAGTAGGTCTCCATACCTATCCCACGAAACAAATTTCTGGCAATGCCAAATTAAGACACAAAAAAAAAAAAAGAGGAAGGTAACTCACATCTCTCTCTCTCTCCAAAAGCATCCACGGGAGAGACTCCAGCTTAGAGGGAAGCATCTGAGAGTAAGCAATGAATGCCTCAGGCCTTGCTCTCCACACACACCCACAAACACCAGCACGCACCATCACACACCAGCACACGCACTTGCATGTGTGCGGGCACAGAGAAACGCCCAATTATAGACATTCTCATTTACATTCCTATCCACATGCAGGTGCATGCAAACTCCCATCTCCAAGTGACGAGAGTCAATAAAGCGACGAAACCACTTTAGTCTAGACTCTAGACAGGTTTGCAGAAAATTTATAAGGGAGGACACATGAATTTGACAAGGACCGTTCAACAGATTGAAGACACCATGCACCAAGTCCAAATAGTTGCTTCTCTCTCTCCAACTAAACAAACAATCTTCTACTAAAAGCAACAGTAAGTCAGATACCAGAGCGAAATTCAATGGCCGAAATACAACGATCAAAACAGTTCCAACTCAGTGAAAAGCGATTGCTCTACCCCAGCCTGGCCTCCAAATCAATCCACGAATCAAATGCAATCCACAAACTCATCCACCCAATTCTCAGCACATTACATCATCAAACAGAAGGATCAAGAATCAAAACGCGCGACGGGCACAAGAAAACAACCCACAACGTTCGACCGAAACCAAAAAGAGAGCAAAAACATCAAACGCCAAGGCAAGGCACCGGACAAGGAAACCCACCATCCATGAGCCGTCCGCAGTCGCCGGAACAGCGGCGCCAGCCCCACCTGCCGAAAAAACGAAGCACGACACCAAGAAAGGATCAGCGGAAAAGGGCAAGAACCCAAAACGCGGAAGACCCGCGAAGGGAACGAGCGAGCGAGGGACGAAGCGATGGGCGCGCGAGGAGGGAGGAAGGAAGAAGAAGAAGATGAAGACGCACCTGAGCTTGAGGTTTGGAGAGAGAAGGTAGAGAGAGACGATGGATCATTCGTCGAAACATGATACGAGGAGGCGCATGGGACTCGGTTCCGGTGTCGTGGCCGTCGAGGGGTTTAAACGGTGCACTGGTGGATTGAGGGTATATTCGTCCTTGAAGTACATATGCATATAAATAATTAAAAAATAATAATTTTTTTGGTCGAAATTAAAATAATAGTCTAAAAAAATATGCTCTAGCATAAAATATACATATTTTTGGATAATAATTTAAAGAATATATTTCATAAGACAGCATATGATGCACGTGATTAATGACTGAGGGCAAATTCGTCATAATACAGAATATATTTCATGCGAGAGCATATGATGCACGTGATTAATTATTGAGGGCAAATTCGTCATAATGGCGTATATTTATATACCTATAGGAATAATAATTCAAGAATTTATTGCATGTGAGAGCACAATGTTTAGAAGCTCCGGCGAGGACCTGGTCGGAGTTAGCTATTTTCGAGCGATCCCTATGTTTTTCCTCACTTGTAAAAGTGATATATGATCATTTTGTTTTTCATAACTAATACATAAAAATTTAGCCGGAGTCAATACAAGTGGATACATTGGCATCAATGTCAAATGCTCGGGGACTAAAATGTAAGAATTGAAACATCGGGGGGCAACTTGTCAGGATCCCGAAAACTTAAGAGGCAAAACATAATTTTGTGGAAAATGAGTCCCGAAATAGATATAAATTGTATTACAATATACAAATTATATTGTAAAGTGTAATCTCGACTCTCAACTCTCACCCACTCTCACACATTTTTTATTTTATCTTTCCCCTTTTTCAAACTTTTTACCTCACCAACTCTCACTTGCATCTCATAATTTTCTACTCTCTACCTCTTTCTCCTTTTCACTTTTGCTTTAACCTTTTTTTTTCTTTTCTATTTTTACCTTTTTCGTTCATTAAGACATATTTTGTGTAGCTTTATTTTAGGTTTCTTCTTTTTCCTTCTTTATTTAATTTTTTCTTTCTTTCTCAAATTGTTAATTTTTTGGCATACATTATACGGGAATTCCCATGCGCTGGCCCTCTAAAAGACTTAACACATGACACCAAATTCGACCCCTATTGAAATTATGCATCCTCGTTGAAGGAAAAAAAATGAAATAGCAGAACAATATAAATTATACCTTTTTAATTATGTTATAAAAAACCTGAACCTGGATTTGCCACATTTTTTTAGATTCTGTTCTCTTTAGTTTGGTTTTTATATTCTAATCCGAAAGCACCGGTGCTGCACGCGGAGGATAGTCTTTTTTAAGCATATTTAGTTTTCTTTTGAGTAAATGATATAAATGGCTTCTAAGTCTTTATACTTTAAATTTATTCAATGTTGTTTATGTATGTAATGTCGTCCATAAATTTTTAATTTTTTCAGTATGATTTGTTGAATTTTTTGTATATATTTAATTTAATTTTTATATCATATAAAAATTATGAAAGAATAATATCAAATATTTTCATACAATTTAATAATTAAATTTAAAATATATTAAAATTTTAAAAATTATATTGAGCATATTAAAAATTTAACTATTATGATGAACTACGAGAAACTTTTTGTCCTTATCCCTTTTCTTTGTTCTGTGTCCCGTCTCCCTGAAGTCAGCACTGAGTCGTAGCGGAGGTTTCCGCGCGAGCGCTCCGAGTCCTCCGTCGCCGAGGTTCCCCCTGAGCTAGCGGTCCCCGAACATCTGCGAAGCGGTCGCGTCATGGTGTGTGTTGGGTCTCTCCCTCTCTGTTTCTCTTCACCGACCCATGTCGCTCATCATTTGATCGAATTCTTGCCTTTTAAGTGTTCTATGGTTAGCTCTTTGGCCGTGAGAAACGGCTGTGGTTCTTGTGCTCGCACTGATCAGTGATCATCTCCATGCATGTGCTTGCTGCCGGAGAGGATTCTTGTTTCTGGGCATTACGGGTTTTGATCTGGGTCCCTGTGTTTTGGTTTCGTTCTTGAAAGTTGGACTTTGTGTGTAACGAGAATGTTTTTTTTTTTTTGTGGTCGACTTTAGTTGTTAATGTGGGTGGGCTTGATCCAAGGCTGTTCTTGTGGGCATTTAGCAAATTCGACGGCTAGCTGCTATTTTATTATGAGCAGCGATTGTTGATCTTGGGTTTGTCTTTTCTTGAGAATTTCTTTGATGTATTGTAGGAGCTGTGCCCTTCTGTGAAGAATGTGCTCTTGCTAGATTCTGAAGGAAACCGCATTGCGGTTAAGTACTACTGCGATGACTGGCCGACCAATAGCGCGAAGGAAGCTTTCGAGAAAGCGGTATTCACTAAGACCCAAAAGAACAATGCACGGACTGAAGGTAAAAGGGAATAGAAAATTCAGACCTAATCAATGGCTTCAGTGTGTAGTCGTGTGTAGACCATCATATCAGATTAATGCTGATGTCTAGTCTATGATGCTCTTGTTTGGTATTCATTTTAGTTGCTCTTATTGTGCTGAGTCCAGTCTATGATGATGCTCTTGTTTGGTATATGTTTTAGTCGTTCTTATATGTGATGTCAGTAATTTTTCTTTACTGTATGAATCATGAGAAGTCACCCCTCCCTGCCGTCTTTTCGCGGTTCATTTGTGGAGAAGTGGAATTGTGTATGCAGTTATTGGAGCTTCAGCAGTGGTTCACTCATAGTCCTGTACTTGTACGTGGTGGTGGTGACTGCAGAATCCTTCTTTTGTTCTTATAAACCCCATTCCTCGTATTTTTCTTCTTTCCTGTTTTAGATATTTTTGTATCAGCTAAGTTTTAATTATAATCTTCTGTAAGATGAAGTTTTTATTGACTTTGACTGCCTCCAAGAATTGAATGATTTCTACTTCATTTACAGCTGAAATAGCGATGTTCGAAAACAACGTTGTTGTTTACAAATTTGTACAGAATCTTCACTTTTTTGTGACTGGAGGTGAAGATGAAAATGAGCTCATTTTAGCGACAGTTCTTCAAGGATTTTTTGATGCAGTTGGTATTCTATTAAGGTCTTTCTTCTTACTCCTGTTAACTAACTCTAATACTTAGTGTGTCTCTTCAGAACTGGTTAATTCTGATGTCATCTGATGGCACTTGTTCCAGGGGCCAGGTTGAGAAGAGGGAGGCATTAGAAAATCTGGATCTGATCCTAATGTGCCTTGATGAAATTGTTGATGGCGGGTCAGTCCTAATAAGCCTTCATATTTAGTATCACTGCCCTAAATGGAGAGGCATTGTGGATACCTGCTGGAGTATTCTAAAATATACTAATTTTGTATGTCTTATTACTGAGATTAGATCCTCGGGGGATCAAGAAGGAGTACTTGTTATTACATTATGTGCAAGGGCTATGGCTGGTGAAATTTTTACCTGGGTTTGGGAATCTTATGGATGAAGTTATTTCTCTGAATTTGAACTATGCTATTTGAGCACGACATAGTGTCTCTTGTCCCTGGCAGGGAAGAATGTTTAAGGGTCAGGACCATGCCATGTTTAATGAATCAGTTTTTGGAATTATGGTATTTCTTTCCATAAAGTTCATGTTGTGAATTTTACATGAACAAGTCCTAAAGAGAAAAGTACATGTAGGTGGCAATAATCATTCATTTGAGCGATTGATGTTCTCAGCGAACTTACCAAAGTAGCATCTTTTCCAATTGCATAATCAAATCATTAGAAATGCAACCGCAAGGATAATCAAAATCAGCCAATTTCCCTTCTCCTTCTCCTCCCACTTTTCCTTGCCCAGCAGCCTTAAACAGGTTGGAACTCGTCAAGATATATTTGATTTCTCTCCTTGTTGAATCACTTAGGATAAGAGTCTCAATACTATTTAATAAGGATATAATTGGTAGATTTTAGTAATATAACTGGTAATGTTCGATGTATCGTTACAGGTTTTTCCATTTAGAAAACCAAGTAACCCTTTCCTTGTTAAACTTATCCAATGAATTTGGTACTGAACTAGTTGGCATTATCAAGCATGCTTGATCTCATTAAATGTTGAATGTTTTGATACCAACACTTCAGATAGTTATCAAAGGCCTAGTTTATTGCTATATTTATGATTCTATCTGAAGTAGGATTCTGGTGTCTGTTGTTCACTTGAATTAGGATTTTAGTATTCTATTAGCATGATTACTTTCAGTCAAAACTTTTACTTGACACCGTCACAATCTTTTTATAATCACCATTGTAGTTCAGCGTAAATAGTAAATGAATTGCTCATGGGTGCCATACATAGTCCTGGACAAGTACTTCCAAAACCTGATTACATCTGATCAGGTTGTGGTACATCCTTCATTCTTCTTTACCTCTCTAATTTTTGTTTCGCTATTTTACTGGAAGAGGGGATTTGGTTTTGGGGTGGGGTAAGGGAGACAAGCAGGTTGTCATTTTTGATATTGTGCCTTTAAGACTTCCTCGAGGGGAACGATGCATTAGTAGTGATAGAGGAGATTGAGCTCTTGGTGTTCTCAGTATGTTATCCTCACATTGTAGCTCTGCACCTTTTATCGGCTGGTAAAAGAACCCTCTTAAAAGGCTCCCACCCCACCCTTCCTCCATCAGCTCCCCTTTCTTTTTGGCAGACACTAATGTCGAATGTATCTCGTGCAGCATTGTTCTTGAAACAGATCCGAACGTGATAGCGGGGAAGGTCGCAAGTCAAAGTGTGGATGCTGGAGGTCCTCTGTCTGAGCAGGTATGGTCAACCCGATTTCCGTATGTAACAGAATGGCTCAACGACATATTCTTCACTGTTTGATTTCTCAATCTTTCCTGCTACTTTTTGCAGTCAATAAGTCAAGCATTGGCCACAGCGAGAGAGCACTTGACCAGGTCTCTTCTGAAATGATTCATGCACCCGATAGAATACATTGTGTCTCTACCATAGGTTAGGGTTGTATCCATACACAGTTCGTTGCTTTTGATTTTAATGCCAATTGAACTTTCAATGGCAATTTGGCTTCTGGATTTACTGATTGATGTGGATGGGCTTCTGTGAGGTTTTTGGTGGCTGCTAAACTGATTATGGTCTGTAAATCAAGTACTAGAGCAACCATTTTAGCTTAATGGAAATGATTCCAGGCGAAAGAGGATGTGGTTTTTCACTGCATTTAGAGTTGTGTTGAAGACTGATCTTTATCATCTTAAGCTGTCAAATTTTGCTATAACAACAGGAGGAGGTAATTCCATGGACATTGCTTAGCAATGGATGACCTTCCCATGATGACAAAGCTTATGCCAAATTTTCTCTTTTAAGTTTCTCTCTTCACTTGGCCGATGAAACACATGGAGGAAGTACATGGCAAGCTTAAGTTTCAACGGGAACTTCTGGATCATTCTCATTTAGATCTAACAAAGACAAGATCTGTAGACTGCAACATCTGATAAAGTTAGAGAATCCGAGGTCGAAAAGTCGCCAATCAGTAGGGCAATATGCGTGGCCTCACTGGAGATGAAAAGAGAAGTTGATTTCATATGCTTTAGACTACCAAAAAATGGCAAATTTTATGGCTGTTCAAGAAGAAGGATGAGGCTCTGTAAGGATGCGGGTCAAAAGGCTTTATGACCAGAGGGAACGCCTGAAAAAAGGGCAAACGAGGTGACTTGCGTAAAGATCTCACGTATCTCTTGATCTTAGAAAAGACAGGCCACTTCTGTTGTTCCCAAAGGATGACCCCCCGATTATAATTGACCGTGGCTCCTTACATTCTTCTTTTCGTAACTCATATATAAATGTCGTAACACAAAATTTAAATGATTTGTGATCAAGATATAAGAGTTACTCCATCAAGAGATTAAGGATCCATCCTTCAAGAATCCTTACAAATCTTCAGAAAGGACTTGAGGTAAAATAGACTAGAGTGCCTTAAAAGGATCCTAGAGTCCACTTGATGAGACAAGACTTTGTATCTACATTGAACTGTAGTTATTATTATTATTGCAGCCGTGAACTATCTCAAACTTAAATTGAGACGATGATAAATCGGGAAGCCTTTGATGAGCATGAACCTTTAGGACAATGTGCTAATAACCTCATTTATATCAACCGCTATAGAAAAATTAAGGGAGGGAATTATAGCAATGGATTGAGAATGCTGACAAGGTATGGAGGCCTTTGTAGCTAAAGCCATTACACCAAAAGATATTCAAATTAAAGAGCAAGCTCTTCGGCCTACGTTGTTTTTAAGCGTTGTGTGACTTACATGTATGCTAATTTAAGATATAACTCTGGACACTATACGGATTAATTTACAAGAGAGCAGGGAAAATCGCCTGGATGAACCGTCAAGCGCTTTGCCGGTCGAAAGCTTTTTATCCTTTGTGCCGCCTCCCCTTTCGATTTCCATTTGGACAAATTCTCTCCGCCTTTATTTTTCTTCATGGATTTTTAACAAAAGCTGGACATCGGACTCCTTGATATCAAGTGCCATTGGTTTCTATCAGGAAATTTAACGTTTCACCATGCACTTGACGTAGAAATCTAGAGATTGTGCGACTCTTTTGTGCAATTTATTATGCACAATCCACTGGCTTCTGTTCTCTCCATACATTGGAAACCACCTTTTGCCTCGGCCTTTCACGTTCCATCGCTTTCATGGCCATAGAGATTCCAACCTCTATACCCAGAAAGCAATATAGTCGTGGACAATTAGTACTTACACATAGCCCGAGTTTACAGGTGGTCGATGATTTCCCACAGAATCATCGTTTACTAGCACTAGAAAGAACCTTTCACATGATATTTTCGACGTAAAATCCTTGCATACTCCCACATCCCCCCGCAGAAGCTCTTGAGATTGGTTCTCAAACCAATTAAGCAGTACAACAAGATACAACCAGACAACATTGTCATACTAGTGTCTGGTGGTGAACCACATCTATGAGGTTAGATCATGACCATAGCACAAGAATTACACGGGCCGGTACATCTGAAGTAAATGCAATTTCTCTATGAAAAGAGCAAAACACAAGGACAAGGAAGGAGGCAAAAAACAAAGCAAAACAGAACGAAACAAGCGACAGAAAAATCCACCATTCCGAATTAGCACATGTCCCTAAGTTAACCTAACTCGAAAGGGTATCTGTAAAATACAACCTCATGGCACAAAGAGGCAGCCAGCCAAGGTCCATTAAGGACCACCAAACGATACATGATGATTCCACTCTGCAGATGGATGCCTTTCATTGGCCACTTTCAAACCGAGAACTTAAACCCTAAAAAAGATGGGAAGGAATAAGATTAGTAGGTGTTCTGCCATATCTGAGCGGACTGTTTAGCTTGCTGGCTTTGTGAGCCACCGAGTGAACCGTCTCTAGCAATTTGCTGCTGATGTTCCAGTGAGATCCCAGCGGACTGGTAATAGTTTGGGTAATTAAGAGAACCAAAGTGCTGAGAAGGCTGTTGGCCTTGTCCTTGTCGGAGACCAGTGGGTTGTTGGGTTTGCCCTTGGAAGTTGTAATATGTATTGGCTGCAACTGTAGGCATTGTACGCGCACCAGGTCCTTGAAGCCACTCGTTCTGAGGAACATACACAATAGTTAGGATGACATCCACATGAATGAGTTAACTAGTGAAAGAAACTTTATAGCATTTGGGAGTTTATGACGATAGACCGTGAGCATATCTCAGCAATCCACACTTTGCCCCTGTAAAAGTGCCTATTATAAGTTTCTTGAAGAACGATTGGTTAATTTTAAGCGACCATGAAGAAGACACATGAACTAAGAGGATGTTCTCTATAACTACAATTACAGCTTTTAGAATGGCTGTTTCGACTTTCAAAAAGTAGTACTAAGCAAACACCTCAGAGCAACACCCTCACAGTTGCAACACGTCATGTCAGATCCAGCTTCAAGGTATTGCAAGTTAAAATGTGTGTTACCAAAACTACAACAGATTCCAGCAGGACTGCACCACAACAAAGCTACAACACAAATATCGCAATATCGGACAAACCCTAACACTTTGTTTTGCTGAGTGGAAGTATGAGAAAAAAGGCCTACAGAAGTACCTTCATCATGGAGAGAAGAAATGAAAGGAAGTGAAGAAAATTACTTCCCTTTGGCACCGGAGAGAGCAAAAGGTTCCCAGCATTGGAGAGAAATGGGGGTAAGGGAAATTGTGTCTAACTCGGTTACATGCAAACTGCACCCTTGATAAAGAATTAAATGCAAAAGGCAAGATACACTTTGCTTGGATGAGTGGAGGTGAAAGGAGGTGGGAGGAAAGATACCTACAGAAATACCTTCATTATTGGGTTATCACGGAGAGGAAAGAAATGAAAGGAATTGAAGGAAACTACTTCCCTTCGGGACAAGAGAGGGGAAAAAATTCCCAGCATTGGAGAGAAATGGGGGGAAGGGAAATTGTGTCTAACTCAGTTACATGCAAAAGTGCTCTTAATAAAGAATATCAAACTACAAAAGGCAAGAACTGTTTTAGACTGTCAATTAACTCAATTTCCCTCATCATTTTCCTTTACTGTTAAAATAAGCAAGAGAGACAAATTACAATCTTCTTTCCTTTCCCCTCACTTATTTTCTCTCTCGTTCCATTTACATCCCACTTAACTCACGCAACAAGGGATAAAACTACTATGAAAGAACAAATGTGGAGTATAAATAGCTTTCTTCGGCCACAAAGAGTACAAACACCTAACCAGGGCAGATTGCTAGCAATTGAAACCAGAAAAGGTATTTATTCCAAACTAAAATCCTAAAAGGTTTCATTATGATTTTTCCATCAAATTAAACTGACTGTGTCAGGCAATCGCAGGAGGAACATTCTCTTTATTGGCCCACTACATTGAGCAAATATTATCTACTGCCACGACAACAGTCATTAAACAATTACCTGCTGAAGAGACAGTAAGCTGTTGGCATCCTTGTACTGTGAGCTCAGAGCATCATCATACCCTAGAGTCGTGGGCGCAGGTGCCGTTGGTGGATTTGGTGAGAAATTCCCTCCAGGAATACCCGTTGAACCATTAAACCCATAACCAGAAGGAATCGCACCAGACTGAGGCAAGCTGCTAGACGAGAGGCTATTTTTGTATTGGGGAAGAAGAGCAGCTAAAGATTGATGATATGCGCTATTGCCAGTGAATGTTTGCTGGAAAGCTGACGGCACATATGAGTAGCTTGGAGGCAAGAAAGGGTAACTGACCATATTTGCAAAATGGCCCAGAGGAAGGGTAGGCTGTGAATAAGGGTGCACTGCAAGGTGCTGAGGAAGAGCAGGTCCTGTAGAGAGGCCAGCATTGGAGAGGCTTTGGGGAGTTTGCTGAGCTCCAGAGATATTAGCTGCTCTGAAAGCCTGCCAAAAGAAACAAATAAAAAATAATCATCAGCATGCTATATCAAAACGGACACAGAATAACAATTCCTTTTTTTTTTCTTCTTTAGGTATTCTTTTTGGGTGTCTAATCTGAGAGAGAAGTGATGATGGGGAAAATCGGTGTCGAAGATAGAAAAGTAAAATCAAGAGCAAATAAATCACACCGAAAACAAGGTCATCAGTCACCCAATGGAAATGTCCCCCTTAGTACTCTCTCTCTCTCTCTCTCTCTCTCTCTCCCCCACAAAAAAAAAATTCATGCAACGTTTCTGTCAAGAGCAACACCCTGTGATGATAGTTTGGCACACATCCTCTCCTAGAAATAATGAACTACAGTTGTCTGAGAACCTGAAATGGCCTACTTCTAGACCTATAACATTTCCATGGTTTGACAAATTAAACTCAAAGGTTCAATGGAACCATCTTCACATTCAATATAACGAAACATGCGATACTGATTCTAAAAACAACATGCAGAAATCATAGGATGTCCCCTTGGAAGGATTTCACATTCGCCACCCTTTGTTCCTTCAAGAAATAATTGTTCATGTAAGATTTTTTTTTCCTTGCAATCAAAACATCACAATAATGTGACTTCCATAACCAAGAGAAAATGAAAATGCAACTGTAGGAGTAGTTACGATAAATTAAAAGGACACAAGCATGTGCTTGGCATTCTTTCTGCTCAAGTCTAAATGGGAAAAAGGTGGAAGGATGTGAAGCTTCACAAATTTAATGATTCCTAAGAGCAGACAATAGTAACAAATTCAGCCGACAATTTTACAAGCTCAATTATGCCTCCATAGACTCTCATTAATATGAACATTCAAGGTGTTAGTTCAGGTATAACAAATCCTGTGCTACCAATAAGCATCTATAAAATATATATGGCGAATGCCTACTTATTTATAAGCTTAAGTTGTTAAATGGTTGTCCAATATTCAAGCAAACTAACAAAGCACCTTATCTATAGGCTATAATATAATCAAAGTATGGAAATTAATATAAATTAGGAGGCAAACAGGGGCTGGAAAAAATTCAAACATATAAACATGCTACTCTCATTATCACTTAAAATATATAGACCCATTGCCCAACTTATCTAAAAAATTAAGCTATTAGATAAATGTATGATTTAATATTTAGATTCTCAAATAGTATCAACCGTATTAAATGGTTGTCTATAATAAGTCCTAAACCACTTGCCAAACTTTCAAATATAATGAATGCCAAGCTACGTTTACCCTTAAAGGTAATAAATGAGAAAGAGCTCATAAAAAAGAAGAAAAGGGCAATAGTACCTCTGGTGTAGAAATGACCGAACTACTCATTGAAGAAGTTGGATTGCTGAATTTTGTGGGCATTGACTGCGTCACAGGGAAGGGCAAGTATGGAAAATCAGACTCTCTTCCTGTCTGAACAGTTGAAGGTAATAAAGCACTGGGTAATGAACTTGAATACGACGGCTGCAATTTGTGCCACATGAAAATGAAAGTTAGAACTGTTAATTGTCAATGATGCAAATGTGCAGCAACACCTGCATGATAAAGCTAGAGCAACTAATACTACTTAAGAGGCAAGCCTAGCACAAGTTAAGCTCATTCACAAAGGTCCACTTTACAGTTGTCCAAACTAGGTTTTGAACATAAATACTTCCTAACAGCAATTCAGTGGTCTATTTATCACTCAAAGATGCCTTGCCCTAATTAATCAAATCAAGCACTTTACATACATTTTATACCTTCCCTCTCCCTCTCTCCCAGAAAGGAGAATTACGAATTTGGACCCAACTTTACACGTCAGCAGTGACATTACGTTCTGAGTTCTGCTTGAATTATAGAACAGGATCATTGGCCAAATAACTTTACTCCTTCATTTTGAAAATTACAGCATAAGTTAGAGCTTAATGGTTTTCTCCGTCTTAAACTTTCCAAGCTCTGAGGCATCTTGAAAAGTGCAGAGGTAGTTCATTCAGAGTACTGGTCATTAAATTAGGGCCTCACACACTCTCAGCAGATCGCACAACATGCATCAACGTTTGCTGATGCAGTCACCCTTCTACCCACCAGTCAATGCTTTATCTGAAATATGACTTAGGTCTTACAGCTCATGCACACTTACCCCCACATGCACACTTGTATCCCATGAACCTAGCTTTCTCCAAAATTAGACTGGGAAAGATCTTTTATCTTACCAATACACTGGAGAAAGAAGCAAGGTTTTGCAACTGCGAGCTAGTTTGCTGGTGACTAAATGCAGCATTTAGGTGTTGGGCGTTATCATAACTGAAACCAGGTGCTGATGATGGGAAGGTGTACTGATTCCCTGAAGTAGTTTCAACTGACTGCTGCTTCAACGAGTCTGGTTGAGAAGCTGAAGGAGCTTCATAGCTCCCAGCACTTGCAACGGTAACATGCATATCATCTCCATCTGAAGGGGGCCTAAGATGCTCATCACCATAATGTTCCGTATTTCTGGATGTAGCAAAAAGGGCATCAGTTTCAAACCATAATATGAAAGAGGACATAAAATGGATAGACTTGGACAATGGACCTGGTGTCAGACAGGGCAACTGAAGAAGCATCTGTAACTGGTTGTGTTTCAGACAAATTACTTTTCAAGGTCCTAGCACCAGCTCCAGAACCAAAACTACCAAAGCTCAGGTGCTGGCAATCTGGTGTATGGACTTGCAAGTGGTCGGGAATTACTACAGCAGGACCATCTTCCTCAGATAATGATTCCTCATCACTGTTCTGTAAATTTAGTTGTTGCAAGTTTGTAGCCACTGTCGTAACATCTTCAGCTAAAGAATCGCAAGTACAAAGGAACATTAGCATTGTCCCAAATGACTAGATATTAAATGGTTCATAACATGGGGTAAAAACGTAGAGCTTGACCGCGGAATATTTAGATCAGACATTACAATCCATAATGCAGATTGGAGACACGCCATGCAAAACCTGTATTATCTAGATGTATTTGCAAAATATTTCATCACTAGAACTATAAGCAAATCTCAATTAGCTGTGCCATAAAGTAACTCAAGACAATGGCACTTAAGTCACAGGATATTGTATTCAGTTGAGAGACCAAAACCCACTCAACAGAACAGTGTGAAGTGAACATCAAACTCAGCAAGATCATACAAGAGAAAACATCTTGGCTAAAAAGGAAAGGCCAACAGCTCATCATATAAGCATATAGAGACATTAAGAGCCAAATGAAAAAGAAAGATGTCAATTGCACGAACTGAGTTATGTCCTAAACCAATAATAATAAAGTGCATGGAAGGAACCCACCAAGAACATGAGTTTAAGCAATGTAATCACCTTCATTACGCTCATATGAATGCAAGTGAGGCTGGAAAGCATTGATGTTCTGATAGACATTGTTCTCCAAATAAGATCTCTCTACATCATCATCGTCCTGAATGTTTCTGTTGGATATTGAAGCAAGTCCCATGTGGTTTGCATTGTTTTCCAAAGATCCATCTTCTAAAAGATGAACATTGTCAAGCTCGGATGTCAAATGCTGGCTGCTTCCATCCAAGGGCAAGTCCGATGGACCTCCATACAGTTTTGACTCCACCACTTGTGAATCCAAAGTAGAGGATACTGCAGTCCGTGAATTCTCAAATGGAGGCCACTCATCACTAGGAGGAGGTGCCTGCTGCTCATCCAAGGGCCAGTCATCATTGGGATCTGACATATATACTCCAGAAGATTGATCCAATTGTTGAAAGTCATCATGTGAAATTGCCGAAGAAGGCGGAAGGACACCTTGATGAATAGGTGCATTCGAGGTTCCAGAAACCTTGCCTTGTGGCCTACCCATTTTCACTATATCTGCCATTGATACTTGACCAGGGACTCCTGCCCAAGCTCGTTGCAATCCTTGTGAAGGCTGAACTGATGAAGATATGAGATCACTTTCACCTACTGCAGACACCTTGTTTTCCCAGGCCGAAGCATCACTGAGGGAGATTTCAAGTAAAATTAAGATTATCCAATGCCACAGGTAAAAATTAACAGCAAATCTTACAAAAAAAAAGACATTATCAGGCTATTGTGTTTTCTAGGACAATTAAACATACAAAAAAGTTTGCAACAATGGCTGTTGAAAGTCCTGGGCAAATCTAGCAATTCTACATGTATCATTCACAGTCGATATTCAATACATGAGATTAGAAGTTGAATTGCTTCGCAACCACATTCAAACATTCCTAATAATAATATACCAGCAAGCAATATATTAGGTCGTTATTGAGAAGTGAACCACTTAGAGAAGCATACCAAAAAAGGGATAAAACAATATCATGGCGTGGCAACAAGAAAAGAGTAGCAAGACTCCAAAAAAAAAAAATTTAGAGAAGAAAAAACCTTTTTAACAGATCTAGATCATGTAGTGATAAAATTTACCAATAATCATGCAGTGATAAATTTCCTAAGAGCCAATCAGAAAAGTAGAAAGACAGTTTGGAGAGTCTGAGTTGTAAAAGGAATAACCTGTGTGTGATTTGCCGGTTCACACTATTTCCCGACATAATATAAGCAGAAGATGAAGAACCTGCGTAAACATGTGACCCATTTTCCTTCTTATATGGAGGTTTACCGGGCTCTGCCAGGAAGGTGAAATGTAAGGAACAAATTAATGAACTTCCCTCAAACTACAACATAAAAGCCAAAGTCTTATCAGGTTCATAAATTCAAATACCATTAGAGCTTAGCACATTTGCACGACCACGACCAGCATAGCGTTCAGCACCACTCCGACCACCACGAGTTGATGTGGTAATAGCCCCGCGAGGTCTCGAGTCTGTTGGGTCTTTGCTCTGAATAAGTGATTTACATTGTAAAACAAATCATTCAAATGATCATAAATAAAACAACTGATTAAAAAGCGAAGCAGCTCCAGCAACAACAAATCGACTAAAGAAACTACGACAGAGTAGAGGACTTATGATAACTATTACCATGGCCAAAGATAAATACTTTGATTTGTTACAATTACAAAAGTAGCATAAGCATTTGATGAATAATGGCCTTGACAAACAAGAAACCTACAACTTAATTTATTCAGGAAGGAAAGAACACAAACCAATAAAGGTCGAGGCCACAAATAGACACAAAAATGCACTAATACTTGAGCTCAAGCACAACAGAAAATTGAAATCATGACTAGTACTGATTTTATTAAGACATAATTCATGTATTCAGAATATTGACATGCTTCAAACTCTTGATTTTGTCATCCAAATTATCAAATCACAGACCGGCATTGGAAAAAGCTCGAAGTATCATCAAAGTGCTGGCAGACAGTATTACAATGGACACACAAATGAAAATATTAGCATCCCCACAAAGTAATATGAACAGCAAGGGCAATCACCTCCTTTTTCTTTTCTCGCTTGCTCTTCACCTCATGGAAAGGATCTACACATCAATAAGCTTCACATCAGAAAGAAAGTCAAACGTCACCAAATACCAGACAAATACTTGCTATATTAATTGCTTTAAAGTTTGCAATTGCGAATTATTACGTGAAGGAGTTCATACGTCAAACATTATACAAAAAAAATTCGCAATAAGGTAATATAAAGAAACAATTCAAAGTGGCAAAAGTTTAAAGCCCATGAACAACAAAAGATAGAAAACGATCAGCTAAAGAACTCCTAGTAATTCCCAATATAGTACTTGCAAGACACGTTCAGACATATATTTTCGTATTACACACGTCTCTCTGTTAGTCTAAATAGAAAATGACAGGTGCAAGGCTACGGATGACAATTCATGGTCAAACGATCCAAATTATTTCTGCTATAAAGAACATCAACGTCTTCAATGGCGTGCTTTAAAGACGAAATATCAACCCTTCCGAACCTTCATCATGTAAAGGGGTACAGGCTGTTCTAATCCATTTTCGGTGCAACGGCAAAAGCTGGAAAGGGACATATCGATTTGCATATCATAGCAAAAGAAACGTAGAAAGAGGTTCTAGTGCGACACATAGACAAAAGAACAAAACTAAAAACCATAATTTGATCTAAGATGAACCATTGGGGCTCAGCCCTCGCAGAATACCGTCTAAGTGATATAGATCCACATGCAGTTAACATGGCGATGATATTATATAGCATTGCCACCTTGAATTTCAAGGTCTTTCCGTGATGATGTTTGGTTCCAGAAGTCACTAAAAATTAGAACAGTACCACAGACAGCAAGGATCATGCCTTCCCCCCTCCTCAGGCTGGCGATCCACTCACTCAACCGGCTCCCACGCCGAGTCAGATCATTCAATGCTACACCAGACTCGGCTTTTTGACTAAGAGCTAACTAGTACAACTTAAACTCCTAACTAGGTATAGTGGGTAGTTGGCCTCGCAACAAAAGCCCAACGCTTTCTAAAAATGATATGTCGAAACAATGAGAGCAAGCAGAGCAAAGGCAACAACAACAGACGTACGCCTCGCCGAAATGCGAGACACAGCAGCTCAAACCCAGTGACAAAACCGAAAAAGGGCCAATTGACACCCAGATGTTCTCAAAAGCAGTTCAGAAAAGAACTCGGGGCTCCCGAAAAATTCAAACTTCAATCACCCGAAAGCCAAATTTAAGCAAACCAACGCCAGAAAACGCACAAAAAGAGCTCAAAAAAACCGTCTTTAACGCGACCCTTAAGCCCCACCGCCAGTCTCCATCGACGCAAAGCCCCCCTCCCCAAACAACAAGACCTAGAAAATTTCAAAGCCCGTCTCGCCCTACCCTCATGCCTTTTGCCCTAGAAACAAAAGGGCAAGACGGAGCGACCGCCCGCAACCGAACGAGACCCAGTTGAAAGAAAAGGAAGGGAAAAAAGGGAGGACCTTGAGAGAGGAGGCGATTGACGGCTTCGTTAGGGTCCATGTTACACTCCTTGAGGGCGGCGTAGATCTCCAGCTCCGGGCAGTTCACAATCTCCTTCAGGCTCTGCACAATCTTCCTCGACCCCGCGGGGATTGTCGAAATTCCATTGCCGCCGCCGCCGCCTCCTTTGCTCCCCATTCCTCCCTCCGTCCCGCCTCTCCCCTCCCTCGCTCGCTCGCTCGCTCGAGCAAATCGCTAGATCCAACCAATCTGGGTCGGTTTCTCACCTTCTATGGCGCCCGATAGGAGATGGGTATTCCTGGTTCCGCGTCTGCAGATACTTCTGCGGCGAAGAGGAGGAGAAAAAGAAGAAGAAGAAGAAGAAAGATATCTGTGTCTCTCTTTTTCTCTCTCTCTGGGTGTGTCGCAGTGTTGTGTTGTGCTGTGTTGTGGTGTGCTGTGCGCGTCTCTCTCCTCTCTCTCTTCGCGAACCAAAGCAAAAACCCTTCTCCACTCTCTCTCTCTCTCTCTATGTCAAGCGTTGGTAGCGTGCAATTCGCCCTTTTATATTCTCGCCCGGCTGTGATTTTTGCCTTATTTTTATCCTTCTAGGATTAGAGATACACCCCCCCCTCTCTCTCTCCTTTTGTTTTTCCTCTTTCATGAAAGAAACTATTATCATGTCATATTAAGTGGGTTATGATGAGTGCTTGATTTCCTCAAAAAAAAAATCCCGAAGACTTTAAGTTTTATTTCAATTCTGTCTCGAACTCTTTTTCTTTCTATATGAAAAAGATCATCGACTTTCACTATAGTATCAGATCTGCCATGTTAATCAACTCTGATCCATTAAAAAAATCGCCACTAGTTTTTTTCTTTTTTCCAAATTATCCGTATCGAGGTTATGTGTCATCAATGCCCTTACCTTCGTATGGAACATCATCAAGAAAGTAACGTTGATTTTGGGAGGAGGGTTAACATGGGCAAATTTAGGACTTAAGTGTAAGTTTGATAACTTTTTAAATAAAAAAAGTTCGAGGTAAAATTAAAATTGAACATGAAGTTTGGATGTTTTAGTGAATTAGGCTATTTAATGATGCGATAGCTAATTTGAGACAAAATAAATGAAGTTAATTAATTTTCTAAGATGTCAATAGGCATATGGCTCTATTGGTAAAAGGATTAAGGGGTGGGGATGCTAGTATTAGAGGTGTGGGTCTTCGACTCTCGTAGAAGAGTTAGAAATATGACAAACAAAAAATAAATAAATTTTCGTGTCACAAAAATAATTATAAATCGGTATACTTGTACCACATTTGCCTTAAATTAATTTTCACATTGAAAAAATTCCCAAACTTTTCGCATATTTTTTATGACATGAAAATTAGTTTTACGTAAATGCGGTAGGTGTATATAATTTTGAGTACATGTGTTATTGGTGTACCAATTTGAGATTTGTGGCAATATTAACCCTTTTTTTTTAAATTGATCAAGTTTCAAGTGTTTAGTGTTTTTAAAGGGACAAAGCCACAATAAACCACAAACTATGTCCTGTGACATATTTATCCTTAACTTTTTTTATGACATAAAAAGCTCCAAATATGCTCACTGTGATATATTTACCTTAAACTTGGAAAAATTCCAAAATGAGCATAAAGTGGACATTGTATCAAATAAGGACAAAAAGTGGCTAAATCATCTCAAATAACAACACCTTTGGCCGCCTGGTGACTATTCTGTCATCGGAGAAAGGGTATTTTAGTAAAAAAACTATAATTTTTTATTTTTAATTTCTTTTCTTTTCTTTTGTTTTTTTTCCTTTTTTCTTCTTCCCTCCCTAGCTATCATTGCGCCTAGCTGGTGACCTTTGCCGGCTTCAAGCAAGGGCCGCCCTTATTGGCGTGGGGTGAGGCAACCCTAGCCCGCCTAGGTGAGGGCGGCCCTCGCTAGCCCAGGCGAGGGTGGCCTCCGCTTGAGGCCAGCAATCTCCGCCGACCCCAATGATGACCGGCAAAGGGAAGAGAAGGAAAATAAAAAGAAAAGGAAAAGAAAAGGAAAAGGAAAAGGAAAAGGAAATGAAATCATAGAAAAAGGAAAAAAAGAAAGAAAAAAAGAAAAAAAATTCAAAAAAGTAAAATACAAGAATATCCTTTGGCCAACGAGGTCAAGTCCTTATTTGAGATAATATAGCCACTCCATATCCTTATTTGAGAGATGAGGGCACTTCATGTCATTATTTAAGATAACGTTCACTTCAGATTTTTATTTGAGAAAATGAAGGCACTTCAGGCCATTATTTAAAAATTTTCCCCCTATACTTTTTTTGGTAACATAAACCCCCCCTCCCCCCTAAATTTATACTTATGTAACACGTTTACCCTCTTTCGTTAAGGTTACATTAAATGACTTTTTTAGTCAAAACAATGTTGCTTTTATTTTAGTTAAGCCTCATGGGCGCCATGTCTACACTATTTGCTTTTATGACGCCTATGTAGGTAAATTTTTAACAGTAGAAGTTTGAATTTTTTGACAAAACTTTGACGGAGGGTAAATGTATTATACAAGTAGAAGTTTGAAATTTTTGATATCACAAGAAAAGGATAAATGTGTCATAGTAGACATAGTTTAGGATTTTGGTGGCTTTTGCCTTTTTTTTTAATAATATATTGCTCTTTACTCTTTTGCTGGTATACTAAAGTCTTGTTCCTTTTCATTTTAATATCAAAATCCAACTTAAAATTTAGAAAGTAGTTTGGCCTTAGAAGGGAATAGGATATCAACATTGTCATAGCTTTTGTATAACGTTCTCTTTAGTTCCATAACTTTTCAAGAAATCATTGAATCGTTATAACTTTTAAAAGACGTTCACTTAAGTTAAATCAACAAATTCTCTTGTTCGAAAATCCTATATTGCAATATTTGAAATTAAATCATTCGACTTGACTCATTAAGGAGATGATGGCATCCAAAATGTTTTAAAAAACACTATTTAAACCATTTCTTGTCCCAAAAAAAAATCCCATTTCTTGTCCCCAATTTTTTCTTGTCAACAATTTGAGGATTTGGGACTAAACTCTCCCCCCACCACCCCCAACTAGTCTTGACGTTGGACTTTCTGACGGGGCTCATGTTTGAAATCATCAACGGCTCGGATGAAACTTGTCGTCTCCGTGCTAAATGATCCGTTCAAATTGAAATTGGAATCTGGGGTGAGGGGTTTTTTGGGAAGAAAACCAAAACCTAACTTCTCAACTTGAGAGGAGATTTTGAGTTTAGGGTTTAATTTACGGAGCAAATTTAACATAATTTCTCAATTTCGAGCAAATTAATGTTGTTAAACATTGTTTGATCTATATCTTGAGTGTAAAAATCTTTGATGAGACACATTGGATTATTTATATTAAAACAAAGCCACATGTGATTTTCCGAAGACATAAGTGAATCACTTTTTTTTAGTTGTCTAAACACGTGACTTGAATGATTGAATTTTAGAAGTTGCACTTAAACAATCGCTTGGAAAGTTATGGCACTAAAGCAAGCATCATAAAAAAACTGTGACACTATTAGAATCCTTTTTCTACCTTAGAAAAGTATGGAGAAATTTTACATGAGTGGACAGTCTTATTTATTTTGCCTTATTTTAAGCAAATATAAAATATTTGTTGACTTTTAATATATGTGATCACACGTGGTACTTGTATGTTATAAACGGAGTTAGGTCTTACCGTGTTGAATAAAAGTCAAATTACGAGCCATAAGATTTGAAAATAGTCAACTAACCCACTTGGATGCAGGTCGGCAGACTCACAGAGAAGACAGGAAAAATATTAAGAAGAATTGATGCAAATAATTTCATACAAAAGATATGCACAACAAATGTCATAAAGTTTGCTCCCAAAATTTAGTTGAATCCTGAAATTATATATTTATAAAAGTAATCAAGTCTTAAATTTTGTTCAATTAATTATAGGGCAAAAGCCAACAAAAATCCTAAACTATTCCCACTGTGATACATTTACTCTAAACTCTTTTTCTATGACACCTAAAATCCCAAAATTTTACCTGCATGACATATTTACCTTCCATCAAAGTTCGGTTAATGAGCGTTAAAAATCTACTTACATTGGTGCCAGAAATAAACCATGTTGACATGGCACTCACATGGTTTAGATAAAATAAAAATGACGTTGTTTTGGCTGAAAAATCATATAATGGAACCTTGATGGAGGGTAAATGTGTCACATATATACAAGTTTGGGGTTTTTTATGTCACAAAAAAAATTAGGATAAATGTATCACAGTGAACATAATTCAGGATTTTTGATGTCATAAAAAAATTCAGCGTAAATATGTTATGGTGAGCATAGTTTATATTTTTTTGTGACTCTTTCTCTTAATAATATCAAGTAATTTCATCTGTTCAACCCAATTTGGATGATGAAAAATGTTGGCATGACATTTTTTTTTATATTTTGCAAGGACATGTAGTGTGGACAAGATGCTAAAAACTTAGAAAAAGGAAGAAGGTAAAACAAAACTGAAAAGAGAGAGATCACTAGGCGAGGGTATTAGAAGGGGTGGCTGCCTTGGCTTCATCGGCCGCACCCTCACACAACTGCATGGGACTCCTTGCCATTCAAGAAACTTGGTGCCGATTGCCTTTCTCCGGCGACAGCAGCCGGTAGTCAAAGCTTATGAGCTCTAGCAAACTCTAGCCTTCCTTGTGCAATCCGCTAAGTGCTCGCCATTGTTCTTACTGGGGCTCTCTCTTGTGCTGTGTGTTGGTGTTTGTTTTCTTCAACTTGAACAATCTATTCTGACGATCCATGCGTGCTCACTGTTGTTCTTACTAGGTCTCTTCGTTTCTATTCGAAATACTCCATCCTTAATACGAATATGTGCGGAAGATGATCGTTCTACGAAGATCTGAGAGTTACGAATTGCTGACCTCGACCTCCAATTGAACTTATGATTGGTAATCTCGGTATGAACGCAACCTGTTGACGAATCTGTGTCAATCAATCCACGCTATAACGCCACAAACAAGAAAATTCGCGATCTTGCTCGATAAGTTAAATTCGATCGCCACAAGGGAGCCTTGATAAGATCTAGTCCTTAAGAGAACTCAAGAAGAAAACTTTTCTATATAAAATTCTGCTTTTTCTTAGAAATCTATAAGTAACCTTATATAGGGTGCTAACCCTAATTCTAATCCTACTAGAATTAAAATTACAAAAATAACATTAATTATTAAAAATTCATCCAAAAATAGAAAAAAGGCCTAAAAAGCTCATCTAAACGACTCCAAATCGCTAAAAAATGTCATCACTCACTATTAAAGTAGTGAGTATTGATCAGCGGCCTGTTTCCAAGCGTCCATCCAAATTTGAGTCAATTCGGAGTTCGTCAATTCTAAGCTCCTTCGAAATTCGCTGGACCAAAAGTAATCATGTTGCGCCAAGGGGCTTCAAAATCTTCAAATTTCAAACCCAGATTATCTTCATTCTAAATATCTTGAATCATGATGCCGATAGTTTGTTTGAATTCCTTCGCTCTCGCTCGAGTGATCGGGCCTAGCGGATAGGACAACGGGTTCCTAGCACCTCCTCCTCGATAGGGTTCGATGTCCACATCATTCCTTCCCCTGTGCAAAGGATTTGCCCTCAAATTAGCGTCTGCATCAAAAAGAGTCAAATCAGAAATATTGAAAGTAGCACTAATACCATACTCACCTGGAAGGTTAAGCTTGTAAGCATTATCGTTAATTCTTTCCGACACCATAAATGGTCCATCCCCTCGCGGTAGCAATTTAGAGTGTCTCTATTTGGGGAAACGCTCTGTGCGCATATGAACTCAAACCCAATCACCGGGCTCCAACACTATTTTCTTGCGCCCTTTATTGGCTTGCTTTGCGTACTACTCTGTCTTAAGCTCAATATTCAGCCGTGTCTTCTCATGTAAAGTTTTCACAAATTCAACTTTATTAGCACCATCTAAATCCACACGCTCAACAATAGGTAAATGGGTTAAATCTAACTGAGTTAAGGGATTAAAATCATAGACAACCTCAAATAGTGTGAATTTAGTAGCAGAATGCACGCTCCCATTATAAGCAAACTCAACATGCGGTAAACAATCTTCTCAAGACTTAATGTTTTTTTTTAATGATAGTACGCAACAATGTCCCTGAAGTCCTATTAACTACTTCAGTTTGACCATCAGTTTGTGGATGACAAGTAGTAGAGAATAAAAGTTGTGTACCTAACTTCTTCTATAATGTCTTCCAAAAGTAGCTTAGAAATTTAGTATCTCGATAAAAAACAATGGACCTAGGCATGCCATGCAAATGCACAACCTCACGAAAGAACAATTTAGCAACATTCGATGCATCATCAGATTTATGACAAGGTATAAAACGAGCCATCTTTGAAAATCGATCAACAACCACAAAAATAGAATCCTTGCCATGCTTAAACCTAAGCAATCCTAACACAAAATTCATAGAGATATCAACCCAAAGATGCGTTGGGATAGGCAAAAGTGTATACAAAATTTTAATCATAAACTTAGCCTGCTTACATGCAATATATCTCTCGTAAACTTGTGTGACATCTCGTTTCATGGGTGGCCAAAAAAATATTCATGCAACACTTCATAAGTCCTATTGATTCCAAAATGCCCTATTAAACCACTACTATGTGCCTCTCACACTAACAACTCGCGCAAAGAGCATCTAGGCAAATACAACTTATTTTCACGAAAGAGATATCCATCATGCCTATAAAAATTTTCAAACACAGCTTGCTCACAAGCTTCAAATACTTTTCCAAAATGATCATCGTCAGCGTATAAACCTTTGATATACTCGAAACCTAGACACTTTACTCCTAGAGCAGTTAGAATTGCATACCTTCGAAAAAGTGCATCAGCTACCACATTTTCCTTACCTTTTTTGTACTTGATTACATATGGAAAAGTCTCAATAAACTTCATCAATTTGGAATATCTTTTGTTCAACTTTTGCTATCCCCTCAAGTACTTTAAGGTCTCGTGATCGGTGTAGATCACAAACTCCTTTGGCCACAAGTAATGTTGCCAATTCTCCAAAGTTCGCACCAAAGCATACATTTCCTTATCGTAAATCGGACAATTCAATGTCGCTCCACTTAACTTCTCGCTGAAATACGCTATGGGATATCATCCTTGCATCAACATGGCGCCAATTCCTGTACCAAAAGCATCGTATTCTATCTCAAAAGTAGTACTGAAATTTGGTAAAGATAACAAAGGAGCATTACTCAACTTATCCTTTAATAGATTGAATGCTCTCTCTTGCTCTTCTCCCTACGTGAAACCCACGTGCTTCTTGATAATCTTGGTTAAAAGTGCGGCGATGGTGCTGAAGTCTTTTACAAATCTACGATAGAAAGTGGCTAAACCATGAAAGCTACGCACCTCTCCTACTATCTTAAGTGTTGGCCATTTACGGATTGCGTTCACCTTTTCTTCATCAACCTATTTTTTATCAGCACCAACAACAAAGCCTAGAAATACTAATTTGTCAGTTACAAAACAGCACTTCTTTAGGTTAGCATATAATTGTTCAGCCCTTAAAACCTGCAAAACAACTTGCACATGCTTAATATAGTCATCAAGGTTTTGACTATATATCATGATATCATCAAAATAGATAACTACAAATCAACCAATAAAAGCACGCATGACATGATTCATAAGTCGCATAAAAGTACTAGGTGCGTTAATTAAACCGAATGGCATGACTAACCACTTATATAATCCGTACTTGGTCTTAAATGCGGTTTTTTATTCATCCCCCTCTTTCATTCTAATTTGATGATAACCACTTTTCAGATCAATTTTAGTAAATATGCAAGCTCCATGCAATTCATCCAACATGTCATTTAACCTAGGAATAGGATGTCTATACTTTACCGTTATGTTATTGATTGCTCGACAATCAACATACATCCGCCACGATCCATCCTTCTTTGGCACTAAAAAAATAGGAACAGCACACGGGCTAAGAGACTCTGTCACATATCCTTGCTTTAGTAATTCGCTAACTTGCTGTTAAAGTTCTTTTGTCTCTTCATGATTGCTTCGATATGCAGGTCGGTTAGGCAATGGTGCATCAGGAATCAAATCGATTTGATGCTCTATGCCTCGAATCGGTGGTAAACCTCCAAGAAGTTCATCAGGAAAGACATCTTCATATTCCTGCAATAAAGACACGACAAAACTTGGCAAATTCGGGTCAAGTTCGTTAGCAGTAAACAGTGCCTCTTTGTACAAAAGTACAAGTATCGATTGGTCCAGAAACAAAGCTCTCTTCACTTCGCTCGATTTTGCATAAAAATTCTTTTCTCTTTTCTTTTCTCTCTCCTTTTCTCTCGGTTTTTACCACTTTACTCTTATCTTCCTCTCCTTTTACTTGTGTCTCAGAGTTTCCACGCAGGCCCTCAGTTTTATCACTTTTTCTCTCTTTCAGCCTCACATTGTAGTTTCAATTGATCTTCATACACCTCAGTAGGTGTCATTAGCACCAATGTGTATGTCTTCTGATTCATCACCAATGAATATCGGTTAGTGTAACCGTCATGATGTACCTTTCGATCATACTGCTATGGCCTACCAAGCAAAAGATGCCCTGCTTGCATAGGTATAACATCACACATCACCTCATCCTTATATCGCCCTATCTCAAATGGAACTCGAACTTGCTTCGATACTTTTACTCCACCACTATCATTCAACCACTGCAATCTATATGATCTTAGATGCTTTGTAGTCTTCAATCCCAACTTCTCCACCATGGTACAACTTGCTACATTTGTATAACTACCTCCATTAACAATCAAGCTACAAATTTTACCATTCACCAAGTATCTTGTATGGAACAAGTTATCGCGTTGTTGGTAATACTCCTCCTCTTTGACTTGAACACTAAGAGAATGCCTAACCACCATCAATTCACCATTGACTGGCATCTTAACATCACTACAATCCTCCAATGGTGGCATGTCATCATCCTCTTCCTCCCTTTCACTTTCTGATTCAACATCATTATGTCCAATCATGACCATCACCCTCCTATTAGGGCACTGATTTGCCATATGACCTTTGCTCAAACACTTAAAGCATTTAATATCACAAGTCCTAGTATTAGGATTTTCAGTTTTACCTGAAGCCGGATTTGAAACAACTTCGCCATCCTTCTCCTTCTCTTTCAAAGTTTCAGTCTTGATATTGTTTCCCTTCCAATTTGGCTTCTCGTCTCTCTTCCAATTAGATTTCCAATTCGAGCTTGATCCTCCACCACTTTTGTAATTTTGATCTAACTTCAATTACCGCTCAATTTTGATGGCTTTGTCCACTAATTCCTCCAATTCAACGTAGTGTTGCAGCTCTACTATCCTTGCTATATCTCGGCTCAAACCACACAAAAATCGTGACATTGTGGCCTCACGGTCTTCCACCACATTAGCACGGATCATAGCAATCTCCATCTCTTTATGGTATTCTTCCACACTCCTATTACCTTGTGTAAGATTTTGCAGCTTATGAAATAAGTCTATGTGGTAATGACTAGGTATAAAGCGCCTCCTCATCACTACTTTCATCCCATCCCACATTTCTATTGGTCTTTCACCATTGCATCTCCTGCTAGTCACAAGTTGATCCCACCAAATTATAGCATAATTAGTTAATTCAACAGCTGTAATTTTTACCTTTTTGAGCTCCGAATATCGCTGGCAATCAAATACCATTTCTATCCGTTTCTCCCATTCTAGATATGCATTAGGATCATTCTTTCCTTGGAAAGATGGAATCTTCATCTTGATGTTGCCAAGTTCATCGTCTTCTCGATGTCTAAATCCTCGGCGTCCGTTTCTCCTCTCAAACCTGCTATCTTGATCATCTTCTGTATCGGACACATATGCATCATTAAATTGCCGTTGCCATCTAGGTTGTGTCCTAGGCTCCTCTCGCTGATTTTGTGGCCTCCTTTGTGGTAGCTCTTGGTCATCTTCAAGTCTCGTCTCACATCTTGCAACTCGGTTGCTAAGTGCTTCAATTTGTAAACTCAATTGCTGGATGCCTGCTAGAATCGCATCATCTCTTAGATGAGTGCGATCCTCCCTTTGATTCATACTTCCCTAGTCTGAGCTTGACATTTTTTTAAAACCTGCAAGAAAATGTTAGAGATAAAAGAAATCTCACTAGTCAGTCCCTCACGTTTTCCGCTCAAAGTGTTTGTCACTCCTTTCGTGTTTAACTCAATTTCGGCTTTTTCTTTCCTCAATTAAACTCACACACTCTTGCTTTTTACCTCTCGTTTCCTTCTAAAAAGCTCTTTTTTCATACTTGAATCCAGTCTCATAAGCTCCTCATAACAATTGATAAACCACCAAATAAGATCAAATTCAGCAATATACTGCTTAACTCAGCAATTTAGCAAATTTTTGCGAAATTCGGATTCATATTCAATTTCTGCTACCGAAATATCTTTTTTTTTCTACTCGGTCCAACTATCAATGATAAAAAAAAAGAAACGAGTTGTCCTCTTAAATTTTTTTTCCTTTGCTTTTTTTGCCTCTTTTTTTCTTTGCTTTTTTTAGCCTCTTTTTTTCTTTGCTTTTTTTTTTTGCTTTTTTTTCTTTTTTTAGATGAACTCAAGTACAATATATAAAGAAAAAAAACTAGGACCGAAAACCCTAAATCAAAATTGAAATCACAGCAAGAACAAATTTAGAACCCTAATTCGATTAATAACGAAACCCTAATTCTATAAACCCTAGATTAATGAACGAAAAGCAGTAAAAGTAGGTAAGTAGACCTTATAGAACTAGCTCTGATACCAGATAATATGAATCTGTGCGGAAGATGATCGTTCTACAAAGATATGTGTGTTACGAATTGCTAAGCTCAACCTCCAATCGAACCTGTGATTGGTAATCTCGGTATGAACGTGACTTGTTGACAAACCTATGTCAACCAATCCACGCTATAACACCACGAACAAGAGAATTCGCGATCTTGCTCGATAAGTTGAATTCGATCGCCACAAAAGAGCCTTGATAAGATCTAGTCCTCAAGATAACTCAAGAAGAAAACTTTTCTATATAAAATTCTGCTTTTTCTTAGAAATCTATAAGTAACCTTATATAGGGTGCTAACCCTAATTCTAATCCTACTAGGATTAAAATTACAAAAATAACATTAATTATTAAAAATTTGACCAAAAATAGAAAAAAGTCCTAAAAGTTCATCTAAACAACTCCAAATCGCTAAAAAACGTCATCAATCACTACTAAAGTAGTGTGTATTGATCAGCGGCCCGTTTCCAAGCGTCCATCCAAATTTGAGCCAATTCGAAGTTTGTCAATTCTAAGCTCCTTCGAAATTCGCTGGACCAAAAGTAATCATGTTGCGCCAAGTAGCTTGAGAATCTTCAAGTTTCGAATCCAGATTATCTTCATTCCAAATATCTTGAACCATGATGCCGACAGCTTGTTTGAATTCCTTCGCTCTTGCTCGAGTGATTGGGCCTAGCGAATAGAACAACAGGTCCCTAGCACCTCATCCTCGATAGGGTTCGATGTCCACATCAATCCATGTCCAATTCAGAAACAGAACGAAATCATTATTATGCTTGATGAGAAAGACTGCTGAAATTGAAATTAGGTTTCCTCCATTCGAGATTTCGAGGCTCGCGTGTCGCAGCTGTATCCCTGCCTGCTCAAATCTCAGGATCTCCATTTACATCTCTGGTTGTTAACAATTTGCATCTCATTTTGCTTATTATAATATCTTCTTGAAGTAAAACCGAATTGTTGCACGTCCATCACTCACAGCAAGAACAAGTCTCCCGCAACCGTGGTTATTGAGGGTTGTTGATGAAGTAAGGCTTGACATGGGTGCCACATTAGTGTCGCCTGCCTTGAGAAAATATTAGAAAAGATACAATGTTTACATTTTTCCGTCACTTGAATTAGATGGAGTTAATGAGAATGGTCGATTGCATTAATTTGATAAATTTTAAAACTTGATTACAATTCTTGAAAATCTTAAGATTCGATTGTTCTTTCATCATTTTATATCATTTGGTGCACTTTTAAATGCTTACGAATCTATCTGAATGTACAGGGTTTGAAGGGATTGGTCCAAGCAGCAAAGATAAAGTTCTTCTTTCTTCATCGAATTCTGTTTGATCTCTACTTCTTAATACATAAAAGGATACTTAAGTCCCGATACATTTCTTTTCATTCTTTTTCCCTTGTCAGCATTCAACCAACGTCATAATTTAAATCTTCTTTTTCTTTCTCTTTTTTCCTCTAGTGATTATTTTGGATGATGCAATTAACATTGTGCAATGTTCTGAAAAACTAGTATCCAGAATTAGCATAGAGTAGGGGAGAATTACCAAAAAAGTCATAGATCTATTGTAATTGTACCAATTAAGTCTTAAACTTTTTTTATTTATGCTAATTTAGTCAATTCAGTCAATTTTGACCTGAAATTGCTGACATGGATGCTGGTTGTCTTATGTGGTGTGACCAACGTTGATGTGGACATTTTTAAATAATATTAAATAATATTTTAATAGTTTATCTAAGCAAACATTTACTTTTTTGATGCTTCCCAATAAGAGGGAATACCTAACACTACAAAAAAAAACGGATTTTTGCCACGAAAATTTTCCAACGAAAAATTTTCGTTGCAAATTTGCGACAAATTTTCCAACGAAAAATTTTCGTTGCAACATTCGTTGGTAATTTCCAACGAAAAATTTTTCGTTGGAAATTTCCAACGATTTAAAAAAAAATTGATTTTATTCGGCATTTTTTATATTCGTTGGAAAATTCGTTGGAAATTTCCAACGAATTTCAATTTTTCGGCAATTTTTTCATAGTGTACAATTTTCGTTGGAAAATTCGTTGGAAATTTCCAACGAAAAATGTTTCGTTGGAAATTTCCAACGATTTAAAAAAAATTAATTTTATTTGGCATTTTTTATATTCGTTGGAAAATTCGTTGGAAATTTTCAACGAAATTTCCAACGAATTTCAATTTTTGGCAATTTTTTCGTAGTGTACAATTTTCGTTGGAAAATTCGTTAAAAATTTCCAACGAAAAATTTTTCGTTAGAAATTTCCAACGAATTTTCCAACGATTTAAAAAAATATTAATTTTATTCGACATTTTTTACCTTCATTGGAAAATTCGTTGGAAATTTCCAACGAATTTCAATTTTCGGTAATTTTTTCATAGTGTACAATTTTCGTTGGAAATTTCCAATGAATTTTCCAACGATTTAAAAAAAACATTAATTTTATTCGACATTTTTTATTTTCGTTGGAAAATTTGTTGGAAATTTCCAACGAAATTTCCAACGAATTTCAATTTTCCGGGCAATTATTTCAGTATATACAATTTTCGTTGGAAACTTCGTTGGAAATTTCCAACGAAAATGTTTTCGTTGGAAATTTCCAACGAATTTTCCAACGAAAATTGTACTCACTGAAATAATTGCCCGGAAAATTAAAATTCGTTGGATAATTCGTTGGAAATTTCCAACGAATTCAAAAAAACCCGGTACTATTCGGCTTTTTTTATATTTGTGGGAAAATTGGTTGGAAAATTCCAACAAATTTTAATTTTCCGGGCAATTATTTCAGTGTGTACAATTTTCGTTGGAAAATTCGTGGGAAATTTCCAACGAAAATTTTTTCATTGGAAATTTCCAACGAATTTTCCAATGAATTTGAATTTTCCGGTAATTATTTTAGTATGTAGAATTTTCCAACAAAAAACCTTACTACATTTTCGCGCTCGTTCAATTTCAAAATTCATTCTCTCTCTCTCTCTCTCTCTCTCTCTCCTTCTCCCTCTGTCTCCCCCTCCGCCTCCTCCCCCGCTGCCCCCTTCTCCTTCTCCTTCTCCCCCTATCTCCCCCTCCACCTCCTCCCTTGCTGCCCCCCCTCCTCCTCCGGCTCCGGCTCTGGCACCATGGACACCAAGACTCCGCCGCCCCCCCTCCTCCTCCGCGACGTCAGCTCCCTCCCCAAAGGCGCCGCCGCGGCCATCCAGGGCCGCCCCCGACACCCCCAACGCCCCCGACGCCCCCAACGCCCCCGATGCCCCCGAGGCCACCATGGGCCGCCCCCAACGCCACCAAGCCTCGTCGCCGGCGAGGGTCAAGCTTGCCCAGATCTGGGCGAGCTCGAGCTCGTCGTCGGCGCGGGCCGAGCTCGCCCAGATCTGGGCGAGCTCGGCCATTGCCGGCGACGAGGCTGGCCCTCGCCGGCGAGCTCGAGCTCGCCCAGATCTGGGCGAGCTCGACGCTCGCCGGCGACGATGCTGGCCCTCGCCGGCCATGGCGAGGGCCGAGCTCGCCATGGCCGGCGAGCTCGAGCTCGCCCAGATCTAGGCGAGCTCGGCCCTCACCCGGCGGCGAGGGCGATTTTTCGAAATAAAATTTTCGAAAAAAAAATAAAAAAAAAATTCGAAAAAAAAAATTTCGTTGGAAAAAAATTTCCACAATTTTTCGACCAAAAAATTTTTTTTTGTAATTTTTCCAACAAAAAATTTTTTTTTGAAAAAAATTTCAACGATTTTTGGACCAAAAAATTTTTTTTTTGTAATTTTTCCAACGAATTTAGCCACGAGTTTTCCATCGAATTTTCCAACGAAATAAAATTCGTCGCAAATTTCTAACGAAAATTGAAATTTTTCGTTGGAAAAATTTCTAACGACCTATTACCAACGAATTTTTTTTCGTTGGAAAATTCGTTAAAAATTCGTTTTCCAACGAATTTTTCCAAATTTTTCGTTGGAAATTTCGTCGGAAAAAAGCAGTTTTTTTTTTGTAGTGTAAGTTTCCGTCCTCGGTGCTTTGTTCAATTTCTATCAAATTCAGAAGCCATGATTTTAGCCTATTTGCTAGCACTTTAGAAATGATATTGTATGTGAAATTACATAAGCTTATAGGTCTAAACTGTCCTAGCTTCCCTGCGTTCTTGACTTTTGTCACCAATGATATAAGCGTTCTATTCAATTGAGGATTTAGCACTCCAATTTGTAAAAATGTACTCACCTCTCAAAATACTTCTAGCTTTGTCTTCCTAGTAGCGTTGAAAGAATTGGCCATTCAAGCCATAAGGACCTGATGCTTTTGATGTTCCAAGCTGAAAAGTTACTTGCGTTACCTCTTCTAGTGTTACTTCTTCCACGAGCCTTAGGTTTGTTTCCTCCTTCACATGACAAGAGCAGTATTCATGTATTGGAATAAAGTCACAAAGCCCAACTGGAAAATATATAAATGGAAAATACTTTATTTTTTGGGGTTTTCTTGCTTAACTGACACGAAATAAACTCCCTTTAATACGACATGGACGTGACGCACTTTAAATGCTATAATTATATGCATCCTATTCTAATATGCAATGATGACTATAGAATAAACTTCTAAATTAATGTCATGTATATAATGCACTAATTAACTAATTGCAACCTAAATGCAATACTATAATATTAGGCTCTGAAGTCTATGACGTGCAACATCCGTTGATTTAAATGACATGAATATTTTTTTTTATAGGAAATAGAGCTAATCATGAATTAACGCTATAGTGCAGCCACTAACTTGACACAACCTAAATGAAACAGTAATCCAAATGAAATTAATAGGAACAAAACTTATGCCATGCATGCTAAACATGTGATATCTAGCCTATTAAAGCTATGCAGCCAATATTAGTCTACGTGCAAAAATTCTTTGAGAATATCTAAGTTTATATCAATGAGACATAAATGCTTTTAGAACTAAATTGGCAAACCATCAAAAGATTTGAGACTAAATTAGCATAATTGAAAGGTTTAGGATTAAATTGTGACCGAGCATTAAAATTTCCAATTGTACTCTAACTAACAATCCAATCAAAATTTCCAGCAAGCATATAAAATCATATGACCGTTGATTTTATTCCATTTCGGACAATCCTCAACCAATTTAAATGGGTAATCAGAATTATACCCAAACCAGATCTTCTTTAATTCAATGGCCATAAGAACCTAGAGAATGCTCGAAAGGTGCTTGTTTGGTGCTGAGTCCCTTCTGTCTTGACTCTGCACGGTTTCCTTTGAATGGAGAATGTGAGTACGTGAAAGTATTTGTGCTCGTCAATGCCTTGGTCGGTGTTTTTGCCGACGACAAACGCTGGGTGGTAGAGCCAAAGACAACTGGAAGCTCGCTGAACAACAGTGATGGTTGCAGACAATGGTGATGCTAGGGGGACAGCTCGGATTGCCGTGAGAATGTCAAAGAGAGAGAGACAGTTTCACCGGTGCACTCTTGAACCACAAGAGAGAGTGAACTTTGCGAAAAAGAGAGCAGTTCGCGGATCGGAGAGAGAGAGAGAGAATAGGTTCTAGGTCATAGAGTGAGGTTTTCCCTCGTACTTATAAACCAACCAACAATCCCTTCTACAACCGATATGGGATAACCTCAACAGAATCTACACTGTTGACCTTGAAACTGGGCTATCGATCCAGTCCAATTCTAGCATCTATCCAAGAACCAACAAATTCCCTTTTTTTATTTCATTTTTTTATTCCTCGAAAGAACAAACTTTAGTAAAACATTCCCTAATTTACAATCGAGACAAATAACAGATATAGCAAAACAGTAGAGCAACAAAAGGTAAGAAGTAGGGTATAAAACAAACATAAATATAAAGTAATTGGGAATCGTCCAACTTATCCCTTAGTCGTTAAAGCAATTGCTCGGCATTGACCAAGTAAGGTTGAGCGGTTTCATGATGGATAGATTTCAGATCTGGAACTTGAAATTTACCCTGTTGGGAACGATTACCATTTTTTGAAATTTAGAGCCTACCATATAGACCTTGAAACCATATTAGAGCTGGTTGGGTAAGGTCGGTCTGATTTTACAGTCTACCTGGATTAGTGCTCACCTTTTGTATGCAAGTGTGTTTTGTCCTTGTGTGGACCCCTATTTATAGGTGTTAACCTCGAGCATGAAAGACAAGAAAATATACCCTCTTTCGATTATCCATGATTCCCTCTTGATTGGTGGAATTTCACCTTGATTCTCCGCTCGACTTCCCCACTTTTTGTTTGTTTTTTTTCCCTCAAATTTCACTCAGCATGAATATTCCGAACCGTCTGAAGAGAATTCAAATTGCTCACCGCTTCCAGACTGCTAACCAAGCAACCTTTCACCTCTAATCTCGTGATTCCTCAATTGCCTGAAGAGAATTCCAAGTCGCCAAGAAAAGGGTCCCAATCTATCACGGGATTCCCTTGCTACAAGCAAAAAATTGAAGGCCTCAGTGTTAATTTCTTTTATTGTCCCCTTTTGGTCTTTTCAAATTAACTCATAAATCCTTCAACATCCAGCCACCTCTTTGCTTATCCAAATGCCTTCCCTTTTCTTTGATTTTTCTTTGCTCTTACCATGAATTTGAGCCATTTTTTAATTGAAAAAAAGCCACAAAAAATATCAAATTATGTCACTATGACACATTTACCCTGAACTTTTTTTTTGTGATATCAAAAACTCTAAACTATGTCCACCATGACACATTTACCCTAAACTTTTTCTTGTGACATCAATAACCATAAACTTGTATCCACATGAGACATTTACCCTTCATCAAGGTTCCATTAGATGATAAAATAATATCGTTTTTATTTCACTTAAGGCATGTGGGTGCCATATGAATACCGTTTGCTTTCTGGCAATTATGTAGGTAAATTTTTAACCGTTCTCAATAGTAGAACTTTGATGGAAGGTAAATGTGTCACCAAAAAAAAGTTTAGGATAAATGTATTACAGCGGATATAGTTCAAGGTTATTTAGTAATTTTTACCCTTTTAAATTTTTTGGAATGTTCTTCGATCACCCAATGAATCCATGCGTGCATCTTCGCCGAGTTGTCTTGTGGATTTTCTGAGCTCTCTCCCTTTTTCGTACCCGAGATTCCTTCGATATCCTCTTGACATACTTTCAGCCGTGATATTGTCCTTAAATGGCCGAGATCTTCAGCTCAAGCACTTGTAAAGAAAACATTTGTTGCCCCCCTTTCAATATGCAGCCGAAAGGAACGTGACCGAGTTCATTAAAGGGGGCTGGGATCGCGCTTGGCTGGGCCTCAGAAGCACAAAGGAGTTTAGGGCTCATTTTGCGAGGCGGGCTGACTATCGAGTTTATTTGAGTGAAATTGGTAGCTAGGTCCATGCTTCATTTGATGCAATTGCATTACTCTTAAACCTAAATGTTACTAGTATCTAAATACAATTAAGAATATAGAAATGCAAAATTGATATTTTTATTTAAGGGTCAAATTGTTTCTCTATTAACAAATTCGATCTTAATTTTCTCATATGATGAAGTACTTAATGAATGAGCTAAAATTTAGGTGTCAACTAGGATTAACTCAAAATGAACTAGGACAGGGTTGACCACATTGGTTATTTACTACTAGGTCTTCGTTTTGAGTTTTACAAAGACCAATCAGGACTTGGTTGCCAAACTTTTCAAAAGATAGCAAGGCCATCTCTAAAATCCCAATGTTGAAATGTGATTCGATATATATTTGCCGACTAAGCGTCACAAGCTTTCGAATGGCACAAGAATCACGCCAATCCACATCGTACAATAAAGTTATAGGCTTTCGAACTATTACGAAAATAAGTGATTGAATAATAAAATAAACTAAATGAAAAAATAAATTGTCACTAGATTTACATGATTCAATTAGTTGGACATGTTTCACTGGGAGAGCAATACAATATTCCACTATAGATTAAGCAATACAATGGAAATTATAATCATACTCAAGTCACTCAAACACTCTTAGCATTTCTTAGCCTCCAATTACATTCCATGACTCATGCAATGTTTAGACCTTATAATTTCTTGTGAAATAATCTCTTAATATCGTATAGAATTACACAAAATCTTAATACAATATTTTCATGGCTTCGAAACACCTGGGATGTAATTCACTAGCACAAGCTCCTTTTGGATGCTCTTCATGAAGAACTTCGTATATGGAATAGAATTGGATCTAAAATAGGAAACACCAAATTTGAAACCTACTCCAACTAGGACACCACTTAAACTAGAAACCGATTCAAATTACAAAACCTATTCAATTTGGAACACTACTTTGATTGCATTTCCCTTATGCGCTCAAACAATTCCATAAACACTCGCATATATATCGACTAGATCTATATAAACATCACCATAAACACTCATATTTAGAAGTACTAAAGACTCATCAAATATAACTTTCTTCTCACAATAGGCAAATTTGATTCCTGACATACAATCAATGGCTTTGCTTATCTTGTGCATAGTCTAGGAATATGCACTTTTTTTGCACTCCCATCAACTTACCATCATTCACTTGAACATAATGCGGGAAGCCAAATATTTTCAAAACAAAATAATTAACAACATTATGTGACCACACTTTTTTGGGAGTTTGATACCCAATCGTAGTTAATGGAAATCTATGCACTAGGTGGCTCGCTGTACTAAGCACATCCGCCATGAAGTTTCTAGCACTACCAACATTAGAAAGCATTTTATGGGTTGTTTGTAGTAAAATTTTGCTCATCAACCCTAAAATCTATTGTGGTTCACTGACACTATTCTGGTGCTCACTATAACTTCTTTCATGCAGAATTCATCTAACATTTCTGAGTAGAGCTCTATGCTACTGCCAATCCACATATGTTTGACCGTCTTACCAGTCTCCTTTTCCAACAAGCTCTCAATTGCACGATTATGACAACAACATAAAAATTGTGCCTAAGCACATACACCTAATTCCTTCTCAACTAACTGTCCACATTTGTTAGCATAAATCTGGCATTTTTTTCTCAAAGGAAATTGAGATAACTTGTGAGATCCAAGTGAATTAACTTTGCAATATCCATGGATTCTTTAATAGTTGTACTGAATTGCATTTTCCACAATTTGCCTAAATTATAGCACTGGCACACATTTGGTTTTTCAATCACAAGTTGCAACCTATCCGATCAATGCACCACCTAGGGGTTTGGCTAAACAATAGAGGGATTTGGGCTTGGCTGAACTCCTCATTTCGCGGGCTTTTCCTTGGGAATTTAATAAGATTAGGGCTCCCTCATTAAAACCCATGTAGCACTTTGGGCTAAAACCAAGGCAATTTATGTCCGAATTGATTTAAATGCAATTTATGTGGACTAAATGAAAATGTTCCTAGTACCTGTAATGTAAATGCAAACTATGTTAATGACAATTTTTTAAGGATTAGGGTCGACCTTGATTTTATTATGTGATAAATAGTTAAATATAATAGTTAAAATTTAGGTGTCAATAATTCTCTTTTGGTGTATGAGGACATCGAAAGAGGAAGCTTGAGACAATTTCAATGATGATGAGAAAGCATCAAAGTTTGCCTTGGAAAAATGGGTAAATATGGTTCGAGGAGTGGCTGATGCACGGTCCTCTATGCTTCATGATTGCTTTCCTCCGTGGATTCGTCAAGACTTGACCTATAATAATGTTTTATTGGATGCTGATCATAAGGCTTGGATTTGAGATGGCACCACACGACTATTGAGGCCAGATTCATCAAACAGGATTGCAGTAGCGAGGTAGTCTTTAACTTGAAGAGGAATTGGTGTCTTTAAGTGTATTTGATGAAGTTATGAACAAGTTTTGAATTCTTCATTTGCAGAGCTGGATTACTCTACAATTCCAACTGAAAAATACAATTTGTATAGCTTTAGTGTCGTCGCATTAGAAACAATTTTCAATTACGTGGAAGACATGATCTCAATCACGTGGCTAACATACGCGTGTTTGCAAGCCGATCCACGGCTCCAACTGACCATGAGACAAGTTTCGCAAGAGCTCCGCGTTCAAGTGCCCTTGGAAATGTCATTCTCTGCAGTCAGCTTGGAGCAACTTCGTGATCTTAATGGTAGGAAATTTCGAGCATCGGAAGGAGACTGTAAGTTTGGAAGTCAGCTTTTCATGTGCATTGTGCCTGTTTGGTCTGTAAGTCGCTAGCAAAAAATTGATACTCTTGCTAAGAAAAGTGGCTCCTCTTTTGCGGGCCAATCAGGATTAAAGTAGCCAATCTGACACGACAAGTTTGATTATCTCTTAGTTCGTACCAATCCCGCCATGTTAATTATTTTCACTGCAAAGCCTGCTTAGCTATGAACATTATTCGAAAACTGTGCGTCAGCCATTGTAATTTGGAGTCATGGCACCAGAAATATTTGTGAATGGGATAATGAACATTTTCACTGCAAAATGCATTGAATCGACATCCAAGTAGTTTTCATTTGTGAATGAGATAATGACTCTATTAGTCTCTGCATTTTTGTTTGCTTGGAAATGCCATTCTCAAACTTTTAGTGATTCAATTAAATCCCTTAACTTTTGCATGATGTGTAAAGTAATTCATGAATTTTTAATTCGTTCCATTAAATCCCTATACTACTTTAAGAAACTGACAAGGGACACCGACTCAATAAAACACACATTGAATGGAGAATAGCAAGGATGACAATGACTCCGTGAACTAATCAAACCATGAAATGAATTGTGAAAATGGAGGGTAGGGAGCCTTATTGAAATTTGAGAAAGGGAAAAAGCCACCACAATTCCTAAATTATGTCTACTGTGACAGATTTACCTTGAACTTTTAACTATGATATAAAAAATCCTTAACTATGTTCATTGTGACATATATATCCTAATTTTTTTCTTGTGACATGAAAAACCCCAAACTTGTGTTGACACCTAAATTTTGGCTCTCCATTTAGTAATTCATTGCATAGAAAAATTAGGGATCGACATTGGTCTCTACATAAAAAAATTAGTTAAATTGCATATAGATATTAGGATCATTTACATTAGTAATTAGGCTCATATAATTGCATTTGCATTAGACCGGTGATGGATGGACTTAAATGGTTTCGAGCTTAATTTATGCTAATTGGACTAAGCCCATGGTGTGAGAAAATTCAGTCAAGCCTATGAGTATTATAAGAGCCGAAATTTTCTCATTGAATAATTCAGCAATTAATCTTGATTATTATTCAAATCTTGAAAGATAATTGTTCGATTTGATTTGATATTATCAAGATTCTAAGAGATAATAAAAGTTTCATATCAGTAAAGTGTATCTCTTAGAATTTAAAATTGAGAATTTTAATTTAAACCTAGTACTATAAAAAGGGATCACAATTTTCAGAGGCCACATAATTCCATACACGGCCACATTGGCGGTTTCATTCGAAGAGAGAGAGACGGTCATGTGGAGAGAGAAGAATAGAGAAGGGGTCTCTGTTTCGGCTATAAGGGAGGTCCCCGTTCGGCCCAAAGAGAGAAAAAGGGACGTGGTGGTTTTGTCCTCTTCTTGGATTGCCTCTCTGTGAGTTATAGGGTGAATCGTGGAGTTCTTCCGGCAACCGCACCAGGTTTTCGTGGAGTTCTTCCGGCAACCGCACCAGGTTTTCTTAAGTGAAATTGCAGTCCAATCCCGACTCTGCCTTCAACGTTTGTCCAGCAACTTCCGCAGTGATCGATTGCAACTATGAGCGAGAATTCTTAGGCGATTCCACAGTATCTAGCTCTCAGTTTTGCCTCGCATCATCACACGGAGATTCCTCGACGTAAACTCAGCTCGGCTCACGGTTGGCCACACCACCACCTTGGCTGAGTACCACACCGCGAGCCAAGGCGACGAGCTACTGATCCTAGTTGAGCTCCGTTGTGAGCAGCCAAAGCCGAGCCGTCAGTCGTGATCCAGTCGAGCCTCATTGCCGGCACATTGTCCAGTCCATTGGCATGCCCTCCCCGTCAAGAATCGAGACGCCGCCCGCTACCAAGCCGAGTCCCACTGCGAGGTGCTCGTCACCGAGCTAATCCAAGGCTTGGAATTTCTCTATTTTGCAGGTTGCTCTCAGCTTTTCCATGAATCAAGGCAGCCACTGAAACGACCAACAGCCCCATTGCTCAACCCCGTGAGTCACCACGAGCTCCCTAAGGCCAGTTTCATCCGTGCTACCGCTATCACTGTCAAGCACCACCCCGTCCCGATCCGCAATTCCGATCCCGAGACGATTCAAATTTGGAAATTATTCACGAAATTAGGTAAGATTCTCATCCAATATTCTTAGAAAATTTAATTTCCTAATTTTCGGTGATTGAATATTTCGTGATATCTTTGGTGAGTTGTTAGATATCTTAGGGATAATGTGTGTGACATCCACAATAATTAAAATACCTCAAATTAGGAGTTTTTCCTAATTTGGCAACGTATTTGGATGGCTATCTAACCTTAACCCTAAGGTACGAAACGCGGTGATACGGAAGATTGTTATCTTATCCATAACTACTTGGACATAATAACAGATTTTATTCGCTTTCCAAATTCAAACGGTCGGCTTTCCATCGATATCCACGACATTGTGGATATGATTGCTAGCCCGATTCGTTTTCCTAATTTGCACATGATAAAATAGATTTTGTGGATCGCGTGGGTGGTTGGCGTGTGATTTCTATCTTTGTTTAAATTATTTCCCCCTTAAAAAGAAAATCCAAAAATATTAGTTAGAATTTAAATTAGAAATTTTGCACCTTTAGGTAATCCTGAATATATTTAGAAGATAGGATAATTGCCCAATTTAGATTGGGATTAGGGTAGGTTATTTCCTAGTTTAAATTAAGGATTATTCTAGTCTTAATAGAATATTTAGGATATTTAATTATTTCGAATTTTCATAAAAAATGTCAAAAAGAGATCATTGTAGGATAAGTTAGAGTGACTTTCTATAATAGATTGCATGCTATTTTAGCCATTTTCTATTATAGCGAATTTTAATGAAAAATACCGAAAAATACATTATTTGCCCGTCATTAGAAATAGGTCTATCGTGGCATGACATATCACATGCTAGGTTTAATCAAGCACATGTCATATTTCGTATGTACTCAAGTTAGTTTTCATTTAAATAAAAAGAAAACCCTAAAGAACGCATTGATTGAGGTGTTTGTTAATTAGAAATTATAATAGGACTGTTTGTGTGATTTTCTAGCTAACAAAGTATATGCTTGCGTTGTTAAAAGGTATGTTGTTCTCCTAAACTAGTATAAATTGGTGGACTACATACTTGCCTGGTCACCTCGCATGTTCGTGACTATGTAATGAAATGGATCTAAGCTGCTTGCTCAAATATTTTTTGAAAAAAAAAAAGGTACTGAAAGGGCATTAGACTAGCTCTAGCGTAACCAAGTCCCTGAATTCAAAATTTCTGGTTTGTAGGAATAAAACAAATCTGCCCATGTTTTATTTGAATTTCTAATCGACCCATCACAAAATGGATTAGTGGCAACTCTAGCATAAAAACATTTCATGTAGTTGTCGCGACCTACCCTCGGGGTTGCACCACCTAAGGGTTCGGCTAATGAATTATTAAGTTTAAACCTAATTCAAACCCTCCCAAGCCCTACCAATTTACGATTTAGGGTTTAAGTTCTTAGCATGCAAATATTTTTATGTTGGAGTCGCCACTAATCAATTTTGCAGTGAGTCGATTAGAAATCCAAATAAAACATGGGGAGACATGCTTTATTCTTACGAACCAGAAATTTTGAATTCGAGGACTTGATTACGTTAGAGCTAGTCTAGCGCCCTTTCCGTATCCTTTCTTTTCAAAAAATTTTTGAGTAGGTAGTCTAGATCCATTTTATTGCCTATTCACTAATATGCGAGGTGACCTAGCAGGTGCGTAATCCACCAATTTAACACCCATAAAGCAGTAAATAAATTACTAGTTTAGGAGAACAACGTACCTTTTAGCAACGCAAGTATCCGCATTGTTAGCTAGAAAATCACACAGACAGTCCTATTATAATTTCTAATTAATAAGCACCTTAATCAATGTGTTCTTTAGGGTTTTCTCTTTATTTAAAAAAAAAACTAATCTAAGTGCAATGACATGCGAAATACGACATGTGCTTAGTTAAACCTAGCATGTGAACTATATGTCATGCCATGATATGACCTATTTCTAATGACGGCCAAATAATGTATTTTTTGGTATTTTCATGAAAATTCGCTATAATAGAAAATGCCTAAAATAGCATGCAATCTATTATAGAAAGACACTCTAACTTATCCTAAAATGATCTCTTTTGACATTTTTTAATGAAATTCGAAATAATTAAATATCTTAAATATTCAATTAAGACTAGAATAATCCTTAATTTAAACTAGGAAATAAACTAACCTAAATCCCAATTTGAATTAAGCAATTATCCTATCTCCTAAATATATTCAGGATTTCCTAAACATGCAAAATTTCTAATTTAAATTTTAACTAATATTTTTGGATTTTGTTTAAAGGGGAAATAATTTAAATAAAAATAGCAATCACATGCCAACCACCCACATGATCCGCAAAATCCATTTATCATGTTCAAATTGGGAAAACGAATCGGGCTAGCGATCATATCCACAGGGTTGTGGATATCAATGAAAAGCCGACCATTTGAATTTGGAAAGCAAATAAAGTCTGTTATCATAACCAAGTGGTTACGGATAAGATAATAATATTCCGTATCACAGTGTGTCGTATATTAGGGTTAAAGAAAGATAGTTGTCAGATATGTTGCTAATTGGGAAAATCTCCTAATTTGGGGTATTTCAAATATTGCGGATGTCACACACATTATCTCTAAGATATCTAACAATCCACCAAAGATGTCACGAAATATTCAAACACCAAAAAATTAAGAAATTAAATATTCTAAGAGTATCAGATGAGAATCTTACCTAATTTCGCGGATAATTTCCAAATTTGAATCATCTCGGGATCGGAATCGTAGATCGGGATGGGGTGGTGCTTGATGGTGATGGCAGTAGCGCGGACAAAATGGGCCTCGGGGAGCTCGTGGTGACTCATGGGGTTCAGTGATGGGGCCGTTGGTCGTTTCAGTGGCTGCCTTGATTCATGGAAAAGCTTAGAGCAACCTGCAAAATAGAGAAATTCCAAGCCTTGGATTAGCTCGGTGACGAGCACCTCGCAGTGGGACTCGGCTTGGTAGCGGGCGGCGTCTCGATTCTTGACTGGGAGGGCATGCCAATGGACTGGACAATGGGCCGGCGATGAGGCTCGACCGGATCATGGCCGGTGGCTCGGCTTGGGTTGCTCACAATGGAGCTCAACTAGCACTACAAAAAAACATGAATTTTGCGACGGAAATTTGCGACGAACTTTGCGACGGATTTCTAATTCCGTCGCAAATTAGCGACGAAAAATTTCCGTCGCAAAATTCGTCGCAAATTTGCGACGGAAAATTTCCGTCGCAAAATTCGTCGCAAATTAGCGACGGAAAATAAATCCGTCGCAAAATTCGTTGCAAATTTGCGACGGAAAGTAAATCCGTCGCAAAATTCGTCGCAAATTAGCGACGACTAATTTTCCGTCGCAAATTTGCGACGAATTTTGCGACGGATTTATTTTCCGTCGCTAATTTGTGCAACGAAATTTACCATTTTGCGACGAAAGTAGAGACGAATTAAACGATTGTCACAAGTTCAAATTCAAAAGAGATTGGACGATTTGCTACACGTCCAATTCTAAGAGAGATTAGATATTACAAATTCAAATTAAATAAGATCTATTATAAACTCAAGATATTAGATAATCTCTTAAAATGTTCTCGTCCCAAATAAGATTTTTTAGATTCGATAGGTGCAAATCTTATCTTCTTTTTTTTCAAGACTTAAATATAGATAACACAGATATCTATTTAGTTGAATACGGCAGTTTCCTCCGCATGTAGCTCTTATATATGTGTAAATATATGGGTAAATATACGGAAAAAAAATTCCGTCGCAAATTTGCGCCGAAAATAAAATCGGAACCAAATTTGCGACGGAAAAAAAAATCCATCGCAACTTAGCGAATTTAGTGACGGAAAAAAAATATGTCGCTAATTTGCTACGAAAAACAGTCAAAAAAAGGATTTAGCCACGGAAAAAAAATTTGTCGCTAATTAGCGACAGATTTAGTGGCGAAAAAATCAAATAAATGTTAGTAATTAAGTAAAATAATAGTTAGTAATAGAAAATTAATTGGTATTAAATCGTAAAATGGGATTAGGAAGTCATGCAAAAAGAAGCATGACTCAATATAAAAATTGGTAAGTTAAAAAACCAAATGGGTAAGCAACTCAAATTAGAGTTGACAATCCAAAACTAATTGGTAACTTAATTGGGCAAAAGTTAATGAGGCACACAAAAAAGTTGATTATTTCATGTAATAGAAGGTAAATTCAAAGCTGGTAGAAAATTAGAAATGTATTTTTGTTAGAGATAAGAAAAATTGGTCATTTCAAAATAGAAAACCAAATAAACATTGATAAGTAACTCAAATAAAAGAAGGTAACATAAAACTAGTCAGTAACTTGATCGAAAAAAGTTAGTAATCACTCTAATAAAAGTTAGTAATTTCTAAAAAAGCCAGTAAATTTAAAAAGTTGGAAACCAATGCAAATAAAAGTAGCAACTTAATAAAAACTAGTAAATTTGAGAAAATAACAAATAAATGCTAATAACTCAAATGAGATTTGGTAATCCAAAACTAATTGATTTGATTGGAGAAAATTTACCCAAATCACGCAAAGAAAGCTAGGCTGATAGTTTCATATAATACTCGATAAATTTAACTTATTGGTAAGAAATATAAATAAAAGTTTGTAAACAATGACAGAAGCTTTGCTTTGTTAGAGATTAGAGAAGTTGGTGTAGAAAAAAAATGAAAATAAACATTGGTAAGTAACTCTATTAGGAGTTGATAATGCAATATGGTAAACTTGATAGAGGAGAAGTTGGTAATCACTCTAAGGGTACGTTTGTTTTGTGGAAAACTTAATGATAAAGGAAAGTGTTTTTCGGAAAATCATTTTCCATGAATACGCTTAGTTTTCATTTGTATGGTGACATACGATGGAAATCGTTTTTTGATGTTTGGATTTCATTAGAAAATTATTTCAATCTCATGACTTTATTTTAGAAAAAAAAATAAAAGAATTTTTAAATATTTTTATTTAAAAAATAGAATTCTTAATTATTTTTTATATCTCTTTTTTTATTTTTTTGTAAAAATTTGAATTTTTTAATTCTTTTTTAAAAGGTCGTCGCTAAATCCATCGCTAATTAGCGACGGAAACAAAATCCATCGCTAATTTGCGACGGAAAAAAAAATCCGTCGCAAAAATTAGCGATGGAACCAAAATCCGTCGCAATTTTTTGCGACAGAAAAAAAAATCCGTCGCAAATTTGCGACGAAATGGAAATCCGTCGCAAATTTTTGCGACGGAAAAAAAAATTCATCGCAAATTTGCGACGGAAACAAAATCCGTCGCAAATTTTTGCGACGAAAAAAAAATCCGTCGCAAATTTGCGACGGAAACAAAATCCGTCGCAAAAATTTGCGACGGAAAAAAAAATCCGTCGCAAAAATTTGCGACGGAAAAAAAAATCCGTCGCAAATTTGCGACGGAAAACAAAATCCTTGCGACGGATTTTTTTTCAATCCGTCGCAAATTTTTGCGACGGATTTAGTTTCCGTCGCAAATTTGCGACGGAAAAAAAATCCGTCGCAAATTTTTGCGCCGGAAAAAAAGAATTTGCGACGGAATTGCGACGGAACCAAATTCTTTGCGACGGAAACGAAATCCGTCGCAACCAAAATTTTGCTTTGCCCGCCCTCACCCCCATTTTCTGTCTCTCTCTGCTGTTCCTCATATCCCCTCACCCCCTGCTTCCGCTTCTCGCTTCGCGCTTCCTCGCCTCGTCGAGATCTGATTGAAGAAGATTTTAGCTTCACTCCTCCGGCCATGGCGGGCAAACATCTTCCGCCGCCGTTCCTTCACCGCCGATTCCGGTCCCCCGTGGTCCTCTTCCCCCTCCTCCTCCTCCTCCTCTTCGCCTATCTCTTCTTCTCCTCTCTCTCCGCTTCCTCCCGCGATCCGGCGCCCCCCGCTTCTCACTCCGCGAAGCCCGAGACCTCGTTCCTGGTCTCTCTGGAGCGCTTCCTCGCTCACCGCTCTCCCTCCGCGCTCTCTCGCCATCCCGACGATACGGCCAGCCCGGCCGCGGACGGCGGCGGCGGCGTCGGGAAGTTCGACGACTCGGTTTTCGCGTCGGAGAGCGAGAGGTTGCGGGGAGATCCGCTTTACCCGCTCGATTTGCCGCTGCGGGTGTACGTCTACGAGATGCCCCGCAAATTCACCGACGATTTGCTATTGCAGTTTTGGAACACTTACAGGGAGACCTTCAATCTCACCTCCAGTGGAAGCCCCGTGCATCGCCTCATCGAGCAGGTCTTCATCCTCTTTTAGCATTCATACCTCCCGCGCGCAATTAATTCTTTGCTACTTGACATGTTGTTCTTAATTTGATGTTTGCTGCTGGTAAGATGAGGCGTGATGTAAGAAGCTCCTCCCATTCTGCTTTGTCTAGGCGAACCCGTTTGTTTTCCGCTGCTTCGCTAACATTTGGCCATTTGATGAAGAGAAATCACAATGGTTGGCATTAAATCAGGGGGGAGCAGTCATGAGGATACGTTAACGAAGCAGTAGGGCATTAAGAACTTAAAGGAAACTGAAAATGAAACAACAATGAATATTAAAAGAAAACTTATCCCAAAGTGGTTGTTGATCGCCCGAGAGCAAGGTTTAAGTTCATGTTAGTGCTGATTGCGATGAGAGGGACTCAGATACGGCTCTAGTTTCTGCATATTTGAAATGCCCCCTGCCTGTTCGAAGATTTGCCTCTGAGATTTTAGCCTCATTTTAGTTCTACCTTAGTCGAATATACTCTTGCACGATTTAGATGAATTTGTCCAGTTATTAATTGTCTGAGCTGTTTGCTAGCTTAATCCATGCTTGGCCGAAATATCCACAAATTTGTGATTACTTGATGATTGTTCAAATCCTGGTGGTAAATTTTGTCTCTGGTCTAGATACACTCTTCTTAATCTCTTTGCCATATATAGATTCATATTGGCTAATGCTTGGAATGAACAAAATATGTGCGAATCTTCATTGTGAGTAACTTTGAACAGCTAAAGTCGGTTCATGGAATTTATTTTCTTTGGATTTAACTCTAAGCTCATTGGCCATGTCTTTCTGCTCAACTTACAATGCTTTTATTGATTATTCGATTCCTCTTTGAACCTGGTTGGGAGTTTAAGAAAGTATAGTGAAGTTCTGTTGATAGACATAAGCAGAAGTTGGGGGGATGCATATTAGCTAATGCTCGGAATGATAGTTGATTGGTGAAGAAGGAGAAGTTGTGCCGGCAAATCCGCATTTCTTGGCATGTTTATTTCTGAGTCAAGCTGCGGGATAGGTTCCTTATGGTCATTTTTGTTTTATTCTACTTCAATTATTGATGGTTATTGTTCACGAATATTTCAGGAATGAAAAGACAAAGCTTCTTTTCTGCACGACAGGAATTCTTCTAAGGAGCATTTCTGTAAGTTGTCTAATCATTAATTCCATATATGTAATGCGTATGGTAAGGAGCTGTGCAGCTAGCTATTATGTGTGCAATCATGTACTTTGGTTGATGAAGCATGTTTTTTAAACAGCCTTTGACACTGCACATTTGTGTACTTGGAGATGTTAAGAAACATGATTGATATGTATTGTGGGCCTCTTTTTTGACAACTTAAGCTTTTGAATGGCGATTGTTTACCATATGATTGATATGTATAGTGGGCCTCTATATCAACAATGAACTTATATATGTGTGATCTCCCTCTATGGAATATCTTAAGCTTAGTGCAGATGGAGTAATGCATCTGTTCATGATGCAAATCAGAGTTACTAAATTGTTTTGACTTTGTTAGTTATGTTAGGATACTTGTCCTAACCCAGTTAGAACTCAGCCTAGTAGATTTGGAAATTTATCATTGATCTTGTTTAATTGATTTCCTTCTATGCGAGTTTCCTTTCTGCTTGGAAAAGGATTGTTGGGCCAATCTATATGTTGTCCATCAATCCATGCATCTTTCTGTCTATTTTTTTAATTACTCTTTTCACATTTGTGACTATTAATTTTTCTGTCCAATGGTGAATGAGAATTGTAGCACTTTAAATTGTTCTTTGCACTTAAACTGTATGATCTGATTTTATTCTCTAAGTGTGTTCTTCTGAATTTGGAGCTTTGTCATGATGCCTTCTACTCTTCTGAGTCGCTATGATGGCAACTTTCATGTTAAATTCCAACCAAAATAGATGTCAATTTAGTTCATTCTGTCGTACATTCTAAGTTTCGGTTCATTGATTTTCGAGCTTTCCTCCAAAATTATAGGCGATGTAATATTGCAAAAGCAGTTCTCGGCAATGTCACTTCTTTGGAGGAGGTGATGAAGCACTTCATGCAAACCTTATAGGAGAAAGCAGAGTGGGCGCAAGATTGGAAGTATCTTTTCATACATATCGGGGATAAGCTTTGCTTCAGCATCATATGTTCTTGCCCTGGAAAGAATTGCCACCCTGAAGTTGCTTAAGCAAGTGCTTTAAAGTGCTCAATATTATTTATTCTCTCATTATGTATACTATAAAGAAAAATATGTATGTCATTTTTGTGGAAAATGCAGATGAATGTATTTCATATTCATATTATTATAATATTTTGATGTTATTAAGTGCTTAATCAATGTTAAATATAAATTGTAGGAATTAATTTTGCTATTAATTAGATTTAAAATCGAAGTCAACCCTAAACAATATTCGTCGCAGAGTTCGTCACTAAAGAATTAATAAAAATTCATCGCTAAATAATTAATAAAAATTCGTTGCTATTATTGACCCAAAAAAAAATTACGGACCCAAAAAAGAATTGGCAAATATATTTTTCGTCGCTAAATTTTGCGATGCCAAATTAGCGACAGAATTTTTTTCGTCACAAAATTCGTCGCTACAACCTCATTTTTTGTAGTGAAATTTTGCGACGAAATTTGCGACTAATTTTGCAATAAATTTTGCGACGAATTTTTTTCCGTCGCAAATTTGCGACGAATTTTGCGACTAAATTTGCGACGAATTTGCGACGAAATTTGCGACGGATTTGCGACGGATTTCGTTGACGAATTTTGCGACGGATTGAGTTCGTCGCAAATTTGCGACGGAATTTGCGACGGACTTGCGACGGATTTTGCGACGAATTTTGTGACGGATTGAGTTCGTCGCAAATTTGCGACGGAATTTGCGACGAATTTTGCGACGGATTGAGTTCGTCACAAATTTGCGACGGATTTTGCGACGAATTTTGCGACGGATTGAGTTCGTCGCAAATTTGCGACGGAATTTGCGACGGACTTGCGACGAATTTTGCGACGAATATTTTTCCGTCGCAAATTTGCGACGAATTTTTGAATTTTCCGTCGCAAAAATTTGCGACGCGCTAGTAGCGACGGAATTTTTTCCGTCGCAAATTCGATTTGCGACGGATTTTTCCGAAATTTCCGTCGCAAATTCCGTTGCAAAAAACAAGTTTTTTTGTAGTGTAGGATCAGTAGCTCGTCGCCTTCGCTCGTGGTGTGGTACTCGGCTAATTTGGTGGTGTGGCCAACCATGAGGCAAGCTGAGTTTACGTCGAGGAATCCCCACATGACGATGCGAGGCAAAGCCGAGAGCTAGATACCGCGGAATCGCCTAAGAAATCTCGCCCGTAGTCGCAATCGATCATCGCGGAAGTTGCTGGACAAACGTTGAAGGCAGAGTCGGGATTGGACTGCAATTTCACTTAAGAAAACCTGGTGCAGTTGCTAGAAGAACTCCACAATTCACCCTACAACTCACAACAACACAATCCAAGAAGAGGACAAAACCGCCACCTCCCTTTTTCTTTGTTTTGGTCGAACGGGGACCTCCCTTATAGCCAAAAGAGAGAGACCCCTTCTCCATTTTTCTCTCTCCACATGACCGTGTCTGTCTCTCTGTGAACGAAGCCGCTAACGTGGCGATGTATGAAATTGTGGGGCCTCTGAAAATTGTGATCCCTCTTTGGTTTAGATTAAAATTCCTAATTTTAAATTTTAAGAGATACATTTTACTAATATGAAACTTTTATTATCTCTTAGAATCTTGATAATATCAAATCAAATCGAACAATTATCTTTCAAGATTTGAATAATAATCAAGATTAATTGCTAAATTATCCAATGGGAAAATTTCGATTTATAATACCATAGGTTGGGCTGAATTTTCTCACATCATGGGCCTAGTCCAGTTAGCGTAAATTAAGCTCAGAACCATTTAAGTCTGTCTATCACCGGTCCAATGTAAATGCAATTATATGAGCCTAACTACTAATGCAAATGATCCTAACATCTATATGCAATTTAACTAATTTTTTTTTATCTAGGGCCTGATGTCGATCCCTAATTTTTCTATGCAATGAATTACTAAATGGAGAGCCAAAATTTAGGTGTCAACAACTTGTATCTAATTGACCCATTTATCTTATGTAGATAATTTGTCAGCCAAAATAACGTTATTTTTATTTCATTTAAGTCACGTCAATGCAAGTCAACATCGTTTGCCTTCCGGCGCCCATGTAGGTGGATTTTTAACGATGCTCATTGACAGAATCTTGACAGAAGGTAAATGTATCGCACGGGTACATGTTTGAAATTTTTAGCATCATAGAAAAAAATTGGATAAATGTGTTATAGTGGGCATAGTTTGAGATTTTTAGTGGCTTTCTCCCCTTGAGAAATTTGATATTGAATAGACATACCAAGTGTGTGATAACATTACTAATTAAATGCAAGTTGGAGGGCTAGACGTCATTGCCACTTGAGAGAATAATAATACGTGCTCGTGAGCTAATCTAAACTAGTTATATTTTCCTCCATCCATGGTTAGAGCACATCATCCACCAAAACTTATCGTGATATAAAGGGAAAATGACACGAACATTCCATGAACTTTGACCTAATAAACAATGTGGTCCATGAACTTTAACGCAATGTGCAATGTGATCTTTGAACTTTTAATTTGTTCAATATCGTCCTTGGATTTTTTATACATATTCAAATTAGTCCATGAATTATTTAAAAATGGTAAATGTAGTCCTTCCATTCATTCAAGTTTGAGGACTACATTGAGCATTTTCATATAGTTCATGGACTATATTGTAAATTTAGTAAAAGTTTAGGGACCAAATTGAACAAATAAAAATTTTAGGGACCATATTGAATATTAAGCTAAAGTTCAGGGACTACATTGAACAAATTAAAAATTCAGGGACCACATTACACATTGGGTTAAAGTTCATGGACTGTTTGCATCATTATCCCAAATATAAATTTGAGCGAGCATTTTCTAATTAGTCAAAAGCTGTTGAGAAGTATAATAAAGTAAATGTTAAAAAGTGCTCCCCGAGTACTTTTAGGGCTTGTTTGGTTCGGCTTTTCGGAAATGCATTTGGCAAAATGCAAAGACCTTTGAAATAAAAGGGTTTTCCAAAATACAAGTAGCATTTGGTAATGTGTATTTTAAAATCACATTGGAAAGCAACTTTGACTTGAATACCGTTTGGTAAAAATTATTTGTAAAAGACTTTTGCTGATATTAAAAAAAAAAAAAGTTAGCCATCGAACACCACCGCTGGCCAGATCTGCTCGCCGGCCAACTGCTGACGGCCAGATTTGGTCGCCGGCTAGCCTAGTCTGACCTCAGGTAAGGCAACTTGAGGTCGCGTGACCTCAGGCGGTGGTCGCTGGGGGGTCGCGCGACCCTGATAACCGCCACCTAGGGTCGTCGGACCTTAGGCGTTGAATAACACCGCCGGCTAGATCTGCTTGCTGGCCAATCACCGACGGCCAGATCTAGTTGCCGGCCAGCCTTGCTTGACCTCAAGTAGTGGTCGCTGGGGGGTCCCGTGACCCCGACGATTGCCGCTTGGGGTCGCTAGACCTTAGGCGTCGCCTAGGTCGCGCGACCCAGACGAAGTCTAAGGTTCGGCGACCCCAGGCAACAGTTGTGGGGGTCATACAACCTCAGGAGACCGCCGCTTGGGGTCATGTGACCCCAGCGACCGTCGCCTGAGGTCCGGCGACCCCAGGCGGCAATCGCTGGGGTCGTGCGACCCCCAAGCGGTGGTCATCGGGACGCTAGCCCTTAGGTGGCAGTCGCCGGCCACCGGACCAGCTACTCGAGAAGAGGATGAACAGTGACGATGAGCAATATCGATTGCATTTCGAAAATTCAACTTGCCAAGGCTCCTCATAGACTCTATTTAGCCAAAGGCTCTTGGAAAGCTTTGGAGATGCAATTGCATCTCCTCAAAACTTACCAAACAATTTTGCATTTGTTCAAGGGACTTTAGACTCCCAAAGTAGTATTCAAATGCTAAACCAAATAGGCCCTTAGTAAATGTTAAAGAAAATTTTAAGGGTCATTCCTTATGTTTCGAAGCTGTAAACATTTCTATTTGATAGTTTTCGGAGTACAAATTTAGCAGGGACCAAATTTAAAGTGTGATTTTTTTCACTTGAGACGATTATGCATCACCAAAATTTTTTTTTCTATCTTGTATAATAATAACAACGACGACGACGATGACGACAAAAATAATAATAAAACAATTTACTCGAAGATTACTCCCGCCGGTCACAATACTGTGTTTTTCTTGGAAGAATGATCATTCTAAATTTGCTTCTTTGTATAATTTTGTCTTACTAGACAATACTTATCATTCCAACATAGTTTTGAAATATAGAAAGAAATAAATTTAAGCTATCAAATTATACCTCGACGGATGTGCATAAGATTCGGTAGGATAAAAGAACTATTTTTCGTGGGTACAAATAGATACGAGGCACTTGAAAGTTTGAAATAGGTAATTCGATTAAACCCACACTTAGAAATTGACTCATACAATTTATGAGAATATGAATCTTTCTTTCACCGGAAAGTTGCACTTGGCAATCAACCAGACATAAAAAAATGGTTATATCATAATCGGGATAATAACATCATAAGTGCCGCAACTTTCATATAGCGCTTACTTGAGTGCCGTAACCTTTTTTTCGATCACCTAAGTGCCATAACTAATGTATGACTCTCACTTAAGTGCAATAACTATGTATCAAATTACTTGAGTGACGTTTAGCTTTTTAATTGATCACTTAAGTGAAATAACTTTTTAAAAACGTTCACCACAAGTGCCATGCCACGTCGAATTTCCGGTGCTTGGTTGAACATTTTTTAAAATTTTTGGTACTTAAATAATTGATTGAAAGTTGTGACATTCAAGTGAACATTTTTTTGGAAGTTATGTCACTTAAGTGGTTGAAAAAAAAGTTATGGCATACAAATGAGCGCTATAAGAAAGTTACGACACTTGTTGTGACCTTATCCGTGTCGCGACCTACCTCACGAGGGCCGAACTCGATAAGGCGGGTTTAGAGGTAAGTGTTCATGAAACGGTCCATACGGTACATCATAAAAGATGGCTCATTCGTACAATCCATAATTCATGAACGTGAATCTTTCCTAATTCATACCTCGCGTGACAGCGGAACAATTTTATCCTTTTTAGGAGTCGCCATTAGCCTAGGTCGGAGGTCGGCTAGAATACCTAACCAATACGTGGGAATTTCGTATTGGTTTCTACGAAAATTAGAGATCAAAAGTTCGGGGACTAACTTACGTTAATATTTCTATTAATGCCCTTTCGGTACCGCTAAACTTAACATGGTTGCTATCTAAGTTGTCAAGCATTTATTCTTTACCATTTTCATGTCAAAGTTTTAGTCCACTAAGTGATCATGTATTTTGTTTTTTGTGTTTTTATTTAAGATTCTAAACTAATCTTATCTTAGTCTAGAAAAAGAAAGAACAATTAATTGTATTGAAAGACATTTCGTAAAGTAAACACTCAAAGTATTGAAAAAAAGAGCTAATTCTAAGTGCGAGAAAGTAAAACCCATAACTCGTCGGGTGTTTATTACAACACAAATTGAAAACCCGAGGCATGATCGGGGATGAATGAATTGAATACAAATTGAAACCGGATCGGACATCAGTTTATTGCCACCATCAAATGAATATAAATTGAGATTGGATTGGACATCTGTCTATCGTCTTGGTCTTTTACAATTTTGGATTATCCCCTCCATGGACCGCCTCTCGGGTGTTGGCGTTTACATTCACAACATACATTCACGACAAACAATATACAAAGGAATAACCAAAGAAAAGCAATGGTGCAAACAATTCATTAGTCAAGCACGGGCCTCAGGATCGGCCTTTGTTTTTCATGCATTTTGATTCACCACCCACCTAATCATCTAACATTATTTAATTAATGGTTAACGATAATGAGCTACCATTTGCATTCACAAAACAACAACTCATATCAATTAACCTCTAAATTCATGTTCTAAATGACCATAATGGGCTATCCGCCGAACATGTACTGGGCCTAACATCCATCTAATAAACACATGCATAGCAATGAGTAAAACATGCATTCAAGCACATGGGCCTTGTTTCTCAACCAATAAAGCAATGAGAAGTGGGCTTCATAAGAAGACCACTTATTCAATTATTATCTAATTCAGATTACTTCTGTTTAGATGTGATTAACTAACCTAATGATATCCAAATGAAGTTATTCATGTGTCATTAGAAAGCTTATGTCATGAGGATCAAAAGTTAAGAAGACCATTTTTTCTAAATCCCCACCAATTTTCACGAAACAAACAATTTCACTCTCGGTGATAGACTAGACCCGATTCTGTTAGGAATTTCAAAATAATGGTAGGAAAAATAACAAACCTTATCCAAATCGTGTGAAAATTTTTATGCAGTTAGGATTCTCCGTGTGTGAAAACTTTCATGTTTTGAGTTTTTGCTAAAAAGTCCTATAAAGTTTTATAAAATTCTGTTTTAACAAAGGACTCAACTGCAAATCGAATTTTAACCTGAGAAGGCCTTATATGAAATTTTCAGCAAATTGACCATCTAAAAATTGCTATTAGGCCCTCAAAATTTCCAGTCAACATAATGAGACCCCAAGGAACAAATTTGTAGTTTTGAGTTTTCGCAAAGGAGGACTCTAACTTTATCGAATTAGGGGAAACATCTTTTGGATTCCAAAGGAATGAAAATCAGATTTGAACACAGATATTGATTAGATCATAAAAATTACTTTTGAAATTTCAATTGAATTCATATTTTGATGAAATTAGTATCACTGGAAAGATCTCGATCTCAGTGTGAACTTTCATGAAGAAAAATTTTTCATATTTTGAATCATGAATTTATAAAAATCGAAGAACACATGAAGATCAATCACAAACTAATCTGTCACCAGATCTATGCATATATGGCATTGCAGATCGTACAATCCTAACATGCTTGTAATTTTATGATGAACATATTAAGATGTGTTCTACAACTTTCATAAAGAAATTTTCTTCAAACAACGATCGTAGAAAATCAGAAAAATCATAGAACAACATAACATTAATCAGGAAATCATCAGAACAGACTTGAACATTCATTCCAGATTCTGATCCTAACTTTGGAAAGAGTTTTGACCTAGTAAACTAAGTCTGATTGAGGCACACAATATATCAAATCGAAACTTGAGACGTGTTTTACGACTCTCTAGTTTATCACTTCGCAAGATTTCGACATTAACGAGCTGAAATCATCATCTCAAACATGCAGGTTTCTTTGTACATGAATTTACAGAATAACATCCAAGTGTACCTTGTTCAGGAGTGTTGTTGAGCTCAAACGAGCTATTATGGCCACCAATAAACTCCGGAATAACCCCAAATATAGCTCCCGATATCTACGTCAAAAGGTAAGAATATCAGCGTAAGATTGCGATCTAAAGATGAAGATGTAAAATCAAGCTCAAAGTTGAACTCCGGTGGCTTTTCCGATGAAAGCCGGTGACCACATCTTCGAGATGAGGTTAAGGATGATGATTGCAAGCCATGGACCGCCTAGGAAGGATGCCGGAATCATCGGCTGGACAGATCACTAGTGCGACCACCAGTGATGCAACCGAGAGAGAGATGGAGCTAATCGGAGATGTCCGGCCACCAGTAGATGTGGCCAGCCTTGCGACTGGCTTTAGGATGTCTGGGGGACTACCGGAGTGGCGACGGTGTGCCAGAAATCGGCCGGCAAGTGGCCGGCGTGAGCAAAGAAAGCTCACGACCAAGAGAGTGAGAGGGAGAGAGAGATAACGTGAGATGTAGAGAGAAGGAGAAGGAAGAGAAAGAAAACAGATCTAAAAATGTGAGAGCTTCCCAAATTTTAAAAGGAAAAAAACCTATATACTCCCCTCAACTTTGAATCCCAGCCTTTAGATTAATTCAATGGCCTAGATAGAATGCATCCTTAATGATTAAGAATATTTCTTAAGGGCTAAGGATTGTGACATGGCATTATGGATGGACATGATCAATTTGCTTAATCCTTAAGGAAGGGCATTTTAGTAATTTCACTTAGGGGCATTTTCGTAATTTTCAATTAAGGGCATTTTTGTCATTTTTGGGCTCAAAGGTATGTGGCCAGCCTCGGCTGGTTAGGCTAGACCATCGATCACCGAATTTTTGACCGGAAAATGGCCAATCCGATCAGACTGATTTAATTCAAGTCAAATCGAGTTGAACCAATTTGTTTCGAGTTTGGTCGGGTTGAACCGGTTCAATCCTTGGTTCCATCTGTTCCAATTTTGTACAATTTAATCTCTATAATGATTAATTGACTCCATTAATATTGAATTCGATCGAATTGGATTGAACCGATTTGAAATTCATGCACAAATTGATCGAATTTAACTTGTTTAGCTCAATTGTTCTTGAATTTGGGTAATTGCATGGCCAAGCTAGACTAACAAATTTAATTGAAGTTCAATTAATCAAATTGAGTCTCAATTCATCAAATTGAATATTAGTCTGGAGTGGGTCAAGTTAAATTGCACTAATTAGACTAATTACTCTTAGATTTCTTAATCATTGGATCACTAAATTGATCAAATTGGCTCAAATTCATCTGAATCTTCCAAATTTAATTTCGAATTTGGATTTCATATAAGAAATTAGGCTCATTCGTGTCTCAATTGCGCAAATCATGAAGAATCGATCCAAATCGCTGATTAGGGCCAAAATTGGGGGGTTTTTGCTTTTGGCTTGGAATTACAAAATTTGTTCCGAAATTGAATATAATATGACCTCTAAATCAAATGTCGTGAAGAAAACTAACCTAAAAAATGACTAGAAATGAAGTAATTTCATTTTTGGCATATTTGAACTAAATTCCGCAAATTGGGAAAAAGTTGATTCTAAACCGATTTTTGTAAACTTTCAAATGCCAAAGTCAAATTGAATGTAAAATAAAATAAATTTTGGATTTTTGTATTTTTCAATTTTTTGTCAAAGGTTTGACTAAAAGCTAAACCTTAGTTGACTTTTCACTAGGAGCTTGATTTTATGATCAAATCTTTGATTTTTTCTGGAATTTCTACTTCTAAAATGAAATTGGACTTGAAAAGAATCTTTTTATGCGAAAAGCCTCAATTTGACCTGGGGTTGAATTTTTGTCAAAGGATTGACCAAAAAAGTCAACTCGAAAGTCAACATTTTGACTTTTTAGTTTTTTGCATGAAATGAATATAAAATTGTTATAGAAGCTAGACGGACAGACAGAATTAAAAAAACGACATTTTTGTTTAAGAAACGAGTTTCGTTGCGATCAGAAACCATAATCTCGAATTTTCTGCTTTTAATGACACGTCGGCTAAAAATTAAGTGTCAACAATTCCTTTCAGAATCATATGAACCCAATATGTTGTTACACTCAATAGTGGAATAAAAAAGCTCGAATTGGGGAAATTCTATTCCTAAAGAAAGAAACTTTACAATAGGAAAAAATGTTTTTATTAGAATGGTGAAAAACCAAGTAGTCCGGTTCTTTCGTGGCCAGTCAAAACCTATGTCTTGATGAATGCCAGAGATTTTCATTTAAATTTGTTGATTAATTAATTAAGTTATCATATTGGGTGTTCCGCCTATGTTACTGATTATCATTTTGGAAAAAGTTTCTTCCGTTTACTGGTTTGTCTTAATATTGCTCGTTTGTTTCAATTTTTATCAGCAACCCCTAATATTGGCAAGCACACGTAAATAAGGCTTCACCCAAGGTTTTGTATCGGTTTTGTATCATGGGCCCTACATAATCGTGTTTCTAGTACTTGTGTTTCTTAGGAGTGATTGGTTCCCGATCTGGTTCGGTTCCACTTAGGAACCGGGAACCAGGGACCAGACCGGTTGGTTGTGGGATTGAGGACCGGTCTATGGGCGAGAGATTTTTTGAAGAAATAATATATTTATATATACATAGTCATACTCCATGAAGATATTTTCTCAAATTCTTATTTCTCCTCGCCCTTATTGGTTAAACCTCTTAGATGCAGAATTTGTTGACACCTGCAATTCCGGATTTGAATGCCGAGGAAGTGGCTTTGCTGCAGTTAAATCGGACTTTTTGCTAAAGCTGAGGTTAGCCAAGAACAAGAAAGGGTACAGTACAAGCAAGTTGTAAGGTGGCTGCTATACGAAGTCAATTATCTCGGAGTGATGATTGACTTAATTTTTTGAAGAAATAAAATATATAAGTATAGTCGATCTGGTCCGGTCAGTCTGGTTCATCCTTAAAACTGGAAACTGGACTGCCTAAATACCGATTCCACTTTTAGGAACTAAGAATCGGACCGGCACTCTCGAGAATCGGATCCAACCGGCCAGTTCGGTCTGGTACGGGCGGTTCTCAGTCTGGTCCATCTCTATGCTAGTCTGGTCCGGTACGGGCGGTTTTCGATCGGTTTGGATCCAACCGGTTCACCCCTAGTGTTTGTTGCAACTCCCAAGAACAATGATGACAAATACGAGCCACTTCAACATGCAATATTTATTATGATCCCAAGATTTTATCTTAACCATTCTAAAATAGATAATAACAATCAATGTATTGAAAATGCACAATCAACTAAAATAGAAATGAAATTTCGCAAATAGCAACCTAGCATTGTCTCTCAAAGAAAACACATTAAAAAATCCCTACGATAAAACCCTAAGAGCTTATTCAATTTTGAATCCAATTTTCATCAAAAGATATTCTAGAAAATGGGACTTGGATCGGGTGATCAGGGGACTCGGTTCGAACGTGGGTCTCGCCTGAACCTCAAGGTCCAAGTTGGGTCTAAATTTTGGACCGGCCCTTGAGCCTATTCGAATATGGCCAGCTCATGGCCAAATCTATTCAACCAATATTCCCGGCCAGACCTATTCTCTTAACCCACAATACTCGGCCCGACTAGTCAGCCTAATCAATTAACCCGGCTCGGTTCAGCTAACCGGATCCGACCTGAATTTTTATTATTTCCGACATTTTATGTTTCGTTTTTTTCTTCTATTTTCTATTTTTTTTTCTATTTTTCTATTTTATTACCTTCTTTCTTCCCTGAGATTTGATCGTTTTCATATGAACTCTTCGCCGGGAACCTTCAATCTGCAACCAAAACCACCGACCCTTGCCGGATCATTTTTCGTCGGTCATCCATGCCAGCTGTCATCGGACTTCCAACTACAACAACTTACAGTCACCATCGGCCACCCTGGACTTATTCCAACAACATTAATATCACTAAAAAACATGATTCTCAAACAAAAACCATTCCGGCAGAGCAAACACATATATGCATATTGAAGCAATAAAATAAAAGACTGACTATGGCAGCCTCTAACCGCAGGCTTCGCCGACAAGGAATGGATTCTCCGGCGGGGGTGGTCATCCATGGTTGGCTCAGTAATGTGCGAAACGTGACATAAAAACACATAAAAAACTAGACATCAACTTCAGTTAAACAATCAATGAGATGAATATCGATCAAACTCAAATCTAAACAGTATGGCACAACCGATTAAACAAAATCAGTTTTAACACGTTTCTCATGCAAATCGTCAAGTAGATGGTGTGTGACTTAGAACAAGAACTCTAGATTGGATTTTAACGTGGCTCTTGGTCTACACATAATATATCAATCTCTTAATATATCTAGAGAGGCAAGGGAAAATAGAAGATCGCCGAAGGTAGAAGTACCTGATTTGCGGACTGAAACTATAATTGCCGAAACCCACATCAATGAAAAACGGGATTAACTGTTTTAGAAGATTTGTCCTCGTATACACTGATTGAATTCGGTGTGCCTAATTCTCAGGTATGGGAAAACAGAAGATCGCCGAAGGGAGAAATACTTGATTTGTGGACTGAAATTGCAATCGCTAGAACTGGCATCGATTGAAAAGGGGATCGACCACGACAAGACGAAAGAGCAACAATTAACAACAGATGATAATATGACGATGAAGGGTGAATTGCCAAACTAAGCGATAGTTGGGAATCAGAGAACCACAATCATCTCCGGCTAATCTGCTTCAATGAGTATATGAGGAAAGTGAGACATCTTGCTTGCCGAATCTCTTTTCTCACTGGTGATGTAAGTGCGTCACCGCCATTGTGAGGTACGCACTGCGGCTCTTCGCTCACAGACGAGTAATGAAGACAAAATTAGCTAATATTTTTTTTTACTTATCAACAAAAATGAGGTGTCAGTAGTTGCCTCTCTCTTTGAAGAGGCTCTTTTTAAAGACAATGTGACACAAGAATTTTTGCTAATAAGAAGCAAAATAAAAATGCAAATGAGCTTGACGTAAGAAGCATGGTTTTGAGACCTTTTTTTTTTTTTGTGAAAAACTATGGAGGGTAAGAATACTTACATGATAAGGGGAATCATTTTATTTGAAAAGGTCTTAATATTTGAAAGGGACTATAATGTGGGTTTGGTCATGGTTTCAACAATGGATAAGTATCAGCGACTAAGAAATGATATAATATCGATCATTATCTTCGCTAGATTTACAAGTCAAGAAACCTTAACATAAGCTTCCTCGAGCGGTAGCTTCTTTGGTAAGTTCTTATTTTCACTTGAATTGTCCCATTCAGAAGACACTTTGGAACATGTTGTAATGTTGGTTTAGTGAGGGCCTCAGAAGGCTTAGAGTTTTTTAAAAGGGATTTAGAAATTGGTGATTATTATGGTATCATTATCATATCATCTAATCTTTTCAAATGGACTTGACTATTGAAATCCAACTTGTCTCCTAAGTCCATTAGTTAATCATTTCAACATAAGAGCTTTGCACGTTTCTCTAGTGACCTTTTCATTTGCAATGCTTTTCTTTTTATGCGAGCATTTTGCCTTTTGCCATTTTTTTTCTTTCACATAAGGGTTTTACTCTTGATGTGACTTTTCTTTTTTCTAATGGGCATTAGTCTTACTTTTACCAGGCACACTACTTTTTCATGCCCCCTAATTTCATTTTGCTTTTGCTCTTTTGAACTTTCTTTTTGAGCTCTTAGGATTTTCGAAATGTTCTCCAAAATTTTCAAATTGACATACAAGCACCAATTCCCTTAGTATATCATGCACTTTGCCTTAGTGTGGGGAGATAATCAGTACTCGGGTTTTAGAAAGGTATGATTGTTCGAGTAGAGAAAAGAATGCCCTTCTTCATTTCGGGATGCTTCGAGCTTTCATAAAATTCACCTAAAGTTACCACAAAAAGATTTATGCAAGTGAAAGCAAAACCTTCATATTTGCCCCATTATGGGGTGGCTTTTTATAGGGATGTTTTGCAAAAATTCTTTGCATTTAAGGGCTCAAGTGCTTAACTATGATCATCTATAGTGTATAAGATAGATGAATGAAAAGTCTCTTTTCATTTTGATCCATGTACTACTTGTGAATGAATCTTTTATCCTAAAATGACATAGATTTTCTTTTTTTTACTCAACTCTCAAAGTAGTAAATGACATATTGGGAAGTGGCTTGTCTTTCCTCATTCTAAGTGTTCCTTGCTTGGCATGATTAATATCTCCCTTTCCTTTTGTTGAGATCATCTAATTAGATGAATCCCCACAAGGAATTTTTATTTAAAATGAATAATCCACTAAGTGGACAAACATTTTTTCAGATGAAGATGATATTCAAAATCTTTGTGTAAAGCTTGTTTCATCTCAATATTTCCACTTGTATGTTTTGTGATTCTTATTTGCCTTCGAGGAGAAATGGTGTTTACTTGCGATGTGGAAATTGGGCAGCCCTGAAAGAATGAGAATGAATGTATTATTGTATGAATCCTTAGGGATTGAAAGATTGGAAACGATACGTCCTTATCCTTCATTTGCATTTGTCTTTTAAGGGTATGACGTTTCCTCTTCATTTGAATTCGCTTTCTTGAGTGTTTGACAACTCCTATCAAGAATAAAAATGAAACAAGTTAGGAAAAAGATGTTGCAAGGTAAATTGGGATCGATACAATATTACCCTTCATTGGAAGTCATCATTTCCTTGACAGGTGCAAATCAATTACACTCATTCCATCATGTGCCAATTTTTCTTCTAAGGATCACTTGGAACCTACAAAACAAACACATTTGCATGTATCATGATATGCATTATATTAATGACTTAAAGTTACCCTGATTGCATCAAGAATGGCTCCTAGGCCTCTTATTTTATTCATGTAAAGTACTTTTTCACTGCATTTGCATTTACGAATTTTTGTGACTCTCGGCTATCCATTTCTACAAAATTAAAGCACCACTAGGTAACACTTTCTTGACAACATATGACCTTCATAATTTGGTGGCGAACTTCTCATGTGGGTCTAGTATGATGGACAATACTTTTCTCAGTACAAGGTCATCCACTTCGAATTTGTCTCAGTCATACCTTATCGTTAAAAAACTATGCAACACGTTTTTGGTAGCACTAATCATAGCATAAGGCTTTGAGTCTCTTTTCATCAATCATGTTCAGCTGATCACATCTCAGTTTTAGAGAGCTTGGCTTGCGAAACAACCATTAATGAAGAAATTTCCACTTCTACAGGTACAATTGCTTCCATATCATAAACAAGTGAGAATGGTGTTGCCCCTGTTGAGGTACGAATTGAAGTTCAATATGCCATCAATGCATATGGCAATCATTCATGCCAATCGTGGTAATTATCAATTGTTTTAGACAAGATCTTCTTTATATTCTTATTGGCCACTTCTACAACTCCATTCATTTGTGGGTGGTATGGTGAAAAATTCAAATTCATTAAGTAACTCATCCACAATAGTGAGACTTCTTTTCAATCCAAACCCATTTCTACAATGCTGAGATTGTCCCTAAACCATGGTCCTTACAACAAGCTCATTTGCATTTTCATTTTGCTTCTTATCTACAAAAATTCAGGTGTCATCTTATCTTTAAAAAAAACCTTTTCAAGCCCCCTTTTAAAGAAGGCAACTATTGAAACCTCATTTTTGCTGATTAAAAAAATTAAAATAATTTTTATTACTTGATTTTGTTTTTCATTGTTCTTGTTTGTGAGTGGAAGTGCATACCTCACAGCAGCGGTGACGCGCTGACCTCCCCGGCAGGAGACCAAATCAAAAGTAGAAGATCTTCTAGATGGTCTGCTGAGCTGGCCCGAATCTGTAAAGTAATAACAAAAAATAAAAAAATTTTGGCAAGGAAGAGGGCTCACTTTCCTCATATATGCTCGGCCGTAAAAGGAAACGAGGAGCGGAGTTCGTGACTGGAAATTTCTCATGTGTTAAGAAGGAAGGTCTCGAAAAATCCTTTTAATCACTGATATCACAAGAATTTTCTCTTTGAAGCAAATTAGCTTGAGATGATCGTGGTTCTCCAATTGCTAGCCATTGCTTAGTTCGGCGATTCACTCTTCATCGCCTTATTATAATTTGTTGTTCATTGTTGCTCTGTCGTCTCCGTTGTAGTCGATCCCCTTTTCCGCCGATGACGGTTCAGCAATTGTAGTTTCAGTTCGCAAATCAGGTACTTCTCTCTCCAGCAATCTTCTATTTTCCTGACTTTTTGGATTTAGGTACACTCAGTTCAATCGGTGGATTCAAGGTCAAATCTTGTAAAACCGAGATTGTTCCCGATAACTTGTGTCAATTAAGAGATTGATATATCATGTCTAGGCCGAGAGCTACCCTGAAATCGAATATGGAATTCATGTTCCAAGTTGCACACCATATGCTTGATGATTTGCATGAGAAACGCGTTAAAACTGACTTTGTTTAATCGGCCGTGTGATAGTGTTCAGATTTGGTTTGATTCATATTCATCTCATTGATTGTTTAACTGAAGCTGATGTCCAGTTTTTTTGTGTTTTTATGTCACAATTCACACATTAACGAGTCAGCAATGGATGAACATCCCGTGCTGGAGAATTCATTCCTTGTTGGCGAAGCCTGTGGTTAGAGGCCGCGATAGTCAGTCCTTTATTTCATTGCTTCAATATGAATATATGTGTTTGTTCTGCTAGAATGGCTTTTGTTTGAGAATCATATTTTTTGGTGATATTAATGTCACCGGAATAAGTTCGGCAATTGTTGGAGAAGGTGGCCGATGGTGATTGTAAGTTGTCTTCGTTGGAATTCTAATGACAGCTGGCATGGATGACCAACAAAAAATGATTCGACCACAATCAGTGGTGTTGGTTGCAGGTGCAAGGATCCCGTCGCACTGTGCTCATTGCGTCCCTTTGGAGGTACTTTCATTTGTCACGAATGAGGAAACTGTCTCTGAATAAGCTACTAAAGTCCGGAACGGATATTTTGCCCAAAAATCTCACAAACATTCCATCACTAGACGAACGAGAGTTTCTCCGAAACCATACTTCACGATATAGTGGGTATTTGATTTATTTTTAGTAAAGTCTACTTGGTAAGTGTTTTGTTTTTGGAGTTGCCACTAGTCCTTATTGGTCGACTAGAAACCTAATCGAAGTATGAAAGAAATACCGCGATTTCTACAAACTAGATATTACATGGATAAGGGGACTTGGTTACGCTGATGATTTCAAATCGAGATCCCTAATGTCCTTTCGGTACCTAAAACGATCCGAAGTGTCTAAACATGTCACGTGAGTTTGCAATGTCTATTCACTAATTCTAACCATTATGATAGGAAGAAATAAACCAATCAAAAAGAAAATGCACAAACAGTTTCAATCAATCAAAGCAATCCTCAAATGGTCCCTGAAAATGAAAATCAATTAAAACACCTAAATCCTACTAAAGCCCTAAAGGCTTATTCATTCAAAGGATTGTATTATTTTTTAGGGCTTTAGGGTTTTTTAGGGGTAAAGAACCATTTTGGGGGTTAAATCCCTTTTAGGGTTTTTTAGGGGTTAAAACTCCTTTTAATCCCTAAACTAAGGAATCTTTAAAAATACCACTTGGACGCCTCAAAAAATTTAAATTTCACTCAAAGTGGGTGGCCATAGGTATGCTAAGTCATTCTATGAATTTTTGAATTTTTTAAATTTTTTTTAAAAAGGTTTATTAGTATTTTTTTACTTTCTCGAAATCTATTTCTTTTTATTTTCTGAAATTTTTATGTAAAATTTTTTAAATTTTTTGTGAATTCTGGAATTTTGCAAATTTGTATGGATTTTCTGGAATTTTTTCAAATTTTCATGGATTTTTAGAATTTTCAATTTTTTGGGAATTTTCTGAATTTTCTAATTTTTATTATTTTCTGAATTTTCCAATTTTTTAGGAATTTTTTTAATTTTCTAATTTTTTAGGGATTTTCTGAATTTTCTATTTTTTCTGATTTTTTAAATTTTTTTATGAAATTTTTTTTATTATTCCCGCTGGGAATGAACCGGACCTGTTCAGACCGGTCTGACCAAATCAGTTTGGTTTGGCTGGCATTGATCGGATCTCCGACAGGAACGATGCCCAAACGGCGCCGTTTCCCTTCTTGTTTGTGACATTTCATCAAACACCTACAATGCATTATCCTTGTTTTTACATTCTCGGGGCCACCACTTTGAACCAATCTCTGATGACTTTTCGGCCACATTCCGACCATTCTAACCAATCCTAAACCTTTACTGAATGACCCTCTACACATCCGTACCAATTATATCATCATTGAACCTCCCTAAGGCATTGATTTTCAAGCTCAAACTTCACTATTTAACACTAAAATCATCTCCTAAAACTAAACTAACCTAACGTGTTCTAACATTTAGATGATCAAACAAAACGTCATAGCCATTTTTAGCGATCAAAACAACAATTAGAACATCAAATAAGATCAAAAGTAACTAACTTGGACAGCCATTGGCCATAGAAAAGGGCTCCAACAAGGTTTGGGTACTCCGATGAGGGGTTTTTAGAGGGCCGACTTGGTGATTGTGGTAAATCATGATTCAAAATACATCAAACACAAACAATCGATCAAGAACATGTATGAGGCATCAATAATCACAAACATAAGAAGGAAATCGCAAAACCGAGTATCAAATAGTTTGGTCTATCATTCAGGGATTTTGACGAATGATTTGGTGCACGAATGTGAAGTGTTTTTACCTTCTTCACCCGAGGATAAATTGGGAGTTTCGAGCAACAAGAAAGCTCTAGGATGATTCTCCTACACTTGTTCTTCAAGTATGTGGGCACCGTTTCGCCGGAGAAGCTTCGGATTTGCCGATTGGGACTGGTTTTCAGACCTTCCTATTAGTCTTGCTTCTGGACCCACATGAGGAGGTTCATCGGAGAGGCCGATTTGCCAGCACTTTTTCGATCGGAATAGCATTGATCGCTTGGCATGAAGGACCTCTACTCACTCTCTCTCTCTCGTTCTCTCTGGAATTTTCTTGAATGGCTTCCGTGTGTCATAGCTGGTTTTCCCGCTCCTTTTCTTCTATCCCCCGAGATGGTTCTCTCCTCTAACCGACTCGCCCGTAGGTTAGAAATGATAAGGATGGACTTTCCAGCTCTCCATTTTCATTTTTCACGTGCTAGAATCAAGATTTAAGTTGGCAAAGGGGTGGGGTTGAACTAATATTTTTTCTCTTCCGTACTTGTGTATGCTCAATCGGGCAAAGAAGAAGACCGCCCCAGGTCGGGTCGGGTTAGATCTGACCGACTCAGAAGACTCGAGTTGGTCTAATTTTACAAATTTGACCCCATTTTCACCCAATTTCACGATTTTGACCCCAAATTTTGATTCCTCGACACCTTCTTATTTGAAATGTGAGATCAATTGAGTTTTTATTTCAATTAGACCAAAAATTCCTAAATTTGACCTTACCAAAAAAAAAATTCCTAAATTTGGATTCGGATCAATTGAGCTTTTGTTCAATTCAGTGTCCAAATGATCTAATTAAGCAAAATTGAGGCCAAAATAGAATTTCCCATGTTTAATCAACCCTATTGAAGGTATAGGTTTAAATCGATAATTTCAAATTGAATAAGATCCCCAATTTAGGTCTTAAAGTCCCTAATTTTCAATTAATTTTTGGGATTTTTCAATTCTTTTGTCAAGTTGTAAAATTGGACCGATCAATATGTAATTCAAGGTCCCAGAATCAATTATTGTGAAGACACCACAGCCCAAATATGACTAAAAATGACTTAATTGGATTTTTGGTTCAATTAGGGTATGAAATTACCCAAACTTGGGAAAAACATATTTTCAATTGAAATTTTCTAATATTGAAACTGCAAGGCTGAAATTGACATTAACAGAAGACCAATGACTATTTTTGTGAAATTTTTGAACTATTTGCTATTTTCTTGATTTTCTTCATTTTATTTTCTTCATTTTTCTATTTACAGAAATTAAAGGAAAATTAAGGAAAAATCTAGAAAAATTATTATTTTTTGTTTAGAAATAGGTTCCTAAGCATGGCCAAGGTTTCTAATCCTAATTTTGTGATTTTTATGTAAAATTGAAAACTTGACAAGAAATTAGGTATCAATAGTTGCTCCTATTTGGGATTAAACTCGTTAAAGGTTGATATCAAAGATAAGGTGACACATGATTTCTAGATGACTCAACTGAAGAGACAAATGAAAATTTCATAACAACCAATTTGGAATCTTTACTTAGAAATTTTGTTTTGATCTAATTTTTCATTTTGATATTATTTGATGAACTCGTTAGTGATAGAGAGAGGAAGAAACTTACTTGCTTGTGAGAGTTTCTTCGTTGATTATCTCAAAGTGTAGATTGATGATTGTGATGAATTAAATTTTGATCTTGCGGTTTAAGGATAAACCCTCCATCTATTGTGGTTTAAGGATAAACCCACAAACCCTTGTGGTTTAAGGATATATTCACGAATCCTTGTTTGAAAAGTCAGGGTTTAAGGAAAGACCGAACCTGTTTAAACAGTCAGAGTTTAAAGAAAGACCTGGAACCATTTGGAAATTTAGGGTTTAAGGAAAGACCCAAAACCATTTGGAAATTTTGGGTTCAAGGAAAGACCCAAAACCTTCAAATTAGGGTTTAAGGAAAGACCCAAAATCGTTTGGAAATTTAGGGTTTAAAAAAAGGCCCAAAATCATGTGGAAATTTAGGTGATCTTGATCTCAAAAACATGCATTCTTTGTGTTAATGCATCTTGACCATCAAATTTCCCTCCAAAGGATATATCTGAGCAAACTACTTAAAATCTTTCAAAAAATGCTTAAGATCATCAATTGAAAGACCTTCAGTAGAAAGGATTTATCCTAGTCTATGAACTCGATCTTTTTTTTCTTCATTCGTTGATATGGGAATCACTTTGTGTTTTTTCAATTTATCTCTCACAACTAATCCTTGGGTATTTAGAGGTATTCGTAATGTATACAATTCAATTGATCCAATAAAGTCTTTCAAAAGGATCGTAATATAGGCTTAGTCAATGGCTATTCAAAGGATAGGCATTTTGAGACCAAGATGGAATTTCATCGTCTTCTGATTCACTTCAAGTCTATAAGTTAAGAACCTCGAGGATAAGACAAGACAAGATTGCCCGCACTTATTGAAGTGATGGCTTCTGATATGAAATCATGTTTTCACTCTCAACATCCAATTTGAAGAGTCTATATGGCTCCACCCCAAGTGTATTAGGAACAATGTATTTCGGAACATATGACTCATCAAGATTTGAGGTAACACTCAATGGCACATATGGTTCGATGTCAATTGGACGTTTATCTTCTAACCACTTAATGTATTCATTTGATGCCGATTAGAGCTTTATTTTTCCCTTCAAACCTTCGGCCCATTCCACTATCTGCTCGGATGATTTCTTCAAGGAATCAACGATCTTGTCAACCCTCTTTTTGTAGCTTTCTCTTTTCTCCCTCTAGTAGGGGTCCTTTTGATATCTCAAATGCGAACTCCTTGGAATGCCAAATGGGTGGTATTTGTTGTATCATGCCAAATTGTTGCATGACCCTTAATGGGCAATAAGCGGTTCCTTCATTTAAGCCAAGTAAAGGCACCATATTGCCTTCTTGGCAAGTAATTCTGGCTTTGGCTATCTTCGGCCAGTTGATCCTCCATTGGAATTGATCAAGAGTTAAGGCCCTAATGAAGTTAACGCCATTAAGGAGTTAACCCTTTTCTCGCATAGGGTTTAGATGTCGTCTCTATCTTATGACATTTATTCCAGCATTTAGGTTTAGTATTATTGTTCTCATTCATATTTACATAATCTCATTGCTTGAACAAATAAAAAGGTAAAAAGATTGTTTAGGTTGCCTTTATTAACTTCTCACATTACATAAATAGGATTAGATTAATTTTTATGACATTTATAGTATATTTGCCCGAGCATAGATTAACATATGGTTTTTTTCAATTAGAACAGTGCACATTTTTTTTAAAGTTGATCACAGGGCCCATCCTAGGGCATTATAACAAGGTCTTGTTTAGATTTTGCCCGATACAGCTCGGGTTACTTTCTTTTTCCTTTCTTTGTCTTGTTATTGATTGTTTAATTTTATTTTCGGAACACTTATGCATGGTAATATATATTCGCATGTTCTAAAAATTGAAAAGCAGGAAGAGATTGCATGAAACGACGTTTTATTAAAAGAGAATAGGTACCGGTAATGGGAAATCAAGTTCTCGAACCCAAAATCTTTGGTCCACATAAGTAATGAGGACTCTCACGCCTTACTCGGCTCCTCACTGCATAGAATAGATTTGTGGAGGCTCTGATTAAAGTTTTTTTTTTTGGTAAGGTAAGAATTTTATATACTAATCGATGTGCAACTTACAAAGAAAGTAGTCGAAACACAAAAACCTCGCACTAGAGGCGACACAAAAATTGTCCCCACAGGTGCGAAGGTGTAGCAACTAAGACCAAGTCTACACGAAAGAGAGTACAACAGCAAGGCCAAAGAGATGACCAACCGAAAAAGGACCACAGGACTATTTACAATGTAATCAGCAGATTACTCAAAAATGGAAGGAGAGATGCCCCATTTTTCCTGAATTCTTCTGTTGCGGAAATTATCAGCAATAGGCTTCATGGACAGGCCTTTGTCTCTTACTAGTTTAACGAGGTGGTTGCGTAGGGCCGGCATGAAGACTGGATGGTTTCTGAACAGAATGTGGTTTCGCTCCGACCATATGATATGGCACATAGCACCAAGATCAAATCGTGCAATTTTCTGATGAAAGTTCTGACCCCCTATAACTTTGATAGCCCATTGGAGGTTTTCTTGCCAAGATCTATTTCGCCAAACAAGGCCACAGTTGTTTGCCCAAAATAACGCAAAAGACCCAGTGATAGAACACCCAAACAAAAGGTGGTCGATGGAGTCGGGTCTGGTACTGCAAAAAGCGCAGACTCCTTCGGAAATTCTTTGATGGTTTAGCAATATGACTTGCGTAAGGAGTCTATTAAGGGAGATAAGCCATAATAAGAAACTGTACCTTGGTGCTAAGGCACGATCCCAAATGAAGGAGCTCCATGGAACTAGCGGGGCTTTTTTCCTTATAAATTCCCACGCCGAAGAAGTGGAAAATAAGCCAGAGGGATGGCCTGTCCAGGTAAAGCGATCAGGCTTCTCCACATTAAGAGCCGGGATAACAATTGCCCAAGAGTTGAAGATAGTCAGGAAGTTGGAGGTTTGCCAATTGGAAGAACAGAAGTCCCGAATCGTCGCATTTCTCGGGATACCAGAATTGTATATGTCTCTATTAGAAAATAGTAAGTGGAGAGGGCCCTTAGGATGCCAATTATCAAAATACAATCAATAGTACTTGAAAGAGCCTGTCCAAAGCGTGAGCGTCATCTCGTATGAGGGTTATATGTGTGCCCAACGCGCGCCCCTAGCAATTTGTGAAACTCCCTCGGGGGTTCACCTCGGGACAGGTAACAATGTTTGTGAGTTAAATTATTGAAAAGGTATTCTGTACTTAACTTGATTTTCTTATGGCTTAAGAGATCATTAGGCAGCTTAATCGAAACTAATGTCTTGAGGCCCCTGTACAGTACGTACATAGCCAATTTTTGAGTCTAAAACCCTGAGTGTATAGGAAGGGAAGTTGGGAAGATGTCAAACAAGTCTTAAACCTATTGCATGTTTGTTAATTCAGTCATAAACTTTTCAATTTTCCTAATTGAGTCCTAAACTTTTGCATGATTTGCCAATTGAATCTATTTGGCCAATTTTAACCGAAAATCGATGCTGTGAATGGTAGCCATTCTACGTAGCATAGCCGGTGCTGACGTGGATAATTTTAAATATTTTTTCCTTTTCCTTTTTTTTCTTTTCTTTCTCTTTCTTTTTTTTTCTTTCCTTCTTCCTCCTCTAGCTGGTCACTGATCTCTAGTGGAGCCTGCTCCCACTGGCCCCAAGCAAGGTCGAGCCTTGCCCAGCTATGGCAAGGTCGACTTTGCCTAGTATTGGTTGGGTTAAGCCTTGCTAGAGGCGGGCGAGGCTCGCCCGAGGTTGTGTTCGTCAGCCATTGCCAACACTCGGTGACCAACTAGAGGAGGAAGGAGGGAAGAAAAAAAATAGAAAAGAAAAAGAAAAAAGGGCAAAAGAAAATAATAAATAAATTCAAAAAATATTAAAATAATATTAAAAACTATCTACGTCAGTACTAGTTATCCTATGTGGCATGGCCGGCATCCACGTAAGCTATTTCAGAAAAAAATTAACCATATGGACTCAACTGGTAAAAAGGTGAAAATGTTTGTAACTCAAATTGAAAAATCGAAAGGTTTAAGACTCAATTGGCAAAAGTGCAGTAGGTTTATGACTTTTTGGACAATTTTCCTAAATTACATTGTACCCTCACTGGAAATCAGACAAACGACAAAATTGCTGAATTTGGCGAATTCACCTTGAACTCACAAGATTCAATGCTCTTGCTTAATTAGGATGGATAAATTGGAGCAAAAAGTAAGATGTACGATTCCCTTCTCGTTATGTCCGAAGCTTTTGACGGCTATATGGTGCAGAAGCGAAATGGCCCCCGAAGATGAGCTTTTTGGGCCCAGAACTGAAATGTCCCTTTGAAATGGCCCAAGACATCGTAAATATTTTAAGGGTTAATACCATGAAAAATCCTAAATTGGTATACCCGTGATAAATTTACCATAAACTATTTTTTTGACCACAAAAACCCTAAACTGATACACTTGTGACAATTTTATCCCAAACTATTTTTTTGACCATAAAAAACCCCACACTGGTATACCTGTGACAATTTTACCCCCGAACTAATTTTTTTACAACCAAAAACCCCAAACTGGTACACCTGTGATAAATTTACCCTCAGTTAGTTTCCGTTAAATTTTACTGTCAAATTATTAAGTTTAATGACACGTGGTAATTGACATGTGTACCGGTTTTGGGTTTTATCACTCTGTTTGTCACAAGTTTACAAATTTGTGATTTTTCGTGATATTAATATAATTTAATGGACACTAACAAAAGGTAAATTTGTCATAAATGTACCAGTTTGGGATTTTTAGTGGTCAAAAAATTAGTTCGGGGGTAAAATTATCACAGGTGTACCAGTTTGGGGTTTTTGTTGGTCAAAAAAATAGTTTAGGGTAAAATTGTCACAAGTGTACCAGTTTGAGGTTTTTGGTGGTCAAAAAAATAGTTTGGGGTAAATTTGTTACAAGTGTACCAATTTGGATTTTTTTGTGGTCAAAAAATAGTTCGAGGTAAAATTGTCACAGATGTACCAGTTTAGGGTTTTTCATGGTATTAACCCATATTTCAATAAATTTAGATGCTGAAATGGCACGTGTAATAAACTACTGCCATTTTCAGTTGTGAAATCTTACTAAATATTTTAAAGGGATAAGTACAGTAGAAGTCCTAAAACTTATCACGAAAGTGTAATTGAGTCCTAAAACTTTCAAAAGTACAATCATATTCTAAAACTTATCGTGAAAGTATAATAAAGTTCTAAAACTTTCAAAAAGTGTAATCAAGTCCTAAAACTTATTGCAAAAATGTAATAAAATCCTAAAACTTTTAAAAAATGCAATCGAGTCCTAAAACTTTAAAAAAGTGTAATCAATGGAAGGATTTGATTGAACCAATCTAACAAGTTTCAGGACTTGATTGCACTTTTTGAAAGTTTTAAAACTCGAATGCACTTTCGTAATAAGTTTTATGACTCGATTGCACTATTTGAAAGTTTTAAGATTCAATTGCACTTTCATGATAAGTTTTAACTTTCAATATATTTATCTCTATTTTAAAAGAGTGATGTGGAAAGCCAAAAAATTACAGTTAATAAGAGGAAAATTAAAAAAAAATGTGATGAAAAGAATTTTACATCATCAAAACTGTTTAAATTAGAAGATGCAATAAAACCTATTGAGAAAAGAAAGACCCGAAAATTAATCTATACTCACACAAATGGATGACTGTGATGGACCTGGGACCAAGCAAGACTAGCTCATTATAGAAAATTTCTGAGACCAAGTTAATTATAATCATGCATTCAATTGGATCTAAGTGGACCAGCACGTGAAACCCACTTTGTGGATTGCGGTGATGGATCTGGGGAAATGGGTTCGGATCTACGCAATAGCTGCTGTTCCAAAGGAATTTCTTATATGGATTTCAAGTTCATCACAACCATTCACTTAATCAACATTTAGGTGGATCTCGTGTATCATAACCACAAAATGAAAGGGTGCGATAGATTCGGTCAAGTGGACTCGCGGCCAGATGATTTCTATCTAATTTCTTGGAAGAGCTTTCCGAAAACGAGCCCCAGTGGTAGTGCCACTTCTTCTGCTACAAAATAATCGAGGTGATCTATTTCATTTTCAGGCTATTAAAATATATTTTTTCAATTTGAGCCTCTGAACGAAATCCGGCCCAAAATAAATTAAAGAAAAATCTGTAAGTGGACTATTTATGGATGTTTACCGTGGAAATCTTATTTCCTGTTCGGTTAGTGCAGTCGGCCAAAGAAGTCAAAAGTGGAAAGTCCAGTTGGACTTGTGTTGACCGTGAAAACAAGACTCCAAGAAGAGGAAAGTCCATCATTGCCAAATTTCATCGGAGAAAGAAAAGAAAGAAATAAAATTAAATGAAGAAAAGAAAGAGAGTCTGGATTTTATTTCTTATTTTGACTCTGTCAACTTTGACCGACCAGGGGACTTCCTGAGGCGGCAACTGTGCACGTCTGTATTCTTTGGCTATATATATATATATATATATACACACGCTATTGGATCGTGGATTCCTTAAGCCGTTGTTGATGAATACGCGTAGAGATTGAAGCGCCGTTTTAAGCGAGTGCTTGACGTAGGTTTGTTCGTGCACTTCAAGAGCTTTTAGTGTTGAAACAAATTAAATCTTATGGTAAGATTTGTATAATTCTTTTGTGAGATTGAGAGATCATTTCGCAAGAAATTGTAAAGCTAAACATTATTTAAGTTATTGAGTGTAATTGAAATTTAGAAAATACTGAGAGTATTTGAGTAATTCAAGCATGGTTATAATCTCTATCGCTTGATCTATAGTGAAATTTCATGCTACTCTTCCCGTGGACGTAGGTTACAATGACCGAACCACGTAAATCTGATGTCCGATTTATTTTCTTGTTCAGTCAATTTTATTGTTTGATCGCTTGCTTTCGCAACACAGGCCTTAAATAAACATTGACCATTTCAGATTGTTTGTTTCGCAAAAAATGAGTGATTTGAAAAATATTATTCAAAAAATGATTGCTTATATAGTTTACGAAGATGAAGAAACGAAAAATATTTCATCGTTTACGCAAATGTTTAGACACAAATTATTGTCGGAAATGAAAATTTTTTTCATTGACTAATTATTTCAAGTGATACACACAATCATTTTAGGAAAATATTTTTCAAATTACTCATTTTTCGTGAAACAAACTGAGCTTTCGTTAATGAAAAAATTTCTGATACGAGTTAAGCGGGACTTGCCCCGCGAGTGTTAAATCAAGCCAATTGGGACGGTGATTATACTTGCACTTCAAAACATTCAACATCCCCATTCACAATTTTATCTCCTTGAGACTCGAATAATGAATTAATGAAACTCAAACTATCATTTGTCACTGGGTGCAAATATCTTCACTAAAAGACTAATACACGTTTTATTTCACATGAAATAAATTTTTATAAATATCCCCAAGAATTATAGATTAATTTTGGAGATTATAAAACTCACTCAAATATGTTATTGATTATTTGGAATTATATTTTTGTATTTACGTACTTTTTGTGGGACTTCGAAAGGGTAAAAAAGACCGACCCTGCATTAAAATACAGGGTGGGGTACCCCGCCGAGTAATGGCTGCACGCCCGGCCGGCCACATACCGGTCTAGTATACCCCCGGACACCCAGAAGCCTCAATGGTCAAACTTCTAGCCGTTTGAAGTGTTAGTAATGGTCAAACTTCTAGCCGTTTGAAGTGTTAGTAACGACTAGTTGAGTTCATTTTTTTTCAATAAATAGGGTAATTCATTGTCTTGGGTACTAATGTACACTGCCAATACTTGCAGAATCCTTATTTTATACACTTTGCAATCAAATTATTTGTAAAGGAACGTTGGCTCCATTGTAAACCAACCTTTGTATGAGCCTTCGAGTGTAGCTCGAGCGTAGCTGATTGGGCGAAACTGTCGAACAATCTTGGGAAATGGATAGGCACCAAATAGGGCTGAGTCACTATAAATCGGGTGAGCACACTCCTCTATCCCTACTTCTTTTATTTATATGCATATAACTTGTTTAATAAATCGCTGAACTTATATTTATACTATACTTTATATTGTAGTGGATATTCTATATTTGGGCAAAAAATTCGATAAATTCTCCCTTAATATTGCTTGTGTTTATTTGAATTTTTTGAGTAAAATATCATGGCATCACATGTTGTTAGTAATTCTCTAGCTGAACGTCAATCTATTGTTAGGACACCTTCATTTTCCAGAACAAATTATAATTATTGGAAGGCTCGTATGAGAATTTTGATTCAACCTTAAGATTATGAATTGTGGCGATGCATATTAATAGCCCTATATCCGAAAATGAAAATGATTTGGAGTGCTCATGATATTAAAGTAGTTCGATCGAAGGCTAAGGCGATGACCATGTCATATTTTGCTTTGGATGCTAATGAATTTAATTGTGTCACGAGATGTTCTATTGCTAAACATATATGGGAAAAACTTAAAGTGACTTTTGAAGGATCAATCCAAGTTAAAAAGTCTAAAATTAGTATGCTTACTCAGTTGTATGAACTTTTTACTACGAATGAGGGTGAGCCGATTGTTGACATGTTAACTAGATTTACTAACATTACAATACCTTAAAATTGCTTGGCATGGCTTATCCTCAAGAAGAACTTAACCAAAATATTTGAAAAGGTTTGGCGGAAGTATGGGAGCGTAAAGTGTAAGCCATTGATGAAGTTCATGATCTTCCCAGGATGTCTCTTGATGAGCATCTCGGAAAGCTTGTTACTCATGAAATCAAGTTAAAGGCTCGATCGGAGGAAGATTCGAAGAAGGAGAAGTCAGTTGCTCTTGGAGCCACCACCTCAAATGAAGGCGGAGCCAAAGGAATATAGTGACGAGGATATGACTATGATCACCCAGAAGGTCAAGAAATTTCTCATGAACAAGAAGTTCGAAAATGATGCTGCAGGGCGCACTCAAGGATACCTAAATCGAGAAACAACGTCAAATTTCGCAAGTGCAACAAGTAAGGCCATCTAGGGCACTGATGTCCAAGACATCGGCATCTACAAGAGCAAGAGCAAAAGCGAAATGAGGTCAAGGATACCTCTAATGATGTAGAGGTTGCCAATCTATGTCTCGTGGCTCTTAGCAATTGTGAAAATGTGATAAATGGTCCTACTTTCATTTATACTTTTTAAGTGCTTCAAAGTGCATTTGATGACCTTGTGGTAGATTTTAAAAAAGTTCGTAAGAAAATTACTTTGTTAAAGAAATCAAACGGCTCTCTCGTCCATGAAAACATCAGAGTGAAGGATGAACTGGAACCTTTGGAGAAATTCAAAAGATAAACATGGCTTTGAAGAGTGGCATGCTCTTTGCAAAAGTCTGTTGAGGCTACCAAGACCTTGAACACAATGCTTGAAGAATAAAGATTTGGGGGAAGTTACCAAAAAGGTCCTCAACTTAATGCGTTTGTGCCAATTCAGTTCTAAATTTTTTAATTGTGCCAATTAAGTCCTCAACCTTTTGACAATTTGCCGATTTGGTCATTTCGGCCAATTTTGGCCAAACATGACAGATGTAGACATCGATTGTCCTACATGGCACAACTGACACTGACATGGATAATTTTTTAAAAAAATTATAATATTTTTCTTCTTTTTCCTTTTTTTGCCAGTCTTCGGGCCTTAGCGATGGCTAGTCATCGACCTTGTCGGCTTCGGGCGAGGCTCGAGCTTGCCAAGATCGAGCAAGGCTTGACCTCGTCAGCCCTCTCTTGTGGCCTGTCGCTAATCGGTGGCGATGGTTAGCGGAGGAGGAAAAAAAGAAAAAGAAAGAAAAGAAAAAAGAAAAAATAATTAAAACATTCCAATTTATTTAAAAAAAATTGTAAAAATTATCCACATTAGTGTCGGTTGTGCCACGTAGGACGTCGACATCCATGTTAGCAATTTCCGACTGAAATTGGCACGAAGGACTAAATTGGCACAATCGAAATGTTTAAAATTGAATTGAAATGAGCATGATAAATTTGAGATTTTTTTGATAATTTCCCCCAAAGATTTCTACATAATAGAGATGTTCTTGGATACCAACCTTTTCAGAATAGGAAAAGTGTTCATGAGTTTCTCATGCATCACTCACTTGTAACTTCCGCGGTATATGTGGACATTGTACATGTTCTACTTGAGAAATGGTGTGGTTAGATGAATATATGAGGTATGTCTTGGGACTAGAAAAGTGTCAAAAAAGTCCTAAACCTTTTGTATTTATGCCAATTTAGTCCTAAACCTTTTTTTGGTACCAATTCAGTCCTAAACCTTTTGCATTGGTGCCAATTTAGTTCTAAATATTTTTTTGTACCAATTCAGTCTTAACATTTTGTATTGGTGTCAATTTAGTCCTAAACATTTTTGTCTTTGTGCCAATTCAATCCTTTTGGCTAATTTTGGCTGGATTTTGCTGATGTGGACACTAGTGGGCTGTCGGCTGATCATCGGTACTAACGTGGACAACTTTTAATAATATTTTAATATTTATTTATTTATTCTTTTTTTTCCTCCCCTCCCTCCTTCCTCCGGCCAGTCGCTGGACCAGTGATCAGCCGGAGGCTGGCGAGGTTCTCGCCCGCCACTAGCGAGGCTCGCCCTCACCAGCGACAGTGAAAGCGAGCCTTGCCATGGCTGGGCGAGGCTAGACCTCACCAAATCTAGCTGCCGGCGAGGCTTGCCCTCGCCAGCAATGGCGAAGGCGAGCCTCGCCTGATTTGGAGAGGTCGTGCCTTGTCCAGCAGTAGGTGAAGCTCGACCTCGCTAGATCTAGCGAGGTCGGGCCTTGCCCAGCTGCCAGCAAGGCTCAAGCCCTTGTCAAAGAATCAAGTAGTGAAGTTTTGACCCATGTTGAACTGGACAAGCTCGGGATTTGTTGGGTATTGCTGGAATCGGATGAAAATCACCCGGAAATCTTGATCTCGTCGACTAGCGATTACTGGGGGTGGCTCACTAGTATGAGATCTCACGGTGAGCATTGGACACGTATAAACCGTCACAGATTAATCTACAAAGCAGGAACAGTGAGGACGTCACGGGGTCTTCGTGGCTAGTCGTTTATGCGGTAGCTGCTCGGTAGAGGCTTCTCGGATCAGGTGCAACAGCTTCATAGGAAGGGCTCGTCTAGCAACAGTGGTGGTTAGCGGGATTAGCAGAGATCGGAGCGAGGAGGGTCGCGACTCACGACCACAGGTCTAGCCGTGAAAGAAGCAATGATGGGTGATAGCTTGGCAATCAGCAGTGGGGCGGCGACGTCACTAAACAGCAGTGGCAGCAGTCCGCACGGTGCGGATGACAACGCTAGTGCAGATGCTAGACGGCACGGGCGCAAGGTGGCGTGGGCGCGAGGCAGCGTGGCGTTGAGGCAGGCGTGTGCAACCAATTCTCCCTTGTTTTCGCTCTAGCTCTCACCTTTTCACTCGTGTATATCCCAAAAAAAAAAACCCCTCTTGTCTCTAATGAGTCTTCCTTTATAAGCAGGGATGACTTAGGCCTTCAGAATAAGGGAGTCAATATTCTTTCCTCTTAAAAATATATTATAATTTTGTTCTTTCCCACTCTTCTTCCACCTATGGATGCGTGAAGCTACTTGACAATATACTCTTTCTTGTTTTGAGAAAGATATATTGCTCAAATAATATATGCCCGCACGTGAATATTTCTTTCCCAGTTGCTCTACATATTTTACTATTTTCCATTGACCGACGAAATCTTGCTTGTTCCACAAATATCCAAAAAAATAAAGCATATGAAATGATGGACATCTTCAGCAAATCATGAAAGATATTTTAGCACTTGTGCCTAACCAAAAATATATTGACCGAGAAATACACAAATTTGAAAAAGTTTAACATGCACACAAATAGAAATATAAGCTTTCCCACGAGATTTTTTGCACGTTATATATTCCACTCATGATCGCATCTCCCGAACCTCCATCAATATATTCCAGAAATTCTTCATAACCTTTCTAAGTGTAGCATCCCACGTGCAAAAATTTCAACCATGATAATGAACGGGTTTGGCAAAAATCTTTATCCATGAGCTCAATCCACAATTTAGCTCAAAACCTATCAACTAAGTTCATTCCCCGCTGATCTAATGCAAATGCAACTATATGACTCTATTACTATAAATGCTCCTAAAATCTATATGCAGTCTAATTATTATTTTTGCTAGGTGTCGAGATCGACCCCTAATTTTTCTATGCAATATATACCTAACTAGATCGCCAAAATTTAGGAGTTAACAATCACAAAAAATCATAAATTGGTAAACTTGTGACAAATAGAGGGGCCAAATCCCAAATTGTTACGCTTGTCAACTACCACGTGTCATCAAACTTAGCATTTGACGGTAAAATTTAACGGAAACTAACGAAGAGTAAATTTGTTACAAGTATACCAGTTTGGGGTTTAGTTCGGAGTAAAATTATCACAGGTGTACAAGTATAAAGTTTTTTATGATAAAAAAAATAATTCGGGATAAAATTGTCACATGTGTACCAGTTTGGGGTTTTTTGTGATCAAAAAAATAGTTCGAGGTAAATTGGTCATAGGTGTACTAATTGGGTTTTTTTATGGTATTAACCCAAATAAATAAGAAATCAATAAAAAAAAGGGACAATTGTCTTACATGCATTCATCGTACAAAGTCAATCTCCACCAAGCAAAGAGCCTTGCCCTAACACCGGAGTGAAAATTTGTCATTTACTCATATGTTTACTTACACTAGATGTGAACTTTCATACTTTCAACGCTTTTCATTTGAAATAGACTCCTCATCTAAGCAGGTGGGGACCTGCCTTGGACTTTCGGCCTTCCCAATGCTAGCTTTCACTTGAAAGCTCATTGAAAATTGTTGCCAAACACTTCAAATTTTCCCTAAGAGATTTTTGGGTTATAAGGGGCTTTCCAAATGATGAATCAAATGCACCCTAACTAAAAAAAGCTACTTTTCAATTTAGACCAAATGTCACAACAAGTGATACTTTGCTATATTTATGCTAGTGTTGTCCTTATCTTGCAGCGCTTATGTAATGTTGCTATCTAGGCAACATGATTTTAGTTGTTTTCTCTAACGTTGTGACATTAAATTAAAGGGTTACACTGTTTCCACTTCCTCTATGCCTAAAACACTCCTTAACACAGTGTTTTGATAATATTGCCCTTTGTGGGTCTCACTTTTTAGCATTACTTATCAACATGCAACGCCTCTAGACTTTCACGGCACATCCTCTGATTCCTTCCCCACCACAACGTACACCTTTCCCTATGTCCATAGCTGGTTCTAATTAATCTGCAGAGCAGCTCTTGCTTAATGTCCTACCTGCGGTCGCTGCGATTGCTTTAGCGGTATAACCTATCGGTTCAACAATTTCTCACCTATTGACCTTACTGTCCACATCAACAACATGCTCCACTTCTACCTTGGCAGTGGCCATTCCTATGTCTCTTTCCATAAGACCGACATGCAGCGTTGAAGTAGCAGCTCGGTTTTTCCCACGTTCTTTCTTACTAGAGGGACAATTTCCGTTTCTTTGTCATAGGCTTCTTTCCACAGTTCCCATTGTCCCTAGCCGACGTGTACCGCGATCCACACACGGTAACCTTTCATTCAAATCCCTTTCAACCATTTAAGCCTTACCATACAAACCAAGGCGACCACGGACCAAGTAAAGTCAAATTGAGTGATCTTATCCAATCCAGCCTACCCACATACGGAATAGCCATGTCATGATCACCACTGCAACAAGAGTACTTTTCGTCAACAAAAGAAAATATCTCTGATGTTATGTGAAAAAGCAAATAAATTATAGATGTCACGCCCCGGTCCCTACCGAGCCCGCGACATCCCGTTCACGGTCGATCGTTTAAACGCGACGTCCCAGGACGGGTCGCCGACCCAAAAGAAATACGCAAGCGGAAGCATGTAAAATAACCCCGATAATAAAAACAAGACTAAGGAATAGACAACGAAATATAATAAACACCAAACATTTTAAATCCTTTGATAATACAAAAAAGGCAACCTGGCTTCCAAAATCAACCACAGTTTTCAAAAGAGGACGGTGGTTGACAGGCCTATCTTCTCTACAAAAGGATACTAAAAAAAAATACAGGGTAGTTGATCTATCCTTCAATCCCTGTGGTACTCCAGCGGTCTCTCCGAATCCATCACGGTGGCGGATCTGAAAGTGGTTATATAATAACCGGGAGACAGAGTCTCAATAAGCAACAACCTAAACCTAACCTAGGCTAATGTGTACCCAGACCAGTTTAACATGCGAACTACCAATAATACAATCAATTTCGAATGAGAGGCTTACCTCGCCTCGATCCACGTGCCAATCCTGCATATTAGTTCAAGCATGATAATGCAAGAATAAATCACCGCCACATCACGATCACCAGCATACACATTTTCACTCGAAATCAATCAATCCGACCCAGTACCCACACACATTGAACCAATCATCCACATGCACCATCAGTCAATTCGATCGACATCCACATGCTCAACCAATCAATCCAGTCACACGTTCAATCAGCCAATCTAGTCACACGTTCAATCAGCCAATCCAGTCACACGTTCGATCAGCCAATCCAGTCACACGCTCAACCAACAAATTCAGTCACACTCAACCAATCAATCCAGTCACACACTCAAGTCACATGCGCATCCATCTAACTTTCTCACAACTCGGGTCAACACCCCTCAGGTCTTTTCTTACTGCCTGCGTCAACACGCCTCAGGCCCATTTTTACAGCCCGCGTAAACACGCCTCAGGCTCTTTCTCACAGCCCGCGTAAACACGCCGCAGGCTCATTCTCACAGCCCGCGTAAACACGCCTCAGGCTCAACTTTCTTTCCAACGACCCGCGTAAACACGCCTCAGGTCCGATCACACCTTTAACGGGCCACCGTCAACACGTCTCAAGCCCGCATTCCGATTGGCCCATCGGCCGTTCATGCCTTCACATGGACCGCCGTCAACACGTCCCAAGTCCGTATTCCAATTGGCCCACCGGCCATTCATGCCTTCACACGGACCGCCGTCAACACGTCCCAAGTCCGTATTCCAATTGGCCCACCGGCCGTTCATGCCTTCACACGGACCGCCATCAACACGTCCCAAGTCCGTAGCCCTCCGATCGATCCGGGCTTAATCTCTCACAAGCAGGCACACGCCACTCAATTCAATTAAATTCACGCCAAGTCACCTCAAATCACTCATACCCAACACTCAGTCCAAAATCACAGTCGCCACCTCATCCACCAACCCGACATTCAAGTCGGTCATGCATAATTTCCCAAACTAAGTACACTAATTAATCCAATTTAAAATGCATAAATAAATCACTAAATCACTAAATTAATACTCACCCTAGCCGTACTAACCCGAAACTAGTCAATGAAATACCCAAAATACTAAGTAGGGTTTAGGGAGTCGCTTACCAAATTTTGGCCCGGGAAAAGTCGACTCGGGCTCAAAATTGCCCGGGGGAGAAGTTCTGACCGGGCGCGGGCGCGGGCCACACGGGCGCGGGCGCGGGCCACACGGGCGCGCTGACCGGTCACCATGGGCGCGGTGGCCGATCGGCGTGCCCGGTGCGCGGGCGCGGCGAACGTGCGGCGTGCCCGGGACGCTCGGGCGCACGGATGGGCTTTGTGCTCGGGCGACGGGCGCGGGCGCGGGCACGGGCGCGGGAGCGGGCACGGCGCGGGCACGTCCACGGGCGACGGGCGCGCGGCTTGTGCGCTCGGGCCACGGCTTGGCCGACCGGTTGGCTGGCCGGCGGGGCTAGCCGGCGGCGGGTGGTCGGCGGCGGCGGCGACGGCGGCGTCGACTGGCGGACGGCTGAACAAAAGGGCGGGAAGGGCCTGTCGGGCGGGTGAGGGGAGAGAGAGGAAGGGAGAGGGAGGCTGAGGGCGGCTGCTTGGACGGACGGGCCGGCGGCGGCGCGGCAAGGCGACGGCGAGCTGGTGGCGACGGCGACAGGGCGGCGACGGCGACCAGTGGGCGGCGGCTGAACAGGGGACGAGGGGAGGCTGGCCAGGCGGGCGGACGGGGAGAGGGGAGGGAGAGGGAGGCTGAGGGGCGGCGGTCGGACGGGCCGGCGGCGAGGCTGGCCGGCGGGGCTACTGGCGCGGCGGTGCATGGCCGAACGAGCCGACTGGCGAGCGACGAGCTCGCCGGCTCGGGCTCGGGTGAAACAGGGCAGGGGGCGCCGGGGAAAGGAAGAAGCAGGGGGGTGAGCTGCAGGGGCGGCGGCGACGGCGACGGGGCGGAGGCGGCGGCCGGGCGACACGCCGGCGGGCTGGGCCGGCTCCGAGCGCGGCGACAGCGGCGACGTGCTCGCTGCTCTCACGCGGAGGACAGCGACGGGGCGGAGCAGGCGGCGCGACTGGCGACGGCGGCGTGGGGGCACGGCGACGGCGACTGGCGGAGGCGGAGGGCGGCCGAGTAGGGACGAAGCAGAAGCAGACCCGTCGAGCTCGGGAGGAAGAAGAAGGAAGAGAAGAAGAAGAAAAGAAAAAAGAAAGAAATAAGAAGAGGAGAGAGAGGGAGCAGGTGGGGGAGAGAGAGACGGACGGGACAGGGGGTGCGCGGGGTCCCGAGGAGAAGAGAGAGAGAGAGAGAGGAAGAGAGAGAGGGGAGTTTAAATTTTTTAACTTTTATCGCGAACCAACGGACACGGTCCAAACTAAAAATCGACCTATCGGTCCCGATTAAATTCAGGAAAAAGGCCTAATGGTCCGCAATAAATCCCGACAATATTCTAGGGCACACGGCCAAAATAAAATAACCCAAACCACATTGCGAGGGAGGTCTACCAGTCCAAATTCGCACCCGGTCCAAAAATCCACTTTCTCACTTTTCCTGATAACCTCGACACTGGCTGCAATAATATCGACACCGTCCAATTTATTTCGTCCCGGAACTCCCGAAAATCGACTGCCAAGTTCAGGGTCTAAATAACGACCGAATTCGATCGAGTGCGATTCTAGCAGAATTTCTATTTTTAAAAACAAGAACCCGAGAGTGATCAGTTTTCGGGCGAAATTCCATTATAAGCGCGCTGACAAATTACACGTTTTATAAACCCCAAAAATAGGCCAAAATCCGGAATGTCACAATAGAAGAATTTGAACCAAGATGAGAAACTTATCCATTTAGCTAACGCAGTACCTGTAAATTAGGGTGCGGAGGGATGTCTTAGAGAGGTATCTATGATAGACTACACTATTAAGAACGTCCTTAGTGTAAGATATACTGAAGTTGCATCTATCCCGCTCTGGCTTCGTGCCCTGAATGTCATTGTCAGGTAATCAATATAACTACATAAATGTCGGTGATGACCGCGACAGAGAATGTGCCTTCATACCTCTCGTATGTGAAGGGCTTCTCGGACATTCCAATTGTTGGCCCAAATGTAAGCATACAAGTAGTTAAAGCTCTGTTGACGGGGAAATTAAGTAAGTGAAACTATCGCATTAGCTCTTTATCAAAATCCATATGTCCATCGTATATTGTGTTACACATATAGATAGGTGCTATACTTTTATATACTGAATTCATGGGTTTAGAAGGTGTTAATTTAGGATGTACCCGACACCATGGCCTGTATTGTTGAGGCACCGAGACAACGTTGATGATATTCTCTTCCAGTATACTTCTGCTCCATCTTAGCCTCGTATGGTTAGGAGATATGATACTACATGTTGGTTCCAGTATGTGACCCAAAAATATCTTCTCAAGGCACTAGAAAACTTCATAAATAAACATATCTTGGTGATGAATCGCATACATACATCTTGCATAAAAAGTTATGAAGGAAGTTGATGTCACAACAATAGCACTTACTATCGACACCATTTCAAGGTCAGTTAGACATGCTCCGTTGGCAGGATCTACATTCATATAATCTCCATTGCAATCCGTTTTCGTTGACTCGAAAACATGAATACAAAATTAAAATCACAAAATTGTCGATTCATATGTAATTATTATTACTAATATATTATATTCTTTGATAATGTAGAGATCTTATCAAAGTTACGTTATGTTGTAAATTCACCTCATAAAGTTCATCTGATATGAGAGCCGGCTTGTGACCAAATGGAATTTTTTAACTGATGTCCTCTGCATCAAATGTCACCGGATTGCCTAGCCCATAACCCTGTTCATATAACCACAACAATGATGCTCTACTCAACATATATGGCTTAGTATTAACAGATATGAAGTTCAAATGGTGAGGTAATAGGAGCATACATATGAGTTTTAACCTTAGGGTGAAATAGGAGAGGAGCACACGAAGCCGACATTTTTAAATATCGTAGAAGATTAATTTATAAAGCAAAATCGACAAGATTATTACATACTTGGAGATTCATCTGCTGCTCGCGTCCAGCTTCATTGCCTATATAGAAATGCAAGCAGTCTTTTTTATGAAGAATATGACTTCTTGATAGCAAGAGAGACAAATATCAAGTAATTAACTCCAAACTTCATGCTCCTCCAACTAACTTATTTCTATTCCTTACCAAAAAAAAATATCAAGTAATTAATTTGAAAAGAAAACTGTTAATGAAAGTAAACCTCAATTACGCTCCATCGTATATTTCTTTAACAATGATGGGAACAACGACACGGGAATAAGAATCACTGGTGATTTAAAGCTGGTTTGTGAGGTACTTGGGATGAACCATAAGCAGACCTGTTGAATGAGTGGATCGGGTTAGGATTGAGTTGGGTCATAAATGGTCCGACCCAAATTGACCCATTAACCCATTTATGACTCATTTATTTGTAATATAAATATCCCGACCCATATCCGACCCAATCTATATTGCTAAAACACTTCTATATTTAACTCAATATAGGAAAAAATATTTCTTATGACCTTTTTTTTAAGAATTATACTACTAGAACATTTTCTTACAATACAATTTTTAATTATTTTATTCATTTAAATATATATATATATATTTTTTAAAATCAAATTTTTAATAATTTTTTAATTTTTCCTTTTATTTTTGGCCAATGGCCGGCCACGATGACAGTCGGCATTCGACCACCGGCCACGGGTGAGGATGAGCTTGTCGGAAGCCGACAAAACTCAAGCTCGCTAATCTGACGAGGCCAAGGTCTCGCCGGCCTCATGCGAGCCTCGAGCTCGCCCAATTCCGACGAGTTGAGCCTTGCCAACCTTGGGCGAGCTCGAGTTTCGCCAGATTGACGAGGCTGACCTTGCCCGATTCCGGCAAGCCTGAGGCCTCGCCGACCTGTGGTGAGGTCGTTCCTCCCCTGTGGCTGGTGGTTGGTCGTTGGTCGTTGCTGTGGCCGGCCATCGATAGAAAAGAGAAAGAGAAAAACAAATAAAAGGAAAAAAAAGAAAAAAGAAAGAAAAGAAAAGAAAAGAAAAGAAAATATCTATTTTTATAAAAAGGAAGTGGGCTTAATGTGTCACGCCCCGAACCCCGATGGGCTTGCGACACCCCTTCGAAGGCCATATGAACGGGACATCCCAGGGCGCGTCGTCGACCCAAATGAAACACCCAATGATAAAGGTAAGTGGAAGCGAAATAGAAACAACTCTGACAATAAACAATGATGATGTGATAGTACTTGCATAAATCAAACAATTGCTTAAAACATCCATAAACATAACATTAAATCACGTTCATCCAAAAAGGGCAATGATTGGGTAGCCTACTTCACTATACAAAAAGGGATAAAGCATCAATATCCAACATCACTCCCGGTCTCTGACTCGTATGTGACAACTATTCGTCACTCCAAACCTGAAAATATTTAACAACGAGAGATGAGATAAATCTCAATAAGTAGACAACCTATACTCAACCTAGGTCAATGTGTACCTAGATGAGTCTAACGTGTAATTCACCAGCCAACACAATCAATTTCAACAAACAAACTTACCTTGCCACGATTCACATGTCAACTCTGCACATTAGTCAAATCATATGAATATCATAATAACTCATAAACACATCGCTATCATTCGGGCGCCATAAACACACCTACATTCACTCTATTCAATCACACTCAATTCGCATGCGTGGCCGAGCAACTTTCCACGACCTGAGTTAACACCCCACAGGTCAGGCCTCCGATCAAGCCGGGCTCTGTCCCCTCACTAGACCTTTCACACTTTGTCACGATTTGCATCGCGCCTCAGGTCAGCCCTCAGATCAAGCCGGGCTTTGTCCCTTACTGGACATTTCACACTTTCACACGATCTAGGAAGCACCGACACGCTATTTTTGTTTTTGAATCGGTGTTCGACACGTGTCACGTGTCTGACACGCTCGGACACGTGGTCAACGCGTGTCGGAGATCCGACACGCGGTCAATGCGCTGGACACGCCAGCGACACGCGTGTCCCTTCGTCACACAGAGAGAGATGAGCAAGAAGGTGCATCCAAGAGAAATGAGGAAGAAGGTGCAGATCTCTGGCGCCGAGGACGACGCCCTCCACGCCGTTGTCTCCTTCACCACCTGCTTCTCCGGCGCCAAGGACGACGCACTTCACGCCATCGTCTCCTTTGCCTGGCGCTTTGCCGGTGACGGAGGAGAAGAAAGAGGTGGGAGGAGCCTGCGTCGTGCGGAGGAGGAAGCTAGAGAGAGGAGGAGGTGGAGGGAGGGGAGGGATAGGGAAGAAGACGTTACTAGGGTTTTGACAAAGTCAAAGTGGGCTGGGCTTCTTTTTTTGATCAAATAGGCTGTTTTTTTTTATTTTTGATCTTGTATTTTCGTTTTTTTCAAGTTTGATTATTTACTTTTAGTTTCTTAACTAATATATATTTATACATAATTATTTTTTAAAAATTTATATGTACAATTATTTTAGGGTAAATTCATTCTAGGTTTTTATTATTATTTATTTACTTAATTGAATCAAATTTAAAAATGATAATTTATCATGTATATATAAAAATTTACTTTTTATATATAATGTGTCGCAATGTGTCAGAATTCTGTATTTTTGAGAAATAATGTGTCGCGTGTCATGTCATGCCGCGTCGCGTGTCGCGTGTCGGTGCTACTTAGCCCGCATCAACATGTCTCAGGTCAGCCCTCCGATCAATCCAAGCTCCATCGCTCACTAGACATTTCGCATGCACATACACAATATCACAATTCGCCATTCTCATACGTCTATTCAATCAATTCAATTACACTCAATTCGCATGCATGGTCGAGCAACTTTCGACATCCTGGGTCAACACCCCACAGGTCAGCCCTCCGATCAAGCTGGGCTCTGTCCCTCACTGGACCTTTCACACTTTCACACGACCCACGTCAACACGCCTCAGGTCAGCCCTCATATCAAAGCCAGGCTCCGTCCCTCACCGGACATTTTGCATGCACATTCACCACATCACAATTCACCATTCTCACATGCAGTACAAATCTAATTCCAATCACAAACTCATCACACTAGCCCACCAATTCAACACTTAAGTAGGCCCAATCACACGTCAATTTCACCCATAAATGCCACGACAATCCAATCATCACGTCCACATAAATTAGCCACTAAACATACCACATAATCATTGCAATTCAATCTACCCATTTAATCACATTCATAAATTGGCCCTAACCTAAGTTTAATCCCTAAACTGATACTAATTGTCGTGACCTCCCCGAACCGGCTCCGCTGCCTAAGGGTTTAGGCTAATGGATTGCCAAGTTAAACCTAGCTCAAGCTCTCCCAAGCTCATACCAATTCGCAACTTAGGCTTAAGTTGTTAACATGCAAATCAATTTTATCTAGGAGTCGCCACTAATCAGTTGTTGATGGGTCGATTAGACACCCAAGCAAAGCACAGGAGACAATGCTTTACTTCTACGAACCAGAAATTCAATAGATACGGGGACTTGATTACACTAATTGACCAACTAATGCCCTTTCGGTACCTAATCTTGTTCAATTCACTACCTAACGTGTTCACACTAATCGAGTCTCAAAATTCAATTCCTAACTAAGCTAAAGGAAGCAAAAGTTAATACCCAAATCTAACATACATAGTTGACCACATGCGAGATTCAATTGAACGCGCAATTCAAAGCGTGCGAATTAAACGAGGTGTGATCAAACATAAGCTAGTCACACAAAAAGGGAGAGAAAAGCAATTTTAAAGCCCAATTTCCAATTTTTGATTTTCGAAATTTTTCTAATTTTTTTTAATTTTTTTTAAAATATATATATTTTTAATATTAAAAATAATATAAAATAATATAAAAATGTATCCGGGTCAGATATCCACATCCGACCCGGATCGGGACTGACCCGGGCACGCCGGCCCGGGTCCGCCGCGAGGTGGGCGCGGCGAAGGCCCATTTCGAAAAAGAAAAAAAAGACTAAAAACAATTGAATAACAACACCTAGGCCCAACCAACTACAAATAAAAATCTAAATAACACTTCAGCCCAAATTGACCAAATTCGGCCCATACGCGAAAGGCCCAGGACCAAGAAAACTATTCTAATTCTAAACTAAAACCTAAATTCAAGCCCAAACATTAAACAAAAAAAGAAAATCCACCTGGTTGGGATCACTTTTTTTTTTTTTCTATTTCCCTTTTTTTTAATCTTTCCTCTTCAATTTTTCCTTCTTTTTATATTTCCCTTTTCTCTCTATTTTTTTTCTTTCTTTCTATTTCTTTTTTTTTGCGTGGTCTAACCCCCTTCCCCTTTCTGGATGTCTTCTTTTTGACTTTTCCTCCCCCTTCTTCTTCCGTTTGCTCTTTTTCCTTCCTTTTTGGACGTCTTCTTCCATTGCCCAAAAGCTAACGCATGAAGCCCAGAATGCCAACTTTTGCTTCGCACTCTTGCTAACCAGAAATCTTTAACGCTACGCATTTGTTTAAAAATACCAGAACTCCGACAACAATAAAAACGTCCTATGCTCAACACAGACGACGCTATATCGCACTACCAAACCAACCATTAGAGTTAACGAGTTTTACCATTGTTCGTCGCAATGACCAACCAAGCACTCACATACGCAACTACATCATCCGAGAACACCGAAGACGTAGGAACGAAAAAGCATGAATATGGAACAACAAGGGCATTTGTCATGAGCTGTGCCATTCGGGGAATCATACAACACAACCCATCTTCACGTATCATAAACCAACACACATCCCAGCATTCCAACAACCCGGACTCGAGTGAAAAGATTATGGATCCAGTTGATGCATTTCAGCAAACATGTGGTGGGAATCAATCGAAGAAAACAAAAAAACGAGCAAACTAAGGCTCAAAAACACAACCACAAAGAACAGAGCACTAAGGACAAGAACCACGACAGCCGGGGAAGGCTTGCCGACGCTCGAATCCGCACACGGTCGGGCGCCGGCCAGTCACAGCCCCAGTCAGTTGAGAGCCAAAAACAAAACGTGATTTGAGCAAAACAGAGGGAGTAAACGAAGCTCCCTACTTGGCTCATCGGCGGTGAAACAGCCTATGCCCCGTCACCTCGCATGCTTTCAAGTCGAGATCCTCGGGAAATCGACCCCCAAATCGAGCAAAAGTTGGCAAAAACTTAGATCTAAACTTACCAAAGAATGACGTGGGGGGATGAAGGACGATTCTCGCCCACGACACTAACCGACGAGTGCTAGGGATGTGGCCGAGTTCTCTCTCCCTTGAATCTCTCTCTCGGATGCTCTCGATCTCCTCCCTCTCTGTTCTCGCTCTCGCTCCTCTCTTTAAACTCTCTCCCTCTCTCTTTTTTTCGATGCCCCCCCCCCCCTTTTTATGCCCAGCGAAGGAGAAGGCTCTCTTCCCCTTGGCTTCCCCGCGGCGATGCGCACCTTCCACTTCTAGCTCAGGGGAGCCATGGATTAGTGTGCCTTCCCCCATTTCGTTGAGTGTCAGCGGTCGGTCCTACTCTCGGGACCAAGCCAGACTTGTTTTTGGCTAAAATGATTGCAGGACTCCCTTGATGCAGGTTGGAAGTGTCGCGCTGACCTCGATGCGCTCACCTCGTGTTGCTTTGTCGTTCGGACGTCTACTTCCTCTTCCATGTTTCTGCCGCATTCTAGCCTCTGTGCTCAGCATCTCGCTGCTTCTTCCACTTCAAAAAATGCTGAAGATGCTGGGAGACAGAAGGGGCTAAGCGCGTGCTGGTCTGGGGGGAAGAGAAAGTGAGTTAGCGTTGAATAACGCTGGCTTCGTCTTCTCTTCCCTTTTTTTTTTTTTAATTTTACTTTAATGATAGTAGTGCTGCGCTGGCCAACATTGAGTAATGCTGGTCCCCCCTCCTTTTGAAATTTCTTTTTTTTAAATACTTTTTAATTAATTAATTTTTTGATGATAATAATTTTTTTAATTTAATTTTTTTTTGAAATTAAACAATGAAAGCATGCTCTAATATGCCTTATTAATGTAAATGCACCTAAAGTCTATATGCCAACTAATCTAATGAAACTATTTTTGTTTAGGGTTAAAAATTAAACCCTAGTTTTTTTTATGCGATAAAACCCTGAATGATTAAGCAAAATTTAGATGTCAACACTAATGAGACCCTAAACAAGTCTAAAAATACCCATTATACTAAGTAGGGTTTAGGAAGTCACTTACCTAAATTTGGCCTCGGAAAAATCCACACAGGCTCGAAATGGCTCGGGTGAACAGTAATGACTAGACGTGGGCGAGGGCGCGACAGATAAAATGGCCGGCAAGGCTCGGCATGGCCCTCGGCCACGGCCTGGGACACTCGGCCACGGCTGGGCAAGTAGCCAGCCATGGGGGTGAGTGGTTAGGCACGACACGGGCACAGCTGGGATGAATCGGCCACGGGCAAGGGCAGCGAGCAAATAGCCGGGACGAGCAGGCAACGGGCTCGACCATGGCTGGGTGAGCGACTGAGCCACGGGCGAGTGGCCGAGCAGCTTGGCCACGGCTGGGTAGCGGGCTAGGCGACTCAGCCACAGGCTAGGTAGTGGCCTGGGCGTGGGCAACGGCTCGGCTACAACCGGGCACTCGGCTGGGCAGGCGGTTGGGCGAGGCCTATGGGCTGGTTGGCTGGCTGGCTGGTTGACCGACGGTGGCGATGAGCAGCGGCGACGGCCACACAGTGTCGAGTTGGCTCGGCCAGAATGGAGGTAGCAGCGCCGTCGTCAGGCAGCAGGGATGACGACGGCGACGATAGCTGAGATGGGCGACAAAGACGGCGAGCACGATGGCGGTTGGTGGCGGACAAAACAGTGGTGGTGGCTAGAACGGTGGCATGTGAAGGCGACGAGTTTGGCCAGAATAGGGAGAGGTTGGGGAAGTTGGGGCGGTAGTGGTGAGAGAGAGAGAGAGTTGGGGCTGAGGGGAGGTCGCAAGGCGGTCGAAGGCGACATGGCGGCATTGCGGGCGACGGGGCGAGGTCGGACAAGTTGGCCGGCAGCTCGGTAGAGCCTGGCCACGGCGGTAAGCTGCAGCTGTGTACGAATGGCATTTGATGTTTGTGCATGTGACGGCGCGAGGTGGATGGCCGGCGGGCAACGAGACGGATGGCACGGCGGCTCGCGGGGTGGCAGTGCCAAGCGAACGACGAGTGGTGGTCAGGCAAGTAGAAACAGAAGTAGGATCAAAACCAATCGGGGCCAATGAGGAAGAAAGGAAGAAGAAGGGAAAGGAAGAAGAAGAGAAATGGAGAGAGGGGGCAGGGGGTAGGTTCGCATGGGCATGGGGGAAAACGTGGGTGAGGGGACGTGAGCAGTAGTGGGTAGCACGTGGCAGAGGATAGAGAGAGAGAGAGAGAGAGAGAGAGAGAGAGAGGAAGGACATGCGCAGGGGGGAAACATGCGAGAGGTCGCACGGCAGAGGAGAGAGAGAGAGAGAGAGAGAGAGAGAGAGAGAGAGAGAGAGAGAGAGACAAAAGTCAATTTTTATCGTCGAGTACGATCCAATGGTTATGATTCGAATCCGAAAACAATCTAACGGTCTACCAAAATACAAATTAATAATTAGGAAAAAGGACCAAAAGAAATCAAATAAAACACATTACGAGTGAGGTCTATTGGTCCAAATTCGCATCCAGTTAAAATTTCATTTTTCACATATCTCAGGCAATATCAAGGCTAGTCACAATAATATTGACACAATCCAATTAAATTCGTCCCAGAACTCCGAGAAATTTGACATCAAAGTTTGGCTTTTAAATAACGACTAAATTCAATCGAGTGCGATTCTAGTAAAATCTCTAATTTTAAAAGAAATAACCCAAAAGTGATTAGTTCCGGGCGAGATTTTGTTATAAGCATATTGATGAAATACACGTTTTATAAATCCCAAAAATGGGTCGAAATTTGGAATGTCACATAATGAGTGGGTTGGAAGTGGATTCCACACTCAACACATTAAGACCCATTTATGATAAGCTTAAAACTTTAAGACCCAAAAATATAACGTTGGCTATATGTTATAAGAAATAGCGACAACATTTGATCCCGATAAGTTTAACAATATTTACCCTAGTTAAAAATAAAGGTAATTTACCTTTGTCTAGGAATAGGGATTTAACTTGAACACCGGTTTATTTCCGCTAGAATGTGAATAATCAAACTACAAAGGACCTGTGCGAAAACATACAAGCATCAAGATCGTGGGAGATCCACGCCATTCAAAAAGGTTTTGCTCTCGACCGATATGTTGATTTCCAGTTGATAGGGAGTTTTCATCCATGATAAATTCGGTATGCCCCAAACTAAAGTATCTAGAAATTTGTTTTCTAATTTAAGTTAAATGTCACAATGCCAGAGAACGAACTGAAATCACGTTGCCCCAGATAGCAACCTCACATAAGCACTGCAAGATGAGGGCAGCAGTAGCATAAATATAGCAAAATATTACCTGTGGCGACACTTGGTCTAAATTGAAAAAGTAATTTTCTTAGAGTTAGAGACCATAGATCGAAGAAAAAGCTTCGATGAGGAGTATATTTCAAATGCAAACCATTGAAAGTATGAAAGTTCACGTCCAGTGCAGTTGAAGATTCATTTTCCAAATTCACGGTAGTTCGTGTTATAGTAGAAAAAAATAGAAATGCAACCCTAATGAGTCTACCCGAGAAATTGTTGTCTGCACCCATAACATTTGGGTCCTATTGAAGATATTTAGAAATCTTTGAGGAATATTTAGGATATTTTCTATGATTTTCTATATCTCTTTTGATTATGCATATCATATTTGAAATTTCATATGATTTTCTCTATCTAAGTCCATAAATAGGCTCTCTATGTACTCTTTTCAATATATCAAAAAATATATAATTTCTCACATTTCTTTCTTCCGCAATTCTTATATTTAACTTGGTATCAGAGCCTCTTTTCCTTATGCAACTTAGTGCACCGGGTGCACTTCGCACCCGGTGCACCTCACCTCACGCACCCCAGAAACTTTCCCAATCTTATTTTTCCGCTTTATCATTCTCAGCATAGAATAATATTGAGAAAATTTTCTAATAGATTTTGAAGTGGACAAAACTATCTATACTAATCTTGTAAATCTGATATGTACTCTAAAGTATTTTAATCTGGGTAAATATATTCTGGAAGTGGTAACTTTAATACTTCAAGAGAACTTAACTTTCTAAATGCTCAGACTTTACGAGATTCATAAGGAAAACTTTAGACTCTACGAGTTTTGGAACGAGAAGTTTAGACTTTATTAAAAAGTCACTCATACTTCATATCAAGCTAATGAAGAACTTCAAGCGTCATTTTTTAAGGTTCAGACCTTATTAAAGACCTACGCTGACTTAAGTTCTGAATGTAAAGCAATAACCAGAAATTCTTCAGACTCATAATTTATTCAGAACAAAACATAACGGCTAGTGATCTGGTGTTGATTTCACAAAAAGAAAGTTTTGATTGACTCAATTTAAGGCTATAATTGATTGACAAATCAACATTATAGCAAGTATATATCACAACGGATAAAACTCTACTTATGAAAATTAAGATTCTGGTTTTATGGGCGACTAGATGCTCAAACACTCCATTGTTTGCACGTAACGATGTGGGAAGCCGAATCTATCCCGCCATGGTGTTGATCTCCACACTTACGACTGGTTGTAAGTACAATGAGCATCCCATGAGATTGTCCCAGTTCCATTTTTATTTTTTTTGGTCATGCTAACTAATGTGGTTAGTTCTAGAGTTGTTCTAATCCCGATAAAAACGCTTCAAAGTAGGGTCAAACCCGCATTAGCTCTTTTGCTCTCCAATTCATGATATAATCCACGTGATTCCAAATCAATTTTCTCTTGTGCTCGAATTCGAACTCCCACTCAAAATCTACTTTCATTTACAGTACCGGCACTTCTTGGAAAGTTAGATACAGTGTCCACTAGTACATGCTGAAACTAGTCAAATCCCATAATCTTACTATTGCCCGTGACTATAGCATCTCTTGTTATCTTCTCGCTACAGTACTTCGCTATAATCAGATGTGGCTCCTTGGACCATGCATGCGCGAACTACTACCTACAAAAAAAGAAGATTTCCCCAAATATGAGGTATGTAGCTAAAGCAGAACTTCGTACAAATTCATTCATTGAGAAAAGAAGATTGCCAAATGGAAAGTTAGATGGACTTTCACAGGTACTTGATTTCGATGGCTACTATTATATCTATGGTTTTCACTTTTAAATTTCGAAAGACCCACCAATCTACCTTCCCTCACATTTCTCCTGTGCCTTGATCGGATCAGAATTGTAGAGTCCTTTCATATATCTGAGATGCTGCAGCTTCTTTCTTCTTGACTAGGAATCGGAAACGAACTGTAGCTAACCGTTGCTTGGAGCGTAGCGTGGTCAGTAAGGAAGTATACTCTTTGTTTTTTTTTAGGGATGCGGAATATACTCTTTGGCAACCCAGAAAATGAAATTCGAAAGATTTCAAAAGTGTTTCTGGGGTCACGCCTTGACACTGAGGTACGCTTTAAAAGAAAAATAAGGGTGTCACGTGTTGCTTCTTGTCATGTTGTGGTCGTGGGAGACTCAATGATTTTAACCCTGCTTTCGCTATGCTCCTCCGCTTCACTTGCTAGCTTTCGAGCTACACTCCCTTGGGTGATATATTGCTCGATCTATTTAGGAAAGAGAAAGAAAGAGCCCGCATAAGAATCGGAATAGGGTGAACGATTAATGTCCAATCGATGATAATCAATTATATGTTGTGAATTTTGCGAGACATCCTACAGAATTATTCACTAGCGCATTTGCCCATGAATTCAGTAGCTGTAAAGTAAGTAATTGAGGGCATTTTGGAAAAAAAAAATAATGAATGACTTACCTACTACAGGTGGTCCACTTTGTTTTATATAATAGTATAGATAACGTGCAAAAGTACAGCTCACGTGACAGACTTTTATATTATATTGTGGGCTTCAATGGTATGGTACCCAACATTTAAGAATGGCTGACAAACTTCTTCTACAAATCCGAACATATTTCTCAAATGGCCCATAACATATCAAATTAGAATTTATCGTATCTTTTTATAAATCCTTTTGTAAATCAATCTTTGTATGCCTCGTTTGAACATATGGACCACAAATTTGAGGGCCCAATTCCAGTCCATGGCATTAATTTGTATATCAATTCGATAGATGAAGTAGTTGTGCGTCCCAATCCCTAATATGTCTGTTTCAATTAGGTTTAAGTGCACGTGGCTTTTGACCAGTGGATGGACAATTTAGAAAGCCGCGAAGCCTCTATAAAAAATCCCATAAATCCACACAAAGGGAAGGAGGACTCTTACACAAATTTGCCTAGTTCTCTTTTCGTCGCCATTTTCCTTTGGTTGTACGGGCCAAGGATGTTGCATCTCCTACTTCCATTGCTGCTGTTGATCTCCAATGTCGTGCAATCACATTCGGCTATCGTCGAGAGCCTGCCGGGTTTCCCCGAAGATCTTCCCTTCAAACTCGAAACGGGGTCAGCTCGTGTTTTTTTTTTTTTATGATCAATTGCAATGTAGCAAATGACTTGATTTGCCATATCTTTCCTTCATCTTCAAGAGTTGTACGTACATGTAGACATGCACGTTTCCCTTTTAACGTTTGTTGTAATGGTGTCGAAACAAAAAATGGTGTAGATATGTTGGGGTAGGAGACTTGAATGAAGTGCAGCTATTCTACTACTTCATCGAGTCCGAGAGGAGCCCCAAGGCGGACCCGTTGTTGGTTTGGCTCACCGGTGGTCCCGGTTGCTCCTCTTTGTCAGGCCTCCTCTACGAAATAGGTACATTCTCTCTCACTAATTTCTCAACTCATCGCCATTGTCGTCGTCGTCGTCTTCATTTTTCATCTTCCTCCTTGCGTTACTACTGTCTTTTCCGGTGACATGGAGCCTTTGGTAGCCTTCTTTGCGCTCTCTTTTCTCAAAGACCACTAGGATATGCTACATTATAATATGTCAAAATGATTAAGGTGGTCATTCATTGAGCTCCCTCCGCTTGTTTGTGTTCTGTGGCTCTTTTTCCTTTTTTGATGAGTCCTGTAATATCTAAATGAGCTGGTAGCAACTTCTCATGATGTGATATGTAAATGCTATGTATCCATCTATTATCAAGTTAATTCCAAAAGAAAGCATCAACGTCATAAATTAAACAATGACGTTCTGTGATATGCATTCCATATTAACTAAATATCCATATGCCAGTCGAAAGCAAAACCGATTAAATGGTTTTAATCGCCCGAGATCTTGACGTCACTGCATGTTTTCGCACAGGTCCGCTGCAGTTTGATTTTTCAAGTTCCAGCGGAACGAAACCGATTTTAAAGTCGAATCCTTATGCCTGGACAAAGGTGAATCGCCTTTTATTTTCAGCTACCGTTAATGCTGTTCAACTTATCGAGACTAAAATCTGTCTTTTTTTGTACAACAGGTAGCCAACGTCATATTTTTGGATGCACCCGTGGGTACGGGATTTTCATATGCAACGGCAGAGGCGGGATACAATGTTAGTGACACTTCCTCGGCAGCACAAACGTACGAGTTCTTAAGAAAGGTAACATTCACCTCAAGATAAACAGATGCCCCTTATGGCCATTATTGTACCTAATCACGTGGACCGATGCAGTTCCTTATATTTGTTATCTCTTTTGGCTGATGCAGTGGCTTCTGTCTCACCCCAATTTCCTCGCAAATCCACTTTACATCACCGGCGATTCTTACTCTGGCGTTGTTATCCCCATCATCGTTAAAAATATATATGATGGTGGGTAATTGAAGTTTTTACCCACATTATTCTGTGCTACATTGGCTTTCAAGAAGGCCATTTTTCTCTTCATCAATTTAAATAACTCCGTTTGGTTTTCTGTATAGGAAATGAAGCTGGAAATGTGCCGCAAATGAATATTGTGGTACGTAATAATCTTGTAATTTTTACTATATAGTAATGTTTTGCGACATTAGATAAATTTAGGCTTAGTGTGCTCTTCTCATGTCTTGTAATAATCGTGCATTCTACTACTTCCTCAACATTTCCCACTTCATGTGTCTATTAATACTGAGCCGTATAGGTTAAGTAAAGTGTTATTGTTCTGGTTATATGTATAAAGTTTAAGAGAATCAAGAAAATTTTGAAGAAAAGATTTTATGCAACTAATGCATTTTCTATGCGATGAATACATGTATTTATACACGAGATTACAAGCTGTTAGAATCAATCAAATTGAATTTACAATCCCTTGATCTTAGCACTTGCTTGTTATGTGAGATTCTTCCTTGACTTTAGCACTTGTGTGATTTAATTTGATCTTGATTCCTTGATTTGTGCCATTATCCTTAACACGCCCCCACGAGATGGCGCTTCCATTGAAGATGCCAATCTTGGTTCGCAAATAACTTAATCGAGGTTTGGATAATGGTTTTGTGAGGGCATTTGCAAGTTGATCCGTAGTTAAGTCATGTATACTTCATCCATGAGATCCCCTTGGAGGAACTTATTGTTGACATCAAGTTGCCGAAGTAGCCATCCTCAATTCAATGCAATAGAAAGCACAACACGAATGGTGGTCAGTTTGACAATAGGACTATAGGTATCCTTGTAGTCAATCCCAAGGCGTTGGTGGAAGCCTTTGGCAACGAGACGCGCTTTGTAGCACTCAATACTGCCATCAGGTTGGCGTTTAATCCGGAAGATCCACCTTCAACCAACAACATTACTAGAATTTGTGTTAGGAGTGAGTTCCCATGTTCCATTGCGCAGTAGCGCATTAAACTCCTCAAACATGGCATGTTGCCATTTGGCATCCCGCAAGGCTTGAATAACACATGTTGGTTGGATGGTGTCGGGAAGAGGATGTTTAGTGGTGTGATGAATTTGTTTGGATTTGAAGATGTTATTCCTAGATCGTGTAATCATTGGATGGCTGCAGGTTGCGGCTAGTGGAGGTGGTGGTGACGCCGGTTGTGGTGGTGGATTAGAGGATGAGGAAAGTGGGTCCAATGGGGTGAGGTTTATGGTAGACAGTGGTATGTTATTTCGGTTTGAGTTGGTTTGAGTTTCAGTTAAAGGGTCAATTGTGGGTGGGTTGAGTGGTGGTTGAGATTGTGATTCAGGTTGAGGATGGTTGTTGGTGGTATTAGTGCTACGAACTAGAGAAGCAACTATTGCATGGGTAGTAGGCAGCAGATCGGCAGCAGTTGTAGGAGCTTGCGATTGGATTGGTATTGGGATAGGAGGCGAGGCTAGACTCCTTTGTTGGGTAGTGATTGGGAGTTGGATCCATGTGGGATTCGTAGGTGGTAATGGGTTTGGAGGTGAGGAGTTTATTGTGACATGGAAAAACGTGTTCGTGGAACACAACATGACGACAAGTATAAACGCATTTGGTTTGGGGTTCGAAACATTTGTATGCACTTTGAGAAAGCGAGTAGCCAAGGAATATACACGGACAGGAACGGTTATCAAACTTGTTTTGGGCATAGGGACGGAGCCATAGATAGCATAAGCATATGAAAAATCGAAGTTTGAGATAGTTTGGCTTTGATTGAAGAGTTTTTGATATGGAGATTGATACTAAAGGATTGGGGTGGGTAGTTGATTGATGAGATATGCAACGGTTTGAAAAGCATAGGACCAAAACGAGGTTGGAAGAGATGCCTTGTGGAGTAAAGCTAAGCCCGTTTCTACAACATGGCGATATCACCGTTTAGCGGTGCTGTTGTGTTGCGGGGTGTGAGGAGTGGAGAGATGAGAAATACTACGTGTGGTGAAAAAAGATTTGAGTTTTAGATACTCACCTCCGCCATCGGAGTAGATAGAGATAATATGACATTGAAATTGTTATTAGACAATTTGTTTAAAAGCACTAAAAATGGCATAAACATCGGATTTTTTTTGCATAGAATAAAGCCATATGTATTTTGTAAAATGGTCGACATATGAAACGTAATATTTGAAACCATCAACTGAGGTGTTCGGAGCAGGACCCCAAACGTCGGTATATAGGAGTTCTAGTGGATTTTGACTTGAGAGAGTAGAAACATTGAATGGCAAACGATGACTTTTATTGCATTGGCACGAACCACAATATCATTTGGAAATGGATTTGGACATAGGACTTATGGGTAATGAAAATGTCCTAACTTCATATTTTTGAATGGAGAGAGAAGGATGTCCCAAACATCGATGCCAGTCGCAATGGATCACTTTCTCTCCTATGAAAGCCACAGGTTGGTCTTTTTGTGGCCGTAGGAAGAGTGGCATCCCATAAACTTCGTGCTTATGCTCGCCGCGCAAAAACATCACTCTTGTTCAAAGATCCTTCACCAAAAAGAAGGTGGCAAAAAATTCAATAGAAGTATTATTTTGGGCACAAAATTTAGAGACGGAAATTAAATTTTGAGTAAGGAACGGTGCACAAAGTGTGTTAGGTAAAACAAAGGTGTTTTCGGAAGATACAATTTTTGTCGTCCCAACATGTGAAATACTCAAACTTGTCCCGTCACCAATAACAATGTCATATGGTCCTTCATATTTCGAGTGGAGAGACAGGTTTGCTAAGTCGTTGGTGACGTGGTGGGACGCTCTTGAATCAACAAGCCATTGCGGGGCTGAACATATGGCTGTTGTGTGGTGCACAATAGGTTCGGTATTTGGACGACCTCGGATTGGATAGCAAGTCTTGGCTGTGTGGCCATATTTATCACAAAATTGACATAGAGGCCGAGAGTCATGAGACAGAGATGGGCTGTCCCGCTAGGTGGGGTTTCTACGGGACTATTGGCTGCTGGAGTTGTTGTGGGCACCATGAGAAGAATCGCGTCTGTTTTGGGCACCGTTCCAGCGAGCAATGGACGAACTAGAGCATGATTTGGCTGTATACTGAGCAGTGATAGGAATGAATTCTACAACTTTTTCTTCATGCTTAAGATAAGCTTCATAAGCGACAAGTTTGTTGTATAATTCCTCAAATGAAATAGGATTTTCTCTAGCACAAATTGCAGCCGCTAATTCTTTAAATTCAGGACCAATTCCACTTAAAGCATGGATAACAATATCATCATCTTGAAGGGGTGTATTAATAATGGAGAGTTCATCGGCAATACCCTTTAATTCTTGAAGATATTCGGAACTGACCTTGATTGACTGACGCCGGATTGTGGACAACTGGTCCTTGAGAAACATTACCCAAGAATGGGATTTGTTGGCATAAAGGTTGGTGAGCTTTTTGAGTGACTCTTGAGAGGTTTCGCTGAATGCAATTAGCGGCAAACTAGATTCAGAAACTAAGCCGAAAATGGCAGATAACAATAGTTGGTCCTGGTGGATCCACAATGTGCGTGCTGGACTGGCTGGTCTAGACGAATCAAGTGACGGACAAGGGTGTGTGCTGTCAACAAATCGGAGTAGATCATGCCCAATTAAAATGGCTTGAAGTTGTGCTCGCCAAGAGGGAAAGTTGCTAGCTGTGAGCTTCATGGGAAACTGAACAATGTTGCCGATGGTGATGAGACCAGTTGCGGAAGAGTTGGTGTTGTTACTGGTTGAACTCGACATGGTGGGATCGAAGGTTCGACTGAGCGCAAAAGCTCTGATACCATATAAAGTTTAAGAGAATCGAGAGAATTCTAAAGAAAAGATTGTATGCAACTGATGCATTTTCCATGCGCTGAGTACATGTATTTATACAAGAGATTACAAGCCATTAGAATCAATCAAATTGAATTTACAAAATCAATCAAATTGAATTTACAATCCCTTGATCTTAGCACTTGCTTGTTATGTGAGATTCTTCCTTGACTTTAGCACTTGTATGATTTGATTTGATCTTGATTCCTTGATTTGTGCCATTATCCTTGACAATATGAATAGGGTTATACGCTAGGCAATCCGGTGAATTGTGACAAGAAGGACTTGAGTTTTAGAATTCCATACGCTAACAAGATGGCTCTCATATCTGATGAACTTTATGAGGTAAACTTACATCATAACTCTGACAAGAGCTCTGTATCATCAAGGAATGTAATATATTTGTAATGATAATTACACATGAATCGACGTTTCGTGATTTTACTTTTTGCATTTATGTTTTCAAGACAACAAAAATGGATTGCAATGGAGATTTTCAGAATGTAGATCCCACCAACAGCGCCTGCCTAATTGACCTTGAAATGGTGTCAATGGTAAGTCCTATTGGTGTAGCCATCCACCTCTCTCGTATTCTTTTATGCAACATATAAAATGACCGAGATGTGTTTCCTTGTGAAATCTTTTAGTGCCTTGAGAAGATATTTTTCGTTCAAATATTGGAACCATTATGTATTCTCATATCTCCAAACCACACAAGGCTGAAATGGAGCAGAAGTATACTCGAAGAGAATGCCATCGATGTTGTTTCGATGCCCCACGAATCCAGGCCATGGTGTCGGGTACATCCTGATTTAACTCCCTCAAAATTCCACGTTTACAGTATCTAAAAGTATATTATCTATCTATATGGGTAAGACAAATATGATATTGAACATATGGATTTCGATGATGAGCCGTTTCACTTACTTAAATTTCTTCATCAACAGTCCGATAACTACATATACTCTTACATTTGGGCCAACGATAAGAACGTCCAAGAAGCCCTTCACGTACGAGAGGTATGAAAATCATTCTCTTCGTGGGCATCACCGACATTTATATGTTTTACATTGTTAATTGATAATGACATCCAGGGCACGAAGGAAGAGTGGAGCAGATGCAACCATACTCTATCTTACACAAAGGACGTTCTTGATAGCGTAGTTTATAATAAATACCTCTCTCAGAAAACCCTCCGTGCCCTTGTTTACAGGTAATACGATGGCTAAGTGGATAAATTTCTCATCTTGGTTAAATTTTTTTACTGTGTATTTGGTTTTTAAGTAAATCAGCAATTCTTACTTTCGATCACAAAAATTACTCTTCTTGTAGTGGTGATCATGACATGGCTATCCCATATGTGGCTACATTGGATTGGATAAGATCACTCAATTTGACTTTAGAAAGATCGTGGTCGCCTTGGTTTGTCGAAGGTCAAGTAGCCGGGTAATGATTTCATCCTAATTCGTCAAGATCACTATACAATTTTTTCTATCGAATTTTGTTTAGATGATCATCATCTTCTCATGAACGTTTAGCATTGTACTTTGCTTGATGACCAACATATTCATACCGATGTGAACAACGTGCATCTCGATCTGACTATATAGCAAAAATATTGTTGTTGATGAACTTCGCTCATTAGATTCCATCTCCTGTCTGTGTTGAGAACCACACTAAGAGTTTGTACCAAATCGCAATTAGACTTCTAAACTAAAATAAACTCATTCTGACTGTCTCCCACTATGGTAAAGTACTTCCTCTTACCTCAAATGTTTGATTCTGGGCTATTTATACTTACTTTGATACACTGGGATTCCCCAATTTTCCGAAACGTGACATTTTCAAGAACGTGGTATATCTATTGCTTTGTTGCCCCCGTTTGACCTCTCTTCACCGAACACTTGGAGAAGTGGCTGCTAGAATCTGAATCGATGGGTCCGGGCTTCGCCCTTTTGTCCCCCTTCCAGAGTCTCCCTCTTGCACTTCTTCCGGATAGGACCGATCTTTTCTTTTTTTGGTTTAGGAACCGGTCTCTCCCAGTTCATGGCTTCAAAGGACCCATGTCAATAGGCTTTGTTCAAAGCTGGTGTTATCAGTTAACCTACTCGTCAACCATAGATAGTGCAATGGACCATAACATTCTTACCTAATAAAGAAGCCATGGCCATTTTGTTGCTCGAAAGCCTCAAATGGCTAATTGGTCAACATGAGTTTGAAAGTGCAATACATATTATCTCGTTTTAGTAATAGAGTCTTCATTTTGATTTTCCTTATTCTAATTTAAGTTAGAAAGTATTTTTGGCTCTTTTGCACAGTTTTTGAATTTATTTTGCAAACATTTTGCGTATCTTCTTTCACACCAAATATCTTGGATCTAATTTTCCTTTTGCTTGCATGTACCCACATCGGGTGTGCTTAAGGAATTTCAATATGTTATATCTATTAACTTTCTTTTTAATCTCCGCGGACAGATATTCTATATTATATTCGGAAAATAGCAAGTTCGACCTGACGTTTACAACAATTAAGGTAGGACCCAACTCCCCTCCAGTATTCTTCCTTTTGACACTCGTGTACATCTCGAAATGATTATCTAAAATCGCAATGATCCTTTTTTTTTTATTCATCCCCTTTTTGGGTGGTGCAGGGAGGGGGACACACAGCTCCGGAGTATAAACCCAAACAATGTCTTGCAATGGTTGACAGATGGTTCTCTTATTACCCTCTCTAGCTAACTTTCATTGATCGTTAGGTTAATAGTCGGACCAATTCCAAATTTGTGACCCGATGATAATGTGATTCTGAATGTATCTTTCCTATCAGACTATGCGATGATTTTTTTTATGAGGGAGCTTTGGCTCTAAGCGAGGGATGCAAGATACAGTGAGATTCGTGGCTGTCACAACAATTAGACCTAAAAATAAAGCTGTGGACTGGGTCGTTAAAGCCCAACTCGTAAGACTCTCTCTCGGAGCAGGGTTTCAAGCCCGCCTCAGCCTCTTTCGGATGTACTTTCTTTTGAAGCCCGTTTGAGATGTCCTTTTACCTTATCTCCATGAAATGAAATGAAGTTTCTTTTTTCCACAAAAGAAGAAGAAGGCATGGATAGCTTCCCGGTCAGAGATGCGCTTGGCATTCTGACCTTGAGAACTCCAAAAGCACCGTTTTCTAGCGAGTGAGCGGTAATCAAAATGCAGGCGGAAACAGAAATCCTCATTAACGGGAGAAGGATTTCATTTCATAAAGAGAAAACAAACATGTAATGGAATCGAAGAATAGGACAGCCTTGACTTCCCCAGATTGTGCATTGCGAAACCTTCCTCATTCGCGCTCCGCTCAATTTCGCCACTCCATCAAAATTCTAATCTATAGTTCGAAAACTCTCGTTTTTGCATCTTTGATGGCTCTGGCTTCGTCGTCCTTCCCGGTTCAATTTCGAATTAACTCGACTCTTCTGTACGCTGCTTTACGTGGCGGCGAGACTTTGCTTGCTTTTGGCCTGGGGAAGCACAAAACAAACGCGAGATCCAGATCTCCATCACCTTTGCTCCGAAAAAGACTTTGACAAATGGGACGAATGCGTGCAATTGTCTGCAAGTGGAACAACCGGATGCTCCCCAAGCTTCGGCACGGCTGCAAGTCGAGCTAGCCCAAGCACTCGTCTACCTTGCTGCCACCTTCGATTCCTTTGCCGGTCGCCATTACTGGCCTGGCATAGTACGTCGCAGGAGGGGCTCTGACGAAGCAAAACAGCCTATGGCTTGCTTTTTTTTTTTTTTTCCGTTTTCAAATTTTAATTTTTCTGTTATTTTAGCGCTTATTCTTTTCTTTTCTTTTCTTAATCTTTATCTTTCTTTAAAAAAAGGTTTCAAGATTTTTATTGATTTAGTGCATCTTGGGTGCCACATCTACGCCACGTGTCTTAAGAAAATAATAAAAAAAGGGTTGCGCTTTTTCTACTCTCTCTTTAGCTAAAACACTCTCAACATAATTATCTAATTATATTGCTATTTGTGGGTCTCACTTTTTAGCATCCGCTAATGTTCAAGAGAGTGTTGTCACATTTTTTCTGGTCTTATGTCTTTTCTTTTTTTAATTTTCTATTTCTTTTCTTGTGGGTCCCACATTCACTTTCCTAGTATGTTCTCTCATGTAACCATTCACAGTAATAAAGAGATAGATAAATGGAGACTTCCACGCTTGTATAGGTGAAGGCAGCTGAACTGGTCCTCATGACTCACAACAACACCTCAAGCAGCCAATGTGAAGGCTTTGCACCACATGTCTTATGATAGCAAAGGGATGGTGTTCACATAGAGTGGCGCATACTGGTGAGGCATGAGGAGGTTGTGCACTCTACATTTGATTAGCCTGACAAAGGTGGAGTAGTTCACGCCGATGAGGAGGAGATGGGCAGGGTGATGGGGAGGTTGAGGGCTGCGACCTTGAGACATACTCCACATAATATAAAACACTTCATCGAAAAACCCTTCTCTGCACAAGGAATTAATGAAATTCACAAAAGCAGCGTTGCTCACAAGCAAATCCTCTTGATATTTCGTTACCTCCTAGAGCCTGACAATCAGTTTCCTCCCTTTCTCCCCATCTAGTTCTTGAAAATATCCATTGACCAATTTGCTAAATTTTCTCGCAAAGAGCATGAATTACATTGAGGTTGAGCCAATCAGATTGGTAGCCGCAAAGACGGATGTGGTCAAGGAAGAGGGCTTCTTCGACGTCTCGATGGCGAGTTGATGTGGCCCTGCCTAGGATATGCGAGCACAATGACATGACTTTCTTGATTCTCTATTTCTCTGCCTCTTGAGAGAGAACGGAATTCGACCAAAAAAAGAGAGAGAAAGAGAGAACGGAGAAGATTAAGAAAAATGGATATGGGATCCACAAGAAAAGAAATAGGGTTAAAACCACGAAAAACCCCAAACTGGTACATTTGTGATAATTTTACTTCGAACTAATTTTTTACTACCAAAAACCCCAAACCAGTACACATGTAACAAATTTACCAAAAACTATTTTTTTGACCATTAAAAACCCCATACTGGTACACATATGACGATTTTACCTCGAATTAATTTTTTGACTATCAAGAAAACAACAAAAAAAATGATTCAAGTTGGATATAGTCAAATGATGACGCAATTTATGCAAATCATATAGCTTTTAAAACGGTCAAATTAGCAATTTTCGAACCTTAAAAAATGAGTACAATCACCCAATATGTGGGCTAGTTTTTCCTAGCTCTATAGCAGATAAAAATATTTGTGATATGTTTAAAAAACAACGAGGACAATGATTATTCTAGAATATTTTTTAGAAAGAAAGGGTTTGAATAGAATTGAAACCTACCTCATTCGTTATTGGAATTTTTTATTTAAAGCGCCAATGAAACGCTTATTGCCCAATAGGTAAGCCCGTTACCATAAAACCAGTAGGTTCAAGCTAGTGGGAAAGCACAAAACTCACATTAAACCTCAGCCTAGTTCCGACCTTGCATGACTAATTAAGGTTTCCTAATATTAAGAATAGATTAAAGAATCGAATTTGTGACCTTCAGCTTGCAATACAAGTCTTAGACCACTCAGCCAAACCCCTGATTGGTGATTAATCTATATTTTCAAGCCGAAAGTGAATTTTCACTCACTTTTATAAATTTTCCAAATTACTGTTATTAGCATTAAATAATAAAATAAATATAGATACTTCTTATAACTTCATACTTTCATCCACTTTTTTTAATAACGACCCATTTTCATTTTTTCCTAAATATATTCTTTTTACAAGGTATTGTTGGAAGTTTGTTTGTAAAACAAACAAAAGTGGTTTTTCTATGTCCCATATAGGAAATATGGAGTGAAGTAGGCTTATTTATAAGTGCAGGCTTCTTTTGTGTGTTCAGAAGAAACATATAAGTTATGGGCTAGACCCATGATACCCGCGTGCGGGGGCACGAATAATTGCGCGATTTTGGCGCGATTATTAGGCGCACTTTATTTTTATTTTTATGTCATGCCGTTTCTTTATGACTATTATTAGTTGAAAGGATGTCTTTGCTCATTTTGAAATTTTTGGAAATTATGAAATTCGGAATTTCGTGAAAAAATATATATTTATTATTTTATTTATTTATTTATTTTTAATTATTTTTTAATTCCGAATTTTCGTGTCCTTTCATATACCATTTCGGCTGCATACCTTTTCAATTATGAACTGTCGACTGAAGAGTTGTGCTTGATTATTTTAACCGTTTATCGAAAGGTTGTCATTGTTCGTTAAAAATGTCTTTATATATACTCGTCGGTTTTTTTTTTGGCATGACAGAATGCTTTTTTGCTTTTCCGAAAATTTTCATTCCTAAAAACACAGCCATCTTCTCGAATTGTTTCGTAGAGAGACCCCGGAGAAATACTAGAATTGCTATCTAGTATTCTCATCGAAACTTTGTTGTATCCTGGAGGAAATTTGCCAGTGACCATTAGCAACTTCGTGAGGCAAATAATTCCTTAAAGAAAGTGATATCACGTCTCAAAGTCTCACTTCATTGTTGTACCCATTTTCGAAGTCAAGTTTCCAACAGGTATCACCTTTTATACCATTTGCTTTTAATTTCATTTTTATCACGCAATCACTTAGCGCAGGCCCGCATTAATGTCACGCCCCGGACCACGCCGAGCTCGCGACATCCCTCGATGGTCGATCATTGAATGTGACGTCCCAGAAACGTCGCCGACCCAACTCAAGCATCAGAGATTAGTACGCGCGGAAACAAATAACACAACCCAGACAATGAAATACATGACCAAGGGGATAGACCAAAGTAGTTTAATAAACACGAGGCATAGATTCGAGTTCACAACCTTCTACACTAGGCCGCAAAAGAACACTCCACTTTTAACATCAAAAAGGGGCAGGTAGGCGGTTAAACTATGGACGAAACCAAAATGGGACCCTACCAAAAAGCTTACAAGTCCTACACTAAACGTCCCTACGGGGCCCAGTCCGAATCGGACCCTGAGGAATCGGACTCCGAGTCTGAGTCGATCTCAATCGGGTTCTCCTCATCCTCTCCCTGCTCAGCCGCCACGGGCTCCTCCTCGGGCTCGGACTCTCTCTCGGGCTCGGGCTCGGGCTCTGGCTCAGGCTCAAACTCCACTTCGGGCTCGGGCTCAGGGTCAGGTGCCGGTACTGGGTCGGGGCTCACCATCGGACTCACTGGATTCGACACTTCTTCGTCGGGAGCGAACTTGTCCCAGGGTTCCCAATTAACCGCATCCTCGTTATTGAATCGCAGCCTCTCAAAACCTCGAATCGGCCCAGTGTTCACTAATTCTCGCCCTACGTCTACCCAAACATAAGTGCGATGCCTAGTATACACCTCGCCCAGGTTCAGTCCTGGATACTCGTTGTCATCGTGTACCATGTGCACGGGGATACCAAAACGTCTAGGCGGAGTCGTACTCATGGGCGGGGATCTGAAAATGGCTATATAATAACCGTGAGACAAAGTCTCAATAAGCAACAACCTAAACCTAACCTAGGCTAATACGTACCCAGATCAGTCTAACATGCGAACTACCAAACAATACAATCACTTTCGCATGCTAGGCTTACCTCGCCTCGAACCACGTGCCAACCCTGCATATTAGTCCAAACATGATAATGCAAGCACAAATCACCGCCACATCACAATCACCAGCACACACACTTCCACTGGAAATCAGTTAATCCAAACAAGCACCCAGCCCATCCAATCAATCATCCACACGCACTATCAGTCAATGCGATCAACATCCACACGCTTAACCAGTCAATTCAGTCACATGCTCAACCAGCCAATCCAATCACATGCTCAACCAGCCAATCCAATCACACGCTCAACCAGCCAATTCAATCACACAATTCGCATACGTGGTCGAACATCTTTCTCACGACCCACGCCACTGCGCCTCAGGTCCATTCTCATTGCCCACGCCACTGCGCCTCAAGCCTAATCTCACCGCCCGTGCCACTGCGCCTCAGGCTCAGCCCTCAGATCAAGCTGAGCTCCGTCCGGCGTAACCACGCCTCAGGACATTTTCCCATTCCAATGACCCGCGTAACCTACGCCTCAGGTCTAGTCATGCCTTATTCGCCACACCCGCGTAACCTACGCCTCAGGTTGGCAGCCCTCCGATCGATCCGGGCTTTTCTCATGCACATGCACCACAAACACAATTCGCCAATCAACACATTGTACAAATCAAACTCAATCACGCTCACCACATTATAATCCACCAATATCACACTGACATGCCACTAGACTCAATTCAACTCAGTTCAATTCACACTTCGCCACCTCAATCCACAGACCCGAGGTGCAAGTCGATCACACACGATTTTCCCCAAATCAAGCATACTATCTAATCCAATTCAAATTGCATAATTAAATCACAATATCACTAAATTAATGCACGCCCTAGCCGTTCTAACCCGAGACTAGTCAATGAAATACCCAAAAGATTAAGTAGGGTCTAGGAAGTCGCTTACCAAGTTTTGGCTAGGGAAAAGTCAACTCGGGCCTAGGATGGCCCGGGTGAATAGTGCAGACCAGGCACGTGCGCGGGCACGGCGGTCGGCCACGGGCGCAGCAACCGGCGCAGGCGCGGGCATGGGCGCGGGCGACAGGCGCGGCAGTGGGCAACGGGCGCGGGCGTGGGCAACGGGCACGGGCGTGGGCACAGTAGCGGGCAACGGGAATGAGCGCGAGTGCGGCAGCGGGCACGCGAGCACGGCGTGGGCGCGGCAGCGGGCGCGCGGGCACGGCGACGAGCGCGCGGCTTGGCTACGGCCCGGGCTGGTCGGCCGGGGCTGGCTGGCTAGTCGAGGCGGCGACCGGTGGCGGCGGCGTGCTGGGAGGAGAGAGAGCAAGCGTGTGAGAGAGAGACAGAGAACGAGAGGGAGAGAGAGGGAGAGTGGGAGGGGCGGCGGACCGGCGGCGGCGAGCTGGATGGCAGAGCGGCGACGGCGAACGGGTGACGCGGCGCAGCGAGTGTGCGATGGCGATGGGCGACGCGGCGCGGCGAGCTGGCTTGCTGCTGTGCGCGGTGGACAAGAAGGGAGAGAGAGTAGTCGGTGGGATAGGGGCCGGCGGCGACGGGGAGGAGACGGTGGCTGGACGACACGGGCGACGGTGGTGGGGGGCACGACGTGGCGGTGGGCTCAGCGGCGTCGGCTGGGCGACGTCGAGCGCGGAACGAAGGCTTGGCGACGAAGGCTTGCTGCACGCGCGCGCGAGGGAGAGGAAGGGAGTGGTCGGGACGGTGGCGTGGTGCGGCGGTCGAGCCGGCGACGGCGGCATGCGACGGTCAGACGGAAGGCAGCTGGGCTAGCAGAAACGAAGGGGCAGAAGCAGAAGCGGATGCAGCGAAGGAAGAAGAAGAAGAGAGGAAGAAGAAGAAGAAGAAGAAGAGAATGAGAGAGCAGAGAGAGTGTCAGAGGAGTTGGTGTCTGCATGGGGAAGGGGAGGCTGAGGGGACGTGAGCATGGAGGGGGTGTAGGCGTGCACGGCCGAGGGGGAGAGAGAGAGAGAGAGGAAGGGAGAAAGAGAGAGAGAGAAAGAGAGAGAGAGAGAGAGAGGGAGACGTGCGCGGGGAGGGGGTACGTACGGGGGTGGGTGGCGCGACAGGAGAGAGAGAGGAGAGAGAGAAAAAGTAATTATTTGTCCTCGAGCGCGAATCAACGGACACGGTTCAAATTAAATAATAGTCTAACTGTCGCGATTCAAACCCGGAAAAAGATCTAACTGTCCTCGAAAAACCTAAACAATAATGTAGGACAACTGGCCACACTAAAATAGCTCAAGACTCACTACGAAGGAGGTCAACCAGTCCAAATTCGCACCCGGTTCAAAATCCACTTTCTCACCATTCCTAATCACCTCGACGCTGGCCACACGAATATCGACACTGTCCAATTTATTTCGTCCTGAAACTCCCGAAAATCGACTGCCAAGTCCGGGGTCCAAATAACGACCAGATTCGATCGAGTGCGATTCTAGCGAAATCTCAAAATTTAAAAACAATAACCGGGAGTGATCAGTTCCCGGGCGAGATTTTACTACAAGCACACTAACGAATTACACGTTTATTAAGCCCCAAAAATGGGCCAAAATCCGGAATGTCACAATTCTTCCCCCCTTACAAAAAATTTCCTCCTCGAAATTTACAACCCAAACTCGACTATTCAAATAGGTGGGGGTACTGGTGTCGCATCAACTCTTCACTTTCCCGCATCGCACCTTAACTGTTTCAATTGTCTACTGAATCAACTTGGGACCCGTGATGCTCCTCTCACCTACTTCCTCCCAATAAATCGGTGTTCTGTAGACCCTGCCATACCATGCCACAAACAGTGCCATTCTAAAACTCTGCTGATAGCTAATGTTGTAAGCAACTTCAACCAAATGCAACTATTCCTCCTAGCTACTGTCGCGACCTACCCCTCGGCGGCCGAACTCGAATGAGGCGGGTTTAGAGATAAGTGTTCATGAGATGGTTCATATGGCACCTTTTAAAATGATTTTACTGAAGTGTAAATCTTTTGTTTAGCCATATGACTCATTGATCATGAACGTGGATTTTCCCTAAATCCATATCTCGCGTGACAGCGGATTGATTATTATTATTTTTTAGGAGTCGCCACTAGCCTAGGTCGGGGGTCGGCTAGAATACCCAACCGAAACGCGGGAATTTCGTTTCGGTTTCTACGAAAACTAGAGATCAAAGGTTCGGGGACTAGCTTACGTTAATATTTCTATTAACGCCCTTTCGGTACCGCTAAACTTAATATGGTTGTTATCTAAGTCGTCATGCATTTGTTTTTTTACCATTTTCATGCCAAAGTCTTAGTCCACTAGGTGATCATGCATTTTGTTTTTGTATTTTCATTTGAGATTCTAAACTAATCCTATCTTAGTCTAGAAAAAAGAAAAAAAAAACAATCAATTGTATTGAAAGACATTTCTTAAAGTAAACATTCGAAGTATTGAAAAGACGAGCTAATTCTAAGTGCGAGAAAGTAAAAAAAAGAACCCGCAACTCGTCGGGTGTTTATTACAACACGAATTGAAAAACCCGAGACATGATCGGGGATGAATGAACTAAGTACAAATTGAAACCGGATTGGACATCGGTTTGGAACCATCATCAAATGAGTACAAATCGAGACCGGATTGGACATCGGTCAATCACCTTGGCTTTTTCAATTTCGAATTATTCTTCCTTGGACCGCCTCTCGGGTGTCGATGTTTACATCCATAATATTCATTCATAACCAACGACATATGAAAAAACAATGGTGCAAGCAACTCACTAATTAAGCACGGGCCTCGGGATCGGCCTTTGTTTTTCATGCGTTTCGATTCATCACCCACTTAATCACCTAACATTGTTTGATTAATGGTTAATGATAATGGGCTACCATTTGCATTCACAAAACGGCAACTCATATCAATTAACCCCTAAAGTCGGGTTCTAATGATCATGAATGGGCTACCCGCCGAACACGCATCGGGCCTAACATTCATCTAACAAACACATGCATAATAGTAAAATGAGCATGCATTCAAGCCCATGGGCTTTGTTTCGAAATCAATCAAACAATGAAAAGTGGGCTTTATAAAAAAGACCACTTATTCAATTAATGTCTAATTCGGATTGAATCTGTTCAAGTATGATTAACTATCCTAATGACGTCCAAATGAAGTGATTTAGGTGTCATTAGAAAGCTTATGACATGAGGATCAAAAGTCAAGAAGACCATTTTTTCTAAATCCTAGCCAATTTTCCTGAAAATATCGAATTAATCTCAGTAACAGGCTGGACTCGGTTCAGTTATGAATTTCAAAATAATGGCGGGACAAATAACAAACCTTATCAAAACAGCGCAAAAATTTTTGTGCCGTTAGGATTCCCTAAATGCAACAACTTTCATGTTTTGAGTTTTTGCTAAAAAGCCCTCTAAATTTTTATAAAATTCGATTTTTACGAAGGACTCAATTGCAAATGGAATTTTAACCCGTGAAGACTTTTCAAGCAAATTGACCCTCCAAAAATTGCAATTAGGTCCTCAAAATTTTCATTTGACATAATGAGACCCCAATGAGCAACGTTGTAGTTTTGATTTTTTGCAAAAAAGGACTCTAACTTTATCAAATTTGGAGAAACATCTTTTGAACTCCAAAGGAATGAAAATCAGATCTGGACACAGATTCTGATCAAATTGTGAGAATTCCTTTTGAAAATTTAAATGATCTCCGATTTTGATGAAATTAGTATCAATTGAAAGATCTTGATCTCAGGAAGAACTTACGTGAAGAAAGTGTTTTCATATCTCGAACACACGAATTTATGAAATTCGAAGAACACACAAAGGTCGACTGAAATCAGCATGATACCAGATTCACATGCATATGACGTTGCAAATCGTACTAAGCTAACATGCTTAGAATTTTATGAAAATTTTACAGTGAATAGATCAAGATACGTTCTACAACTCTCATGAAGGAAGTTTTTCTAGAAAATGATTGTAGAAAATAATAAAATTCATCGAACAGCATAACGTCAGTCAAGGAATCATCAGAACAGACTTAAACAACAAATTACAGATTCTGATCCTGACTTCTAGAAATGTTTTGACATAGCAAATCAAATCCGATCGAGGCATATGATATATCAAATCGAAGCTTAAGACAAGTTCTACGACTCTCTAGTTTATCATTTCATCAGATTTCGACGTTAGCAAGCTCAAATAGCATCTCAAGCCAACAGGTTTCACTGAACACGAATTTACAGAATTGAGTTCAAGTGTTCTTACCTTGTCTCACAATGATCCAACGCTCAAGCGAGCGATCCGGCCTCCGTATTCTGATCCGGAATGACACGGAGAAGCCTTGGAAAGCTCGGCCAACCTACGACAATGGATTGCACGAGATAATGTGAGAATCGACTCGTTTTCACACAAATAAACGAATCAGCAAAAATCAAGTTTAAGATGTAATCCGGTGGCCGTTTGACGAAAGGCCGGCCACCACAGCAACTTGAGGACGCTGAGGAAGGATGTCGGAAGGTCTGGATCGCAGGAAAAGGTCACCGGAGAGCCGGTTCAGCCGGTTGAACCGGCTGAACACATCACCAGCGGTAGTACCGGTGATGTTGCCGAGAGGGAGAAGGTGCCGGAGGAAGGAGCTCCGGCCACCAGCGAAGGCGGCTGGACTTGCGACCGGCCTTGGACCACCGTGGGGGACGCCGGTGGGGCGGTAGCTCACCGGAAAGTGGCCGGCAAGGAGCCGGAATTGGCCACGCCGAGAGAGAGCTCGAGAGAGAGCGAGAGATGATCGTGGGAGAGAGAGAGAGAGAGAGAGAGAGAGAGAGAGAGAGAGAGAGAGAGAGAGAGAGAGAGAGAGAGAAACTAGATCTGAAAAATGAACCCCCCCCAAATTTTGGAGGGAAAAATACTATATACCTCTCCCCAATTTGAATTTTAGCCCTTAGATTGATCACATGGTCTAAAATGAGTCCTTAATGATTAAGAATATTCCTTAGAAGCTAAGGATTGATGACATGGCATTATGGATGGATATGATCAATTCTAAATGAATGGCTATGATTGATTTGCTTATCCCCTAATTAATTTGCTTAATTCTTGAAGAAGGGCATTTTTGTCATTTCTCTTAGGGGCATTTTTTTTGTAATTCTCAATTAAGGTCAATTTTGTCATTTTCGCGCTTAAGAGGACGTGACCGACCTCGGTTGGTCCGAACGGATTATTGATCATCAAAATTTTCGACCGGAAAATGGCTGTTTTGATCGGATTAGTTCAATTTGAATCATACTGGTTTGAGTCAATTAGCTCTGAATTTGGGTAATTGTATGACCGAGCTAGACTAACAAGTTTAATTGAAGTCTAATTAACCAAATTGAGTCTCAATTCATCAAATTGAATATTAGTCTAGAGTGGGTCAAGTTGAATTGCACTATTTAGACCAATTACTCTTAGGCTTCCTAATCATTGGATCACTAAATTGATCAAATTGATCCAAATTCATGTGATTCTTCCAAAATTGATTTTAAATTTGGATTTCATATAAGAAATTAGGCTCATTCGTGCCTCAATTGCGCACATCATGAAGAATCGATCAAAATCACTGATTAGGGCTAAAATTGGGGGTTTTTGTGTTTGGCTTGGAATCGCAAAATTGATTCAAAAATTGGATATAAAATTACCTCTAGATCAAATGTCGTGAAGAAAACTAATCTAAAAAATGACTAGAAATGAAGTAATTTCATTTTTGGCCGATTTGAATCAACTTCCGCAATTTGGGAAAAAGTTGATTTTAAATCGATTTTTGTAAAATTTCAAATGCCAAAGGTAAATTGAATGTAAAATAAAATGATTTTTGGATTTTTGAATTTTTCAATTTTTTTGTCAAAGGTTTGACCAAAAGTCAAACCCTAGTTGACTTTTCACTAGGAGCTTGATTTTATGATCAGATCTTTGAATTTTTCTAAAATTTCCACTTCTAAAGTGAAATTGGACTTGAAAGGAATCTTTTTATGCGAAAAGCCCCAATTTGACCTAAGGTTGACTTTTGGTCAAAGGGTTGACCAAAAGTCAACGCCAAAGTCAACCATTTGACTTTTCGGGTTTTTGTATGAAATGAATAGAAAATTGTCTGCAGAAGCTAGGCCAACAAATAGAATTAAAAAACGACATTTTTTTGCTCGAGAAACAGGCTCCGTCGCGATCGGAAACCATAATCTCGAATGTTTTATTTTTAATGACGCATCGGCTAAAATTAGGTGTCAACAGCTACCTTTAAAATCCAATATGCCTACCCGTAGCATGTCCTCCCATGTCTGAATTGTCCTTTCAGACTGGCCATATGTCTAAGGATGATAGGCCAAGCTAATTTGCAACTTTGTTCCTAATGCCGTATGAAGACTTATCCAAAAGCGGCAGTGACTTCAGGATTCTGGTCCGAAGTGATTGTCACTGGTACTCCATGAAAACAGACCATGTGTCGCACGTAAATCTCGGCATATCTTTCCAAGGTGAAGTCCTTTCGCACTGGTAGAAGATATGCTGACTTTGTCAACCGACCCACTATCACCCAAATCGAATCATGGCCCCTCTGGCTCCTCGGTAATCTCATTTCCACTCGAGAATTTTCAATGGCTACAACATTCCACCCGGCTTGCAATGTTGCACCTTCACTTGTTGGCATGTGAAACACTTAACCACCTGTTTAGCCACGTCCATTTTCATATCGTTCCACCAATAATACTGTCGCAAGTTCTTATACGTTTCTATACTACCTGGGTGAATACTGAAATTTACACGGTGTACTTCCGACAAAATCTCTTCTTTTAATTTTGCAATCACTGGGTACATATAATCGACCGCGGAACTTCAGAATCCCATCCTGGAATACCTGAAAATTCGATTTCCTTTTTGTGACATCTATTTCCAGAATCTTCTGTACTCCTAGGTCCATCGATTGTAAAACCTTAATCCTAGCCCGGATTTCCAGTTTAATTATCAATGCGGTATGCAGACTCTAAACATGACTCACTTCACACTTAAATTCCGAATCCTGAATTCCCTCCAACAGGGTCCACTCTTTGACCATCATATGCGCGATGCTCGATTTCCAACTCAGTGCATCTGTTACCTTATTAGTCATTCCAGGGTTTTATAAAATATCGCAGTCGTAGTCCTTAAGGAGTTCCATCCAATGGCGCTGTCTAATGCCAAGTTATTTTCGGGAAAACCGATACCTTTAAACTCTGACGATCTATATAAATCTGCAATCTCTCCCCACACAGGTTATGTCTCCAAATTTTACGAGCAAAAAAAATAATAGCGGCTAATTCCAAATCATGAGTTGGATAATTCAGCTTATGCGGTCTCATTTGTCGCGATGCGTAAAGCACTACTCCTCCACGTTGTGTCAATACACATTCGAGTCCTCTTAGCGACACGTCACTGTAGATTTTATATCCTCCCAAATCTAATGGGACCGTCAACACTGGCATGATCGTCAAACTCTGCTTCAATCCTGAAAACTCATTAGGTAGTTATCCATCCATTTAAATTTCGTTTCCTTCTTTTGCAAACGCATCCACGGTATTATTAATGTTAAAAACCCTTTCCACGAGACGTCTATAATGACTTACCAGATCCAAGAACCTCCAAATCTCAATTACTGTTGTTGGTCTTAGCCAATTCCTGACAACTTCAATCTTTGCTAGATCCATTGCAATTCTTTTCTCGAATATCACCCCATGCTCGGCGGAACTCTTCGAATGCACCGGAATATCTTCAATGAACACGATCACAAACTCATCCAGAAATTCTTTGAATACTTGACTCATTAAACCCAATAAGGCTGCAGGGGCATTCGTCAGTCCAAACGACACCACCATAAACTCATAGTGTCTATACCTTGTCCTAAATGCCGCCTTCGGCGCATCCTCCTTCTTAATTATCAATTGGTGATAACCAGTCCTCAAGTCGATCTTACAAAATATTGATGCCCCTTGTAACTGGTCGAACAGGTCATTTACCCTTGGCAACATGCATTTATCCTTATTGGTCACCTAATTCAACTGTCTGTGGTCAATACATAATCTTAACAATCTGTTCTTCTTCCTCACGAATAAAACCGGTGTTCCCCGTGGAGACGCACTCGAACGAATAAAATCTTTATCCAATAACTTTCACATTTGGACTTTTAATTCCTTCAATTCCGACAGTAATATCTTGTAGAGCGCTCCCAAGGTCGGTTTCGTCCCTGGGGCCAACTCAACCACAACCTCGACTCTCCTATTAGGTGGCAATCCCGACAATTCCATCGAGAAGATTACACACCTCGGCTATGTCCTTTAGCCTTGATTCCTTAACCAACTAATCAGTCCCAAATCGATTTGTTTTTTTTTTACCTCAAAGACAAAGCTCAATCTATCCAATTTCGATCCAACAATCTCCCAAAACAAATCACCTCAATTCTCTACAAAATCTGAAATCCCTAAGCAACACTCATCCATCCCAACCCGTCCAAGAATACCGCTAGTCAATCAAGAATCCATAAATTGATTGCGCCTATCCACCGTAAGTGATAATACATTGTACATAATCATCCACGTAATAACTTCAAAATCGTACCCAATATAATCTCATAACGCATCTAGACTTCGAAGGCACGTCCTCCACTTCCTTCTCAGTCACAACATACATTTTTCTCTACGTCCTTAGCCGATTCTGATTAATCAGCGGGGCAGCTCCCGCTTAATGTCCTACACGCGGTCGCTACGATTCCATTGGTGACCCAACCTATCGGTTCAACAATTTCTCATCCGGTAACCTTACTGTCCACATCCACAATATGTTTCACTTTTACCTTGGCAATGGCCATTCCTATGCTTCTTTCCATAAGACCGACATGCAGCGTTAGAGTAGTAGCTCGGTTTTCCAACGTTCTTTCTTACTAGAGGAACAAATCTCCGATTCTCTATCATAGGCTTCTGTCCACAGTTCCCATTATCCCTACCAGGCGCGAATCGCGTTCCAAAAGTGGCCGTCCTTTAACTCATATCCATGTCAACCATTATACCTTCTCATACAACTCGTTGTAACTCTTTAAGACCCAAAGTATCAACTGATTGCGAAATTCCGATTCCAATTCTTCCTGAAACCTCCTTGCCCCATCCACATGGTCCTTGACCATCTTTAGTGCGTACTTAGGCAATCTCACAATTTGACCTCGTACTGATCGACTGACATTCGATTTTAACGAAGACAAAGAAACTCTGTCATTTTCTGCCCCCGCGCACTCTTTGAAAGTACCTCCCATTGAAGGCCTCGATAACGACACCCAGCTTGAAATTATGCCCTTCAAACTAGCCTACTCTTGGGGTCCTCTTACCAATTAATTACATTTCCTTGGAGTTGATACACAGCCAGGGTCACTTTCTCCTTACTAGTGCACCCGAATACCTCAAAAGCCTTTTTCAAAGTCCTCTATCCAAAGTACCGTAGTGTCAGGGTCACTTCTTCCTATCGAACCTTGCAAGTTTAAATTTCAGAAACTTTTCCAACCAACTGACGCATATGTCTGATTGCATTAACTTACCATTGACCTTGATTTTCAACATTTTCATTATGCCCATGATTCCCGTTATTCCCATTGACGACGACAATAGTGGCCTCAACATCAGTAGAAAGAGTCGCATTTCGTTCTTCCATCTACTTTCCCCTTAAAATTCCAACTTCCTCGATTCTCCTCAGAATCTCACCCCATCTGGGATCCCCCACAATTCCAACTTGCGGACCTACTAGACCTCGACCTCAACCTCGACTACTCATGCTCACAGGGTTCACATCACCCACTTACCTGCTATAATTCCCCCACGGAATTAGAAATCTAGGCCAACTATACCAGTCTAAGCCCTAGGCAATGAATCACAACACAATTCATTAAGCAGGTAGTCAATCACAACGTCACTCAATCACAAGGAATAAGGATCGTGCACTAACCTCGAGTCCTGACGCACCTGCATTTCACATGTCATAGCACACGCCACTCAGCAATCACAACCAAACAGTCTGGGTAATGCATGGCCAACAAATCTCCCTAACTGGCTACCCCAAGGTCATCGCTCCTTATCACTCCAAGCTTCGACCATCTTGGTTCGAGCTGCCCTTGCTCTGATACTAATTCAACGGGGATGTCACGCCCCGGATCACGCCGAGCTCGCGACATCCCTCGATGGTCAATCATTGAATGTGACGTCCCAGAAACGTCGCCGACCCAACTCAAGCATCAGAGATTAGTACGCGCGGAAACAAATAACACAACCCATACAATGAAATACATGACCAAGGGGATAGACCAAAGTAGTTTAATAAACACGAGGCATAGATTTGAGTTCACAACCTTCTACACTAGGCCGCAAAAGAACACTCCACCTTTAACATCAAAAAGGGGCAGGTGGGCGGTTAAACTATGGACGAAACCAAAACGGGACCCTATCAAAAAGCTTACAAGTCCTACACTAAACGTCCCTACGGGGCCCAGTCCGAATCGGACCCTGAGGAATCGGACTCCGAGTCCGAGTCGGTCTCAATCGGGTTCTCCTCATCCTCTCTTGCTCGGCCGCTATGGGCTCCTCCTCGAGCTCGGACTCTCTCTCGGGCTCGGGCTCAGACTCCATTTTGGGCTCGGGCTCGGGCTCTGGCTCAGGCTCAAACTCCACTTCGGGCTCAGGCTTAGGGTCAGGTGCCGGTACTGGGTCGGGGCTCACCATCGGACTCACTGGATTGGACACTTCTCCGTCGGGAGCGAACTTGTCCCAGGGTTCCCAATTGATTGCATCCTCGTTATTGAATCGCAGCCCCTCAAAACCTCGAATCGGCCCAGTGTTCACTAATCCGATCTTATGGGACCATGCTAAATAATCGTGGCGCTCCAGCTGCTCTCGCCCTACGTCTACCCAAACATAAGTGCGATGCCTAGTATACACCTCGCCCGGGTTCAGTCCTGGATACTCGTTGTCATCGTGTACCATGTGCACGGGGATACCAAAACGTCTAGGCGGAGTCGTACTCATGGGCGAGGATCTAAAAATAGTTATATAATAACCGTGAGACAGAGTCTCAATAAGTAACAACCTAAACCTAACCTAGGCTAATGCTTACCCAGACTAGTCTAACATGCGAACTACCAAACAATACAATCACTTTCGCATTCTAGGCTTACCTCACCTCGAACCACGTGCCAACCCTCCATATTAGTCCAAACATGATAATGCAAGTACAAATCACCGCCACATCACAATTACCAGCACACACACTTCCACTGGAAATCAGTTAATCCAAATAAGCACCCAACCCATCCAACCAATCATCCACACGCACCATCAGTCAATGCGATCAACATCCACACGCTCAACCAGTCAATTCAGTCACATGCTCAACCAGCCAGTCCAATCACATGCTCAACCAGCCAATCCAATCACACGCTCAACCAGCCAATTCAATCACACAATTCACATACGTGGTTGAACATCTTTCTCACGACCCGCGCCACTACGCCTCAGGCTCAGCCCTCAGATCAAGCTGAGCTCCGTCCCGCGTAACCACGCCTCAGGACATTTTCCCATTCCAATGACCCGCGTAACCTACGCCTCAGGTCTAGTCATACCTTATTCGCCACACCCGCGTAACCTACGCCTCAGGTTGGCAACCCTTCGATCGATCTGGGCTTTTCTCATGCACATGCACCACAAACACAATTCGTCAATCAACACATCGTACAAATCAAACTCAATCACGCTCACCACATTATAATCCACCAATATCACACTGACATGCCACTAGACTCAATTCAACTCAGTTCAATTCACACTTCGCTACCTCAATCCACAAACCTGACGTGTAAGTCGATCACACACGATTTTCCCCAAATCAAGCATACTGTTTAATCCAATTCAAATTGCATAATTAAATCACAATATCACTAAATTAATGCACGCCCTAACCGTTCTAACCCGAGACTAGTCAATGAAATACCCAAAAGACTAAGTAGGGTCTAGGAAGTCGCTTACCAAGTTTTGCCCCGGGAAAAGTCGACTCGGGCCTAGGATGGCCCGGGTGAACAGTGCAGACCAGGCACGTGCGTGGGCACGGCGGTCGGCCACGGGCGCGGCAACGGGCACGGCAACGGGCGCGGGTGCAGGCGCGGGCACGGGCGTGGGTGCTGGCAACGGGCGCGACAGTGGGCAACGGGCGAGGCTACGGGCGCGGGCGTGGGCAACAGGCACGGGCATGGGCACATCAGCGAGCAACGGGAATGAGCGCGGGCGCGGCAGCGGGCGCGCGGGCACGGCGGCAAGCGCGCGGCTTGGCTACAGCCCGGGCTGGTCGGCCGGGGCTGGCTGGCTAGTCGGGGCGACGATCGGCGGCGGCGGTGACGCGGCGGCGACGGCCAGGCGTGGCGGCGGCATGCTGGGAGGAGAGAGAGCAGTCGGGTGAGAGAGAGACAGAGAACGAGAGGGAGAGAGAGGGAGAGTGGGAGGGGCAGCGGACCGGTGGCGGCGAGCTGGACGGCGGAGCGACGATAGCGAGCGGGCATCGCGGCGCGGCAAGCATGCGACGGCGGTGGGGGACGCGGCGCTGCGAGCTGGCTTGCTGCTGTGCGCGGTGGACAGAAGGGAGAGAGAGCAGTCGGTGGGATGGGGGCCGGCGGCGACGGGAAGGAGACGGCGGCCGGACGACATGGGCAACGGTGGTGGGGCGGCACGACGTGGCGGCGGGCTCAGCGGCATCGACTGGGCGACGTTGAGCGCGGAAGGCAGAGACGAAGGCTTGCTGCATGCGTGCGCGAGGGAGAGGAAGGTAGTGGTCGGGACGGTGGCTGGTCGGGCGGCCCGGCGCGGCGGTCGAGCAGGCGATGGCGGCGTGCGATGGTCAGGCAGAAGGCGGCTGGGCTGGCAGAAACGAAGGAGCAGAAGCAGAAGCGGATGCAACGAAGGAAGAAGAAGAAGAAGAAGAAGAAGAAGAAGAGAATGAGAGAGGAGAGAGAGTGTCAGAGGAGTTGGTGTCTGCATGGGGAAGGGGAGGCTGAGGGGACGTGAGCATGGAGGGGGTGTAGGCGTGCACGGCCGAGGGGGAGAGAGAGAGGAAGGGAGAGAGAGAGAGAGAGAGAGAGAGAGAGAGAGAGAGGGAGAGAGGGAAATGTGCGCGAGGAGGGGGTGCGTATGAGGGTGGGTGGCGTGACGGGAGAGTGAGAGGAGAGAGAGAAAAACTAATTATTTGTCCTCGAGCGCAAATCAACGGACACGGTTCAAATTAAATAATAGTTTAACTGTCGCGATTCAAACCCGGAAAAAGATCTAACTGTCCCCGAAAAACCTAAACAATAATGTAGGACAACTGGCCAAACTAAAATAGCTCAAGACTCACTACGAAGGAGGTCTACCAGTCCAAATTCGCACCCGATCCAAAAATCCACTTTCTCACCATTCCTAATCACCTCGACGCTGGCCACACGAATATCGACACCGTCCAATTTATTTTGTCCTGAAACTCCCGGAAATCGACTGCCAAGTCCGGGGTCCAAATAACGGCCAGATTCGATCGAGTGCGATTCTAGCGAAATCTCAAAATTTAAAAACAATAACCGGGAGTGATCAGTTCCCGGGCGAGATTTTACTACAAGCACACTGACGAATTACACGTTTATTAAACCCCAAAAATGGGCCAAAATCCGGAATGTCACAATTAATCTATGATGAAAATGATTTGCCACTAATGAGAAAATACATAAATTTTGCTAGAAGTTGAAAGATTTACCGTCCGAAAAAAAAAATCAACTATGTCCCATCTTCATTGGAAATTCATGCACCTTTCTTAAGATGAGAGAAGAATCGTTCCAAAAGAAAAGGAGAGTTCTACAATCTGATCGTTGGACCATGTCATATGTACCTTTAATTATGTGATTCTCACTTTTGGACCCATATATTTAATAGTTCACGATCTTGGTCTATGTTGTCAGTAGTGTTTCGCCGAAATTGCTCCCGTGACGAAATATCTTTCACCGAAAGTTGTTCTTCAACTTTTAATGAGAAGAGACGGGTTCTGTGGCGATTCCGAACAGGAGAAACCCAAGCAAACAAGAAATAACTGTAAACTTTTACTTCGAACTTCGAACTGAACTGTATGTACAAACCATGCCAGAATTTAATCGACAATAAAATTGGAAAATACAGCCACTTTCACGGGAACACGCGTACACAAACTATGCTGGAATTTAATCGATAACAAAGCTTGAGAACGTACAAAGATGTAACTCTAGAATTTAATCAACAATGTAACACCTAGGACAGAGATACACGACTGAATTTAATCAACGACGCGAATCAGAAGCTACAGCTAAGGAAAAATAAAGTACTGTACAGTGAGGTAAAGATAATTGAAAGATAACATTTTAATTGATTTGTGCGGGGTGGGAGGTCTCCGAAGAGCTTATTATGGCTATTGAAAGACTACAATCAATGGTTATCAACGGAAGTTACAATAGGAGGTTATAAATAGTTACTACAAAGAAATAACTTCCTAATAGTTACGTGAAGTTACATAGAGAGGTTACAGACAAAGGTTATAGATAGTTACTAACATAGGTTACAAACGTACATTGAGTCCACTACCTTGACAGTTTCTTCAACTCCGTTGACGGTCTCTTTGACTCCACTACGTTTATGGTTACTTTTTCAACAGTTGCATCCGACATTGCTAACTTTACTAGTCGATTCCTTCACGTTGTCGATAATGAATGACCAAACTCTGCTCTTATTAACTAAGTCTATTGCACGTCAATAATAAACAAAATTTTGTCATTTTTTTGGTGCAAACAGGTAGACTATGTAACTTTATGTAGGGATGGGTTCATGAACCTCTCAGTTGTTATATAAATCAAATCATTGAAGTATAGGATATCCCTTTTTGTACGATGACTACTTTAGTCTTAAATTATTTAATATGATTACTAAACCTTTTCATGACTGCCGATGTAGCCCTTTCAACCACATGCCAATTTTGGCCAGAAATTGCTGATGTTGACGCTGACCATCCTACGTGGCATAATCGGCATGTCTAGATAACTTTTGCAATTTAAAAAAAATTCATAATTTTTTCTTTTATTTCCTTTTTCTTTTTTGTTTTTTTTATTTCCCTTAACCGGTCAGCGGCCATAGGCAAGGATTGGACTCTCTCGCCTACTTTAGGCGAGGCCCTTGCTGCGATCGGCAACCTCCGCTAGTCATTGCCAAGGCTCCGGACCGTTGGAGAGAAATAGAAAAAAATAAAAATGAAAATGAAAAAAAGAAAAAAAATTCAGAAAAGCTTTAAAAAAAATTGCAAAACTTGCCACATCCGAGCGGGTCGCGATTTCCGGCCAAAATTACCCGATAAGACTACATTAGTAAATCGTCAAAAGATTTAAGGTTAAATTGACCAAATTAAAATGTTTAAAATTGAATTGGCCGACGTACAATAGGTTTAGGCCCAATTGAACAACTTTTATGCGATCTTAGTTTGTGCTGTCTGTACAATAGGTTCATAAACTTCTCATTTGCCATATAAATCAAATGATTGAATTTTAGGGGTAACGACATATGATAACAAGTTTTGGTTAAAAGCAGGGTGATGCTCAATCAAATCACTATTCGAGCGCATTTAAAGTACAGGGAATTCTTCGACCAAAAAACAAAATGTACAGGGAATGAGAAAATCATGACTCCCTATTTTTTTGTTTTGTGAACCAGCCATATATATCAACAGTGTAACGTGCCGCAAAAAAATTAATTTCAAAAGTACTTAAATGAAATTGAGCCAAATAACTATTTAAGTGATAGAAATTATATTCATTTGTCGAGGAAAATAGTGAGATTGTTTGAGTAAATTACTTGAGATCAAGTGTACTGTTAGTACCGTATAAAATTTTCTTTTGCTCTCTTCGAAAGCAAGTCATATCGATTTAATCACATGAAAATTAATATTCGATTTATTTCTAGTTTTCTTTTCAATACGTTTTGACTAGCCTAATTCATAGCCATCTTCCAACAAGAGATAAACCACCATGATTTGGAGGACATAGACCGATAATAATGTAGACGACACTTCCCATGTTTATCACTCCAACATTTGTTTTCATTAAAGTCCCATTTATTTCGCGGAAAAAAAATATTTTCCTCACTTTCCAGCGTTTGGATTGCTTGAAAAATAAGTCAACGAAAAATTTATACTTAAATTTAGAAAAATGATTTTTTTTAAACAATTGAAAATTATTTTCCAAAATATTATTAGAAATCGCCGCTTAAACTAGAAAATTTGCATTTGATACAGAACCCCAACGCTTGTTCCTGGCCCTTGATAGCAGTCTCGGATCTAGAGGCCAAGGCTACGTCCATCAAGGCCAAGCCCGAGTCCAAAGATGTTGAGCTTGAAACCCTAACACCCCAGCCTAGGTCCACAAAGGCCAGGCATCAGGCCCTAGTGCTTCTGTTCGGGTCCCTAGCACTTCGACACGGGTCCATTGAGGCTAGGCTCAGGTCCACAGCGCTCGGGCTAGAAACCCCACACCCAGGATCGAGTCCATCAAGCCGAGTCATGCCCATCGAGGTCGAACCTAGGACCCCAGCGCCCTTGCCCTTGTCCGTGCACCCAGGACGAAATGCATCAAGACCAAGCCCAAGACCCTAGTGCCAATGCCCGGTTCCATTGAGGTCGAGGCCGAGACCTTGGTGCCACTGCTTGGGTCCTCGGTGATCCTAAGTCCTCAATGCCTAGGCCCAGGTCCGAGACCCTAGCGCCGGGTTCCCTCGAGGTCAAGCTCAGGACCCCGGCATCCGCGCCCCTGTCCATCGAGGATGGCCCCGAGACCCTAATGCCTGTGCTCAAGTCCTCAACACCCATACCGAGGTTTATTAAGGCCAGCCCTGGACCTCAGAGCCCATGCCTCGATCCTCAATGCTCAGGTCCATTAAGACCGGACCCAGGATCAATGCTCGTGCTTGTGCCCAAGACACAGGTGATCATGCCAGGGTCGGGGTCCATCGAGGTCGAACCCGGGACCCTGGTCCCTATACTCGATTCCCCGATTGTCCATGCAAATCACTAGCGGCCAAATAAGGTATGTTTATTTAGAAAAATTAAATCTTGATTTTCCTAACCAAATCACGGAAAAATAACTTTCAGTTCATTTTCATGTTTGAGTCTAACACCAAATAATATTGTCATTTTTCTATAAAATATATTTCAAATTTGTCACGTTTTTTGCAAAACAAACGTTGCCTTAAGTTGTTTGACGTAAAGCATTAGCTTACTTTTGCCGGCTAAAGTTCAAACAATGATGACACGAAAACTATATTTCAAACGAACGACGCGGACAAGCATCGTACATGACGCCCATGAAATGGATTCAGTCTTAGAATCTGCATCAACGTGTCGATATCGATAAGCATAACATATGCAATGACTTAATCAACCGAGAGGTTGCGCGGTGAAGACTTCCTTTCTTTCACGGTTACGTCTTGAAGAAGGCATTGTATTATATGGTGAATTAAAACGTGCAGTTTCACTTCGCTGGTCCCGCTTTTCACGGTTACGTCTTGGAAAAAGGCATGACATTTAAAATGTTGGTGAATTAAAACGTGCTTGGTTCTTTGTTCATAGCTGATTCTTATGTAGATTCTGTTGGGAAAGGTCAACCAGGAAAATGGAATAAGACTTTGAGGCGTCGATACAATGCCTTTGAGGAATTATTTTCCCTACAACATTTCTAATGGTTACTGGCTAAAATCCTTTAAAATACAACAAAATCTCATACGAGAATACCAAATAGCAATTCTGGTATTCTCAAAAAAACTCTCAAAAGGGAAACAATTGAAAATAATAGCTGTATTTTTAACCAAAAAAATTCGAAAGGTAAAAAGTACCAAGACAGAAACGACAAACTTATAACCATTTCCTCCAAAAAATGTTGCATCTGAATAGATGCTGTTTCAAAAGACGCACTATAAATTCGGATAAAAAAATTGTAATAACCATTTTTTATTCTGAATTTTGTAATTTCAGAAAAGATACAACATTTCAATGGTTGTAAGACGCCCAATAGTCGTTAACAAAAAAAATAACCGCCCGTAATAAAAATAATAATGATAATAATAAAAGTTACTAAGTGCGCCTAATAATCCTGCAACCACATATGGGTGTTGTGAGGTCTGGTCTACTTAGCCCGTGGTCTTTAATTGTAAGGCTTAAACCCTTCTACTTATATATTGGCTTGCATACTCATTTCTTTTTTTTGTGGCACAAGACACTTTTTGTTTGTTTTACTAACAAAACTATCACCAGTTTTTTCGCTGATACTTGAGGCATGTGTTTTGACTTTGCTCGTCCTTTTTTTTCACAGTTACTGTTGAGAATGTGTATCGAATTTGACCCCTGTGAAGGAAACCCAATCCAAGTAAAACTTCCCAATCCAAATAGGTCTTGTGGTTTGACACCTGAACAAGCAAGAATTTTTTGAAATACTTTTCATGCCGGAGTTGGAATCATAGTTTGAGTCGGCTCAAGCACATCAGTGAGCGAATGACCTTTGGCTGTAACAATCGATTCTGCAGCGTGCTTGTGAATTTTATCATGAAGAAATTGCAAGTATTTTGATGCAAATAAATCTTGAGGTAAGATTTGTCAATTCATTGGTGAGATTGAGAGATTATTTCACAAGAAATTGTGAGAGTTAAACATTGTATGAGTTATTTAGTGTGATTTGAGGATGGGAAACATTAAGAATGCTTGAGTGATTAGAGTGTGGCTGTAATGTTATTTGTATTGCTTGATCAATAGGAAAATCATGTGCTGCTCTTCCCATGGAATAGGTCACATCGATCACAACACGTAAATCTGAAATTCGATTTATTTCCTTATTTCGTTTATTATTGTATTCGATCGCTTGCTTTTTGCAGAAGCTACGCCTTGAAAAAGGCATAATTTTTTATATGCTGGTAAGTTAAAACGTGCTTAGTTCTTGATCTTTGATGAATATTTATGTAGTTTCCTCGTAGCTAACTTGAGGCACGTACTTTGACTTTGCTGGTGTTGAGAGTATTTACTATTCAGCGTGAAAGTCACGTTGCTAATGAACAGAAGCGCAAGAACTACACCGGCTTTAATCGTTCTTATCCCATTGAGACTATAGATACCGTCATTGGTGACGGTTTACACTTGTGGACCAAATTCAATATCCATGAGAAAGTCTAGACAAAGAAGCCTCGATTTCTAAAGGGATAAGTGTATTGTAAGTACTAAAACTTGTCACGAAAGTACAATTAAGTTCTAAAACTTCAATAAGTGCAATAAAGACCTAAAATTTAAAGACCTAAAATTTATCACGAAAGTTCAATCAAATCCTAAAATTTTTAAAAAATACAATCAATAGAAGGACTTGATTTAACAAATTTAACAAGCTTTAGGATTTGATTATACTTTTTGAAAGTTTTAAGACTTAATTGCACTTTCGCAACATGTTTAAGGACTTAATTGCACTTTTGAAAGTTTGAGGACGTAATTGTATTTTTGTGACAAGTTTTAGAATCTCCAATGCACATATCCCACACTACAAAAAAAACAAGTGTTTTGCCACGAATTTTTCAACGAAAAATTTGGCAAAATTCGTTGGAAAACGAATTTCCAACGAAATTAGCGACAAACAAAAATTCGTCGGTAATTCGTCGTCGCAAATTTTTGCAACAAAAAATTTAAATTTTCGTTGGTAATTTGCGACTAAATTTTTTCGTCGCAAAATTCGTGGCTAAATTCATTGCAAATTTCGTAGGAAAATTCGTCGCTAATTATTCGTTGCAAAAATCGTGGCAAAATTCGTCGATAATTATTTGTGGTAAAATTTGTGGCGAAACGAATTTCCAACAAAAAAAAATTCGTCGCTAATTTGACGTCGGAAATTTTTGCGACAAAAAATTTTAACTTTACGTTGGTAAATTGCGACGCAAAAAATTCGTTGCAAAATTTGTAGATAAATTCGTGGCTAAATTTGTTGCAAAATTCATTGCCAAATTCGTCACTAATTATTCATTGTAAACATTGTGGCAACATTTGTCGCTAATTATTCGTGGCAAATGAATTTCCCACCAAATTAGCGACGAACAAAAAAATTTGCTGCAAATTTTGGCGACAAAAAATTTGAATTTTCGTTCGTAATTTGCGACGAAAATAAATTCATCACTAAATTCGTGGCAAGGTTCGTTGCAAAATTTCATGACAAAATTCGTCGCTAATAATTCGTTGGAAAAATCGTGGATAAATTCATCGGTAATTATTCGTGGCAAAATTCGTGGCACAACGAATTTCCCATGAAATTAGGGATGAAAAAAAATTCGTCGCAAATCGAATTTTTGCGACAAAAAATTTCAATTTTCATTGGTAATTTGAGACGAAAAAAATTTTGTGGCTGAATTTGTGGAAAAATTCGTTGCAAAATTTGTCGCTAATTAGTCATTGCAAAAATCAAATCAAATCGCGAATTTTTTCGACAAAAAATTTCAATTTTCGTTGGTAATTTCCGACGAAAAAAACAATTGGTGGCTAAATTCGTGGGATAATTCGCTGCGAAATTTGTCACTAACTATTCGTTGCAAAAATCGTGGGAAATTGCGAATTTTTCCTACAAAAAATTTCAATTTTCGTTGGTAATTTGCAACGAAAAAAAAATTCGTGGGAAAATTCGCTGCAAAATTTGTCGCTAATTATTTGTTGCAAAAATTGTGGGAAATTGCGAATTTTTCGGAAAAAAAATTTCAATTTTCATTGGTAATTTCCGATGAAAACAAAATTGGTGGCTAAATTTGTGGGAAAATTTGTTGCTAAATTTGTCGCTAACTATTCGTTACAAAAATCGTGGGAAATCGCGAATTTTTCAGACCAAAAATTTCAATTTTCATTGGTAATTTGCGATGAAAATAAAATTCATGGGAAAATTCGTTGCAAAATTTGTCGCTAATTATTCGTTGCAAAAATCATGGGAAATCGCGAATTTTTCCGACAAAAAATTTCAATTTACGTTGGTAATTTCCAACGAAAACAAAATTGGTGGCTAAATTCGCGGAAAAGTTCGTTGCAAAATTTGTCGCTAATTATTCATTGCAAAAATCGTGGGAAATTGCGAATTTTTTCGACAAAAAATTTCAATTTTCGTTGGTAATTTGCGACGAAAACAAAATTCGTGAGAAAATTCATTGCGAAATTCGTCGCTAATTATTCGTTGCGAAAATCGTGAGAAATCACGAATTTTTCGAACAAAAAATTTCAATTTTTGTTGGTAATTTCCAACGAAAACAAAATTCGTGGCTAAATTCATGGGAAAGTTCGTTGCAAAATTTGTCGCTAATTATTTGTTGCAAAAATCGTGGGAAATTGCAAATTTTTCCGACAAAAAATTTCAATTTTTGTTGGTAATTTGCAACGAAAACAAAATTCGTGGCTAAATTCATGGGAAATTCGTTACAAAATTTATCGCTAATATTTCGTTGAAAAAATCGTGAGAAATCGCGAATTTTTTCGACAAAAAATTTCAATTTTCGTTGGTAATTTGCAATGAAATCTATTCATGACAAAATTTGTCGCTAAGTTTGCGATGAATTTTGTTGAGGGACAATTTCGATTTTAAATCTAATTATTATCAATATTAATTTCTATAATGTATAAGTTGCAAAGTCTCACATGATGATATTCGATATTCAATCTCATAATACAAAGAGGCAGCTAAGCACTAATGAACATCATGTAATACATTCAAAACATTGAAAAAACGCGGGACAACCATAAAACGTTGGCAGCTTTGGTACTCGAGAATGAACTGGGAAGGACAGATAATAAAAGCATCAGCATCATCACCATCATCACCAATTGCAGCATCATTGTGTGGCTCAGCATTATGCCCATCACCTATTGGATTAATATGAGGTAGAGTAGGAACCTTATTGCGATCGATGTCGAAATGTCGCATGATAATTTGTATTTGTTGTTGCATCACCCTTAATTCTTCATCCTTCTGTCCAAGTAAATGCTTCATTTCTTCGTCCTTCTGTACAAGTAACAGTTTCAATTGGCTCAATTCTTGGCTCATATGCTCCTCATGTCGTGTCCTCCTTAAAACAGCCGTATTGGAGGATGAAGTTGCAGCAGCCTTCGTTTTGTATATCCTTGACAAGAATTTCATCCTAAATATTTTTCCTCCTTTCATCCCATCCGCTACCTCCACCCATAATGCCATACTGTCAATTGATAGCTCAGATACGGCAACACCATCACCACCATCACCACTAACAGTGCTCATTAAAAGTTCATCATATTTTTCCTATATTAACATTATAGATGGAAATAAAATAAATTCATATATATTACCATAAATATTAAAAACATTCATGATTTTCATTCTAGTTTCCATAAAGTCTGAACTATAACCTTATATACCTTAATAGCTTTTACTCGAGCGCCAGTCCATATCTTATCCTTTTTTTGAAATGTGCGTTCAAATGCAGCTATAAATGTAGGTTCCGTCTCCAATTTATCTGCCTACAAAATATAACATAAATGAGTAATCGTTGAATTAAATGAACTGACATGTTTAAATAGACTTACCATTTTCTTTTATGCTCCCCGATGCTGATAGAGCCCCCAGCATATGTGGCAGACGCAGACCCATTAATAGAACTAGAAACTCGATTCTTCTTATTCTGTTCACACCTTTGCTTATGCTTCTCTGTTTTCCAAGTTCTCGTAATTTTCGTCCAATTGTCAGCTATAAAAAAAGCCGGCTTTTCTTTTGTTCTCTTCGCTCTATTTATCACATATCGCATGTGATCACCGACTTTCTTCTTGAAAATTCTTCTAACCTCATCCTCTTCCATTTCATCCCATATGAACTTACGCTACAATCAATAGAAAAGCAACTGAAAGTTATTATAAGGGTCACATGTCACATATCCATTACAATGTACCAGACAATTCGTGACAAAATTCATTATTGACCATCAGTATGCTACATCGAACTTAGTTTGTGAGAAAATAGAAGGACAACACTAACCTTGAACTCATTCTACCACAAAGTCTTTACTCCTATAGGAGTGCTGCTGAAAGTAGTAAACTGTCACATCCAATAGTTATTGACTATTCTATTATGTTCCCTGACAACATACGTAGAATTCGTGAATCTGAAAACATGTTATAACAATATGGACAATGAGACTATGAAGCATACGGATAATTCGCAATATGGACAATTTTGTTTACATCGATAATTTACATATACGTTAAAAAATGAAGTACTTACGAATCTCCACATGGGCATATAATGAATCGGATATCTTCTTCATCATTTGAGTGTTGCACTGAAGAAGAAAGTGGAACCGAATGAGATGGAATCGAAGGAGATAGAACTGAAGTAAATTCAGTTCGCATGTCCGGAGGTTCTCCCCTAATATGTTGTTGAGGGTTGGAGGATGAGCCAATGTGTCCGTGTTATCCATGAACATGTTATGGTTGAGGGTTACATGAAAGGGCGGGAGAAGAGGACAGGGACGGGGACGAGGACGAGGAAGTGAAAGGGGCTGGTCTTCTTTGTGAAACCGCACCACGCATGAGACCTCCACGTTTATACTGACAAGTAAGAAGGTTAAACAAATATATTTAAAAATATGAACATGTATTAGGGACAAGCTTACCATTTTGTTTCAGAGAGCAATAAATAAACTTGACAAATTGAAAGAAACAGACTATCGCCTCTGATAAATAGCAATCTTTGGCCCTCATAGGAGGAACCTATTGAAATTTTGACCACATCAGGTTCCATGAAAAATAAAAGGAAGCATATTAAATGTGCAAAACAATTACAACAAGTATCAACTCTGATGCTACATTTGTGCAAATTTATGCCCCGAATATCCCATTTCGCAAAGTTCTAGTACAGATCTAGAAAAAAGATCACAAATTACATTCAACAAGTAAATTTGCTATGAATGCAACCCACTAATTTGTTCCCTATTTAGGCTTCATTTTACCTAAGTTTAGATCTTAGCACAAAAATCATTAAAAAAATCGATAACAGTGCCTGAATCACGGCTACGACCCCCCTTGGCCCACTTGGTCGTGACCCCCCCTCTGGCCAGCTCGCCCGCCACCCCCCGCTCCGGTCAGCTCACCGGCGACCCCCCTCCGGCTAAATTGGCAGTAACCCCCCTCCGGCCAACTCTGCGGCGACCCCCCTCCAGACAACTCGATCACGACCCCCCTCTGGTCCCCCTCTAGCCAACTCAGCCGTGACCCCCCCACCGGCCAACTCGGTAGAGACCTCTCCTCCGAACAACTCGGCCACAAACCTCCCCTCTCCAGCCCCCCTTCGGCCAACTTAGCCGTGACCCCCCCTCCGGCCAACTCGGCCACGACCCCCCCTCGCGGGCCAACTCCGCCGCAATCCCCCCTTCAACCAACTTGGCAACGACACCTCGGAATCACGGCCGCGATACCATTTTATTCAAGGAATAGTTTAGGCTTACCTACCGCGCTAGCCGAACTCGACGATGAGGTGGACGGCGAAGGCATCGACGGCGAGGAGGATGGCGACGAGGACGGTGCTAAGGACGGCGAGAAGGGTATTTGCAACAAAAGTCAAGTCTCGGCGCAAATATAGTAGAATGAACAATTTTCGTGGGAAAATTCGTGGGAAATTTCCGACGAATTTCAAATTTCGTGGCAAGTATTGCACTATAGACTATTTTCGTGGCAAAATTCGTGAGAAATTTCTCATGAATTTTACCACGAATTTAAAAACCTCGGAGCAATACATAATTCTCCTAGAAATTTGAAATTCATGGTAAAATTCGTGAAAAATTTCCCACGAATTTTGCCACAAATTTAAAAACCACGGGCAATATATAATTCTCTTAAAAATTTGAAATTCATTGCAAACTTCGTGAGAAATTTCTCACGAATTTTAAATTTCTAGGCAATTATTGCACTATATAGTACTTTCGTGGCAAAATTTGTGGGAAATTTTTCACGAATTTTGCCACGAAATTCAAATATTTGGCCTTGGGGGCTTTTTTGAAATTCGTGGCAAAATTCATGGGAAATTTCCCACGAATTTTGCCACGAAATTAAAAACCTAGGGCAATTATTGCACTATATAGTATTTTCGTGGAAAAATTCATGGGAAATTTTCCACGAATTTTGCCACGAAATTCAAATATTCGGCCTTGGGGGCTTTTTTCAAATTCGTGGCTGAATTCGTGGGAAATTTTCCACGAATTTTGCCACGAATTTAAAAATCTCTTGCAATTATTGCACTATATAGTATTTTTATGACAAAATTCGTGGGAAATTTCTCACGAATTTTGCCACGAAATTCAAATATTCGGCCTTAGGGGCTTTTTTCAAAATTTGTGGCAAATTTCCCACGAATTTAAAAACCTCGGGCAATTATTGCACTATATAGTATTTTCGTGGCAAAATTCGTGGGAAATTTCTCACAAATTTTGCCCCGAAATTCAAATATTCAGCATTGGGGGCTTTTTTCAATTCGTGGAAAATTTCCTGCGAATTTTGCCGCAAATTTCAAAACCTCGTGTAATTATTGCACTATATAGTATTTTTGTGGCAAAAGTCATGGGAAATTTCCCACGAATTTTGCCGCGAATTTCAAATATTTAGCCTTGGGGGGCTTTCTGAAATTCATGGCAAAATTCTTGGGAAATTTATCACGAATTTTACCACGAATTTAAAAACCTCGGGGCAATATAATTTTCTCCTAGAAATTTGAAATTCGTTGCAAAATTCGTGGGAAATTTCCCATGAATTTTGCCATGAAATTCAAATATTCAGCCTTGGGGGGCTTTTTTGAAATTCGTGGCAAAATTCGTGGGAAATTTCCCACGAATTTTGCCATGAATTTCAAAACCTCGGGGCAATATATAATTCTTCTATATAGTTGAAATTCGTTGCAAAATTCGTGGTAAATTTGCCACGAATTTTGCCACGACAAAAAAATGTCAGGCGTTTATAGCCTTTTTTGAAATTTGGGGCATATTTCCTACGAATTTTGCCACGAATTTCAAAATCTTGGGGCAATTATTCCCCTATATACTATTTTCGTTGCAAAATTTGTGACAAATCTGCCACGAAAATAACTTTCCGGGCAATTGTTAGTAAAACTTCGTTTTCGTGGCCAAATTTGCTACAAATTTGCCATGAATTTTACAATGACATTAAAGTCTCGGGAATTATTCTCCTATGTACTTTTTTTCGTGGCAAATTTGCCACGAATTTTACCATGAAATTCAAGTGTCGAGGCAAATATTACTCTAAGTACTATTTTCGTGGCAAAATTCGAGGGAAATTTGTCATGAATTTTGCCACAAAAATAAGGTCTCTGGCGGAGACGACCTTTTGTTGAAATTCATGGCAAAATTCGTGAGAAATTTGCCACGGAATTATAGTCACGTGGTTTTTTCCCAACTATTTCAATTCTTTGGCTAAATATGAGACTAATTAGCCACGGATTCTAATAATAACAACAACGACAACAACAACAACAATAATAATTACGACAACAACAATAAAAAAAATTCTGAAAAAAAAACACATGTCACAATAATAATAATAATAACACATAAATAGTAAAAAGTCTCAAAAATCATATTCTTCATCTTCAGCTTCACTTTCATCTTCACCTTCATCTTCATCTTCATCTCTGTCTTCTTCATGAGCATCATCTTCATCCTTTGTCTCATAATCAAATTCTGTACCCACTTCAAAATTTGATTCGCGAATTTCAGTTGGATCCACATCCATCATCGCTTCACTTGGATCTCATAAAGTTGGAATGCTATATTCATCAGTTTCAATTGTGTTATGAACTTTCTCTTGTTGATATGTTGTGTCCTTCCAGTGTTCCTCGATTTTTGTTCGTGCTTTGATTTTACATACAACCCAATCGGCTTTGTCACGTTTCAAACTAGGATATGATGCATAATATACTTGAATTACTTGTTGTGCCAGGACAAATAGTTCATATTTCATATATCTTTTCTTGTGATTTATTTCAATTAAATTAAATTTCGTATGCATATTCATTCCTTTGACGGGGTCAAATCACATGCACTTAAATAACGCAACCCGCAAAATTAATGGTCCATGGTACTCTATCTCTACGATTTCATCAAACAAGCTATAAAGATCATCTTTCGAACTGCCACCATTGGATGATTGAACACACACCACTATTCATTGTGGCTTTTCCCATTCCATATTTTCGAGTGTGAAAATTGTATCCATTTATGAAATATGCTGGCCAAGTTCGTACTTTTGACTTTGAACCACACGATAGATGATATAACAATCCTTGCTCTCTAACATGATCATGATTACTATGAACCTAAGGTCATACACGCAATGTTAATAATATATATTTTAATATATGATGTATAAAAATTCGAATAACTTGGATTTCGTCCACATACAACTTGCATATGTTGTGAATCATGTTGCAAATTGTTCCTCGCGCAAACGGTCAAACTCATTTGGTGGTAGTCCAAATATTGAATTTTAGAAAATCCTATTAACAAATACCATTTATATATTAGCAAATGTTTGACACATAATACATATACTTACAAATGTACACTTACTTAAAGTATGGCTCAACTTCTGGACAGTTCAGTAAAATATATATATATATGGACTGCTTGCTTTTCTTCACCTGTTAAGTGACGAAACTTATATGCGCCGCTTGGTCGACCCAAATAATTGAAAATAGAAAATGATTTGCAATTAGGATCAATGGGGCCCTCATCATTTCTTCTTGCTCTCCGCCTCTTGTACTGCACGTGTGGCTCAAAATAGTATGATGTAAATGTTGTCACTTCTTTTACAATTTATGTATTACAAATTGAAGCTTCGACACATGCCTTATTCTTCATTTTTTTCTTCAATGATATAAGAACCTAGTTGCAATAGAAAAAAAATTATTGGAACATAATATATAATGAAGTAATTTCAAATTTATTTAAAAAAAAACTTACCTCTCAAATGGATACATCCATCGAAATTGGACAAAACCTGCAACTTTGGCCTCATAAGGCAAGTGAACTAAAAGATGCTCCATTGAATCAAAGAACGATAGAGAAAATATTCTTTCTAAGTTGCAAAGAATAATTGGAATATCTCTTTCTAGTTTCTCCATGTGTGATGCTTTCAATGCTGTTAAGCAAATATCATGCAGAAAATTACTTAACTCTGTAATGGCGCCCTAAACAAAGTTTGGTAGAAGTTCTTTGAAGGCTATTGGAATTAGTCTTTCCATAAATATATAACAATCATGACTCTTTATACCTGTCAACTTGCATTTATTCAAATCAACACATCTCCCGAGATTCGAAGCACATCCATCAAGAAATCACACCGATTTCAACCATTGACAAATGACCCGTCTCTGCTCCTTGTCCAATGAATAAACTGCTTTTAGTTTTGGTCCTCTGTTGCTTGCATTCACATCTAATGTTGGCTGATCGCAAATATCCCTTATATCTTTTCTTATATTCAAGTTGTCTTTTATTTTTCCAGTGATATCCATCACAGTATTTATGACATTATCAAAAACATTCTTCTCTATATACATGACGTCAAGATTATGATGAATAAGATGGGCTTTCCAATATGGTAGATATATACTACGTTTAGTCCACTTATGTGTACTTCCGTATGTAATAGTTGTGCCGTGAAGGTTTTCAACAACAGTTGGAAATTCCTGCACTCGCTCTCAAATTTGATCACTGGTCAACCTCAATGGTGGATATGTTCTTTTGATCCTATTTTTGATGAATTCTTTTTTATTCCTTCTGAATGTTTGATTTAGCGGTAAAAATTGCCTGTGACAGTCAAAATAACTAGGCTTCTTATCGTGCTTTAATCTGAATGACTTCAATCTCTCCATACATATCGGACATCCTAAGATCCCAGTTGTACTCCAACCAGATAACATTCCATAAGCTGAAAAGTCATTTATTGTCCAAAGAAGAGTAGACTTCATTACAAATATTTGATCGATAGAAACGTCATAAGTAGGGACACCTTCATCCCATAGCTGTTATAACTCTTCAATCAATGGTTGCATATAAATACCTATCAACTTTTTCGGATTTTGCGGGTCAGTCACGATCAATATAAAAAACATATAAGGTGTCTTCATGCACATACCGGGTGGAAGATTGTACGGAGTCAAGATAACTAGCCAACATGAATAACTTTTTTCGGATTTCTCAAATGGGATAAATCTATCAGCACACAGACCTAACATGATGTTTTTAGGCTCTATCGTAAACTCGGGGTATGTTCTATCAAAATGTTACCATACCTCTGCATCTGAAGGATGACACATTAGAGCCTATTCTATTTCATGATCCGCATGCTAAGTCATGTGTTCAGCAGTGGCTTGAGACGCATAAAACCTTTGCAACATGGGAATTAAGGGCAAGTAAAACATTTGCTTACATGGTCTACGCTTTTGATTACGACCCTGCCTCCTATTAATCTTGTGCCTAGGTTGGCTACAGAATTTGCAAGATTCTACATTTTTATCATCTCTCCAATATAACATACAACCTAAACTATATACATCAATCCTTACAACTGAAAGACCTAAGTTATCCACCGACTTTTTCATATCGTAAAAGTCACTTGGCATAATGTTATCACGAGGCATTGTTTCCTGCATAACTTCAACAAAAAAGTTGAAGCAATCTACATACACATTATGCTCTGCCTTGATATTTAACAGTCTTGCTGTCACCGATACCTTCGTGTGGTTGTCATAATCTATCGATAAAGGTTCATCTGCTATTTTCAACACTTTCCAGAACTAATTAGATTGAAAAGTTCCATCACACACATTCTCATCAAAATCTGTAACTCCTATCTCTTTCAATTATGATGCATGACTAGTTCCCACTTATTCAAATGTAGGAGTAAAACTAGTACTTGCATGATTCGATTCTGAAACAAAATTATGACTGACTTCATCAAACACCATCCTCTTGTATGGGTTCAATTGGTCAAAATAGCTATATTCTTCCCTAACTAAAAATTGATCGTTTTTTCGATATCCGTCATCGAATATAAATGATTCACCATGGCAAGTCCAATTATAATAGTTTCGGAGTAAACCCAAATCTACAAAGATGTTCTCTAACTTTATCAATGTCTTGAAATTTTCCATTACTCCACTTTTTACATGGACACCTTAACTTATTTCCATCCGAGAACTCATATTTACTACTAGCAAAGTCCAAAAATAGTTCCAACCCAATACGAAGCTCATCGGTCAATCCTCGACGTCCAGGTAAGTTCTTATTATACATCCAATCCCTATCTCTATGCATTGTGTCCGTATAAAAATAAAAAAATTCTCGTAAAATATTAAAAATATCATATCTATTTTTTAACATTGTTAATTAAAACCATAAATTTCTAAAAACTAAAATTTTGTTTTGTACTAAACAATTAATTTCAAATTGAAAAAAATGAAAAAAATTGCCATGTCAAGAAGATTTACCAAGTATTTGATTGAAATCTTTGTAGTAGAAAATGGTCAATTTGATAAGAATTGCAACGTTTACTTAGATTGCGAGACCTTCAAATGGACACGTACCTAAAATAAAAGCAAATTACTTAAGATGCATTTTTTAATTATTTTTTTCTCTTTCTTTTTATTTTCCTTTCCTTTTTATTTTTTTCCATTCTTCTTGGCCGGTCGCCGGTCCGGCGACCGATGAGCTCGAGCTCACCATGGCCGTCAAGCTCGCCTGGGCAAGTTCCGGGCAAGCTTGACCCTGCCTGCGGTGAGGCTAGCCCTCGCCGGCACTGGCGAGGGCCGAGCTCGCCATAGCCGGCGAGCTCAAGCTCGCTCAGAACTCACCCAGATCTAGGTGAGCTCGAGCTCGCCGGCCATGGCGAGCTCGGCCCTCGCCGTTAGCCTATACAAGGCTAGCCCTCGTTGGCATTGGCAAGGGCCGAGCTCATCATGGCTGGCAAGCTCGAGCTCGCCCAGATCTGGGCGAGTTCTGGGCGAGCTCGAGATCAACCGTCACCATGGCGAGGCCCGTGCGAGGCTAGCCCTCGCCGACACTAGCAAGGGCCGAGCTCGCCATGGCTAGCGAGCTCGAGCTCGCCCAGATCTCGAGCTCGCCGGCTATGGCAAGCTCACCCCTCGCCGTCAAGCCATGCAAGGCTCGCCCTTGCTGACATTCGTGAGGGCCGAGCTCGCCATGGCGAGTGAGCTCGAGCTCGCCCAAATCTTGAGCTCGCCGGCCACGATGAGGCTAGCCCACCTGGGCGTCGGCGAGGTGGATCGGCGAGGGCCGATCCGTTGGACCTCTCCCCATGTTCGGCAATGTCTCCGACGACTAGCCAGTGATGAATAGTTTTGTGACAAACAGTTTTCATTACCAATTAGTAACGAAATTAGCCACGACAGTTACCGGCGGAAAAGTTTAACTGAGATTGATTTGCGCGTGCCCAGATAGGTAAATCGAGAGAAACAAAAGAGAGAGGGAGAGAGAACATTGAGAGGGATATGAGGAATCAGTTGAGAGAGAGAAATTGGGGGTGGGAATGGATATCATAAAAATTATTTTCTGTGTCGCAAATTAGCGACAAATTTTTTTTCGTCGCAAATTACCCACGAGTAACTTTCCGTGCCAAAATTCAACACAAAGTTTCCACGAATAACTTTCCGTCACTAATTTCATCGGAAATTTGCGACGAAAAATTTTTGGTCGCAAAATTTATCTGAAATTAGAGACGAAAAATTTTTCGTCGCAAATTTCCAATGAATTTTGTGACTAGAAATTTTTCGTCAGTAATTTCCAATGAATTTTGCTACCGGAAATTTTTCATCGCAAAATCCTAGTTTTTTTGTAGTGCCATTTCTAAAGGACGTGGACTAATATGAAGGCACCATTTCTAAAAGTATCAATGAGTCAATCAATTTTTATAGTCCAAAGAAAAAAATCAATCAATCTGATTTTTGGGGTAGGTGCATCGAGAGTGTCAAAGTCCTAAGCAACGAGGGGAAGTCTCCTAATCACTTTTGAGGGGCCAAGGGTCTTCCACGATTTTGGAAATCTTTCAGAGTGACAGAAAGTAAAGAAATTATAGAATTGGAGGAATTTTCTTGTATTGATCTATCTCATATACATGTAAATAGCTCTATTTGTGGTACAATAAATGAAGACAAAATTGGGAAAAAACAAATATAAAAGATTACATTTCCTAATCTACTAAACCAATTACGGATTTGATTGATTCAATCTACCCTCTATCCGGGTCAATACCAATTAGGATCAATATCTTCAATCATATCTTCAACACTCCCTCTCAAGCTGGCGGTATGTACGTGTTAAAGACGCCTAGCTTGCTCAGTAGATATGAATGTTATTTTTGACATAGTGGTTTAGTGAAGATATATGTATGTAACAGTCTGAATTTTCGATCCTTTTCCCGGGATTTAAGAAATGAAATTGATCAATGCACTATAGTGAGATCTCACCCGGGACCTGCGCATTCTCGGGATGCTAACCTTAGGGGTAAGGCCAGTACAGGATTGAGTTCACACGACCAAAGAACTTGACCTTGGTTCGATCTTCGACCATATGGATTGATAAGAGAATGTTTTGAGCCAACCGAGACCGGTCTATTTGATTGATCGTGTCCAAAGGGCACTAGTGACAGACCCTCGCAATTACATGACAATCGAGGTCTCCTTGGTTCGAGCAAACTTAAACGTTGATTTGACTTAGTGTCGGTCACGGGTCGAGAGCGCGTAATCCTAATGAGCCATCCGTTAGCCAGAGATAAGCTAAAGTCGTGATTAGTCAATTTTAGTCATTTCTTGGAATTTGGGCCCAAGAATCGAGAATTTTGAAAGTGACAATTTTGAGCGGACGATGACGTTTTTGGCTTGGCCAACCTTGGGACCACCCATTTCTGTAAAAAAAATGGATTTCGGTTCAAGACCAGGAAAATTACAGTTTTGCCCTTGTGGGCACCGAGGTTGGATTCGGAGACCGTTTGAGGTTATTTTTTGCGGGCAAGGTCATTTTAGGGTGGCCACGCACATTTAGAATGGTTTTGGACAAAATTTGGAAAAATAATATTATTTTATTTCCGGAACTTCGCAGTCGATTTCTGAGGGCTTAAAAAGTGAATTTCGCGACTCCGACACGGGATTATGTCTACCATGAATATATAGGACCGGTATAGACGAAAATTGAAATTTCGGTTCGGGGTCGGAAAATTACGAAAATGCCCCTAGGCCATTTTTTATTAATTCCGAAAATTGGATTTTATTTTGGTTAAACTAAGGTTAGTTGGGCTTAACTCAGGTCTGGTCAACCATGGTTAAGGGCAAATGACCATTCTACCCTTATTTTATGGATTAGATCAAATTTGGGCCTTTGAATTAAGGGCAAAAGTGTCCAAGGCTTTGGATTTTTGACACTTGGCACCCTAGTCTACCTTTGACCCCTTTGACCAGACTTATCTCTCTCTCTCTCTTATGCACAGCAGCATTCAGTCATTTTTTCCCCAGAATTTTCCTCTTCTTCTTCACGTTTCTGGTTCTGCAGTCCCGTTTCTGCCATTTTTGGTACTGTTCACGCCGGAACAGTACCAGCCGGAGCTGCCCCCACCAAGCTAGCACCACCAGCAACCATTTCCACCTCTGTGCAGCCACCACAGCCCCAGTTTTTGTCCAAAACAGCCTTGTTTCTCACTTTTTCTCTTTCCCGGTCTGCAAATAGTAACGTCGGAGCTTCGCCGGAGCTCCTATCGCCGTTCCGTCGACATCCAGCCGTCCAGCAAGCCATACGTTCCTGTTCATAGCCGGCCGTACAGTGTCCCGTACGGTCGGTACTGTAGTTGTCCATACGGCCCATCTCCGCGGTGACCGGCGCCTCACCGGCCGCCGTCCCAGCCCTATCCGTACAGTTCCATATAGAATTATTGTTTCACGTCGGTCCGTACAGTTCACTGTTCACCCGTCCGTACGCCGGCGACGCCGCTGCTGCTGCTGCCGCTGTTCTATTCCAGCCCGTTCTGGCCCCGTTCTGTCTCTCTTTTTAGGGTAAGTGTTTTCCCCAAATGTCATTTAGGACCTCGGGTATTTCTAGGCTCGTTTAGGACCTAGTTTATATGAATTTGTGAATATTTTATGACTGATTTGGTGGCTGTTTAGGACTGAATTAGGGGCTGGATAATTGATGGTTATAGACTGATTGACGAGGGAAAATTCGAGGTTTAGGAGGCTCAGTTAGGACTGTGATATTGAGGATCGATCGGGGTTGAATGGTTTGATTAATTGGAATTATATTGGCTTAATTGGGTTTATTGGATTAAATGTTTTGTGTGCTGTGGTTGGTTGGTTCTGAATTGTGCATTGGGCTGAATGTGATGCAGTGGTGTGCCATGTGTGTGGCTGTGAGGTGTGGTGGCGTGGAAATGTGAATGTGCATTGAATTCGTGTAATAAGCGTATGTAAGTCGTGGAATGTGTTCGTGTGATGAGAATATGTGCATTTGTGATGTGTACGAGAGGTGTGAGATTGTGTGTGATAGCGTGTTCGAGTGGCCGTGTGGTTGTGTGGTGCGAGTGGAACGAAGGTACGGATGTGTAGGATTGGTTGGGAAAAGTGGATCCGTCCTGAGGCGTGTACGTTTACGCAGGACGATGCCGTCCCTGACGAGGTGACGATGCCCGGCCTGACGAGGTGTCGATGCCTGACGTTGTCAGAAGACCGTTAGCCTGATGTGTTTTACGCGGGCACGGTAGAAGGAAAGTGTGTGTAGGATTCCGTCCTGAGGTGTGTACGTTTACGCGGGACGATGCCGTCCCTGACGAGGTGACGATGCCCGGCTCGACGGGGTGACGATGCCTGACGAGGTCAGAAGACCGTTGGCCTGATGCGTTTTACGCGGGCGCGGTAGTGGTGGAAAGGTTGAGAATGAGCAAGAATTGGCGAGACGAGTAAAATTAAGAAAGTGACGTGTGGTGTGAGTTCGTGTGCGAATGTGTTTGTATCACGTGACGAGATGCTTAATTATGGGGTAAAAACTGCTAGCCACGGTATGGGACGTGCCCAAGTGGGTTTTATTTTATAATTGAGACACGTGCGCGTCTGTGATTCATTGCTGCAATATGTTGGCTGTGTTATTGTCTAACGTGCAGGGGCGTGTATATTGGATTCCAGGTAGGGTCATGTGTGGTTGTTAGTTTAATTGATGGTTGTGTGTTACGCGTGTTTTCGTCTGGCGGTACGTGAGTGCCTACGTGGGGTTTGGGGTTGTACACTTATTGAGATTCGTCTTATGGTTGTATAATCGCCACTTTCAGACCCCCAGCCATAAACCCGGGAAGTGCGCTTTCTCTTTTTGAAGTTCGAGGAACCGCTTTTGGTGCCGGTGAAACTGCAGGTGGGTGTCCGGAGGCTCAAGTCTGAAGAATCAGGAACAGATTGGAGAAGGGCGACCCTTAGGTTTTTCCTAAGGCATTTTAGGGGTTGTATAACTTGGGATATTCGATAGAGAAGTTAAGTTAACCAGACCCTGATCTTGTGTTATGGCGGTGTTGGTTTCTGTACATATCTGTAATATGATGTTTATATATTTGGTGTTGTATGAATATGTGGGTGCTGGATGATTCTGCTGTTCTACCCTGTTGTCGTCATTATTTGTCCGGAGTTTTGATATTCGCTTCCGCATGTGGCTCTGATGTTTGGGTTGGGTCGGCGACGTTCCTGGGACGTCGCACAAATTCGACCGGAGTAGGGGATGTCAAGAGCTCGTAGGGGTTCGGGGCGTGACACTGTAGGTTGTTCCACCGTTCCAATTCCTCTTGTCACAAGTGTTCCTTCTTGGATTTTTTCTAGAGTGAAGTGACAATCAATCTTTATCTATTTCGTTCTGTCATGAAAAATTAGATTCGCTGCTAGTTTGAGTGCTGCGTCATTATCACAAAATAATTCACTTCGCCTATCAATTTTAACTCCAAGGTCTAAAAGTAATCCCCATATCCAAACTATGCGAACAGTCTTCGCCATGGCTTGATATTCTAATTCGGCTAATGATAATGAAATGGTTGACTATTTCTTTATTTTCCATGAAATTAACGATTTTCCTAACTTGATGCAAAAACGAGTAATGGATCTTCTGGTTAATGGACAAGTAACATAATCCGTATCGCAATACATTGTCATCTTCATATCACAATCTTGAGATAAAAGTATCCCAAGTCTAGGACATCCCTTAAAATATTTTACGACCTTTAGGGCTGCATTCATACGAGAACATTTTGGTTTCTGCATAAATTGGTTGGGTATCTGCACTGCATAACATATATCAAGTCTTGTCATTGTAAGATATATCAATTTTCCAATGAGCCAATGATATCTTGATGGATCTTTAAGCAATGTGTCATTATCAGGTGATGATCCCATATCATACTCATATGACATATGACGTCATCTTAATATTCTGCTCAATTGGTATAACTACTGGTTTACACTCTAATAAACTCGCTTCTAAGATAATCTCCGAAACAAACTTCCGTTAGCTGAGGCAGATTCCTTTGTCAGATTGAGCTATTTTGATTCCAAGAAAATATTTGGGAGGTCCCAAATCTTTGATATGAAAAGCAGAATGCAAATATTCTTTGAATTTCTTAATAGCAGATTCATCATTTACCATGATAAGTATATCATCAACATATATTAATAAATAAATTGATGATGCACCTCTGTTCCACGTAAACAAAACATAATCATGCTTAGTGTCACGCCCTGCACCCTTATCCACCAAGCCTCAGGCGTGCGATAGCCGAGCGGTAATTGAAATGCGACATCCCAAGAGGCGTCGTCGACCCATTACTTCTATCAATCAATCAATTAAGCACTTAAACATCACCCAATCAATAACATAGAAGGGATAGCAAAGAAAACACATAGGCAAAACACAATTGATATATAAATATATATATGCGCATATTAACACTCGGACGTTAGCAAAATACAAACCCGCTATTACGGGCCTTTTTTCTATTCAATCAAAAGGGTCAAGGTTAGACCTATTTCCTCTATCTACTAGGGCCTCCTCAAAAAGAACATAACTTCCTCATGCTCGGAAATGCTATGGCTTGAGGTTAGGGTCATAGTCCGAGTCTGACTCCGGACATGACGTCTTCAGCATCAAGCTTGTTTAGTCGTCGTTTCTTTAAGAACTATTAGGGAAGATTCAATAACAAGAGGTGATCGAAATACCATTGGTGAATCAGCCGAATGATTTTCATCAGAAGATATTGTTGGAGATTCCGTTGTTGCATATGATAAGTCAACAGTGGCCGGCATAGCTGATTCCGATATAACAAGAAAATATGGAGGATCCCTAGATAGATCATCTTCTGATTAAAAAGACCTGTGATTGGATGAAGAGGTAGTTGAATGGAACGAAGATCCATAATTTGGAATGGAAAAACATCTTCATGGAAAACAATGTCTCGGCTAACAAAAGAACGCCCGAAGATACTCTAACCTGATAACCCTTCTATAGAGAGGAATAGCCCACGAAAACACATTGAAGGGCACGGGGATCCATCTTATCCCAAGGGTGTTGACACCTGATTTTTGGCCTATTTTTGAAATTTCCTAAAAAATCACAAAATTAGGATTAGGAAACTTGGTCATGGTTAGCAACCTATTTCTAAACAAAAAATAAAATTTTTAAAACTTTTCTGAATTTTTCCTTATTTTCTTTTGGCCAAAATGAGTGAAAAATCAAGAAAAATATCAAATGGAGTTAAAAAATTCCATAAAAATAATCATTAACTTTATTTTAATTCCAATTTCATCACTACAGCTTCAATTTTGGAAAATTTGAATTGGGGATATGTTTTTTTCTCAAAATTGGGTAAATTCACACCCAAATTTAACCAAAAACTCAATTGAGTCATTTCTAGTCATTTTTAGTCCATAGTTTCTTCACAACAAATGATTCAGGGACCTTGAATTGCATATTTGTCTATCCAATTTTACAATTTAACAAGAAAATTGAAAGCCCCAAAAATCAATTGAAAATTAGGATTTTTAAGCCCAAATTGGGAATCTTGTTCAATTTGAAATTGTCGAATCAAGATCACACCACTCTTAGGGTTAATCAGTCATGGGAAATTCAATTTTGGCATCAATTTTTCCTAATTAGGTCGTTTGGGCACTGAATTGAACAAAAACCCTATTAATCCGAATTTAATTTTGGGAATTTTTGGGTTTAATTGTGATAAAAATTGGTACAAATCCTATATTTGGATGTAAAATTTGTTGAGGAATCCACTTTTGGGTTAAATGTGAAAAATTAGGTCAAAATAGGGGTTAATTTGTGAATTCAAACCAACCCGGGTGGATCATCTTCTCCACCCAGCCAGGCTTGCTCATGTGAGAAAGAATAGAAATATTTGTTCGTGGCTGTCACTTCACCGACTTAATCCTATCAATATAGAACGTGACAAATGGATCAGACAGTTGGAGAATCTCTAGCTATCCATCCCGATCCATTCTAACTTACTCAGAAGTCAGCTGGAGTAAGAACTTGGCGGGAAACCAAGCTAGAAAAGGAGAAGAAATTATTATCCAGCACAAGGAAGTGCTCAACGATATACCAGAGAGAGAAGAGAGAGAGATAGAGAGAGAAAGAGAGTAGAATCAAAGAAGAGAGAGAGAAGTTGAGATCCCCGGACCGAGTGACTGGTGTCAATCATATGAACGATGCCGGCAAATCAATCATTTAGAAAAGATCTCCTTCTCAAACAACCGGTGCAATGTTGATCGTGAAGGCCTGAAAATTACGCTCGGCCACACGATCAAAAGGTTCTCCGGCAAAGTTGAGGCCACCAACTTGAAGTTCTAGTGTCAAGGAAGAACTTCACGGTTGCTGGTTGCTTTGAAAACTCCATTTGACCCTTCGTCGAAGCGGATAACGTTCAGTCTTTATCAATGTTTTTCCAGAATTTCAGATTGAATAGTTGAACTTCACCGTGCTAGATTTTGCAACATTCTTGGTTGTTGATGTTTGAAACTATATTCTGAGCATATTTTTCCTTGTCTGATTGCATTTTGGATCGTTGATGTGCATTAAATGAGTTGGCCACTGTCCGGAGCTCTCTCGCTTGGCCTCCTGCTCTCGCCTCCATCAATCATGGCGGAGTCTCCCCTGGCGCAGACGACAAAGTCCGAACCATCGGTGGAGTACTGCTGCGAGGAGGAGGTGAAAGAGGATGATGGGATGGGCGCTGTGCCCAAGAGAATGACGAATGAGAGAATCGTCGAGGAAGTTGGGCTATCGGCAATGAAATCTTCCTCAGTACCGGTCGCCGTCGCTGGTCGCCTGAAGCGTGGCAGGCAAACACACTCTCTCTCTCTGAATGCTAATTTCCATTGGTCTTTTGGTTTTCTTTTTTCCCTCTCGATTTTTTGGCGGAATATTGAGCCGTTGTGTTTGCTTTATATGCAGCGGAAGAAGGAAGACATACTGAGTACTTCAATTCCGACAAGGTCAAAGGCTCACGAATTGATAAGACGAATGTTGGCGGGTTTGGGCGATCCTTACACCCAATTTCTTTCTCCTAATGAGGTGATTAGATCCCTCTTTGCCCTTGTAAATTTTGTGGCAAATGTATGTTTGTGGACACGGTGGTTGCTCTTGGGATGGAGGAGTCTGACCCTGCGAGTCAGTTTGCATTTCATGATCGTTTGACTTTTTAAAAGAATTTGCATTGCATGTACTCATGTTATGAACACCGGCAAACTTGCATTGCATTTACTCATTGTAAACTGGGAATATTCAGAGATTTTAATGCACTTATGTTTATTTAAATTCACATAGAGGTATAGTGAATTAATAAACTAAGTAGATTTGCTATATTTAGAGATATAATAATAAATAGACTAGGAAATTCCGCTATTACATGTTTGATATTGTTCATGTATGCATAACGATCTAAAATTTATATCTAGTGGTTATGGTGAAATCAGAGACTCTAACATATTTTATCTGATTGATTATTTGCCTTTAGTTCTAAAATTTCGTTTCTAAAATTGTCAATATTTATTCTTAATTCTACTTTGATTTGTTAGATAAATTTTAGAATTAGTCTATTTCTAATATTTAATTGATTCACTAATCATCAAACTCTGTGGAACGATACTCTTTTCATCATTATATTACTTGTTCATTGGCACGTTCAGAATTTTACAAACAACATATATGTGTTTGTTCTACTGGAATGGCTTTTGTTTGAGAATCATGTTTTTCGGTGATATTAATGTTGCCGAAATAAGTTCGGTAATTGTTGGAGAGGTGGCCAATGGTGATTGTAAGTTGTCCGGGTTGGAAGTCCAGTGACAGCTGGCATTAGGGGTGAGCGGTTCCAGGTTCCGGTTCGGTTCCGCTTGGAACCTGAAACCTACCCTTGGGTACAGGTTCCTCATTTTTTGGAACCTGAAACCTACCCGTCAGAATGTGAAACCTGAAACCTACCCTATTACAGGTTCCAGGGTCGGTTCCAGGTTCCAACATGTTCTTTTTTTTAATTTCGTTTTTAATTAAACAAAACGAAAATAAACACAGCAATGACTAGTTATTGAAAAACAATATTTCGCTTAGTAGAAAGGGGATATTATCTAACAACCTAGATTCATTTATGCATAATAGAAAACACCAAGAGTTCAACATCATATAACTTTATTATCAATGGATCAGTGCAAATATATTTAGTAGAATGATATTGTCAATAAAAGGCCAATTAGCAACACCAATAGCAAACCTCATTAATCTAGGAAAGAAACTTAAAACAATATAATAGTAGAGGAGGCAAAAACTAGCTAATTAGGACTTAATATTGCAAAGAGATATCTTCTATACAAAAAGCAATAGAGGACATATCGCAATAACGTAAAAGCATTTATACAGCTAAGCACCCTTTGTGCAAGGCTTACTTTGCTGATGTTCAACTTAAAAATCATTGGAAGGGATAAAACGAAAATAAATCAAAGGAAAACAATCCAAAGGTCCACCACTTAAGACATACATGTTTACTATCAGAAATCTTCTTACTTTCGAACTGCATAGACTGGGCCAGTGGTAGCCCCAGTACCAGTATGCAGTCAACATTGTAGGAAATGCAAAATAGATGAAGAGGAAACGAAACCTACCTCTTGCAGCATAAATCATTGCCAATTCTTGAAATCAAATATCATAATAGATGCCTATACCAATACGTCCAACGTCTGCATAGAGCCAAAAAGAAAAGAAAAGAAACGAAAACAACTCAAACAACAGATAGACCAGAAGACTCAGGCAACTAAATGTTCCATACATAGTTACTTAAGGAAAGAAAAGTTATCTTGCTGTGCTTGGCTTTCAGCACTCCAATTGAACCAAAAACACAGCAAGCGTTGTACAATCGTTCACCACATCTTTCTGGGATTGAACTGCCCACTATGGTAACCTTCATGGCCTTAGCAGCTTCAGATAACATAGCAGTTGAAGGAGATGAACCTCCATCAATGTCCTCAGCATAAATAGGGAAGCTATCTTTTGAATAGGGACTGTTCCATATTTCCTGGCACAGAGTCAACAAAACCATGAGGCAAGCTGCGTGATTTTTCCCTCCTTTTATAGAACGGCGCAGGCTGCAAATATGGCTGATTTTACTGGAGGCTAAAGCTTGCAGTATAAAAACATAGCAATTACATAAGCATCAATAAGAACTTAACCATAGAAAGTCATCCAAAACTGATGAAACAGACACTTGCCCGCTCAAGATGCTTTTATCCATTCTTTCTTCTGGTGCATGCCTTCACAAAAGGGCATTTGATAAGGTATACAAAGTTCTTGTAAGCCATAAATTTCCCATTTTGCAATCAGGAGGCACACCCAAACTTTCCGCAGCTACACGAAATGCTCAATGACCTTTTTCATTCAACACGGGCTACATTTGCCTAAACATCTGTTAAGTCTACCTAATGCAGAGAGACTCACAGGCAAGAGAACAAGCTAAGCGCCCTTGTCCACGGCCTCCCGAATCATGTCGCGAGCATGGGCAATGTTCCTCTCTTTATCTGCCGTCACCGAAAGTTGGCATAACCCGATCTAAACTGAAACCACACCGTTCAAAGAAAAGACGTCAAATTTTGAGGTCGCATCGATGATCGAAGTCGAGGGGTTCTGGCCCATGCCTTGGCGAGGGGAGGAGTGGGCAGAGGGAGCATGGGCGTCAACTGACGCTTACTCTTGTCCTTGCTCGCTCCCTTCTTGCGCCTCCAGCCACAGGCCACTCGATTGGTCACCAAAAAAACCCAGAATCGGAAATCCGTCGTGGATGAGCCGGACCGCGATTGATGAAGACAGAGGAAGAGCTGAGGCAGATGCCGAACGGAGCGAGGAGAGGCGAGAGGGTCTCGTCGAGTCGTGGGTGTGGGGAGTGGGAGAGAGGGCGAAACGGAAGAGCAATCGAGAGAGAGAAATTTGTGAAGAAAAGTTAGGGTTTTTATTTTTACTAGGAAGAGCGTCGGTTCCGATTTCGGTTCCCAGTTCCAGAACCGGGAACCGGAACCGAAGCCGGCGGTTCCTAAAAAATTGGGACCGAGAACCGGAACCGCCTACCCAAGAATGGGGAACCAAATCTAACCGAAACCGGTTCGGTTTTCTGGTTCCGGGTTCTACCCTGGAACTGTGCTCACCCCTAGCTAGCATGGACGACCAATAAAAATTATTCTTAGACGATCAGTGGTGTTGGTTGCAGGTGCAAATTTCCCAACAGAAAAAAGAAAGAAGAAAAATAAAAAAATAAGAGAAAAGAAAATTAAAAAATATAGAAAATATAAAAATATAAAAAAATGAAATATAAAAATTCAGAAATAATAAAAACTCGAGTTGGATTCAATTAGCTGAGCTGGGCGGAGTAAAGTGATCAGGCCGAGAAGTCGGGCCGAGTGTTGTGGTTAAGAGAATAGGCCAAGCCAAGAATATGGGCTCAATAGATTTGGCCATATTTGGATGGGTTAACACTACAAAAAACCCTAAATTAATACACTTATGACAAATTTACCCAAAATTATTTTTTTGACCACAAAAAACTCCAAATTGATACACTTGTGATAATTTTATCTTGAACTATTTTTTTGACCACCAAAAACCCCCAACTGGTACGCCTGCGACAATTTTACCTTGACCTAATTTTTTAATATTATTTTTTATTTTTTCTAATTTTTTTTATTTTTTCTTTTCTTTTCTTTTTCCTTTCCTTTTCTTTTTTTTTTCTTCATCTTCTTTATCTTCAACCTATAGCCAGTCGCCAATCCGGCGATCGGAGAGAGACCGGGGCCTACGAGATCGGCCTCGCCAGCTGCTGGCGAGGCAAACCTCGTCGGCAACTGGCGAGGTCGGCCTTGCCCACTGCTAGTAAGGTTCGACCTCACCAGTTGCCGGCAAGGGATCGTCCTCACTATCGCTCATAAACCAAATCAATGGCCAGCACAATAGATCAGGATGCCACAAAAGGCGGGGATTCAGCATACCATCTTGGATCGGCAGGGCTTCCCGCAGGAGCTGCAAATGAGATTGAGGATGGCCTCGGTTTTCACGCCCCGAACCCCAACGGGCTCGCGACACCCCTTCGATGGCTGTATTGAACGCGATGTCCCAGGATGCGTCGCCCACTCATACGAAACACACAAAGACGTACGCAAGTGGAAGCGAAATTTAAGCAACCCTGACAATAGTTAATGACGAGGGATAGCACTACAGCATTCACAAATACACAGCATCAAAAGGGAACAGTGATTGGGTAGACTACTTCACTATACAAAAAAGGGACATCTAAAGATGAGACAAAGCATCAAATACCCAAGGTCACTCTTGGTCTCTGAACCGCACGTGACGACTATCCGTCACTCCAAAGCTGAAAATGTTTAACAAAGGAGGATGAGATAAATCTCAATAAGTAGACAATCTAAACCCCACATAGGCCAATGCGTACCCAGATGAATCTCCACATACAATATAATAACCGACAAATAAAATCCACATGAATGTACTTACCTCTCCTCAAATCATGCGCCAACTCTGCATATTAGTCAATTCACATTAATGCAATAACACCCAATGTACGTATCACTATCATTCGAGCACCATACACAAGTACATTCACCCAATTCAATCAAGCACATTTCGCATGCGTGTCTAGCCACTTTCCACAACCCGAGTCAACACCCCATAGGCTAGCTCTCCGATCAATCCGGGCTCTATATCTCACTGGACATTTCACACTTTCTCACGACCCGGATCAACACCCCACAGGTCAGCCTTCTGATCAATCCGGGCTCCGTCCCTCACTAGACATTTCACACTTTCTCACGACCTGGATCAACACCCCACAGGTCCTTTCTCACAACCCGGGTCAACATCCTACATGTTGACAGCCCTCCGATCGATCCGGGCTTACTCAAGCAAACACACACGCCACATAATTCAATCAATTTCCATGTCAATCACATATTCAAACAACGCCATAATATACTCAACCGCCACTCATTCCAATTAATTCATACAAGTATCAATTCATTCCTTAAAGCATCGCAAGTTCGCCACATCGCACAACTATCGTTCTAACACATCTCAATTGCCTAATTCCAAGTCATGAACTCCCCACAATAGCCCACAAATCTAACATTCAGGTCGGCCACATTCAAGCATCAATTTTGCTCACAAGTGCCATGACAAACCGGCCATACACGAGCCCACCATGCATCACATTTAACTCACATTCCAGGCCATGAATTAACCAACATTTAGCCATCTAAATTGCCATCAAACCAACCATGCACAACCATCAATTGACCCCTAAAATCACCATAAATATATTCTAGGAACTTGCCACATGCAACCCTCAAACCAGCCCCTAACTTAACCAATAAACCGGCACTAAACAATCCATAAGCAAGTCTAATAATACCCAAAGTACTAAGTAGGGATTAGGAAGTCACTTACTTAAATTTGGCCTTGGAAAAACCCGCAAGGGGCCAAAATGGCCCGGGTGAACAGTAGCGGCTCGACATGGGCGAGGGCGCGACGAGTACAGTGATCGGCCATGGCTCAGCACGGCCCTCGGCCACACCCGGGCAAGTGCCTAAGCGTGCGGGCAAGCACGCGAGCATGGGCACGGCGGAGACGGGCAGCGGTTAGGATGGCTCGAGCATGGCTAGGTAATAAGCTAGGCGAGCTTGGCCATGGAGGGCAGTGGCCTAGTGCTCGGCTACGGCCCAGGACGCTCAGCCACGGCTGAGCAGGTGGCCGGGCTGCTCGGCAATGGCCTGGGCAGCGGCTGGGTTGCTTGGCCAAGGCCTGGGCGGGTGGCTAGTGGGCGAACGACGGGTGGTGAAGAGCTGGTCCCGATGAGTGGCGGTCGCGAGGTGAAGATGCGCAATTGCTGGGCAGCGACAAGCTTGGTCAGAACAGGGGGCCACTGCGTCGTCGTCAAAGCAGTAGGGGCGACGGCGATGGTCGAGGCGGCTATGGTGGACAGTCGCGGCGACTGGGCAAGGCCGGACAAGCTGGCCGATGGCTCGACGGAGCTAAGCCACGGCGAACGCGACGGCGAGCTATTCGTCCGCGCGCAAAGGGGAGGAGAGAGGGAGGAGAAGGGCGGTCGGGTTAGGGGAGCTGGCTGGACAGACGGTGCGATGGCTGGCGGAGCGGCGGTGCCAGGCGGAAGGCCGGCGATGGTCGGGCACAGCGAGCGGCTAGGCTGGGGACAAGTGGCGGTCGAGTAGGAGCAGCAGTGGGAGAGGAAAAGAAGAAGAAGAAGAAGAAGAAGAAGAAGAGAGGAAGAAGAAAAGAAAGAAAAGAAAGAAGAAAAAAGGAGGAGGAGAGAGGGAGAGAGTGGATGTCTACATGGCAGACGTGCATAGGGGGAAGGACGTGATTAGGGGGGAGAGAGAGGCTCGCATTCAAATTCGAAATCGATCCGACGATCCACGAAAAACCCTAATTAATAAATTAGGATTTAGCCCACAGACATTAAATAAAGCACACTATGAGGGAGGTCAACTAGTCCAAATCTGCACCTGATCAAAATTTCACTTTTCACTTATCGCGGGCAATGTTGACGCTGGCCACAATAATATCGATACCATCCAATTAAATTCGTTACGAAACTCTGAGAAATTCGACACCAAATTTCGGGCTCTAAATAACGGCCAAATTCGATCAAGTGCGATTTTAACTAAATCTCTAATTTAAAAATAACTTAAAAGTGATCAATTTCAGGCGAGATTTTATTATAAGCGCACTGACGAATTACACATTTTTATAAATCCAAAAAATGTGCCGAAATTCAGAATGTCACATCGTTGGACTCAGAGAAATTGGAGTGAGAGGTGAGCTCAGCGTGCCCTTGAGCTCCCTCGACGGACTTCAAGAGGGTGCCGTAGTGGCCGCACTTGAGAGAGACACTGGCCATGGCTCCGGTCCTCCGATCGGATAAGGGAAAATCAAGAGAGAAGCGCTTCGCGCTCGAAGCAATGTGGCTTCGCAAACACAGGACGAAACTATTGACATTTCGCCATCGCAGGCAAGGCTCGACCCTGCCAACAACTGGCGAGGCCGAGCCTCACCAACGACGGCGAGGACGACCCCTCATTGGCAACTGACGAGGTCAAACCTTACCAGGGGTGGGCAAGACCAACCTTGCCAGTTGCTGGCGAGGTTGGCCTCACCCAACAATGGTGAGGTCGGCCCCCATCTCTGGCTCGGCGGGGCCGAACCTCACCAGCGACGGCGAGGACGACCCCTCGCCAAGAACTAGCGAGGTCGAACCTCACCAGAGGTGGGTAAGGCCGACCTCGCCAATTGCCGGCGAGGTCGGCCTCGCCAGCGACCAACCATAAGTTGAAGATAAAGAAGATGAAGGAAAAAAAAAGAAAAGGAAAGGAAAAAGAAAAAAAATTCCAAAAAATAAAAATTAATATTAAAAAATTAGGTCGGGTTAAAATTGTCACAGATATACCAGTTTGAGATTTTTTGTGATTAAAAAAATAGTTTAGGGTAAAATTGTCATAGGTGTACCAGTTTGGGATTTTTGTGATCAAAAAAATAGTTTTGGGTAAATTTGTTATAAATGTACCAATTTAGGGTTTTTCGTGATATTAACCCTATTCGGATTGGGTCAAGGGTCAGTCCAAATTTTAGACCCAACACGAACCTTTAGGGTTCGAGCAAGACTCATATTTAGACCGGGTCCCCTGACCCAAACCGAGTCCCATTTTCTAGATTAAAAAATAAAATATTAATAATAAATGGAGATAGAAAATAAAAAAATGTAGAAATTTGGGAAAAATTTTAGAAATTAGATTTTGAGTAGTTCTACTAGACTTTAGTATTAATTTTGGTTTAGAATTAGTTTGGCATAACAAAAGTGAATCTTTTGATGAAAATTGGATTCAAGAATGAATAAGCTCTTAGGGCTTTGCCATACCAATTTTTGAATGCTGTTTTCTTTTAATAACAATGCTAGGCTATTGTTTGTGCACTTTTATTTTGATTTTACTTGATTGTGCATTTTGAAAACATTTATTGTTATTTTCCTTTTTAGAATGGTTATGATAAATCTTCATATCATAATAACCATTGCATGGACACTAAGCGGATGAAAATCTTAGGGCCCATAATTGATAAAAAAAAATTGCTTGGACACTTTAGTAAATAAAGAATCAAGTTTAGATACCGAAATCCCTGGTTGATTACAATTTAGTAAACTGCTTGGGCACTAGTTAGTGTAATCAAGTTTCTATTCCTAAGAATCTCTGGTTGCGTAAGAATCGAGATGATACTCCTGCATCTTGATTGGGTTGTAGCTAACCCCAAATAATGGCTAGTGGCTACTCCTAGTAAATACACAGGCTAGGGAAATCCAATGTCACATGAGGTATGGTCTTGGGAGAGGTTACATTTATAATCGATGGACCCTTTGAATCAGTAGCATTATTCAATTCGATGAACCATTCAGACTGCCTTATAAGCAAATACCTCTACACCTATTCGCTCGAGCATAGCCTCATGAAAGGGTAGGTCACAATAGCTTGGCGATTTCAATAGGGACTCGGGGACTTAGGCCTAGATAACGTGATTGTTTGTTAACTAACATAGTTTCATGGTGATGCTATCACAAATGATGAGGTAAGTCCACTAATGTTGTGTTAAATGTTGATGTAGGTTGGGAGTCATAAGGGTGGAGTGATTGTTGACCTATTTGTTTTGCAGGTTGGTGTAGGGATGTGTGTTTATGTGGATGAGATTGAAGCAGTATTTTGATATCAACCGTTGTGCATGTCTTTATGTGCCTTAGCACTGCACTTTGCACACACAACCCACAAACTAAAACCCCGATCACATTAGGAAACTCATAAGAGGTACCAAAAGGTGGAACCCGTGATGGGAACAAGCCATGATTATCACTTTTTGGTCTCGCTCATTTTGAATAGTGATAAAGAGGATTGTCCAATGCAAGTGCGGGTGGGGAAAGCTCTTTTGATCTATTTGGAGTGGGGACCTTAAGCCTTAAGAGTCCCACCTTTTAGCAAACATCACGAGTCAACATGCGATGTGCTTTTGTGATTGGCATATTTTCTCTTTTCCTCGAAAGAATATTGTTGACACCTGATTTTTAGCTCATTTTTTTTCATATTTTGAAAAATCTCAAAATTAGGATTAGGAATCTTGACCAAGCCTAGAAAATTATTTCTAAACCAAAAATGATTTTTTTAGAATTTTCTTGAATTTTTCTTTAATTTCATTTAGTCAAAATGAGTGAGAAAATCAAGAAAAATAGAAAATGGAATCATAAAATTCCATAAAAATAGTGCTTAGTCTTATTTTAAATCCAATTTGACTAATGCATCATCAATTTTGGAAAATCTTAATTGGGCATGTGTTTTTCCCAAAATTGGGCAAAATCAAACTTGAATTAAACCAAAAATGCAATTAAATCTTTTTTAGTCATTTTTAAGTCATGGTATCTTCACAACAAATGATTTTGGGACCTTGAATTACATAATGGTCAGCCCAATTGAGCAATTCAACAAAGAAATCAGAAAACCCCAAAATTCAATTGAAAATTAGGAATTTTGAGCCCAAATTAGGAATCGTGTCCAATTCGAAATTGTCAAACCATGGGACCATCATTTCTAGAGTTGATCAGATGTGGGTAATTCAATTGTGGCACTAATTTTTCCTAATCAGGTCATTAAGGCATCAAATTGAACAAAGACCCAATAACCCGAGTACAAAAAGTTAAGAATCTAGGATATGCTTTTATCAAAAATTGGGGAAAATCACATATTTGAGTTTAGAATATTATGAGGAATTCAATTTTGGGATTTAATTTTGAAAATTTGGTCGAAATCGAGCTTAATTTTAATTTTTAGTCAAAACTGGACTTATTGGGATGGCCGGGTCGACCCGACCCAACCCGGGTCAATCCTCCCCTTCACCCAGTTCGCCCATTGCACAATAGACCCGGAAAATAATATCTTCAAACCCATGACTTTGCCGACTTCATATGATCAATTCAGCACATGAAAATCAAGTTGGCCAGCTAGAGAATCTCCAGCTAGCGCCAGAGAATCATTCCAACCGATTCTAAGTCAGTGGAAATAGATTTTGAGCTAGAAAATTGATCAAGAAAAGAGGAGAAGAACATGATCGCGTGCGGATGGAGAGTGTTCGACATTATGCGAGAGAGGGAGAGAGATAAAGTTAGAGAGAGAAATAGAGATTTCTAGAGAGAGAGCTGTGTAGAGATCTCATGGGCCGAGCGATCGGCATTTTTTCGGTGGAAAAACGCCGGCAAATCGGTGCCAATCGTAGATTTCCACACCTGGAAATCCCAAGTTGAAGCTGATCGCCGGTGCCTGAAAATCAAGTTCAGCTGGCATGTCTAGGCATTCCCCGATGAGGCTGAAACCACATATCGGCAGCTCAAGTGTCAAGGAAGAGTTCAACGGCAATTGATTAGCTCGAAAACGCCGATTTGATCATATTCAGAGAATGTAAAAATTGTTCGTTGCCTTGATTTTTACTGATTTCCCAAGATGCGTTTTTGGCTTGTTCGTGCATTTTTCTTTGCAATTTTGTCATACTAGCTACTTAAAACGTGTTCTGATAATTCTTTATGATGTTTGATTGCATTTCGATCATCGAATATGCATAAAATTGTGTCAGCCACCATTGATGAATCTCGCCGGAGCTCCCAAACCACGCCGGAGTATCTCTCGTGGCCAATGGCCACTCAAGTTAGTGATTCTTGACTTTGATTGATGATTTGGAATGCATGTTGAGCGATAGAAATGATTAGGCCGATCTGTATGATAGTTTAAAGGTGGAACAATCGTGTTTTAGTCAGTTTTAGGTCAGAAGTTTTAGATTGATTTTTTGCCAGTCGATAATGGTTCACTGGTGAATCGGAGAATTGATATTAATAGAGGGTGATGTAGGCTTCAAGAATAACCCAACAAAATCAACAAAAAGTCATTGGAAGGTCACCGGAGAAGGGCTTGAATAGACGGCCTTGATAATACTTGAATTTGGAACGCGGCCACCAGGTGCTCGGCAAAATGCTAAAGAGAGAAACACCGGAAACGGCGCCGTTTTGGCGTTGTTTCTCGCCGAAGAAGACAATGAATGATTGACACCGGCGAGGCCCGGTTCAGCCAAGCCAAACTGGGTTGAATAGGATTGGTCCAGTTCACCATTTCAGCGGGAAAATTGAAAAAATAATAAAAAATCTAAAAATTCAAAAATTCAAAAAAAAATAATTCAATAAAAAATGTGAAAAATTCAGAAAATCTATAAAAAAATTAGAAAATTCATAAATTCATAAAAATTTTCAAAAAATCATAAAAATCAATTATCGGTTAATGAAATTCTCGGAAATTCAATTTCTGAAAAAAAAAATCAAAAATTTCAAAAATTCACATAATGGTTTAAAAACACTGTGGTCAACCTTAGAAAGTGAAATTTGAAATTTTTTGAAGTGTCCAAGTGGCATTTTTAGAAAAATCTCAAATTTTGGAGTTATTTTTTTTTTTGGTAAAGGTAAGAATATGTATTACTTTTCAAAACACCATATACAATAGAGCGCAAAAAAAAAAACACAAACCATGAAATTAATAAGCCTTTAGGGCTTTATTAGGGTTTGGATGGTTTTTAGGTGCATTTTGATTTTTAGAGACAATTTAGGATTGTTTGGTTTGATTAACATTGATTGCGCATTTAATTCTTAATTGATTTCCCCACAATTAGAATGGATAGGACTAGTGGATAGGTCTCGGAAACTTGTGTAACACGTTAGGCATCATATCGTCCTTAGGTATGAAAAGGGCGTTAAGGATCTCGATTCGGGATCATTAGCATAACTAAGTCCCCATATTCAGAATCTCTAGTTCGTAGAATCGTGGTATTTCTCCCATACTACGATTAGGTTTTTAGTCAACCTATCAACAATGACTAGTAGCGACTCTAAAATCGAGAACTTAGACTAAATAGAAAATTATCATCCGCTATCACGTGAGGTACGGTCTGGGAGAGACCTTTGCACAGAAATACCTCCTTAGTGCAAAAAAACCCCAAAACCCAAAAAAAGCGCGGCGCGACAAGTATGTATTTTCCTTTCATGTACATGATGTAAAGACACATCGCATGTTGACTTGTGATGTTCGCTAAAAGGTAGGGCTCTTAAGGCTTAAGGTCCCTATTGTCATTAATGTCAAGTTTATGGAGGCATAATTAATGCACCGCCAAATGAGCTACATCAAATGTCTAAGCCAAGCCTGTCACGCAGCGCTTTTTTTGGGTTTTCGAGCTTTGCACACTAAGAAGGCATTTCCGTGCAAGGGTCTTTCCCAGACCATACCTCACACGATAACGGATGATAATTTCCTATTTAGTCTAAGTTCTCGATTTTGGAGTTGCCACTAGTCATTGTTGGTAGATTGACTGGAAATCTAATTGGGGTATTGAAGAAATACCACGATTCTATGAACTAGAGATTCTGAATACGAGGATTTGGTTACGCTAATGATCTCGAATTGAGATCTCTAACGCCCTTTCGGTACCTAAGAACGATATGATGCCTAACGTGTCACACAAGTTTCCGATGCCTATCCACTAATCTTATCCATTCTAATTGTGGGGAAATCAATCAAGAATTAAATGCGGAATCAATGTTAATCAAATCAAACAATCCTAAATTGTCTCTAAAAATCAAAATGCACCCAAAAACCATCCAAACCCTAATAAAGCCCTAAAGGCTTATTAATTTCATGATTTGTGTTTTTTTAGGGTTTTAGGGTTTTTTAGGGGTTATAACCCTGAATTTGAGATTTTTTTAAAAATGCCACTTGGGCACTTCAAAAAAAAATTCAAATTTCACTTTCTAAGGTTGGCCACATTGTTTTTAAACCATTCTGTGAATTTTAAAATTTTTAATTTTTTTTCGAAAATTGAATTTCTGAGAATTTCATTAACCGAGAATTGATTTTTATGATTTTTTGAAAATTTTTATGAATTTTCGAATTTTCTAATTTTTTTATAGATATTTTGAATTTTCACATTTTTTATTGAATTTTTATTATTTTTTCTTGAATTTTTTTAATTTTTAGATCTTTTATTATTTTTTCAATTTTCCCACTGAAATGGTGAACCAGACCGGCTCGATTCAACCCGATTCGGCTTGGCCAAACCGGGCCTCGCTGGCGCTAGTCATCAGTCGTCTTCTCCGGCGAGAAACAATGCCAAGACGACGTCGTTTTCGGTGTTTCTCTCTTTAGCATTTTGCCGAGCATCTGGTGGGCGCGCTCCAAATTCAAGTATTATCAAGGACGCCTATTCAGGCCCTTCTCTAACAACCTTCCAGTAACTTTTTGTCGATTTTGTTGGGTTATTCTTGAAGCCTACATCACCCTCTATCAATATCAGCTCTCCGATTCGCCGGTGAACCATTATTCATCGGAAAAAAATCGATCTAAAACATTTAACTTAAAACTGACTAAAACACGATTGTTCCACCTTTAAACTATCATATAGATCGGCCTAACCATTTCTATTGCTCAACATGCATTCCAAATCATCAATCAAAGTCAAGAATCACTAACTTGAGTGGCCATTGGCCACGAGAGATACTCTAGTGTGGTTTGGGAGCTCCAGCGAGGTTCATCAATGGTGGCCAACACAATTTTATCCATATTCGACGGTCAAAATGCAATCAAACATCATAAAGAATGATCAGAACACGTTTTAAGCAGCTAGTATGGCAAAATTGCAAAGAAAAATGCATGAACAAGCCAAAAACGCATCCTGGAAATCAATAAAAATCGAGGCAACGAACGATTTTTACCTTCTCTGAATATGATCAAATCGGCGTTTTCGAGCTAGTCAATCGCCATGGAACTCTTCCTTGATATTTGAGCTGTCGATCCATGGTCTCAGCCTCGTCGGCGAACACTTAGACATGCCAACAGAACTTGATTTTCAAGCATCGGCGATCAGCGTCAACTCGGGATTTCCAGGTGTGGAGATCTATGATCGGCACCGATTTGCCGGCGTTTTTCCGCCGGAAAAATGCTGATCGCTTGGCCCACGAGATCTCTACACACCTCTCTCTTTAGAAATCTCTCTTTCTCTCTCTAACATGCTCTCTCTCTCTAGCATAACGTCGAACACTTTCCATCCACACGCGATCATGTTCTTCTCCTCTTTTCTTGATCAATTTTCCTGTTCAAAATCTATTTCCACCGACTTAGAATCGGTTGGAACGATTCTCTAGCGCCAGCTGGAGATTCTCCAGCTGATCAACTTGATTTTCACGTGCTGAATTGATCATATAAAGTCGGCAAAGTCACGGGTTTGAAGATATTTTTTTCATGGTTTATTGTGCAATGGGCGAATCGGGCAAAGGGGATGACTGACCAGGGTCGGGTTGGGTCGACCCGGCAGACCCAGTAAGTCCGATTTTGACTAAAAATTCAAATTAAGCCCAATTTCGGCCAAATTTTAAAAATTAAATCCCAAAATTGAATTCCTCATAACATTGTAAACCCAAATATGTGATTTTCTCCAATTTTTGACAAAATCATGTCCTAGATTTTTAACTTTTTGTACTCGGGTTATTGGGTCTTTGTTCAATTCGATGCCTTAATGACCTGATTAGGCAAAATTAGTACCAAAATTGAATTACTCACATCGAATTAATCCTAGAAATGATGGTCTCATGGTTCGACAATTTCGAATTGGACACGATCCCCAATTTGAGCTCAAAATTCCTAAGTTTCAATTGAATTTTGGGATTTTCTGATTTCTTTGTTGAATTGTTCAATTGGATAGACCATTATGTAATTCAAGGTCCCAAAATCATTTGTTGTGGAGATACCATAATTTAAAAATGACTAGAAAAGATTTAATTGCATTTTTGGTTGAGTTTGAGTTTGATTTTGCCCAATTTTGGGAAAAGTACATGCCCGATTGAGATTTTCCAAAATTGATGATGCATTAGTGAAATTGGATTTAAAATAAGACTAATAACTATTTTTATGGAATTTTCTCATTCCATTTGCTATTTTTCTTGATTTTTTCACTCATTTTGACCAAATGAAATTAAAGAAAAATTAAGGAAAATGCTAAAAAAATCATTTTGGGTTTAGAAATAAGTTTCTAGGCTTGGTCAAGATTCCTAATCCTAATTTTGAGATTTTTGAAAATATAAAAAAATGAGTTAAAAAATAAGTGTCAACAGTCCCCACTCCAAATATATCAAAAGAATTTTCCTCACTCCGTGCTTATATCAAATAGTTCTCTTTATCACTATTTGAAATGAGTAGAACCAAAAGAGGATAATCATGGGTCATTCACCACGTGTTCCTTCTTTTGGTACCTCCTATGAATTTCCTAATGCGACCGGGGTTTTAGATTGTGAGTTATGTTTTCAAAGTGCAGTGCTAAGGCATATAAAGACATGCACAGCACTTGATATCAAAACACCACTTCAATTTCATCCAAATATACACACATCCCACCACTAAACGGCAAAACAAATAAGTCAATAATCACTCCACTCCCAACCTACTTCAACATTTAATACATTGTTAGCGGATTTACCTCATCCTTCATGACATGCGCGCCATGAAACTATGTTAGTTAACAAACAATCAAGTTATACCAAACCTAAGTCCTTGGGTTCCTAGTGGAGTCACAAAACTGTTGCGACCTACCCTTTCGAGGGCTGCCCTCAAGCAAATAGGTTTAGAGGTATTTGCTTATATGGCGGTCCAAATGGTTCATTGAATCGAATAATTATAATGATCCAAAAGGCTCATCGATTATAAGTGTTGCCTCTCCTAAGACCATATCTCGCATGACGTTTGATTTATTTATTATATGCATTTACTAGTAGTCGTCACTAGCCTTTATTGGGGACGGCTAAAATCCAATCAACACACGGGAGTGTTATCTTGATTCCTACGCAACCAGAGATTTTTGGAAACGGGAATTTGATTACACTAGTTAGCTAATTAGTGCCCGTTCGATATCTAAATTTAATTGTTTATTTTGCTGAAGTGTCCAAGCAATCTTTTCCATCAATTACGAGCTAAGTTTTTTATCCGTTAAGTGTCCATGCAATATTTATTATGATCCCAAGATTAATCTTAACCATTCTAGGAAGGAAAAATAACAACTAATGTATTGAAAATGTGCAATCAAGTAAAATCGAAATGAAAGTGCGCAAACAATAACCTAGCATTCTAAAGTCTGAGGGCTATAGATATATTGAAAATCCTTCATTTCGAAAATATTTGGGTTTTTTCAGTCTCGTCAGCGGCAAATGAAATATGTGAAGTAAAAATAATCACCACTAGAGAGGCTTTCATTGCTATTTCTTTTGTCGCGAACCCTGACTCTCAAAGGAATGATTTAGGGATATTTATAGACGGGGACACGAGATGGTTGTTACATAGGATCTTGCCATATGGTGATCCATGTGTATTAAATCAATGGACAGTGTTTCTCACTAGTTGAGAGGACATTAGCTACGGTCTATTAGTGTCTATTTGTCATTGTTTATGCTCGGTGGCTAACTTGGTACTTTTTTTTTGGCTAATTAATGTGGCAGTCGGATATGATCATTTTTGGCCACATCTATTAAGAATTGACAGAACGCTATGATAGACGCCGGAAGGACCTGATTGCATAAAAAAAATTAATTTGAAGACTGATTACATTAATCAAGTGAATTGACGGGTCTAATTGCATAAAAAATTAATGAACCCAATCGAACATTTGATGTCGCTCCCCGAAGACGAGCTTTTTGGGCCCAGAACTGAAATGGCCCCTTGAAACGTCCTGAACATCGTAAATTTCGAGCTCCAGACTCATTTGGCTATGCAATTTGCAAGTTACCCATTGTACATGCAAAAGAATCTCTCTCTCACTTTGTAATTGAGTCAAATGCTTCTTCTCTCTCCATTCTGTGATGTAAAATCTCACAATGGCATTGGATGATATTGACCTCCCGAGTTCCAAGATCGCGTGGCCGTCGTTACATTCCTGATGAAGGCACTAGATCGTCACTGCTGTCGATAGCTTCTTCCGCCGCCAGTGAGTTGCCATCTCCTTCTTATCTTCGATTTTCATGTTTGTTTTCTAGCTTCAATCTCCGACCCGATTTCCTTAAGCTTATTTCGGTCACCGATGTTCTTACGCTTAATAGTAGCTCATTTTAGGTGTATTTCTTCCTCTACTGATGACGACATCGACAATTTTAACACTTCCTTCGCATGATAAAAATGTTGAAAAGAAAGGGTAAAGCAGCTGATGGTGTTATAGTAGATTTAACTAAAAGTCCATTTATTTCGTGAAAAATGAGTAACTTGAAAAATATTTTCCTAAAAATGATTATTTTCAGTCATTCTCAGGCCTTGAGACATGTCCCAAGACCCTTTTTAGGCCCAGGCTAGATGTCCACTAGCCAGACTGTCCTCGATCCAAACGGTGGGCATCCAACCCACTTTCGATATGTTTAAGACCATTCGGGCCGCTCCTCGGCGGTCCCTATGATCCATGGTTGTCTTGAAGCCTTGGAACAGGCTGAACGTTTAGATGTCCTCTCTATCTCATTACAATTTTTTTTTTCATATATTCCAGCATTTAGGTTTAGTTTTATTTTTCCCATACATATTTTGATAATCTCATTGCATAAACAAATGAACAAGGAAAAAAAAAACTAACTGGATTGCATTTAGGTGCTTCTCGCATGACATGAATAGGATTAGATTAATTTTTGTTGCATTGAGAGTTTATTTCTCATCGCTTATATTAAGAGATTTTCTTTTATTAGATTAGTGCACCTTTGTTTGTTAACGTTGCTCACGGGGTTCCCCCATCCTAGAGTATTATAACAAGGTCTTGTTAAGATTTTGACCAATACGGCTCGGGTTGCTTTCATTTCATTTCTCTGTCTTTATTATTGATTGTTTAATTTTAGGGTTAATATCATGAAAAATCCCAAATTGATAAATCTATGACAAATTTACTCAGAACTGATTTTTTGACTACCAAAAATCCCAAACCGGTACATCTTTGATAAATTTACTCTTCGTTAATTTTCATTAAACTTTACTATCAAATTGTTGAGTTGGATGACACGTGGTAGTTGATGGATAAACTAGTTTGGAATTTACCCCTTTATTTGTCACAGATTTATCAATTTGTGATTTTTTATAGTATTAATCCAATTTAACAGTGGGTAAATTTATCACAAGTGTACTAGTTTGAAATTTTTTGTGGTTAAAAAATTAGGTCGGGGTAAATTTATCACAAACATACTAGTTTAGAGTTTTTCGTGGTATTAACCCTTAATTTTATTGTTGGAACAGTTATGCATGGTAATATAGATTTGGTTTAATACGACGAAAAACTCCAAATTGGTACACATGTGAGAATTTTATCCCGAACTAAGGTACACTTATGACAATTTTACCCCAAACTAATTTTTTGACCACAAAAAACCCCAAACTGGTACTCATGTGACAATTTTACCATGAACTAATTTTTTAACCACGAAAAATCTCAAACTGGTATTCATGTGACAATTTTATCCCGAACTAATTTTTTTACTATCAAAAACCCCAAACTGATACACTTGTGATAAATTTACCTTCCGTTAAATTAGATTAATATCACGAAAAATCACAAATTCGTAAACTTGTGATAAATAGAGAGGTAAAACCCCAAACTGGTATACTCGTCAACTACCACATGTCATCAAACTCAGCAATTTAACAGTAAAATTTAACGGAAACTGATTGTCATAGACGTGCCAGTTTGGTATTTTTGGTGGTCAAAAAATTAATTCGGACTAAAGTTATCATAGGTGTACAAATTTGGGATTTTTCGCGATAAAAAAATTAGTTCGAGGTAAATTGTCACGGGTGTACCAGTTTAGAGTTTTTCGTGGTTAAAAAATTAGTTTTGAGTAAATTTGTTACAAGTGTATCAGTTTGGGGTTTTTCGTGATATTAACCTTATAGATTTACATGTTCTAAAAATTGGAAAAGCTGGAAGAGATTGCACGAAACAATGTTTTATTAAAAGAGAATAGGTATCGATAATGGACATTAGGCAAAACTAGCATAATCAAATTCCCGAATCTGAAATCTTTCATTCGCAAAAGTAATGTGGGCTCTCATGCCTTACCTGGCTCCTAACCACCCATGATAGATCCGTGGCGGCTCTAATTAAAATTCAATTGTATAATAGATGAGAAACCAAGATACAAACGGTAGTGCTCGAGAGAGCCTGTGCCGAGCGTGAGCGCCACCTCACCGAGCAATCTATTCACCTCAGGACGGTAACAATGTGTGTTAGTTTAATTGTTGAAAAATGTTAACAGAGAACCTCAATGCACTTCAAAAATTGAAAAGGTGTTTTGTACTTAACTTGATTTTCTCATGGCTTAAGAGATCATTAGGCAGCTTAATCGCAACTAACGTCTTGAGGCACCTGCACACTACGTACATAGCCTATTTTTCAGTCTAAAACTCTGAGCATGGTAAGCGAAGTTTGTTAAGCGTAGCATAAACATCTTTTATTTAATTGTGTATATGCATATCAGAGAAGGAAAATGCTTAGATGAATTACTTATTTGACATGCAAAAGGTGCACACATGTATGACACGCACCCTCTTTCTCGAGAAATTATCATTCATTGTTATTTTTGGAATTCAAAAAATAACCATAATTACATAGGGCTAATTCCAAAAAAATACCAACTTTACCTTGAGTGACGATTCTGGGCCGAACTGTTTTTTTGTCTTAATAGAAAGCGCCAACTTTTACTTAAGTCTCAAATTTGGTTTCCGTGATGTGAAATTTTCAAATTATTTAGGTCAGATTTGAAATTTAAGTTAAAGTTGGTGATTTTTTATGAGACTAAAAAAAAAAATTGGGCCCGAATTGTCACTCAAGATAGAGTTGGTGCTCTTTTTTGGAATTAAGCCTAATTTTATAACTATCAAATTACATAACAAGCTCATTGGAATTCAGACAAATGACAAATTTTATTCACATTGCTACGAAAAGATTGATACTTGGATCTAGTTTAATGCATTTCGCTCTATGTGAATTGCTGAATTTGGTGAATTTACCTTGAACTCACAAGGTGCAATGCTCTAGCTTAATTAGGATGCGCAAATTGGAGCAAATAGTGAGATGACGATTCCCTTCCTTGTTATTTCTAAAGCTTTTGACCGCTATATAGTGCTGATGCGAACTAGCCCTGAACTCAAATGCTCTAGCTTTTGACGTGGCGAAATTTGGTTTTCCAATGAAAATTGACTAGATGGGCTACATTAGAATTTTACTAAGATGACACATGGCAGTAACTCAATTGACATGGCGAATCCGCATAGAAATCCACATTAGTTTAGGGTAAATTTGTCATAAGTATACCAATTTAGGATTTTGGTGATCCAAATATTAGTTTGGAGTAAATTTATCACAAGTATCCTAGTTTCAAATTTTTGATGACCCAAAAATTAGTTTGAAGTAAATTTGTCACAAATATATCAATTTGAAATTTTTTTATGGTATTAACCTTTTTTTCTATAATCCGCTCGTTTGTTTTTCGTTCAAAATCCCCACCAAATCTTTTGTTTTCTGTTTTGAGATTTTCAGGTTTTTGCAACTCAGCCCCGTCTTCACGGCTGAACTCTTAATCCACGTGATTTCTATCTTTTTTTCCTCATCGCCAACTCTCACACCAATTGTGTTCCGTTATCATCCCTAATATGTTACAGGTGTACTAGTTTGGGGCTTTTTATGATAAAAAAAATTAGTTTAAGGTAAATCTTTTACGGGTGTACCAGTTTGAAGTTTTTTGTGGTATTAACCCTGGGTTTCATTGCATCTATCAATTTATGATCATTTAAATTCTTTTTATCAGATTTCTTTTAATTGGTCCTCATATTAACTGTAATTTTTTGGCTTTCCACGTCACTATTCTAAAATACTTAGCAACATTCAACGACTGAATATGGCAGTAGTTATTACATGTGCCATTTCAGCAACTATTTATATTAAAATATATACGATGTCTCAGGCCATTTCAAAGGGTCATTACAGTTCTGGGCCCAAGAACCTCATCTTCGGGACAATGTCCATTTTAGTCCCCAAACTAATGTTGAATGTGCGGTTGAGTTCACTAACTTTATGCAACTAAATCCGTCAATTTACTTGATTTTTTTAATCGGTCTTAAACTTAATTTGTTTATACAATCAGGTCCTTCCTTCATCTATCATATCGATTCTGCCTATTTTTATAGAAGGGCGCGACCAATGTGGCAAAAACTGATTATACGGAGTGCCACATTAATTGGCCAAAAACATTTGAAAGATGGTAAGGACCTTAATTGAACATATGATAAGAGTTCAAAGGGAAAATTACCCAATTAGTCGTAAACATTTTGTACGGATGTCAATTCAGTCGCAAACTTTCTAACTTTACCAATTGATTACTAAATCTCTACGCAAAATTCTAATGTAGCCCATCTAGTCAATTTTCATAGTAATTTGTTACGGGTGTAGCAATGTGTCAATTGAGTTACTGCCATGTGTCATCTTACTGCGATGTAATTTCATAATAAAATTTGACAGAAGCCAACGGAGAGTAAATATGTTACAAGTGTACGAGTTGAGATATTTTTGTGGCCAAAAACTACTTTAGAGTTAATTTGTTACGGGTGTACCTGTTTGATTTTTTTCGCAATACTAATCCAAGAAAAAAATTGAGAGCAAAATCTGATCGCGGAAGTCTCTCGGTGAGATAGCGACAAAAGCGGAAAAACTGCTGAGATTCACGGTCAAAAGAGGGGGCAGTGGATGTTTGGTCGATCCGCACGAACGATGTTGGGCTCACCCATGAAGTGTGCTCAACAGAAGCCGACTGGGATTGGTCGTTCGCAAGGTAAAAACCGCCTTTCCTTTCGCTCTAAGTCGAAAGTTCGTCCCGTTTTAGCCTATGTCGTACACCTATCGTGACCCTCTCGAGGTGAACCCAAGGGAGTTGAACCAATTGCTAAGTAAATGCGACTGATCCCACTTACGAGATGACGCCTATGCTTAGAGCAAGTCCTCCCAAATTCTACCATTGCGACTTGACTTTCTCAGTCAATTATTTAGTCAACATTAACTTAAGAGTCACCACTAACCTATTATGAGCCGGCACTTGATCTATCATACATTTGCAATGAGCCGGCACTTGATCTATCATACATTTGCAAACATTTACTCTAGATAAATCTAATGTCTATTATCGGTACCTTTTCTCCTTTATTAAAAGGTTATGCATACAATCTTTCTTTCCATTTTTTTATATGAAAATAAAGAATATAGATATCTAAGTAATCATGCCTAGCCACTCAAACAACTAATAATCAAACCAAACAACATTAAGAAAAAGTAAAGGGCAGGATAAAAAAATCTGAGCCATATCGACCGAAAATCAAACAGAGGACCTCGTAAACTATGTATAAAAAATGTACACTAAGGCTCTGTTCATTTTGCAGAAAATGAACGTTTTTGGAAAATGTTTTCCGGAAAGTTATTTTCCAGAAAAATGACAATTTTTCGGTGTTTAGCTAAAACTTGAAAATGAACTGGAAAACATTTCCATCGTTTGGTATAAAAATCCTCACTCATTTTAATAAATTTTTATTTTTATTTTAGTTTAAAAAATCACAATTTTAATTAATTTTTAATTTTTAATATTTCTTTTCTTCTCTTTTTTGTTTTTTCTTTTCTTTCTTCTTTTGCGGTCGCCGATCATGGCGATGATTGGCGACTGGCCATAGGTGAGGCTCAGGTGAGGCCAAGCCTTGACAGATCCGACGTTGCTCGGCCTTACTCAAGACCGGCGAAGCTCAAGCGAGGCTGAGCGTTGCCAAATTTAGCATTGCTCAAGCGATGCCTTGCCTCGCCCCTCTAGATTTGGCTAGGCTCAGCCACACCTCACCGGTCTCAAGCAAGGCCGAGCCTTGCTTGTGGCTGGTCGCCGTGGCCGGCGACTTGCCAAGGAAGAAGAAAAAAAAAAGAAAGAAAAGGAAAAATAAAAAATAGAAAATTAGTTTTTTAAAAAATAAAAAAATAAAAGTAAAAATAAAAGTAAAAGTAAAGTGTATTATGTGAAAGAAAGTGAGGGGGAAAATCCTCAGTTTTGAAGGCATTTTTTCCATTGGTGGAAGATATTTTCCATGACTAATTTATTTTCAGTGAAATGAATGCCAGAAAATCCGGAGAATGTTTTCCTGAAAGTTATTTTCCATGAAATGAAAAGAGCCTAAACTAACCTAACTAATATGAATTGCTTAATCAAAGTGATGAGATTAAATACTAAACTAGATGAGACGGAACTAATCATGAATCAACTAATCCTATGATACAATAAGAACTCAATATGTACTTGAACGAGACGGTGAGAAGCATCGCCCACACTTCACTCCAATTTTCTAAATATCTGCAAAATGCTTCCGGAAATTCAAATAATAAAAGACACACATGCTAAACTCTATGTAAAAATGAATCTAAACACGATGGGAACATTTGTAAAACAACGAGATCGGCTCGAAGACGAGTCGAGGGGACCCAACATTCGAACAGACTCTTCTTAGAAATGGCTAAACAACAAGAATCATCTCTAGACAAATTCACTCAAAGGGAATTGAAAGCATTGTGAGATTTAGGCTCTATTTATTTCGCGAAAAACAAATAATTTAAAAAATATTTTTCTAAAAAATAATTGCTTGTATCGCTTATAAAAATGAATAAAAGATTAAAAAAATATATTTTTCATCATCCATGAAGTTATTTAGACATAAATTATTATCAATAATGAATACATTTTTATTTAACTAATTTCAAACGACACAAGTCATTGATTTTAGGAAATTATTTTTCAACTCATTTATTTTCCGTTAAATAAACACAGCCTTTTCTTTCTTTTTTGATTTGCCGCGAGCCCACTTGACTCTTTTCTCGCGACTCGGTCCCTCCTTTTTATCTTACCGATCAGATTTGTTTGTTTTTGTCAAAGCTCCATCTTCACCGCTTTGACTCACCAAGTCCTCTTTTGAAATCACGTTTGAAATTCTTCATATCTCCCTCATGCTTTATCAATCTCAGCCAGACACGTTTTTCCCTCAATCCAAAAATACAATTCCAATCCTTATCCCTATCTCCAAGTTGGCCTTGAATCATGGCTAAACCATCCACAATCCTTGGAATTGTGATCCACTTTGTCCGCACCGTATCCAACTCCAACAAAAGTTGAAGACCAAATCCCACCATCTTGGAATTGTGTCCAATCCCACTAGCTTGGAGTTGAAGCTAATTCCCACAATCTTGGAGTCATGAATTCTAGCTCGTCTTACATATCTGGCCATCCATCAGTCTGATTAAAAATCTAGTTTGTAGCCGAAACCCAATTTTATTCAATGCAAACAAGCTTCATTTGACACACAATCATCGTGCACAAACCTAAATTCCCCTAATAACTAAATGCGGACAAATGCAGTAAAACAATGCGAATGTAGAGCTATGCTAAGAAAATGTTTTTGTGTAGTTGTCCAATCATGTCGCTATTGACGAATTCGATCTCTACTTTGCTTATGAAATGAATGAAAAGTCTTTGAGCAAAAATTTAGGTGCCAACAAACCCACTATTGATTATGGTAACGAATGCTTAATTCTAAACAATGGAAAAGAAAACCTTGTTAAGTTTGATGACAAGAGTGATGCAGGTATCTTCACTGGTTATTCTTTGCATAGTTCAACATATATAGTTTTCAATAAAAATTTATTGAGGAATCTATCCATGTTGTATTTGATGAATCTAACTCTATTATGAACACTACAAAAAAACATGATTTTTGCCACGAAAATTTGTGACGGGAAATTTATTGTCGTAAATTTGTGACGAACTTTGTGACCGATTTCATTATCCGTTGCAAATTAGTGACGAAAATTAATCGTCACTAATTTGCGACGGAATTTTCCATGAAACAAAAATCCATCGCAAATTTGTGACGGAAAATAAATCCATTGCAAATTCTGTCACAAATATGCGACGGAAAATAAATCCATTGCTATTGCGACGGAAAAATAGTCGTTGCAAATTTGCGACAGAAAATATATTCCGTCGCAAAATCCATTGCTAATTTGCAACGGAAAAGTGGTTGTCGCAAATTAGTGATGGATTTTGCGGTGAATTTATTTTCTGTCGCATATTTGCGACGGATAAAAAAATTCGTCGCTAATTTGCGACGGATTTTGCGATGAAAACAAATTTGTTGCTAATTTGTAATTTATCAAGGCAAATGACTTCCGTGATATTCCATCCCACTCGTCAATTTCTCTCTCTCTGTACTGATTCCTCATATCCCTTTGCTTTTCTCCCTCTTTCTATGCTTCAATAAACCTGTCCGTGCGTGCACAAATCAATCTCGGTGAAGCTTTTGTACCGGTAAGTATCATAGTTAACTTCGTGACTATTCATTTCTGGATTTGAATTTTTTTATTTTATGAACTTTTTTTGTGAATTTTTTTCGTAACTTCATCGCCGGTCCAACGACCGGCAACCGGCGAGACCTCGCCGGCCATGGGGGGAGGCCAAGCTTGCGATGGAATTTTTATCCGTCGCAAATTTGCGATGGAATTGATTCCGTCACAAATTTGCGACAAATAACTAAAAATTTCATTGTAAATTTGCGACGAAATGTTTATCCGTGGCGGCCGGTCGCCGAACTGGCAACCGAAGAAACATATTGGGGAAAAAAGAAAAAAAAAATTAAGAAAAATTTCGGAAAAAATTAAAAATTACAAAAAATGAATCTTACGTGATTTTTTTTAAGGTGCGTGTCCATTTGAAGGTCTCACAATCCAAGTGAACGGTGCAATTCTCATCAAATTGACCACTTTCTACTACAAATATTTCAGTCAAATATTTGGGTAAGTCTTCTTGTCAGGCCCCAAACCCTACGGCGCGCGAACATTCCTCCAAGGTCGATTGGATTGCGACGTCTCAGGACGTGTCGCCGAGCCGGCACCCAACACAGAGATTAAAGCACATGCGAAAGCAATCAAACGCCTATACAATAATATAACACATAACCAATGATAGCCACGCAACTAACAACATGAACTATACACTTGCATTAATACTAGGAACCATATACACTATCCATTTACAACTTGTGCTCCAAAAATAAAAAAACGGGTCAAAGGCCACTACTGACAAAAAGGGGTAAGTGGCTCGGGCGATCGGGGTTACTAAAACTAGAGGGGCTCCGGTCAAAAAAGTACTGGCCCTCTCATATCTAAGACTAAGGCTACACCTACAGAACTCAGTTCGAGTCAGATCCCGATGACTCGGAAGAGCTATTAGATAGCTCAACATCAGAGTCGAGGGAATCCTGCTCGGACTCGGCTCTAACAGACTCCTCAGAATCCATCGGCTCGGCCTCGTCCTCCGACTCCATGTCCTACTCCATGGGCTTTGACACCTCATCCTCCGACTCCATCGGCTCCGGGTCTGAACCTCCACCCTCTGGCGCATGGTCAGAGCTTGCCAATTCCCCATCGGGGCACTAAGGGTCAATATCCTCGGCATCGGTAAGCAGAACCTCAAAAGATCGGAGAGGCCCGTAGTTCCCCTCATGGTCCCTGATGCATCACGCTACGTATCTATGGACTTGGTCAACCTCCTCACCTGCGTCAACCCGAACAGTAGAAAGATATCTAACCCAAAAATCCCCGTTCCCTGCAAAGTACACCGACTCCTCCCGGTCTATCCAGTAAGGAATCCCAAAACGAACGGGTACTGCAGTCATCTCAAGGCCGGGTGTCTAAAAAAATTGGATTTACACAACAATGAGAATAAATCTCAGCGAGTAGGTTCCCTAAACCTAAACTAGGCTAACATGCACCTCCTGACGAGTTCTAAACAACACGCAATTAGAACATAAATGACTTAGGCCCTCGGGCCCAAATCCAAAATTTACTTGACCCTGTAGGTTAGGCATTTGATATATAATCACAATAATGCCACAGAATTCAATCACGGCACATATATGCATATCACTTAGTCACGACGCATGTTATGCATATGCTCGTGCTCGTGCTCATGCTCATGCTCATGCTCATGCCTCATCAATGCATTGTCGCACACTTACATACTAGCACTCTTGCCATTTATCAATTTCTCCTCCGACCCGTGTTAAACGCATCAAGTCCGACCCGCGTAAAACGCATCAGGTCCATCACTTCGAGATCGATCTCTAGCCTGCGTAAAACGCATTAGGCTCATGACACATAACCCGCGTAATACGCATCAGGTTGGTCATCTTCCGGTAATCCGGACATCGTCCCACGTAACACGCCTCAGGACCGGTTCAATACCTCGCGTAAAACGCATCAGGGCTTTATGTGATCACGCGCTTACATATACTAGTTATTATCTGAACCCTATGTAAAACGCATCAGGGCGATTTAAGTGATCACAAGCGCATGCCGTTCGTGCGCACACGCATAATGTACATGCCATGCCCATGCTCGAGATGCACACTCATAGCCACAACGTCAAACTCGGCATTTCGTGAATTCCATATTGGGCACTCAACATGATTTGGCTACATACTCAATTTGCATTACAATATGCCCAATGAACCAACCAATCCAAATTAGTCACAACATATGGTTTAGCACCCAAATTCACGCAATTAAACACCAAACCACACATGCCGATTGTCTACCAAGCATCTCATAATTCGGCCACGCCAAGCATGTCATGGGACATTACACAATCACAATCATGCCATAGCACAAACTTGGCACAAAATTTACGCACGTGAATCACACAACAGAATCAACAAGAATTCGTGCACCCGCAGCCCGCCAAGCTACTTCATTCTTAGTGCACTAGGCACATGACACGGCACCACAAAATTGATCACAACCAAAGGCAATTCAGCCACCCAAATAGTCAATCTAAGCCATCCCAGTAGTTACACCATTAGACCCCAAATTGATCGCGCCTTGTCCAATTCAATTCCGGTATAGATAGCCACCACATAGGTCATTCTAGGTCAATGAACATCCTCAAAATCCTCTATTAGGCTCCCCGAAACATCACCCAATTCAGCCACCAAGAAGGCCATACTCGGCGCACACTACATATCGCATTTAAACCCGAACTTTCTCCAAACTTGGGCCGATTCGCTCCAATCTGTCCAGCCCTCACACAGCACCTCATGGGCCACTAAACCTCAATTAATTCATCACATTAAACCACTAAACCATCCATAATATCATCCCCTAACAATCCTCACAATTTAACCCCTAAAATACCCTAATTAACTCCTAAAACCCATCTAGAAATGCAATTTAGCCTAATTAGGGTTTAGGGTAATACTCACTTGGATTTCCTAAGCTCTTAACACGGCTGGACAGAAAGCGAAGGCGGTTGGGCAGCGGCGGGGCAAGCGGCGGCAACGGCGGCCTTCACGGCGGTGGCACCGGCGGCAACTTGTGGACGGCGATCCTAGGCAGGGGAGGCTGATCCCACGGCTAGGAAAGGAGAGAAAAAGAGAGAGTTGGTCGGGTTGGTGGCGAGGCAAGGTGGGGCGAGCGGCGGACGGTGGCAGCGCCGGTGGTGGTGTTTTGGCGAGCAACGCGGCGTGAGGTGGCTGATTGGTTAACTATGGACCGATCGTTTGGGTTGCTTGATGATCGTGTGGCCGAGAATGGAGATCATGTGGCTGAAATTGATGTTCCATGGTTGATCTTGTACTTGATGAATGATCGTGTGGTTTGCAAGTGGATCGTGTGGTTAATTATGGCTATTGTTGGCTTAACATCACATATTGTGATCATATATTGATATTTGATATCAAAATGAGTACAACTCATACTATATTTGTTCGTAGGAAATTGTACGTCATAATCACTCGGTATTGGCTGATTAAGAGGATACATTTTCTGCTTCTAAAACAAAATGGTAAGTTTCGTCATGTACATCATTATGTGTCCGTAATACGTGTTCATATTTTTTTACATATTTGTCTAATCTTTTGACTTGTCAGTATAAATGTAGAGGTTACATGCATAGAAGACCACCCTCTTCCTCATCCTCGTCCATGTCACTTTCCTCTTCCCCTACCCTTTCAGCTAACCCTCAACCACTATATGCTGATAGACAATATGGACACGTAGGCCCTTCCTCTAACACTTAAGAGCATGTTATAGGACTTGGACAAATGCGAACTGAACCTCCTTTAGATCTATCACCTTTAGATCAATCTCCTTCCGTTCCACCTTATTATTCGGCGTAACAATCGAATAATGTCGGAAACACAGGTGAAAAAGATAACCGATTCATGATATGTCCATTTGGAGATTCGTAGGTAGGCAATTTTTTTAAAAAAAATTGCAAATATTTATGGTTTTAGATATAGATGTCAACTGAATTGACAATGTTGCACAATATCCATATGTTTGCAGATTCACAGATGCTCCGTTTGTTGTGAGGGAACTGAACAAAATAGTCAAAAACTATTGTATGGGGCAGTATATTAATTACAGTAGTGCTCCGCAAGAAGTAAAAGATTTGTGGTGGAATGAGTTCAAGGAAAGTTTTAGATATTCTATTTTCTCACCAACTAAGTTCGGTGCAGTATATTAATGGTCAAGAATGATGTAAAGAGACCAGAGCAACTCTTTAGTTTTCGATACTAAAGGGATCGGATATTTTCCCGAAGATGACCTTTACAAAATCTATCGTCGAATTGTCTGGTACATGGTAATGGATATGTGACCATCATAATAACTTTTAATGGTTTTTCTATTGATTGCAGCGAAGGTTCAGGTGGGATGAAGAGGAAGAGAATGAAGTGAGAAAAATTTATAAGAAAAAAGTTGGTGATTTTATACGAAATGTGATGAATAGAGCGAAGAGCAAACAAGTTAAGTGGGCTTTCATTACAACTGACAATTGGACGGAAATTAACAGAATTTGAAAAACTGAAAAGAATCAGCAAATCAGTGAGCAGAATAAAAAGAATCGATCTTCTAGTTCTAGTGAAGGATTTGTCACATATGCTGGGGGCTCTATCAACATTGGGGAGCGTCGCAAACGATTGATAAGTCTGTTAAATAAGTTATAAGTTAATTTAATTCAATTACTCATGTTTACATTTTATAGGCACATGAATTGGGGACGAAACCGAAATTTGCAGCTATATTTGAATGCACATTTCAAAAAAAAGATTATACTTTCAAATTTATGGAAACTAGAATGAAAACCGTGAATGCTTTTAATATTTATGGTAGTTATATATATGAAGTTATTTTATTTTCATCTATATTGTTAATGTAGGAAAAATATGATGAACTTTTAATGAGCAATGCTAGTGGTGGTGATGGTGTTGCTACGTTTGAGCCATCAGTTGACAGTATGGCATCATGGGTGGAGGTAACGGATAGGATGAAAAAAGGAAAAATGTTTGGGATGGGATCCATGTCAAGGTTATACATGCCGAATCATGCTACAACTTTATCAACCCATGCAGCTGTTCGAAGGAGGAGACGACATGACGAGGAATTGACCCAAGAAGTGAGCCAACTGAAAAATATACTTGTACAGAAGGACGACGAAATAAATGACTTGAAACAACAAATGCAAATCATTATGCGACACCTCAACCTCCATCGCGATGAGGTTCCTCCTGTGTCACGCCTCGCACCCTACGGCGCGCCACATCCCTGCCGCGGTCGATTACAAGTGCGACGTCCCAAGACGCGTCGCCGACCCAAAGCCCAAAACAGAGAACAAGCACACGCGGAAGCAACACAACACCCAAACAATAAAACACATGACCAATGATAGCGACACAAACAATAATTACAACTTGTATAAGCTACAAAGATATACAATATCCATTACAGCATAAGCACTTAAATCAAACAGGGTCAACGGCCACTAGCAACAAAAGGGTAAGTGGCTCGGGATCAGACTCCCACTCCATCGGCTCTTCCTCCTCGGGGTTGGAATCCATCTCAAGGTCGGGGGTCTGAAAAGTTGGGTTTAAATAACAGTGAAAACAAATCTCAGCGAGTAGGCCCCCTAAATCTAAACTAGGCTAACATGCACCTCCTGACGAGCATCAAACAACACACTATCCAAAATATAAATGACTTAGGCCCTCGGCCCCAAATTCGATACTCACTTGGCCCTGCAGGTTAGGTAATTACAAATCCCAATAACAACACAAAACCCGATCGTGGGTCATGCACACATCACTTGGTCACAATGCATGTCATGCATATGCTCGTGCTCATGTCTCATCAATGTACTTTCGCACACTCGCACTATTGCACACTTTCCATTTACCAATTCTCCTCCGACCCGTATAAAACGCATCAGGTCTGTCACTTCGAGATCGATATCTGGCCCGCGTTAAATGCATCAGGCTCATGACACATAACCCGTGTAAAACGCATCAAGTTGGTCATCTTCCGGTAAACCGGGCATCGTCCCGCGTAATACGCCTCAGGACGGGTTCACTACCCCGCGTAAAACGTATCATGGCCTATTGTGATCACACATTCACAGTCACCAATTTTTATCTGAACCCCGCGTAAAATGCATCAGGAAATTTTAGGTGATCACAATGCACATGTCATTCGTGCACACTCGTATATGCGCATGCCGTGCCAATGCTTGAGATGCACATTCATGGCTATAACGTTCATACTTGGGCATTCGAGAAATTCACAGTGAACATTCAATTGCACAACACCACGTGTTCAATTCACAACACAATATGCTCAATTTACACCACACATATTCAATTTAATGAATCAATATGCCCAAATTAAGACCACAATGATCAGCCACTAAGAACAAGGGAAAACTGAATACACAGATTCGGAACAATTCTGAGCTAGCGCACAGTTCTAGAATCCATTTTCAAATAAATAGTAATTCAACTCCAAAAATTATAAACTTTGGATACGTTGTACAAAACATCTCAATGAATATTTTCTGTGAAGAACTCGAAACCTAGTTCTAATTGTAAATACCTCGTTTTGACACTCAAAGTCGGACAAAATCCGGTTCGCTCGGACAGTCCCTTAGGCCATCAAAATACAACTCATTCAGTACCCAAATCATTTTGCAAAATCTTGAAATTTTTATATGTTATAGCCACAAATGTCACCTAATGATTTTTGTGAAGGAAGTATTTTAAAAATAGTCTTGGAAAAATTTATAAGAATTCGAACAAACCCGAAGGTCGGGTGAACAGTAAATCGGCCAGTTTTATTTCGGTCCAAAGATGGACCTCCGAATGGCATCAAATGATTTCCAAAAGTTCCCAAATTAAAATATGTTATACTTAAAGATGTTGGGAACAACTTTTATGAATAACACTTCTTCAAATTCAGCCCACACAAGTCACACCAAAAATAACAAAATCTGGTGACTCAACAGTAACCGTACAGGACATCAACAAATATGCATCACCAAGCAAACTAAGCTCAACAAACCACTAATCCAATTATCCACAGCCTTTAAACCATCCCTAAATCATCACCTTAGGCCATTAAAGTCACCACAACTTCAGTCCCAAATCAGCCTACACTAATTAACCCCTAAAATACCCTAATAACCCCTAAAACCCATCTAGAAGTGTAAATTAGTCTAATTAGGGTTTAGGATTGTACTCACCTAAATTCCCAAGCTCCCAAGGTGGCTGGACAGGAGGGAAAACAGGCTGGACTGAGCTGGTTCAAGCTGGGCCGACGGTGACGACGGTGGCTTCCACGGCGGCGGCGGTGCTCCGGCGTGGCTTTCACGGCCAAGGGGAAGGAGAGAATGGGGAGAAGGAGCTGCCTAGAGAGGGGGAGTGTGGCTGGTGATGATGGTGAGAAATGAGGGAAGAGAGAGATATATATATATATATATATATATCTATAGGGAGAATGGATGAATGGGGTGGTTGAACTACTACACCAAAAAATGTCTATCTTGCCCTCAACTCAAGGGTTAGGATTAATCAAGTCCAAAATATCTAGGGGTAATATGGTCCTTGATTTTTCAGCATTATTGGGGGGTAATAAATCCAATTTAAAACTCCAAATTCGGAATTCAAGCTTAGGACACAAGGGCAAAACGGTAATTTTCCGACCCCGGGTCAAATTTTCAATTTTCGGCTCTATTGATCCCAAATATAATTGGCCACATAAAAATGACGTCGTCCTTGCAAAAATAGTCGCGCACGCCCACGAAATTCAACACCAAAGTCCGGACTCAATTCCATGATTAATTTTGCTCGATTTGCAATTTTAGCGTCTCTCACTAACAGGCGGCTGTTTAGGGGTTACACGTATCGACCTAGGGCTAGTTGAGTCGTGACGGTCTCGATTTCTCAGAGAACACGAGGATTATCACTAGTTCCGGGGGTCGCGATTGTTCGGATTAATTTCGGAATCGTTCCCCACGCACACTCTCAGTCGTACGAAATCACCCGCGATCCGATTGTACATCGTTGGCCAAACTAAATCCGTCATTCTCCTCGGATCGGCCCACATTGGCACAAAATATTTCCTCGTCATTTCTCGAAATCGGATTCAATTCACGGTCGAGTTCTTGGGTCCACGTACCATTTTTCCTAGTTAGCCATTCCCTATTAGTCAGTATCCCGAGAATGATCAGTTCCGGGTGAGACTTACTAAAACGAAATGAGAAATAATATCCGCTTCGTCAGATCCCGAAAATGGGTCGAAATTCAGGATATTACATCCTATACCTCCCGCCAATCCAATAGGCGATGGGCATAATGAGAAGCAACACAATAATGCTGAGATTGATGATGATGATGATGATTTTCTCGGTCCTTTCTAGTTAAAATTCTCAAAATCGGGGGTAAGTTTGCTTTACAATCTTTTGTGCCATAAGTGTAATTTGCCCAATATGTTCCTGCCCTACAATTACTTTCTGTGCATAACTCTCTTACAACTAGGTTCTTTGCTTGCAAAAAACTGAAAATTTAGATATCCCAGGATGACATGCTTGTTACAAAAATTCATGATATTTGAACATTTTAGAAATACATGCCTTAATTGACTTTGAGTCCTCTCTTCCTAGGAATTGGTGTTGGTAATTCACCTCTCTAATTCATTAAACTGTTGAATGATGTTTGGAGAATGATCTAATTTTTTGTACGTGACAGAAATACGGTTTACAAGGATGAAAAAACTATAGTGAATGTTAAAGTTGACTCATATTCATATGTAAGAACATTGATGTTCATCTTGAAATATTTTTTTGTTAACCCTCTTACTTGTTTTTTTATACCTACTTCCACATTCATGCATAAACGCTTTTTTTATGTTTTGGACTGATTGAATATCTTTATTTATGTATCTACATTTCATCAAGTGTTGACAAAAGTGACTCTTTCTAGTGTCCTGCTGAGTACCAAAGCTGCCTAATCTTGTGTCTGGTTTATCGATTTTTCGTTTTTTAAGCAGAATCTATGGTTGTCCCGCCTCCTTTGAATGTTTTGAATATATAATAAGATTGGATATCAAATAGCATCATGTTAGACTTTACAACTTTCCATATATTATTATGTTTTACGGACTAACATCTTTCCTTCAGTCATATTTTTCAATTATATGGCATTGTGTCTGGTGTGGTTGTTTTCTTTTTCTGAAATGGAATCTATGGTTGTCTTGTGTCCTTTGATTATTTTCAATGTATTACATGATGTTCATCAATGCGTAGATATTACTATGGACAAGATTTGATGGCCGAAATGGTGTATAATTTGCGACGAATTTTGCGACCAATATAGTTTGTGGCTAATTTGCGACGAATAAGTACTGACGAATAAAGTTCATGGCTAATTTGCGATGAATAAAGTTCGTGACTAATTTGCGACAAAAAAAGTTTGTGGCTAAATTGCAACGAATTTTGTGACGAAATTTCCAATGAATTTTGCGATGAAATTTCCGACGAATTTTGCGACGAATAAAGTTCGTGGCTAATTTGAGACGAATTTTGTGATGGATAATGTTCGTGGCTAATGTGTGACGAATTTTGCGACGAAGAAAGTTCATGGCTAATTTGCGACGAATTATTTGCGATGAATTTTTTTCCGTCGCAATTTAGAGACGGAAGTTGAAAGTTTCCGTCACAAAAATTTGCGACGCCGAATTAGCGATTGAATTTTTTCCGTTGCTAATTTCGTCGCAAATTCGATTTGTGACGGATTTTGCCAAAATTTTCGTTGCAAAAATTGTCTCTAATCCCTTGTTTTTTTGTAGTGGAAGAAATGTATTGATGATGCTATAGATCTCTTGGAGCATGGTTTATGGATTTCGCCACTATGTCAAAAGATTTGCCTAAGTATTGGAGGTTTAAAAAAATCTGATCCAAAAGACATTATTATTAGAGATCCATCAAAATGGGTAAGTTCTAGGTTCTAGGTGAAACCTGTACGGAACCTGAAAACTGCTCACTCCTAGGATTGTTACTGTGAACCGAGCTAGTGTTGAGGCATTACTTACAACTTCAGAGGGAATACGCCTTCCCACATCTTGAACCAGGTAAGGAAAGGTAATGTGGTGGATAAGAAGAGTTCCACTGAACCAAAATAATTGTGCCTTTAGAGTATAGAACTATTAGTTGGTCCTGATATAAAAAATATGTCCAGTTTGATTAAAAATGCGGTACTTATTCCAAGTTTCTAAATATGCAGGCGACATCGGTTGCTGCGAAGGACGAAATATTAAGCAAGAAAAAGAAAAAAAAAGGTGTCTACAGTGGCGGAAGCAACTGATGCCAATAACGATGCTGATCTCAAAAGGTACATGAATTTGTGAAGTATTTGCGAGGCTGAATAGCAATGGCAGAGGATGCATTAGGGAATGATGAGATCCAGATTGGGGGTCAATCATGTGATAGGGATTACGTTATGCTAATTTTCATCAATTCCTGTTTTTCCAGGAAATGCACCCTGCGTAGGTGATTGTCAATGAATGAACACATTTGATAGTTCATGTCAAGTCAAGGGAAAGACTGCAGTCAAACATTTGTATTGTAACTGTAAACTGGGACGTTCCTAGGTGATTTTCTGGTGAAGTAGACACCTTCATCGAAAGTAAATAGAGTTATGTCTATATGCGGGAGGCAGTGGCTCATTCTGCAGCTGCAGTAATTAGAAGAGCAATTAAATTTAAGAATCAGGACCGGATTGAATTATTTTCTTCCATAATCATAAGGGGTCTCTGGGGCTACTGTCAATCTAGTTTCTAGTCTCACTACAAAAAAACTGATTTTTTCCGACGAAATTTTCAATGAAAAATTTGAAAAAATTCATTGGAAAACGAATTTCCAACGAATTTTTCAACGAAAAAAAATTCGTTGGTAATAGGTCGTTGGAAATTTTTCCAACGAATTTATTTCGTTGGAAAATTTATTGGAAAACTCGTGGCTAAATTCATTGGAAAAATTACAAAATTTTTTTTTGGTCAAAAAATCGTGGAATTTTTTTTTCCAACGAAAATTTTTTCATTGGAAAAATTACAATTTTTTTTTGGTCGAAAAATCGTGGAAATTTTTTTTCCAACGAAAAATTTTTCGTTGGAAAAATTACAAATTTTTTTTTGTTCGAAAAATCGTGGAAATTTTTTTTCCAACGAAATTTTTTTTTTCGAATTTTTTTTTTCGAAAATTTTATTTAGAAAAATCGCCCTCGTCGCCAATGAGGGCCGAGCTTGCCCAGATCTGGGCGAGCTCGAGCTCGTCGGCCATGGCAAGCTCGGCTCTCGCCATGGCCAGTGAGGCCCAGCTTGGTCGCCGGCGAGGGCCGAACTCGCCCAGATCTGGGCGAGCTCGAGCTCGTCGCCGGCGAGGGCTGAGCTCGCCCAGATCTGGGCGAGCTCGGCCCTCGCCATGGCCAGCGAGGCCCAGCCTCGTCGCGGGCGAGGCTCGCCCATGACTGAGCACTTCACCTTCGCCTTTTCGTTTCTCTGCTTCGCAAATCTCGCGGCTCCTCTCCCTCCTGAAAAGCTCCGTCAGATCTCCTCTCTCGGTGAGTCTCTCCCTCGACATCTCTCGATTTCTGGGCTCCAGCTACGGGGAGGTCCCCCTGTCCTATCTCCAGTCGAAGGAGGAGGTCTTGGAGCCCTACACTGAGGTCGGCGCGCTGTCGGAGGAGATGAAGGAGGCCCGCAGTGTGCTGGTCAGGGGGAGGGCGCAGGCCATTTGAGCAGTGGGGAAGAAGATGGCCTTCGTGGTCGTGAGGGAGAAGGGTTTCACGGTGCAGTGCGTCGTCACCGAGCAGGAGGGGTCGGTCAGCAGGCAGATGGTCAAGTTTGTGGCCTCCTTGAATCGCGAGTCCATCGTCGACGTCCACGGCACCCTCACTGTTCCCTCCTCCCCCATCAAGGGCGCTTCCCAGCAAGTGGAGATTCAGGTCAACAGGCTCTACTGCGTCAGCAAGGCCTTGCCCACCCTTCCCATCAATCTCGAGGACTCTGCTCGCAGCGAGGCCGAGATCGACAAGGCTCTCCAGGTCTCACCTCACCTCGCATCGCCCCCGCCACCGTCTATGAAGTGGGTCGGCTCCACCACGGCGGCGGTCCCAAGTTCTTCCACAAGGTACGTCTCCCTCCGCCTCCCGTGAACCCGTCGTCGGTCTGGATCGTGTTCCGATTACGCCGAGGGCCCCGATCTTTTGGTGTCCATGGCGTCGGAGCCGCAGCTGGAGCCGGAGGAGGAGGGGGGGCGGCGGGGGAGGAGGCGGAGGGAGAAGGTGCAGGCGAGGAGAGAGAGAGACTCTGTGAGAGAGAGAGAGAGAGAGAGAGAGAGAAAAAAAATTTGCAAATTGAGAGAATGGGCGCGAAAATATTGAATAAAAAAGAAGTAGGGTTTTCGTTGTAAAATTCGTGGGAAATTTCCCACGAATTTTACAACGAAAATTGTACACATTAAAATAATTACCCGGAAAATTTAAATTCGTTGGAAATTTCGTTGGAAATTTCCAACGAATTTTTCAACGAAAATTGTACACTATGAAAAAATTCCCGAAAAATTGAAATTCGTTGGAAATTTCCAACGAATTTTCCAACGAATATAAAAAATGCCGAATAAAACCGATTTTTTTTTTAATTCGTTGGAAATTTCAAACGAAAAAAATTTGTTGGAAATTTCCAACGAATATAAAAAATGCTGAATAAAACCGATTGTTTTTGAAATCTTTGGAAAATTCGTTGGAAATTTCCAACGAATTTTCCAACGAAAATTGCACACTATGAAAAAATTCCCGAAAAATTGAAATTCGTTGGAAAATTCGTTGGAAATTTCCAATGAATTTTCCAATGAATATAAAAAATGCCGAATAAAACTTATTTTTTTTGAAATCGTTGGAAATTTCGTTGGAAATTTCCAACGAATTTTCCAACGAAAATTGTACACTATGAAAAAATTCCCGAAAAATTGAAATTCGTTGGAAAATTTGTTGGAAATTTCCAACGAATTTTCCAACGAATATAAAAAATGCCGAACAAGACCGATTTTTTTTTAATTCATCGCAAAATTCGTTGGAAATTTCCAATGAAAAATTTTTCGTTGGAAATTTCCAACGAATTTTACAACGAAAAATTTTTCGTTGGAAATTTCCAACGAATTTTGCGACGAAAAATTTTTCGTTAGAAATTTCCAACGAATTTTTTGATTCATTGGAAAAATTGTCGCAAATTTGCGATGAAAATTTTTCGTTGGAAAATTTTCGTGGCAAAAATCCTTTTTTTTTGTAGTGTCTGTTCTTAGTGCCTAACTTGTTGAACGGAATTACTTGTTGGATACAATCCGAAACTCATGGAATTGAATCACACAGAAAGTTCCAATCCAGAAATAGAACTCCAAACAATCCTTCACCTGGTTGCCATAATAATAAATCTGTTTATCCTATGATGTGATTGAACCGCAACAATGTAAGCTGGTAAAACTTTTGTTCTTTTCAACAACCAAGTGAGAGAAAAATAGTTTAAACACAAGTTAAACGAGGTTCTAAGGAACCCATGATTTGGACTAGTCTATCAATTGATAGAAATGTGATGCAGATCAGTCCCACAACGTATTGTACTTTCTCGCACTCTTATATGTAAACAATCTCATGTTTGAACAAGTTGAATTTATCTCAGATTTTGGTCCATTCTCCACTACATTACAAATCTGTCACACACTCATGGCTGATTCTTACGGAGTCCACAACCGTGCTAGTTAAATACATGGGAAAGAGAAACCCGCTGAACATGCCCAGTTAGCAAATGCCGTCCGAATATTTGTATAGATCACATGGGGTCTCTCAACCACCGCAATTAGGATAATACAGGAAATTAAGGAGGCATCTTGGAATGGCTGATGAACCTCATCTTATGCATTCGGGGTTTAAAAAACTGGGAAGAATCCAACCATATTGTACCAATGATGAACCTTATTATATGCATTAGGCGTTAAAAAACATGCATTGTCAACTTTGACAGGCTGACCATATTATTTCGCCGATGTACCTGATTTTTGAATTAGGTGTTCAAAAACATGCATTGTCAACTTTGACAGGCTGGCCATATTATTTCGCCGATGTACCTGATTTATGAATTAGGTGTTCAAAAACATGCATTGTCAACTTTGAACACCTAATTCATTTTTTTCTCTTCAAGAAAAAAATCAGCTTTGGCCGCTAAGCTGTTCATTTTTTTCTTGAAGAGAAGATCGAGTGAGATCCATGGAGGGGAGTGCAACTAGCGATACATCTGTAAAACTGATGGAATAGCAAGAGGCGCTTCCTGTACTCACACTTCAACAGAAAGTCACAGAATGGCTACTTCATCAGGATATGACTATGAAGTATTCTTAAGCTTCCGAGGCCCAGATACTCGAGCAGGTTTTACTGACTTCCTTTACATTAGTTTGATAGATGCTGGAATCCGAGCATATAGAGATGATGAAGAACTCCGCGTTGGGGAAGAGATTGGCCCAGAACTTCTCCAAGCAATTAATCAATCAAACATCTCAATACCTATCTTTTCGAAAGGTTATGCCTCTAGCGTATGGTGTCTCAAGGAGCTAGTCCAGATGGTCAACTGCCAGAAAACTAAGGGGCAAAAGATAATGCCCATTTTTTATGATGTGGCACCTTCAGAGGTTCGATACCAAACTGGATGTTATGGAGAGGCCCTTCTTTCTCATGAAAACAGGAAGCGATATGACAAAGAAACTATGTGTGAGTGGAAGACTGCTCTCAGTGCAATTGGGGCACTAAAGGGATGGGACCTACACAACATGGCCAACAGGTGACTGCCTTTAGCATTTCATCTAATGTGCCTTGTATCTTTATAACTCCATGCATTTCAATTGATTTCCTTTCTAGATTTGTGTTAGTCTAGTTGAAATTGAATTTTATGCTATAGACATTTTACCGTAGAAATCACGCTAAATATTGACACAATCCTAGTTTTGTCCTTTTTCATTCCAAACGACATATTTTTTTCAATTCAGGTCATGCATTAATTGTCAGTACCAACACTAATTCATCCACAATGGTATAAATACTTGAAGAACACGTTTCAATAAAGTCTTCAGTTTTAAATTGGTAAAATAACACGAACAGTTCCTGAACTTTCACCCAATATGTAATTTGATCCCTAAACTTTTAATTTGTTCAATGTGATTCCTGAACTTTAACATAATATTCAATGTGGTCTCTGAACTTCTAATTTATTTAATGTAATCCATAAACTTTTCAATTTAGTTCTTGAACTATATAAAAATGTTCAGTGTGGTCCCTGAACTAGAATTAATGGAAGGACTACATTGAACATTTTCATATAGTTCAAGGACTAAATTGAACATGTACCAAAAGTCCAAGGATTACATTGAACAAATTAAAAGTTTAGGGACCATATTAAATATTAGGCTAAAGTTCAGAGACTATATTGAACAAATTAAAAGTTCATGGACCATTTGTGTCATTATCCCTTTTAAATTTGGTATTGTCAAAACATAGTTTGGCTCAACAAAGTTTTCTAACTCATTTCCTTTTGACCTACAATGAACACTAGGCAAGAAGGTGAGTTTGCAAAAACAGTTACCCAGGAGGTTTTCAATGAGTTGAAAAAGGCTTATCTAGTGGTATCAGAAAGCTTGGTCAGTGTTGACCACCGTGTGGATGAAATCATGGAAATGATACGTGCTCAGACAAGTGAAACACGGATTATAGGAATACATGGAATGGGTGGCATTGGAAAGACGACAATTGCCAAAATCATCTACAATAAGCTTTTCAAAGATTGTTGCTTTCTTTCCAACATCCGCGAAATATCAAAACTCAAGGGCATCGAATGCTTGCAGAAACAGCTAATTTCTGATATCCTCAAAATGAAATGGACAGATATAAGAACCATAGATGAAGGGATTATGATCATTAAAAGCAGGTTGTCTTATAAAAGAGTCCTCGTTCTTCTTGATGATGTGGATGAACAAAATCATATAGATGCACTTGTAGGTAAGCGTGATTGGTTTGGTAAAGGGAGCAAGCTTATTATTACTACTAGAAATAAAGATGTTCTCGATGTTCCTGAAGTGAACTGCAAATATGAGCTTAAGGGCATGGATCCCGATCAATCTCTTCAACTTTTTAGCAAACATGCCTTCAGAAGAGATTATCCTTTGAATGAGTATATCAACCAATCCAAGAGGGTGATAGGCATTGCTGGAGGTCTTCCGCTAGCTCTTGAGGTCATAGGCTCGCTTTTATCTCGCACTAAAAAGGAAAAGTGGGACGTCACATTGGAGAAGTTGGAAACAGTTCCTCATGCTGAAGTTCAGAGGAAGCTAAAAATAAGTTATGATGCATTAGATGTTCGGCAAAAGCATATATTTCTCGATATAGCTTGTCTTTTCATTGGATATAACAAAGACATTATGATTCATTTTTGGAATGAATCCAAGCTTTTTACGGAAGAAGCCATGGAAGTTTTGGAGAACACATCTTTGATAAAGATTAACGAGGATAATCAAGTGTGGATGCATGATCAACTCAGAGATCTCGGAAGAGAAATAGTTCGTCAAGAAAGTAACATGAAATTAGAGAAGCAAATTAGGGTGTGGAATCCTGAGGAAGCATTGGATTTGCTGACGAGACATAAGGTAAAATCTCCCTTGCAATAAATTTCTAGTTCATTATGGATTTTTTTTCCTTTCAAAAAAAGCCATATTTTGTGTTCTCATGCACCATTGTGACCTACACAACCAATATTTTCTTTTCTTTTAAGAATGAAGGAATGATGGTTCTCAGTCAACTCGACCCCTTAAATAGTGAACTTGAAAAAATGTGTTTCCCTTCAATTTTTTGTTTTTAATTTTTTTTCCTTTGTGCAGTGGAAAAACAGAGTTGAAGCTCTTCGTCTCAAGTTTGACAATCAGTTGCAGTATTGTTTAAACTATGAGGACATAATGAGACTATCAAATCTAAGGTTCCTTGAAATTGACGATTCGAGGACTCTTTGGCACTCAAATGTTCTTCCAATGGATTTCTTCCTGGAGAATTCAGATCTCCTTCCACAATTACAATGGCTTTCTTGGCATTCTATTCCCCTAATATTTGACATAACAAATTTTTCCATCCAGAATTTGGTTATTGTTGATCTATCTGAGAGTGCAATTACGTATGCTTGGAAAGGGTGGAGGCATATGGAGGTATGTTATATGCTAGACAACATGTATTATTACATCTCATTAGATTGATAAGTTAACTTCGCATGATTTTCTTTTCACAGATGATAAAGAACTTGAAAGTTCTAAATCTCACCGATTGTTGTTGCTTGGAGAGAACTCCCAACTTCTCCGCACATGCAAATTTAGAACGTTTGATCCTACGGGGTTGTAGCAAATTAGTCGAAATTGATAGATCGATTTGTCAGTTGAAACGCTTAGTTTCCTTAGATGTAAGACACTGTCAGAAACTTCAGAGGCTGCCATACGAACTTGGTGGACTAGGAGCTTTGAAAGAACTCTTGATTGATTTGACTCTAATTGAGGAAATCCCTAATTGTCAAGGAATGAGGAATTTAAGGACTCTCACTGCTTCTACACTTTCCCTCTTCACCGGAGAATTTGCACATCTTAAGTTCCCACTTCACTGGAAGTCTCCCGATTCAATAGGGTTGAAGAGGCTTCCCGATTCAATAGGGAATTTGGAATTGCTTATTGAGTTGGATGTATCCTGGACATGCATTGAAAAATTACCTGATTCCACTGGAAACTTGAAAAATTTGAAAGTACTGAAGATTACCGAAAGTCTCATAAGGAGAATACCCGATGCCCTTTGGATGATGGAGAAGCTCGAAGAAATAGAAGCCGCAGATAACCCGTGTTTGCATGTGAAAATTGGCAATGGCATCTACATAAGTCAATCCCCAAGGATCTTGAAATTGATATGTGCTAAAATATACACTTTTCCGAGGCTTCCTGAAAGGCTAATTAGTCTACATTTGTCTGAATTGTATGTGAGGAAGTTTCCAGATCTCTCAAACCTGATTAGTTTGAAGGAATTGTATCTGAGCTTTAAGGCCCGTGCTCATGATGTGAAATCTCATAAGCTTGTGGAAAATCCAATGCCATGGTGGATTGGGAAGTTAAGCAAACTAGACTCTCTGGACTTGCGCTCTAACGTGAGGACCTTACCAACAAATATGAGTCTCCTTCCTCAACTCAAGGCACTTCACCTCGGTTGCTCTAAGCTGTGTTTCCTCCCTAGGCTTCCTTCAAGTTTATTATCCTTAGTTTTGTCTGATTGCTGGTCACTTTGTTCGATAGATCTATCAAATTTGAAGAAACTATCATCTCTTGCAATTTCGTTCTCTAAAATCTCAGAAATTCGAGGCCTTGATTGTTGGAGAATCTACAAGATTTGCAGCTTTCTGAACTTGGATGGATGGAGATATTACCTGATCTAAGTAATTTAAACAAGCTAAGAAGTATCCAAGTACGAAGATGTTGTTGTCTGATTGAGATTCAAGGCGAACTACCACAATCTTTGGAACAATTGGAGATTTGTTTCTGTGGATCTTTACAAAAGTTTCCTGGCCTGTCAAGCTTGAAGGGACTGCAATATGTTGACATTGACATAGATGATTGCAAGTAATTAAATGTGGAGGCAATTCTTGGCTTTGCTAAGAGAAGTTAAAGCGAATTTCTGGAAGAAGTCAGAGAATAAGTGCATGCTTCTCTTGAAAGCTCCTTGATCTACGACCAATGTTGAAAATTTGTTCCCTCGTGTTCAAGGTCCAAACAAATTGATGTAAGTTAGTTCGTCTCGCAACCTATGTTTTCTTTTTTGGCAATTAAATGCTTTTACAGATATGAACAAAGAAGTTTCACATGCACATCTTAGCCACCTTTTTTGCGATTTGGTGTCCGAAAATCAAATGAAGGTATTTAATTATGGTAAACTCAGTACAACTAGATGATGCTTAGTTATGTACAAATATTTGTTTTCTTCTCCTAGTCTGGTTTGGCTTCGTTATCTATATTTTCTTTTGATAGTTTTGAACTGCTAATTAAGTAATTATGTTACCCATCAGCGACATTAAATCAATTACCAAAAAAATAAAAAAACGTTTGCCAAAAGTAGATTTTTTTTCCTTAAATGGTATAACGTCGGTAGAAAACTTGTAAGTTATCAGTTTGATCAACTGTTTGTGACTTGCAAGATACCAGTGAATAGCAATTTTACCATTAGCAAACCTAATAGCAGATTACCACATTCTGGATTTCACAAGTGAGGGCTCAAGTATCTAAAGTTACCAATAAAATAACAATTTTTTCATCCACAAATCCAATAAGTTACCACTTGTTTTCTAATTATACAAACGGCGCTTATTTCCGCGGATAGATCTTGAATGCTTACATCTTTTATTAGTAGTCTCGATTAACGATCGTAACTTACAAACGAAATAACTATTTTGCCATTATAAATTCCTAGTAAATAATTAACATTGTTTCAGTTTTATGAGTAGCAACGTTTTCCAAATTGAATAATTTGGAAAATAATTCCTAAAAATGATCGTTTATATTGTTACAAAAATAAACAAATCAATTATTTTCATCATTTACAAAATATTTAGAAATAAATTGTTGTCGAACGTGAAAACACATTTGACTATATAATTAATTGAAGCAATTATTTTTAACAAGATGTTTTACAAATCATTAATTTTCCATCAAACAAATGGAGTCTAAATTAGATAACCTAAACTTAGGCTACATTTAGTAGTTAGGATAAAAATCAAGATAGGGTAAAATTGGTACCTGCCCAAGGCAAGATAAAGTCTGATATAATAGGGACATAGCCTATATAAATTATACCATGGGAAGGTGAAATAAAGGTAGATATGATTTCTAATATCCATGAAATAAAAGTTATTTTTATCAAATAACGTACTTGTTAAATTAATAAAATTAAAATAATATTTGAATTCTAATATAAAAAATTCAATATAATAAAAATTTATTTTTTATTTATTCCTATTTTTATTTATATATTCATATTTCTTTCTATCTTATGTAATAAATTCCATTCATATATATTTAGTATTTATATTTATTACATATTTTAGGTGTAATAGTATAGTTTACTATTTAATAAAATTTTATTAGAGAATGATGGAAGGGGAAAAAGGAAATAAAACAATAAAATGATAAAAAATAGAGACGGAAAATAATAAAAAAAATAAGCAAATGAAAATGAAGTAGGCAAGTGTCACGCCCCGCACTCCTCGGCGCGCTACATCCCTCGCAGAGGTCGATTCGTGTGCGACGTCCCAGGACGCGTCGCCGACCCAACGCCCAACACAGAAATTAAAACACATGCGGAAGCAATACAATACCCGAATAGTTCTGAACCAAATAACCAAGGATAGCCACTCAGCAAACAACATGAACAATTACACTTGCGTTGATACTAGGCACTAGACACAATATTCAATTATGGCCCACGCGCAAAATCAAAAGTGGTTCAAGGCCACTACAACTAGCCAGGGCTCCTCCCAAAGATGCATCGGTACGCCTGTCATCCTCAAGGCTGGGGGTTTGAAAAAGTGGTTTTAAGCAACAATGAGAACAATCTCAGTGAGTAATTCCCTAAACCTAAATTAGGCTAACGTGTACCTCCTGACGAGTACTAAATAACACATAATTCAAGACATAAGCTGACTCAGGCTCTCAGGCCTAAATCTAAAATTCACTAGACCCTGCAGGTTAGGTATTTAATGGATAGTCGCAATCACGCCACAAAACTCAATCGCGACACATAAGCACGTATCACGACGTCACGACACATGTCATGCATATGCTCATGCCCGCACTCATGCTCATGCCTCATCGATGCATTATCGCACACTTGCATGCTAGCACTCATGCCATTTATCCACTTCTCTTCCGACCCGCGCTAAACGCATCAGGTCCGACCCGCGTAAAACGCATCAAGTCTATCACTTCGAGATCGATCTCTGGCCCGCGTAAAACGCATCAGGCTCATGACACATTACCCGCGTAAAACGCATCAGGTTGGTCATCTTCCGGTAAACCGGGCATCGTCCCGCGTAACACGCCTCAGGACAGGTTCACTACCCCGCGTAAAACGCATCAGGGTTTATTGTGATCACACATTCACAGGCACCAATTTTATCTGAACCCCACGTAAGACGCATCAGGGCATTTTAGGTGATCACAATGCACATGTCATTCGGACACACTCGTATATGCACATGTCGTGTCAATGCTTGAGATGCACACTCATGGCTATACATTCACATTTGGGTATTCACTTGCACTGCCTCGCTTGCTCAAGTCACGATGCAATCATGCGCACTTGCACCACGTACATTCAATTCCACAAATCAACATGCCCAATCAGACAATCAATTCAAATCAGTCATAACATCAAATTGACACACAACCCGTGCACAAATTCACACAACCGGGTCAACAACAACTCGCGCATCCTAGGCCCGCCATGCTAATCCATTCCTAGTCCCGCTAGACACACGGCATGGCATCATCAAATTAACCACAAACAATGCTCAATTCGCCAGTCAAATACACGAGGCGATCATTCCCGATAATTGCACGATCAAGCCCCAAATTGATCGCGCCTCGCCTAAATCAAATCCGTCGTGGCCAACCTCTATACCACAATTTCTAAGCCAATAATTGTCATCAAACTACTCCACTGTACTCCCCAAATGTCCATCTAATCAGCCACCAGAATAGTCGCCACCCGATCTATTAATTTCATCTACTAAGTCCACCATGTGGTCCGAATCTCGGCACCAACGCTTTCCCCACGTCACGGCACTATACGGGCCACTAAACCTCGATTAAAGCATTATGCTAAGCTACCAAATTCGCCTCAACATCCGCTCTTAATGGCCTCCACAAACTAACCCCCAAATTGATCGCGCCTTGTCCGATTCAAACCCGATATGGACAGCCCCCACACCAGTCACTCTAGGCCACTAAATATCCTCAAAATTTTCTATCTAACTCCCCAAAATATCATTTTGATCAGTCACCATAATACCAATTAAGGCGCGCACTAGAATCCCCACATCAAACCCGAACTTGGGCCGATTTAATTCAAACTGTCCGGCCCATTTATCGCGCCTCTCGGGCCACTAATCCTCCATTAATTCATCGTACTAATCCATCAAATCGACCACAATCACAATCCCTAATCATTTTTACAATTTAACCCCTAATTTACCCTAATTAACCCCTAAACTTGTCTAGAAATGCAAATAATCCTAATTAGGGTTTAGGGTCAAACTCACCGGGTGTCCTAAGCTTGAAACGGGCCGAACACGTGACGATGGCTGCTGGACAGCGGTGGTCCCTTGCCGGAACAGTAGCGGCAGCAGTGGCTCCGGCAAACGGCGCGAGCGGCGACGATGGCCTAAGCTAATCCACGGCCTAGAGAGGGAGAGAGAGGCACAGTCAGAGAGAGAGAGGGAAATGGGACGGCTAGACGGCTGGGCGAGGCGACAGATCCGCGCCGGAACAGTGACAGCGGCGGCAGAGCTCCTCCGGCTCAAGGTTTCTCACGGCCAAACCGAGAGAGAGAGAGAGAGAGAGAGAGAGAGAGAGAGAGAGAGGAAAGGGGGCTTGCCGACTGTTCGTGGTGGAACAAGGCGGCGACTGGCGGCACTGGAGGCGGCGACGGCGACGCAGGGCCGGCCGACGAACAGCGGCGGCCAGGCGCGAAGGGCAGTAGCGGCGAGCTCGTTGTTGCACACGCGGAAGGGAGGAGAAGGCAACGGCGCGGCGGTGGCTGGCGGACGTCGCGGCGCGGCGATCGAGCTGGCAGACGACGGCACGGCACGCGGCAGTTCGGTGAGCCCAGGCGGTCGGCGAGCTGGGCAAAGGTGAAGCGAACCCAGTCGGCCGAGAGGAGGAGAGAGAGTGGGGGCTTCTGTGGCGGCGGTGACAGGGTGGCGGCAACGGTTGAGCGGCGCGCGGTGGTGACGAGCAGCAGCTGGCGGCGAGGGGGGCGGCGTCGGGCGGAGTGGAGTCCAGACGCGGCTCGTCGGGGAGGAAGAAGACCAAAGCAGAAAAGAAAAAGAAAGGAAGAAGAAAGAGAAGAAGAAGGAAGGAGAAGAGAGAGAGGAGAGAGAGTGTCAGAGGAGGGGGGAGAATGGGCGTGAGTGACATTGTTTGGGGGGTTGCGTGCGGTCAGAGAGGAGGGAAGAGAAAGGAGAGAGAGAGAGAGAGAGAGAGAGAGAGAGAGAGAGAGAGAGAGAGAGGACGTACACAGTCAGAAAGGGGAGTGCGTGCGCGGAGGAAAGAGGAGAGAGGAGAGAAATAATAAAAAAAATTAACTTCATTCAAATATTAAACGCAAACCAAGAGTCCAAATTCAAAACCGAAAATGGTTTACCGATCTAAAATAAGCCTCGCACATAAGAAGGGACAAAGGCCAAATTAATTAGACCAAATTCTAACGAGGGAGGTCTATTAGTCCAAATTCACACTTGGTCAAAAACTCCCCTTTTTCCATTATTCCTGACAATCTCAGCGTTGGCTACAATAATATTGACACCGTCCAATTTATTTCGTCCTGAAACTCCCGAAAATTGACTGCTAAGTTTAGAGTCTAAATAACGGCCAAATTTGATCGAGTGCGATTCTAGCGAAATCTCTAATTTAAAATAATAACTGGAAGTGATCAGTTCCCGGGTGAGATTTTACTATAAGCACACTGACAAATTACGCGTTTAACAAATCCCAAAAATGGGCCGAAATTCGGAATGTCACATCAAGAGTGTTATAAAAGATTCTTACAATCTCCGTTTGTGCACTTTTTAGGCTCATTTAAACTGATATACCATTCATAGAAAATAATGAATATGATCAGATGTGAAAGTATATGATTTTATTGTTGCAATTCACCAAATAGTAGATGGGATATAACAAAATTCCTGGATTTCCCCAAAATGGTGCCATTCATTTTAGTCCACAACCTTTTGTAGTGGAGGCTTCATTCTTTAGACATTTATTTATTTTTTTAAAATGGTGATCCTCCCTTATGGATATTGAATTTGGTCCATAATTGTCAAATCTCACCAATTACGGTATATCTAGTTTCGATGGGATAAGAACAATTAACCCCTGTGTAGTTGTTGCGCTACTGTTCATTATCAACGTGACTTTCATGTTGAATAGTAAATACTTTCAACACGAGCAAAGTCATATCCCATGCCAGAAGTATGCATGTGGAAACTACCTATGAATTAATTAAAATCAAGAACTAAGCAGGTTTCAATTTACCAACATATAAAGTATAATGCCCGTCTCAACACGTAACTGAGAAAAAAAGGACGAGCAAAGTTAAAAGCCATGCCTCATATCAATGAATGAATTACATAATAATTAATTAAAAACCAACAACTAAGCACGTTTTAATTTACCAACTTATAAAATGTTATGCCGTTTTCTAGATGCAATTATGAAAGAGAAGGACGAGCAAAGTCTGTTGTGAAATAATCCGGAAGCTTATGGACCTTGCAATTTGAGTCTAATTTGAGAAGAAGAAATTATCAGAGAAATCAATAAGGAAAGAAAAGGACACCAGAGATTTACGTGATTCGGTCCAAGTATTGGTATCTACTCCAATGAGAGAGTGAATCGCCAGAAAATCCATTATGAATTTGGGAAATAAAGAGTTTACAATCGCTTAGGTGCTTGCCAGCTTTGATTTCCCCCAATGCAAACCCATAGGTGCTATCTCATAATCACCTCCAGAAAATTCACTTTGAAATCTCACAAAGAGAAAACCTTAACACTCCTCTTGTTGCTTTAGTGTGTAATGATAGAGTCGAACTCCATCTCTTTTGTGTGTATATAATATTTATATCCAAAATAAGAAACCTCTTTTAAGAAACTTACTATAACTAAGAAACTTATCCATCCTTCAGGTTTCCTGAGTCACCCGAGTTTGTGAAGGCAGTTACTACCACACTACCTTAGCTGTATCCTTTGAAACATGCCCCAACATATGTTGTTCCCAATAAAACTAGGTGGATCCACTTCACAACATCACAATTTATGCTTGGATTAACCGTGTACATTCTCCTAATCGCACATGAAAGAGTAAGCCTAATACTATCTAGGTCATAACTAAGACAACCAATAGTACTAGCATGTGAATCATGTGGCAAGTGCTCCACCTCCATCTAAGTACACAGTGATAGTCTAGATAATTTAGCATATGCAAAAAGTAGGGTGCTTACATAATTTCTCAATTGAATGTTTAAGTGCCTCGACGCTTTCCTAACGCAGCTCCTTCAAGTCACTTGCAACATTCCTGTAGTCTTCACTTTTTGCATCTCCATACTCAAAACTGTCTTTAGTGTACCCAAATTATCTATTTCAATATATGCATACAATTGTCGCTCTACCTAATCCACCTCCACTAAACACCTTGAAGCTTCATCAATGTGAGCTTGGAACAACTAAGAACTGCTATGGAACCTAGCAACTGTGGAGACACCATCACATTTAGTGCACTCTAAACATCTCTCGGTTCTCTATAAAGCTCCACCTAATTTTGAACATTGTCCTGATCTTTCTCTACATTTGATCCCTTACTCATTTTGCAACGCCCCCACCTCGGGGTCATTAACGTGACATCCCGTTCATTGTTATCTTTTTTACACATAAGCGGAAGCATATCTCAGGACAATCACAATCAATGCACAGCGGAAATAAGACAAGAAACATCATGAGCAAATCTTATGTTTACAACGCATGCGAACAAATTAAATACAGGCCAACTAAGGATAACAAAACTTGACTTGGGTTATCCTATATCCACTACGGCTTCTCGCTCCTCGCTTCTTCACCTCCACCCCAATCCTGTCCACATGGTCATCTCACATCCCACCCGTGGCTTTATCCCGGAGCCAGCCTGCCTGCCCGCACCGCCAAAGCACCATTGAACCCACATAGGGATCAACCCATTCTCCGTTCACATAGTGATATCACGCTACGTATGGATGAGGCACTAAGTCCGTTAGGCCCTCATCGAACATCACAAGCGTCGTGATTCGGCAATAGGCGCAGTCTTCTCTGACATCTATCACGGTGAGCACTTCAGCTCTCATCTCCATGGGATTGCCAACGTGGGCTGGGGGAGATGCCATGCTACGGACCTGAAAAAGAGGAAACAACGAGAGATGAGTCGAGAAAACTCAACAAGTGAAGCACTTATACCAAGTGAGGATATATCGATCGCTGTTAATATAGGTCAGCCCTTACCACACCCGCATCGATGGCAAATCAATAGCAAAGTTCAAATAAGAGAACATCATGCATGGCCACATTATGTACACTTTACCAACCAAGACTCGGTTCTATCTCAAAACAATATCAAACATGAAACATGATCAAACTAAGAAAATGAACTAACTACGACCAACCAAACGATCGAGAAACGGTTCAAGCAAACTACGTCACAATGCATCTCAACATCTTTTCCCAATATTAGGGAATTCACTTACTCTATGAAATAAAATTAGAACAAGAAAGGAACACGGGAGTCTCGGCGGTTCTCAAGCTTGAACGCGTGAGTAAATGGATCTTGGCGTGAGGCTTGAACATGTGGAAGATGGCATCTTGGCTTTGAGCTCTCTAGTTTGCCAAACAACAAGAAGAGATACGAGCTAGTCGGTGAGCTTTCTCTCTCTTTCTCTATTTCTCTCTTTCTCGGCATGAACAAGAAGCAAAGAAGCAAGAGAGAAGGTTGGTAGTGTGTGTGAGAATGGAGAGAGAGGCATGAGAATGGCGTGAGAGAAAGGGGAGGGCTTCTTCTATTTATAGCAGCTTAAGCAAAGAAGAGACAAAATAGCATCATTACCAAATCTTCCTAGATTTAGCCCTCATTACAAAATCTTCCTAAAATCTTAGTCATTAATGAATATAAGCCAAAAGTCATGATGAAATGATCTTGAGAATCTAAGCCATTAATGAAATGATCTTGAAAATCTCAGTATCAGTGAACAAGAGCTAAAATATCATCATGAAATGCCATTAATAACTTGATCTTGGAAATCTTTGCATTAATGGACAATGGACAAAATAACATGATGAAATGCCTTTAAAGTCTTATGGCCATTAATGCATGTCATGATGGTGTTGCCTCCAAAGTCCAACTAATTAATGCAAGTCATGATGAAGTGGGCCTCAAAATCTTTGTTCATTAATGCATGTCATGATGAACCTTAATAAATGAAGCTTGAAGGAGAAGCTTTGACCATGTCAAAGCCTTATCTTCTAGTTTCTTCCCAACAAAACCAATGCAGAGCGTATTTTGGCCTACTAGAAATGTTGGTTCGGCTCAAAATAACTCAGCACCATCAGGTTGCACAATAACAACTAATCGACATTTAAGTCGCAAACCCGCATCTTAATTAATTCCATGATTTCCAAGGGTTTTCCACGACAAAACATGTATAATAATCTCGTTCAACCCGAGGTTCGGCGTGGGAATGTCCTCAAATATTACCAAAAGACATCAAATCGAGATTCCAACGTTCTCATATAGAAATGATGAATCTTTGAAATCTGACAAAACCGGACAGTTTTGCACTGTTCACGAAATCGGACTTGAAAACATAGTAAATGGACTCCGAAAATTCTCAAATTTCAATATGTCATAAACAAGGCTTTAACAAACATTTTTCATGAAGAACACAAAATCGGAATCTTTTTGTAAACACCATTTTTAGTAGCTCAAAAATAGACTAAAAATAGTTCGCTGAAACGAAATTCTTGCTTCTTAAAGTAAGCTCTTTCTAGAATTCACATCATCTCGAAAAATTCTCAAATTTATATATGTTATAGAAAAATAAGTTCTTAATAACTTTTGTGAAGGAAACTTTTTTAAAATCGGCCCAGAAAAGCTTATAGAAAATAAATAAGATGTGAACATCACCGAGATACCCATTCTGGGCAGTTTTATATGATCTGGAAATTAGGCTGTCGTACTACTCATATCAAGTCCAAAAATTCTGAAATTAAAGTATGTAAAACTTCATGTTGTTTGGAATAACTTTTAAGAATAAAGTGTTTGGAAATTCGGATCAAAAAATTCTCCATAAAAATAACAAAACGAAGGGGTACAAAGGATCCGAAATAGGGTTTTCCAAAACAAGAGTAAAAAAATTAGTTCCAATTGAAAAACTACCAAACTTAAACCATAACTATTTGCCATGGACTAAAATTGAGGATGTTACACATCTTCTAAAACTAAAGCAGATTTATCAAAGGTAATCTCTCTACAAAACATAAAACTATGAATCTTCCTCAATGAATCGTAGCATGTATCCCTGCACCCCATGTGCATAGACTACGAATATGCACTTTCTTGCCCCTAACTCCAGTGTGCCATCACTCATACAAGCATGAGTAGGGTAACTAGACACTTTCAATCCTGTTTAATTAGTAGGCTTACCTGACCACATTTTCTCAGGAGTTTTCCAATCAATAGCCGGTGATGATGATCTTTTTACTAATCAATAAGCGGTATGCATTACTTCGACCTAGAGGGCTCACCTAATCTTACATTGGAGAGCAAAGACCAATCTCTCTTTTAATATAATGTTGTTCATCAGTTTTAGCTATGGTATGTTGGCATCAATGCGGTGTTTTACCATGCCTTCCTCTGAGTAAAAACTGGCTAAGCCCCTCACAAAAGAATGTTAACACTTTATCAGTTCTTAAGTACATGATCTTCCCGCCTATCTGCTTTTCAATCATCGCCTTCCATGACTTGAACTGACTAAACACTCTGCTCTTGAACGTCATTGTAGATGTTCGTCATGACATCCATGATTACTTTAAAGCTCAGCCTGAACAAGCCAGGATGATGAAGATATTTATGAGATATGAAGAAATTAAATATGACATTGTGTTCATAAGAGTTTGGTGAACCCATGGTCATTAGCTTGTCATAATGACATTCCGGTAGCTAATTTGCTCAGTAATTTCATTGAATATAAGATCGGAATTCACTTTTGTATGGCCTACTCATAAACAACATCAACTAACTGGTGATAATCTGCTTAAGATGATGTTTAGTATCGAATGTAAGAATATCAACTCATTGATGATGCTGGTGTAACATTCGTCTGAGGATGATTGTTAGGGATGAAAATATAGCCGTTGACAACTAGAACAACGCAGAAGAAGAACTGCAAATTGTCAGAGAACTAGAAACGGCTTTTGTCAAAACTATCAGAGTAACCAGAGATGTGACAGCAATGACAGAATCTATTTGGGGAAACCATGCCGATGTTCACTGAAAAAGGTCTTCAACCACATTATCAGCGAAATCCTCAACAAATATTATTACTTGTTTTTCAAAGGAAACATGTCCAGGAGATGTTGCATCATAAACACAGGTAAAAGGGTACGATAGAGTTAATACCACGGTACTGCTAATTTAATTGACAAGCAAATGGACATAAGAATCAATATAGTTCTACTTGGATTTGGCCAAAAAACATCAATATTGATTCAGCTTCATACATGACTCAACTACATCCAGTAATGAACAGAAGATATGTAGACAAAAATCAAACCAACAATAGGTGAGGGAGACACTCGGTTAAGAAGGAATGGATTCACAAAACACATCAAGGGATCGATATTTGGACCAAAATCATTTAAGACATGTCAGATTGCTCTTTAATCAATCAATAACACGAGCTGACTGAAACGGATATAACTTGTGCATTTCGTCAAACAATTGGTGAGCATTTCGGAAAAAAAATCCTCTACGCAATACTAAAATAACATTTTTCAATCCGAAGTATTTCCAGCAAAAGGTTTAGTTCACATCAACGAATATTGCTCTAATCCTAATAGTTTTCCAAGCAAATATCAATATTGACTTCCAACACAGCTTTTACTTGCAAAATAACCGATATAGACATCTCGAGTCTTACCTTGTCGAAGAGAAATTCGATTGAGATTACTAGTCAAGCTATCACGAGGAGGTTCTGGAAATGATTGTCGCTGAGGATGAAGCGCAGGGAACATTCTTCAAAGGAAGATGTAGAACTTTGAGCTTTCTCAGCCAAATGCAGGCGAGAAAAGAGGAGCCCGGTCGAGACTCTGAAACGGCAAAAAATGGCCTAGATGATTGCTAATGACGTTGGAAGGCAATGAAAAATTCTCTAAAATGGTGACACAAACTTAAATCAGTGAGAGAAATAATGGCGATTGCAACTCCAAATCTCCGGTAAATATAACCGAAAACAGAGTTACGACAGTCTCCTCTCCATTAATGCACTGTCAATTTCAATTCCCAATTTCACTGTGAGAGATGTTGCGATAGAAAGACCAAGGGAGGGAGGTGGGAAATGGAGGCTGAATTGAAATAGATTCTTGACGACCTCGACACGGTACTTTCAGCTATGCATCATCCGCATGCGGCCGCGTCTCTTCATTATATGAGCCGGACATGTTTTTTCGTTGCATGTGTCATGTTAGCTGATTCTTGTGATTTTTTCTGCAATATATGTATATCAGATTTCAAGAGAAATGACACAATGAGATTGCTGATATATGTTGCGAAAATAAGTGATCGAACAAAAAAATAAATGGAATAAGAAAATAAATCAAATACCAGATTTACGTGATTCGATTATAGTGACCTACATCCAAGGAGAGAGCATAAACAAATTCCACCATAAATTAAGTAATATAACGGAGATTACAACCATACTCCTCCACACTCGAGTCACTCAAAACTCTCAGTGTTTCTCAAGTCCTAATTACATCCAATAACTCATGAGTGTTTAGCCATACAATTTGTCATGAAAGAATCTCTCAATCTCACGAAGGAATTATACTTGAGTTGATTAATTCCACGGAGAAAATGATGAAGAGAAAACCCACATCAAACACTCGTTGAGAACGGCGCTTCAAGACATCACGTGGAGGCATTACTTGCTTTATATATGGAAGCAAGACAATTTCCTTCTTTTGTTTTCAAGCTGGGATGTTCCAAATCTTTTATCCTTTTTTTTTCTTTACACCTTGGCCGACTCCAATAGGAAATAAAAAATTATGTCTCCATCTTTCTTTGCTCAATATTTCAAACATCCACATAAATAATAATTTATATCGGATTAGGTTTTATCCACAATCTCAAATTCAAGACATATTTTAACAACCTCCACTTTAACTCAATGTTTGAGCCAAGTCACAATTTCTTTGCTAAAAAAATATGAACTGCGCTGCTACTTGCACAACCCATAATGTACTTAATCGCCACAAATATCTCGCCATAACCGTGGACCTCATCAAAACACTAACTGTACTTGAACTTTTAACTACTCTATGAGGATTTTCCGACACAACTTCCTTAATTTTAGATAAAGTAAAATCAATCATTGCATTCATATTTATCAGGAAATCAAATACAAACCTTGTCAATATCCATAGTTACAGCAATTGTTGGCTCTTTAGGCTCCATCTCGTTATAAGCACCATTTGTATCGATTATATACCCACTACCTCAGGAGTTTCTAATTGCAACTCCAACTCAAACTGAACACCGTATACATCCGTATAAACACTGCCACTAACACTCCTATCGATAAGTACTGGAGACTCATCAAATGTAACTTCTCTGCTGATAATGGGTGAATTTAATTTCGAGCACCACAACCAATACCCCCTGACATTGTGCATAACCTAGGAATAAGCACTTTCTTGTCCTTTTATCGAGCTTACCATCACCCACTCGAATATAACACAGACAATTAAATATTCTAAGAACAAAATAATTAGCAATACTACTTGACCACACTTCTTCAAGAGTCTAACATCTAATCGCAGTCAATGAGGATCTATTCTTTATGTAGCTCGACGTACAAAACACATCCGCTAGGAATCTCCTAATCATATCAGTACTATAGAGCATTTTATGAGCCGTCTCTTCTCATCAACTCTGCAACTTGTTGTGGTTCACTATAATTAGTGCGGTGTTTCACTATGCCTTCTTTCATGCTAAATTCATTTAATAACTTAGAGCAAAACTCCATGCTACTATCAGTCTGCACATGCTTGGTCGTTTTACAAGTCTCATTTTCGATCAAAGCTTTTAACTACTTGATCTTGATAGCAGCATCGAACTTGTGCCTTAGCACAAACACCCAGATTTTCCTCGAGTAGTTGTCCATAACCGTTACCATAAATCTGGCACTCTTCCTGAAGGAAACCGCAACAACATGTGAACATTCAAGTGAATTAACTTTGTAATTTGCGTGATTTTTTTGATAGCTGTATCGAATTGCACTTTTTGCCGTTGATCTAAATTACAACACTTGCATACATTTGATTCGTTAGCCACATAACCATATAGTAAATTTCTTTTACTTGGAACCTTTAGGCTTCTCTCGCTTATGTGCCCCAAATGCATATGCCATAATTTATACTCTTGAGTAGATGTATTCGACGTCTCCGCAACAAATTCCGTCATTGTCTCACCTTGAAGTTCATATAGGTCACAATGCTTGATTCCTCTCATTATAACTAAGGCACCTCGAACAATTTTTAAAATTTCACATTTGGAAGAATACCGACACCCAGCTGAATTTAAGGCACTCAAGAAAATGAGGTTCTTCTTCAACTCTAGAATATGCCTCACTCCAGTCAATATCTTCACAATACCATCATGAATTTTAATTTTAATATAACCAAAACCCATAACATTGCACACAATGTTGTTCTCTAAATGTACTTTACTACTATCCACGCATTGATACATAGTAAATCAGTTCCTGTTTGGTGTAGCATGAAACGAATAACTAGAATCCATAATCCATCCATCAAATGACGAATCATCGGTGACAGACAACACTATCCCAATTACTGTTAGCTATAGCTACAACATCATCTGTAGACTCAACTCTAATTCCCTTACCCTTATTATTTTTTATTAAGCAATCTTTTCTAAGATGCCCCTTTTTGCCGCAACTCCAACAAACAACACCATTAACCCTATACTGACTTCATCTATTCAAGTTTATACTACTACTGCTAACATATGTATTAGTTCTTTTTCTATTTTCACCTACTAAAGTAGCAGATATAGGTTTACGATATTCTCTTATACAGATGTTCTCACTCAAAATTAACTTTCGAATCCCATCAAACGTCAAATTTGTTGACCTAGAGAGATTACTAGCAGCAGTAACAGTAGTATTACAACTATCAGGTAATAAGAATAATAGAGTCCAAGCACGTGCATCATATTCAAAGTTAATCTCAACTAAACTCAATTGACTAACGATTACATTGAATTCATTAGTATGATTACGTTCGCCCACCTTTAAGTTTAACAGATGTAGCATCAAATAAACTTTGTTGATTGCAGAGGGCTTCTTGTACATGTCCAATAGGGCTTTCATCAAACTCGCAGTGTTGTCCCTTTCACGATGTTAAACGTGACTTTACGAGCCAACATCAGCCAAATAACACCCAAAACTCGACTATCTAGCAATTCCCAATCAGCTTACTTCATCGTCTCTGGCTTCTCCTTAAATAAGGACAAGTGCAGTTTCATCTGATACATAAATTCTCAATTTGCAACTTCAAGAAATTAAAGTCTTCCCCATTAAATTTATCAATTTTCACTTTACCTTCTTCTATCGCCATCGATTCGCTTCAACTTAGCCAAGCCTAGCTCTGATATCAATTATTACGAAAACAAGTGATTGAATAACAAAATAGATGGAATAAGAAAATAAATCGGATATCATATTTATGTTGCTTGATTGTAGTGACCTATATCCATAGGGAGAGCATAATTGAATTTCGCTATAAATTAAGCGATACAATGGAGATTACAACCACACTCGAGTCACTCAAATACTCTCAATGTTTCCTAAGCCCCAATTAGACCCAATAACTCACAAGTGTTTTGCCACACAATTGCTCACGAATAATCTATCAATCTCACGAACGGATTATACATAAATTCTTACCATAAGAATTTAATCAGCTTCAATACTTGAGTATATAATTCCACATAGAAAATCACGAAAAGAAACCCACAGCAAGCACTAGTTGAGAACGGCCCTTCAAGACATCACGTACAGAGGCGTTACTTGCTTTATATATGGAAGCAAGACCCACAAAAACAGACCCTTGAATTATTTATATAAATATAAGCCACCGCCAAGGGATGTGGATATTTGTCTCGGTCAAAGAAGTCAACACCGAATTTGGCAAAGAAAGAAATTTCCTATTCCGATGTTTTATTGACCGACCTCCTTATGAAGAAGGAAACTTGTGTATAATGCTCACGCGCAATACTTCTTGAACAAACTCCTAAATTTCCACAATTTCCTTCTTTTCTTTTCAATTTGGGATGTTCCAAATCTTTTATCCCTTTTTTTTCTTTATACCTTGGCTGACTCCTTTATACCTTGGCTGACTCCAGTAGCAAAGGAAAATTATGTGCCGATCTTTCTTTGCTCAATATTTCAAACATCCACATAAATAATAATTTATCTTGGGTCGGGTTTTATTCATAGGTTCAAACTCGAGACATATTTCAACAATATGCATTCATCACTTTTGTTCTATTGAAAAAGTTCCCCGCCATTAGAAATGCATCGGATGTAGTTAGTGTGAATTTGAACGTTGGAGGGTTTATTTGAATTGCCTATAAATACTATGCGTGGATATGGAAGAGAGAGCACATTTTTGTTTTCATTGCCTCGTGACTTTTGGTAATTTTGAAAACGAGGAGGATCAAAGAGGAAAACCTAAGTTCAAAGAAGCTTGGGTCCTTGACAATGAATTTTTCTTTTCCCATAATAAATGAGTGAGACACTGAACAACGTTTGCTTTCATCTGGTGCAGTTTTGTAGCTGAGGTTGCGATATGAGCTTGCAAAAATTCTCCCCAATTCGTCGCTCAAAGTCAAGGTGATACTGTGTTGATTCTCTATTCCTTTCGTCTCTATATTGCCTGGTTATTGAACTTTGAGATAATGTTATAAAGATATCTGCTTTTTGTTCCGTGGGCAGGAGAGGAGTTCCGAGGTTGTAGACAGTAACCCTTATAGTAGGCTCATGGCACTACAAAGGATGGGAGTTGGGGGGAATCATGAAAGGATACGGGAGTACTCAGTTGCTATAGTTTTCTGTACTTATTTCTTCCTTCAATTTGTACCTCGATGAAAATATAGTTTTATGTGCATTAAGCAAGTTATTCGAGTGCATCTGCAAAATTAACTTAGCAAAAAAAGAAAATAAAAAGGTTTCTAATTGACTGGCCTATCCTTTCTGATGACGCCATTTTAAATAGCATGGAGTCGGTGGCATGCGAAATGCTGCTGCCGACATGCTCACGAGGTGTGGTGTAGGTCGCCTGTTGCCGTATGATTATGACAAAGTCGAGTTATCTAACATTGACAGGCTATTTTTCCATCCATAGCAGGTAGCCGACAGCGCTTTAAGTTTGTATCCAATCAGGAATCCCTCACCTTCAACAATTAACTGTAAGAGAGATCAAAATAGAATTGTAGAAGAATAATACCAGCCGGAGCTGTTTGTACAATGTATAGCATGCGCGTCGGTATCTGAAATTGTATTGCTTGGTCAATGGCCATTCAAAATTTCTTTCTTTTTGCCTTCTTAGGTTGGGATGACAAAGACCGATGCTGCTGTTCGGACTCTTTCAGACATAGATCCAGATATTGTCCTTGACCATAATTTTGCATCTTTCACAATTCTTCACAAATTAACACAATCATCAGGTCTACAAATGCCGAAAGATAGACAACCCAAAAGTATTTCATGGAATCATGTGAAGTAGATGGCGAAAAATAGAAACTAAAAAGAATATGGAGAGAGGATGCCCCAGGTCTCTGAGCACAGTGATATTCTTTAATGTCATAAATGGGTTTCCTTCAACAATGCTTTTGCTACATGAGGCCCAATTATTAGATTTAAGAAAATATATTAAAGCATCTATATTTAGAGTGGCAATTAAAGTATACTAGAGAGTCGGGTCTACTAGAGAGTTGGGTTGGGTTGGAGCGAGTTCGTGGAAGCTGGTCTTGGATAGACGAGTCATTTGAGACGAAAAGGTATAATTTGAGTTCAAAGGTAGTCAGATGAACGAGCTTTTTAACATGTTGGGATTGCTGCGTTTGAAGTTGGTTATTGTTTATTCCAGTTGCGCTTCTCAACCTTAATATTAAAAAGGAGATTGCTTTCGGACTTTTATTTATCCACCCACCCCAATTTCTCTTTTCAAGTGCTTCATTGATCATCTCATCTTCATCACCATCACCAACAATGAACCTTTTACTCGCTTTCTGTGTCGTCATTTCACTTGTTTTCATCTTGTCGGCATCATCCACTGAGGCGGCCAATGGTTGGCTGCCTTTGATCTCTTATTGGACAAAATAGATATACAACATTATGTGACAAACTTTTATTGGACGCTTAAGTATGTTTGCTCGTCAACTAAGCTTGGCAAGCAAGGGTCTTCCTAAATCCTTCTCGTTCACTCCACTTGAAATGCAACAGCCTCCTCCGGTTGAAGCTTCATCCTCTCTAAATAGGACTTTCCATTAAGCTTCTGGGAAAAGAAGTCCTTGACATATTTCTCCATCTTTATCCTTCTAAACACCGCTGGATTTTCTGTGGTCGTCAGAGATTGGATTGGGCCAATTTCTGAGTCCAGCTTAGGGTTGAAGAACATGGCAATTGAGATCCTTTCTCTTGTCGAATTCACCGTCGCTCTGTGCTCGATGCTGTTGTAAAGACCATTGCTAAGAATCTGCTATTAGAAGCAAAGGGAAATCATATCAGATAAGAGCGCAAACGGGCTGGGCTTCAAGGAAATTTTCGGCCCGGCCCAGCCCAGAGAAAAAAGGAAAAAGTTGAGCCCAGTAGCCTGGTCCGAGCTGACCACGTCGATTTGGTCCAGGCTGATTTGGTCTTTCGTGCTTTCGGATTAATTTGAACACTCCTAGTAAATTCACCGAGCTAATCGTATGATATGTTCATGGTTGTTGAAATTTATATGAAATGCCTTTTTATGACAAGTTGTCTTAGTATTGCCAATGGATCCGGTGAATGGTCCATTGAACAAATTCAAGGCTAACGTTTGATAGGAAGGAAGAGAAACAAAATTGGGGTCTCAAGAGTTCGAACTCAAGTTGTCATGCACCAACACCATGTAGAACTTGTGAGACCTTAGAACCTATTTAAGTTGACTTTTACTCTCATTTTTTGGGTCTAATCTAAATCTTGTGCTTCACACAGTTTGACCTTTTTGTAATCCAAAATACTTGACATTTCCGCAATATAACAACATTGATACGTAAATTCACACATAATTTTTGAAACTTTTTTACGATACTTTAAATTTTAGCAAGAAATCAAGAAAATACTTTTCACTTGTACTAAATCTTGAACAAAAAAACCCTAAAACCTTAACTGGCAGATGAATACATGATTTACTATTAAATCATATTATGATGACATTGTCATTGAAATCTAAATTATTTTAATCAAGAAATTACTTTCCACTTTTACTAAATCTTGCACTATGTTGTTCGAGTTAATTAACATGCTTTTAGCTAAAGTGGCAAAAAATATTGTTTAGACTCAATATGTGGTGATGTGACATGAAAACGTATGTTATGTCAAGCGACCTAAAGTAGGTCTAATAAGTTTTCTAAGCGAGGTATAGTAAAATGAGTCTAGATAATACATACTTGCTAAACGACAAAAGGAAATTGGCATTAGTTAATGAGAGGAAAATAAACAAGTAAAAAATTCCAAAATTGACGGAGAATGTTTGCCCAAGCAAGAAAAATGTACCTCCATGACATCTCCCACATTCACCACAAATGCATTTGGTAGAATGTCAATTGGTGTCCAAACTCCATCCATTTTAATTTGGAAGCCATCGACACCGTTGATTTGGTGGAGGATGGTGATACCGGTAGGATCTGAGTGTGGTGTCAGCCCAAAAACAAGCTCCGGCTGTGGGCACGGAGGATAGTACGTCATCCTCATAGTTTGAAAGCCATCCTCAAATAATTCTTTCATCTCATTCATCTCGATGTCTAAACATTTTGAAATCAAGCAAAGTAGATGCATGGCCAGCTTTTGTGTCTCCTTAATGTAAGAGTCTAGGGTGTTTCTACATATGAAAGGAAGGTACTATTGCCATAGTCCATAAATTGTGAAAGGTTCTTGTATGTGCTAATATGACATGTGAGTTTGCTCACATGTACCATTGGATCAGGTGACTCCCATGTGAGGCCCACCTTATCCGATGATGCATGTGAGTTATGCGCAAATTCCCAGATGCAGCCATGAATTGAGAGAGAGAGATTTTCTAGGTTATAATTTACATGTAGGAAGTCTATCATTCACCGCTCTTTAGGCCCAAAATACTAAAGTTGTGTAGAAGCCCACAAGTGTATCTTCTTAGCTCAATACATATCGTGCTTTTAAGCATGACTAATATGGGTCCCATAGGCTTCAAGGATATCAACTAGCAATTATCTTGACGATGAACCCGACCATCACATCTATGTGACACATGCTTTTTTTGCATGTATAAAGATTCAGAAACAACCTAAGTGACAAAGGGAGCTCCGGAAAGAGATGAGGTCTCCTTTTGGTGACGGGGTTGATTATCATGAAGAACCTGTCACCCCAGTCAAGCTTTTCTTCTGATCGCGTGACACCGCCATAACCTTCAACCTCTCCTGACCTTATCCCAAATTTCATTTTCTCCGACAAGGGAAGCTTGAAAAATTCTTCAATTTCATGCCTTAGATCCTCCATCAGAGAAGGGCCTATCCCGTGGTTGACCAGCTACATGCACAAATTGCTATTCTAAAATTCTAAATTTTCAGCATAAAGTCTTGAACTTTCTTAGAAAATTTCCAATACAGTCTTGATTATCACATCCTCAATCTTTCCCTTCGTGAAAATATATGTGACAATGGTCAGAAATTACCGCGTAGAATTCAGTCTTAATAAGCATATATCTTCAATTAGTATAATATATGCTATTGGTGAAGGGAGCAATGGCCCATGCTACCCTTTCTTATAATTGATCCGTTAAAATAATGCCACGTACAAACTAATTTAGCAAAAATTCATACATAAAATGATGTTACAAGCTTTTGTTACATGTCAAACGTGACTCACTTATATATAAGCTTCTTCTATAATCTATCACGTTATTCAATATATCGATTTAGAATCTCAGTTTTAGTATAAGTAGCATTAATTTGGATCAGTTATATAAGATATGCTTAACTCATATATCTACAGGTGCTAGTATATTTTCTTATCAGTTATATAAGATATTCGCTTTGATTGATATCTTACTAATTATTATACTTCAAGACACCTCTGACTGGACTGTTTCAAAGACTCTTGGTAGGATTTGAATTTATATTCATATGGATGACATGATACTAAATATTTATCTCTACGCGTTATGCGAGATTTTTTAAATTGATTACGAAAATCAAGAGAAGAAGATTTATAAAATATGACTAAAATAAATGAAAGATAAATTATTTATTTATAGGTGGATAAATTATTTATTTATAGGTGGTCTTTTTGGAAAAGTATATATGTAATAGGAAGAACCGGTTTTTTTATATGAAAAAAAACTATTTATTATAGGTAGTCTTTCTGGAAATATAAATATGTAAAAGGAAGAACTGGTATTTTATCATCTAAAAAAAATGGATAAACACCGCAATAAAAGGAGCTTAAGATTGATATTCATATTCTAGTATGAAAAAGGACAAAAACAACACTTGGCAAAACTTTAAACAAAGCATAGTAAGATTAGATGAGCCGTAATACTTATAGGTACTATGCCAATATACATCGTCATCCTCGTTGTGTATTGTAAAATAAAAATGGCAATATTTCAAACAATGAAAGAAAACTAATTTAATCTCTAAAGTATATCTCTAAATCGCTAAATTGACTTGGAAAAAAATTTTGATATTTCAGTGATCCTATTCTTCCCACCAATACTAAATAAAAAATTTTGATATTTCAACCAATTCAACCTTCCTACCATGTCCAAGAATTAAAACCTGGGTCATATACAAAAAAGATGAAGAAAACTTGCGCAATGCGTCGAATGCATATGCATGCTATGCAGCTAAGCCTTTGGACATCATGGAGTCCATATGGGCCGACCGACCGACAGAGTCAGAGGGCGGAGTTTCTGTTTTTGGTTAGCCTACTCTTCGATTGAATAATTTTAACAAAATTCGAGACAACAAGGACGACGAAGCTTCAAGTCCCAGTGGGCTTTAAAGATAGAGAAGAGGGAGTTTGAGAAAACCTGAAAGAGACCCAAGTCTTTGCATGCCTCGTGCAATTTCTGCAATTCCTGATCACCCATAATTTGGTCCAAGGAGGAAAATTTGCCCAAGTCAATGACTGGAACAACTGGCGTTTGAGTGCTTCCATTATCAGAGAGGATTTGTGGTTCTCGGTCGCGACAAACATACCTCTCTGGAACAGCCTCCATGGTTTCTTTGATGAGCTCTTGAACGCTCACCACGTAAGAACCAGTATGGAGAGAAGGTACTTGTGATTCCATTTCTTCTATTTGATGCTGAACTTGCTCTTGCATGGCGCTATTTATAGAGAGAGAAAGAGTAAAAAATTGGTAAATTACCAGTAGACATTTGTATAAACGGGTCATATTCAACGAATAATAACAGCTTGTTACATTATTAATATACCACTCTTTAAACCAGCTTTTGTAAAAAATGAGTTATTTAAATACATGATATATATTATATACTGAGTTTGTATAACATGCATACACATGCATTTGAACATATAACATATGCGTGTATATATACATAGAGAGAGATCCAAAACGTGAATACATACATATCCAAATATCAAAAAATAGCCCAACAGGAAAAAGGCAAAAAATAAAACTAAAAAGCCTTCCGTTTGTCTCGTTTCTGATTGATTTTGTATAATATGCACGTCTTGTTTTATTCTTGTCCCTCATTGAGCAAACTTCGAATTCTTTCAGTTTCTTTTTTTTAACCACTCTTCGGCTTAGGTCGTTCGAAATGGTTGGTACACATGGAGCAATGCAATGGTTCCATGATGCGGGCGTAAGAACTTTTGACAGAACTTTTGGGAGATCTACGACAAGAATAGGCTTTTAAAGGTTGATCTTGAATCTTTCAGAATTACAAAGAATGTAACTATCGATATAACCGTTAATATTGGCTCACATAGAAAGGTCTTTCTCGATCTAGGAAAAGATTGCAAAGTAGCAAGTACTTGGAAGATTCAAGGAAATTGGCTTCTAGAAAAGGTTTCCGTTCAGATTCAGAACTTGATAATCAAAGCATCACACATCTGTCTGTCTGTCTGTCTGTTTGTCTCTCTCTAATCATCAACCAAGCCAGATCTGGGTTTGTAGAGTTAGATCTATTAGTCCCATCTTCAACCGAGCCAGATCTAGGTCATTGAGGATGGTAGAGTGAGATCTACTCGTTTGAACTTCAAACTTTGAAGAGGGCTCGGCTCCAACTAAGTCCTTGCCAATGTTCACTGGCTCAATACATGCCCTCCATTTTGGCGATCAGGATTAGGACTTCAGTAATTTCAAATACTTGTGTTGCCTTCTAAGATTATTCTATCCTGGATCATTTTCGCATGCAGGTGTATAAAAAAGCACAAATGCCCACCAAGAGTCCACGCAGCAAACGTTAAATATTGTTCTTTTAAAAATTAACCAAGAAGGAAAGAGTCTCAAAGATGGTGGCACCGATGTGATGTTTATCGGACTTTTAATAGTACAGCAAATGGAGATAGATGTTCCAGAATCACACATCTCCATATAAATGAGCTATTATGGCTCGAAGGCTGACAAGTTTTTGTCCAGTACCTTTTTATAAACACAGTACTTTTCCTTTCCCTTGTGACAGAGAAATTGGCCAGCAGGATGTCTCTATCCACCTCTGCTATGATCACGTGAGTACCTTTGAAGACTATGTACCTGACTTTTTTTCGGTGACGTTCGAGTTTCGTTGTGACTTTCCACAAGCAACATGATCTCTAGTTGATTTTAATTAGTCAGACAATTATTATGTATTGATAGAATTGTTTCGAATCTTAGTTATAAAGAAATTGTCGCTTTTTTCTGGTTGTTGCCCAAAATTTTGAGTTTTGTATGTATCTTTTTTATTATTGACAATGAAAACTATAATTAACAAGACCGCCCTCAATTTCATGTGGTTTTGTTTCCTTCGGTGCTTATATCGTTTGAGTGAACTGATGGTGACAACATGCAATATAAGTTCCATCAGCAAATCATGCGAAGATTGCAAATCTCTAATACGTGATCTTTCTTAATTCTTTTTGATAACATATCATCTTTCCACCACTGACTCTATTAATTTCCATAGACGCCGCTCCACCAATGGTGGCTTCGTAGTTTTCAAGGTTACTATTTGCTGTGATCTGACCCTTTTCACATTGGTCAATGCTTCAAAGAAGTACTTCGACATTCTTACAAATCTAATTAATCATACATTTTGACTGTTCCTTATCCGTAGTTGATCAAACTCCCCAATACAAATGACCTTTTTGAGAGTAATTCATCTAATTTTTTCTTATTGGACTCTAGTTTGTAACGATTGATGTTAGAAAAAATCGATTGACAAGACTAATTTGTAATGATTAATGTTAGTAAAATTGGTTTATGGCTACTAGAGTTTCACGTGATCCTAAAATTGATTGACGAGACTTTGCTGGATCTAAATGAATCTTGTCGAAATTTTGTTCAAATGAAAAGAAAATGAGAATCAGCAAAGGCTGAAGATCCTTTTAGGTCATAGCAGGTCATTGTGACGTCATTGAATGTGGAAGAAAACAACAAAAAAATGATTGAATTTGGATAGTCGAATGATGACCCAATTTATGCAAATCATGTAGCTTTCAAAACGGTCAAATTAGAAATTTTCGAACCTTAAAAAATGAGTACAATCACCCAATATGTGGGCTAGTTTTTCCTAGTTCTATAGCAGATAAAAATATTTGTGATATGTTTAAAAAACATCGAGGACAATGATTATTGTATAATATTTTTTAGAAAGAAAGGGTTTGAATAGAATTGAAACCTACCTCATTCGTTATTGGAATATTTGATTTAAAGCACCAATGAAACGCTTATTGCCCAATAGGTAAGCCCGTTACCATAAAACCAGTAGGTTCAAGTGGGAAATCGCAAAACTGACATTAAACCTTAGCCTAGTTCCGGCCTTGGATGACTAATTAAGGTTTCCTAAAATCTTAGACCACTCAGCCAAACCCCTGATTGGTGATTAATCTATATTTTCAAGCCGAAAGTGAATTTTCACTCACTTTTATAAATTCTCCAAATTACTGTTATTAGCATTAAATAATAAAATAAATATAGATACTTCTTATAACTTCATATTTTCATCCACTTTTTTTAATAACCACCCATTTTCATTTTTTCCTAAATATAGTCTTTTTACAAGGTATCGCCTTTTATACCATTTGCTTTTAATTTCATTTTTATCACGCAATCACTTAGCGCAGGCCCGCATTAATCTATGATGAAAATGATTTGCCACTAATGAGAAAATACATAAATTTTACTAGAAGTTGAAAGATTTACCGTCCAAAAAAAAAAATCAACTATGTCCCATCTTCATTGGAAATTCATTCACCTTTCTTAAGATGAGAGAAGAATCGTTCCAAAAGAAAAAGAGAGTTCTACAACCTGATCGTTGGACCATGTCATATGTACCTTTAATTATGTGATTCTCACTTTTGAACCCATATAGTTAATAGTTCACGATCTTGGTCGATGTTGTTGGTAGTGTTTCGCCGGAATTGCTCCCACGACGAAATATCTTTCAACGAAAGTTGTTCTTCAACTTTTAATGAGAGGAGACAGGTTCTGTGGCGATTCCGAACAGGAAAAACCCAAGCAGACAAGAAATAATTGCAAACTTTTACTTCGAACTGAACTGTACGTACAAACGATTCCGGAATTTAATCAACGATAAAGTTGGAAAATACAGCCATTTTCATAGGAACACACATACATAAACTATGCTAGAATTTAATCGACAACAATGCTTGAGAACGTACAAAGATGTAACTCCAGAATTTAATCAACAACGTAACACCTAGGATACAGATACACGACTGAATTTAATCGACGATGCGAATCGGAAGCTACAGCTAATGAAAAATAAAGTCCTGTACAGTGAAGTAAAGATAATTGAAAGATAATATTTTGATTGATTTGTGCGGGGTGGAAGGTCTCTGAAGAGTACAATATGGCTATTGAAAGCCTACAATCAATGGTTATCAACGGAAGTTACAATAAGAGGTCATAAACAGTTACTACAAAGAAATAACTTCCTAATAGTTACAAGAAGTTACAAATAGAGGTTACAAACAAAGGTTATAGTTGGTTACTAACAATGGTTATAGATAGTTACTAACAGAGGTTACCAATGTACATTGAGTTCACTACCTTGACAGTTTCTTCGACTCCGTTGGCGGTTGCTTTGACTTCACTATGTTTATGGTTACTTTTTCAACAATTGCATCTGAGATTGCTAACTCTATTGGTCGATTCTTTCATGTTGTCGATAATGAATGACCAAACTCTGCTCTTATCAACTAAGTCTATTGCACGTTAATAATAAACAAAATTTTGTCATTTTTTTGGTGCAAACAAGTAGACTATGTAACTTTATGTAGGGATGGGTTCACGAACCTCTCATTTGTTATACAAATCAAATCATTGAAGTATAGGATTAGTCATGGCCACGGTTCGGAACCGACCGGTTCCGGGCCGGTTCCGGTTCGGAACAAGTTCAGAATTTTTTTTTTCTTCCTCCGCCGGCCATAGCAGGGGCTGGCAGAGGTCGCCAGCCTTAGGCGAGGCCACGCTCGCCGGCGTCGAGCAAGGGCCGCCCTCGCCTGGGCTGGGCGAGGCCGGCCTCACCAGATCGGGCGAGGCCGGCCTCGCCAGATCGGGCGAGGGCTCGACTTCGCCGGCGTCGGGCGAGGCCGACCTCGCCTGCAACTGGCGAGGCTGCGGTGGACCATGGAGCAGTCGATGTAGAGGAAGATCCCGTACGTCACCGAAGCCCAGGTCGGGTTCTTCGTATTGCAATCAGAACACATCTGGCAGAAAAACACGTGCACGGAAGACGAAAGATTGAGGTCCTCCCCCAAAAAAAAGGAACGAAACCGCTCGACCCGGCACGACCTCAAGATCGCGGTGCGAGATCGCCAGCTGAATCGGGATCCCGGGCGACAAGCCAATGGAACACGCGGAGGGGGGGAAAGGAGACGAACAAACCTTGTTCTCTGGTTTCGCTTTCAGTTTCCGGAAAACGGCGTTCTTGTCGGTGAAGCTGTCGGACGCCATGGGAGGGTGGGATCCAGCGAGAGGAGAAGGAGGAGCTGGAGGAAGGATTTCGCCCCTTGGGAGGAGGAAGAACCGAGATGGGAGAAGGGAGGATTTCTCCGCTTTCAACTGTTCCACTTCCACTTCCCAAAGCTGCAGGCTGCAGCTTTTTTTTTTTTCTTTTTCTGGAACCGGGCCCGGAACCGCCGGTTTCGGGCCGGTTCAAAATTTTCTGGAACCGGAACCGGGCCCGTAGGCCACGAGCCGATTCCAGTTCCAAACCGCGGGCCCGGTCAACGGGCCGGTCCCGGGTTTGACTGGGCCGGTTCCGGGTCCAAACCGGCCCATGGTCACCTCTATATAGGATGTCACTTTTTTGTACGATGACTAATTCAATCTTAAATTATTTAATATGATTACTAAACCTTTTCATAACTGCCAATATAGCCATTCCGACCACATGCCAATTTTGGCCAGAAATTACTGATATTGACGCTGACCATCCTACGTGGCACAATCAGCGTATCTGACAATTATTGCAATTTTAAAAAAATTCATAATTTTTTCTTTTCTTTCCTTTTTCTTTTTTGTTTTTTTATTTCCCTTAACCAGTCAGCGGCCATAGACAAGGATTGGACTGTCTCGCCCACTCTAGGCGAGGCCCTTACTGTGGTTGGCAACCTTCGCTAGTCATTGCCGAGGCTCCGGACCGTTGGAGAGCAATAGAAAAAAATAAAAATGAAAATGAGAAAAAGTTAAAAAATTCAGAAAAGTTAAAAAAAAAATGCAAAACTTGCCACATCCGCGCGGATTGCGATTTCCGGCCAAAATTGCCCTGTAAGACTACATTAGTAAATCGTCAAAAGATTTAAGGTTGAATTGACTGAATTAAAAAGTTTAAAATTGAATTGGCCGACGTACAATAGTTTTAGGCCCAATTGAACAACTTTTATGCTATCATAGTTTGTGCTGTTAGTAGACTATGAAACTTTTCGTTTCGGATTGGTTCATAAACTTCTCATTTGCCATATAAATCAAATGATTGAATTTTAGGGGTAACGACATATGATAACAAGTTTTGGTTAAAAGTAGGCTGATGCCCAATCAAATCACTATTCGAGCGCATTTAAAGTACAGGGAATTCTTCGACCAAAAAACAAAATGTACAGGGAATGAGAAAATCATGACTCCCCATTTTTTTGTTTTGTGAACCAGCAATATATATCAACAGTGTAACGTGCCGCAAAAAAATTAATTTGAAAGTACTTAAATGAAATTGAGCCAAATAACTATTTAAGTGATAGAAATAATATTCATTTGTCAAGGAAAATAGTGAGATTGTTTGAGTAAATTACTTGAGATCAAGTGTACTGTTAGTACCGTATAAAATTTTCTTTTGCTCTCTTCGAAAGCAAGTCATATCGATTTAATCACGTGAAAATTAATATTCGATTTATTTCTAGTTTTCTTTTCAATACGTTTTGACTAGCCTAATTTCATAGCCATCTTCCAACAAGAGATAAACCATCATGATTTGGAGGACATAGACCAATAATAATGTAGACGACACTTCCCATGTTTATCATTCCAACATTTGTTTTCATTAAAATTCCATTTGTTTTGCAGAAAAAAAATATTTTCCTCTCTTTTCAACGTTTGGATCGCTTAGAAAAATAAGTCAACAAAAAATCTATGCTTAAATTAAAAAAAATGATTTTCTTTTTTAAATAATCGAAAATCATTTTCCAAAATATGATTAGAAATCGCCGCTTAAACTAGAAACTTTGCGTTTGATACAGAACCCCAACGCTTGATCCCTACCCTTGATAGTAGTCTTGAATCTAGAGGCCAAGGCCGGGTCCATCAAGGCCAAGCTCGAGTCCAAAGATGTTGATCTCGAAACCCTAACAACCCAGCCTAGGTCCTCAAAGGCTAGGCACGAGGCCCTAGTGCTTGTGCTCGGGTCCCTAGCACCCGGACACTGGTCCATTGAGGCTAGGCTCACGTCCACAGTGCTTGGGCCCAAAACCCCACGAAACCCCACGCCCAAGAGCTAGTCCATCAAGGCTAGGCATGTGACCCTGGCACTTGGACCCGTGTCCATCGAGGCCAGACCCGCGACCCTAGCGCCTGTGCCCTTGTCCTTGCACCCAGGACGGAATGCATCGAGACCAAGCCCAAAACCCTAGTGCCAATGCCTGATTCCATTGAGGTAAAGGCCGAGACCTCGGTGCCACTGCTTGGGTCCTCGGTGATCCTAAGTCCTCAATGCCTAGGCCTAGGTCCAAGACCCTAGCGCCGGGTTCCCTCGAGGTCAAGCTCAGGACCCCAGCGTTTGCACTCCTATCGATCAAGGTCGGGCTTGAGACCTTAATGCCCTTGCTCAAGTCCTCGACACCCATGCCGGGGTCCATTATGGCCAGCTCTAAACCTTAGAGCCCATGCCTTGATCCTCGATGGTCGGGTCCATTAAGACCGGATCAAGGATCGATGCTCGTGCTTGTGCCCAAGACCCAGGTGGTCATGCTAGGGTCGGGGTCCATCAAGGTTGAACCCGAGACCTTGGTCCTTGTACTCGATTCCCCAATTGTCCATGCAAATCACTAGCGGCCAAATAAGGTATGTTTATTTAGAAAAATTAAATCTTGATTTTCCTAACCAAATCACGGAAAAATAACTTTCACTTCATTTTCATGTTTCAGTCTAACACCAAATAATAGTCATTTTTCTATAAAATATATTTCAAATTTGTCACATTTTTCGCGAAACAAACATTACCTTAAGTTGTTTGACGTAAAGCATCAGCTTACTTTTGCCGGCTAAAGTTCAAACAATGATGACACGAAAACTATATTTCAAACGAGCGACGCGGACAAGCATCGTATATGACGCACATGAAATGGATTCAGTCTTAGAATCTGCATCAACGTGTCGACATCGATAAGCATAACATATGCAATGACTTAATCAACCGAGAGGTTGCGCGGTGAAGACTTCATTTCTTCCACGGTTACGTCTTGAAGAAGGCATTGTATTATATGGTGAATTAAAACGTGTGGTTTGACTTCGCTGGTCCTTCTTTTCATGGTTACGTCTTGGAAAAAGGCATGACATTTAAAATGTTGGTGAATTAAAACGTGCTTGGTTCTTTGTTCATAGCTGATTCTTATGTAGTTTCTGCTGGGAAAGGTCAACCAGGAAAATGGAATAAGACTTTGAGGTGTCGATACAATGTCTTTGAGGAATTATTTGCCCTACAACGTTTTTAATAGTTACTGGCTAAAATCCTTTAAAATACAACAAAATCTCATACGAGAATACCAAATAGCAATTTTGGTATTCTCAAAAAACTCTCAAAAGGGAAACAATTGAAAATAATAGCTGTATTTTTTACCAAAGAAATTCGAAAGGTAAAAAGTACCAAGACAGAAACGACAAACTTATAACCATTTCCTCCAAAAATGTTGCATTTGAATAGATGCTGTTTCAAAAGACGCACTATAAATACGGATAAAAAAATTGTAATAACCATTTTTTATTCTGAATTTTATAATTTCAGAAAAGATACAACATTTCAATGGTTGTAAGACGCCCAATAGTCGTTAACAAAAAAATAACAGCCCGTAATAAATAATAATGATAATAATAAAAGTTGCTAAGTGCGCCTAATAATCGTGCATCCACATATGGGTGTTGTGAGGTCTGGTCTACTTAGCCCATGATCTTTAATTGTAAGGCTAAAACCCTTCTACTTATATATTGGCCTGCATACTCATTTCTTTTTTTCTTTGTAGCACAAGACACTTTTTGTTGTTGTACTAACAAAACTATCACCAGTTTTTTCGCTGATACTTGAGGCATGTGTTTTGATTTTGCTCACCTTTTTTTTCGCAGTTACTGTTGAGAATGTGTATCGAATTTGAGCCATGTGAAGGAAACCCAATCCAAGTAAAACTTCCCAATCCAAATAGGGCTTGTGGTTTGACACCTGAACAAGCAAGAATTTTTTGAAATACTTTTCATGCTGGAGTTGGAATCATAGTTTGAGTCGGCCAAAGCACATCAGTGAGTGAATGAACTTTGGCCGTAACAATCAATTCTGCGGCATGCTTGTGAATTTCATCATGAAGAAATTGGAAGTATTTTGAAGCAAATAAATCTTGAGGTAAGATTTGTCAATTCATTGGTGAGATGAAGAGATTATTTCGCGAGAAATTTGAGAGTTAAACATTATGTGAGTTATTTGGTGTGATTTAAGGATAGGAAACACTAAGAATGCTTGAGTGATTAGAGTGTGGCTGTAATTTTATTTGTATTGCTTGATCAATAGGAAAATCATGTGCTGCTCTTCCCATGGAATAGGTCACATCGATCACAACATGTAAATTTGAAATTCGATTTATTTCCTTATTTCATTTATTATTGTATTCGATCGCTTGCTTTTTGCAGAAGCTACACCTTGAAAAAGGCATAATATTTTATATGCTGGTAAGTTAAAACGTGCTTAGTTCTTGATCTTTGATGAATATTTATGTAGTTTCCTCGGAGCTAACTTGAGGCACGTACTTTGACTTTGCTGTTGTTGAGAGTATTTACTATTCAGCACGAAAGTCACGTTTCTAATTAACAGAAGCGCAAGAACTACACCGGCATTAATCGTTCTTATCCCATCGAGACTATATATACCGTCATTGGTGACGGCTTACACTTGTGGACCAAATTCAATATCCATGAGAAAGTCTAGACAAAGAAGCCTCGATTTCTAAAGGGATAAGTATATTATAAGTACTAAAATTTGTCACGAAAGTGCAATTAAATTCTAAAACTTTCAACAAGTGCAATAAAGACATAAAATTTATCACGAAAGTTCAATCAAATTCTAAAATTTTCAAAAAGCACAATCAATAGAAGGACTTGATTTGACAAATTTAACAAGTTTTAGGATTTGATTATACTTTTTGAAAGTTTTAAAACTCAATTGCACTTTCGCAACATGTATAGGGACTTAATTGCACTTTTGAAAGTTTTAAGACTTAATTACATTTTCGTGACAACTTTAGGATCTCCAATGCACATATCCCATTTCTAAAGGACATGGACTACTATGAGGGCACCATTTCTAAGAGCATCAATGAGTCAATCAATTTTTATAGTCCAAAGAAAAAAATCAATCAATCTGATTTTTTGGGTAGGTGCATCGAGAGTGTCGAAGTCCTAAGCAACGAGGGGAAGTCTCCCAATCACTTTTGAGGTGCCAAGGGTCTTCCACGATTTTGGAAATCTTTCAGAGTGACAGAAAGTAAAGAAATTATAGAATTGGAGGAATTTTCTTGTATTGATCTATCTCGTATACATGTAAATAGCTCTATTTGTAGTACAATAAATGAACACAAAATTAGGAAAAAACAAATATAAAAGATTACATTTCCTAATGCACTAAACCAATTACGGATTTGATTTATTCAATCTACCCTCTATTCGGATCAATACCAATCAGGATCAATATCTTCAATCATATCTTCAACACTCCCCCTCAAGCTAGCAGTCTGTTTGTGTCAAAGATGCCTAGCTTGCTCAATAGATATGAATGTTATTTTTGACATAGTGGTTTATTGAAGATATCCGTAGGTTGTTCCACCGTTCCAATTCCTCTTGTCACAAGTGGTCCTTCTTGGATTTCTTCTTGAGTGAAATGACAATCCATCTCTATATGTTTCATTCTTTCATGAAAGATTGGATTCGCTGCTAGTTTGAGTGCTGCATCATTATCACAAAATAATTCGCTTGGCCAATCAATTTTAACTCCAAGGTCTAAAAGTAATCCCCATATCCAAACTATGCGAACAGTCTTCACCATGGCTTGATATTCTAATTTGGCTAACGATAATGAAATGGTTGACTATTTCTTAATTTTCCATGAAATTAACGATTTTCCTAACTTGATGCAAAAACGAGTGATGGATCTTCCGGTTAATGGACACATAGCATAATCCATATTGCAATACGCTGTCATCTTCATATCACAATCTCGAGATAAAATATCCCAAGTCTAGGACATCCCTTCAAATATTTTATAACCTTTAGGGCTGCATTTATATGAGACCATTTTGGTTTCTACATAAATTGGTTGGGTATCTGCACTGCATAACATATATCAGGTCTTATCATTGTAAGATATATCAGTTTTCCAACGAGCCGCTGATATCCTAATGGATCTTTAAGCAATGGGTCATTATCAGGTGATGATCCCATATCATACTCATATGACATATGACGTCATCTTAATATTCTGCTCAATTGGTATAACTGTTGGTTTACACCCTGATAAACTCGCTTATGAGATAATCTCTGAAACAAACTTCCGTTAGCTGAGGCAAATTCCTTTGTCAGATTGAGCTATTTTGATTCCAAGAAAATTTTTGAGAGGTCCCAAATCTTTGATATGAAAAGCAGAATGCAATTATTCTTTGAATTTCTTAATAGCAGATTCATCATTTACCATGATAAGTATATCGTTAACATATATTAATAAATAAATTGACGATGCACCTCTATTCCACGTAAACAAAGCATAATCATGCTTAGTGTCATGCCTTGCACCCTTATCCACTAAGCCTCGGGCATGCGACAGCCAAGTGGTAATTGAAATGGGACATCCCAAGAGGCGTCGCCGACTCATTACTTCTATCAATCAATTAAGCACATGTGGAAGCTCACTTAAACATCACCCAATCAACAACATAGAAGGGATAGCAAAGAAAACACATAGGCAAAACACAATTGATATATATATATGTGTGTGTGTGTGTGTGTGTGTGTGTGTGTGTGTGTGTGTGCGCGCGCATATTAATAACCGGACGTTAGCAAAATACAAACCCGCTATTACGGGCCTTTTTCCGATTCAATCAAAAGTGTCATGGTTAGACCGATTTCCTCTATCTACGAGGGCATCCTCAAAAAGAATATGACTTCCTCATGCTCGGGTATGCTATGGCTCGGGGTCGAGGTCATAGTCCAAGTATGACTCCAGACATGACGTCTTGAGCGTCGAGCTTGTTTAGTCATCGTTTCTTTAAGAACTACTGGGGAAGATTCAATAACAAGAGGTGATGGAGATACCATTGGTGAATCAGCCAAATGATTTTCATCAGAAGATATTGTTGGAGATTCCATTGTTGCATATGATAAGTCAATAGTGGCCGGCATAGCTGATTCCGATATAACAAGAAAATATGGAGGACCCCTACATAGATCATCTTCTGATAAAAAAGACCTGTGATTGGATGAAGAGGTGGTTGAATGGAACGAAAATCCGTCATTTGGAATGGAAAAACATCTTCATGGAAAACAACATCTCGGCTAACAAAAGAATGCCCAAAGATATCTCCATAACCTAATAACCCTTCTATAGAGAGGAATAGCCCACGAAAACACATTGAAGGGCACGGGGATCCATCTTATCCCAAGGGTGCTAACACCTGATTTTTGGCCTATTTTTAAAATTTTCTAAAAAATCAAAAAATTAGGATTAGAAACCTTGTTCATGCTTAGGAACCTATTTCTAAACCAAAAATAAATTTTTTAGAACTTTTCTGAATTTTTCCTTATTTTCTTTTGGCCAAAATGAGTGAAAAATCAAGAAAAATATCAAATGGAGTTCAAAAATTCCATAAAAATACTCATTAACTTTATTTTAATTCCAATTTCATCACTATAGCTTCAATTTTGGAAAATTTCAATTGGGCATATGTTTTTTTCCCAAAATTGGGTAAATTCACACCCAAATTGAACCGAAAACTGAATTGAATCATTTCTAGTCATTTTTAGTCCATAGTTTCTTCACAACAAATAATCCACGGACCTTGAATTGCATATTTGTCTATCCAATTTTACAATTTAACAAGAAAATTGAAAGCCCCAAAAACCAATTGAAAATTAGGATTTTTAAGCCCAAATTGGGAATCTTGTTCAATTCGAAATTGTCGAATCAAGACCACACCACTCTTAGGGTTGATCAATCATGGGAAATTCAATTTTGGCATCAATTTTTCCTAAATAGGTCGTTTGGGCACTGAATTGAACAAAAACCCTATTAATCCGAATTCAAATTTGGGAATTTTTGGGTTTAATTGTGATAAAAATTGGTACAAGTCCTATATTTGGATGTAAAATGTGTTGAGGAATCCAATTTTGGGGTTAAATGTGAAAAATTAGGTCAAAATAGGGGTTAATTTGTGAATTCAGACCAACTCGGGTCGATCATCTTCTCCACCCACCCAGGCTTGCTCATGTGAGAAAGAACAAAAATATCTGTTCGTGGCTATCACTTGACCGACTTAATCCTATCAATATAGAACGTGAAAAATGGATCAGACGATTGGAGAATCTCCAGCCGTCCATCCCGATCCATTCTAACTGACTCAGAAGTTAGCTAGAGTAAGAACTTGGCGGGAAACCAAGCTAGAAAAGGAGGAGAAATCATTATCCAGTGCAAGGAAGTGCTCAACGATATTCCAGAGAGAGAGAGAGAGAGAGAGAGAGAGAGAGAGAGAGAGAGAGAGAAGTTGAGATCCCCGGAACGAGTGACTGGCGCCAATCGATTGAATGGCGCCGGCAAATCAATCATTTAGAAAAGATCTCCTTCTCAAACAACCGGTGCAAAGTTGATGGTGAAGGCCCGAAAATTACGCTCGGCCACATGATCCAAAGGTTCTCCGGCAAAGTTGAGGCCACCAACTTGAAGTCCTAGTGTCAAGGAAGAACTTCACCCTTGCTGGTTGCTTCGAAAACTCTGTTTGACCCTTCATCGAAGTGGATAATGTTTAGTCTTTATCACTGTTTTTTCAAAATTTCAGATTGAATAGTTGAACTTCACCGTGCTAGATTTTGCAACATTCTTGGTTGTTGATGTTTGAAACTATATTCTGAGCATATTTTTCCTTGTCTGATTGCATTTTGGATCATTGATGTAAATTAAATGAGTTGGCCACTGTCCGAAGTTCTCTCACTCGGCCTCCTGTTCTCGCCTCTGTCGATCGTGGCGGAGTCTCCCCTGGCGCAGACGACGAAATCCGGACCGTCGGTGGAGCACTGCTGCAAGGAGGAGGCGAAAGAGGATGATGGGGCAGGCACCGTGCCCGAGAGAATGACAAATGAGAGAATCTTGGAGGAAGCTTGGGATATCGTCCATGAAAGCTTCCTCGGTACCGGTCGCCATTGCTAGTCGCCTGAAGCGTGGTAGGCAAACTCTCTCTCTCTCTCTGAATGCTAATTTCCATTGGACTTTTGGTTTTCGTTTTTCCCTCTCCATTTTTTGGTGGAATATTGAGCCGTTGTGTTTGCTTTATATGCAGCGGAAGAAGTAAGACATACTGAGTACTTCAATTCCGACAAGGTCAAAGGCTCACGAATTGATAAGGCGAATGTTGGCGGGTTTGGGCGATCCTTACACCCGATTTCTTTCTCCTAATGAGGTGATTAGATTCCTCTTTGCCCTTGTAAATTTTGTGGTAAATGTATGTTTGTGGATACGGCGGTTGCTCTTGGGATGGAGGAGTCTGACCCTGCTAGTCAGTCTGCATTTCATGATCTTTTGACTTTCTAAAAGAATTTGCATTGCATGCACTCATGTTATGAACATTGGCAAACTTGCATTGCATTTACTCATTGTAAGCCAGAAATATTCACAGATTTTAATGAGGTATAGTGAATTGATAAACTGAGTAGGTTTGCTATACTTAGAGACATGATAATAAATAAACTAGGAAATTCCGCTATCACATATTTGATATTGTTCTTGTATGCATAATGATCTAAAATTTATATCTAGTGATTATGTTGAAATCGAAGACTCTAATATATTTTATCTGATTGATTATTTGCCTTTAGTTCTAAAATTTCGTTTCTAAAATTGTCAATATTTATTCTTAATTCTATTTTGATTTGTTAGATAAATTTTAGAATTAGTCTATTTCTAATATTTAATTGATTTATTAATCATCAATTTATGTGGGATGATACTCTTTTCATCACTATATTACTTGTTCATTGGCACATTCAGAATTTTATGAACAGCAAATTTGTGTTTGTTCTACTGGAATGGCTTTTGTTTGAGAATCTTGTTTTTTCGGTGATATTAATGTTGCTGAAATAAGTCCGATAATTGTTGGAGAGGTGGTCGATGGTGATTGTAAGTTGTCCTGGTTGGAAGTCCGGTGACAGCTGGCATGGACGACCAACAAAAAATTAATCGAAAGCAATCGGTGGTGTTGGTTGCAGGTGCGAGGTTCCCAACGGAAAGAAGAAAGAAGGAAAATAAAAGAATAAGAGAAAAGGAAATAAAAAAAATGTAGAAAATAGAAAAATATAAAAATGAAATATAAAAATTCGGAAATAATAAAAACTTGGGTTGGATTCAATTAGCTGAGCCGGGCGGGGTTAAGTGATTAGGTTGAGAAGTTGGGCCGAGTGTTGTGGTTAAGAGAATAGGCCGAGCCAGGAATATGGGCTCAACATATTTGGTCATATTCGAATGGGTTAATAATACAAAAAACCCTAACTGATATACTTGTGACAAATTTATCCTAAACTATTTTTTTGACTATAAAAAACTCCAAACTGGTACACCTGTGACAACTTTAACTCGAACTATTTTTTTAACCACCAAAAACCCCAAACTGGTACACCTGCGACAATTTTACCCTGACCTAATTTTTTATTATTTCGAATTTTTTTATTTTTTCTTTTCTTTTCTTTTTCCTTTCCTTTTCTTTTTTTTTCCTTCATCTTCTTTATCTTCAACCTATGGCCCGGTCACCGTTCCAACAATCGACGAGAGATAAAGGCCGGCGAGGTTGGCCCCGTCGACTGTAGGCGAGGCCAACCTCGTCGGCAACTGGCGAGTTCGGCCTTACCCACCCCTGGCAAGGTTCGACCTCACCAATTGCCGGCAAGGGGTTGTCATTGCCGTCACTCAGAAAACCAAATCAATGGCCAGCACAATAGATCACAATGCCACAAAAGGCGAGGATTCGGCGTACCATCTTGGATCGATAAGGCTTCCCACAAGAGCTGCAGACGAGATTGAGGACAGCCTCGGTGGACTTGAAGAAGTTAGAGTGAGAGGTGAGCTCGACGTGCTCTTGAGCTTCCTCCATGAACTTCAAGAGGGCGCCGCAATCGCCGCACTTGAGAGAGACGCCGACCATGGCTCTGATCCTCCGATTGTAGAAGGGAAAATCAAGAGAGAATCAATTCGCGCTCAGAGCGATGCAGCTTCACGATTGCCGAACAGAACGATTGGGATTTTGCCGTCGCTGGTGAGGCTCGGCCTCGCCAGTTGCTTGCAGGTTGAGCCTCGCCAACAACGGCGAGGACAACCCCTCATTGGCAACTGGTGAGGTCGAACCTCACCAGGGGTGGGCAAGGCCAACCTCGTCAGCTGCCGGCAAGGTCAGCCTCACTTAGCAATGTCGAGGTCGGCCCTTGCCTCTGGCTCGGCGAGGTCGAACCTCACCAGCGATAGCAAGCACGACCCCTCACTCGTAACTAGCAAGGTTGAACCTTACCAGGGGTAGGCAAGGCCAACCTCGCCAATTGCCGATGAGGTCGGCCTCGCCCAGAAACGGCGAGGTTGGCCTCGCCAGAGACCAGCCATAGGTTGAAGATAAAGAAAATGAAAGAAAAAAAAAAAGAAAAGGAAAGGAAAAAGAAAAGAAAAGAAAAAATAAAAAATAAAAAAATTGAAAAAAATAATATTAAAATATTAGGTCGGGGTAAAATTGTCATAGATGTACCAGTTTGGGGTTTTTGATTATTAAAAAAATAGTTTGGAGTAAAACTGTCATAGATGTACCAATTTGAGGTTTTTGGTAATTACAAAAATAGTTTTTGGTAAATTTATCACAAGTATATCAATTTATGATTATTCGTGATATTAACCCTATTCGAATTAAGTCAAGGGTCTGTCCAAATAACACGAACCTTTAGGGTCCGAGTGTGACATCCCGAATTTCGGTCCATTTTTGAGATTTATAAAATGTGTAATTCGTCAGTGCACTTATAATAGAATCTCGCCCGGGAACTGATCACTCTCGGGTTCTTTTTTTAAAATAGAGATTTTTCTAGAATTGCACTCGATCGAATTTGGCCGTTATCTAGACCCCAAACTTGGCAGTCGATTTTCGGGAGTTTTGGGACCAAATAAAATGGACGGTGTCGATATTGTTGTAGCCAGCATCGAGAATGCCAAGAATAGTAGAAAAGTGAATTTTTGACCGGGTGTTCAATTTTGAATTTGGGCCATCGGATCGCAATTAATATTTGAATAAAAATTTATTTTCTTTTCTTATTCTCTCTCTCTCTCTCTCCCCCTCTGCGCCGCGCCACCCACCCCGTGCAATGTCCCCTCATGCACGATCGTTCTCTTCTCTCTCTCCCCCTCTCTTTCGTTCCCTCTCTCTTTCTTTCTGTCTCTCCTCTCTTATCTTTCCTTCTGACCGCACGCTTTCCCTCCCCCATGCAACGTCCACTCACGCCCATGCACCCCCCCACTAACACCCTCTCTCCTCTCTCTTTCTTTCTTCTTCTTCTCTTTCTTCATCATCATCTTCTTCTTCTTCTTCTTCTCTCCCCCAACCCTTGACGGTTCCTGCTTCACCTCTGTCTAGCTCGCCGACCACCTGGGCTCGCCTAGCCATCGCGTGACACGCCGTCGCCGGCTAGCTCGACCGCCGCGCTGTCTGCCAGCCGCCATGCCCGACCAACTAGTCTCTCCCTCCCTCTCTCGCGCCCGACTTGCTGCTCGAGCCGTGCGCCCATCCCGGCCCGACGCTGCCCGGCCGGCCGCCTTGCCCCGCTCCGTCGCCAACTCGTCGCCGCTGCCGCGGGTCGCCATCGCTCAGCCGAGCCGAGCCGTTGTGGCCGTCGCCCTGGCCAGCGAGCTCGCGACGCGCCCACAGCTCGCCGGTGCAGCTTGCTAGCTCACTGGCTGGCCCCGTGTTGCCGGTTGCCGCCTTGTCTCTCCCCCAAGCAACCAGCAGCCTCTTTCCTCCCCCTCACTCTCTCTCCCGGTTGCTCTCTCCCTCACGACACCACCGCCTCTCGCCGGAGGAGCTCCACCGCCGCCGGTACTATTCCGCCGCCAACACCACCACCTCGCCTAGCACCACTCAGCCGTCCCACTCCTCTCTCTCTCTCCCTCCTGACTGCAGCAACCAGCCGCCCCTCCGCCTAGGCTCGCGTCGTTCGCCGAAACCGCCGCCGCCATTACTGTTTCGGCGAGGGACCGCCGCTGTCCAGCCCCTCTCGTCGCGTGCTTGGCCCCGTTTCAAGTTTAGAACATCCGGTGAGTTTGAACCTAAACCCTAATTAGGTTAAATTGCATTTTTAGATGAATTTTAGGGGTTAATTAGAGTAAATTATGGGTTATATTGTGGAGATTGTTAAGGGCCGATATCGTGGCTGATTTGGTGGTGTAGCGCGATCATTTTATCGAGGTTTAGTGGCCCGAGAGATGCTGTTCATTGGCTGGAAATTATTGGATCGGAACGGCCCGAGTTCGACTAGGTTCGGTTTCAATTGTGGACTATTGTGCGCGCCTCGCATTTATTCTTATGGTGGCTGTTCTGGATGTTATTTTTGGGGAGTCAATTGGAGCATTTTGAGAATAATTAATGGCCTAGAAATTGTGATATAGTGGATGCCCACGACGGGATTTGATTTGGGCGAGGTGCGATCAATTTGGGGTTTAATCGTGCAATTACCGGGAGTGATCGCTTTGTGCAATTGACTAGCGAATTGAGCCTTGTTGGTGGTTAATTTGATGATGCCATGTCGTATGTCTAGCAGGGCTAGGAATGGATTAGCTTGGCGGGCCTCGAATGTGTGAGTTCTTGTTGATCCAGTTATGTGAATTTGTGCATGGGTTGTGTGTCAAGTTGATGCTATGGCTGATTTGAATTGATTGTCTGATTGGGCATGTTGATTTATGAAATTGAATATGCGCGGTGCAAGTCGAGCATGTTACATCGTAATTCGAGCATGTGGATACCCAAGTGTAAGCGTGATAGCCATGTGTGTGCATCTCAAGCATTGGCACGGCATGTGCATGTACGAATGTGCCTAGATGACATGTGCATTGTGATCATTTAAAATGTCCTGATGCGTCTTACGCGGGGTTCAGATATAAATTGGTGCTTGTGAATGTGTGATCACAATAAACCCTGATGTGTTTTACGCGGGGTAGTGAACCTGTCCTGAGGCGTGTTACATGGGATGATACCTAGTTTACCGGAAGATAACCAACCTGGGGCATTTTATGCGGGTAATGTGTCATGAGTCTGATGCGTATTACACGGGCCAGAGATCGATCTCGAAGTGATAGACCTGATGCGTTTTACGCGGGTCGAACCTGATGCGTTTAACGCGGGTCAGAGGAGAAATTGGTAAATGGCAGAGTGCTGGCATGCGAGCGTGCATTACTGCATTGTTGAGGCATGACATGAGTGCGAACATGAGCACGTGCATTACATACATCGGGATTAAGTGATATGTGTATTTGTACTGCAATCTAAATGTTATAGTGCTGTTGTGATTAAGTTTATAGAATGACTAACCTGCAGGGTCAAGTATGAATTAGATTTAGGCCCGAGGGCCTGAGTTAGTTATGTTTTGATTTATGCATGGTTTAGTACTCGTCAGAAGGTGCACGTTAGCCTAATTTAGGTTTAGGGAATTACTCGCTAAGATTTATTCTCACTGTTGTTGAAACCCAATTTTTCAGACCCCCAACCTGGAGGATCCCAAGTGTACTAAAATGTTTTGGGAGGAGCCCCGACTAGGAATAGTGCTTGATCGCTGAGCCACGTACCCACTTTTGATTTTTGAGTGTGGGCTGTATATAAATATTGTATATGTTTCCCGATGTCAAAGCAAGTGTATAATTATCCGTGCTGGTTGTTGTATGGCTATCCTTAGTTAAGTGTATTTTAATGTACGGGTGGTTTTAATTACTTCCGCATGTGCTTTAAATCTCTGTGTTGGGTATTGGGTCGGCGACGCGTCCTGGGACGTCGCACACGAATCAACCTTTGCAAGGGATGTGGTGCGCCGAGGAGTACGGGGCGTGACATCCCCATTTGATTTGGTATCAGAGCAAGGTCAGCTCGATCCAATTAGGTCGAAGCTTGGAGTGATAAGGAGCAATGATCTTGGGTAGTCAGTAGGGAGACCTTGCATGCTATGTGTACCTCTTAACTGTTTGTGTAGTGATTGACTGGTTGTCGAACTGACCGTAAAGTGCAGGTACAGCAGGACCCGAGGTAAGTACGCAAATCTCCTTGGTTGAGATGTTGTGCTATTGTGTAAGATTGTATGCTGGTTGCTTAACTGCTGTTATGTATACCTGCCTAGAACCTTAGACCGGTTTAGCTTGGTTTAGGTCTCTAATTCCTGTATGGGATTATAGCAGGTAAGTGAGTGGTTTGACCTTATGAGTTTGAGTAGTCGAAGTTGAGGTCGAGGTCAAGGTCGTATAGGTCCGCAAGCTGGAATTGCAGAGGATCCCAGGGTAGATGGAATTATGAGGGCACTCGAAGAAGTTGAAATTTTAAATGGGAATGATGGGAACCAAGGTTAAGAGTAAGTTAATGTAGTCAGACAGATGCAAAAGCTAGTTGAACAATTTTCGAAATTGAAACCTCCGCAGTTTGATGGGAGAAATGACCCCGAGACTACATCACTTTAGATATAAGAGTTGGAAAAGGCTTTGCAGTATTGGGGGTACTTTGGTAGGGGACTTCAATGGGAAGTAATTTTCAGAGAGTGCACAAGAACAGAAAAAGACAGAGTTTCTCCTGCTTCGTAAAAAAAAAATTCGGATGTTAGTTGATCAGTACAAGGTCAAGTTTGTAAGGCTATCTAAGTACGCACCAAGGATGGTCAAGGACCATGTAGATAGGACAAAGAGGTTCTGGGATGGATTGAAATCGGAACTTTGCAATCAATTAGTACTCTTGAGTCTTAAGGGATTACAATGAGCCGTGTGAGAAGACTCGATGGATGAAATGGATATGAGTGAAATGGATGCCGCTTCGGGATTGCGCACGCGTCGATTAGGGACAATAGGAACTTGGGAAAAAGGTTTATGACAGAGAATATGGGACTTGTCCCTCCGGTAAGGAAGAACTTTAGAGAGCCAAACTACTACTCCAACGCCGTATGTAGGTCTTGTGGAAAAAGGCATAGAAATAGCCATTGCCAAGGTATAAGTGAAGTATGTTGTGGATGTGGACAGCAAGGTCACCGAGTGAGAGATTGCTGAACCGATAGATTAGACCACTGATGTAATCACAGCGATCGCAGGTAGGACATTAAGCGAGAGCTGCCCTAAAGATTAATCAGAATCGGCTAAGTATCTAAGGAAAAGTATATGTTTTGGCTGAGAAGCGAATGATGTGCCGTGAAAGTCGGTATGCATTACGAGGTAATATGGGGTGCAATAGGAGATGAATTTGAAGTTATCGTTTGAGTGGTCATGAAAGACTTATAATTACTTTTATGGTGAATAGGCGCAATCGGTTTAAGGATTTATGGATTACTGATGATACTCTTGGATGGGTTTGGAAGGATGAGTGTTGCTTCGAAATTTCAGATTTTGTAAAGGACCGACGTGATTCGTTTTTGGGAGACTATTAGATTGAAATTGGATGGATTGAGCTTGGTCTTTGAGGTATAGAAAGATAATGATTCGGTGGCTAACTAGTCGGTTGAGGAACCAAGGCTAAAGGACATAAACGAGGTGTGTAATCTTCCCGATGTCTTTCCTTAGGAATTGCCGGGATTGCCACCTGGAAGGAAAGTGGAGTTTGTGGTTGAATTAACCCTAGGGACTGAGACAATCTTGAAGCCGCCCTATAGGACGTCGCTGTCAGAGTTGAAAGAACTTAAGGTTCAGATGCAAGAATTGTTAGGCAAAGGTTTTATCCGACCGAGTGCGTCTCCATGGGGAGCACCAGTCCAGTTCGTCAGGAAGAAGAATGGATCGTTGAGGCTGTGTATCGATTACCGTCAGTTGAATCAAGTGACAATTAAGAATAAGTATCCCCTCCCAAGGATTGACAACCTGTTCGACTAATTAAAGGGAGCCTCGGTATTTTCTAAGATCGATATATGGACAAGGTATCATCACTTAAGGATCCAAAAGGAGGATATCCCAAAAATGGCATTCAGGGCGAGCTATGGATATTATGAATTCACGGTTATGCCGTTTGGACTAACTAACGCCCCTACGACTTTCATGGATTTAATGAACCGGGTATTCAAGGAGTTCTTATACCAGTTTGTCATTGTCTTTATTGATGATATTCTAGCATATGCAAAGAGTTTCGAGGAACATGAGGTACATTTGGAAAGAGTTCTACGGATGTTAAGAGAGCACGCACTGTATGCTAAGTTAAGCAAGTGCGAATTTTAGCTGAATCGAGTTGCACTTCTCAGGCACATAATATCTGGAGAAGGCAATCTGACAAAGATTGAAGCAGTAATGGATTGGTCAAGACCAACGACAGTTATTGAGGTTCGAAGCTTTCTAGGACTGATAGGCTATTATCGGGGGTTTGTGGAACGATTTTCAGTGATAGCTACCCCATAGACGAGGTTGCTTAAGAAGGAGACTAAGTTTGAATGAATCGAAAAGTGCGAAGAAAGTTTTCAGGAGCTGAAGCAGAGATTGACGACAACGCCAGTGTTGACTATTTCCTCAGGACCGGGCGAATATGAGATTTATAGCGATGCCTCGCTTAAAGGATTGAGATATATGCTAATACAACATGAAATGGTGGTTGCTTATGCATCGCGGTAGTTAAGGCCTCATGAGATGAATTACCCGACCCACGACTTGGAAGTGGCAGTAATTATTTTCGCGCTTAAAATTTGGAGGCATTATTTATGCGGAGAAATGTTCCAGATTTACACGGACTATCAGAGTCTTAAGTACTTGTTTTCACAGAAGGAACTGAATATAAGATAGAGGCGTTGGATGGAGTTGTTGAAGGACTATGACTACGACATATTGTATCACCCCGGGAAGGCCAACCGGGTAGTAGATGCCTTAAGTCGGAAATCAAGCATCGCACATTTGTTGATTAAAGAGTAGACTTTATTAGAAGGAGCACGGGACTCAGAATTTAAGTTCGAGGTAGGACACTTCTCCAGTCTGATGGCAACATTAAGGATTGAGCCGAAAGTGCAAGCCAAGATCAAAGCGTTGCAGTCTGCGGACTTTGAGATTCAGAAAATTTTGAGTATGGATGACACTAAGAGGAAACTGGACTTTCAGGTGTCCGAAGATGGAATTTTTAAGTTTCGAGGACGTTTGTGCGTGCTCGATGATCTGGAGTTGAAGGAAGAGATTTTGTCGGAGGCTTATAGGAGCAAATATAGCATTCACCCAGGCAGCACTAAGATGTACCAGAACCTTTGCCAGTACTATTGGTGGAATGGAATGAAAGCGGATATAGCTAGGCATGTGGCTATGTGTTTGACGTGCCAACAAGTGAAGGCACAGCATTGTAAACCTGGCGGGATGTTGTAGCCGTTGGAAATCCCAAAATGGAAATGGAAGCACATTACAATGGATTTTGTAACAGGATTGCCAAGAAGCCAAAGGGGACACGACTCTATTTGGATGATAGTAGATAGATTGACCAAGTGAGCGCACTTCCTGGCAGTGTGAAAGGACTTTGAGCTAGAAAAGTTGGCAGAATTATATGTGCGTCAGATAGTTCGTCTTCATGGAGTACCGGTATTGATCGCTTCGGACCGTGATCCCCGGTTTACCGTGAATTTTTGGAAGAGTTTGCAATCAGCCATAGGAACTAAACTGCAATTCAGTACGGCTTATCATCCTCAGACGGATGGCCAGTCTGAGAGGACTGTTCAGACATTGGAAGATATGCTGAGGGTGTGTGTGTTAGACTTTCAGGGCAAGTGGGAAGAACAATTGCATTTGGTGGAATTTGCCTATAATAATAGTTTTCAATAGAGTATCGGGATGGCATCGTTTGAGGCACTATATGGTAGGGCATGCAGAACACCGTTGTATTGGGATAAAGTTGGTGAGAGGAGTATTACGGGTCCAGAGTTAATGCAACAGTCGATTGAAACCGTTAAGGTTATTAGGGATCGACCCAAAACCGCGCAGAGTCGCCAAAAGAATTATGCAGACCGGAGACGTAGGCCTTTAGAGTTTCAAGTAGGGGACCACGTATTCCTCAAGGTGTCGCCGATGAGAGGATTGTCACGGTTTGGTAAGAAAGGAAAATTGAGCCGAGGTACATGGGCCCATTCGAGGTCTTAGAGAGAATAGGCACCTTGGCTTATCGTTTCGCGCTACCGCCAAATTTATCTCATGTTCATAATGTGTCCCACGTGTCTTTGTTGAGGAAGTATGAACCAGACCCAACCCACGTGCTGAACTATGAGGAAATAGATATGGACGACAGGGTGTCGTACGTGGAAAGCCAGTAAAAATTGAGGACAAAAAAATAGAGAGAGAGTGTTGCGGAACAAGAAAATTTCGATGGTCAAGGTGATTTGGGAACACCATGGAATCGAAGGTGTGACATGGGAAAGTGAAGAATTGATGCGACATCAATACACTCCTTTTGTTTGAATAATTGGATAGGATTGTAAATTTCGAGAATGAAATTTTTGTAAGGGGGAAGAGTTGTGACATCCCGAATTTCGGCCCATTTTTGGGATTTATAAAGTGTGTAATTCGTCAGTGCACTTATAATAGAATCTCGCCCGAGAACTGATGGGTTCTTGTTTTTAAAATAGAGATTTTGCTAGAATTGCACTCAATCGAATTTGGCCGTTATTTAGACCCCGAACTTGGCAGTCGATTTCGGGAGTTTCGGGACGAAATAAAATGGACGGTGTCGATATTGTTGTAGCCAGCATCGAGATTGCCAGGAATAGTGGAAAAGTGAATTTTTGACCGGGTGCAAATTTGGACTAGTAGACCTCCCTCGTTATAGTTTGATTTAATTAATTTGGCATTTATCCCTTATTATATTTGAGGTTTATTTTGCATCGGTAGATCGTGTTCGATTTTGAATTTGAGCCATCGGATCGCAATTAATATTTGAATGAAAATTTATTTTTTTTTCTTATTCTCTCTCTCTCTCTCCCCCTCTGCGCCGCGCCACCCACCTCGTGCAACGTCCCCTCATGCACGATCGTTCTCTTCTCTCTCTTCCCCTCTCTTTCTTTCCCTCTCTCTTTCTTTCTCTCTCTCCTCTCTTTTCTTTACTTCTGACCGCACGCTTTCCCCCCATGCAACGTCCACTCACACCCATGCACCCCACTCTGACACTCTCTCTCCTCTCTCTTTCTTTCTTCTTCTTCTTTTTCTTCCCCTCTCCCCCAGCCCTCGACGGTTCTTGCTTCACCTCTGTCCAACTCGCCGACCGCCTGGGCTCGCTTGGCCGTCGCATGCCGCGCCGTCGCCAGCCAGCTCGACCGCCGCGCTGCGCCGTCCACCAATTGCCGCGCCCGACCGACCGGTCTCTCCCTCCCTCTCTCGCGCCCAGCTTGCCGCTCGAGCCATCGCACCCATCTTGGCCCGGCGCTGCCCGGCCGACCGCCTCGCCCCACTCCATCGCCAGCTCGCCATCGCTGCCGTGGGTCATCGTTGCTCAACCCAGCCGAGCCGTTATGGCCGTCGCCCCGGTCAGCGAGCTCGCGACGCGCCCGTAACTCGCCGGTGCAGCTCGCCAGCTCGCCAGCTGGCCTGCGTCGCTGTCGCCACCTCCGGTGCCGCCGGTCGCCGCCTCCGGTGCCGCCGGTCGCCGCCTCCGGTGCCGCCGGTCGCCGCCTCCGGTGCTGCCGGTCGTCGCCTTGCCTCTCCCCCAAGTAGCCGGCAGTCCCTTTCCTCTCCTTCACTCTCTTCCGGTTGCTCTTTCTCTCACGCCATCGCTGCCGCTTGCCGGAGGAGCTCCACCACTGCCGGTGCTGTTCCGCCGCCACCACCGCCTCACCTAGCACCACCCAGCCATCCCACTCCTCTCTCTCTCTCCCTCCCGACCACCGCGACCAGCCGCCCCTCCGCCTAGGCTTGCGCCGTTCGCTGGAACCGCTGCCGCCATTACTGTTTCGGCAAGGGACCGCCACTGCCCAGCCCCTCTTTTCGCGTGCTCGACCCCGTTTCAAGCTTAGGACATCTTGTGAGTTTGACCCTAAACCCTAATTAGGCTAAATTGCATTTTTAGATGAGTTTTAGGGGTTAATTAGAGTAAATTAGGGGTTAAATTGTGGAGATTGTTAAGGGCCGATGTCGTGGCTGATTTGGTGGTGTAGCGTGATCATTTTATCTAGGTTTAGTGGCCCGAGAGATGCTGTTCATTGGCTGGAAATTATTGGATCGGAATGGTCCGAGTTCGGCTAGGCTCGGTTTCAATTGTGGATTATTGTGCGCGCCTCTCATTTATTCTTATGGTGGCTATTCTGGATGATATTTTGGGGAGTCAATTGGAGCATTTTGAGAATAATTAATGGCCTAGCAATTGCGATATAGTGGCTGCCCACGACGGGATTTGATTTAGGCAAGGCGCGATCAATTTGGGGTTTAATCGTGCAATTACCGAGAGTGATCGCTTTGTGCAATTGACTAACGAATTGAGCCTTGTTGGTGGTTAATTTGATGATGCCATGTCGCATGTCTAGCGGGGCTAGGAATGGATTAGCTTGGCGGGCCTCGAATGTGTGAGTTCTTGTTGATCCGGTTATGTGAATTTGTGCATGGGTTGTGTGTCAAGTTGATGCTATGGCTGATTTGAATTGATTGTCTGATTGGGCATGTTGATTTATGAAATTGAATATGCGCGGTGCAAGTCAAGCATGTTACATCGTAATTCGCGCATGTGGATGCCCAAGTGTGAGCACGATAGCCATGTGTGTGCATCTCAAGCATTGGCACGGCATGTGCATGTACGAATGTGCCTGGATGACATGTGCATTGTGATCACTTAAAATACCCTGATGCGTCTTACGCGGGGTTCAAATATAAATTGATGCTTGTGAATGTGTGATCACAATAAACCCTGATGCGTTTTACGTGGGGTAGTGAACCAGTCTAGAGGCGTGTTACGCGGGACGATGCCCGGTTTACCGGAAGATGACCAACTTGAGGCGTTTTACGCGGGTAATGTGTCATGAGCCTGATGCGTATTACGCAGGCCAGAAATCGATCTCGAAGTGATAGACCTGATGTGTTTTAAGCGGGTTGAACCTGATGCGTTTAACGTGGGTCGAAGGAGAAATTGGTAAATGGCAGAGTGCTGGCATGCGAGTGTGCATTACTGCATTGTTGAGGCATGACATGAGTGCGAACATGAGCATGTGCATTACATACATCGGGATTAAGTGATATGTGTATTTGTACTGCGATCTAAATGTTATGGTGCTATTGTGATTAAGTTTATAGAATGGCTAACCTGCAAGGTCAAGTATGAATTAGATTTAGGCTCGAGGGCTTGAGTCAGTTATGTTTTGATTTATGCATGGTTTAGTACTCGTCAAGAGGTGCACGTTAGCCTAATTTAGATTTAGGGAATTACTCGCTGAGATTTATTCTCACTGTTGTTGAAACCCAATTTTTCATACCTCCAACCTTGAGGATGCCAGGTGTACTGAAACATTTTTGGAGGAGCCCCGGCTAGAAATAGTGCTTGATCGCCGAGCCACGTACCCGCTTTTGATTTTTGAGTGTGGGCTATATATGAATATTGTATATGTTTCCCGATGTCAAAGCAAGTGTATAATTATCCGTGCTGGTTGTTATATAGCTATCCTTGGTTAGGTGTATTTTAATGTACGGGTGGTTTTAATTACTTCTGCATGTGCTTTAAATCTCTGTGTTGGGTGTTGGGTCGGCGACGCGTCCTGAGACATCACACACGAATCAACCTTTGCGAAGGATGTGGTGCGCCGAGGAGTGCGGGGCGTGACACCGAGCAAGACCCATATTCGGACCGGGTCCCTTGACCCAGACCGATTCCCATTTTCTAGATTAAAACATATAATAATAATAATAATAATAATAATAATAATAATAATAAATGAAGATAAAAATAAAAAAATGTAGAAATTTTGGAAAAGGTTTAGAAATTAGATTTTGAGTAGTTCTACTAGACTTTAGTATTAATTCTAGTTTAGAATTAGTTTGGCATAAAAAAAAATGAATCTCCTGATGAAAATTGGATTCAAGAATGAATAAGCTCTTAGGTCTTTGCCATACTAATTTTTGAATGCTGTTTTCTTTTAGTAACAATGCTAGGCTATTGTTTGTGCACTTTTATTTTGATTTTACTTGATTGCGCATTTTCAAAACATTTATTGTTATTTTCCTTTTTAGAATGGTTATGATAAATCTTAAGATCATAATAATCATTGCTTGGACACTAAGCGGATGAAAATCTTAGGGCCCATAATTGATAAAAAAAAAATTGCTTGGACACTTTAGTAAATAAAGAATCAAGTTTAGATACCAAAATTCTGGTTGATTACAATTTAGTAAACTGCTTGGGCACTAGTTAGTGTAATCAAGTTCCTATTCCTAAAAATCTCTGGTTGCGTAAGAATTGAGATGATACTCCTGGGTCTTGATTGGGTTTTAGCCGATCCCAAATAATTGCTAGTGGCTACTCCTAGTAAATACATAGGCTAGAGAAATCCAACGTCACACGAGGTATGGCCTTGGGAGAGGTTACACTTATAATCGATGGACCCTTTGGATCATTAGCATTATTCAATTCGATGAACCATTCGGAGTGCCTTATAAGCAAATACCTCTACACCTATGCGCTCGAGGATAGTCTCATGAAAAAGTAGGTCGCAATAGCTTGGCAATTTCAATAGGAACTTGAGGAGTTAGGCCTAGATAACGTGATTGTTTGTTAACTAACAAAGTTTCATGGCAATGCATATCACAAATGATGAGGTAAGTCTGCAAATGTTGTGTTAAATGTTGATGTAGGTTGGGAGTCATAAGAGTGGAGTGATTGTTGACCTATTTGTTTTACAGATTGGTGTAGGGATGTGTGTTTATGTGGATGAGATTAAAGCAGTATTTTGATATCAACCATTGTGCATGTCTTTATGTGCCTTAGCAATGCACTTTGGACACAACCCACAAACTAAAACCCTGATCACATTAGAAAACTCATGAGGGGTACCAAGAGGTGGAACCTGTGTAGGGAACAACCCATGATTATCACTTTTTAGTCCCGCTCATTCTAAATAGTAATAAGGAGGATTGTCCAACGCAAATGTGGGTGGGGAAAGCTCTTTTGATTTATTTGGGATGGGCACCTTAAGCCTTAAGAGCCCCACCTTTTAGCAAACATCACGAGTCAACATGCGATGTGTTTTTGTGATTGGCATATTTTCTCTTTTCCTCGTAAAGGTATTGTTGACACTTGATTTTTAGCTCATTTTTTTTATATTTTCAAAAATCTCAAAATTATGATTAGGAATCTTGGCCAAGCCTAGAAACTTATTTCTAAACCAAAAATGATTTTTTTAGCATTTTTCTGAATTTTTCTTTAATTTCATTTAGTCAAAATGAGTGAGAAAATCAAGAAAAATAGCAAATGGAATCAGAAATTCCATAAAAATAATCCTTAGTCTTCTTTTAAATCCAATTTACTAATGCATCATCAATTTTGGAAAATCTCAATCAGGCATGTGTTTTTCCCAAAATTGGGCAAAATCAAACCGGAATTAAACAAAAAATGCAATTAGATCTTTTCTAGTCATTTTTAAGTCATAGTATCTTCACAACAAATGATTTTGGGACCTTGAATTACATAATGGTCGATCCAATTGAACAATTCAACAAAGAAATCAGAAAACCACAAAATTCAATTGAAAATTAGGAATTTTGAGCCTAAATTGGGAATTGTGTCCAATTTGAAATTGTCGAACCATGAGACTATCAATTCTAGGGTTAATTAGATGTGGGTAATTCAATTTTGGCACTAATTTTGCCTAATCAGGTCATTAAGGCATCGAATTGAACAAAGACCCAATAACTCGAGTACAAAAAGTCAAAAATCTAGGACATGATTTTGTCAAAAATTGGGGAAAATCACATATTTGGGTTTAGAATGTTATGAGGAATTCAATTTTGGGATTTAATTTTGAAAATTCGGTCAAAATCAGGCTTAATTTGAATTTTTAGTCAAAACCGGACTTATCGGATCGGCTAGGTCAACCCGACCCGACCCGACCCGACCCGAGTAAGTCATCCCCTTCGCTCGGTTCGCCCATTGCACAATAAACCCCAAAAAAAAAAATATCTTCAAGCCCGTGACTTTGCCGACTTCATATGATCAATTCAGCAAGTGAAAATCAAGTTGGCTAGCTAGAGAATCTCCAACTGGTGCTAGAGAATCGTTCCAACAGATTCTAAGTCGGTGGAAATAAATTTTGAGCTGGAAAATTGATCAAAAAAAGAGGAGAAGAACATGATCGTGCGCAAGTGGAGAGTGTTCGACGTTATGCCAGAGAGGGAGAGAGAGAAAGTTAGAGAGAAAAAAAGAGAGATTTCTAGAGAGAGAGGTGTGTAGAGATCTCGTGGGCTGAGCAATCAGCCTTTTTCTGGTGGAAAAACGCCGGCAAATCGATGCCGATCGTAGATCTCCACACCTAGAAATCCCAAGTTGAAGCTAATCGTTGGCGCCTGAAAATCAACTTCAGCTGGCGTGTCTAGGCGTTCCCCGACAAGGCTGAAACCACGATTGACAGCTCAAGTGTCACTGGAAGAGTTCCACGGCGATTGATTAGCTCGGAAATGCCAATTTGATCATATTCAGAGAAGGTAAAAATCGTTCGTTGCCTCGATTTTTCTGATTTTCAGAATGCGTTTTTGGCTTGTTCGTGCATTTTTCATTGCAATTTTGTCATACTAGCTGCTTAAAACGTGTTCTAATCATTCTTTATGATGTTTGATTGCATTTTGACCATCGAATATGCATAAAATTGTGTCGACCACCATTGATGAACCTCGCCGGAGCTCCCAAAACACGTCGAAGTATGTCCCATGGCCAATGGCCACTCAAGTTAGTGATTCTTGACTTTGATTGATGATTTGGAATGCATGTTGGCGATAGAAATAGTTAGGCCGCTACCTTTACCCAAAAAAAAAATAGTTAGGCCAATCTATATGATAGTTTAAAGGTGGAACAATCATGTTTTAGTCAGTTTTAGGTTAGATGTTTTAGATCGATTTTTCGCCGGTCGATAATGGTTCACCGGCGAATCGAAGAATTGATATTGATAGAGGGTGATGTAGGCTTCAAGAATACCCAACAAAGTCAACAAAAAGTCACTGGAAGGTTATCGGAGAAGGGCTTGAATAGGTGGCCTTGATAATACTTGAATTTGGAATGCGCCCACTAGGTGCTTGGCAAAATGCTGAAGAGCGAAACATCGGAAATGGTGCTATTTTGGCGCTATTTCTTGCCGGAGAAGATGACCGATGACCAGTGTCGGTGAGGCCCGGTTTGGCTTCGAGTTGAATAAGGCCGATCCGGTGTGCCATTTCGGCGGGAAAATTGAAAAAATAAAAAAAAATTCTAAATATTCAAAAAAATAAAATAAAAATTCAATAAAAAATGTGAAAAATTCAGAAAATCTATAAAAAATTTAAAAATTCAAAAATTCATAAAAATTTTCAAAAAACCATAAAAATCAATTCTCGGTTAATGAAATTCTTAGAAATTTAGTTTTCAAAAAAATAAAAAATTTCAAAAATTCACATAATGGTTTAAAACACTGTGGCCAATCTTAGAAAGTGAAATTTGAATTTTTTTGAAGTTCCCAAGTGGCATTTTTAGAAAAATCTCAAATTCAGAGGTTATAACCCCTAAAAAAACCTAAAACCCTAAAAAAAACACAAACCATGAAATTAATAAGCCTTTAGGGCTTTATTAGGGTTTGGATGGTTTTTAGGTGCATTTTGATTTTTAGAGACAATTTAGGATTGTTTGATTTGATTAACATTGATTAGGCATTTAATTCTTGATTGATTTCCCCACAATTAGAATGGATAGTATTAGTAGATAAGCCTCGGAAACTTGTGTGACATATTAGGCATCATATCGTTCTTAAGTACCAAAAGGGCGTTAGGTATGTATTTTCCTTTCATGTACATGACACAAATACACATTGCATGTTGACTTGTGATGTTCGCTAAAAGGTGGGGCTCTAAAGGCTTAAGGTCCCTATTGTCATCAATGTCAAGTTTATGGAGACAGAATTAATACACCGCCAAATGAGCTACATCAAATGTCTGAGCCAAGCCTATCGCGCCATGCTTTTTTTGGGTTTCGTGGTTTGCGTACTAATGAGGTATTTCTGTGCAAGGGTCTCTTTTAGACCATACCTCACGTGACAGTGGATGATAATTTCCTATTTAGTCTAAGTTTTTGATTTTGGAGTCGTCACTAATCATTGTTGGTAGGTTAACTAGAAACATAATCGGGGTATGGGAGAAATACCAAGATTCTACGAATTAGAGATTCTAAATATGGGGACTTGAGTACGCTAATAATCTCAAATCGAGATCTCTGATGCCCTTTCTGTACCTAAGAATGATATGATGCCTAATGCGTCACACAAGTTTTCGAGGCCTATTCACTAATCCTATCCATTCTAATTGTGGGGAAATTAATCAAGAATTAAATGCGCAATCAATGTTAATCAAACCAAACAATCCTAAATTGTCTCTAAAAATCAAAATGCTCCCAAAAACCATCCAAATCCTAATAAAGCCCGAAAGGCTTATTAATTTCATGATTTGTGTTTTTTTTAGGGTTTTAGAGTTTTTTAGGGGTTATAACCCCTGAATTTGAGATTTTTCTAAAACTGCCACTTGGGCACTTAAAAAAATTCAAATTTTAATTTCTAAGATTGGCCACAGTGTTTTTAAACCATTGTGTGAATTTTTGAAATTTTTGTTTTTTTTTCCGGAAATTGAATTTCTGAGAATTTCATTAACTGAGAATTCATTTTTATGATTTTTTGAAAATTTTTATGAATTTTCTAATTTTTTTATAGGTTTTCTAAATTTTTCACATTTTTTATTGAATTTTTTAAATTTTAGAATTTTTATTACTTTTTCAATTTTCCCTTCGAAATGGCGAATTGGACTGGCCCGATTCAACCCGGTTCGGCTTGGCTGAGCCGGGCCTCGCCGGCGCCGGTCATCGATCATCTTCTCTGGCGAGAAACAACGCCAAAATGGTGCTGTTTCCGGTGTTTCTCTCTTCGGCATTTTACCGAGCACCTGGTGGGTGAGTTCCAAATTCAAGTATCATCAAGGCTGCCTATTCAGGCCCTTCTCCGGTGACCTTCCAGTGACTTTTTGTCGATTTTGTTGGGTTATTCTTGAAGCCTACATCACCCTCTATCAATATCAACTCTCCGATTCACCGGTGAACTATTATCGACCGGCGAAAAATCAATCTCAAACATCTAACCTAAAACTGATTAAAACACTATTGTTCCACCTTTAAACTATCATACAGATCGGCCTAACCATTTCTATCGCTCAACATGCATTCCAAATCATCAATCAAAGTCAAGAATCACTAACTTGAGTGGCCATTGGCCACGGGAGATACTCCGGCGTGGTTTAAGAGCTCCAGCGAGGTTCATCAATGGTGGCCACACAATTTTATGCATATTCGACAATCAAAATGCAATCAAACATCATAAAAAATGATCAAAACATGTTTTAAGCAGCTAGTATGACAAAATCGCAAAGAAAAATGCACTAACAAGCCAAAAACACATCCTGGAAGTCAGTAAAAACCGAGGCATCAAATGATTTTTCCCTTCTCTGAATATGATCAAATCGGAAAAATCAATCGCCATGGACCTCTTCCTTGACACTTGAGCTGTCGATCCGTGCTCTCAACCTCGTCGGGGAGCGCCTAGACACGCTAGCTGAACTTGATTTTCAGGCGTTAGCAATCAGCTTTAACTCGGGATTTCCAAGTGTGGAGCTCTACGATCGGCACCGATTTGCCGGCGTTTTTCCATAAAAAAAATGCCGATCACCCGGCTCACGAGATCTCTACACACCTCTCTCTCTCTCTAACATTCTCTCTCTTTCTCTCTCTCTAACATAAGGTCGAACACTCTCCATCCGCGCGCAATCATGTTCTCGTCCTCTTTTCTTGATCAATTTTCCCGTTCAAAATCTATTTCCACCGACTTAGAATAGGTTGGAACGATTCTCTGGCACCAGCTGGAGATTCTCTAGCTGGCCAATTTGATTTTCACGTGCTGAATTGATCATATGAAGTCGGTAAAGTCACAGGTTTGAAGATATTTTTTCTGGGTTTATTATGCAATGGATGAACCGGGCGAAGGGGATGACTTACCTAGGTCAGGTCGGGTCGACCCGTCCGACTCGGTAAGTCCGGTTTTGACTAAAAATTCAAATTAAGCTCGATTTCGACTGAATTTTCAAAATTAAATCCCAAAATTGAATTCCTCGTAACATTCTAAACCCAAATATGTGATTTTCCCCAATTTTTGACAAAATCATGTCCTAGATTTTAAACTTTTTGTACTCAGGTTATTGGGTCTTTGTTCAATTTGATGCTTTAATGACCTGATTAAGCAAAATTAGTGCCAAAAAATGAATTACCCACATCTGATTAACCCTAGAAACGATAGTCTCATGGTTCGATAATTTCGAAGTGGACACGTTCCCCAATTTGGGTTCAAAATTCCTAATTTTCAATTGAATTTTGGGGTTTTTTGATTTCTTTGTTGAATTGTTCAATTGGACTGATCATTATGTAATTCAAGGTCCCAAAATCATTTTTTGTGAAGATACCATGACTTAAAAATGACTAGAAAAAATCTAATTGCATCTTTGGTTCAATTCGGGTTTGATTTTGCCCAATTTTGGGAAAAACACATGCCTGATTGAGATTTTCCAAAATTGATGATGCATTAGTGAAATTGGATTTAAAAGAAGACTAAGGAATATTTTTATGGAATTTTTTGATTCCATTTGCTATTTTTCTTGATTTTCTCACTCATTTTGACTAAATGAAATTAAAGAAAAATTCATGAAAATGCTAAAAAATCATTTTTGGTTTTGAAATAAGTTTCTAGGCTTGGCTAAGATTCCTAATCCTAATCTTGAAATTTTTGAAAATATAAAAAAAAATGAGTTAAAAATCAGATATCAACAGTCTCCACTCAAAATAGATCAAAAGAATTTTCCTCACTCTGCGCTTATATCAAACAGTTGTCTTTATCACTCTTTGAAATGAGCAGGACCAAAAGAGGATAATCATGGGTCATTCACCATGTGTTCCTTCTTTCGGTACCTCCTATGAGTTTCCTAATGCGATCGGGGTTTTAGATTGTCAGTTATGTGTGCAAAGTGTAGTGCTAAGGCATATAAAGACATGCAGAGCACTTGATATCAAAACACCACTTCAATTTCATCCAAATATACACACATCCCACCACCAAACGGCAAACAAATAAGTCAATAATCACTCCACTACCAACCTACTTCAACATTTAACACATCATTAGCGGATTTACCTCATCGTTCGCAACACGCCCCGTCATGAAACTTTGTTAGTTAACAAACAATCAAGTTATACTAGGCCTAAGCCCTTGAGTCCCTAGTGGAGTCACAAAACTCTTGCAACCTACCCTTTTGAGGGTTGCCCTCAAGCGAATAGGTTTAGAGGTATTTGCTTATATGGCGGTCCGAATGGTTCATCGAATCACATAATTATAATGATCCAAAAGGCTTATCGATTATAAGTGTTGCCTCTCCTAAGACCATATCTCGCATGACGATTGATTTATTTATTATATGTATTTACTAGTAGTCGCCACTAGCCTTTATTGGGGATGGCTAAAATTCAATCAAGATGCGGGAGTGTTGTCTTGATTCCTATGCAACTAGAGATTTCTAGGAACGAGGACTTGATTACACTAGTTAGCTAACTAGTGCCCGTTCGGTATCTAAACTTAATTGTTTATTTTGCTGAAGTGTCCAAGCAATCTTTTCCATCAATTATGAGCTAAGTTTTTTATCCGCTAAGTGTCCATGCAATGTTTATTATGATCCCAAGATTAATCTTAATCATTCTAGGAAGGAAAAATAACAACTAATGCATTGAAAACATGCAATCAAGTAAAATCGAAATGAAAGTGCGCAGACAATAACCTAGCATTCTAAAGTCAAAGGGCTATAGATATATTGAAAATTCTTCATTTCAAAAATATTTGGGTTTTTTCAGTCTCGTCAGCGGCAAATGAAATATGTGATGTAAAAATAATCACCACAAGAGAGGCTTTCATTGCTATTTCTTTTGTCGTGAACCCTGACTCTCAAATGAATGATTTAGGGGTATTTATAGATGGGGACACGAGATGGTTGTTACATAGGATCTTGCCATATGGTGATCCATGTGTATTAAATCAATGGACAGTGTTTCTCGCAAGTTGAGAGGACATTAGCTACGGTCTATTAGTGTCTATTTGTCATTGTTTATGCTCGGTGGCTAACTTGGTACTTTTTTTTTGGCTAATTAATGTGGCAGTCGGATATGATCATTTTTGGCCACATCTATTAAAAACTGACAGAACGCTATGATAGACGATGGAGGGACCTGATTGCATAAAAAAAATTAATTTGAAGACTGATCACATTAATCAAGTGAATTGATGGGTCTGAATGCATAAAAAATTAATGAACCCAATGGAACATTTGATGTCGCTCCCCGAAGACGAGCTTTTTGGGCCCAGAACTGAAATGGCCCCTTGAAACGTCCTGAACATCGTAAATTTCCAGTTCCAGACTCATTTGGCTATGCAATTTGCAAGTTACCCATTGTACATGCAAAAGAATTTCTCTCTCACTTTGTAATTGAGTCAAATGATTCTTCTCTCTCCATTCTGTGATGTGAAATCTCACAATGGCATTGGATGATATCGACCTCCCGAGTTCTGAGATTGTGTGGCCGTCGTTACATTCCTGATGAAGGCACTAGATCGTCGCCGCTGTCGATAGCTTCTTCCTCCGCCAGTGAGTTGCCATCTCCTTCTTATCTTCGATTTTCATGTTTGTTTTCTGGCTTCAATCTCCAACCCGATTTCCTTAAGCTTATTTCGGTCGCCAATGTTCTTACGCTTAATAGTAGCTCATTTTAGGTGTATTTCTCCCTCTATTGACGACAACATGGATGATTTTAGCACTTCCTTTGCATGATAAAAATGTTGAAAAGAAAGGGTAAAGCAGCTGATGGTGTTATAGTAGATTTAACTAAGGGTCTACTTATTTAGTAAAAAATGAATAATTTGAAAAAATATTTTTCTAAAAATGATTATTTTCTGGTCATTCTCTGAGACATGTCCCAAGGCTGTTTTTAGGCCCGGGCTAGATGTCCACTAGCAAACTGTCCTCGACCCGAACGGTGGGCATTCAACCGACTTTCGATCTGTTTAAGACCATTCGGGCCGCTCCTCGGCAGTCCCTTTGATCCATGGTTGTCTCGAAGCCTTGGAACAGGCTGAACGTTTAGATATTCTCTCTATCTCATTACAATTTTTTTTTTCATATATTCCGGCATTTAGGTTTAGTTTTATTTTTCCCATACATATTTAGATAATCTCATTGCATAAACAAATGAACAAGGAAAAAAAATTAACTAGATTGCATTTAGGTGCTTCTCGCATTACATGAATATGATTAGATTAATTTTTGTTGCATTTAGAGTTTATTTCTTATCGCTTAGATTAAGAGATTTTCTTTTATTAGATTAGTGCACCTTTGTTTGTTAACGTTGCTCACAGGGTTCCTCCATCCTAGGGTATTATAACAAGGTCTTGTTAAGATTTTGACCAATACGGCTGGGGTTGCTTTCATTTCATTTCTTTATCATTATAATTGATTGCTTAATTTTAGGGTTAATACTACGAAAAACCCCAAACTAATACATCCGTGATAAATTTACGCCAAACTAATTTTTTTAGCACTAAAAATCCCAAACTGGTACATTTTGACAAATTTACTCTCCGTTAATTTCCATTAAATTTTACCATCAAATTATTGAGATGGATGACACGTGATAGTTGATGGAAGAACTAGTTTGGGGTTTTACCACTTCGTTTGTCACAGGTTTATCAATTTGTGATTTTTTATGGTAATCTAATTTCACAAAAGTTAAATTTATCACAAGTGTACAAGTTTGGGGTTTTTGATTATCAAAAAATTAGTTCGGGATAAATTTATCACAGGTATACCAGTTCAGAGTTTTTCGTGGTATAAACCATTAATTTTATTGTTGGAACACTTATGCATGGTAATATAGATTTGGGTTAATACCACGAAAAATTCCAAACTAATATATATATGACAATTTTACCTTGAACCAAGGTACACTTATGATAATTTTACCCCGAACTAATTTTTTGATCACGAAAAATTCCAAACTGGTACACTTATGACAATTTTATCCCGAACTAATTTTTTAACCTAGAAAAATCTCAAACTAGTACACATGCAATAATTTTATCCCGAACTAATTTTTTGACCATCAAAAACCCCAAATTGGTACACTTGTAACAAATTTACCCTCCGTTAAGTTAGATTAATACCACAAAAAATCACAAATTTATAAACTTATGACAAACTGAGGGGTAAAATCCCAAACTAGTACACCCGTCAACTACCACGTATCATCAAACTCAGCAATTTGACAATAAAATTTAACGGAAACTAACGAATGGTAATTTTATCACAGGTGTACTACTTTATGATTTTTTGTGGTCAAAAAATTAGTTTAGGGTAAAATTATCATAGGTGTACCAGTTTGGGGTTTTTTGTGGTTAAAAAATTAGTTTAGGGTAAAATTGTCATAAGTGTACCAGTTTTGAGTTTTTCGTAGTCAAAAAATTAGTTTGGAATAAATTTATCACAGGTTTTATCAGTTTGAGGTTTTGAGTGGTATTAACCCTATAGATTTACATGTTCTAAAAATTGAAAAAGCTGGAAGAGATTGCACCAAATGACGTTTTATTAGAAGAGAATAGGTATTGGTAACAGGCGTTAGGAAAAACAAGCATAATTAAGTTCTCGAATCTTAAATCTTTCATTCGCAGAAGTAATGTGGGCTGTCACGCCCTACCTGGCTCCTGACCACCCATAATAGATCCGTGGCGACTCTAATTAAAATTCAATTGTATAATAGATGAGAAACCAAGATACAAACGGTAGTGCTTGAGAGAGCCTATGCGAAGCGTGAGCGCCACCTCACATGAAGGTTATACGTGCCCCACCGAGCAATCTCACTACAAAAAAACTGGATTTTTGCCACGAAAATTTGCGACGAAAAAATTTTCGTCGAAAATTTGCAACAAATTTTCCAACGAAAAGCAAAATTCGTTGGAAATTTCTAACGAAAAATTTTTTGTCGCAAAATTCGTTGGAAATTTCCAACGAATTTTGCGACGAATTCAAAAAAACCTAGTATTGTTCGGCATTTTTTATATTCGTGGGAAAATTCGTTGGAAATTTCCAACAAATTTTCCTACGAATTTCAATTTTCCGGGCAATTATTTCAGTGAGTACATTTTTCGTTGGAAAATTCGTTGGAAATTTCCAACAAATTAAAAAAAACCCGGTATTGTTTGGCATTTTTTATATTCATTGGAAAATTCGTTGGAAATTTTCAACGAATTTTCCAACGAATTTCAATTTTCCGAGCAATTATTTCAATGTGTACAATTTTCGTTGGAAAATTCGTTGGAAATTTCCAACGAATTTTCCAATGAATTCAAAAAAACCCGGTATTGTTCGGCATTTTTTATATTCGTTGAAAAATTCGTTGGAAATTTCCAATGAATTTTTCAACGAATTTCAATTTTACGGGCAATTATTTCAATGTGTACAATTTTCGTTGGAAATTTCCAACGAATTTTGCGATGAATTCAAAAAAGTCCGGTACTGTTCGACATTTTTTATATTCGTGGTAAAATTCGTTGAAAATTTCCAACGAATTTTCCAACGAATTTCAATTTTCCGGGCAATTATTTTAGTGTGTACAATTTTCGTTGTAAAATTCGTGAGAAATTTCCCACGAATTTTGTAACGAAAACTCTACTTCTTCCTTATTCAACATTTTCGCACTCATTATTCCCGCAACTCTCAATTTTCACGTTCTCTCTCTCTCTCTCTCTCTCTCTCTCTCTCCGTGAACAACCTCCATTGCAATCCCTTGCCTTCACCTTCTCCCTCCGCCTCCCCCTCTACCTCCTCCCTCGCCGTCCCCCCTCCTCCTCCGGCTCCGGCGCCATGGACACCAAGATCGGGGCCCTCAACTCCTGCAAGCCCCCCTTGGGTGACGTCGGCTCCATCCCAAACCGCGGCCATCCAGGGCCAGGCCCTCACGGCGGTCGGCGCCCCCGAGGCCACCATGGGCCGCCACCTCACCCGCCGCCTCAACCACCTCATTGCCGTCGCCGGTGAGCTTGAGGTCGCCCAAATCTGGGCGAGCTCGAGCTCGTCACCGGCGAAGGCCGAGCTCGCCCAGATCTGGGCGATCTCGAGCTTGCCGACCATGGCGAGCTCGGCCCTCGCCGGCCATGGATCTGGGCGAGCTCAAGCTCGCTGGCCATGGATTTGGGCGAGCTCGAGCTCGCCGGCGACGAGGCTGGGCCTCGCCGGCCATGGCGAGGGCCAAGCTCGCCATGGCTGGCGAGCTCGAGGTCGCCCAGATCTGGGTGAGCTCGGCCCTCGCCGGCGACGAGCTCGAGCTCGCCTAAATCTGGGCAACCTCGGCCCTCGTCGGCCATGGCGAGGGCCGAGCTCGCGATGGCCGGCGAGCTCGGGCCTCACCTAGATCTGGGCGAGCTCGACCCTTGCCGGTGATGAGGCTGGCCCTCGCCAGCGGTGAGGGCGATTTTTCGACCAAAAATTTTTTTTTTTCGCTGGAAAAAAAATTTCCACGATTTTTCGATCAAAAAAAATTTTATAGTTTTTCCAACAAATTTAGCCGCGAGTTTTCCAATGAATTTTCCAACGAAAAAAAATTCGTCGTAAATTTTCAACGAAAATTGAAATTTTTCGTTGGAAAAATTTACAACGACGAATTACCAATGAAGTTTTTTTCGTTGGAAATTCGTTTTCTAACAAATTTTTCTAAATTTTTCGTTGGAAATTTCGTCGGAAAAAACATGTTTTTTTGTAGTGTCTATTCACCTCAAGAGGGTAACAATGTGTGTTAGTTTAATTGTTGAAAAATGTTAACAGAGAACCTCAATGCACTTCAAAAATTGAAAAGGTGTTTTGTACTTAAACTTGATTTTCTTATCGCTTAAGAGATCACTAGGCAGCTAAATCGCAACTAACGTCTTGAGGCACCTGCACACTTGTGTACATGCATTTTAGAGAAGAAAAATGTTTGGCCTTTTCGGACAAACATATGGAGTTCCTTGTGCACATATTGAAAGTCGCGCTCACTAAGCCACTCCAATTGTGTCCTAGACAGTACCAAAACCACGACTATGGCCAAACAAAACCAACTCTCATTCCTCACATCAGCCACTCTTTTGGTCATTATAGTTTCTGTTAAAGCAACACGATGAATGGATGGCGATCCACGGGCGCATCTACAAGGACGCAGCCGAAAAGGCCAAACGGTATGAGATATTTAAAGAGAACGTTAGGCGCATCGATGCATTTAACAATGGCAAGGAGGTGGTAAGCGAAGTTTGTTAAGCTGCCTCAAGACGTTAGCTGTGAGATCATTAGGCAGCTTAATCGCAACTAACGTTCTGCCATACCCTATTTTTGAGTCTAAAACTCTGAGCATGGTAAGCGAAGTTTGTTAAGTGTAGCGTAAACATATTTTATTTAATTGTGTATATGCATTTTAGAGAAGGAAAATGTTTAAATGAATTACTTATTTGACACGCGAAAGGCGCACACATGTATGACACGCACCCTCTTTCTCGAGAAATTATCATTCATTGTTATTTTTGGAATTCCAAAAATAACCATAATTACATAGGGCTAATTCCAAAAAAAAATACCAACTTTACCTTGAGCGACGATTCTGGGCCCAACTGTTTTTTTTGTCTCAATAAAAAGTATTAACTTTTACTCAAGTCTCAAATTTGGTTCCTGTGATGTAAAATTTTTAAATTGTTTGGGCCAGATTTGGGATTTAAGTGAAAGTTAATTTTTTATGAGACAAAAAAAAAATTCGGGCCAGCATTGTCACTCAAGATAGAGTTAGTACTCTTTTTTGGAATCAGGCCTAATTTTATAACTATCAAATTACATAACAAGCTCATTGGAATTCAGACAAATGACAAATTTCATTCACATTGCTACGAAAAGATTGATAAGTGGATCTAGTTTAATGCATTTCGCTCTATGTGAATCGCTGAATTTGGTGAATTTACCTTGAACTCAAGAGGTTCAATGCTCTAGCTTAATTAGGATGCGCAAATTGGAGCAAATAGTGAGATGACGATTCCCTTCCTTGTTATTTCTAAAGCTTTTGACCGCTATATAGTGCAGATGCGAAATGGCCCTGAACTCAAATGCTCTAGCTTTTGACATGGCAGAATTTCGTCAGCAATTTCCTATGAAAATTGATTGGATGGGCTACGTTAGAATTTCGAGTAGAGATCTAGGAATCGATTGGTAAAATTAGAAAGTTTACGATTGAATTGATATCCGTACAAAATGTTTAAGACTAATCGGGTAATTTTCCCTTTGAACTCTTATCATATATGTACAATTAAGGTCCTTACCATCTTTCAAATGTTTTTGGCCAATTAATGCGGCACTCCGTGTAATCAGTTTTTGCCACATCGGTCGCGCCCTTCAATAAAAATAGGCAGAATCGATATGATAGATGAAGGAAGGACCTGATTGTATAAACAAATTAAGTTTAAGACCGATTAAAAAAATCAGGGACTTGATTTAACGCACCCTCTTTCTTAACCGCACGTTTGATATTAGTTTAGGAACTAAAATGGACATGGCCCAAGATGAGCTTCTTGGGCCCAGAACTGTAATGACCCTTTGAAATGGCGTGAGACATCGTAAATAGTTTAATATAAATAGTTGCTGAAATGTCGCATGTAATAACTACTGCCATATTCAGTCGTTGAATGTTGCTAAATATTTTAGAATAGTGACATGGAAAGCCAAAAAATTACAGTTAATATGAGGAACAATTAAAAGAAATCTGGTAAAAAGAATTTACATGATCATAAATTGATAGATGCAATGAAACCTAGGGTTAATACCACAAAAAACTTCAAATCGGTACACCTGTAAGAGATTTACCTTAATTTAACTTTTTTTTAACATAAAAAGCCCCAAATCAGTACACCTGTGATAGATTTACCAAAAACTAATTTTTTGACCACAAAAAACCCCAAGCTAGTACATTTGTGACAAATTTATCCTCCGTTATATTGGATTAATATCACGAAAAAATAACAAAGTGGTACACCTGTGACAAACAGAGGGTAAAACCCCAAATTAGTATACTCGTCAACTGCCATGTGTCATTCAACTCAGAGATTTGACAGTAAAATTTAACGAAAACTAATAAAGGATAAATTTGTCACAGGTGTATCAGTTTGGGATTTTTCATGATCAAAAAATTAGTTTCGGGTAAATTTATCACAAGCGTACAAGTTTGGGGTTTTTCATGGTATTAACCATAAAACCTATTGAGGAAAGAAAGACCCGAAAATTAATCTACACTCACACAACTGGATGGCTGTAATGGACCTCTTTTTCAGAGGGACTTTTTTTTTGGTCAGATTCCAAGGGACTTTAGAAGCCCAAAGTCTTTTAGAAGCCTAAAGTCTTTTGGAAAAACTGAACCAAATGCTCCCCAATTCCATTGTAAGCCAATATGTGAAACCCAGTAAATGGATTGTGGTGGTGGACCTGGCGCAATGGGCTCACATCTAGACTCTTGCAGTTTTGAATTTGGACTTGTAAGCCCAATTCTTCGGGTGTCCAAGCCACCTTTAGCCGGACACCCTGAAGTCTCAAGGGTCGAACTTCTAGCTGTAGGAAGTGTCAGTAACGACTAGTTTACTCATTGTCTTGGGTAATAATGTACACTGCCAATACTCGTAGAATCCCTCTTGTATACTGTTTGCAATCAAATTCTTGAGAGATCAGTCTCGCAAGACCATTTCTTTGTAAAAGAGTGCATCCTATTTGTGAAGGAATGTTGGCTCCATTGTAAACCAACCTTTGTACGAGGCTTCAAGTGTAACTGATTGGGAAAAACTATCGAACAATCTTGGGAAATGGATTAGGGTCGAAGCACTATAAATCGGGCAAGCACTTCCCTATCTATACTTCTTTTATTTATATGCATATATCTTGTTTAATAAATTGCTGAACTTATGCTATACTTTATATTGTAGTGCATAGTGCATATTCTATATTTAGGAAAAAAATTGGATCAATTCTCCCTTAATATTGATTGGGTTTATTTGAATTTTTTGAGTCAAATATCATGGCATCACATGTTGTTAGGAGTTGTCTAGCCGAATGTCAATCTATAGTTAGGACACCTTTATTTTCCAGAACAAATTATAATTGTTGGGAGGCTCAAATGAGTATTTTCATTCAATCATAAGATTATGAATTGTGGTGGGGCATATTAATAGCCCTCATGTGCCTAGTAATACTGAAGGTGGAATGATCATATATCCAATAATGAAAATGATTTGGAGTTCTCATGATATTAATGTAGTTCAATCGAATGCTAAGGCGATGACTATGTCATATTGTGCTTTGGATGCTAATGAATTTACTTGTGTCTCGGGATGTTCCATTGCTAAGCAGATATGGGAAAAACGTGAAGTAAAAACGTGAAGTGACTTTTGAAGGAATGAATAAAGTAAAAAGTCTAAAATTAGTATGCTTACTCGGTTATATGAACTTTTTAAGGATAAATGTACTAGAAGTTCTAAAACTTGTCACGAAAGTGCAATCGAGTCCTAAAACTTTTTAAATGTGCAATCAAGTCTTAAAATTTGTTACAAAAGTGTCATCGAGTTCTAAAACTTTCAAAAAGTGCAATGAAGTCCTAAAACTTGTTACGAAAGCGCAATTGGATCTTAAAACTTTCAAAAAGTGCAACTAACAAAATGACTTGATTGTACCAATTTGATAAGTTTTAGGACTTGTATGTGCTTTTTTGTATGTTTTAGGATTCAATTGTACTTTCATGACAAGTTTTAGGCCTTAATTGCATTTTTTGAAAGTTTTAGGACTAAATTGCACTTTTGTGATAAGTTTTAGGACTTTCAATGCACTTATCTCAACTTTTTACTACAAAGGAGGGTGAGTAGATTGTTGATATGTTTACTAGATTTACTGACATTATCAACATCTCCAAATTGCTTGGCAAGGTTTATCCTCTAAGAAGAGACAAACCAAAACTTTTTACTACAAAGTATGCTTGGCGAGTGCAACAAGTAAGGCCATCTAGGGTACCGGTGTCCGGGACTTGTCTCCAAGGACAAAGAAGGAGCTATTTGACAAGACAGATAGCAGGGACAAGAGTGTGAAATGAAAGCAGAAGGCATTGGCATCTGCAAGAACAAGAGCGAAAGCAAAAACGAGGTCAAGGTTACCTCCAGTTGATGAAGAGGTTGCTATCCCATGTCTCATGGCTCTTGACGATTGTGAAAATGTGATGAACGTGTAAAACCTCAAGAAATTAATATCTTAAGGCAACAAGAGTTGCGGCTAAAGGCAGCTATATATTGTGTTTTAATAATATTTTGTACATTGCTGATGAAAGGTACATCTGCCTATTTATAGACTTTAAAGGTTAACTATCTAAAGTAACAAATAACAAATATCAATTACATCAAATCAAAATCAAGACAAAATCTCATAAATATACCTATATCTCTAATATAGGAAAATAATCATGGAGGGAATCTCTGCTGAGCTATATATAGCCTTGCTGTCTAACATCCCCCCGCAAGCTGATGTGGCAGGAGTCACAGTAAGCTTGAGTGAAGAAGACGGAACTGAGGAGTGGAGAAGCCTTTAGTAAAGATGTCAGTTGGTTGATCATGAGTGGAGATGTACTGAACATGAAGCTGTCCTTTGGCCACACGTTCGCGCACAAAGTGGTAGTCAATCTCTACATGTTTAGTGCGAGCATGGAGGATGGGATTGCCATTAAGATAGATAGCAGAAAGATTATCATACCAAAGGACAGGAGGAGCAGGCAGACGAACATGAAGATAGCGTAGTAGAGCTTCTATCCAAATAAGTTTTGCAGTGGTATCAACAAGACACTTAAACTTAGCTTTGGTACTTGATCGAGCAACAGTCCGCTGTTTGAAGAGAGAGTTGAGTGCAGCTATCCCACATCAGAAAAAGCATGCAATTGAAAAGAAGAGCTGAGAGTGAAGAGAATACCACGACGTTGAGTGCCTTTGATGAAATGAAGGATCCTTTTAACAAATTGCTAGTGGATCTCAATGGGAGAGTGCATGAATTGACAAGCTATGTTGACAGCATATGCGATATCTGGGCGAGTGAGCGTGAGATACTGTAGAGCCCCTACAATGCTGCAATATAGCGATGGATCGGAGAAAGGTGCACCAAGATGAGCAAATGGGGTACCAGCCGAAGTGGTACATGGCGTGGAAACAAGATGAGCCTCGGTCATTTTGGCGCACATAAGTAAATCTACAACATATTTAGCCTGATGGAGAATAATGCCGCGGTCTATTCGGTCTATTTCAATGCTAAGAAAGTAATGAAGCTCTCCCAGATCTTTAATAGAAAATTCCTACTGCAAAGATTTAATGAGAGCTGACAATGGCGCATTAGGTGACCCAGTGACAATAATGTCATTAACATAAACTAGGAGGAAAATACTATGCTGAGCTATATGAAGAATAAAGAGGGATGAATCGGCAATTGAACGAATGAAGCCCAGCTGAACCAGAAAAGCACTGAGGCGTTGATGCCAAGCTCGAGGAGCCTGTTTGAGACTATAAAGAGACCGCTGTAATTTGCAGACATAGTGGGGATGAGCATAATCAACAAAGCCAGGGGGCTGCTCCATGAAAATTTCTTCTGTTAGGTGACCATGAATAAAGGCATTCTTCATATCAAGCTGCCGGAGTTGCCATCCACAAGAAAAGGCAACAGAGAGGACAGTGCAAACTGTCACATGCTTGACGACAGGGCTAAAAGTCTCATTGTAGTCGATGCCTTCTTGTTGATGGAATCTCGTTGCAACCAATCGGGCTTTATACCACTCAAGAGAACTATCAGCATGGAGCTTAACCCGGAAGACCCATTTGCAGCCGATGGGTTTACAATTCAGAGGAGAGGACACTAATGTCTAGGTCTGATTTTTTATGAGGGCAGTGTATTCATCCACCATAGCCGCACGCCAATTTGCATCTTTCACAGCCTGACTAAAGCAAGAAGGTGTGATAAAATCTGACACAGAGGTGGCCAACACATAAGTGTGATCACTACGAATGTGTTTGGGGGCTAAAGTGCCATCACAAAGGCGTGTCACCATAGGATGTGTTAACTAAGCCGGTGGATTCGACGGAGAAGCTGCTATAAGGATTAGTGCATCTATGGACTGAAAGGGAGACCCATTAGTGGGTTCATGCAGTGAGGTTTCGGACACACTTGAACCGCGCTGATTCTGCAGCAAGGAATTAGTAGACTGCAAATCGCAATTAGAGGGAGAACAAGGCTCACATGGTGGTTGCTTTGGCAGAGGAGTTCCAGATAACTTAGTAGAAATAAGCGGCTGAATGGTTGCGGCAACCTCTGAAGATTATTGCAGAGTGTTTTGCGCATAAGGGAGATCCAATTCGTCAAACATGGCATCAGCAACAATGTAGAACTGTCGATGCTGAGGGGAATAACACCGGTATCCTTTGTATCCTCTGGGTAGCCCAAGAAAATGCACCGATGTGACCTTGGTTGTAGTTTATTCTTTGCATAGTGTCAAAGATTGGGATACATTGTGTAGCCAAAAACTCTTAGATGAGCAATAGATGGAACCATTTGAAATAAAATCTCCCATGGTGATTTATTCTGTAGAATCGGATTGGGCAGCTGATTGATAATGTGTACAACTGCTTCAAAGGCAAAGTCCCAATAATGATAGGGGACAGAAGCATGATAGAGCATCGTGAGTCCCATTTCAGCTATGTGGCAATGTTTGCGCTCGGCTGAGCCATTCTGAAGAGGTAGGCGTGGACAGGAGGTCCTATGAAAAATACATTTCGCTTGCAATAATTGAACAAACGGTGCAGAGATAAACTCTCCCGCACGGTCAGATTGAAAAAGTTTTGACCTTAGTGTTAAGTTGATTTTCAATGAAGGTGAGGAAAACAGTGACAATGGATAAGAATTGGTTGCGAGAATGAAAAGGATAAAACCAAGAAAATTTAGAGTAATCATCCGTAAAGCAAACATAGTATTTATTATTTTGGGACAATGTGACAAGAGCAGGCCTCCATACATCAAAGTGAACTAGTTCTAGGGGAGCCTTGGACCTATTAGTGGTCGGTGGATGAGATTGTTTATGACTCTTGCTGGAAAGACAAGCTGAACAAACTAGAACAGGACTTAACGACTTATTGAAGATTCTTGAAATAGTAGGAAATGCAGCATGACCAAGACAACGATGCCAATGGGTGAGTGACTCCACTTGAGAAACGAAGCAGGTTGGAGATGTAGGTGACAATGATGAGAGTGCGTAAAGGCCTTGATTAATGTCCCCCAAGAGAAGGATCTTGCTCGTACAATGGCACTTCACAAAGAAATAGTTCAGTGAGAAAATAAAGTCACATGAATTTTTTGCAGAGAATTGATAAACAGAAATTAAGTTCTTAGTGATAGACGGAACGACCAGGATATCAGATATATGGAAATCACGGGTAATAAGGGTTCCTATGTGAGTGATGGGAAGACTTGACCCATTACCTATGGTGACCTGCTGAGTGCTATGATATGGCTAAACTGAGGATAGCTGATGAGGATTGTTGATAATATGATGTGTGGCGCCCAAGTCGGGATACCAGGCATCGAGAGAAAGCACCGACGGTGGAGGAGGTATCTCAACCAATTGAACTTGTGGTGGAAGTGACTGCCGTTGGTGCGTGTGGCCTCTAGAGAACCCAAATTGTTGGTTGAATCGATTGCGACAAGCAACGGCCTTATGTCCCGGGCGGTTGCAAATCTGGCATCTCACATTGCTACGTCTTTGATTTTTGTTGCCATTGAAATTTCGGTACCGATAGTTGCCCGGATTATTAAAGCGAGGCTGCTATCCATGAGGATTAAGATTCCTCTGTTGCCCCGTATTTGAGTTGGGGCTATTGAAATTGGAAATAAGGCCACGCTGTGAATGGGAATTTTGGGCCAAGCTAGTGTTGTGCGCGACAAAGGCAGCTAATTAGGTGTTTTGTGGTTCCTAGAGCTCCAACAGTGCTTCATGAGCCAAGAGAAGGCCATGAAAAGACTCCCTGGTCATTTGTTGATGCTGAGTGTGAACCGAAATTGCAATAGCCAAGCTTTGAAACTCAGCTCCTAGGCCTCGGAAGATATGCGTTTAGTACTCTTGTAGTGAGATGATCTCACCAATGGAGGCCAATTGATCAGATATAAAAGTAGCATGTTGAAGAAATTCGGTCACTGTTTGATTACCTTTTCGCATCGTCTAAAGTTGCAGCCGCAATTGGGTTGCTCGCGCACTATTTTGGGCAGCGAAAGATGCAGAGAAGAAATTCCACACAATATGAGAGGTGCTCAGATTAGATAACTAACCCACAATTGAATCAGCTGTCGTGCTTAAGATCCACCCGAGAGCAATCTAGTCCCGTGTATACCAGTTATCGTATTTAGGATTTGGCACAATATTGGAAGAACCATCTGTATTGGTTTGAGTAATTTGTTGTGGAGGACATGGCAGCGTTCCATTGATGATCAAAATCAGTTTATTTGCTCGAAGGAAGGGGAGGGTTTGAGCTTTCCACACCACGTAGTTGTCCCTGGTGAATTTCACCCCAAGATTTGGACAACCAGATGACCCCATGAAATTTCCATATGACGGAATAACGGGGCTGGTGAGAGACAAGATTATTGAACTAGATGGCATTGAGATGCTAACAGCAGCGAATGTCACAGGACTCGATTCCATTGAGGAACTTAGATCAGAACTCATGGCTATGATGCTTTCGCAATTGATAGCTCTGATACCATGTAAAACCTCAAGAAATTAATATCTTAAGGCAACAAGAGTTGCAGCTAAAGGCAGTCATATATTGTGTTTTAATAATATTTTTGTACATCGCTAATGAAAGGTACATGTGCCTATTTATAGGCTTTAAAAGTTAACTATCTAAAGTAACAAATAACAAATATCAATTACAACAAATCAAAATCAAGACAAAATCTCCTAAATATATCTATATCTCTAATACAGGAAAATAATCATGGGGGAAATCTCTACTGAGCTGTAGCCTTGCTGTCTAACATAACAATCCTACTTTCACTTATGCTTTTTAAGAGCTTCAAAGTGCATTTAATGACCTTGTGATAGATTTTGGAAAATTTTGTAAGAAAAATACTTTGTTAAAGAAATTAAACGATTCTCACGTCCATGAAAACAACATAGTGAAGGATGAATTGTAATTTTTGGAGAAAAAGAGTGATGGTCTTCAAAAGGTAAACATAGCTTTGAAGAATGGCATGCCTCCTTGCAAAAGTCTATTAAGGGTACCAAGACCTTTGAACACAATGCTTGAAGAATAAATATTTGGGGCAAATTACCAAAAAAGTTCTAAATTTATTACACTTGTGCAAATTTAGTCATAAACCTTTCAATTGTACTAATTAAATCATAAACCTTTTGACAATTTGGTCATTCTGGCCAATTTTGACCGAAAATTATTAACGTAAACATTTACCATCCTACAAGCGCGATCAATCTAATGTGAACAATTTTAAAAAAATATATTATGAATTTTTTATTCTGTTTCCTTCTTCCTTTGCTAGTCGCCAGGCCTTGGCGATGGCCGGCAATTAACCTCAGGTGAGTGCCAACCTCGCTGGCTTTGGGCAAGGCTTGAGTTGCCAAGACCAAGCAAAGCTCGACCTCATTGGCCCCTCTTGTGGCCAATTGCCGATTGACGGCGGCGGCTAGCGGAGGAAGAAAGAAAAAGAAAAATAAAAAAATAAAAAAATAAAAGAAAAAGAAAAAATAATTAAAAATTCATTTTTTTAAATTGTAAAAATTATCCATATCAACGTCGTCATGTCACGTAGGATGGCCGGCATCTATGTTAGCAATTTTTGGCAGAAATTGACTGAATTGACTAAATTAGCACATTTGAAAGTTTTAAAATTGAATTTACACAAGTGCGATAAATTTAAGAATTTTTTGGTAATTTCCCATAAAGATTTCCTCATAATAGAGATGTTCTTGGATACCAACCCTTTCAAATAGGAAAAGCGCTCATGAGTTTCTCATGCATCACTCTCTTGTAACTTCTGTGGTATATGTGGACATTTGCCAGTTACTACTTGAGAAATGGGGTGGTTAGAAGAATAAATGAGGTATGTGTGCTTAAAGGTACATAGTCTCCTAACTCACAAGGACCCAATGCGATTTGCGTACCAAGAAATAATGTCTTCGGATCATGTCTATAATGCACAAATAGTTTTGAATATTGACTGATTTGAAGAGATTTGGTTAATCCTTTCCATGCTTGGCTCAGCCATAAGAATACCAATACTATCAGCCGATGGAGTTCCTAACCCTATCAAGCCATCCATCCTCTTACTCACGGTGGCTTCGACGGAGGCATTGGTGGTCATTTTCATGACAACTTCTAAATCTTTTTTAGGACCGAATTCTGTGAATCAAAAGCACTTTGACTGAAGTCTTCTGTCATCATCGTTTTAGTCAATGCTCGTTGGCTTTCGTAGATTTTCTTCAGTATAGTCAGCGATACGATTATTTTGTCTAGCGTATTCATCACCACCATCATTTTCAGATCCTTGGCCAGAAACAGGATCGTTTTTAATCTCATTTTGGCCATGGCTATCAGGATTGTCTCCGAAGATTTGAGGACGTGCAGAATCTTCTTGGTTCATGGTCATTGCGTATAATTCGTGCCCCTTAATGCCAGGGATTGATGGACACACTGTCGCATTTTGATTGAGATTGCCCAGTTAACAATTTGAAGTTCCCTTTAGTAATTCACATTCCTATAGGAATTTTCGAATGTCGAATAATCTCAAATGAGTAACGAAGAATGTTTTTCATAGCACAGTAAAAGTGGGCCTACGTTAGTTAGTTAGTTGATTCAACGATAATCTGCTTAATGGTAAATTTCCTACCTTTTTGGTAATTAACTAGTTTGTAAGCGGACCAATAGTTATTGGTAAGTTGCTAATTTCACTGCCGACTTTATGCTTTTTGAGTGGTAATTTTGGTACATAATAAGTATATAATTTACATTCCACTTGAAGTTGGTAGATTCCTACTTTGGTGATCACTAGCTAAGAACTTTGTGGGTAAGTTAGTAATTTCGTTGATAAATTACTATTTTCATCATTAAGTTTTTGGTTTGAGTGCTAATCTACGGAAAAGTTGAGAAGCTCTATCTAACATCATCTGTGAAAGTAATACGTTCAATTTGACCGTTGAGAGATCGGTCACTTTCTTTCTTTAGATCCAAACCACCGTACAGACTGTGTGATCTGCAGTTCAGTTAACAGTTCTTATTCCTCAAGGCTATTACAAAGATACACTAACGCCACTGAAATCCATACATGATATATTTATTTAGGGCTAATACCACGAAAAACCCTAAACTGGTACACTTGTGATAATTTTACCCCAAACTATTTTTTTAACTATAAAAAACCCCAAACTGGTACACTTGTGACAATTTTACCCCGAACTATTTTTTTGACCACCAAAAACTCCAAACTGGTACACTTGTGACGATTTTACCCCGAACTATTTTTTTGACTACTAAAAACCCCAAACTGGTATACATGTGACAATTTTACCCCGAACTAATTTATTATTATTATTTTTTATTATTCGAATTTTTTTATTAATTTTTTATTTTTTCTTTACTTTTTTTTTCTTTTCTCTTTAACCTTCGGCCGATCGCCGGACTGGCGACCAGCCAGAGGCCGAAGCCGGCGAGGTCGGCCCCGCTGGTCGCTGGCAAGGCTCGACCTTGCCGGCGTTGGGCGAGGTCGGCTTCACCCTGCAACAGCGAGGTCGAGCCTCGCCCAGGCGAGGCCGACCTTGCCCAACGCCGGCGAGGTCGTGCCTCGCCAGCGACCGGCGGGGCCGGGCCCTCGCCAGATCTGGCGAGGGTCGACCTCGCTATTGCAGGGCGAGGCCGACCTCGCCCAACGCCGGCGAGGTCGAGCCTCGCCAGTGACTGCCGGGGCCGACCTCGCCAACTTCGGCCTTCGGCCGATTGCTGATCCGGCGACTGGCCAGAGGTTAAAGAGAAAAGAAAAGAAAAAGTAAAGAAAAAATAAAGAAAATTAATTAAAAAATTTGAAAAATAAAAAATAATATTAAAAAATTAGTTCGGGGTAAAATTGTCACATGTATACCAGTTTGGGGTTTTTGGTGGTCAAAAAAATAGTTCGGAATAAAATTGTCACAAGTGTACCAGTTTGGGGTTTTTGGTGATCAAAAAAATAGTTCGGGGTAAAATTATCACAAGTGTACCAGTTTGGGGTTTTTTATGGTCAAAAAAATAGTTTGGGGTAAAATTGTCACAAGTGTATCAGTTTAGGGTTTTTCGTGATATTAACCCATTTATTTAATGAGATCATGATCCGATTGACAAAAAAATATGAACAAACGCTTGCTATGATTATGCTCTGTGAGGACTACGGTAATAACTCATTGCAGTAAGAGTGTCTTGTGATTGAGATATCACGCATGCCTCCATCTAGCTCCTTTCTGGATTTTTCATTTACTTGTGAAGTTTTCGCTGCGGCCTTACCTCTGTTTACCTCCTCTATTTTGCTTTCTTCATTTTGCACCATTCTCTCCAATGTACTATTCTCACCACTTCCCTCTAGATCCATTCGTATTTGTCCATGTTCCCAGGGGAGTGCAATTGTTAGATGTATGTTCTAAAGTCACAATGTAATGTTACATGTTAGGGATTTAAGTTGTATTTTCAATTTTCGTTATTTATTAAATGGCAAGGATGTATTCATTTATTTGTTCAATTATTTAAATATATGAATGATTCCATAAGATCAGTTATGACTGGTTCTATTCTTGAGACGTTAAAAATATGTGTGACAGGTTCATAATTAGATTGAATCTTTAAATTGTTCCTAGTTGATAGATCATTGAGCGGATATTAATAATCTTATTGAGACTAGTATGTTCTTAGCTTCACCATTATGTATTGGATACTTAAAGGAAGGACGAGTCACGAGTCATTGGTATTGTGATGCTCAAGTTAGAACACAGGTGCTTGTATCATACAAGTTCATTGAATGTGACACGCATATAACGATTAGTAACATGTAAGCTTTTAGCGTGGTCAATGCCTAATCGTTCATGCTTTGGTCTTGTGTAAGTAATCCTTAGACCCGAGGCATAGTGTTGACTTGTGTGTTGGATGGCTATGGTTCATAGGTGCACATATTGCCAGTTCATTGATCCGTCTCTGTACTTGATGGCCATAGTTCGTTCACATATGAAGTTACGTGTGTGCTAAAAATGAAATATGTCTCCTTGTTATACGCAAGGTACAATAATGATATCCTATGCAATCTAATCTTGACATTGCGTTAAAATCCTTCGCCAGGGTTGTAACCCAGAATGAACTGTTCATGTCTCATATAAAATGCATGTCAATTAGGTTTGTGAATATGATTGAATTGGTGGCTTGACAAATATCCAATGGTCTTTGTTCGATCGGGACATAGTAAGACAGAGGGATTGAATTATACTGTAGCCAAAGTTGATAGGTTCGTTATGTTCTTAAAGTATTCATAATGTCTAGGTAGCCATGACATATTACTAGATGTCAATTATGGCCTGTAAGATCTAGAGGTTGATTGAAACAATCAATTCTCTTGAGAGTACTAATGTGTTGATGCAAGTCTTACTACCAGCTTAGTGATGAACATAGGGATGTCATACACTATAACCAATTTAGGATGACGTCGTACGAAAGAGACAATATTGCAAATATGTTTGCAATCAACTTGAGTCGGACTGAAATTAAATTAAATGGGATTTAATTTAATTAAATTTTTGTCATGGGCGTATGCACATACGATGCTCACAAAAAAATACACACATGTTGATCATGCACTTCTATGTTTGTATATATATGTTTACATTTATTTATATATGTAAATTAAAAAAAATTGGCGCATGCTCTTGCCAGCAAGTGCTGACCATGTGCATGGCACACGGTCAGCAAACGGTTGCTGATCGGGTGCAATGTGCGCGGCACACGGTCAGCAAACGGTTGCTGACCGAATGCATGACACACACGATCAGCAACCGTTGCTAATCGTGTGCAATGTGCACACATGCGATCAGCAGCTGTTTCTAATTGCACATATTAAAAAGTGTGATCAACAACAGTTGCAAGATGATGAAACTAAGCGTATGCAATTATCATGTGTTCGTGAGAGTTAAGAAAATATGTTTTCTCTCATCCGACACCATGACTAAAATATCGAAAGTGCGGAGAATTATCGCCACAAGATTGCTAGCAATATTATTTTTGTGATTACTCGCAAATTCTTCCTTCCGTTTGTCATGCGATTGGTGGTGTGTCTGAACTAGATGTTCGACGGTTATGGGGCTCGAACTGAAGAACATCCGAACCGAAATTGTTTTGGGTACCCTACGAGAGGTAATCTATTTAACCCCTATGGTCTTTCGATTTTTTATTGAAACGCACGAACAATGCCTTTGGAGATACATGTATGGTTATATATTTCTGCTGCGTTTATATTTAATTTAACTATGCATGTTCCGTAGAAAACCAACAGCAATATCCTCCAAACCTCTTGATCCAAGACTGCTTTCATGGACTAGAGCTGGTTCTAGTGGCTGAGTCTGTGGGATCACAGCCCTCAAATTGTTGTCTTGTTGCTTGCATATTAGACAGAATCCACAATTCTTTGCAATTCCATGAGATGATCTGAGGCTAACTTGGAACTGACTTGAATCTTTTCGCAAAACCTTGCTTACCTCTTGCAGCATGCCATGCCATGCCAGAGATACTAGAACCAGAAGTAAGGCGCCATTCTAACGAATTGAAGGGTCTTGTGTGCCAAGTTATCCTCTTATCCATTCAAATATATTTGAACCTCGCATGAGAGATTGAACTAAACTCCAGCAATAACACATAATACTAATCGTAGGAATTCCCCGTACATGTCCCGGGGAAGCATATACCACCCTTAATTTGTTTCGCTGGCTTAATGATTGCTTCCTAAAGAGCTGCAAGCCAACACTGCTACACTTTCCTCTTCCCATTTAATCTATTTCACTGGCTTCCAGTTCTCTTTACGCAATATTCATTTATGGTTTTTCTTGAAAATCATTGCCGCATTGGTGAAACATCTTCTCCTGAATCCATTGATTCATCAAACTCCTCACAGAGTGAAGCTGGATCAACTAATTGATTTTCTTCAAATCATCCTCTAGTTGCATGCATCTTAGCAAATATCCCAACTTTTTCACGGTTTCACCGGATACTCTAAGTGTAACATTCCGAATTTCAACCTCTTTTTGGGATTTATAAAACGTGTATTTCATTAGTGTGCTTATAATAAAATCTCGTCCGGAACTAATCACTCTTGGGTTATTTTTTTTAAATTAGAGATTTCGCTAGAATCACACTCGATCGAATTTGGTAGTTATTTAGAGCCCGAACTTTGGTGTCGAATTTCTAAGAATTTTGTGACAAATTTAATTGGATGGTGTCAATATTATTGTGGATAGTGTTGATATTGCCCGGGATAAGTGAAAAGTGAAATTTGGACTGGGTACGGATTTAGACTAGTGAACCTTTCTCGTAGTGTGTTTTAGTTATTATCTTTTGGCCCTTTTTCCTAATTTTTAATTAGAATTTTTGGGACCATTGAATCAAACTCGCGAGATCGAATTGTGGCTATTAGATAGCACTCGAGGGAAAAATTTGATTTTTGTCCCTCTCTCTCTCTCTCTCTCTCTCTCACCAGTCACCTCTCCCCTACGCACGTCCTCTCTCCCCCTTCCCCATGCATGTCCACTCCTCCCTCTCTTTCTTTTTCTTTTCTTTCTTTCTTCTTCTCTTCTTCTTCTTCCTTTCCCTTTCTTCGCCGTTGCTTCTGCTCGACCAGTCCCTAGCCCAGCCGCTCGCTTGCCATTGTTGTTTGCCGCAACCACCATGTGCCTCCGCTCAGCAACCACTTGGGCCGCCACTCGTTGGTTGTTTGCCATAGCCATCACCACCTCGACTCCATCCAGCCAAGCCACACCGTCGTCCGTCACCCCTGCGATTGTCAGCTCGCAACTGCATTGGCAGCTCGCCCGGTGCTGCTCAATCGCTCACTAGCAGATCCTGCATCGCCCAACCACCAATCGTCGCTCGCCGTGCCACCTCCGACCACCGTGCAACCTCCCCTCCCCCGACCCAACTGACCTCCTCCTCCCCTCCGCGCCGCCACCGTCGCTTGGCAGCTCGCGTGGTTGAACCCGTCAATGTCACCATCGCCGTTGCTCGTCGCCACCGCCGTGCCGCCCAACCAGCCAACTCGCCGGCCAGCTAGGCCACTCACCCAACACGCCTGGTCACCGTTGCCCGGCAATGGCCGAGACCGTTGCCGCGCCTAGCCACTCGCTCAAGCCGTGGTCGAACAGCCCATGCTGCTGCCTCTGCCCGTGCCGAGCTTGCCCAGCCGTTGCCAACAGCTCAGCCGCTACCTCTGCCCGTGCCTAGCTTGCCCAGCCGTTGCCCGCCCATGGCCAAGCATCGTGCCAAGTGCCGTGCCGAGCGCCCCGGTCGTGATCGAGCGCCTTGTCAGCCACCATGCCTGTTACGCCCTCACCCGCACCGAGTCGCCACTATTCACCCGAGCCATTTTGGGCTCGTGCTGATTTTTCCTAGGCCAAATTTAGATAAATAATTTCCTATACCTTACCTAGTACTTTGGGTATTTTTAAACTTATTTAGGGGTTAATTAGTACCGATTTAGTGGCTAGGCGTGGATTAGGATTAATATGTGAATGCAGTTAATTGGTAGATTAAATTGTGGTGATTATGGGCATAATTAGTGGCTAATTTATGTGGGTGCGATGACCGGATTGTCGTGGCGTTTATGGATAAAATTGACATTTGATTGGGCCGACTTGAGTGTCAGATTGGTGGGCTAGTGTGATGAGTTTGTGATTTGAATTGGATTTGTATAATGTGTGAGAATGGCGAATTGTGACGTGGTGTATGTGCATAAGGAATGTCCTGAGGTGTGGTTACGCAAGACGGAACCCGGATTGATCGGAGAGCTGACTTGAGACGTGTTTACGCAGGTCGTGAGAAAGTGTAAAATGTCCAGTAAGGGACGGAGCCCGGATTGATCAGAGGATTGACATGAGGCATGTTAACGTAGGTCATGGAAAGTTGCCCGGCCACAAATGCAAAATGAATGTGATTGAATTGAGTGAATATACGTGGTTGTGGTGATTTTTTTTTTTGGACATATACGTGGTTGTGGTGTTTGAGTGGTGATGTTATGTTCTTGAATTATTATTGCTTTATGGTAATTTAATTAATATGCAGAGTTGGCACAGGTGTTAAGGCGAGGTAAATACGTTTGTGTGGATACGAATGTGTTGATTGCTAGATCGCATGTTAGACTCGTCTGGGTTAGCCTAAGTGGGGTATAGATTGTCTGCTTATTGAGATTTATTCTTATTGCTGTAATACAAACCATTTCAGACCCCCGACCCCAACCATTAGTGATCCGCCCAAACGTTTTGAGATCCCGAGGCATACTAAGCACTTGGCGATGGAGTACTTCGTAGGAGACGAGGGGGCTTATGTTAAGCATACCACGATGGTGTAGGTAGATGTAGGTAAACTAGAGTTGCAGCCCAATACATACCGAACATACTGTTATCGGGATTTGTATGGAGTCTGTGGGCTGAATCGGCATTTTGATGTCCCATTTAATGGGGGAGGCGAGTGGGACCCCTCAGTTGTCCTTGCCTCCGATGGTGAGGTTTTGGACACCGGAGACGCCCCGATAAACCCTAGTCCTGAACCGGAACTCGAACCCAAACTTGTGGCCTTTGCAAACCTTGAGCTTGAAGAGGAGTTTGAGGAGTCCGAACCCGAGCCCGAAGAGGAGCCCATAGAGCTCGAGATCGAGGAAGAATTGGAAGAACCAGAGCCTGAGTCCGAGCCTAAGGAGGAGCCAATGGTGTCCGAGCACGAGAAAGAGTCGATCGAGATCAACTCGGACATGGAGTCGGAGCCTTCAGAGTCCAATTCAGATTGGACTCTATAGGAGGATTTGGATGTTGGGTCCTAAGAGCTTTTTGGTAGGGCCCTTTTTGTGTATTCCCTAGTCTACCCAACCACATGTTCCTTTTTTATGACAAAAGTGAATACTAACCCTAGAAGCTTAATGTATGAATTTTATGGTCTCAAGCTAATGTTGTGGGTTTATTGATTTTCTTCAAGTACTACTCTGTTATCATTGTTTATTGTCTAGGATGTTTAATTTCCGCTTCCGCTTGCATTTGTTTTCGCGTGTTTCGTTTAGGTCAGTGACGCATCCTGGGACGTGTTTGGTTTGATTAACATTGATTGCACATTTAATTTATTGATCGGTTTCTCCACAATTAGAATAGATAGGATTAGTGGATAGGCCTTGGAAACCTGTGTGACACGTTAGGCATCATATCGTTCTTAGGTACCGAAAGGGCGTTAGGGATCTCGATTCGGGATCATTAGCAATACCAAGTCCCCATATTTAGAATCTCTTATTCATATAATCGTGGTATTTCTTCCATACTCTGATTAGATTTCTAGTCAACCTACCAACAATGACTAATAGTGACTCCAAAATTGAGAACTTAGACTAAATAGGAAATTATCATCCGTTGTCACGTGAGGTGTGGTCTAGGAGAGACTCTTGCACAAAAATACCTCCTTAGCGTGCAAACCTCGAAAACCCAAAAAAAGCAAGGTGTGACAGGTATGTATTTTCCTTTCATGTACATGACACAAAGACACATCGCATGTTGACTTGTGATGTTCGCTAAAAGGTGGGGCTCTTAAGGCTTAAGGTCCCTGTTATCATCAATTCAAGTTTATGGAGAGAGAATTAATGCACCGCCAAATGAGCTATATCAAATGTCTGAGCCAAGCCTGTTGCGCCGCGCTTTTCTTGGGTTTTCGAGGTTTGCACACTAAGGAGGTATTTTCATGCAAGGGTCTCTCCCAAACCATACCTTACGCGACAACGGATGATAATTTCCTATTTAGTCTAAATTCTCGATTTTGGAGACGCCGCTAGTCACTGTTGGTAGGTTGACTAGAAACCTAATCGGGGTATGGGAGAAATACCATGATTATACGAACTAGAGATTCTGAATACGAGAATTTGGTTACCCTAATGATCCTGAATTGAGATCCCTAATGCCCTTTCGGTACTTAAGAACGATATGATGCTTAATGTGTCACACAAGTTTCCAATGCCTATCCACTAATCATATCCATTCTAATTGTGGGGAAATCAATCAAGAATTAAATACGCAATCAATGTTAATCAAACCAAACAATTCTAAATTGTCTCTAAAAATTAAAATGCACCCAAAAACCATCCAAACCCTAATAAAGCCTTAAAGGCTTATTAATTTCATGATTTATGTTTTTTTTAGTGTTTTTTAGGGGTTATAATCCTGAATTTGAGATTTTTCTAAAATAAAACACTTGGGCACTTCAAAAAAATTCAAATTTCACTTTCTAAGGTTGGCCACTGTGTTTTTAATTCATTCTATGAATTTTTGAAATTTTTGATTTTTTTTTCGGAAATTGAATTTCTGAGAATTTCATTAACCGAGAATTGATTTTTATGAATTTTTGAAAACTTTTATGAATTTATGAATTTTCTAATTTTTTTTATAGATTTTCTAAATTTTTTACATTTTTTATTGAATTTTTTTTATTTTTTATTGAACTTTTTTATTATTTTTTTAAAATTTTTATTATTTTTTCAATTTTCCCTTCGAAATGGCAAACTAGACCGGCCTGATTAAACCCGGTTCAGCCTTGCCGAACCGGGCCTTGCCGGCATTGGTCATCGGTCGTCTTCTCCGGCGAGAAATAGCGCCAAAACGGCGCCGTTTCCGATGTTTCTCTCTTCAGCATTTTGCTGAGCACCTGGTGGGCGCATTCCAAATTCAAGTATTATCAAGGCCACCTGTTCAGGCCCTTCTCCAACAACATTCCAGTGACTTTTTGTCGATTTTGTTGGGTTATTCTTGAAGCCTACATCACCCTCTATCAATATCAACTCTCTGATTCGCCGGTGAACCATTATTAACCGGTGAAAATCAATCTAAAACATCTAACCTAAAACTGACTGAAACACGATTGTTCCACCTTTAAACTATCATATAGATCGGCCTAACCATTTCTATCACTTAACATGCATTCCAAATCATCAATCAAAGTCAAGAATCACTAACTTGAGTGGCTATTGGCCACGAGAGATACTCCGGCGTGGTTTGGGAGCTCCAGCGAGGTTCATCAATGGTGGCCAACACAATTTTATGCATATTTGACCATCAAAATGCAATCAAACATCATAAAAGAATGATCGGAACACGTTTAAGCAGCTAGTATGACAAAATCGCAAAGAAAAATGCATGAACAAGCCAAAAATGCATTTTGGAAATCAATAAAAATCGAGGCAACGAACAATTTTTGCCTTCTCTGAATATGATCAAATCGGCGTTTTCGAGCTAATCAATTGCTGTGGAACTCTTCCTTGACACTTGAGCTATCGATTTGTGGTCTTAGCCCCATCGTGGAACGCCTAGATAGGCCAGCTAAACTTGATTTTCAAGCATGACGATCATCTTTAACTCAAGATTTCCAGGTGTGGAGATCTACAATCAGCACTAATTTGCCGGTGTTTCTCCACTGAAGAAACGCCAATCGCTCGACCCACGAGATCTCTACACGCCTCTCTCTCTCTAGAAATCTCTCTTTCTCTCTCTAACATTCTCTCTCTCTTTGGCATAACGTCAAATACTCTCAATCCACGCGCGATCATGTTCTTCTCCTCTTTTCTTGATCAATTTTTCCACTCAAAATCTATTTCCACCGACTTAAAATCAGTTGGAACGATTCTCTAGCGCCAGCTGGAGATTCTCTAGCTGGCCAACTTGATTTTTACGTGCTAAATTAATCATATGAAGACGGCAAAGTCACCGATTTGAAGATATCTTTTTCTAGGTTTATTGTGCAATGGGCGAACTGGGCGAAGGGGATGACTAACCCTGGTCAGGTCGGGTCGGGTCGACCCGGCCGACTCGGTCAGTCCGATTTTGGCTAAAAATTCAAATGAAGCCCGATTTCGACTGAATTTTCAAAATTAAATCCCAAAATTGAATTCCTCATAACATTCTAAACCCAAATATGTGATTTTTTTTCCAATTTTTGACAAAATCACGTCCTAGATTTTTAACTTTTTGTATACGGGTTATTGGGTATTTGCTCAATTCGATGCCTTAATGACTTGATTAGGAAAAATTAGTACCAAAATTGAATTACCCACATCTAATTAACCCTAAAATTAATGGTTTCATGGTTCGACAATTTCGAATTGGACACGATCCGTAATTTGGGTTCAAAATTCCTAATTTTCAATTGAATTTTGGGGTTTTCTGATTTCTTTGTTGAATTGTTCAATTGGATAGACCATTATGTAATTCAAGGTCCCAAAATCATTTGTTGTGAAGATACCATTGTCAACGAGCCTTGTAGGAGTTTTGTTGATGCTGCTTTGTTGAGAAAGACCTGCAGAGGAGAAGCCCATCCATCCGTTCAACCATCCGGGGCCTTCCATTTTGTGAAGTCAATCACCAGCCCAAAGCAGGGGGCACCTAATTCACTTTACAAATCGAGAGAAAAAAAAGCTCAAAAAGAGGAAGTCCCTTCGCGGCCGCCGTTCGTGTCCCTTTGTGCCGGACTTTCACACTGCGAACTGTAGCGGCTCAGCCTCACTCCCTACCACTCTCGATGGTCTACCCACCACATTCGTCGATCCGTTTGCCGATCCGCTGCGAATTCAAATCAGGAAAGAAATCTACAAATCAGGTAATCATCATATCCCGGTTTGATTTGAATATTTGGTTACCTAATTTGTGCTTATTGATATCTAATTTTGCATATTTGGATGATAAGCATTAAACCAATTAGGATTTTATTTCCTTTTTCTGAAATCTTGGATATCTATTACTTTTCAAATTTGGATAGAAATCAGAATTTTCAAAATTTTTTGAATATATCCAAGATATTTGAGATATCTAATTTTTTTTGAAGATGTGATCGATTAGGAAAATTTCCTAATCCGCAACCGCACACGCAGAAATAAATCTATCTATCAGGCTTTAGATGGAGTTATTTTCATAGCGGGTATTTCGAATTTTAGGATCAATCTGTCAGGCTTCAGATTGAAACTTAATTCGAAAGATTTAGCTGTTATTTTTTTTACTTGATTTTAATTTCGAATTTCGATAAAAAATGCCAAAAATATTACTCTGGAATAGGTTAATTTCTTTAGTTTAAAATTGCATGTTTAGATAATTGGCATTTTAATTCCGAATTTCATTAAAAAAATAAAAAATAATAATATGCCCGTCTTTAAAAATAGGTCACGTCGTTGCATGACATATAGTTTGCATGTTAGGTTGCATTAATCGCATGTCAATTTTTGCACGTCATTACATATAGGTTAGCTTTCATTAAATAAGTAAAAAAAAAAAGAAAGAGAAAACTTCTGCACCTTTGAACTCTAAGTCAAGATTTATCAAAATTGTTAAATTGAGTAATTTTCTTGAAATTGGTACCGAAAGGGCGTTACGAAATCTAGCGTAACCAAGTCCCCGAATTCATAATTTCTGGCTCGCAGAAATAAAATAGTACTCCCGCTATTTTATTTAGGTTTCTAATCAACCTACCCTAAATGATTAGTTGCGGCTCCCATTGAAAATATTTGCATGTTCGTAATTGGACCTAAGTTGCGAATTGGCAGAGTTTGGGAGAACTCAAGCTAGGTTAGTTAATCTAATTGATCTAGTAATCCATTAGCCTAATGTCGAAAAACCCGATTTTTTTAGGTTGCGACAGCTTGGCGACTCCACTAGGAACTAACTCGAATTTTTAAAAAAAAAATTTAAGGAGGACTTAGGCCAAAAAATTTTTATGGAAAAATCACTCGATTTGACAAAATTTGATTGAATTCTCACTCTTAGGTGTTAAATGGTTTTGTAGGATGGGAGTTATAAGGAGAGTAGTGATTGGCTAACCCTTTATTTTGCAGGCTTGGTAGAGTGGAATTGTGATTTAATTTTTGTACTATTGAAGTGGTGTTTGCATATAATTATTGTGCATGATTTACAGTATTTTCACTACACCACACACAACCTGTGACTAGACCCGGGTCACACTCATAGTTTTAAGATAGTATTTGGATGGTTCTTTAACCTTGGCAGTAAGGCTTCGCTAAAGGTTATCCTATTTGGATCTCGAAAATTTTTTCAAAAAATGGCTCAAGGGTCGTCCTCATGCATGTGAGGCTACAACGCATGGAGGTTACCCTTGTCAACCAAACCAAGCCGAAGTGATTGGACCCGACTAGTCATGACTATGGTATGCGAGGCCGCAACTAGTCATGATGATTATACGCGAGGTTGCGACGCGTCGTTCCATCCATCATTTCACTTTGCAAAAGCCATTAGGATAGATAGATTAAGATTTAAACTCATGATTCATGTGCATGTCTATGTGATTGACATTTTTTTTCCCAAAGATGGTAATTTCTCGAGCTTTATCTTTGGTTTTCTGTAACTTATTTTGAGTCGGTCCATGGTTTAGGTTGAGTTTTTTTGGCACGTGGTCTATATAAGAATGGGTCGTCTTAATATCCATTTCGTGCCTACTCCTAAGCTGGAGCTCAAGAAGTTATCGAGCCAATTGAAGCCAGATGGTCAGCAGTGCGTTCTCAAGCGCATTGGATTCATGCTATCAATCCTAGACATAGATGTTCAGAGTGGGGTCATGTAGGCACTCGCCCATTTTTGGTGCCCTGAGATGACCACATTTGTGTTGGGAGGTAAGTTTGAGCTCACACCGACTCTAGAAGAATACAATATTGCCATTGGGAAATCGATTGAGTTGGATATAGCTAAACCACCCATTAAGGTAGATCCTATTGTAGAGCTTGCTGAATTTTTGAGTTTGACCAAAAAAGAAATTGAAAAAGTGGTAAAGGGTAATTGTCAAGCATGCCCACTATCTTTTCTTATTGAATGTTTCGAAAATAGCTCCCTCCTTATGAAATCTAAGATTTTTATCTTAGCCTTTTTTGGGTTCATCATTTTTTCATTCCGTCAAAATGCTATTGATTCTGTGATAGCTTGGACGGTAAAACTAATATGTGGTGGAGTTAGTTTCATAAATATAATTTTGGTAGAGACTTTCATATCTCTGACACGATTCAAGAAAGAAAAAGATAGAACTTTTCGAGCCCCAATTGAGCTTTTACAAATATGGTTTTTCTCACACCTTTCTCAATTTGGGGAAAATATGACTGTATTTGAAATGGGCATGACTGATAACCCTATTTTAAGGTTCAAACAAATATAAGATCAAACTAAGAGTTTGCACTATACACAATGGGTCCATTTGTTCAAGGATCCAAGCTCTAAGATTTTCCTTTAGCAAGCTGTGTGGTTTCGAGAGGTTGAGGCTCGACTATACCATGGCGATCAGAAGCCCGTACCTTTGGTGGGCATTTATGGGGCAACCAGCTATCAGCCTCTTCGGGTTACACGTCAATTCCGAGTTCTGTAGGATGTCCCACCTCCACTCAGGCCGAATGAATTTCAAGTCCAGTTCGAGAAAGGCGAGTCCTACAGAGTTGAGCTGAGGCGTCATTCTGAGGTTTGGCAGAATTGTTCCACTCAGAAGTTGATTTGGCCCGCAGATGAGCCCACCGGAAGGATGAAGCGTCACTTTGCCACAGCCCAGTATATTCCACATCATACCATCCCTGCTGAGATACTCCCGAAGATCCCGATCGTGACAGTACGGCATACCCTTCAGACTCAAATCAAAATCAGCGAAGAAAAGGCGACGAAGGCCCAGGATAAGGCAGATGCTTTAGCTGAAGAGAATGCACGATTACGGCGTGCCTTGAAGGCCCATTCGTCTATAGATCACGTGGCCTCTAAAAAGAGGAAGACCGTCTGATTTCTAGTTTGGTTTAGGGAGTTTTTCTTTCTTTTTAGGATAGAATGTTATCTTAAATTTGTACTTCATGCTATTGATGTTTTTTTTTTGGTAATAAATGTCACTGAACGATTTTTGTAAGAATTCTTTTGAGACATTTTCCATTTTGAGCAATTCAATGAAAAACGTGGAGCTATAATTTGTAAATTTTGGAATCAGTCCAGGTTTTCATTTGGAATTTCGGGATTTACTGGACGAATCGATCGTTCGAAAGAAATTTCACCTTGAGGGTCTAGAGGATGTCATGGACCGACTCGTCATTCTCACTCGTTGTATTTATTCCATCGTTACTTTTGTAGGTAATTTGCCACGGATCCCTCTCATCCTCATAATACTCGATCGGTGACCAAAAGAAGGATGGCCAATCAAGCTGAGATTGCAGCCATGATTGACGAAAAGCTGAAAGAACACATGAATGCAATCAATGAGCAAATCACGGCTGCCATGTCCAAAATGATGAGTGATCTCATGGCTAAGCAACAGCAGATCAATGTTGCCTCCCAATCGGAGATTTCACCTCCAACTCGTCAAGGCCTCTGCCTTGACAAATCTTCTACGGTGAACACTCCTTAACTGGATGATGCCATTTTGACCAACAATTATGCTTCTCCGTCGGTTATTGTTCCTCATTCACCCCCCAACGATGAGAATGCCAAGTTGTTGGCCAAACTCGACCAGAGGTTACGTGAAGTGGAGGGAACTCAAAGTGTTCCGCCTATTGATTTGTCCATTTTTACCCGGGTCCAAGTGCCCAATAAATTCAAGATGCCAGCCTTTGAAAAGTACGACGGCACCTCGAACCCAATTCAGCACATCGATATGTACCGAGGGCTCATGAATAGATATGTGTCTAACGGACCCTTAATGATCCAAACCTTCTAAGCAAGCTTGAAGGATGCTGCAATGAGGTGGTATACCAACCACCAAATCAACCGGAAAGACTCATGGGAAGAGGTGGCAAATCTTTTCATCAAGCACTTCAAGTTCAATCTCGACGTCACTATTACAAGAGAAGACCTGGAGAGAGCTGAGCAGAAAAAAGAGCGAGACTCTGAAGGAGTATGCCACTCGCTGGAGGAATATGGCGGGACAGATCATGCCTGAACCCTCAGAACGTGACTTAATGAAATTGTTCGTGTCCACTCTACCGCAGCCAGTTCATTCACGAATGCTAGTAACGGCCATCTAATCTTTTAGCCAGCTGATAGCCATGGGTGAGGAGATTGAGTCTGGGCTCAAGAAAGGATGGTACAGTGAGTTAGATTCATCAGGCAAAAGATTTACTAGTAAGAAGGACAAAGAGCATGCCGCCGAAGTCAACATGATTTATGTGCAGAAGACGCCAGCTCAGGCCCCGAAACTACAATTTACCACCCAACAGATAACCTCTTATGGGCGGCAAGGCCAGCAGGACTCACGCCAGTAGTGCAAACCTCGCCAGTTTACTCCACTTCCTGGGACGTTATCTCAAGTACTGGCGGTGCTGAGGAAGAAGAATTTACTGAATTCAGAGCCACAAAGAGCTAATACTGCCAACTTTGCAAGGTATGATCCGTCGAAGAAGTGCGATTACCATAGAGGTGAAGTAGGACATTCGACAGATGATTGCCAAGTGCTCAAACATCGAGTACAAGATCTACTTGACACTGGAGCGTTTATACTACAATCAGCCGGTAAGCCCAATGTGCAAAACAATCCACTCCCTAATCATTCGAGTAGTGCAAATGTTGTCCTTGGCCCGGAGGTCAAGCAAGTTCAAGGCTTTAGGGTCCCTATCGAGGACATGTTCGATGCTTTAGTCCGAGCTGGTTATGTTTCAACTGGTGAAGTGGTATCATTCGAGGAAATAGAGAAGAAGGTGGATGAGTTGGTAAGAGAATGAATGATTGGGATGGCTGATGAATTCGGGGTGGTGGCCACTATATCTTAGGTTATCATTGACTAGAACGAAGAACTCGCGATGTTAACCGATGAACAAGTTAAGTTGGATCCTGAGCTAACTGACATGCCCCCTCTCGAGGACGCCTCCGACGATGACCTCGGGATCATTATACCCGATACTTTTGAAGTATTGGTGCTGGCATCACCTCAACCTTACGCTTATAAAAGTGACAAGATGGTTCCATGGTCATACGATGTCGATCTGATAACAAGGTCAGGGCAAACTTATCTTGATAAGCAATTGACCAAGCCAGTGGCTGAGAAAGAAGCAAAGGAATTCCTAGCTGTGATTAAGGCTAGTGAATATAACGTGGTTGATCAGCTGAGAAAGTTACCTGCACAAGTCTCGTTGTTGGAACTTCTCCAGGCATCAAATAAGCATCGGGGTGCTCTAATGAAGGTTTTGAGTGAGATTCATGTGCTTGAGACTATTGAAGAATATAAGCTAGAGGGGTTTGTTGGGACGATCCTTCTCAAGGATCAAGTAGCATTTTCTGATGAGGAAATCCCAGTTGAAGGACGTGGTCATAATAAAGCGCTTCATATATCAGTGAAGTACAAGGAGACTCACGTGGCTAGGTTGCTTGTCGATAATGGATCAGCTTTGAATTTATGCCCGTTAGCTACTTTGAAAAGACTAGGCATTCATCCGTCTACCATGTAAGCGGCCAAGACTTCTGTTCGAGCCTTTGATGGAGTAAAGAAGGATGTGATAGGCCAGATTAACTTACAGCTGCAAATCGGACCTTTGGTGTTCGATATTCTTTGTCAAGTGCTGGATATCCCTTCTGCTTTCAATTTCTTGCTGGGACGGCCATGGATTCACAATGCAGGCGCAGTACCCTCCAGTTTGCATCAGAAGATCAAGTTTGTGGCTGAAGCAAAGTTGGTTACAATTTATGGAGAGGAAGATCACCGAATCTTCAATGCAACATCAATCCCATACATTGAACCCGATCATATTGAGGAGGATAGCTATCATTCATTTGAAATAGTTCAAGTTGTTCAAGCTTCCTCTGATATGCCGTTGCCCGTTCCTGAAATTTCTAAAGCAGCTCTCATGGTGGCCAAGGTCATAGTCGGTAATGGTTTTAAGCTAGGTTAGGGTCTTGGGAAGGAAGGCCAAGGCATTCATGCCCCGATTGAGACAAATGGACAATCCCACAAAACTGGTTTGGGATATCATGGGCAGGGAGGCCGCAAACAAGGCAATGATTGTTGCAGAAGCCGGACAGGAGCAAGTCAAAGTCCCTTACCACCTTCCATCAACGACACCTTTCACTCGACTGGAGTTGTGGGAGGATATAAGCATTTAAATCTGAGCCGGACTGAGGATAATCTTGGGTTTATCTTTCCTGAGTCGCCACAAGCCTTAACTGACTCACCTAATATGCACGGCAAAGCGATTCTGGTCAGTTTGTCTGACGATTCTGAGGATGACCAGCCACCCTGTATTTTTAAGAAGCCGGAGTCGAGGGTGGTGGACTTTGATGATGGTATACCTTACCTCACCGGTTGGTTTGCTAAGACCTCCATTTATGCAATCACTGAAGGACCACTTGAAGGGATGGGCGCTAGCCCTCAAGAGTAATCATTTCTAGTTTTCGTATCTCCCCTGCGTGGGAATCTTTATTGCTTCTTTCGATTGTTATTCCTATTCATGCTGCACTTAAGTTTTTCAATTCAATAAGATGTAATTCATTGGTTTAATATCAATAAAATTACAGCATTTTTTTTAGCATTTTTAATCTTGTTGAAGTGTCCCAAACCAACCTGATGACGATAATCAACGATTGAAAAATTTGTCATCTACAGTAAGAACTGAGGGTTGGGCTTCTCAAGAATTCTCGTTTCGAGGTCTTCGAAAGCAAAATGAATTTCAAAAAAAAAAGCAAAGAACAATTTTCAAAAATTGCATGTAGTTAAGCCCTATCTTGTCTTTTTGATCCCTTTCTTTCATGTTTCAGGACTAATCTCGAGGTATGCGATGGGACGAGAATCGTGGACCCTCATATATGTGATGCAAGCCAATCCGATGACTCAGATGACCCGAATGATGAAGAGATACAATGGAACTTAGAAATCCGTGAGAAATCTAAGCCCCTGACCGCCGAAGAAACCGTGGTAATCAACCTTGGCGACATGGAGAATCCTAGAGAGGTTAAGATTGAGGCATGTCTTCCTGAAGATGTGGTCAAACGCTTGACCCAATTGTTGAAAGATTACCGAGACATCTTTGCCTGGTCTTATGCTGACATGCCGGGTCTTGATCGATCGATTGTCGAACATTGTCTACCGACTGATCCTTCAGTTGAGCTTGTAAAACAAAGGCCGTGAAGAGCTAAGCCAAAATGGTGAAGAAAATCAAAGAAGAGGTCACGAAACTTCTTGACGTGGGATTTATTGAGACTACCCAATACTCAGAATGGGTCGCTAATATAGTCCTAGTGATGAAGAAAGACGGTCGGGTTCGAGTATGTGTCGACTATCGAGATCTGAACAAAGCTAGTCCTAAAGATGATTTTCCACTCTCGCACATTGATGTGCTTGTGGACAGTACAGCTAGATTCAAACTATTCTCCTTCATGGATGGTTTCTCAGGTTATAATTGTCACATCCTCAATTTCAGTCCCTAGGAAATGTCTATGGTTTAAGCTTGATGGTTTTCCAATTGGAACAAAAATTTCTACCATTGTTTTGGAAAACCGTATTTCGAATCCTTTGTACCCCTTTGTTTTGTTATTTTTGGGGAGACTTTTGTGATTCGAATTTCTAAATACTTTCTTCTTGAAAGTTGTTCTAAACATCTTGAAGTTTTACATGATTTAATTTCAGAATTTTTGGAGTTGATATGAATAGTACAATGGCCTGATTTTGAACCGTGTGAAACTGCCCAGAATAAGTATTTCGGCGATGTTTACACCGTCTTTATTTTCTACGAGCTTTTCTGGGTCGATTTTGGAAATGTTTCCTTCACAAAAGTTGTTAAGAACGTCCTTTTCTATAACGTGTGTAAATTTAGGAATTTTCTAAGTTGATTTGGATTCCGGACAAAGTTTATTTTGAGAAACAAATATTCTGTTTCAGCGAACTGTTTTTAGTCTGTTTTTGAGCTACTAAAAATGGTATTTACAGAATGATTCCGAATTTGTTTTCTTCACGAGAAATGTTTGTTAAGGTCTTGTTTATGACATATCCGAATTTGAGAATTTTCGGAGTTCATTTACTATATTTTCAAATCCAATTTCGTGAACAGTGCAAAGCTGTTCGGTTTTGTCAGATTTCAAAGATTTATCAAATCGTTATATGAAAAACGTTGGAATCTCGACTTGAGGTCTTTTGGTGATATTTGAGACATATTTAGAGGTTTTCCGTGCCAAGTCTCAGGTTGAATGGGATTTTTAGATGTATTTTGTTGTGGAAAAACCTCGGGAAAAGTTGAGATTTATTACGATGTGGAGTTCGTTTTGCACGTTGCGTGCGTATTTGCGCGAGATTGGTTTGGTTCGAACAAATTGGGATTTGATTCAGCATATTTGAGAGGGGTCCTAGAAGGTTTGACTTGGTCAAACCTTATCACCATCATCATTTCTTTCATTTAATGCTTGGCCCCCATTTTTAAACCTACCATAATGGCCATTTATGAAGCAATTGATGGCCTTGTCTTCAATTATTGACCAAGGAGAGAGGGGAAGAAGCTTTCGGCCAGCAAGGGGGGAGGAGAGATCCACGCCTAAACTTGGAGAGGAGAGAGAAAAGAGAACAATTATGGCCCTTGTCATCATTTCTTGGACTTTGGCCTTGGAGGATTTATGAAGGATGAGGTATGCGCTTACCTCATCGGATTGATGACACGTGCGCATACCTCAAGTCCCCGATGACCCAAGCGCACGCATCATCAAGCTACTTTATTTCTCTATAAAAGGAAGACACCAAGTGAGAATTGTCTCATTTTTCTCACGTACACCACCAACAAGAAAGAAAGAGAGAGAAAAAGAGAGAGAGAGAGAGGGCTGAAAATTGAGAGAAAAAAATAGAAACTGAGAGTCAAAAGAGAAAGAAAAGAAAACCGAGAGAGAGAAACCATTCTCGAGAGTTATCCCAAAATCGAGACCCGTCACCCTTCCCGCCATTCTCTACTCTTGTTCTTGTTTTATAAAAGTGTAAGTGGGATTTTACTACCGGGAAATGACGTTAAAATGCGTCGTAGCATGAGCTTTCCCCGTGCTCGGTTTTGATGTTCCGATGTTGTGTTCCGATAACGAGTTTGCTTGTTTCGTGGTTTTCTTTGCATGTTATCAAAATAGAAACCGAGGCGCGATTCTTGAGGTAAACCGTGACTTAGCCATGCTTGGGTTCCTTGTTTTATGCTTTCTATGCCCGTCGTTGTTTGATCGGCCATGGAGGCCGGTACGGTAAGAATGTTTCGTGTAACGATGATTGATATGTCATCGCTTGTTAGTAAAGTTTTACTTACTGAGTCTTCTCGACTCATCCCCCGTTGTTTCCTCTTTTTCAGGTCCGTAGCAATGGCATCTCCCCCAGCCCGCGTTGGCAATCCCGTGAAACCGAGACGATGCTGATAATGAGGACCTAACGGACTTGGTGCCTCAGGGCGGGTCGGCTTAGGGATAGAGCCACGGGTGGGTGTGAGATGGCCAGGCGGACGGGACCGGGATGGAGGTGAAGAAGCGAGGAGCGAGAAGTTATAGTGGGGATAGGAAAGCCCAAGCCACGTCGGCTTGTAATTAGAAAAGCCTTCGGAATAAACTTGTAGAATATGTGTAATGTTTGCTATAACATAAGAGAAGAACTTGTTTAAATATGTTGCATGTTTAGTAAACATAAAGTTGCTCATAATGCTTGTCTTATTTCCGTTGGATGTTCTTTTGTTGTGATCGTCCCGAGTATGATTCCGCGTGTGTAATGAAAAAGATTAATGAACGGGACGCCACGTTAATGGCCCCGAGGTAGGGGGTGTTACAATAATCAGATCTTGATGAATGAGAATGATAAGTTGAAAACGGCATTTACCACTCCTTGGGGGACATTTCATTATAAGGTGATGCCCTTCGGTCTCAAAAATACGGGGGCAACTTACCAGCGGGTAATGGTCACGTTGTTCCATGACATGATGCATAATGAGATCGAGGTCTATGTTGACGATATGATTGCGAAAACTCGACATAGAGAAGATCACATAGAAACCTTGAAGAAATTATTCGATAGGCTTCGTAAGTTCAAATTGCGCCGCAATCTGGCAAAATGCATGTTCGGGGCAGCCTCCAGCAAACTACTCGGCTTCATTGTCAGTAATAAAGGGATTGAGATTGACCCATCAAAAGTGAAGGCCATTTGTGAAATAAAATCTCCCTCTTCGGTGAAGGAAGTTTGTAGCTTAATGGGTAGATTAAACTATATTGCCAGATTTATTTCTCAGCTATCTGAGACAGTGAAGCCTTTCTTTAAACTCCTCAAGAAGATTGCGCTGGTTAGATGGGATGAAGAGTGTGAACTGGCATTCGACAAGATTAAGCACTACTTGATGAATCCTCCAGTGCTTGTTCCATTAACACCAAGGCAACCTCTGATCCTGTACCTTTCAATCCATAGTGAATCCTTAGGTGCCATGCTTGCTCAGAAAGGTGAAGAGGATGGAAAGGAGCGTGCGATTTATTATTTGAGTAATAAGTTCACCGCCTCTGAAATGAACTATTCTGAAGCAGAAAGAACATGCGCAGCATTGGTCTGGGTGCTACACAGGTTGAGACAGTACACTTTGCACTATCAGATATTGCTTGTGACAGAGTGTGATCCTATCAAATACTTGCTCAATCAACACGCTTTGGTTGGAAAACTGGCAAAATGGCAAATTCTCATCTCAGAATTTAATGTTCGATTCATGTCCCAGAAATCAGTCAAAGGACGAGTAATTGCCGATGTCTTAGCTGAAAATCTTGGGAAAAATGAGGATCTGGATCTATTAGAGGATAGAGTCATGCCAATTGATGAGTATGTATAGATCATGTATTTTGATGGAGCCGTAAACTTGTCCGGATCAGGTATTAGGGCAATTTTAATATCTCCAGGCGAACAACATTATCCGATTGCAACAAAACTGATATTTCCTTGTACGAACAATATTGCCGAATATTTCTTACCAAAAAAATAACAATATTGCCGAATATGAAGCATGCATCCTCGGGTTACAAGCTGCAATTGAAATGGGAGTAGCTCGACTTAAGGTGTTCGGGGATTCAGCCCTCATTATTCTTCAAACCGTTGGTAAATGACAACCTAGAGATAGTAAGTTGCAGCCCTATCACGTCTATTTGGAGGAGTTGGTGGAAGAGTTTGAAGGCATTTCGTTTGAATACTTGCCAAGAACTCAAAACAGTTTTGCCGATGGTCTGGCCACGTTATCGGCAATGCTGCAAGTGACAAGTGGGTTAGAAGTTGAACCTTTAAAGATAGAAGTCTTACAGAAACCAGCTTATTGCATGGCCACAACAGAAGAGCCTGACGGCAAGCCGTGGTATCATGATATCAAGACATATCTTCAAACACAGGAGTTTCCTGAGAAGAGTACCGCATCTGACCAAAAATATATCAGGAAAATGGCGTCGAAGTTCTTCTTGAGCGAAGAATGCCTATATAAACGGTCCTATGATTCGGTTTTATTAAGATGCGTTGATTCAACCGAAGTTGTTCATTTGATGCTAGAAGTACATGAGGGAATATGTGGTCCGCACGTGAATGGTCATATGCTGGCAAGGAAGATAATGAGGATGGGTTATTACTTGGCTCACTCTAGAAAGTGATTGCATTCAGCACGTCCGAAGTTGTCACAAATGTCAGATCCATGGTGACAAGATTAAAACTCCTCCAAATGAATTGCATCAAATGTCTGAACCATGGCCATTTTCTATGTGGGGCATTGATGTGATTGGCCCAATCAATCCTAAAGCGTCAAATGGACATCGATTTATTCTGGTCGCTATCGATTATTTTTCGAAGTGGATTGAAGCTATATCCTATAGGACAGTGACGGTCCGGAATGTGATGAAGTTTATTCGTCGAGACATCATTGCTCGATATGGTGCACCTAAAATTATAATTACTGACAATGGATCTAATCTAAATAATAAATTGGTGAATGATGTGTTCAAGGAGTTCAAGATCAAACATCTGAATTCCTCTCTGTATCGTCCGCAAATGAATGGAGCAGTCGAAGCAGTCAATAAGAACATCAAGAAAAATTTGGCTAAAACAGTTGAGAACTATCGTGATTGGCATGAAAGATTACCTTTTGCACTTATGGCATATCGGACTTCTATCCGCACATCTACAGGGGCAACTCCATATTCTCTTGTGTACGGTATGGAAGCAGTTCTACCTGTTGAGGTTGAAATTCTTTCGTTGCGTATTCTTTCACAGGTGCAATTGTTAGAAGCAAATTGGATCCAGCAGAGATTCAATCAGTTGAACATGATTGATGAGATAAGGCTTAGAGCTCTATGTCATGGCCAGTGCTACCAACAACGAGTTGCTAAGTCTTTCAACAAGAAAGTCAAGCCCCAACATTTTCAGGTAGGTGACTTTGTACTGCGAAAGTTATTGCCGATAGTTCCTCTTGCAGAAGGAAAATTCGCCCCAAATTATGGTGGCCCGTACATTGTGAAAAAAGTCCTTCCGAGAGGTGCTTTGATTTTGGCTGAGATGGATGGTCGTGTTTTTTCCAGTCCAGTTAATTCTGACTCTGTAAAGAAGTATTACACTTGATTTGTACTCATTCTGACTTTGTTTCTATTGAATTTCATGAATCAATTGATGTTACTAAGCTTTGTTTGAGGAAAGCTTTTGATCTGGCAATCTGTTTCTGTCCTAATGAAGTAATCATATTGCATAAGAGACTTCAAGATGACGAAAGGCAAGACATTTCCATACACGTTCTGAATAATAATCTCTAGTGCGAGTTGAGTAAAAATTCCGTGCTGACAAGGTAAAGGATTATCTCACAAAAAGTATGACGACCGAAATGATAAGAGGCATTCATTTCTTCTATGTAAACACTACAGGTTATCATTTGCTTAACCCTTTTGAACGGAGTTTCATTTGTTACCCCTGTCAGGAACAACCCCATGCCGGGGCAATTTCTTAGAAAGTTCAAAATGGTTAGAATTTTCTTGCTTTCACTTGCATCAATCTTCAAATATGTTTATTGCGTGCAAATTCTGTGTTAGCTCGAGTGCCTTAGATATGAAGAAGAGCATTTCTTTCTATATCCCTACACAGTATACCCTTTGTATACCCAATTTGAGTGGTGAATTCATTTCAACCCGATTGATGATCATTCTTGTGATAAACAAATGAAATCATCTCAAAGCAAGTTCAAGGTGACTTGAGGCAAATGGAAGCTCAAAAGAAAATTCATCAAAAGAATGCAAAAGGACTCCATTAAATCAAAGTTCTCTCTCTCGAAAAAATTTCTCGAAAAGAAAATCTCTCTCTCTCAAAAAAAAAAAAAGAAAGAAAGAGAGAGGAGAGAAAGAGAGAAAGAAAGGCTTCGGCAAAAACTGAGTCCATATGCAAGATCATTCTTCAAGGAAAAGACCATTTGAAGGTTCATTTATGGAGCAATTGCTAAAGGTAGCGTGATTGGATGATCGCCAAGTTCTGTATTCATAATACCCCATTCGGTGGAAATAGGCCATTCATTTCAAGCCTACCCGAACCTACGTTACAACCTTTACTGAAGTCTCTTCAGAATAGGGCACTTGAGTTAACGTAGAGTTTCAAATGCTTATAAATGTTGCTTAAAGAAGTGCGAGCAAGATTTTTCTATCTCATTTTTACACAATTCCTGACTTGTAAATCCGGAGCATCTGGTGATATCAATTCTTTCAATAGCCTCGACTCGAGTAGTCACTTTTGCTAAGCCATTGACCAAATCCACGTTTTAGTCCTTATAAAGACCTCCCAGATTGGCCAAGTCATACTGATTTTGAGAATATCTGAACCCTTGTCAAGCATGATGATGAGAGTTTGAGTGATTCTTATACCCGCATCAAAGGTCGGGTCAAAAGCCTTTCAATGAGAGTGAGTAGAAAGTCCTTTCTGATTAAAGGTCTCTCATTTAATATGATCAAATTATCAAAAGGACAAAATGGTTGTTCTTATTGATAAATTCCTCAGTGAAGCTTGGTAATGCAAGCAGATTCATGAATTATGTTTTTTCTGCTCTTGCGCATGTGTTGTTTTAACCTTTTCTTAGGTACAAACAAGTGCAATGCAATTGGCATTGCCATTTTTATGACACAAGAAAAAATCAGGTGACATATCTCTTGGTGTTGTCTAGTGGAATAGACAATACACCCCATTTAATGTTTGCCCAGTAGAACAGGCAACATAGTTTCTTATTCCATGTTGTCCAGTGGAATAGGCAACACACCCCATTTTTATGTTTGCCCAGCAGAACAGGCAGCATAATTTTTCATTCTGTGTTCACCCAGTGGAATAGGTGGCACAACCAACCTCATGCTCACCCGATGGAAGAGGTGATGTGATCCTTTTTGTGATTGCCCAATGGTATAGGCAACACGTCCCATTCTTTCTTCATATCATGTGCTATTTCGCATCTGTAGGAAACTATAGGTAACAGATAGATAATCCTATATCTTGAGAACCTTACTTCCAGTAGATTAGAAGTTTGGAGATCGAAGGAAGTCAAAGCATTATAAAGCTTCCCCTCACTTGGATGCTTTTTGTGCAATCCGTATGTAAGGCTCTTTCACCGCTCTACACGAAGTGAGAAGCCTTAGCATACGTACTTTATTATTTGCATATCATGCATCATTGCATTAAAAAAATGAAAAATCAGTCATCATTTTGCATAGTCTAAATTTAGGTCTCAGTCTTTGAGCGAAACCTCTGCGAGCATCCACTCAAAGAGGGGCAGCTATTGACACCTAAATTTTGAAAATCCAATTAGTTATTCATTGCATAAAAATTAGGGATCGATCTCGGTTCCTAGAATAATTAATTAATTAATTAATTAATTAAAATTACATATAGATATTAGGAGCATTTCATAGTTAATTAGGCCCATATAATTTGCATTGGACCAACAGCGGATGGACTTGACTGAAATGATTCTGAGCTTAATTGAACTAAGCCCGCGGTAATGAAAATTTGACCTAGCCCATCAATCATTGGAAGAATTCGGTCAACAAAATTGAAGAGAATATTTGATTGAAAGAAAAGGGAAGGAAAATATTCACTCGTTCCGCAAGGAATCAGTGAAGAAATATACATTCTCTGGACGTTGACATGCAAAAAAAGAAATAATCGGAAAGAGAATATTTAAATTAGGTTGGGGGAGGTCTCGGTCAAAGAAATAAAAGGAAGGGAGAGGAGAATCAGTAGAGGGGGTTTTTCCTTCGTGAAAAAGGGGAAATACACGAGAAACAAAGAAGGACGTCACAAAAGAAAGCAAGGAAGAAGAGAGGTGAGGTTGTCTTTTTTTGATTGGGCGCATAGGGCCTAGAAAAGTAAGAGAATTTTCTCGCTTCCTCTCTTTCACGTTCTTTCTCTCCTCTCAAATCGCTCACGCGGTTTGCCCAAGAACCGTTGGTTCACCCCAAGGGCGGGTCCTTGCCAGCGATACTTTCAGTGCCGCCACCCCCTCCGACATCCGCCTCTATTCCCTTGACCTCCTGCTGGTCGGAGCCTCACCAGAGCTGCCTCCGATTGCTCCGTCTATTTTTCTTGTCCCTTAGTGGTGTGAACTGATCCAAACAGGATCAGTTCTGTCCAGCAAGTGATCGGCGTGAATCTGGCGCTAATCCGATCCTCATTCTCGTCCTTCAGAGTCCTTGGAGCATCGTTGATGAGCCTTGAAGGAGTTTTGCTGCTGCTGCACTGATCCAATCCTCACTCCCGTCTTTCGGAGTCCTCGGAGCATCGTCGACGAGCCTTGAAGGAGTTTTGTTGCTGCTGCGCTGATCCGATCCTCACTCTCGTCCTTCGGAGTCCTCGGAGCATCATCGACGAGCCTTGAAGGAGTTTTGTTGATGCTGCTTTGTTGAGAAAGACCTGCAGAGGAGAAGCCCATCCATCTGTTCAACCATCCGGGGCCTTCCATTTTGTGAAGTCAATCACCAGCCCAAAGCAGGGGGCACCCAATTCACTTTACGCATCGAGAGAAAAGAAAGCTCAAAAAGAGGAAGTCCCTTCGCGGCCGCCGTTCGTGTCCCTTTGTGCCGGACTTTCACGCTGCGAACTGTAGCGGCTCAGCCTCACTCCCTAGCACTCTCGATGGTCTACCCACCACATTCGTCGGTACGTTTACCGATCCGTTGCGAATTCAAATCAGGAAAGAAATCTACAAATTAGGTAATCATCATATCCCGATTTGATTTGACTATTTGGTTGCCTAATTTGTGCTTATTGATATCTAATTTTGCATATTTGGATGATAAGCATTAATCCAATTAGGATTTTATTTCCTTTTTCTGAAATCTTGGATATCTATTACTTTTCAAATTTGGATAGAAATCAGAATTTTCAAAATCTTTTGAATATATCCAGATATTTGAGATATCTAAATTTTTTTCAAGATGTGATCGATTAGGAAAATTTCGTAATCCGCAATCGCACACGCGGAAATAAATCTATCTATCAGGCTTTAGATAGAGTTATTTCCATAGCGGGTATTTCGAATTTTAGGATCGATCTGTCAGGCTTCAGATCGAAACTTAATTCGAAAGATTTAGCTGTTATATTTTTTTACTTGATTTTAATTTCAAATGTCGATAAAAAATGCCAAAAATATTACTCTAGAATAGGTTAATTTCTTTAGTTTAAAATTGCATGTTTAGATAATTGGCATTTTAATTCCGAATTTCATTAAAAAAATAAAAATAATAATATGCCCGTCTTTAGAAATAGGTTACGTCATTGTATGACATATAGTTTGCATGTTAGGTTGCATTAATCGCATGTCAATTTTTGCACGTCATTACATATAGGTTAGCTTTCATTAAATAAGTAAAAAAAAAAAGAGAAAACTTATGCACCTTTGAACTCTAAGTCAAGATTTATCAAAATTATCAAATTGAGTATTTTTCTTGAAATTGGTACCGAAAGGGCGTTAGGGAATCTAGCGTAACCAAGTCCCCGAATTCATAATTTCTGGTTCGCAAAAATAAAATAGTACTCCTGCTATTTTATTTAGGTTTCTAATCAACCTACCCTAAATGATTAGTGGCGGCTCCCATTGAAAATATTTGCATATTCGTAATTGGACTTAAGTTACGAATTGGTAGAGTTTGGGAGAACTCGAGCTAGGTTAGTTAATCTAATTGATCTAGTAATCAATTAGCCTAATATCGGAAAACCCGATTTTTTTAGGTCGCGACAACAATAACCTAGCATTCTAAAGTCTAAGGGCTATAGATATATTGAAAATCCTTCATTTAGAAAATATTTGGGTTTTTTCGGTCTCGTAAGCGGCAAATGAAATATGTGATGTAAAAATAATCAGCACAAGAGAGGCTTTCATTGCTATTTCTTTTGTCGTGAACCCTGACTCTCAAATGAATGATTTAGGGGTATTTATAGACGGGGACACGAGATGGTTGTTACATAGGATCTTGCCATATGGTGATCCATGTGTATTAAATCAATGGACAGTGTTTCTCACAAGTTGAGAGGACATTAGCTACGGTCTATTAGTCTCTATTTGTCATTGTTTATGCTCGGTGGCTAACTTGGTACTTTTTTTTTTTGGCTAATTAATGTGGCTGTCGGATATGATCATTTTTGGCCACATCTATTAAAAATTGACAGAACGCTAGGATAGACTCTGGAAGGACCTGATTGCATAAAAAAAAAAAATTTGAAGACTGGTCACATTAATCGAGTGAATTGATGGGTCTAATTGCATAAAAAATTAATGAACCCAATCGAACATTTGATGTCGCTCCCCGAAGACGAGCTTTTTGGGCCCAGGACGAAAATGGCCCCTTGAAACGTCCTGAACATCTCAAATTTCGATTGCATAAAAATTTCAATTTATTAGATTAGTGCACCTTCGTTTGTTACCGTTGCTCACGGGGTTCCCCATCCTGGGGTATTATAACAAGGTCTTGTTAAGATTTTAACCAATACGGCTCGGGTTGCTTTCATTTCATTTCTCTGTCTTTATTATTGATTGTTTAATTTTAGGGTTAATACTACAAAAAATCCTAAACTGGTACACATGTGATAAATTTATTCCGAACTAATTTTTTAACTACCAAAAATCTCGAACTGGTACATCTTTGACAAATTTGCTCTCCGTTAATTTCCATTCGACTTTTTTTACTATCAAATTACTGAGTTGGATGACACGTGATAGTTGATGGATGAACTAGTTTGAGGTTTTACCCTTTGTTTGTCACAGGTTTACCAATTTGTTACAAGTGTACTAGTTTTGGATTTTTAGTAGTCAAAAAATTAGGTTGGGGTAAATTTGCTACAGGTGTGACATTCCGATTTTCGACCCATTTTTGGGGTTTATAAAACGTGTAATTCGTCAGTGTGATTATAGTAAAATCTCGCCCGGGAACTGATCACTCTCGGTTATTTTAAATTTTTAAATTAGAGATTTCGCTAGAAACGCACTCGATCGAATTTGGCCGTTATTTAGAGCCCGAATTTCGATGTCAAATTTCTCGGAATTTCGGAACGAATTTAATTGGACGGTGTCGATAATATTGTGGCCAACCTCGACATTACCCAGGATATGAGAAAAGTGAATTTTTGACCGGGTACAAATTTGGATTGGTAGACCACCCTCGCAGTGTGTTTTTATTAACACAATTTTGCCCAAATCCTAAAATTATTAATTAGGATTTTTTGGGGAACCGTCAGATCTTTTACGGGTTTAAACCGTGTCCGTTGGATCGCGATTGTTGCGATTGGACTTTTCCTCTCTCTCTCTCTCTCTCTCTCTCTCTCTCTCTCCTCCCCCTCTTTTCCGCCGGTCTTCTCCCCTACCCTACTCTTCCTCTCTCCTCCTCTCTTTTTCTTTTCCTTTTCTTTTCTTTTTGTTTTTTTTTCCTTCTTCTTCCTCCCCTTCCTTCCTCCCCCGACACTGGTTGCTTCTGGTTCTGCTCCGCTTCTGGCTTTGCTTCCTTCTCGCCAGCGACCAGTCCAGCCGCCGCGCGCCATCCGGCCGCCGCGCGTCGTCGCCCTCAGCCACCGCTCACATTGCTTCGCCGTGTCGCCACCCCAGTCCGTCCTAGCCACCTCCGACTGCCGTTCCGGACGTCGCCGCCGTTTACCGCGGGCACGCTCGCCGGACCGAGCTCGCTGTCGGGACCGGCTCCGCCACGCGTCGTCCACCCCGACTCGCTCGTCGCTGCTGCCCCTGGCCGCCCGGAGCCTCCCGTCGCCGATTCGCCGAAGCCACACGCGAGCCACGCCTCTCGCCGGACGCCTCCGCCGCTCCTCGCCGCCGTCCCGACTGCCGGGACACCACCACCAGCCGCCAGTTCCGCCCGGAACTGCCTAGGCTGCGCCGGATCAGCCCCCACAACGGCTGTCCTTCGCCGTTCGCCGTTGTCCGCCGGCCGCCGAGTCCGAACCGGAGCCACTGCGGACCGCCCTCGCCGCCGCCGTCGTTCCCGCGCCTTCGCCGGCATTATCTAAGTAAGTTAACCCCTAATCCTTCGTTTAGGGCGTTAAACTTGCTTAGGGTAGTTTAAGTAGTGTTTAGGTTAGTATTAGGTTGGTTTAGTTAGGATTATGTGTAATCATGGATTAGTATTTAATTAATGATGTTTAGGATATAAATTGTTGATTAGTTTATTGTTATTGGTTATCATTATTAAATCTTTTATTTTCGGAATTTTAAATATTATTTTATTATTTAATAAATTAATTCCGAATTAATGTTATTTTATTATTTTCGGATTTAAATATTATTATTTTATTATTAAATAATTAATTTCTGAAAATTAAATATTATTATTTTCGGAAAATTTTCTAACGTCGATTATGATGCCAATGTTAGATTTTGCCGTATAAATTGACGTATTGAGAAAATGATTTGAATGATTTTTGATTCGAGGAAACATTTTGACATTTTGGAAAATTAAATTATTTTCGGATCTTATTAATTAATTAATTCCGAATTTATTTATTATTATTTCGGAAAATTTATAAATTCAAATTATGAGTTTTAGTTTGAATGTGGGCATTTGCGCCGTGATTTGTCATATAAAATTATTTTTTTACGACAAAATGTTTTGATTGGGAATTTTCAAGAAGGTTTACGAGTTTTTGGCATTAAATTATTTTATTCTGTTATGCCAAGTAATGTTAGTGACGCTTTGTGATTGATATTCGGGTTTGACATCGAAGCATGTAAAATTGATTGATTATTGTAAGTGTGACCATGTGATGTTATGGCATTAATATGAGCACTATTCATGGATGCATGGGCTAATTGAAAAGATAATAATTGGCCGGAATGCTTGTGTGCTCGTGTGGTCACACGTCGGAGCCGTCTTGCTGTAGATCGCTTGACGATGCCTGATTTATCGGGGTCTTGCTGTAGATCGCTTGACAATACTCGATTTATTGGATGCCTGGGGATAATCTGGAGTGCCGATACCCCGGTTGCCTTGTTGCGGCCCGAGGCCGGACTTGATGCTCCTTACGGGATACCATCTTACTGTAGATCGTTTGATGTTGCCGTATTGGAATGCCGTCTTACTGTAGATCGTTTGACGTAGCCGTGCCCGACGGAGCGGGACGGAGCCCGGTTATACCGGTAGACTGTCATCTTGCTGCAGATCGCTTGATGTGTAGTGGCCCCGAGGGGGCGTAATAATTGGAATACGTGTGATGCATAGTGCTTGATTATGAGGTAAAAACTGCTAGGCACGGTATGGGACGTGCCCAAGCGGGTTTTGCCTTATAATCGAGACACGCGCGACTGTGTTGCATTAATGCATGGAAAATCTCACTAAATGCTTCGAGTATGCGATATATGCATTTCATCAACGTGTGTATCAAGGCGAGGTAAGGATGCCTGTGGTTGTTTAATAATGTGCTGTTGCCTGATTAGGGAGCCCCGTGCGAGTAGGCCTCCTAAGCGGGGCTTAGGCGTTAACTTATTGAGACATTCGTCTCATTGTTGTTGTTAACCCTCTTTTTCAGGCCCTTAGCGTGTTGGCGCACCCAGTTTGGTTCGGGGTGTTTGGAAGCTATCTTTTTGGAGTTCGACCGGTTGATGAAGTAGATTAACCCTGGCCCTTGTCTTTTGCTGGCTTTTTGTGAAAATGCCCGGAGTGGGCTTGTAAACTTGTTTCCAGGGATTAATCAAGTGAATATTAAAAATGGCTTCTGTTATGTCTGGTTTTCCTTTGCTATCCCTATTTGTTGTTTGTCCGGGGATCCTTGTATTCGTTTCCGCATGCGTAATTAAAAGATAAAATGAAGGGTCGGCGACGAGTCCTGGGACGTCGCATCTCAACGACCATAGCAGGGTGTCGCGCACCCTTAGGGTTCGGGGCGTGACAACAGGTGTCCCAGTTTAAAGTTTTTCGTGGTATTAACCCTTAATTTTATTATTGGAACACTTATGCATGGTAATATAGATTTGGTTTAATACCACGAAAAATCCCAAACTAGTATACATATGAGAATTTTACCCTGAACTAAGGTACACTTACGATAATTTTACCTCAAACTAATTTTTTGACCACGAAAAACCCCAAACTAGTATACCTATGACAATTTTACCCCGAACTAATTTTTAACCACGAAAAATCCTAAACCGGTATACATGTGACAATTTTAGCCCGAACTAATTTTTTGACCAACAAATACCCCAAATTGGTACACTTGTGACAAATTTACCTTCCGTTAAATTAGATTAATATCACGAAAAATCACAAATTTGTAAACTTGTGACAAATAGAGGGGTAAAACCCCAAACTGGTATACCCATCAACTATCATGTGTCATCAAACTCAACAATTTAACGATAAAATTTAACAGAAACTAACAAATAGTAAATTTGTCACAGGTGTATTAGTTCGAAATTTTTTGTGGTCAAAAAATTAGTTCGAGGTAAAATTGTCACAAGTGTACTAGTTTGGAGTTTTTCGTGTTAAAAAAATTATTTTGGAGTAAATTTATCGTAAGTGTGGTTTTAACCCTATAGATTTGCATGTTCTAAAAATTGGAAAAGCTAGAAGAGATTCCACTAAACAACATTTTATTAGAAGAGAATAGGTATGGGTAATGGACGTTAGGCAAAACTAGCATAATCAAGTTTTCAAATCTGAAATCTTTCATTCGCAAAAGTAATGTGGGCTCCCACGCCTTACCTAGCTCCTAACCACCCACGATAGATCCATGGCGACTCTAATTAAAATTTAATTGTATAATAGATGAGAAACCAAGATACAAACGGTAGTGCTTGAGAGAGCATGAGCGCCACCTCACCGAGCATTCTATTCACCTCAGGACGGTAACAATGTGTGTTAGTTTAATTGTTGAAAAATGTTAGCAGAGAACCTCAATGCACTTCAAAAATTGAAAAGGTGTTTTGTACTTACCTTGATTTTCTTATGGCTTAAGAGATCATTAGGCAGCTTAATCGCAACTGACGTCTTGAGGCACCCGCACACTACGTACATAGCCTATTTTTAAGTCTAAAACTCTGAGCATGGTAAGCGAAGTTTGTTAAGCGTAGCGTGAACATCTTTTAGTTAATTGTGTACATGCATTTTAGAGAAGGAAAATGTTTAGATGAATTACTTATTTGACATGCAAAAGGCGCACAAATGTACGACACGCACCCTCTTTCTCGAGAAATTATCATTCATTGTTATTTTTGGAATTCCAAAAATAACCATAATTTCATAGGGCTGATTCCAAAAAAAATACCAAGTTTACCTTAAGTGACGTTTCTGGGCCGAATGTTTTTTTTATCTCAATAAAAAGCATCAACTTTTATTCGAGTCTCAAATCCGGTTCCCGTGATGTGAAATTTTCAAATTATTTGGACCAGATTTGGGATTTAAGTGAAAGTTGGTGATTTTTGTGAAACAAAAAAAATTGGGCCAAAATTGTCACTCAAGATAGAGTTAGTGCTCTTTTTTGGAATTAGGCCTAATTTTATAACTATCAAATTACATAACAAGCTCATTGGAATTCAGACAAATGATTGATACGTAGATCTAGTTTAATGCATTTCGCTCTATGTGAATTTCTGAATTTGGTGAATTTACCTTGAACTCACAAGGTTCAATGCTCTAGCTTAATTAGGATGCGCAAATTGGAGCAAATTGCGAGATGACGATTCCCTTCCCTGTTGTTATTTCTAAACCTTTTGACCGCTATATAGTGCAGATGCGAAATGGCCCTGAACTCAAATGCTCCAGCTTTTGATGTGGTGGAATTTCATCTGTAATTTCCGATGAAAATTGACTGAATGGGCTACATTAGAATTTTGCGTAGAGATTTATGAATTAATTGGTAAAGTTAGAAAGTTTGCGATTGAATTGATATCCGTATAAAATGTTTATGACTAATTGGATAATTTTCCCTTTGAACTATCATCATATGTACAATTAAGGCCCTTACCAACTTTCAAATGTTTTTGGCCAATTAATGTGGCACTCCGTATAATCATTTTTTGCCACATCGGTCGCGCCCTTCAATAAAAATAGGCAGAATCGATATGATAGATGAAGGAAGGACCTGATTGTATAAACAAATTAAGTTGAAGACCGATTAAAAAAGTCAAGTAAATTGACTTATTTAATTGCATGAAGTTAGTGAACTCAACCGCACATTCGACATTAATTTGGAGACTAAAATGGGCATGGCCCCGAAGATGAGCTTCTCGGGCACAGAACTGTAATGACCCTTTGAAATGGCCTGAGACATCGTAAATATTTTAATATAAATAGTTGCGGAAATGGCACATGTAATAAACTACTGCCATTTTCAGTCGTTAAATGTTGCTAAATATTTTAGAATAGTGACGTGGAAAGTAAAAAAATTACAGTTAATATGAGGAACAATTAAAAGAAATCTTATATAAAGAATTTGCATTATCAAAACTGTTCAAATTAATAGATATAGCAAAACCTATGGGTTAATATCATGACAAATCCCAAACTGGTACATTTGTGATAAATTTATCTCAAACTAAGTTTTTGATCACAAAAACCCAAAAAGAATATACATATGACAAATTTACCCTCCGTTGGTTTCCGTTAAATTTTACTGTCAAATTACTAAGTTGGATGACACGTGATAGTTGATGGGTGCATCAGTTTGGGGCTTTACCCTCCGTTTATTACAAGTATACCAATTTGTAGTTTTTTGTGGTATTAATTCAATTTAACGGAAACTAACGAAGAGTAAATTTGTAACAAATGTACCAGTTTGGAGTTTTTTATGGTCAAATAATTAGTTTGGAGTAAAGTTTTCACACGTGTACCAATTTGAGATTTTTCGTGGTCAAAAAAGTTGTTTTTGGTAAATTTGTTATAAGTGTACCAGTTTGGGATTTTTCGTGGTATTAACCCAAAACCTATTGAGAAAAGAAAGACCCGAAAATTAATCTACACTCACAAAACTAGATGACTGACCTTTTTCTAAATAACTTTAGAAGCCTAAAGTCTTTTGGAAAAGCTGAACCAAATGCACCCTAATTTCATTGTAATCTTGCATTCGAAGGGATCTAAGGGGACCAATATGTGAAACCCACTAAAAGGATTATTTGTGGTGGTGGACCTGGCGCAGTGGGCTCAGATCCAGACAATACCGGCTGCTCTAAAGGAATTTTTTATATGGATCCCACGTCCATCGCAACCATTCACTTTATGATCATCCAGGTGCATCCCATGTATTATAACCGCAAAACGAAAAGCTGCCATAGATCTCGTCAAGTGGACTTGCCGGATGATTTTTATCCAATTTCTTGGAAGAGCTCCCCGAAAACGAGCTGTAGTGGTAGTATCACTTCTTCGGCTGCAAAATAATCAAGACGATCTATTTCATTTTCAGGCTTTAAATAAATAATGCCCATTGCGGCTTTATTTATTTCATGAAAAATGAGTGATTTAAAAAAAAATTCAAAAAATAATTGCTTATATCGCTTACAAAAATAAACGAACAAAAAATAATTCCTTAGTCTACTTAAATGTTTAGACACAAATTGTTGTCAGTAATGAAATATTTTTTATTGATTAATTATTTCAAGTGATACACACAATCATTTTTAGGAAAATATTTTCCAAATCACTCATTTTCTAGGAAACAAACGGAACATTCATTAATGAAAATTTGTCACACGAGTTAAGCGGGACTTGCCCCGCGAGTGTTAAATCAAGCTATTTGGGATGGCAACAATACTTGGACTTCAAAGCATTCAACATCACCATGCACAATTTTATCTCCTTGGGACTCCGAAAATGACTCAATGTAACTCAAACTACCATTTTCACTGGGGACAAATATCTTCACTGAAACACTAATACACGTTGTATTTCACATGAAATAAATTTTCATAAATATCCTCAAGAATTATAGATTTATTTTGGAGATTACAAAACTCACTCAAATATGTTATTTATTATTTGGAATTATATTTATTGTATTTAAGTACTTTTTGTAGGACTTCGAAAGGGTAAAAAAGACCGTCCTTGCCTTATAATACAGGGTCGGGTACCCAGCCGAATAATGGCCGTTGTCCTGCCAGCCACAAACCCGTCCAGTGTACCCCTGGACACCGAATCCTGCAGTTCTGATTTTGGACTTGTCTTCCCAATTCAGTGCGCGGGTGTCCAAGCCATCTCTAGCCGGACGTCTCAATGTTCGAACTTCTAGCCGTTTGAAATGTTAGCAACAACTAGTTGTATTTTTTTTTCCTATAAATAGGACAACTCATTGTCTTGGGTAATTATGTACACAACGAATACTTGCAGAATCCCTCTTGTATGCACTTTGCAATCAGGTTCTTGAGAGATCAATATTGTAAGATTATTTCTTTGTAAAAGAGCACATCGTATTTGTGAAGGAATGTTGGCTCCATTGTAAACCAACCTTTGTCTGAGGCTTCGAGTGTAGCTCAAGTGTAGCAGATTGGGCAAAACTGTCGAACAACCTTGGGAAATGGATAGGCACCAAATAGGGCCGAATCACTATAAATCGGGTGAGCACACTCCTCTATCCCTACTTCTTTTATTTATATGCATATAACTTGTTTAATGAATCGGTGAACTAAAGTTTATGCTATACTTTGTATATTAGTGCATATTCTATATTTGGGCGAAAATTTGCTCAATTCTCCCTTAATAGTGCTTGTGTTTATTTGAAATTTTTTAGTCAAATATCATGGCATCACATGTTTTTAGTAGTTCTCTGGCGGAGCGTCAATCTATTGTTAGGACAACTTTATTTTCCAGAACAAATAATAATTATTGGAAGGCTCGTATGAGAATTTTCATATAATCTTAAGATTATGAATTGTGGCGGTGCATATTAGTAGCCCTCATGGGCCTGGTAACTGGTAAAACTGAAGCTGAAATGATCATATATCCAAAAATGAAAATGATTTGGAGTTCTCATGATATTAAAGTAGTTCGATTGAATGCTAAGGCGATGAGCATGTCATATTGTGCTTTGGATGCTAATGAATTTACTTGTGCCTCGAGATGTTCGATTGCTAAACAGATCTGGGAAACACGTGAAGTGACTTTTGAAGGAGCGAGTAAAGTTAAAAAGTCTAAAATTAGTATGCTTACTTTGTTGTATGAACTTTTTAAAAACAAGTGTACTGAAAGTTCTAAAATTTGTCCTGAAAGTGCAATCGAGTTTTAAATTTTCTAAAAGTGCAATCAAGTCTTCAAACTTGTTAGAAAGTGTAATTGAGTTCTAAAATTTTCAAAAATTGCAACGAAGTCCTAAAACTTTTCACCAAAATACAATCAAATCCTAAAATTTTCAAAAAGTGCAACTAACAGAATGACTTAATTGTATCAATTTGATAAGTTTTAGGACTTGTATACACTTTTTGTAAGTTTTAGGACTCAATTGTATTTTTATGACAAGTTTTAGATTTTAATTGCATTTTTTGAAAGTTCTAGGACTAAATTGCACTTTCGTGATAAGTTTTAAGATTTTCAATGTACTTATCCTAATTTTTTACTACGAAGGAGGGTGAGCCGATTGTAGATATGTTTACTAGATTTACTAACATTATCAATATCTCGAAATTGCCTGGCAAGGTTTATCCTCAAGAAGAGCTAAACCAAAAGATTTGAAAAGCTTTGCCGGAAGTTTAAGAGCCTAAAGTGTCAGCCATTGATGAAGTTCAGAATCTTTCCACGATGTCTCTTGATGAGCTTCTCTGAAAAGCTTATCAATTATTACAGATCGAATCAAGTCAAAGGCTCGACTGGAGGAAGATTTAAAGAAGAAGAAGTCAATTGCTCTTCGAGCCACCGCATCATATGAAGCGGAGCCAAAAGAATATAGTGATGAGCATATGACTCTGATCACCTGGAAGTTGAAGAAATTTCTCAAGAACAAGGACTTAAAAAATGATGAGGAAAGGCGCACTTAAGGAAATCTAAATCGGAGAAACGTCAAATTTCACGAGTGCAACAAGTAAGGCAGGAAAATTATAAAAAAAAAAATCCTAAACTTATTGTATTTGTATTAATTCAATTCTAAACATTTCAATTTGACATATTTAGTTCTAAACCTTCTTGACAATTGCCAATAGTATCTATCCAGCCAATTTTAGCCAGAAATTAATAATGTAGATGCCGGCCGTCCTATGTAGCATGACCAACGCTGACGTTGAATTTTTTTAAAATTTTTAATTTTTTATTAATTATTTTCGAATTATTTTATTAATTTTTTTTAATTATTAAGGGCTTGCAGGGGCCGCCAACTGCTAGCCACTGGAGAAGGGACGCGACCCTCACCAGCCATTGGCAAGTGCAACAAGTAAGGCCATCTAGGGTACCAATGTGTCTCCAAGGACAAAGAAGGAGCTATTTGACAAGACAGACAGCAGGGACAAGAGTGTGAAATGAAAGCAGAAGGCATTGGCATCTACAAGAGCAAGAGCGAAAGCAAAAACAAGGTCAAGGTTACCTCCAGTTGATGAAGAGGTTGCCATTCTATGTCTCATGGCTCTTGGCGATTATGAAAATGTGATGAACGATCCTACTTTCATTATTGTACACTATAAGTGCCATAACTTGTGTATGACGATCACTTTTATGTCATAACTTTTTTTCGGATCACTTTGGTGCCAAGTCGGAGGAAAATAGATCACTTTAGTGACTCCGATCAAAATTCTGGTCAAAAAGCTGACATGGCATTTTTATTTAAAAAAAGAGTATGACGTGGATATTGAGTTTAACATTTGATGTCTACGTGGATGAGGAAAATGACGTCGCTCAGTCCACTTACGACGTCGTTCCATTTAGGACAGCAAACAATGTCGCTCAGTTCAAAGGTCTTAGCATTGCGTCGCTCATCACATCTGCTTTGTCTCCCTTGTTCAGTTGTCGTTGCCCGTCGCTCGTGGTGCCCTCATTTTGTCGCCGTCGCCATCGCTATCGTTGTCTCTTGCCTTCCCTTCGCGATCGATTAGCGTCGCTCCCTCATCTCGTAGACTAAGCATCACTCGTCCCGTCGACGTTGGTCCCGTCTTCGTGGCAAATTACGAAGGCCAGTCTTCAAATAGGGGCTGTTAATTTCTATTTTGCTAAATTAATCGACATATTGTGCTTCATTGTCCTATGTTTCACTCAATTAATTGGTAGATTAGGGCTACCTTTGGGAAATTAGGGTTTGAAGTAGGAAATTAGGGCTCGAACATGGAAAATTGGGGCTCGAACTTGAAATTAGGTCTTGAATTTATGAAATTAAAGCTTGAACTTCATAAATTATGGCTAGTTGTTCGGATATTAGGGCTTGAAGTGGATTCGATTGTGTTGGTGCTGGGCTGAGTATATGCGATAGACTATGGTCCATGTGGGGACCTCTGTCATTATCACCCATGTGGTCTGATGGTAGTTTTTTCAATCTTGTCAACCATGTGGGAGACCTTCATGTGAAGTTGTGCTCTTTTTCCTATGTTGTGTGGTCCCGAAAGCTAAAATATTGAATTTTTTTTGGCTTTTTTCCTATAATGCAAGGTCGATATGGGGGATAAAGACAAAATTATTGGCATCATTGTTTGCTATAGAGGAGAATTTGTCATCGGCACCGACGAGTGAGAATACTTTGGGGGACTTGAAGGTACTGTTTATTTTGATAGAAGCAAGCCAGTGTATATTAATCTCATGAGGGATATAATTCAACAATTAAAATGTAAAATAGGAAGTTTGCATTATTGTGTTCCTGAAAATAGCTTGAAAGACAGTATTAGAAACTTTGATGATGATAATGGTGTTAAGGATATCATCTACCTTTATCTTCATGGAAAAGAAGTTATTGTGTACGTTGAGTCATATAGTGATGGTGAATCTGATGTAGGGGCTGAGGGAGGAGACGTAGGTGATGGTGCTACTTTACCTAGTACTCAGGTTGGTGCTAGTTCTATTATAGATGAAGCTGGAAATGAGAGGGAGGCAAGCCATGCAGTGAGTGAAGAGTTTACTAGATTGTCGTGGGAAGTTGCTGCATCTAGTGAATCAGATGATGAGGGTGTGACAAATGTAAATTTACCAAGTGAAGATGACAATGAGGAACTTGCACAGTCAAGGCAAAAGCAAAGGGAATTTGGAAAAAAAAAATTAATAGCTGCACTTGGAGGATTGCATGAAGCTGAATCAGGACATAGCATTGATGGAGCTCCAGCTGAAGGTAATGACATTGATTATAAAGAAAGTGGCTCTAATGAACAGAATGATAATTCTGAAAATCAGCATGAAGATGATGATCCCGTTGTGCGCAAAAGAAAACGTAAGTATCTGTTATACGATCCTGGCTCTTCTTCTTCTGTGTTGACCGTAGGTCTGAAATTTTCTGATGTCAAACAATTCAAAGAAAGGATTATCAAGTATTCAGTAGTTGAACAGAAGACTCTTTAGTTCACTCGAAATACGCAGAACTATGTTAGAGCATAGTGTTCTCATCCTAGTTGTTCGTGGAAGATATATGGTGCTCGTTTAAAGAAGGACGGGTCATTCCAAATTAGGTTATTACAAAAGGAACATACTTATTCCATCATGTTTGACAACAAAAGGGTAACGAGTGCTTGGTTGTCGAAGTACTTCTTCGATACCATCAAAGTGATGCTTGATGTGAAGAGTGCTCAGCTGAAGCAGTTGGTGAGGAAACAGGTAGGGATTAATGTGTCACTCATTTAGTGTAAAAGAGCCAAGTATAAGGTGATGAAAAAAATTCTAGAGAGGTACAAAGAGGAATATGGTCAAATTTGGGAATATGCTGGAGAATGTAGGCTATAAAACTCGGGTAGTCGAGTTTATGTTGAGATTGTGGAGCGGCCACTGCCTAACCATGGGACTAATTTTGATCGAATTTATATTTACTTTGATGTATGCAAGCGGGGATTTATTGCTGGTTGTAGACGAGTCATAGGGTTAGATGGATGTTTCTTGAAGGGTGTGTGCAAAGGAGAATTGTTGGCTGCCATTGGAAGGGATGGCAATAATCAGATGTTTACAATTGCTTGGGCTGTTGTGAAGGTAGAGAGCAAGGATATTTACTTTGATGCATGCAAGTGGGGATTTATTGCTGGTTGTAGACGAGTCATAGGGTTAGATGGATGTTTCTTGAAGGGTGTGTGCAAGGGAGAATTGTTGGCTGCCATTGGAAGGAATGGCAATAATCAGATGTTTCCAATTGCTTGGGCTGTTGTGAAGGTAGAGAGCAAGGATACTTGGTCGTGGTTTTTGAAAAATTTGATGGCAGACCTTAAGATCACTAATGAAGGAGGTTGGGCATTCATGAGCGACCAACAAAAGGTAATGTCAGTGCAACTACACAAACAATATTTATGACATTTTATCTTGCACATGCCTTTATTAATGCCTTGATGTATGAATTCTTATAGGGACTTCTTCTTGCTCTATCTAAGTTGATGCCATTTACTGAACATAGGATGTGTGCGAGGCACATATATGCAAACTGAGCAAAGATCTACAAAGGGGAGAAATTATAGAAGCAATTTTAAATGATAGCTAAGAGCACCAACATGGCTGATTTTAGAATTCATAAGCAACAGTTGCTTGACTTGACGAAGGATGGTTATGAAGCACTTTTTCAAACTAAATCCAAGCATTGGTGCAAGGCCTTCTTCAGTGAAGAATTCAAGAGCGATATTATTGATAACAATCTCAGCGAAGCCTTCAATGGTAGAATTTTAAAGACGAGGTGCAAACTAATCATCAGCATGCTTGAGGATATCCGAGTGATAGTCATAACAAGGCTGCAAAAACAGAGAGATGAGGCTGCGAAGTGGACTAAATAGTGTGGTCCTAAGATTGCTAAAAGATTGGATGACAACTTGGCAAGTAGCAGGTTCTGTTATCCTATATGGAATGGAGATGATGGCTATGAGGTCATAGAAAAGATAGACAAGTATGCTGTCCATTTGGATAAACTAGAGTGCTCATGTCGAGTTTGATAACTTTCTAGAATTCCTTGCGCACATGCCATTTGTGCCATCCAAGCGAAGTACCAAAATCCCAACGATTATCTGCATGGTTGCTACCACAAAAGCACATATCTTGCTACGTACCGGCACATGATGCAGCCTATTAGAAGTGCAAAATTCTGGGAGCTGACAAATCATGAAGCCCCTCATCCTTTGCCACTTAAGAAACAAATGGGAAGACCTAAAAGGAGATGAAGAAAGCAAGAGGGAGAGCCCAGAAGTAATGAGATGAGCAAATCAAGTGTAAAAATAAGATGCTCATATTGTCGTGAGGTAGATCACAACAAAAGTGGTTGTCATTTGAAGAAGCAATATCAGTTGCTTCAACAGCCAAATGGAAGGACTCAAATTGGATCAAGTGCAGTGCCAGCACAAGAACCAATTGAAGGGGCTGTTGAAAGGTCTGCTGGAGGGCCAACTGATAGGCATGTTGATTATCTAGCTAAAGGGCCTGCTGAAGGCCAAGTTCAAAAACCAGCTGAAGAGCCAACTGGAGGCGCCATATCAAACAAGAGAGGTCCTCGACAGAAGATTAAGGCAATATGGTTATGGAATTTATACGGACTCCAATACTGGAATGACTATTTTGCATGTAAGTTTTGTACATCTCATGCATTTCATTTTTGAGTTTTTCACTTTTATGACAATATTGCTTCTTCTCATCCATAATTATGTTGTAGCTTGGGAGGAGTTCAGAGGTTCTCATATCTCAAGTTGGCCTAAGCCAAGAGTCTAGAGCTGCACCAAAAAGAATCTAACCAACGTTGCAAGCAGCTGGTCCGAAGAGAAAAAGGGTGGCTGCAAAAAAGAGTATTCGTAAATTGCCACCAACAAAAAATGCAACACTAGTTCCTGATCAACCAGCACATACTGACAGCTTCAAAACAGTCACCAACACCAGTAAGAAGAAGATAGTTGTTGCGCTTAAGCAGAAATCTCGAGCAAGAAGGCCAGTAGAATAGTCTGCTGGACCAGCAGTTGAAAAAGATGCAGCTGAAGCAGTTCAAGAAGAAGCAGCTCTAGCTGTTAAAAAAGATGCAGCTTAAGCAATTCAAGAAGAAGCAGCTCCAATTGTTAAAGAAGATGCAGCTTTAGTAGTTCAAGAAGACGCAGCTCCAGCTATTGAAGAACCTGCATCTTCAGAACAACAACCTGTAGTTCCTCCAGTTTAAAAGAGTCAAAGAATTATGAATCAATTCAAGAAGCCGTCAAAAGGAAAAGGAAATGGTGAACTTATCACTATTGACTAATGGGAGGGTGTTGAGGTATTTGTTAGTTTTTGTGAAATTAGGGAGGTTTACCGTATTGGCTAATAGGAGGTTGATTTTTTATGGTCCTGGAATGTTATTAACTAAGGAGATGTTGTGTGTAATGACTAAATGTGATGTTTACCGTGGTTAAGGTGGTTGTGATTTTCATATTTTTGCACACGTGTTTGTTTTGTTTTTGTATAGTACTGGTGTAGCGGGGTGCTTGCAAGTTGCATCAGTAAGTTAATATTCAAAGAAATTTACTGATGCAGTTGGTGGGGAGGGTGGGAATTGGTGCTGCTAGTGTTGGTTTTTTGTGCTGTTTGGGAGTGCAGTATGGTGTTTGCATTAGCTGCTAATTTTGTATTATTTGGGAGTATAGTATGGTAGCTGTTGATTTTGTCATATTTGGGAGTGCAGTATAGTGCTTGCACCAGCACGCCAGCACGTGCTAGTGCAAGCATTTTGAATCGGTTTTTGAATATGGTTTGGGGGTTGTTTGGTGCTGGTAATTGAATATGGGTTGGGGGCTATTTAAATCAATTTATGAGTATGGTTTGAGGCAGTTTGGTGCTGGTACAATTACTGCTTTGATTTCGGAATGATCTGGTTTAAAGATTGGTTTGTTGAAACCAAAGTCTCCATTTTTCAAAGAAACACACAGCATGACACTTAAGTGATCAACTTTTGGCCACAATTAGTACTTAAGTGATCACTTTTAAATCATGATTGGAACTTAAGTGATCATTTTTGAACCACGACCGGCACTTAAGTGATTACTTTTGAACCACGGCTAGAACTTAAGTGATTACTTTTGAACCACGACTGGCAATAAAATGATCACAATTAGAAACATTTGGCACTAAAATGTCAACTGTTGAACTTGTGATGACTTCACAATTTGCTGCTACGTAGAGTTGCAACACTTGCAGCACCTCATTTTTCAGTGGTGAGCCTTACTCTATAATATGCAACCATTTAACCAGATGAAAAAAATACAACAAATGAGCAAGTGAATATGCAGCAAATGAGCAAAAATATGAAGCAAATGAGGAAGTGCAGCAAATGACAATAAATAAGCAAAAATATGCTGCCAGTGAAGAAGTGCAACAATGATAGCAAATGAGCAAAAATATACAGTAGAATATGCTGCAAATGAGAAAGTGTAGCAAATGACAACAAATGAGCAAAAATATACAGCAAAATATGCTGCAAATGAAGAAGTGCAGCAAATGAGCAAAAATATGCAACAAAATATGCTGCGAATGAGGCAAAACTGCATCAAAATATGCAGCAACAAAATACTAAGCAACTCAACATTGAGAACCAATAAATTCCAACCTTCCATTTGTCATAGATTACAGCAAACCTTTTGTTACATACATAAATTGCAGCAAACTAATAACACAACCGTAGCTACAAATTGCCAAATACACGTACATAGTACAAGCCTATCTTAAATTGTGGTAGACTAAGAAACTTTTGCTCATCACTGACATTACATTTGATCATAAAATAGGCTATAAAAAAATATCAATAACACAATCAACAATCGATAACACTTTCTTTCGATTTTCATCCTTTGAACTTCCTTCTTCAAATGATTAGCCAGAGATGCTAAAGCCTTCATTTCAGCTTGCAATGAGTCGACATCATCCAACTCATCCATTAATGCAAGTGGAGGTTCATGTCGAGCTTCAAGTAGCTTCACTATTACTTCTGTTGCTCGATCTGAAAATTTTGCATCAACCCACTTGAATAATTTGCACTTCGAGCCTTTTCTATACCTGGCACATCTATGGAATCTTCTCCCGGGGTTCAATCGAGTCCAAGATGTTCTTCTTGGACTCGGTAATCCATAATAGCAGAAGAATCGACCTTCTTCTTCACTTTTTTCAAACGAATTTGAGCCGCTAGTGAAGCTCCTGCCATCCATTTACAACTTTTGGCTGTCAATTTCGGGAAAAACAAGGAAATAATATGGCCAGTTAGGGTTTGCAATTGGGGAATATGTCCAATTAGCCGATTTAGGGTTCCTATGTTGGGGGGAGAAATGTTGAACGACGTTGTTTTCGCTATAAGGGCTGACTGGACTCTCCGGCCAGCTCTGGCCAGCCATCTCAGCATCAAATATTAATAAAAAAGAGCCACATCAGATTTCCGGCGTGCCATGCTAGTATTGGCACTCAAGTGATCGTTTTTCAAAAAAGTTGACACTAAAGTGATCCGAAAAAAAGTTATGGCACCAAAGTGATTGCCGTACACAAGTTATGGCACTTATAGTGTACTTTTGCCATTTTTAAGAGTTTCGAAGTTCATTTGATGACCTTGTGATAGATTTTGGAAAATTTCGTAAGAAAAATACTTTGTTAAAGAAATCAAACAATTCTCACGTCGATGAAAACAACGTAGTGAAGGATGAATTGTAATTTTTGAAGAAAAAGAGTGATGGTCTTCAAAAGGTAAACATGTCTTTGAAGAATGGCATGCCTCTTTGCAAAAGTCTATTAAGGGTACCAAGACCTTCGAACACATTGCTTGAAGAATAAATATTTGGGGGAAATTACCAAAAAAGTCCTAAATTTATTACGCTTGTGCCAAGTTAGTTATAAACATTTCAATTATACCAATTAAGTCATAAACCTTTTGACAATTTGGTTATTCTAGCCAATTTTGGCCGAAAATTACTAACGTAAACATTAACCATCTTACATGGCACAACCGATCTGATGTAAACAATTTTTTTAAAAAAAATTTATGAATTTTGTATTCTTTTTCCTTCTTCCTCTGCCAATCGCCAGGCCTTGGCGATGGCCGGCAATCGACCTCAGGTGAGTGTCAACCTTGCTGGCTTTGGGTGAGGCTTGAGCTACCAGGATCGAGCAAAGCTCGACCTCATCAACCCCTCTTGTGGCCAATTGCCGATTGGTGGCGGTGGCAGCTAGCGGATGAAGAAAGAAAAAGAAAGAAAAAGAAAAAAATAAAAGAAAAGGAAGAAAAAAATTAAAATTTTTATTTTTTAAATTATAAAAATTGTCCACATCAATGTCATCATGCCATGTAGGATGACCAGTGTCCATATCACCAATTTTAGGCCGAAATTAGCTGAAATGGCTAAATTAGTATAATTGAAAGGTTTAGGATTGAATTTGCACAAGTGCGAGAAATTTAAGAATTTTTTGGTAATTTCCCCCAAAGATTTCCTCATAATAGAGATGTTCTTGGACACCAACCCTTTCAAATAGGAAAAGCGCTCATGAGTTTCTCATGCATCACTCTCTTGTAACTTCTGTGGTATATGTGGACATTTGCCAGTTACTACTTGAGAAATGGGGTAGTTAGAAGAATAAATGAGGTATGTGTGCTTAAAGGCACATAGTCTCCTAACTCACAAGGACCCAATGCGGTTTGCGTACCAAGAAAAAATGTCTTCGGATCATGTCTATAATGCACAAATAGTTTTGAATATTGACTGATTTGAAGAGATATGGTTAATCCTTTCTGTGCTTGGCTCAGCCCTAAGAATACTAATACTACCGGCCGATGGAGTTCCTAACCCTATCAAGCCATCCATCCTCTTACTCACGGCGGCTTCGACAGAGGCATTGGTGGTCATTTTCATGACATCTTCTAAATCTTTTTTAGAACCGAATTCTGTGAATCAAAAGTACTTTGACTGGAGTCTTCCGTCATCATCGTTTTAGTCAATACTCGTTGGCTTTCATAGATTTTCCTCAGTATAGTCAGCCATACGATTGTTTTGACTAGCGTATTCATCACCACCATCATTTTCAGATCCTTGGCCAGAAACAGGATCGTTTTTAATCTCATTTTGGCCATGGCTATCAGGATTGTCTCCGAAGATTCGAGGACGTGCAGAATCTTCTTAATTCATGGTCATTGCGGATAATTCGTGCCCCTTAATGCCAGAGATTGATGGAAACACTGTCGCATTTTGATTGAGATTGCCTAGTTAACAATTTGAAGTTCCCTTTAGTAATTCACATTCCTATAGGTATTTTCGAATGTCAAATAAGCTCAAATGAGTAACGAACAATGTTTTTCATAGCACAGTAAAAGTGGGCCTACGTTAGTTACTTACTTGATTCAACGATAATCTGCTAACTTCGATTTTATCTATAATGGTAAATTTCCTACCTTATTGGTAATTAACTAGTTTGTAAGCGGACCAATAGATATTGGTAAGTTGCTAATTTCACTGCCAAGTTTATGTTTTTTGAGTGGTAATTTTGGTACATAATAAGTATCTAAATTACATTTCACTTGAAGTTGGTAGATTCCTACTTTGGTGATCACTAGCTAAGAACTTTGTGGGTAAGTTATTAATTTTGTTGATAAATTACTATTTTCATTATTATGTTTTTGGTTTGAGTGGTAATCTATGGAAAAGTTGAGAAGCTCTATCTAACATCATCTGTGAAAGTAATTCGTTCGATTTGACTGTTGAGAGATTGCTCACTTTCTTTCTTTAGATCCAAACCACCGTACAGACTGTGTGATATGCAGTTCAGTTAAAAGTTCTTATTCCTCGAGACTATTAAAAAGATACACTAACGCCACTGAAATCCGCACATGATATTTTTATTTAATGAGATCATGATCCGATTGACAAAAAAATATGAAGAACAAACGCTTGCTATGATTATGCTCTGTGAGGACTACAGTAAAAACTCCTTGCAGTAAGAGTGTCTTGTGATTGAGATAGCACGCATGCCTCTATCTAGCTCCTTCTGGATTCTTCATTTACTTGAGAAGTTTGCCCTACCTCTGTTTACCTCCTCTATTTTGCTTTCTTCATTTTGCACCATGCTCTCCAATGTACTATTCTCACCACTTCCCTCTAGATCCATTCGTCTTTGTCTATGTTCCCAGGGGAGTGCAATATCCTCCAAACCTCTTGATCCAAGACTGCTTTCATGGACTAGAGCTGGTTCTAGTGGCTGAGTCTGTGGGATCATAACCCTCAAATTGTTGTCTCGTTGCTTGCATATTAGACAGAATCCACAATTCTTTGCAATTCTATGGGATGATCTGAGGCTAACTTGGAATTGACTTGAATCTTTTCGCAAAAACTTGCTCACCTCCCGCAGCATGCCATGCCAGAGATACTTGAACCAGATGTGAGGCGCCATTCTAACGAATTGAAGGATCTTGTGCGCCAAGTTATCCTCTTATCCATTCAAATTCATTTGAACCTCGCATGAGAGATTGAACTAAACTCCAGCAATAACACAGAATACTAATCGTAGGAGTTCCCCATACATGTCCCGGGGAAGCACATACGACCCTTAATTTGTTTCGCTGGCTTAATGATTGCTTCCTGAAGAGCTGCAAGCCAACAATACTACACTCTCCTCTTCCCATTAAATCTGTTTCACTGGCTTCCAGTTCTCTATAAACAATATTCATTTATGGTTTTTCTTGAAAATCATTGCCGCATTGGTGAAACATCTTCCCCTGAATCCATTGATTCATCAAAATCCTCACAGCTTGAAGCTGGATCAACTAATTGATTGTCTTCAAATCATCCTCTAGTTGCATGCATCTTAGCAAATATCCCAACTTTTTCACGGTTTCACCCAATACTCTAAGCCTAAGGCTAAATCCTAAATAATTCTCGTCGCATTGATCAAAAGCAGCTCATCCTTCCAACCCTCCCACAACACATTTAATTTGAGTTATTGAATCCATATGTGATCTGAATCAAATGAACCGAGAGTTCTTGATAGAACATTCTGCTTTTGGCCATTAACAATTAACATATGGCATGATGTCAAAAGATATTTCCTTTTTTCCATCTTCTACATCAAAAACAACAAAAGAGAGCCAATCCCAAAAATTGTCACACGAGTCTTGTGAAGCCATGATAGATATGGTACCCTCTTCAACAGGGACAAACTCCTCTGCCATCTCTCCCACAGGAAGAACATTCCGGTAATCGGGAGAAATTCGGGACTAGTGATACTTATGTTATATGGGTAAATTATTAGAAATACCCAAGTTTGTAGTTCAAGTAGAAGAGTTTGATATGGGCATATTCCACGTAATTCAACCAAAGCAAGAGTTCTATACAATTCAGACATATTGATCTTTGCTTGTGATATATACAATCCTCATGCGATAGAAATCATTATCACGCCCCGAACCCCTCGAAGCGCAATCATCCCACGTACCGATCTAATTTTGCTGCGACGTCCCAGGCCACGTCATCGACCCAACTCCCAACACAAAGCATAAGGCACATGCGGAAGCGATAATTAAAACACTCGTATATAACAATACATGACCAAGGGTAGCAGGTACGTCAAACCATTCAAAGCCTAATAATCAAGACTCGTATCGAACTTCAAAACATATACAGTGTCCACTATTTACAAATACAAATCACCAAACAAAAGCGGGTCGACGGCCACTACTAACAAAATCCCTAAGTGGCCGAGGGACAGTCTAAGGTGGGGCTATAATCAGAAGGGTTACTGGCCCGACCTAAGGGAGGCTAAGGCTGATCTTAGGAAACTTAAGCGGGATCAAATCCTAATGACTCGGACTCAGCCTCGATTATCTTATCCTCCGAATCCATCTGCTCGACCTCGCCAACCTGATCGGGATCCTGCTCTATGGGCTCCGGATTCTCATATGGATTAGGTACACCAAGCAACCTCTATCAGGAGTCTAAAAAACGGAGTTTAAATAACTATGAGACGAATCTCAATGAGTAGGCCTCCTACACCGAAACGAGGCTAGCATGCACCTCCCAACAAGCAAATCAACACAAACAACGGACAATAATGTCAATCAAATGACTTAGGCCCTTGAGCTCGGATCGCTTACCTTGTTGACCCTGCAGGTTAAACAGTTCGATATAATAATCACGGCACATATGTAGCACATATTTTCACACATACGCTATACACATGCTCATACTCAAAGTGTTCATCTCGCATACCATTCACCGAGTCTTGCACACTCGCACACTGGCCCACGCATTCTTATGCATGTAAATGTCATCATCATACCATGTTTCATTCTAGCTCACACTGCACACTGGCTCAATGCTCAATTATTATTATTACCAGTGTAAAACGCATTAAGTCCAGTGTCTCTAGCCCGCTACAAAGTACATGAGGCACAACACTATTCTTTCTTAATCACAACACTTCGTGGCCCGCATAAAGCGCATCTCTGGCCCGGTGTCTCTAGCCTGCTACAAAGTGCATGAGGCGCAATACCGATCTCCTCACGAATCAGAGCCCGCGTAAAACGCATCAGGTTGGTTGTCTTCCGGACGTACTGGGCATCGTCCCACGTAAAAAGCATCAGGACAGCACACCTCGCGTAACATGCATTAGGGTGAATTGTGTTCACATATACACACAGCCAGTTATTATATGAACCCCGCATAACACGCATCAGGGCAATTAGGTGATCGCATGCTCATGTTAGACACGTATTTTTTCACATTCTCATCTCATGCCCCATTCTCGGCATACACAATGCGTGGCCATGCAATGTTGCACAATGCAACATGAGCATTAAATTTTAGCACGGTATTTCAAAAAACATACCAAATCAACATGCTCAAATAGCCAATCAATTGCCCATAATTATTCGCATAACATGCGCACTTGGCCAACTAGTACCGTGTGGCCCAAAATATAATTTACGCACTTGGGCAATAAACATTCACACTAATGAGTGGCCAATCACACACCGCATTCCTTGAACAAGAAATCAGGAGACATGGCATTAAACAATTGAGCATGACAAAGTATCATTCAACCACCGAGTCCCTCAAACGAGGCACCACAAAATTTAACACAATCAAGCACAATTTGTACCAAAATCAGCCATTACATGGCCCAATCATTCACACATGGTAATTCACGAACAAACCACACATTAGCCATACAAGGCCCAATTAAACCTCAATGGACAACCACTAATCAGTCCGAGAGAGAGAAAAACCGGGAATATACAAAATCGGGTCCAAATTGGGCAGTTGCACAGTGACAGAAATCCATTTGAAATAAATGGTAAATCAATTTCAAAAATTATGAAATTTGGATATGTTATACAAAACAGCTCGATGAACATTTTCCATAAAGAACTAGAAATCCAGTTCTAACTGTAAATATCTCATTTTGATACTCAAAGTGGGACAAAATTCGATTCGCTCGGACAGCCCCTTAGGCCATCAAAATACAACTCATTTAGTATCCAAATCATTTTGGAAAGTCTTGAAATTTTTATATGTTATAGCCACAAATGTCCCCAACAATTTTTGTGAAGGAAATATTTTAAAAATAGGCCTGAAAAAATTTATAAAAATTCGAACAGACCAAAAGATCGGGTGAACAATAAATCGGGTAGTTTTGTTTTGGTCCAAAGATGGACTTCCGAATGGCCTCAAATGATTTCTAAAAATTCCCAAATTAAAGTATATTATATTTAAAGATGTTGAAAAAAACTTACATGAAGAACACTTCTTCAGATTTGGCCCACAATGATCACAAAAAAAATAATAAATGGCAGAGGTACAGTAAAATCAGTAATCCGAGAATCATTAAACTTGCACCATTAAGCAAATCCAGCTCATACAACCTCTAAACCAAGTCTCCACAGCTTTAAAACCATCCCTAAATCATCACCTTAAGCCCTTAAAATTATCATAACATCAGCCCAAATCAGCCCTCACTAATTAACCCCTAAAACTTGTCCAAAATGTGCATAATCCTAGTTAAGGGTTAGGATTTTCACTCACTAGGTTTAAGTTTCAACAGTGGGCTAAACAAGGAGAGAAACGGGTTGAACAGCAGTTGGATCAAACCGGTTCGGCGGCGGCCCTCCGGCGTCCTCACGGCGATGGACGGTAGCATTCCGGTGGCAATGACGGCTGCTCCGGTGGTGGCTCCTCCTCACGGCCAAGGGAAGATAGAAAGGAAATGGTTGGGGGAGGAAGATGACCAGCGTGAAAATGAAGATGGGGGAGAGAGAAATGGGTCAAAGTGAGCTTATGATAAAAAAATGTGGTGCCACGTGTCGCGATCCTAGCCTTTAGACTATTTTGCCCTTTGATCCAATGGCCATTAATCACTCACATCCAATAATTGAGGGACCTTTTGGTAATTCAATAATTCTAATAATTATCCATAATAAAGTCCCCAAAAATCCTCAAAATTTGGAACTCCAAAAATAGGGCACAGGAGCCTTTTTGTAATTTTCCGGTCCCGGGTCAAAATTTCATTTTTCGACCATACCGACCCCAAATATGATTGGACACTCAAAAATAACGTCGACCTTGCAAAATAGTCGCAAATACCCATAGAATTTTGACATCGAAGTTTGGGTCCAATTTGGCGATCAAAATTGCTCAATTCAGAATTTTAGAGCCTCTCACTAACGGATGGTTGTTTAGGAGTTACGCGTATCGACCTAGGGTCACTCGAGTCGTGACGGTTTCTATTACCGGGAAAACGCAAGGAATTATTGGTTATTACAGGGGTCACGATTGTTCAGTTCAAGTTCGGGATTTGTTCGCCACTCTTACTCTCAGTCGAGCGAAATCACCCGCGATCCGATCGTACGTCGTTGGCCAAACCAAATCCATCACTTTCCTAAAATCGGCCCACACTGGCCCAAAATAATTTCCTCTCATTTCTCGGAATCAGTGCTCGATTCGCGATCAGGTCCCCGGTCCACGTACTGTTTTCCTAGTTAGCCTTTCTCATTGGTCAGTATCTTGCGAGGGGCCAGCTCTAGGCGAGACGTACTAAAATCAGATGAGAAATAATATCCACTTCGTTTGATCCCGGAAATGGATCGAAATTCAGAATGTTACAATCATTCCTTGGCAACTATGTATACGTCCAAAATCACTCTATATTAGATTTGTTTATTTGTCCAGAATTTTCAGCTTTTGCATTATACAAACATAGTGCACCCAAATACACTCCATATCAACACATACGCATGCACGCATGCACAAGCACGCGCAGAGAGAGAGAGAGAGAGAGAGAGAGAGAGAGAGAGAGATATGTTCAATCATTTGTACACTAATTTGCTTGAATATCTTCCATTGTGCTTGGTTGGCTATCTAGTAAATCTTCTGTTTCATTTGAATTGTCTTTGTTAGAATAATTAAATATTAAATTACACATTCATCTAACAGTTTATGTTTTTAGAACAGTTGGTAATATAACACTAAATCTCACATGATATCAGAGTTAGAGGACTTGAGTTCAAATCTTTCCAGGCCCTATTTGCCTCCTCAATTAAATATATCTACACCTAGTACTAGGCAAAAAAGGCCATACTGCTTAAGGTTTTTAAAACAGTTGATAGTGATCCCACTAAATCTCACAGTTTTCCTCTATGCTTGTTTGATTATCTTCATGCTCTAGTCGCACCTATCACATATAGGTGCATAATGACCTTACATGGTTTGTTTATATAGCATTTTCAGCTTTTGTATCATACAAACACACAGTGCACCCAACATAGAATCTGTATCAATCCCAGACGCACAAACATGTAGGGACCTGAATTGAGAAGTCAGCCATGTTCTTCCCTTTGTTGACTAAATTACTTGACCTATTTTCCTCTGTGCTAGTTTTACTATCTAGTTATTTTCTAGATCACTTGAACTTTCTTCTTCTGTGCCCATTTGACTATCTTCATACCAAACCTCATAGAATAAAGCTGGATCCAACAACTGATTATCTTGAAGCAAAACCTCCAAATCATTTTCTAGTGGCTTGCATATTAGTCGGAATCCGGACTTTTTTACATTTTCCGTTCGGGTTGCTCTAATTCTGAACTGGAAGTGACTTGAGTCATTTGGACCAAAAGGGTCTTCTCTCCACAGACGCTTTGGTTCGCAATATTCAAGCCACACATGATCCAAATCCATGGAAGTGATATCGGTTGAGCTTTCTGTCCTCAATTTGCCATTAACGTATGCTAGAAGCTCAAATATGGCGCGTTCCATTCCTTCTCTTGCTTGAAATACAACACAGAAAGCTAATCCTACTAACTTCTTATACAAGTCTTTTGAAACTATGAAAGATATAGAACCATCTTTATCAGGGAGCAACCACTTTGGCATGTGTCCTCCGGGTAGAAGAACCTGGCCACCCATTCTAGGAAGAATTTTCTGTCATAGATGTAGACTGTTAGATAGTTTTCAGAATTGACACCTAAAAAAGGAGATTCAACGAGTTAAGTGGGTAGTCCTAGAGTTTAGCTATTGTTAACAATAGCATTACAAAGATCTTTTGTACTTAAATTGATGGAAACAGGATGCGTACTGTTGAAGATCTTTTAATTGGAATATTGAAGTTTTTTATCAGGTGATCCTCCTAATTCCACGTCAAACTAGAGTTGTATAAATAAAGAGTATTCTTTGTGTTGCCTTGTGGCGATCTCCACTACATATAAATGCAGACTCACGTTCTCTATGCTTGCGTTTCTAAATTAGCTCACGGATTCAGGATTTTCAGCCTTTTGCAGTATACAAACACTAGGTGCAGCCAACATGTACACGACTCAGAGAGCGATAGAGAGAATCTAACCTCAAGCTTGACCAAATCATTGGTAAACCCATTACGGACCAGTTCATGACATAAAGATAAGTCAATATCCCTGACGCGACATATGTCGGTTGGAATTTTACTCAAAGATTCGCAACAGACTGCTTCCAGAATACGCAATTGCCCTGGAATCTTGCGGATCTCTTGTAGTTGTCCGCAATACGAAACATCCAAACTGAGCAAACTATGTAGGTGCCCGAATGTAGGAAGGTCAGTAACATTGTTTCTGGACAACCACAAAGTCCTTAAGAAGGGAAAACAAGAATGATTCTCCAGGATCTCAAATTCTAATAGATTGCATCCTCTAAGGTCTAACCATTGTAACTTAGGAAATCCCATCTTTGTATGGGGATCACTCAAATCCTCCTCCCTCTTTGGAAACTTCTTTAGTTTTGAGCACCCGTCAAGCAATAGTATTTCAAGATTTTGCAACCTGTAAATGCTAGACGGAAGGATTGCCAATTTCGTGCAATCCTGTAAAGCTAAGACTTCCGAAGAGACAAGATTATATATGGATGTACGAAGTTCCTCAATTGAAGTCCCTGTTAAAAAAATTTCTCGCAAGCCTTTGACTTTATCCGGAATATCAGGGAATCTTTGCAATTTAGAGCACCCATATAAATGCAACAATTGTAACTTGCCATGATGTGACCGATTCGTGGGCACGCTCCAAGTTTTTGCACCCGTGGAGATCCAATTCCTCAAGATTTGGAGTACAATCGAGGTTTGGCATACAAAACACCGACCGGCATTCACTGAAGTTAATGAACTTCAATTTTCCAAAGTCCTACAAGAATAATGAAACCAACTTTGATAGACATTTGAAACGAAAAAAAAACTGAGATAAAAATTCAATTTAAAAAAGTGACATAGGGATGATTATGCCTTTCTGTAGTGCAAAAATCGGAACACCGTTCCGTGCTGGCAAAAGGTGAAAGACGCTGGTAATTTTCAAATTTCATTGCTCACAAAATTTTGATTGGAAACTTCTTTAGACTGTAAAAATTTTGACTGAAGAGAGAACAATGCGAGGTTCAGTCAAAAGCATTTAGCGTGGCACTCACTTCAATGATTGTGCAAATAAGCAAGCAAATTTTCTCTCTTTCCTAACGTAATTTCGAAAAGAATCTAATCAGCTAATCTCTACTATACAGTGTAGAATCTTTAATAAACATTTCCAGAATCAATCATTTCAAAGACATAAGAATTAAATCCTCGGTTTATGTTTATTAAAAAATAAGGTGCATTCATCATTTAATCATTAAATATCATCAATAAGGTTTTTTTTTCAATTAGCAGTAAATTAAAGTTATCGATGCTTTAACTTCAACAGTACTTGTAATATTTTGAAAATGAGATTGAACTTGTTCTTGAATTTTTTTGTTCGAATGAACACTAAGATTCACATAAGAAAGTGGTTAATACCACCCTAAAACGCGAAGATTCCGCTTATGTTGGTTCTTGTAGTAGATCGACATCCTGTAATTAATGCTTTAATCAAATATAAACAATTTAATAGATGTAGATGTTTCTTAAGCACATTAACGAGCATTATCAGAGTTACTAATTGTTGCATTCAATGTTTTCAATAATACATATACGTATTCATATTCATATGCATATAGATATGGATGTAAAACATAGGGAAATGAAGACTATTCATTTAAATGCGCACCTTAAATTGCTCCCTCACAATTTGGATGTTGCTTTTGTGCAGATCGAGTCCAACCAACTTCTTTGGACCAGAGGAAAGTTCTGGAAATCAAGGAGGACATCGAGGCCATTCAAACCATCTAAGTTCATTAGGAAGACAGATAGGACCTTTGAAAGAGTTATGCACATTAATCATGATGAGCACCCTCAACCTTCTCATATTTGTGAAAGCATCCGGACCTATGTATATCTCCTCTGGCTTGGTTAAATCCAAAACTATGGCTTTTACCGCATTTGTTCCCTACATTTATAGAATTTTCTTTGCTATTAATATCCAAAGTCAGATAATAAGAAATTAAAATCCGTGTCTATATTGGCAAATCTTACCATATCTCCTGACAGAACATATAGAACATCATCACAAAGCCATAATATGCTGCGTTTTCTAGGATCATCACGACATTCTTGTGTAACAATATCCATGCCCATCAACTGTATCAAGTCATGCATCTGTAGGGTCTCTGTCTCTATAATTATCAAGGATCTCTCGACAAGAGCTTGTACTCCAATAGTTTTGTCAAAGTCGCAAATGCCAAGCACTTTCATAATGTACTTTGTAGATTGCCCCTTGAAGAAACAAGCAATATCAAGGAAGATCTCCTTTGTACAGTCCTCTAGTCCATCATAACTTAACTTAAGAATGTCATTGATGGTTTTGTCTGGAATTTTGGCAAGTTCATTCAATGCACTTTCCCACTCACGTTCTCTTCTACAACATACGAAAGAGCCCAATACCTCAAGTGCTAAAGGAAGACCATTAGCATAATGCGAAGCACTATCCACAAGATCCCTCCTTATGACTACGTTGTTGTTTCTCAAAAAAGCATGCTTATTGAAAAGTTCAAGAGCTTCACAATTCTTTAGAGTTTCAGCTTCATAGATGTGATCTTTACCTATCCCATGAGCAGTTAGCAAATGATTATCTCCTGTAGTAATGATGATCCTGCTTTCTTTACCAAACCACTCACACTCTCTAGCTAAGGCATTTAATTGTTTTGTGTCATTGACATCATCGAAAACAAGGAGAACTTTTTTGCGACAAAGTCTATCTTGCATTAAACTAATACCTCCATCAACACTAAATACTGTTAATCTTTTTCCCATTAATATCTGAGACAACAATTTCTTTTGCAATGGAACTAAATCCTTGGAATCTTTTGAAGCTTCTTGATCATTTGGCAAAAAACACGAACCCTCAAATTGTCTAAAAATAGCATTGTAAAGGGCTTTAGCCACAGTGGTCTTCCCTATACCTCCCTGTCCCCATAATCCTATCATGAGAACATCATCAGACTTAATATCTAACATTGATTGCGGCTTTACCACTCGATGATGCATCCCGATCGGATGCTTAGCAACATATAAGGGTGTTCGATTTAGCTGCGTAGAGATCTCCTTCACAATTCTCTTTATAAGCATAGCTTCAATTTCTAACAAAATCCAAAAAATTACTTGACTTATTTATTTAGCAATTCAAAGATATGATTAAGTTTCTTCCAAATAAAAAACAATAGATGCAATTCAACATATAAAACAAAACAACGACAAAGCAGTTTGTTACATCAATTACTACTTACCCATCTTTCAAGTCCCACCCAGAAAGGCTACCAGCATCAAAGAGAGCCTTCTTCCATCTCTTCACTATCTCTAAATACTTTCCGAACTTGGACTAATGCTTAGTCATAGCTCTCCCATAACTCTTTCTCCATCCTCTCACTTCTCTTGGTTCCACCTTGTAAAACACCAGCAACACAATAAGGTCCTTCTGTGTCTTGCAATCCATGATTTTCGTCACGTCTTCCAAACACCACGGTGAGGAAGCATAGTCCTCGGAGAAGACAATAATCGCGATTCGTGATTGCTCAATCACTTTCATAAGTGCGGGTGATGTCTGCTCTCCCTTCCTTAGTTCTTCACTGTCGATGTAAGTGTATACCTATTTGATTCAAAGCCGTGTAGAGATGACTGAGAAAGTTGTTGCGGACGTCTGGGCCTCTAAAACTCAAGAAGACGTGGAAGCTCTTTCCGGGCTTGGAAGAAGAAGAAGAAGAAGAAGAAGAAGAAGAAGAAGAAGAAGAAGCCATTAGAATCAGGAAGCAGAGCAGGTTAACAATGGGCAATGAGTTGTCTAAGATTGGGGTACTTTGTTTGAGGTAGTTTGCTCACCATGTGATCTTCTCTATATCTTCTCTATACCCAGATGCACGACTTCCTTTTTTCCATGGGTCAACGGCGACTTGGTGTTTTAATCATAATGAGCCTGACATCTTAGCAACTCCAATAACTCCCCAATGGTTGCATTCGCAACCAGTGAGTTTTCGTCTTTCATTTTTCTTTTTCGTTTTTTTTTGCAGACTATATAAATAACAATTCGTGACTCCTCAAAAGATTTATCAATTTGAGTTCGTTCTTTTTTCTCCTCATGTGCACATTGAATTGTAACAGCACTCATCGCGCGCTTTTGCGTCGAAGGTCGGCGAATCATGTTTTTCAGGTTTTTTTTTTTTCAAGGGGGCCGCTATTACCACTCCTCTTTTCGCTTATCCACGCCCTTGACACTTAAAATGACAAAACAATCCACATTTCTTGTTTGGTCCTCGAAGCGCTCATCAACCAACCTCGCCGAAGCTTGCTTCGCCGTCCTCGCAATCTTCGTCCTGCTTCCTTGGTGTTAGCTTCTTCGGCAAGCACCAGAAGTAGCCGCCCTTCCTCAGGGGCAACGGCGATGGTGGCTTCGACTTCGGCTTCCTCCATGAATAGGAATAGGCCGTCGGTGAAGAGATTGGATCGTACTTCGTGGTGGATTTCCGACACGATTTCTTGTTTGGATTCCGCTTCGGTGGCGAGAAAATTGCGTCCTCCGTGGACAAATCCACGAATCGGAACCGACAAATTGTGCCCATTTCCCCGCTGGCTTCGCTTCTAGGTTAGGCCGAGTCTCCCCGTCGACCGTCGACTCTATCTTGCAATTGCTCGAGCTCTGGAGCATGGTTTGAGGTTTGGAGACAGCATATAATTTGAGCTTGTGGAAACGGGACTCAAGGTGAGAGGGCAAGAGGGAGTCGGTGAAGGAGGAGTAGTTGATGGCGGCGATTTGCTCGAGGATGCAGAGGTCCTTCATCTGGAAAATGAAAAATGACACAAATAATCTCTGAACTTTAGCCTAATGTGTAATATGGTCCATATACTTTTAATTTGTTCAATTAGGTCCTTGAACTTTAACCCAATATATTTTGTGGTCCTTGAATTTTTAATTTGTTCAATGTTGCCCATGAACTTTTGGTACATGCTCAATTTAGTCTATGAACTATATGAAAATGTTAAATATAGTTCTTCCATTAATTCAAGTTCAAGGACTACATTGAATATATACCAAAAGTCAATGAACCACACTAAATAAATTAAAAGTTGAGGGACCATATTGAATATTAGGCTAAAATTCAGGGATTAGATTAAACAAATTAAAATTTTAGGGACCACATTGAATATTGAGCGAAATTTAGAAACTATTTGTGTTATTATCTCCCTAGGAAATAAGGTCTTCCACCGAGGAGTAGTCGGATGTTGGAAAGGTAGGAGAGTTGATTCTTGTCTCACCAAAATATATGACTAATTCAGCAAATGAAATTACAATTTTTCATACCACCTTTGGGTTGAAACTGGAGCATAAACGGAAAATGGGATGAAAAGCATCTAAGAAAATAAAATAGGATTAATTAAGGAAATGAAGTTATATTAATTTTCAAAGTGCAAAATTGCTGTTCTTCAATGATTGATTCATTTTCTTTCATGTAAAACCGTGAGCTTAAATGATAAATTTGTTAAATCTTACTCACGTTCACGTTAAACAGCTGTTAACACGAAATGGGGGTAAAAATGGGAACCCGAAATTTGCCCCCGAAAATTACTTTGAAGTAATATTTATATGATAATCGATTTTTACTTGTATCCCCACACACTCAGTAATTTTTGCTTAAATTTTATGACATTGTAATTCACTTGCTTTTTAAGTCGGCCCTTGTGATCTCTTTCTTTTTTTTTTTTTTGGGCTTAGTGACAAGTGCCAATTGAACATTTGCTAAACAATTTAAGAGAATTCCTGGAGAGCTCACACGTGAAGACAAGTTCGTGTGCTAACTTCGGACTACGCCACTTCGCTCTTCATTTTTATAAATAAATCAGGGCAACCCGCTCCAGAAAGAAAATTAATCGTGTTGACTTTGATGGGCAACTGGTGCCCACCACCTTGTTCCTCTCTTTATAACAAAACACGCTCGTATCAAGAGCGAATCCACGGCCAGAGCGAGTAAAAGCAAAGAGAAAATGTCAAAAGAGCCGTCAAACCACACAAGCACACTTCGTTGGAGAACGTGAATGATGATGGGGCAAGACAAAAACGTTGTCATTGTCATATTCACAAACACAATTGCAAGCAACTTGATTTGAAGAGTAACCACTAACGAAGACAAGAAGCTGCCCAACCGGTTACAAAGCGACGAGCTTTGATTTTCTTATATATATATATATATATATATATATATATATATATATATATATCTCCTGCAAGTTGGGTTTCTTTTATAGAACCAATTTTTGGCCACAAGAATCTTTTGAAGTGCTGTTTCACCGAGTGCTTGGCAGTGGGTTGTCTTCGTGGGACTAAGAATTATATGTTGAAGCCAATTAAATCTTATGATAAGATTTGTGTAATTCCTTTATGAGATTAATGGACTATTTCGTGAGGAATTATGTGCCTAAACATTATGTGAGTTATTGAGTGCAATTGAAGCTAAAGAACACCGAGAGTGTTTGAGTGACTCGAACGTAATTGTAGTCTTTATTATTTTCCTTAATTCATAGTGAAATTTTTTGCTATTCTTCTCGTGGATGTAGATTACACTAACTGAATCACACAATTATGATGTTGGATTTATTTTCTCGTTCAGTTTATTTTATTATTCGATTGATTGTTTCCTCAACAAATTTTTTATATTGCCATTAATAGAAGATATTTGCTCTAAATAGTATATTTTGTTTACAAACCCTGTTTCACCCTCTACACATTTTTTTGCACAAAATAGTTTTAATAATCTTATAAAAATCAATCCATCCCCTCTTGGTTGTCATATTCAGTCCTTCACTTCGCCCTTCCTGTATGTCATAAAAAATAACGTTGGTGAAAATTGATTTGTGCTGCGGTGCTCTAGATTTCATACAGTTAGAGAGCGATCGAGATCGATCTGCAGTTTCTCACTTGAGCACAAAGTGCGCAAATGGGGCTTTGATGAAGTGATGAAACTATATGAATCTAAGTGTGAGCGTGGCATCTAAATTTTCACTCGAAGACTTATCATTCGTCTCATAAAAAATAAACTAAGGATTGAGCTTGTCAATATCAACAGAATTGGACCCCTAAACACAAACACCAATTAGCATAGTTCTACGTTCGCATTTCTTGCTGCATTTCTCTGTTTTTAGATATTATAGACAATTAGGTGTACAAATAGCATTTCACATCAAATGAGATAGGGCCTCGGCTACGAACTTCGTTAGAATCAGCCCGATAGGTGGCCCGGCATGCGAGATGAGCTAGAATATAAAGGTGAGGGAGCTTTAAATTCATTTGAATTTTCAAGATCGATCTCACGGGAGTGAGGCCTCCATGGGAATTTCGACTGTCCTTTCCCTGTCCCTTACGTTGCTCAAAGATTGCAAGTCATGTAAATATAATTTCTGCTACAACTCCAAGAGTATGGGAGTTCTTTGCATCTCCAAGATCGTGGGAGTTAGATTCAACTTCAAGATTGTAGGAGTTGGCCAATATTTGGATAGGAAGGAGATCAAAATTTTCGGCCAACCTTAAAATTAAGCTAAGGCGGGCCTGGCCAAAATTCGAAATATGAGCTAGAGGATTAGACCGGCCGAAGCTTTGAAGCTTGGGAATGAGGTTCAGCTTGAGGATTGTTCCATTACAACTCCCAGCATGTCTATTATGTTGGGAGCGCCTCTGCCCGCTGATGGGGGAAACCCCACCTGGTGCTCTCCCAGCGCTTCCTCCTGAGCAGATCGAAATTCGGGTGGATGCCGATGGCGGATCACATCAACTTCCAGTTCGCATTCCTGGCGATCACGGTGATCTTGTTCAAAGTTTCAAGAGCTTGCGCATCTTGGGTTGGCATGCCACAAATGTCAAGAAGGTGCTAGAGGATGAACTTCTACGGCTGGATGATGTTCCTGCTGGTGTGGCTGGTGTGTAGATACACGATTGGCGCCTGAAGTATATGGTGTGGCTGGCTTCAATGCTGCTTATTGGATAATAAACACAATATTAATGTTCGGTTCGTTTCATAGAAAGTAATTTTCAGGAAAAGCATTTTCAAATTTTTCGACATTCGGTTCACGGAAAATAAATTAGTCAAGAAAAATATTTTCCACCAATGAAGAAAAACACATTCAAAAGTAGAAAAACAGTTTTCCGCAGAAAACATTTTCCGTCTTCTTTCTTTCACCTCTAGATCAAGCACTTTCTTTCACCAAACACCTTTTCCTTTTATTTTTTTATTTTTTAAAAAATTCGAGTTTTTAATTATTTTAATTTTAAAATTATTCTGTTTCTTTTCCTTTTTTTTTTCTTTTTGTTTCTTCCTTGGATGGTTGTAGGCCACAGCAACGGTAGGCGACCGGCCACAAGCAAGCTCAATCCTCGCCATAGGCCGGCGAGGTCGAGCTCACCCGAGGCCGGTGAGCTCAAGCCTCGCTAGAGCCTTACCGACCTTGGGCGAGCTCGACCTCGCTCTCGAACTTGTAAAAATTTGGCGAGCTGGAGCCTCACCGAACTGTGGCAAGGCTCAACCTCACTTGTGGCCAGTCACCATGGCTGGTGATTAGCTGAGGAAGAAGCAAAAATAAAAAGAAATAGAAGAAAAATAAAATAAAATTTAAAAAATTCGAATTTTTGGGTAATATTCCTTGGAAAATCAAACTAGATACCAAACGACAAAAAATATTTTCTAGTTCATTTTTAGATTTCAGCCGAATAACGGAAAATATTATCATTTTTCTGGAAAAATGGCTTTATGGAAAACATTTTCAAAAAACGTCATATTTTCCGCAAAATGAACGGAGCCTATAACAACAATAATCACAATAACGACTAATATTCCATCACACATGCTTTGGGCTAAGTAAGTTCAACCTAGCAAAGTTTAGGGACAGTAGTGCCATTGCGAGAATTAGCCCTCAAGATTAAAGCTTAAGATAGTTAAATCATCATTAGTGATTCTTAAATAGACTTGATTGTATTATCATTTATGTGCGAACTCTTAGATCATGCACAATAAGCTCTAAGTGATCACAAAGAGTTAATTCCATCACTCAAAAAACTATGTTTTATCGGCCCTTGTTTGCCAGATGCTTTAATGAGCAACGCCGTCTAGGTACAAATAGTAACACTCTCTAGCGAAATGTGTATAATACATTGTTCCTGGATTGAACCATCACCAAGTTACTACGACATGTTTCCTTTGATTCTGTATTATTTTGTTGTTTAAGACAATTTTAGAGAGACAAAGACTGATTCATCAAATTAGTGTAGGAAGTTAATCTGAATATGCATTTTCTTTGTGGCCAAGATAGTTTTTTTTTGGTAAGGTTTTGTGGCCAAGATAGTTCATTCCAATTATCTTGGAAAAACAACGGAGGGTAAAGTTTCGATATCTATCTCTAACAGAGGTAGATTTTTGTGGGCGATTTTCATATGTGTAGGTTGGCCCGAGTCATTGAACCGACAAAAAGGATTTAGTGGGGACTTTGAACGAAGAACAACCGAGCGGATTGAAAAAAGGGATAAGTGAGATGGACATCCTAAAATTTGTCACGAAAGTGCAATTAAATCTTAAAACTTTCCAAAAGTGCAATCAAGTTTCAAAACTTATAACAAAAGTACCATTGAGCCCTAAAACTTTCAAAAAATGCAATCAAATTTTAAAACATGGAGAAAAAGCTACCAAAAATCCCAAACTTTACCAACTGTGACACATTTATCTCGAAATTTTTTTTGTGTCACCAAAAACCCTAAACTTTGCTATTTGTAACACATTTACCCCAATGTATTTAGTCCATGGGCATTTTCGTCTTTTTTGCTTTTTCTTTTTTTTTTCCTTTCCGGCGAGGGCAGCCCTCACCCGACTCAGGCGAGGTCGACCTTGCCTAAGTCGAGCGAGGGCCGCCCTCGCTCGCCCAGGCGAGGATGGCCCTCACTCAACGCCGGCGAGAGCCGCCCTTGCCGGATCTGGCATGGGGGGCCCTTACTGGCATCGAGCAAGGGCGGCCCTCACCGACGTCGAGCAAGGGCGGCCCTTGCCGACGTCGGGCGAGGGTCGCCCTCGCCTAGGCAAGCGAGGGCGGCCCTTGCTTGGGCGAGCGAGGGCCGCCCTCGCTCGACACCGGCGAGGGTCGCCCTTGTCAGCATCGGGCGAGGGTTGCCCTCACCTAGGCGAGGGCCGCCCTCGCCCGACGCCGGCAAGGGCCCCCCTCGTCGGAAAGGAGAAAAAAGGGAAAAAAAAAGAAAAAGCAAAAAAGACGAAAATGCCCATGGACTAAATGCATTTGACTAAATGTATCACAAATAGCAAAGTTTGAGGTTTTTGGTGTCACAAAAAAAAGGTCAGGGTAAATGTGTCACAGGTGGCAAAGTTTGAGGTTTTTGGTGACTTTTACTCTAGAACTTGTCATGAAAATGCAATCGAGTTCTAAAATTTTCAAAAAATACAATCAACAGAAAGATTTGATTAGACCAAATTGATAAATTTTAGAACTTGATTGTACGTTTTAAAAGTCTTAGGACTCAATTTCACTTCGTGATAAATCGTAGGATTTAATTGCACTTTTGAAAAGTTTTAGGATTTAATTGTACTTTCATCACAAGTTTTAGAATTTTTAATACATTTATCTTAAAGAAAAGGGTTAATACCACGAAAAACCCTAAACTGGTACACTTGTGATACATTTACCTCAAACTAGTTTTTGTACCATAAAAAACCCAAAACTGGTATACCTGTGACAATTTTAACCCGAACTATTTTTTTGACCACAAAAAATCCTAAGCTGCACATGTAACAATTTTACCCCGAACTAATTTTTAATATTTTTATTTTTATTTTTTTGAATTTTTTTGAATTTTTTCTTTTTTCTTTTCTTTTCTTTTCTTGTTTTTTTTTTCCTTCACCTTCAATCTCTGGCATCCTTTCATCACATCCTTTCACCTCAAGGGATCGATATTTGGAACAAATTCATTTAAGACATGTCAGATTGCTCTTTAATCAATCAATAACACAAGCTGATTGAAACGGATAAAACTTGTGCATTTCGTCAAACAATTGGTGAGCATTTCGGAAAAAATATCCTCTACGCAATACTAAAATAACATTTTTCAATCCGAAGTTTTTCCAGCAGAAGGTTTAGTTCATATCAACGAATATTGCTCTAATCCTAATAGTTTTCCAAGCAATTATCAATATTGACTTCCAACACAGCTTTTACTTGCAAAATAACCGATATAGACATCTCGAGTCTTACCTTGTCGAAGAGAAATTCGATTGAGATTACTAGTCAAGCTATCATGAGGAGGTTCTGGAAATGATTGTCGCTGAGGATGAAGCGCAGGGAACATTCTTCAAAGGAAGATGTAGAACTTTGAGCTTTCTCAGCCAAATGCAGGCGAGAAAAGAGGAGCCCGGTCGTGACTCTGAAACGGCAAAAAATGGCCTAGATGATTGCTAATGACGTTGGAAGGCAATGAAAAATTCTCTAAAATGGTGACACAAACTTAAATCAGTGAGAGAAACAATGGCGATTGCAACTCCAAATCTCCGGTAAATATAACCGAAAACAGAGTTACGACAGTCTGCTCTCCATTAATGCATTGTCAATTTCAATTCCCAATTTCACTGTGAGAGATGTTGCGAGAGAAAAGACCAAGGGAGGGAGGTGGGAAATAGAGGCTGAATCGAAAGAGATCCTTGACGACCTCGAATCGCTCGATCGATCCTTACCTGATCCTTCTCACCATGCCTCCATCGACATGGTACTTTCAGCTTTGCATCATGCGCATGCGGCCGCGTCTCTTCATTATATGAGCCGGACATGTTTTTTGTTGCATGTGTCATGTAAGCTGATTCTTGTGAGTTTTTCTGCAATATATAGATATCAGATTTCCAGAGAAATGACACGATGAGATTGCTGATAAATGTTGCGAAAACAATTGATCGAACAAAAAAATAAACGGAATAAGAAAATAAATCGAATACAAGATTTACATGATTCGATTGTAGTGACCTATAACCACGGAGAGAGCATAAACGAATTTCACTATAAATTAAGCGATATAATAGAGATTACAATCATACTCATCCACACTCGAGTCTCTCAAAACTCTCGGTGTTTTCCAAATCTCAATTACACCCAATAACTCACAAGTGTTTAGCCATATAATTTATCACGAAATAATTTCTCAATTTTACGAAAGAATTATATACAAATTCTTACCACAAAAATTTAACTAGCTTCAATACTTGAGTTGATGTAATTCCACGGAGAAAATTATGAAAAGAAAACCCACATCAAACACTCATTGAGAACGGCGCTTCAAGACATCACGTAGAGGCATTACTTGCTTAATATATGGAAGCAAGACCCACAAAAGCAAACTCTTGAATTGTTTATATAAATGTAAGCCACCGTCAAGGAATGTTGATATTTGTCTCGGTCAAGGAAGTCAACATCGAATTTGGCAGAAAAAGAAATTTTCTATTCCGTTTTTTTCTTGACCGACCTCCTTACGAAGAAGGAAACTTGCGTATATTGCTCACGCACAACACTTCTTGAACAAACATCCAAATTTCCAAAATTTCTTCTTTTCTTTTCAAGCTGGGGTGTTCCAAATCTTTTATCCTTTTTTTTTCTTTACACCTTGGCAGACTCCAGTAGCAAATGAAAAATTATGTCTCCATCTTTCTTTGCTCAATATTTCAAACATCCACATAAATAATAATTTATCTAGAATCAGGTTTTATTCACGGGCTCAAACTCAAGACATATTTTAATAATCTTCACTTTGACTCGATATTTGAGCCAAGTCACAATTGCTTTGCTAAAAAAATATGAACCGCGCTGCTACTCGCATAGCCCCCAATAGACAATAGACTTAATCGCCACAGATATCTCGCCATAACCATGGACCTCATTAAAGCACCAATTGCACTTGCACTTTTAACTACTCTATGAGGATTTTCCGACACAACTTTCTTAATTTTAAATAAAGCAAAACCATCATTGCATCTATATCCATCAGGAGATCGAATACAAACCTTGTCAATATCCGCAATTGTAGTAACTTTTGGCTCTTCAAGCTCAATCTCGTTATAAGCACCATTTGTATTGATTATATACTTGCTATTTCAGGTTTTTCTGGTTGCAACTCCACCTTAAACCAAACACCGTATACATCCGTATAAACACTGCCACTGACACTCCTACCGAGAAGTACTAAAGACTCATCAAATGTAACTTCTCTGTTGATAATGGGTGAGTTTAATTCCGAGCACCACAACTAATACCCCATAACCTTATGCATAACCTAGGAACAAACACTTTCTTGCCATTTCATCAAGCTTACCAACACTTACTCGAACATAACATAGATAATTTAATATTCTAAGAACAAATTAATTAGTAATGTTACCTGACCACACTTCTTAGGGAGTCCAACATCCAATCGCAGTCAATGGGGATCTATTCTTCAGGTAGCTCAACGTACAAAGCCGATCCGCTAGGAATCTCCTAACTATACTAGTACTATAGAGCATTTTATGGGTTGTCTCTAGTAATATTCTTCTCATCAACTCTACAACTTGTTGTGGTTCACTATAATTAGTGCGTTGTCTCACTATGCCTTCTTTCATACAAAATTCATTTAATAACTTCGAGCAAAACTCTATGCTACTGTCAATCCACACATGCTTGATCGTTTTACAAGTCTCATTTTTTATCAAAGCTCTTAACTACCTAATCCTAATAGCAGCATCAAACTTGTGCCTTAGCACAAACACCCAAATTTTTCTCGAGTAATTGTCCACAATCGTTAGCATAAATTTGACACTCTTCCTTAAAGAAAACCACGACAGCATGTGAACATTCAAGCAAATTAACTTTGCAATTTGCATGGTTTCTTTGACCGTCGTATCGAATTGTACTTTCTGCCATTAATCTAAATTACAGCACCTGCATACATTCGATTCATTGTCAACATAACCACATAGTAAATTCCTTTTACATAGAACTTTCAGGCTTCTCTCGCTTATGTGCCCCAAACGCATATGCCATAATTCATACTCTAGAACAAATGCATCAAACGTCTCTGCAGCAAATTCTGTCACTGTCTCACCTTAAAATTCATACAGGCCACTATGCTTGATTCCTCCCATTATAACCGAGGCACCTCAAACAACTTTTAAAATTTCACATTTCGAAGAATACCGACACCAAGCTGAATCCAAGGCACTCAAGGAAATTAGGTTCTTCTTCAACTTTGGAATATGCCTCACTCCAGTCAATATCCTCACAATACCATCATGAATTTTAATTTTAATATAACCAACACCCATAACATTGCACTCAGTGTTGTTCTCTAACCGTACTTTACTACTATCTATGCATTGATACATAGTAAACCAGTTCATATTTGATGTAGCGTGAAACGAATAACTAGAATCCAGAATCCATCCATCAAACGACGAATCATTGGTGACAGACAGCACTATCCAAATTAGTGTCAGCTATTGCTACAATATCATCCATAAACTCAACTTTAATTCCCTTACCCCTATCATTTTTCTAAGATCTTTTTGCCACGACTCCAGTAGATAACACCATTAGTCCTAAACTGACTTCATCTATTCAAGTTTATACTACTATTGCTAACATATGTATTAGTTCTTTTTCTATTTTCACCTACTAAAGCACCAGACACAGGTTTACTATATTCTCTTATACGGATGTCCTCACTTAGAATTAACTTTCAAATCCCATCAAACATCAAACTTGTTGATCCACAGGAATTACTAACAGCAGTAACAGTAGTATTACAACTATCAGACAATGAGGATAATAGAATCCAAGCATGTAGATCATCTTTAAAGTTAATCTCAACTGAACTCAATTGACTAATGATTACATTGAATTCATTAGTATGATTAGCAATTGACGCACCTTCGTCCATCTTTAAGTTTAACAGATGTAACATCAAATAAACTTTGTTGATCACAGAAGGCTTGTTGTACATGTCCGATAGGGCTTTCATCAAACTCGCAGTGATGGTCCCTTTCACGATGTTAAACGTGACTTTACAAGCCAACATCAGCCGAACAACACCCAAAACTTGGCTATCAAGTAATTTCCAATCAGCTTACTTCATCGTCTCTAGCTTCTCCCCAGATAAGGGCAAGTGCAATTTCATTTGATACAGAAATTCTCAATTTGCAACTTCAAGAAATTAAAGTCTTTCCTATTAAATCTATCAATTTTCACTTTTCCTTCTTTTGTCGCCATCGATTTGCTTCAACTTAGCCAAGCCTAGCTTTTGATACCAATTATTACGAAAACAAGCGATCAAACAATAAAATAGATGGAATAAGAAAATAAATCATATACTGTATTTATGTTGCTCGATTGTAGTGACCTACATCTATAGAGAAAGGAGAATCGAATTCCGCTATAGATCAAGCAATACAATGGAGATTACAACCACACTCGAGTCACTCAAATATTCTTAGTGTTTCCCAAGCTTCAATTACACCCAATAACTCACAAGTGTTTAGCTATACAATTCCTCACGAATAATCTCTCAATCTCACGAATGGATTATACAAAAACTCTTACCATAAGAATTTAATCAGCTTCAATACTTGAGTATATAATTCCACGGAGAAAATTACGAAGAGAAACCCACAGCAAGCACTAGTTGAAAACGGCCCTTCAAGACATCACGTACAGAGGCGTTACTTGCTTTATATATGGAAGCAAGACCCACAAAAACAAACCCTCGAATTATTTATATAAATATAAGCCACCGCCAAGGGATGTGGATATTTGTCTCGGTCAAAGAAGTCAACACCGAATTTGGCAGAGAAAGAAGTTTCCTATTCCGTTGTTTTATTGACCGACCTCCTTATGAAGAAGGAAACTTGTGTATAATGCTCACGCGCAATACTTCTTGAACAAACTCCCAAATTTCCACAATTTCCTTCTTTTCTTTTCAATTTGGGATGTTCCAAATCTTTTATCCTTTTTTTTTCTTTACACCTTGGCCGACTCCAGTAGCAAAGGACAATTATGTGCTGATCTTTCTTTACTCAATATTTCAAACATCCACATAAATAATAATTTATCTCGGGTCGGGTTTCGTTCATAGGCTCAAACTCGAGACATATTTTAACAATAACCATTCATCACTTTTGTTCTATTGAAAAAGTTCCCGACATTAGAAATGTATCGGATGTGGTTAGTGTGAATTTGAACGTTGGAGGGTTTATTTGAATTGCCTATAAATACTATGCGTGGATATGGAAGAGAGAGCACTTTTTTGTTTTCATTGCTTCGTGACTTTTGGTAATTTGAAAACGAGGAGGATCAAAGAGGAAAACCTAAGTTCAAAGAAGCTTGGGTCCTTGACAATGAATTTTTCTTTTCCCATAATAAATGAGTGAGACACTGAATAACGTTTGCCTTCATCTGGTGCTGTTTTGTAGCTGAGGTTGCGATATGAGCTTGCAAAAATTCGTCCCAATTCGTCGCTGAAAGTCAAGGTGATACTCTGTTGATTCTCTATTCCTTTCGTCTCTATATTGCCTGGTTATTGAACTTTGAGATTATGTTATAAAGACATCGGCTTTTTGTTCCGTGGGCAGGAGAGGAGTGCTGAGGTTGTAGACAGTAACCCTTTAGTAGGCTCATGGCACTACAAAGGATGGGAGTTGTGGGGAATCATGAAAGGATACGGGAGTACTCAGTTGCTATAGTTTTCTGTACTTATTTCTTCCTTCAATCTGTACCTCGATGAAAATATAGTTTTATGTGCATTAAGCAAGTTATTCAAGTGCATCTGCAAAATTAACTCAGCAAAAAAAGAAAATAAAAAGGTTTCTAATTGACTGGCCTATCCTTTCTGATGATCATTTTAAATAGCATGGAGTCGGTGGCATGCGAAATGCTGCTGCCGAGATGCTCACGAGGTGTGGTGTAGGTCGCCTGTTGCCGTATGATTATGACAAAGTCGATCGAGTTAGCTAACATGGACAGGCTATTTTTCCATCCATAGCAGGTAGCCGACAGCGCTTGAAGTTTGCATCCAATCAGGAATCCCTCACCTTCAACAATTAACTGTAGGAGAGATCAAAGTAGAATTATAGAAGAATAATACCAGCCGGAGCTGTTTGTACAATGTATAGCATGCGCGTCGGTATCTGAAATTGTATTGCTTGGTCAATGGCCATTCAAAATTTCTTTCTTTTTGCCTTCTTAGGTTGGGATGACAAAGACCGATGCTGCTGTTCGGACTCTTTCAGACATAGATCCAGATATTGTCCTTGACCATAATTTTGCATCTTTCACAATTCTTCGCAAATTAACACAATCATCAGGTCTACAAATGCCGAAAGATAGACAACCCAATGGTATTTCATGGAATCATGTGAAGTAGATGGCAAAAAATAGAAACTAAAAAGAATATGGAGAGAGGATGCCCCAGGTCTCTGAGCACAGTGATATTCTTTAATGTCATAAATGGGTTTCCTTCAACAATGCTTTTGCTACATGAGGCCCAATTATTAGATTTAAGAAAATATATTAAACCATCCATATTTGGTGTGGCAATTAAAGTCTACTAGAGAGTCCGGTTGGGTTGGAGCGAGTTCGTGGAAGCTGATCTTGGATAGACGAGACATTTGAGACGAAAGGGTATGATTTGAGTTCAAGGGTAGTCAGATAAACGAGCTTTTTAACATGTTGGGATTGCTGCGTTTGAAGTTGGTTATTGTTTATTCTAGTTGCGCTTCTCAACCTTAATATTAAAAAGGAGATTGCTTTCGGGCTTTTATTTATCCTCCCACCCCAATTTCTATTTTCAAGTGCTTCATTGATCATGTCATCTTCATCACCATCACCAACAATGAACCTTTTACTCGCTTTCTATGTCGTCATTTTACTTGTTCTGATCTTGTCGGCATCATCCACTGACGCGGCCAATGGTTGGCTGCCTTTGATCTCTTATTGGACAAAATAGATATACAACATTATGTGACAAACTTTTATTGGACGCTTAAGTATGTTTGCTCGTCAACTGAGCTTGCGAGCAAGGGTCTTCCTCAATCCTTCTCGTTCACTCCACTTGAAATGCAACAGCCTCCTCCGGTTGAAGCTTCATCCTCTCTAAATAGGACTTTCCATTAAGCTTCTGGGAAAAGAAGTCCTTGACATATTTCTCCATCTTTATCCTTCTAAACACCGCTGGATTTTCTGTGGTCGTCAGAGATTGGATTGGACCAATTTCTGAGTCCAGCTTAGGGTTGAAGAACATGGCAATTGAGATCCTTTCTCTTGTCGAATTCACCGTCGCTCTGTGCTCGATGCTGTTGTAAAGACCATTGCTAAGAATCTGCCATTAGAAGCAAAGGGAAATCATATCAGATGAGAGCGCAAACGGGCCGGGCTGGGCTTCAAGGAAATTTTTGGCCCGGCCCAGCCCAGATAAAAAAGGAAAAAGCTGAGCCCAGTAGCGTGGCCCCATTGAATATATCTTCGCTCGAAAAAACTGGTCCGAGCTGACCAGGCCGATTTAGTCCAGGCTGATTTGGTCTTTTGTGCTTTCGGATTAATTTAAACACTCCTAGTAAATTCACCGAACTAATCGTATGATATGTTCATGGTTGTTGAAATTTATATGAAATGCCTTTTTATGACAAGTTGTCTTAGTATTGCCAATGGATCCGGTGAATGGTCCATTGAAAAAATTCAAGGCTAATGTTTGATAGGAAGGAATAGAAACAAAATTGGGGTCTCAAGAGTTTCGAACTCAAGTTGTCATACACCAACACCATGTAGAACTCGTGAGATCTTAGAACCTATTTAAGTTGACTTTTGCTCTCATTTTTTGGGTCTAATCTAAATCTTGTGCTTCACACAGTTTGACCTTTTTGTAATCCAGAATACTTGACATTTCCACAATATACAAACATTGATACGTAAATTCACATATAATTTTTAAAACTTTTTATGATACTTTAAATTTTAGTGAGAAATCAAAAAAATACTTTTCACTTGTACTAAATCTTGAACAAAAAAACCCTAAAACCTTAACTGGTAGATGAATACATGATTTACTATTAAATCATATGATGACATTGTCATTAAAATCTAAATTATTTTAATCAAGAAATTACTTTTCACTTTTACTAAATCCTGCACTATGTTGTTCGAGTTAATTAACATGCTTTTAGCTAAAGGGGCAAAAAATATTGTTTAGACTCAATATGTGGTGATGTGACATGAAAACGTATGTTATGTCAAGCGACCTAAAGTAGGTCTAATAAGTTCTCTAAGCGAGGTATAGTAAAATTAGTCTAGAATATACATACTCGCTAAACGACAAAAGGAAATTGGCATTAGTTAATGAGAGGAAAATAAACAAGTAAAAAATTCCAAAATTGAAGGAGAATGTTTGTCCAAGCAAGAAAAATGTACCTCCATGACATCTCCCACATTCACCACAAATGCATTTGGTAGAATGTGAATAGGTGTCCAAACTCCATCCATTTTAATTTGGAAGCCATCGACACCATTGATTTGGTGGAGGATGGTGATACCGGTAGGATCCGAGTGTGGTGTCAGCCCAAAAACAAGCTCCGGCTGTGGACACGGAGGATAGTACGTCATCCTCATAGTTTGAAAGCCATCCTCAAATAATTCTTTCGTCTCATTCATCTCGATGTCTAAACATTTTGAAATCAAGCAAAGTAGCTGCATGGCCAACTTTTGTGTCACCTTAATGTAAGAGTCCAGGGTGTTTCTGCATATGAAAGGAAGGTATCATTGCCATAGTCCATAAATTGTGAAAGGTTCTTGTATGTGCTAATATGACATGTGACTTTGCTCACATGTACCAGTGGATCAGGTGACTCCCATGTGAGGCCCACCTTATCCAATGATGCATGTGAGTTATGCGCAGAGAGAGATTTTCTAGGTTATAATTCACACATAGGAAGTCTGTCATTCATCGCTTTTTAGGCCCAAGATACTAAAGTTGTGTAGATGCCCACGAGTGTATCTTCCTAGCTCTATACATATCGTGCTTTTAAGCATGATCTAATATGGGTCCCATAGATTTCAAGGATATCAACTAGCAGTTATCTTGACAATGTACCTGACCATCACATCTATGTGACATGGGTTTTTTTGCATGTATAAAGTTTCAGAAACAACCTGAGTGACAAAGGGAGCTCCGGAAAGAGATGAGGTCTCCTTTTGGCGACGGGGTTGATTATCATGAAGAACCTGTCACCCCAGTCAAGCTTTTCTTCTGATCGCATGACACCGCCATATCCTTCAACCTCTCCTGACCTTATCCCAAATTTCATTTTCTCCGGCAAGGGAAGCTTGAAAAATTCTTCAATTTCATGCCTTAGATCCTCCATCAGAGAAGGGCCTATCCCGTGGTTAACCAGCTGCATGCACAAATTGCTATTCTAAAATTCTAAATTTTCAGCATAAAGTCTTCAACTTTCTTAGAAAATTTCCAATATAGTCTTGATTATCACTTCCCCAATCTTTCCCTTCGTGAAAATATATGTGACAATGTTCAGAAATTACCGCGTAGAATACAGTTTTAATAAGTATGTATCTTCAATTAGTATAATATATGCTATTGGTGAAGGGAGCAATGGCCCATGCTACCCTTTCTTATAATTGATCAGTTAAAATAATGCCCCGTACAAACAAATTTAGCAAAAATTCATACACAAAATAATGTTACAAGCTTTTGTTACATGTCAAACGTGACTCACTTATATATAAGCTTATTCTATAGTCTATCACGTTATTCAATATATCGATTTAGAATCTCAGTTTTATTATAAGTAGCATTAATTTGGATCAGTTATATAAGATATGCTTAACTCATATATCTACAGGTGCTAGTATATTTTCTTATCAGTTATATAAGATATTCTCTTTGATTGATATCTTGCTAACTATTATACTTCAAGACACCTCTGACTGGACTGTTTCAAAGACTCTTGGTAGGATTTGAATTTATATTCATATGGATGACATGATACTAAATATTTATCTCTTCAAGTTATGCGAGATTTTTTAAATTGATTACGAAAATCAAGAGAAGAAGATACATAACATATAACTAAAATAAATGAAAGATAAATTATTTATTTATAGGTGGTCTTTTTGGAAAAGTATATATGTAATAGGAAGAACCGGTTTTTTATATGAAAAAAAATAAACTATTTATTATAGGTAGTCTTTCTGGAAATATAAATATGTAAAAGGAAGAACTGGTATTTTATCATCTAAAAAAAACAAAAATGGATAAACACCGCAATAAAAGGAGCATAAGATTGATATTCATATTCTAGTATGAAAAAGGACAAAAACAACACTTGGCAAAACTTTAAACAAAGCATAGTAAGATTAGATGAGCCGTAATACTTATAGGAACTATGCCAATATACATCGTCATCCTCGTTGCGTATTGTAAAATAAAAATGGCAATATTTCCAACAATGAAGGAAAACGAATTTAATCTCTAAAGTATATCTCTAAATGGCTAAATTGACTTGAAAAGAAAATTGAGATTTCATTGATCCTATTGTTCCCACCAATGCTTAGATAATTCTATCGAAATTGCTGAAAAAGTGAAACATGCTAATTGAACTGCCAGAAACATGTACGTACAGATTGTAGTTGAAAACATTTAAAATAATTACCATTTTGAAACAAGATAAAATTATGAATTTGGGATCGTCCAATAAAATAAGTCAATAAAGATTAGTGGAATAGACAAAATGCGATGCATTTCTAGATGGCGGAAACCTTTAAGGAAAAAATACCGAGACCTTTTTTGTAATGAAGAGAGGTCCACTCCCGAAATCTACAACTCTAAGCGGCAAGTTTATAAGCAACACTTTGAGAAGAGTTATTTATACAGATAAAGTAGAACAATTAATTTGGGTTTTACCTTTGGAGATCAATTTGCACCTTGCATCAATTATCTTCGTGCTCTTTTTTTTAGGATAATGGCATTTTTCTTCCTCAAATGCACATCTCCAAATTCTAAATTCTCCTACCCATCAAAACACTCAAAACCAACTAACATCCAAACCACCCAAACCCTAAGCATGAGCTTAAAAGGGGTTTGCAACGATGGACAACTCCGTTTTCTCAATGAGGGGCATGTGAATCGTATTTGCAAAAACAGAGATATGTAAGTGATCATTGGGTAGAGTATGTTTTTGATATTGTGCTTGTTTTTTTTTTCTTTTGACCTTTTGGCCAAAGAAGAAAGACAGAAAGAAAAGAACAATAAATTGCTTAACTTAGTCAATTCTCTTGAGGTCTCCAATCATGATAAACTGTTATCTAATACGGTTAATGTTTCTCTCCGGTAACCATACTCACATGCTCGTGAAAAAAACAAACTGCACAGTACGATATTGTACCACATACGTACTCAATTTCCGACATAGAAAAAGTGATTGCGAACCAAGTCAACCTTGCTACCATCTCCAAGAATTAAAATCTGGGTCATATACAAAAAAGATGAAGAAATATTGCGCAATGCGTCGAATGCATATGCATACTATGCAGCTAAGCCTTTGGACATCGTGGAGTCCATGCAGCCGACCAACCGACAGAGTCGGAGGGCAGAGTTTCCGTTTTTGGTTAGCCTAATCTTCAATTGAATAATTTTAACAAAATTCGAGACAACAAGGACGACGAAGCTTCAAGTCCAAGTGGGCTTTAAAGATAGAGAAGAGGGAGTTTGAGAAAACCTGAAAGAGACCCAAATCTTTGCATGCCTCGTGCAATTTCTGCAATTCCTGATCACCCATGATTTGGTCCATGGAGGAAAATTTGCCCAAGTCAATGACTGGAACAACTGGCGTTTGAGTGCTTCCATTATCAGAGGGGATTTGTGGTTCTTGGTCGCGACAAACATACCTCTCTGGAACAGCTTCCATGGTTTCTTTGATGAGCTCTTGAACGCTCACCACGGAAGAACCAGTATGGAGAGAAGGTACTTGTGATTCCATTTCTTCTATTTGATGCTGAACTTGCTCTTGCATGGCGCTACTTATAGAGAGAGAAAGAGTAAAAAATTGGTAAATTGCCAGTGGACATTTGTATAAACGGGTCATATTCAACGAATAATAACAGCTTGTTACATTATTTAAAATACCACTCTTTAAACCAGTTATTGTAAAAAATGAGTTATTTAAATACATGATATATATTATATACTGAGTTTGTATAACATGCATACACATGCATTTGAACATATAACATATGCGTGTATATATACATAGAGAGAGATCCAAAACGTGAATACATACATATCCAAATGTCAAAAAATAGCCCAATAGGAAAAAGGCAAAAAATAAAAATAAAAAGCCTTCCGTTTGTCTCGTTTCTGATTGATTTTGTAAAATATGCACGTCTTGTTTTATAGGGTCTTTTCCTTCATTGAGCAAACTTCGAATTCTTTCGTTTCGTTTTTTTAACCACTCCTCAGCTTAGGTCGTTCGAAATGGTTGGAGCACATGGAGCAATGCAATGGTTCCATGATGCTGGCGTAATAACTTGAGACAGAAGTTCTGGGAGATCTACGACAAGAATAGGCTTTTAAAGGTTGATCTTGAATCTTTCAGAATTACGAAGGATGTAACTATCAATATAACCGTTAATATTGGCTCACATAGAAAGGTCTTTCTCGATCTAGGAAAAGATTGCAAAGTAGCAAGTACTTGGAAGATTCAAGGAAATTGGCTTCTAGAAAAGGTTTCCATTCAGATTCAGAACTTGATGATCAAAGCATCACACATCTCTCTCTCTCTCTCTCTCTCTCTCTCTCTCTCATCTTCAACCAAGCTAGATTTGGGTTTGTAGAGTTAGATCTATCAGTCCCATCTTCAACCGAGCCAGATCTGGGTCGTTGAGGACGGTAGAGCGAGATCTGCTCGTTTGAACTTCGAACTTTGAAGAGCGCTCGGTTCCAACTAAGTCCTTGCCAATGTTCACTGGCTCTATACATGCCCTCCATTTTGGAGATCAAGATTAGGGTTTACGTAATTTCAAATACTTGTGTTGCCTTCTAAGATTATTCTATCCTGGATCATTTTCGCATGCAGGTGTATAAACAAGCGCAAATGCCCACCAAGAGTCTACGCAGCAAGCGTTTAATATTGTTCTTTTAGAAATTAACCAAGAAGGAAAGAGTCTCATGAAGAAGATGGCGGTACTGATGTGATGTTTATCGGACTTTTAATAGTACAGCAAATGGAGATAGATGGTCCAGAATCGCACATGTCCATATAAATGAGCTATTATGGCTCGAAGGCTGACAAGTCATTGTCCAATACCTTTTTACAAAAACAGTACTTTTCCTTTCCCTTGTGACAGAGAAATTGGCCAGCAGGATGTCTCTATCTGCCTCTACTATGATCACGTGAGTACCTTTGAAGACTATGTACTTGACTTTTTTTTGGTGACGTTCAAGTAATTTCGTTGTGATTTTCCACAAGTAACATGATCTCTAGTTGATTTAAATTAGTCAGACAATTATTATGTATTGATAGAATTGTTTCGAATGTTAGTTATACAGTAATTGTCGCTTTTTTTCTCGTTGTTATCCGAAATTTTCAGTTTTGTATGTATCTTTTTTTTATTGACATTGAAAACTATAATTAACAAAACCGCCCTTAATTTCATGTGGTTTTGTTTCCTTCGGTGCTTATATCATTTTTTTTGGATAAAATAAGTAGTACAACTTTTCAGCAAGTAAGTAGTATAACTTTTCGGTGCTTATATCGTTTGAGTGAACTGATGGTAACAACATGCAATATAAGTTCTATCAGCAAATTCTGCAAAGATTGCATATCTCTAATATGTGATCTTTTTTAATTCTTTTTTGTAACATATCGTCTTTCCACCATTGGCTCTATTAATTCTCATAGACACCGCTCCACCGATGGTGGCTTCGTAGCTTTCAAGGTTACCATTTGTTGTAATCTGACCCTTTTCACATTGATCAATCCTTCAAAGAAGTACTTCGACATTCTCACGGATCTAATTAGTCATACATTTTGACAGTTCCAATGGCGTGAAACTGGAGTGTTAAAGCGGATGCTTTTCCTTATCCGTAGTTGATCAAACTCCCCAATGCAAATGACCTTTTTGGGAGTAATTCATCTACTTTTTTCTTATTGGACACTAGTTTGTAATGATTTGATGTTAGAAAGAATTGATTGACAAGACTAATTTGTAATGATTAATGTTAGTAAAATTGGTTTATGGCTACTAGAGTGTCACGTGATCCTAAAACTGATTGACGAGATTTTGCTGGATCTAAACGAATCTTGTAGAAATTTTGTTCAAATGAAAAGAAAATGAGAACCAGCGAAGGCTGAAGATCCTTTTACGTCATAGCAGGTCATTGTCACATCATTGAATGCGGAAGAAAACAACAAAAAAACGATTGAAGTTGGATAGTCAAATGATGACCCAATTTATGCAAATCTTGTAGCTATTAAAACGGTCAAATTAGAAATTTTTGAACCTTAAAAAATGAGTACAATCACCCAATATGTGGGCTAGTTTTTCCTAGTTCTATAGCAGATAAAAATATTTGTGATATGTTTAAAAAACATCGAGGACAATGATTATTCTACAATATTTTTTTAGAAAGAAAGGGTTTGAATAGAATTGAAACATACCTCATTCGTTATTGGAATGTTTGATTTAAAGTGACAATGAAACGCTTATTGTCCAATAGGTAAGCCTGTTAACATAAAACCAGTAGGTTCAAGTGGGAAAGCACAAAACTGACATTAAACCTTAGCCTGGTTCCAACCTTGGATGACTAATTAAGGTTTCCTAAGATCAAGAATAGATTAAAGAATCGAATTTGTGACCTTCAGTGTGCAATACAAGTCTTAGGCCACTCAACCAAACCCCTGATTGGTGATTAATCTATATATTCAAGCCGAAAGTGAATTTTCACTCACTTTTATAATTTGTCCAAATTACTGTTATTAGCATTAAATAATAAAATAAATATAGATACTTCTTATAACTTCATACTTTCATCCGCTTTTTTTAATAACCACCCATTTTCATTTTTTCCTAAATATATTCTTTTTACAAGGTATCACCTTTTATACCATTTGCTTTTAATTTCATTTTTATCACGCAATAGCACAGGCCCGCATTAATCTATGATGAAAATGATTTGCCACCAATGAGATAATATATAAATTTTGCTAGAAGTTGAAAGATTTACCGTCCGAAAAAAAAAATCAACTATGTCCCACCTCCATTGGAAATTCATGCACCTTTCTTGAGATGAGAGAAGAATCGTTCCAAAAGAAAAAGAGAGTTCTACAGTCTGATCGTTGGACCATGTCATATGTACCTTTAATTATGTGATTCTCACTTTTGGACCCATATAGTTAATAGTTCACGATCTTGGTCTATGTTGTTGGTAGTGTTTCGCCACAATTATTCCCACGACGAAATATCTTTCACCGAAAGTCGTTCTTCAACTTTTAATGAGAGGAGATGGGTTCTGTGGTGATTCCGAACAAGAAATACCCAAGCAGACAAGAAATAACTACAAACTTTTACTTCGAATTTCGAACTGAACTATATGTACAAACCATGTTGGTATTTAATCGACGGCAAAGTTGGAAAATACAACCACTTTCACAGGAACACACATACACAAACTATGTTGGAATTTAATCGACAACAAAGCTTGAGAACGTACAAAGATGTAACTCTAGAATTTAATCAATAACGTAACACCCGGGATAGAGATACACAACGGAATTTAATCGACGATGCGAATCGGAAGCTACAGCTAGGAAAAAATAAAGTACTGCACAATAAAGTAAAGATAATATTTTTATTGATTTGTGCAGGGTGGAAGGTCTCCAAAGAGTACGATATGACTATTTAAAGTCTACAATCACTGGTTATTAATGGAAGTTACAATAGGAGGTTACAAACAGTTACTACAAAGAAATAACTTCCTAATAGTTACGAGAAGTTACAAAGAGAGGTTACAAACAAAGGTTATAATCGTTACTAACAAAGGTTATAGTCGTTACTAGCAAAGGTTATAAACAGTTACTAACTAAGATTACAAACGGTTACGTTGAATCTACTACCTTGATAGTTTCTTCGACTCTGTTGGCGGTTATTTCAACTCTATTATGTTTACGGTTACTTTTTCAACAGTTGCATCCAAGATTGCTAATTCTACTTGTCGATTCCTTTACGTTGTCAATAATGAATAACCAAACTTTGCTCTTATCAAGTAAGTCTATCGCACGTCAATAATAAACAAAATTTTGTCAGTTTTTGGTGTAAACAGGTAGACTATGTAACTTTTTGTAGGGATGGGTTCATGAACCTCTTATTTGTTATATAAATCAAGTCATTGAAGTATAGGATGTCACTTTTTGTACGACGACTAATTTAGTCCTAAATTATTTAATATAATTACTAAACTTTTTTCACGATTGCCAATGTCGCCCTTCTGACCACATGCCAATTTTGGCCAGAAATTGCTGATGTTGACATTGACCATCTTACGTGCCACAATCGGCGTGTGTGGACAACTTTTGCAATTTTTTTTAAAAAATTCAGAATTTTTTCTTTTCTTTCCTTTTTCTTTTTTGTTTTTTTATTTCCCTCAATTGGTTAGCAGCCATAGGTGAGGATTGGACTCTCTCGCTCGCTCTAGGCAAGGCCCTTACTGTGGTCGGCAACTTCCACTAGTCATCGCCGAGGCTTCGGGCCGCCGAGGCTTCGGGCCGTTGGAGAGAAATTAAAAAAAATATAAATGAAAATGAAAAAAAAGAAAAAAATTCAGAAAAGTCAAAAAAAATTGCAAAACTTGTTGTATCCGCACAGGTCGCGATTTCCAGCCAAAATTGTCCGGAAAGACTATATTAGTAAATCGCCAAAAGATTTAAGACTGAATTGACTAAATTGAAAAGTTTAAAATTGAATTGGCCGATACAATAGGTTTAGGCCCAATTGAACAACTTTTATGTGATCTTAGTTTGTGTTGTCGGTACACTATGAAACTTTTAGTTTCGGATGAGTTCATAAACCTCTCATTTGCCGTATAAATCAAATGATTGAATTTTAGGGGTAACGACGTATGATAACAAGTTTTGGTTAAACGTAAGGTGATGCTCAATCAAATCACTATTCGAGCGCATTTAAAGTACAGGAAATTCTTCGACCAAAAAAAAATGTACAGGGAATGAGAAAATCATGACTCCCCATTTTTTTGTTTTGTGAACCAGCAATATATATCAACAGTGTAACGTGCCGCAAAAAAATTAATTTCGAAAGTACTTAAATGAAATTGAGCCAAATAACTTTTTAAGTGATAGAAATAATATTCATTTGTCAAGGAAAATAGTGAGATTGTTTGAGTAAATTACTTGAGATCAAGTGTACTGTTAGTACCGTATAAAATTTTCTTTTGCTCTCTTCGAAAGCAAGTCACATCGATTTAATCACGTGAAAATTAATATTCCATTTATTTCTAGTTTTCTTTTCAATACGTTTTGACTAGCCTCATTTCATAGCCATCTTCCAACAAGAGATAAACCACCATGATTTGGAGGACATAGACCGATAATAATGTAGACGACACTTGCCATGTTTATCACTCCAACATTTGTTTTCATTAAAGTTTCATTTATTTCATGGAAAAAAAATATTTTCCTCACTTTCCAGCGTTTGGATTGCTTGAAAAATAAGTCAACGAAAAATTTATACTTAAATTTAGAAAAATGATTTTTTTAAAACAATCGAAAAATATTTTTCAAAATATGATTAGAAATCGCCACTTAAACTAGAAAATTTGCATTTGATACAGAACCCCAACGCTTGTTCCTGGCCCTTGATAGCAGTCTCGGATCTAGAGGCCAAGGCTAGGTCCATCAAGGCCAAGCCCGAGTCCAAAGATGTCGAGCTCGAAACCCTAACACCCCAGCCTAGGTCCACAAAGGCTAGGCATTAGGCCCCAGTGCTTGTGTTCGGGTCCCTAGCACTCCGACACGGGTCCATTGAGGCCAGGCTCAGGTCCACAGCGCCCGGGCTCGAAACCCCATGCCCAGGATCGAGTCCATCAAGCCGGGCCCATGTCCATCGAGACCGAACCTAGGACCCCAGCGCCAGTGCCCGTGTCCCTGCACCCAGGACGAAATGCATCAAGACCAAGCCCAAGACCCTAGTGCCAATGCCCGGTTCCATTGAGGTCGAGGCCGAGACCTTGGCGCCACTGCTTGGGTCCTCGGTGATCCTAAGTCCTCAATGCCTAGGCCCAGGTCCGAGACCCTAGCACCAGGTTCCCTTGAGGTCAAGCTCAGGACCCCGGCATCCGCGCCTCTGTCCATCGAGGTTGGCCTCGAGACCGTAATGCCTGTGCTCAAGTCTTCAACACCCATACCGAGGTCCATTAAGGCCAGCCCTAGACCTCAAAGCCCATGCCTCGATCCTCGATGCTCAGGTCCATTAAGACCGGACCTAGGATCGATGCCTGTGCTTGTGCCCAAGACCCAGGTGATCATGCCAAGGTCGGGGTCCATCGAGGTCGAACTCGGGACCCAGGTCCCCATACTCGATTCCCCGGTTGTCCGTGCAAATCACTAGCAGTCAAATAAGGTGTGTTTATTTAGAAAAAAATAAATCTTGATTTTCCTAACCAAATCACGGAAAAATAACTTTCAGTTCATTTTCATGTTTTAGTCTAACACCAAATAATATTGTCATTTTTCTATAAAGTATATTTCAAATTTGTCACGTTTTTTGCAAAACAAACGTTGCCTTAAGTTGTTTGACATAAAGCATTAACTTACTTTTGCCGGCTAAAGTTCAAACAATGATGACACGAAAACTATATTTCAAACGAACGACGCGGACAAGCATCGTATATGACGCCCATAAAATGGATTCAGCCTTAGAATCTGCATCAACGTGTCGATATCGATAAGCATAACATAAGCAATGACTTAATCAACCGAGAGGTTGCGCGGTGAAGACTTCCTTTCTTTCACGGTTACGTCTTGAAGGAGGCACTGTATTATATGGTGAATTAAAACGTGTGGTTTGACTTCGCTGGTCCTTCTTTTCACGGTTACGTCTTTGGAAAAAGGCATGACATTTCAAATGTTGGTGAATTAAACCGTGCTTGGTTCTTTGTTCATAGCTGATTCTTATGTAGTTTCTGTTGGGAAAAGTCAACCAGAAAAATGGAATAAGACTTTGAGGCGTGGATACAGTGTCTTTAAGGAATTATTTGCCTCACAATATTTCTAATGGTTACAGGCAAAAATCCTTTAGAATACAACAAAATCTCAAATGAGAATACCAAATAACAACTCTGGTATTTCTCAAAAGACTCTCAAAAAGGGGAAACAATTGAAAATAATAGCTGTATTTTTTACCAAAGAAAATCGAAAGGTAAAAAGTACTGCGACAGAAACGACAAACTTATAACATTGTTTTAGAACAGATACAAACTTTCCTCCAAAAACGTTACATTTGAATAGATGCTGTTTCAAAAGACGCACTATAAATTCGGATAACAAAACATATAATAACCATTTTTTATTCCGAATTTTATAACTTCAGAAAAGATACAACATTTCAAAGGTTGTAAGATGCCCAATAGTCGTTAGCAAAAAAATAACCACCCATTAAAAAATAATAATGATAATAATAAAAGTTACTAAGTGCACCTAATAATCGTGCATCTGCATACAGGTGTTGTGAGGTCTGGTCTACTTAGCCCATGGTCTTTAATTGTAAGGCTAAAACCCTTCCACTATTGGCCTACGTACTCATTTCTTTTCTTTGTGGCACAAGACACTTTTTGTTTGTTTTACTAACAAAACTATCACCAGTATTTTCGCTGATACTTGAGGTATGTGTTTTAACTTTGCTCGTCCTTTTTTTTCGTAATTACTGTTGAGAATGTGTATTGAATTTGAGCCACGCGAAGGAAACCCAATCTAAGTAGAACTTCCCAATCCAAATGGGGCTTGTGGTTTGACTCCCGAACAAGCAAGAATATTTTGAAATACTTTTCATGCCAGTGTTGGAATCATAGTTTGAATCGGCCGAAGCACATCAGTGAATGAATGACCTTTGGCAGTAACAATCAATTCTGCAGCGTGCTTGTGAATTATATCATCAAGAAATTGCAAGTATTTTGAAGCAAATAAATCTTGAGGTAAGATTTGTCAATTTATCAGTAAGATTGAAAGATTATTTCGCGATAAATTGTGAGAGTTAAACATTATGTGAGTTATTAGGTATAATTTGAGGATGAGAAATACTGAGAATGCTTGAGTGATTAGGATGTGGCTATAATTTTATTTGTATTGCTTGATCAATAGGAGAATCATGTGCTGCTCTTTTCATGGAATAAGTCACATCGATTACAACACGTAAATCTATAATCCAATTTATTTCTTTATTTCTTTTATTATTGTATTCGATCGCTTGGTTTTTGCAGTAGCTAAGCCTTGAAAAAGGCATAATATTTTATATGCTGGTAAATTAAAACGTGACACGTACTTTGACTAACTTGAGGCACGTAGTTTCCTCGCTTGCTTGTCACCAAAGGTCTTCGATTAATATTTATGTAGTTTGCTCGTAGCTAACTTAAGGCACGTACTTTGACTTTGCTGGTGTTGAGAGTATTTACTATTCAGCACGAAAGTCACGTTGCTAATGAGCAGAAGCGCAAGAACTACACCGGTATTAATCGTTCTTATCCCATTGAGACTCTATCTACCGTCATTGGTGACGATTTACACTTGTGGACCAAATTCAATATCCATGAGAAAGCCTAGACAAAGAAGCCTCGATTTCTAAAGGGATAAGTGTATTGTAAGTACTAAAACCTATCACGAAAGTATAATTGAGTTCTAAAGATTTCAAAAAGTACGATAAAGACCTAAATTTTATCACAAAAGTTTAATCAAATCCTAAAATTTTCAAAAAGTACAATCAATAAAAAGACTTGATTTGACAAATTTAGCAAGCTTCTAGATTTGATTATACTTTTTGAAAGTTTTAAAACTCTATTGCACTTTCATGATAAGTTTAAGCACCTAATTACACTTTTGAAAGTTTTTTGACTTAATTGTATTTCTGTGATAAGTTTTAGGATCTCTAATGCACATATCCCATTTCAAAAGGTCGTGGACTAATGTGAGGGTACCATATCTAAGAGTATCAATGAGTGCATCAATTTTCATAGTCCAAAGAAAAAAATCAATCAATCTGATTTTTTGGGTAGGTGCATCGAGAGTGTTAAAGTCCTAAGCAACTAGGGGAAGTCTCCCAATCACTTTTGAGGTGCCAAGGGTCTTCCACGATTTTGGAAATCTTTCAAAGTGACAGAAAGTAAAGAAATTACAGAATTGGAGGAATTTTCTTGTATTGATCTATCTCGTATACATGTACATAGCGATCTATCTCATATACATGTACATAGCTCTATTTGTAGTACAATGAATGAAGACAAAATTAGGAAAAATCTATTGGGAAAACTCAATCCCGATCGTCTCGTCCGAAACGTATTCGGAACGAATTCGATTAGTGCGGAAAACGTGCCCGAGAACTATCAAACTTGTATCACCGATCGTACAGGCATATCACACAATGAACATACCCGGTATTATCACAGATTAAGTGCCACTTTGCGCTTGAAAGTTCTTCGATCGTCTTTTGTACGAGTGTGCGTTCCAAAGAGAAAACAAAGAAGACGTCGTTCTTGAAGGAGTGTGTTTGCATGTATGGAAAAATCACGTTCCTTTCCAAAGGGTGCCTTTTATTATAAATAGGGAAATAACTACCTCGTGGGCCCTTATGGCTCACAGGCCGGGTTTGGCCCATCTTGGGCGGTCCACCCATTATTTCTTTCATCTCCCACTCGCCCACGATGGGCTAAACACAACTCTCTTTCTTGCAAAGTTCATATTGGCAAATAATTCGTGCGACCAGCATGCTACGAGAGCTCGTTATTATACATCTATTAGGAATATATAACATCTCAAATTTGGGCATTATCCAGAGTAGAATTAGTATGCAGTTCCCTAGATCAATCGGTCATATTTTTATCTCTCTTGATCTCTTTCAATATCTCATATATTTTATTCACAACTATGATTTACTCAAAATCATAATTGGTCGACCTGTGAATATAAATATAGAATGTGACATCATAAATTAAATTGATCTTCCTCTTTCCTTAAACCTCTCCATTTCAATCCAACTTGCTTTTCTAGAAATGGCCCGTTAGACTGAATTATCATGATCATCGGCAATATTCTAAGATAGCAAACGTTGAATAGAAATTTTGAGAATAAGTCAGAGTCGTGAGGGCACTTAAATGAGAAAAACTATTTTCCTCAAGAGTCTCACACGACTTAAAAATTGAGATCATAATTTTTGTCAACTCTTATCGGTCGTCCCATGCATACGTAATATGAAATACGTATTACGGTATTCTCTCCTTTTCCCATAAAGCGTATGTCTTTACTCTCAATACCGTACAGATGATAGTTTAGACATACTCAATATCTAACTTGAGTTCACATATCTGCTCTATTTATAATCATCAATCAGAACTCACATCTGGCATTAAAGACAGGTAAAGTGAAATATGTGGGTCATTTCACTTTCGGACATAATAATCGATATGTCCTCATCTTAACATTCTGTTAAGGCGACGTCCATGCTTCAAGCTTGAACTCTTAATTATCATCTAGATAATAAGCTTAAAACTGTCTCATCTCTATTCATCACACAGTGAGTAGAGGCAATTATCCGTGTGAGTGGGCTAATCTCTCATCTGTCTGACATACCTTTTCAATATAATGTACTCAGCATCGACATTCACAAACGTCATCACAAACTTTATAGGCATTGATAATAACAAACTTCATTAATAGTGAACATTCTGGGAAAATTACAATATTCAGTACATCATATTCTACACAGTCCTAGAGATCTCACATGACCATGGAAAACTTCTCTAGGAATCGGTTTCGTCAGAGGATCCGCTATCATCCTTTGTATAGATATGTATTTCACGTTCACTTCCTTTCATGCAACCATGTCCTTGACATAGTTATACTTGATATCTATATGTTTGGTCTTTCCATGGTACTTGGGATCCTTAGTGTACGCTATTGCTGCTTGGCTATCACAATAGACCAATACTTGGTTTGCAGCATTCTCAGTTACACCTAAGTGATCCAAAAATCTTCTAAGCTAAACACCTTCTTGTGCCGCTGCTGACAGAGCCACGAACTCGGCTTCCATTGTAGATAAGGCTACGCACTGTTGTTTCTTACTGCTCCAAGATATGGCGCCATTATTCAGTAAGAATACGTATCCAGAAGTAGATTTCCTTTCTTTTAAATCTCCTCCCCAGTCAGCATCAGTATAGCCTCAAGGTGTAGATCACTTCCTTGATAAGTCAGCACATAGTCGGCACTTCCCTTTAGATATCTCAGGATCCTCTTGACGGTAATCTAATGTGCTTGATCTGGATTGGATTGGTATCTACTTACCATTCCAACTGCATAACAAATGTCAGATCTTATACACATCATAGCGTACATCAAGCTTCCGACAGCACTAGCATATGGAACTTGTTCCATTTGCTCCTTTTCTTGTGAAGTCTTAGGACACATTCTATCGCTTAATGCTTCGCCCTTTTCAATAGGAGTATCTATTGGTTTACAGTCTTGCATACGAAATCGTTCGAGAATTTTATTCACATATGTTTCTTGTGAGAGAGATAGGGATTTCTTTGAGCGATCTCTTGAAATCTTAACTCCAAGAATGTATGCAGCTTCACCCATATCTTTCATCTCAAAATTGGAAGATAACCAATTCTTGACTGTATTAACCAACTCCATACTGCTTCCAGCAATTAGTATATCATCAATATATAATGATAAGATCACAAATTGATCTTTGGATCTTTTGATATATACACAATTGTCTTCACTAATCATTGCAAAATCATATGCCATTATTGCATTGTGAAAACATATATACCATTGTCTCGAAGACTGCTTAAGACCATATATCGACCTCAATAGTCGACACACTTTATCCTCATGGCCTTTTGTAATGAAGCCAATAGGTTGCTCCATGTAAATTTCTTCCTCTAATTCTCCATTGAGGAATGCAGTCTTTACATCCATTTGATGTAATTCTAGATCCATACTAGCTACTATTGCCATAATAAGGCGAATATAGGTAAATCGAACCACAGGAGAAAAAGTTTCTTCAAAGTCAACTCCTTCCTGTTGATTATATCCTTTCGCCATAAGGCAAGCCTTATACCTCTCTACTGAGCCATCAGCCTTACATTTTATTTTGAGAACCCACTTGTTCCCAATGACTTTGCGTCCTTTTGAAAGGTCAACCAATTCCCAAACTTGGTTTGATCTTAATGACTCCATTTCCTCTTCCATTGCATGTATCCATTCTTCCTTATCAGGACACTTTAGAGCATCGTTCACATTCTTCGGCTCATCTTCATCTTGTGGGGCGATCATGAAGGCTTCTTCTTCAATGTCAAAACGTCGACGGGGAATCCTATTATGACTCGACTGTCGTATGGAATGTTGTACTCCTGATGATTCACCACGTTCCATTGCGCTCCCACTCGAATGAAATAATGTGGTGTCGTCTCTTTAAGTTGTTGCAATTGAGACTGGGTTGCATTCAACTCTCCATTTGTTATAATGCTCCCACTAACTTCACTATCACGATCCACAGATTCGTATAGTGAGTAATCACCACCTACCTCGCCCTTTTTAGGAAATTCATTCTCAGAATGTGACATCCGGTGATTCAAATTCAGTTATACTTCCACTTTCTTGCTCACCTATGAATACATATCCTTTCGAGTGCTCTGAGTATCTTATAAAAATACTCTTTTTTCCTCTTGAGCCTAATTTTCCATACTTGTGAGAAGACTCACAAGTATAGGCAGCACAACCCCAAGGTTTTAGAAAGCTTAAATCAGGCTTTCTGCCTGTCCATAATTCATATGGAGTAGAAGCAATTGATTTAGAAGGCACACGGTTAAATATGTAGGCAGCAGTCAACAAAGCATCACCCCAAAAGGTGACTGGCAAGTTAGCATGTGCCATCATTGATCTAACCATTTCCATTAAAGTTTTATTTCTTCTTTCCGCAACACCATTTTGTTGAGGAGTATATGGAATAGTCAGTTGTCTTTCTATTCCCTTTTCATCACACAAATTTCTGAACTGATCAGACAGATATTCTCGATCTCGATCGGATCTTAACGCTTTTATTTTCTTGTCTAATTGATTTTCCACCAAGCTCATAAATCTTTTAAAGCAATTTAAAGCTTCGGACTTATGAGAAATCAAATCGACATGTCCGAATTGAGTATAATCATCAATGAATGTGATGAAATAAACAAACCTGTGCCTTTCTTTTATATTCATTGGACCACAGATGTCAGTATGGATTAACTGCAAAGGAAATTCAGCTCTTGTTCCTTTTCCAAATGGTTTCCGTGTTGTTTTTCCTTCTAGGCAATGCTCACATATAGGCAAATCAACCTTTTTAATATTGCCCAATAAGCCATCTTTAGCCAATCTATTCATTCTTTGTTGGCCAATATGACTAAGTCTAGCATGCCACACGTTCACATCATTCTCATAAGAATCAGATGATGTAAATAAGGAATAACTAACATTAACTTCACAATAATCAACATCTAATACAATGAAACCATCTAAGAAATATCCGGAACCATAATAACTTGTACCTAAACACAAGTCTACACCATTATTATGGAAGTTTACACTAAAACCAAGTCTAACTAAAACTAACACAGAAACTAAGTTTCGATGAATCTCTGGAGCAAATAGCACATCATGTAGGAACAATGTGCGTCCACCGCGCATAAGTAGTTGACAGGTGCCAATGCCTCTGACCTCCACTCTTGTATTGTTCCCCACGTATATCCACTTCGTTCCTTGTAGAACTCGTCGAAACTCCACGAAAGCTTCTCTGTCCTTCGCTACATGGTCTGTGGCTCCCGAGTCTATAGTCCACAAAGGATTAGATTCGGTTAGAAACACTGAACTAGACACATAAGTAGCATTTTCATGAATGCTAAGGGTTTCTACCTTCTTTGGCTCGCTGCAGTCGCGAGCAAAGTGACCCTTCTTGCCACAGTTGAAACATTTCACTCTTGAAATGTTCTTCTTGAAAGGACGCTTTCCTTTCTCTCATTGGTTGAGCCTCGGCTTCTTCCCTAAAGGACTTGGCCCTTTGCCTCTCCACTTCTTTGACCCAGAAAGGTGCTTCCTCTTGGAGCCCGAAACTCCATGCGAGCTAGAACCAGCAAAGTAAACATCAGTTTCTGGCTTAGCCGCCATTAGGCGATCCTCTTCCAGCTCAAGATGCCGCGTAGCATCTTCGAAGGTCTTGATACCCTCATTATGGGTCAAATGGATCTTCATATGCTCCCAGCTTTGAGGCAAGGAGCGGATTACTGCCTGCAGCTGCTGTTCATCAGTGAGTATGTGTCCAGCATCCTTTAGCTCACTAATCATATTCGACATCTGTCTCAAATGTTGTTTCATGGTCTTTCCATGAGACATCTTGTACGAGTCGAAACGGATAGTGAGTTATCTCAGTTTGGTCACATAAGTTCCACCAAATCTTGATGCCAGTGCAGCCCACATCTCTTTAGCATTCTGGAAACGTCCGAACTCTCGCATGATGTCATTGTCCACGCTGCTTAGCAACGTAATGCGAGCAAAGGAGTTCTTTCTTTTCCAAACAGCAAAGGCATCTTTATCCCTCTTGTGTTGGGCAGTTGTCCCGTTCTCAGGTTCTTCCATAATCTGGTTAAGAGCTTCGAGTGCCTCTTGCTCTTCCAGCACATATTGAATCTTGAGACTCAAAATCTCATAATTATCGCCATTCAATTTCTCTCCCTTATTTAGTTCAGCCACTATGTTCTTAGTTGCTGAAGTCATCATATCTAAGCATTTCAGACACATACGCACGAGTTATTAAAGCCTATCTAAATGCTTCATCAGTATCATAATTACATAAACTAATCATGTTAATAAATAGTTTCACAAAAGGTCTTAGAGTCGAAAGTTCACTATGTTCCCAATCATCGTCTAAAAAACCTAATTTGAAATTACCATTAACCTAATCATTTATGTAATGAAATTGGTTCTTCAAAAGTTATACAAACTTTGAAGAACTTCCTACATAAAACGTAACACATAATATGATAATATAAAATGAGAAATCACCAAGAATTCATAGCCATATATATATATCATAAAACAATCACAAATGTTAACATGTACAGAATTGATTCCAAATCCTAAAAGGACAACATCAAGTGTATCAATCCAACACATAGACAGGAAAGGACTTATAAAATTCTTTAGAAAGTTTTATTTTCTTTGGAACATAAACAGAGGCTCCCGGAAAACCCCTAAATCCGGGACATGGTTTACGCCGAGACCCGTTCAATGCAAGGGTTGATGTTCTTCTTGCCCCGACCCTTATGTACTCTATCATGAATTGCTCCACAATCATCTTATAGCTCGGACCTTCTAAGGTGTCCCAAACCCTATCAATCATTCTTCCCAACTCATCAGGAATGGTGCATTTGAGGGCTCCGACCATCACATACTCTGGCATTACGAAACCGTTCCAAATGATATCTTGTATCATTTGGTTGACCTTGATGATGTGTGTCATCATGTCATCATCAGCATCCCACCGGTAAAGAGCCAGCTTGATTCTTAGATTCTCAAGCTTCTTCTTTTGAGCCGCTGTTCTTGGGATTATCGGAGTGCGTCTCAAATATACCATTGTTCCTGCAACGAATGTAGAACAAAGAATTACTTATTCATATACATATGATCTGACACTTGTATTTCAACAAATACTAGAGAAAATGCCAAAAGAATATACCCTTAAGTACGTGTACATAGGGTTTATCGTGCATTTTCACATTCATAAGTGTAGTAAAAATGTAATGTGAATATACCATGACGTAAAGCATTCCGATACGAGCACATCGATACCAAGAACGTCCAAATCGAAGCTCAAATGAGCTCAAATGGGCCAAGAGAACACACGGGGGTCAATCTGCCGGTTTGAACCGGTCCGGTTTGACCGGTCCGATCAGGTTGACCGGTTCGACCGGGTTTTGACCGGTCAACTGTCAATGGTCAAATTGGGTCGGGTCAACGGTCAACGGTTGGGTTAACGGTCAACGAGTCGGGTTAATAGTCAACGGGGTCGGGTCGTCAGATTGCGTCTCTCCGATGACGTCACGATGACGTCATCATCGACGGTTGCCGTGGCACCGACGCGCCGTTTCACATAGCCGTGTGTGGGCCTCACGCACCGTTGCGCGCCTAGCTCTTGCCGGCGCGTGAGGGCGCGTCCAGCGTCCTCCGGTGACGCGCCGCCCATCAATTTGCTCGTCTCGACGAGCCCTTTCTATTTATGCAATAAAATTGAAGTTTTGACAAAAAAACAAAAATCGAAACATGCATGAACAGTTCGGCGACGCGACGAAAAAACGAACAAAAATGAGGCCAAAAAGAAAAAACAAGCAGTATGCACTTCAAACGATACATACATGATCGGGAAACATGTAAACGGGGCTCTGATACCAATGTTGGGAAAACTCAATCCCGATCGTCTTGTCCGAAACGTATTCGGAACGAATTCGATTAGTGCGAAAAACGTGCCCGAGAACTATCAAACTTGTATCACCGATCGTACAGGCATATCACACAATAAACATTCCCGGTATTGTCATAGATTAAGTGCCGCTTTGCGCTTGAAAGTTCTTCGATTGTCTTTCATACGAGTGTGCGTTCCGAAAAGAAAACAAAGAAGACGTCGTTCTTGAAGGAGTGTGTTTGCATGTATGGAAAAATCACGTTCCTTTCCAAAGGGTGCCTTTTATTATAAATAGGGAAATAACTACCCGTGGGCCCTTGTGGCTCACGGGCCGGGTTTGGCCCATCTTGGGCGGTCCACCCATTATTTCTTTCAAAAACAAATATAAAAGATTACATTTCCTAATCTACTAAACCAATTACGGATTTGATTGATTCAATCTACCCGCTATCGGGATCAATATCAATCATGATCAATATCTTCAATCATATCATTAACACTCCCCCTCACGCTAGCGGTATGTATGTGTCAAAGACGCCTAACTTGCTCAGTAGATATATATGCTATTTTTGACATAGTGGTTTAGTGAAGATATCGGCAAGTTGTTCCATCGTTCCAATTCCTCTTGTCACAAGTGTTCCTTCTCGGATTTTTTCTCAAGTGAAGTGACAATTAATCTCTATATGTTTCGTTCTTTCATGAAAGACTAGATTCGCTACCAGTTTGAGTGTCGTGTCATTTTCACAAAATAATTTAGCCTGTCAATTTTAACTCTAAGGTCTGAAAGTAATTCCTGTATCCAAACTATCTCGTAAATAGTCTTTGCCATGGCTTGATATTCTGATTCGGTTGACGATAATGAAACGGTTGACTGTTTCTTAGTTTTCCATGAAATTAACGATTTTCCTAACTTGGGTCTTGTTGGCCCCACTAGACAAGCTGAGTTTCGTTCGTTTGTTAGACGACATAATCTATCTTGTGTTGGTATTATAGAGACAAAAGCCAAATTGGCTAGTTTCAATGCCATTACGAGGAACTTTATCCCTGGTTGGAGTTGGTTGGCAAATTATGAGCACTCCCATCTTGGCAGAATTTGGATTGGCTGGGACCCTAATAAGATTGAACTTCAGCTTTTATCTACTTCGGCCCAGCTCATTCATGTACATATTAATATGCCTGAAATGCAGAAAGTCTTTCTTGTCTCTGTTGTCTACGGAGAACACACCTTTATTAAACGTAGAGCGCTCTGGGCTGAGCTTACGCACTTGAGTTCCTGTGATCTTCCTTGGCTGGTGGCGGGGGATTTCAATGCCATTTGCGATCGTACTGATAGAATTGGCAGTGATACTCAATGGCTTCCTGTTTTTGACGAATTGGACCAGTGTTTGAATCTCATTGGTTTAGATGATCTAAGATATGTTGGGCACCGCTTCACTTGGTCCACTTCATCAGGCTCTACTAGGAAACTTCGGAAGATTGACCGAGTGTTAATTAATGATCTCTGGCAACAGGTTTTCTCTTTTTCCGAGGCGTCCTTCCTGGCTCCGGGCATCTCTGATCACTCTCCTATGGTGGTCAAGATTGTCCCTCCTCCCCCCTCCAGGAAACCTTTTAAGTTCTTCAATTTCTGGTTATCTCACCCCTCTTTCAAGGAGATTGTCTCACAGGTCTGGTCCACCAACTTATCGGGGCCGCCTATGTTCGTTGTGTGCAGCAAGCTTAAGCTGCTGAAAGCCCGCCTGAAGCTCCTCAACAGGAACTCCTTTTCTGATATTTCCAACCGCACGGAGCAAGCGAGGTTGGAACTTTTTGTGACTCAAAATGCTTTAGAAGAAGACCCGTTCAGTCAAGTGCTTGCCGATACAGAGACGGCACAAATTCGGACATTCTCAGCACTTAGGCTCCAGGAGGAGTCGTTCTTCAAACAGAAATCCAGGATCCGCTGGCTCAAGGAAGGAGACCACAATACTAGATTCTTCCATCACTTCGTCAATAAAAGACGAATGCAGAACCGTATTCTTTCGGTGGTGGATAATCATGATGTTCTGGTGACGGATCCAGTTATGATTCAAACCCACATTGTTGATTTCTTTCAGAATCTCCTTAATGGGCCCTCCAACTCTAATAGGCCCTCGTTGCGGATATATCTGAATTTACCAATCGTTCCTTGGACCCGGACCAGCAGGCCCTTTTATCTGCACCGGTATCGGATGGTGAAATACAGAGAACCTTTTTCAGCTTGGCTAAAGGGAAGGCACCTGGCCCTGATGGTTTTAATGTGGAATTCTTCATAGCATGTTGGGATACTATAGGTCCCTCCATTACCCTTGCCATTAAGAACTTTTTCACCTCGGGGAGGCTTCTCAAACAGTTGAATGCTACTATCTTGGCACTCATCCCCAAAGTTCCTAATGCCACGGCGATGACTGATTATCGACCGATAGCATGTTGTAATACTTTGTACAAATGTATATCGAAGATTTTAGCTAATCGTATTGCTCTAGTGCTTCCTTCTATCATCAGTCAATCTCAAACGGCTTTTGTTCAAGGAAGAAGAATTAGTGACAATATCTTGCTTGCCCAGGAGCTTTTTGCAGATTTTCACCACGAGCCATACCTCCCAAAGTGTGCAATTAAGGTGGACTTCCACAAAGCTTATGACTCAGTCGATTGGATCTTTCTTGAGCGGGTACTCCTTGCTTTCAACTTCCCGACCAGCTTTGTCAAGCTTATCTTGGAATGTGTGTCCTCAGCAAGATTTTCTGTATCTATCAATGGTGAGCTTCATGGCTTCTTTCCGAGCTCCAGGGGGGTTAGACAGGGGGACCCTATATCCCCTTATCTTTTTACTCTCGTCATGGAAGTCTTTTCCGGAATAATTCAAGCTAAATCGAATAGGCCGGACTTCAAGTTCTTCTGGCGATGCAAGGAGACTCGGTTATCCCATTTGTTCTTCGCGGATGATGTACTCTTATTTTCTGAAGCAAATGCGTGTACTATCCAACTGATCAAGGATGCTCTTGATCTTTTCTCTGGGTGGTCAGGGCTTACACCGAATGCGAACAAGAGTAGTGTCTTCTTATCCGGAGGGTCCTCTGAACTTCAAAACCAGATTTCTGGTTGCCTTGGCTTCCAACGTGGATTCCTCCCGTTTCGGTATTTAGGGGTCCCAATTATCTCAACCAGACTATCCAAAGACGATTGTAAGGCGTTGGTAGACTCCATCACTGCAAGGGCTAAATCTTGGACCTAACGGTTTCTATCTCATGGAGGCCGTCTTCAACTTATTAAATCTGTGTTGCATTCTATGCAAGTTTATTGGGCTAGCATTTTTACCCTCCCCAAGTCTGTCCTCCACGACATTGAGACTGTTTTACGTCAATTCCTATGGAAAGGCCCAGACCTCGGGGTAGGTGGCGCAAAAGTCTCTTGGGCGGATGTGTGCTTACCCAAGGAAGAGGGTGGACTTGGGATACGCAGGCTGGAAGATTATAATACAGCTCTAACATTGAAACATATTTGGATTCTCTTCACTGATAAGGAATCGCTCTGGTGCAAGTGGATCCACTCTAATTTTCTGAAGAGATCCAATTTTTGGGTTGCTACGAAACCCACATTCTGTTCGTGGGCCTGGAAGAAGATCCTCGACCTCCGGTCCTCTTTCTCAGATCTTTTTAGATGGAAAGTCAAAGATGGTCGTGGGACTTCGTTTTGGTTTGATTGGTGGCACGAGAGAGGTCCGCTCTTCAAGACCTTTAGCAACATGGATATTTACCGTTCGCGCATTCCTCGGCATACCTCCGTTCGGAGTTTCTTTGACTCAATATGGCAAACTTCCGCAACTTTAGTTTCCTTCCTAAGTTGGCCGGAACCAGCCCCTGCTTTTATTGATTCTCCGGACTTATATGTTTGGACTGCCCATCCCTCTGGTGTATTTTCGGTCGCCTCGGCTTGGGACCACATCAGACCCAAAGGCCGGCCATCACCATGGCATTCCTTTGTTTGGGATCGAGATATGGCCCCCCGGCATGCGTTTCTTCTTTGGTTAATTTCCCGCCGCCGTTTACCTACCCAAGCCATGTTGATCCGGTATCGTAGAATTGCCGATGGTTCTTGTGCATTCTGTCATTCCTGCCCGGATTCCATCGACCACTTGTTCTTTTCTTGCCCTCAAACGGCCAGGATTGCCTCGATGTGGGCTTCAAAGTGTGGTCTTTTGTGGACAAATCAACCATGGACGACCTTCATGGGATGGGCTATACAACAGTTCGGTGGTTCCTCTTTTGGCCAGCGTATTTCCCGATTCTCACTTGGAGCACTTTGTCATCTTATTTGGATGGAGAGAAATAATATTCTTTTCAGAGAGAAGCCCTTCTTTGCACCTGGGATGGTTAAACATCTTGTTAAGGTGGTCAAGGACAAAATCATCTCTCTTGGCCAAGTGGCGGACACTCCCCAAAATAGAAGACTTCAATCAAACTGGGGTCTTTCCACATTAAGTCGTGGGACCATGGCTTAGGAGGTTTTCATTGCTTAGGTGCCCTTGCGATCATCTCCTTAGTTGGTTTCTTCTTAGCTGGTACTCCCTCCGCGGCTCCCACTATCGTCCTCTCTCTCGGTGTATGGAGGGGCGGATTGGAGAGGTCCCTACACAGCTCTCCCTCTCGTCATGCTGGTGGCTTTTGCGGCTTCCTCAGGTGGATCAGGCGGGTTGGCCCTCATTACTGCCATTTGCGACCTGCTGCGGTAGCCTTGTCTGTTTTGCTTAGTCCTTGGCTGGCTTGTATTTTTGTTTTTCGGTCCTTGTCTCTCTTGTATTTGTTGGCAGTTTAGCCCTCTCTCTAGCTCCTGCTGGACCTCTCCTGACCCTGTATGGACACCGCTGTGTCCTTGTATGGTCGGATCTTGGTTCGAGCTTAGATTGTATTTGGTATTATGATTAGTTATATAAATTCTTACCTTACCAAAAAAAAAAAAAAAAAAAAACGATTTTCCTAACTTAATGCAAAAATCAGTGATAGATTTTCTGGTTATTAGACAAGTAGCATAATTTGTATCATAATAGGTTACCATCTTCATATCACAATCTTGAGATAAAAGTATCCCAAGTCCAGGACATCTCTTCAAATATTTTATGACCTTTAGGGCTGCATTCATACGAGACCGCTTTGGTTTCTGCATAAATTGGCTAAGTATCTACATTGCATAACATATAGCAGGTCTTGTCATTCTAAGATATATCAGTTTTTCCAACAAGTTGTTGATATCCTGATGGATCTTTAAGCAATGGGTCATTATCAGGTGATGATGCCATATCATACTCATATGACGTCATCTTAATATTCTACTCAAATGGTATAACTGCTGGTTTACACCCTGATAAACCCACTTCTGAGATAATCTCCAAAACAAACTTCCATTGGTTGAGGCAGATTCCTTTGTCAGATCAAGCCATTTTGATTCCAAGAAAATATTTGGCAGGTCCCAAATCTTTGATATGAAAAGCAAAATGGAAATATTCTTTGAATTTCTTAATAGTAGATTCATCATTTCTCATGATAAGTATATCATCAACATATATTAATAAAAAATTGATGATGCACTTCTATTGCACGTAAACAAAGCATAATCGTGCTTGGAATGTTGAAAGCCTACATCTGTAAGTGCATTAGTAAATTTGGCATACCATTGCAGCCTGTTTAAGTCTGTATAGGGATTTTCCAAGACAACATACTTGAGACTACTGCTGTCTCCGCAAGCCTCATATAGATTTCTTCTTCCAAATCCCCATGTAAAAAGGCATTATGGACATCCATTTGATGCAACTGCCAATTGCAAAAAGCAGCAATGGATAGAAAAAAAATGAATAGTTACCTCTTTTGCAATTGGAGAAAGGTCTCATGATAATCAAAACCTCCTCATTATGTAAATCCTTTAGCAACTAAGCTAGCCTTGTATTTTCAACGGAACCATCTGCTTTGTATTTTATCTTGTATACCCATTTGCATCCAATAGGTTTACAATGTGGAGGTAATGGAACAATATCCCAAGTGTGATTTTCCATAAGAGCATGCAACTCAGCTTCCATGGCACATTGCCATCATGGATCACACGCTACTTCTTTATAAGAGGATGGTTGCTGTTCCTCTTAGATACGATTGATGCAACATCTGTGTTCTATTGATAGTTTACTAAAGGAAACATACAAGGATACTGGGTAATGTGTACCTGAAGAATTCAACATGGGACATATATAATGTTTTGTCCATATGGGAAGCCAAACATGATGCCTTGAGCATCGAGCTTGTTTAGTCATTGTTTCTTTAAGAACTCCCGGGGAAGATTCAATAACAAGAGGTGATGGAGATACCATTGGTGAATCAGCCGAATGATTTTTGTCAGAAGATATTGTTAGAGATTCCGTTGTTACATTTGATAAGTCAGTAGTGCCCGGCATAGCTAGTTTTGATGTAACAAGAAACTATGGAGGATCCCTAGATAGATCATCTTCTGATAGAAAAAGGCCTGTGATTAGATGAAGAGGTAACTGATTGGAACGAAGATGCCATCATTTGGAATGCAAAAACATCTTCGTGGAAAACATCTTGGCTTACAAAAAAATGGCCTGAAGATATCTCCATAACCTAATAACCCTTCTATAGAGAGGAATAGCCCATGAAAACACATTGAAGGGCACAGAGATCCATTTAATCCTGAGGGCCCACAATTGTAACATAACAAAAGCATCCAAAAACTCTTAGATGAACAATCCCAATTGCTTTCCAAAAAGCATTTCAAAAGGTGTTAGACCTTCAATGATTCGGATTGGCATACGATTAATTAAATAGGCTACCGTGACCACATAATCCCCCCAAAATTTTTCAAGAGTCAAGGCTTGATATTTTAGAGCTCAAGCTACTTCCAAGAGATGTAGATGTTTGCACTTTACAATCCCATTTTGTTGGGGAGTGTAGATGCATGAACTTTCATGAAGTATTCCTTGTGTGGACCGAAAGGAATTACATTCATTGGTGAAAAATTCGCATCCATTATAAGTACGGATTCTTTGGACTATTTTGTCAAACTGATTTTTTACTAAGGATAGGAATTTCGATAGATGAGAAAAGGTTTGTCCTTTTGATTACATAAGAAATACCCAAGTGGCGCGAGTATAATCATTAACAATAGTTAGGAAAAACCGGGATCTGTCACGATATGGAGTGTGATAGGGACCCCAAATATCCATGTGAATCAAAGAAAAAGGTCTAGTAGCTTGAGATATGCTAATTGGAAATCATGCTTTGGATTGTTTTGCTAAAGGACATATTGGACATTTTGGGTGAGGAAAACGAGCACTATGACTCAGACGTTGATGAGAAATAAGAGTTTTATTGCTAATAGTAGCATTACAAGAAATGCTCTTATTTAACAAAATCTTTCGAGATCCAAAAATATGGTCCTTGTGCGATACTACCCAAGCCTATCAGTTTGCCAGTCAAATGGTCCCGAAAAAAGAAATTGTCGAAATTGAATATAGCTTGACAAGAATTATCCTCATGGATTTTGGAAACAAATATGCGATTGAACTCGAAGTTAAGGATATATAGGACATTTTTAGGGACAATGTCTAGACTGAGATGGACGGAACTAATTTTGCTAACAAGGGTGGTGTTCCCATTTGGGAGACGTACATATATGGAAGAATGGAGTTTTCTTTGAACATGAAAAATTGTTCATTGCAAACTATGTGGTCACTGACACCTAAATTAATTATCCATGCATCAACCGAAATCAAATTACTTTTGAGAAAGAAGTACCTAAGAAGCTCCTAGTCTTATCTGTAGTCCTAATTGACTCAAAGCTTTCATAATGTTCTACTACTTATCCTAAGTAATTGTTTGATGCAACCCTTGTGCTGAAACCTTATAAGCAGAAAAATCTCTCTCCCTTTTTTATTTATCATTTCACTTTCCATGTAATTTCTAGCATCTATCGATAGTATGGTGTGAGCGTTTACAATAGTCATAAATATACCTTTTAATTTGGAATTTTGCCCACCATTTCTTTGTGCTGATGTGGCCCCTCGTTAGCCATTGGATGGCTTGAAAATTGATGCTAACGTGGCATTATATGGGCCACTTGATTCAGCTAATGGGGAGATAAGATAATGGCCGTTGGATCCTGACTTGCAATATTGGCTGTCCATTCTACTTGCTTTAGGGGTTCCATCTTCTTCCAATGCCGCCTGTTGTAGTCCGATGCTCCCGATGCTCTCGAAGTTCTCAATGCTCCTGGCGTTCCCGACTTTCCCGAAGCTCTAGTACGGTGGTTCCATTACTGTTCCAAGGGCAATGCTCTCAACTCACCCATGCTCAGCCACGGCTAATCTTTGGATTTTCTCTTGGGCAGCCAATTGATAGATTCGGTCGAGCAATGGAATTAGATCCATCGTCAAAACCTGCAATTGAAAGACCGAATATGTGTCGTTCGGAATGAGTAAGAATCTTGTAACCTTTTCTCGTTCTTTCATTGCATGGTATTGTCAAAAAGTGGCCTTGGGTCCCTCTAGTTGTTCCTTGGCTGCCTCGAGCTTGTTCCACAGAGTCGAGAGCCGATTGAGGCATGTAGTGACCAAAAGATTGCCCTACTTCAATTTGGATAGAGCTTGAGTGAGTGCAAACAATTTCACTCAATCTAACTTCCTGTACATTTCTCGTATATTCTCCCATATTATCTTTGAATCTCCTGTTGGTGGGAGTCTAGCCGTGACATCAAGTGCCAAGTAATTCCCGATCCATGTGCATACCAATTGATTGCACCGTTGTGACATTTTGAAATTCGACCCTTTTCGAAATAAATGAAATGATTTCATCAATGCACTGTTAGTTAAATCTCGCTCTGAATTGAACACTTATGAGAGGATTAACCGTTAGGGAAAGGCTATTGAGGAATTAAGTGCACGCGACCTGAGATCTCAATCATAGATTGATAATTTGACCATAAGAATTGAAGAGGGATAATTTTGAGCCATTACAAACCAATCAAGGGATGGTTATGAAATGATTTGCTAATAGTATACAATCGGATCCGGGTGATTCCACTTGACCATTGTATGGATTGCAAACGACCCTATGCCAATTCCGAACGATCATGTACTTCGGAACTAGCGATGATCCTTACAATTACATGACAACCAATGTCACTGATGACCTGAGAAACTTAAACGTGGATTGATATTAAATTAATCACGGGTTGAATACGCGTAACTCCTAAAAGCCACCTGTTAGTTTGAGATACACTAAAATTGCAATTGATCGATTTTGACCATGAATTGGAATCCAAATTTGAATATCGAACTTTCAAGGATTTCAAGACTAAACTATTGAACATCACCTCATGAAGCCCACCTATTTATCGTTTCGCTTGGAATTCTTTGAGAAAAAGTGAAATTCTGACCGGATTTGGAAAAGTTTTGGATTCCTTTGATTTGTTGAAGGGAAAAATGGTCATTCTACACCCCCTTTGTTGATCGGCCACTCGGGGTAGGAAAATGGCCAAATTACCCTTCTTATCTTTTCTTATTTACAATTTTGCCCTTAGATATTTATCTTGGCTTGTCTTGGAAGATTGATTCTTGGCCCTTAGATCTTGACTTGTTGAGCAAGATGAGATCCTAGCCCTCCATTTTGGATGAGTGTTGTTAGACCACTTTCTCTCTCTTCCTCACTCTCTCACTTCTCTTGGATAACACTCTCTCTCCATTTTGGATGAGTGTTATTAGCCCTCCATTTTGGTGACTTGTTGAATGTTATTTACAATTAGCTGTCATGATCACCGCCGTGCCACCAACCATAGTCGCTGCCATGATCACTGCCATGCCATCATCCACTGTCACCACCACCATCACCTAGCATCGCCACCACCATCATCCACCGTCACTACCACCATCACCTACCATCATCCACAATCACCATCACTGTGAGCCACCACGACTGTAGTTGTCCACCGCCATGGCATGTGGTCGCCGCCGCCATAGCTGCTTTGCTGTTGCCGCCATTCGCCGTGGCTGTTTACTACCCCTTTGTTGCTTAGTTAGCTTTGGTTTAAGAGTAAGTTACTTTCTAAACCTTGATTAGGGTGATTGGTTGTTAATGGACTTGAGTAGGGGTTGATTAGAGGCTGATTAGTGGCTGAATTATCGTCTGTTTTAGTGGCTGATCATGGGTTGGATGATGACTTATCTTGGTGTTAATCAATTGCATGTTGTATAAGGATTTGAAGCTTGTTATGCCATGAGAATTGATTGCCCAAGTTAAAAGCCTAAGTGGCTATTTTCAAGGAAGGGTTTTATGCACACGTAATTGGTGATTGACGAGGAGTTGTAATCGGATGCCATGTTTTATGTGCCGGATGGGGCAAGGATGTTCTAAAATAATGGTGTGCAAAGTTTGACGGGTCAATTGTATGTGCGCGATCACGTGTGAATATTTCATTGCATTTTTACATGTGAAAGTCATAACATTTTGATAAAAGAGCACGGATCATGTTGCATTGGCTAATTGAGAAAGATAAAAATTGAGACTTGAGTGAATGCTGTGTGTGCATGATCACCTAATGTTCCTCTGTGCCCGATTTTACCGGAAGATTGCCAACCCCAGGGGTTGTGCCGTGGCCATAAAGGTCATGCCCAATTTTGGTAATTGGATGCCGTCACGGGGGCAAGGTGAGACGAAGTCGTTTGTGAATTGGAATCAGGACGATCCCATTTATGAGATTTCATCATTGAGGTTGGTGAGACGATGCTGTCGCCGGGATGATGCGGGACAACGCCCGGTTATGCTAGAAGATCGCCAACTTGTTGCGTGTTATGCGGATTGTGCCATGGTCCGAGGGGTCGTTAATAATTTGTACTATCACGAGTGCGATTTGCATTGATAAATGCTAAGTGCCTGAGGTTGATGTTTGAGTATGTTCGGATTATTAACTTGTTGATGAGCATGTCTGTGCATGAGTATATGTTGTATCTGCCTCTTGAACATGCATGTTTGGGTGATCTCATTATGTGCTCGTTGGAGCGTTTGCCATGTTCTGCAAGTTGGATGAGGTAAGGTAAGGGTGTTGCTATTGACTTACCTTCGTTACTAGAATTGCATGTTTAGGGTGATCCGGAGGTAACGTATTCTCCTAAACGAGGTTTAGGGAGTTTACTTGCTGAGTTATCTCATTGTTGTTCATTAAACATTTCAGGCCTGTCGCGCTGCGCCTTTTTTTTGGGGGGGCTTTCGGGATTTGCGTGCGAAGGAGGTATTTCCATGTAAGGGTCTCTCACAGACGTTACCTCACATGACAACGGATAGTAATTTCCTATTTAGTTTAAGTTTGTGATTTTCGAGTCGCTACTAATCATTATTGGTAGGTAGACTAGAAACCTAATCGGGATATGAGAGAAATACTACGATTCTACGAACTAGAGATGCTCGGGATATGAGAGAAATACTACGATTCTACGAACTAGAGATGCTGAGTACGGGGACTTGGTTACGTTATTGATCCTGAATCGAGATCCCTAACACCTTTTCGGTATCTAAGAATGATACGATATCTAATGTGTCATGCAAATTTCTAAGATTTACCCACTAATTCTATCCATTCTAATCGCAAGAAAAATCAATTAAGTATTAAATGTACAATCAATATCAATCAAATCAATCAATCCTAAACGGTCTCTAAAAATGAATCTCAATCAAAACATCCAAACCCTAATGAAGTTCTTGAAGGTTATTCATTTCATGATTTACATTTTTTAGGGTTTTAGGGTTTTTTAAGAGTTATAACCCCTAAATTTGAGATTTTCTAAAAATACCACTTGGGCACTTCCAAAAATTCAAGTTTCACTTTTTAAAGTTGGCCTTAGTTTTTTTGGACCATTTTGTGAATTTATAAAAATTTTTTAAATTCTAATTTTTTTTTTCAAAAATTTCATTAACCGAGAATTGATTTTCATGATTTTCTAAAAATTTTTATGAATTTTCCAATTTTTCAATTTTTTATTGATTTTCTAAATTTTTCACATTTTTATTTGTATTTTCTGAATTTTTCTGAATTTTCTGAAAATTTTTGAATTTTTATGAATTTGCTAATTTTTTTATTCTTCTATTTATTTATTTATTTATTTTGTGAATTTCTTATTTTTTCTGAAATTTTTTTTTGAATTTCTTAAATTATTAAATTTTTCTTATTTTTCACAATTTTTAAATGTTTTTTAAATGTTTTTTAATGTTTTTATTATTTATATGAATTTTTTTAGATTTTCTATTATTTGTTATATTTTTTAAATTTCCCACCAGGAAAATGAACCAGACCGGCCCGATTCAATCTGGTTCACCTTAACTAAACCAGGCGTTGCCGGCGTCGCCGACGTCGATGCCCGGTCACCTTCTCTAGCGAGCCCAACACCAAAACGGTGTCGTTTTGGACGTTTTTCATTGGAGCATTTGATCAAACATTCCGCGTTGAACGTTTTCGAGGTCCCCGGTTTGGGCTCATCATCGACGACCTTCCGGCAATTATTTTGCCATTCTGATTGATCCATTGCATTATCAATGTGTTCTATTTTCAGTCTTGCCTACTCGGAACATCGACGTATGTTTGTTGGCCGGTGAAAAACCGAACCTAACACTGGTCTAAACTAACATTTCTGGCCTTTAGATCATCACACGAAACGCCCTAGCAGTCTACGTCGATCAAGATGATTTCTAGAACATCAAACAAGGTAAGAATAGACTGACTTGATAGGCCTATGGCCACGGCAATGCTCCGGTGGTGATGTCCAAGCTCCGGCGAAATGGTTCATGGAGGTGGCCAACTCGGTTTATGTGTTTTTAATGCCCGAAATACAATCAAACAATGCCAAAAATGATTAGAAACAAGTTTTGAACATCAAAATGCTAAAATTCATCGACGAAATCACATAAACATTTAGATTGGGACTAGAATTGAATTTTGGAAAATTTGAAAAAAAATGACTATGGGCCAACTTTACCTTCATCGTTCGATGATCAGAAGGAATCGCTAGACTGATTCGCGCCTCTAGAGTTGTTCCTTGACACTTGTACTTCAACCAGGTGGTCTTGGCCTCGCCAGAGGAGCTTTGCGCGCACCGGTCGAGCTTGGTTTTTAGGCGTTCATAGTCAACTTCCATTCTGGTTCGCCCGAGAAGGAGATCCTCCCAAGACGATCGATTCGCCGGCGCTGTTCAATCGATTGGCGCCGATCACTCGGTCTGGAAATCTCCACTCCTCTCTCTCTCTCTCTCTCTCTCTAGATTTTAGGCTTTTTCCCTTTGTTTTTCTCTCTTCTCTCGTTTTGGCATATGGTCGAACACCTCCCTCCTTCAATGTTCAGTTTTTCTTCCTTTTTGTTCTTCAAAATTCCTGCCCAAATTCGGTTAGAACTAACTTTGAATTGGTTAGACCGAATAACCGCTGACAGTTGGTGATTATCCAGCTATTAAATTGGTATTTCGCACGTTTTTGTGGTGGGATTAAGGCTGGTGACATCACGGGATTGAAACACTTTTTTTTTTGGGTTTAATGGGTTTTTGAATGAGTCGGGCGAAGAAGATGAACAACTCGGGTCAGGTCGGGACGACCCAAGTTGGTCTAAATTTGCCAATTAAGCTCAATTTCATCCAATTTTCAAAATTAAACCCCAAAATTGAATTCCTCATCACATTTCAAACCCAAATATGTGATTTTCCTCAATTTTTGTTATAATCATGTCCAAAATTTTAACATTTTTGTATTCGGGTTAATAGGGTTTTGTTCAATTTGATATCATAACGACCTGATTAGAAAAAATTGATGCCAAAATTAAATTACTCACATCTGATTAACTCTAGAAATGATGGTCTCATGGTTTGACAATTTCATATTGGGCACGATTTCCAATTTGGGCTCAAAATTCTTAATTTTCAATTGAATTTTGGGGTTTTCTGATTTCTTTGACAAATTGTGCAATTGAACCAACCATTATGTAATTCAAGGTCTCAAAATCATTTGTTATGAAGGCACTATGACTTAAGAATGATTAGAAAAGATTTAATTACATTTTTTGTTCAATTCGTGTTCGATTTTGCCCAATTTTGGGAAAAAATATACCCAATTGATATTTTTCAAAATTAATGATATATTAATGAAATTGGATTTAAAATAAGACCAATGACTATTTTTATGGAATTTTCTGATTCCATTTGCTATTTTTCTTGATTTTCTTACTTAGTTTGACTAAAAGAAATTAAGGAAAAATGCAGGAAAATGCTAAAAAATTATTTTTTGGTTTAGAAATAGGTTTCTAGGCTTGGCCAAGATTCCTAGTCCTAATTTTGAGATTTTTAAAATATGAAAAAATAAGCTAAAAATTAAATGTCAACAGCTGCCCCTTTTTTGAGATTGAGCTCATTAGAAATTGATCTCAAAGATAAGGTGACACCTGAGTTTTCAATTGACTCAATGAACAAGATAAGATGGAAATTTCACAATAACTAATTTGGGATCTTGCTTTTAAAATTTGTGATCTAATCCAAAGGTTCTCTTTTGAAAACATATTTTTAAAGGTTCTTAATGATTAAGAGACAAAAGCTTACCTTTTTCTGAGCGTCTCTTTGTTGCTTATCCAAGGGTATGAATTGATGGTGGTGATGATTATGATAGTTATTCAGATTTCATGGTTTAATGACGAATCCACGAATCATGAACGCCCTGGGATTTGGAAATTTGCCTAGTGGTTCCTCACCAATAGGACTTTGAATTTGCCTAGGGGCTCCTCCTCTATAGGACTTTGAATTTACCTAGGGGCTCCTCCCCTGTAGGACTTTGGATTCGCCTAATGGTTCTTCACCAGTAGGACTTTAAATTTGTCTAGGGCCTCCTCGCCTATAGGACTTTGAATTTGCCTAAGGGCTCCTCGCCTGTAGGATTTGAATTTGCCTAGGGGCTCATCGCTTATAGGACTTGAATTTGCCTAGGGGCTCCTCGCCTATAAGATTTTGAATTTGCCTAGTGATTCCTTACTAGTAGGACTTTGGATTTGCTTAGTGGTTCCTCATCAGTAGGACTTTGAATTTGCCTAGGGGCTCATTGTCTGTAGGACTTTGGATTTGCCTAGCAGTTCCTCACCAGTAGAACTTTGAATTTGTCTACGGGTTCCTCGCCTGTAGGATTTTGAATTTGCATAGGGGCCCCTCACCCGTAGGATTTTGGATTTGCCTAGGGGCTCCGCACTTGTAGGACTTTGGATTTGCCTATGGGCTCCTCGCTTGTAGGATTTGAACTTGCCTAGGAGCTATTCGCTTGTAGGACTTGAATTTGTCTAGTGGTTCCTCATAAGTAGGACTTGGGGAAGACTTCAAACAATGAATGTCTTGATCGTGAGTTATGTGATTTTGAGGTTTCACTAACCGTTGTATGGTTTTTTAGTTGACCAAAAACTATTTTGAAAAATAGTTTTGAAATTAATTAAAACTTGTTTGAAACGTGGTTTTTTTCTTAACTTACCACAAATGTTTGAAAACTTGATTTTAAGTTGACCAAAGACTTTTGAAACCTGGTCTGGAAACATGCATTCTTTGCATTAATGTATTTCAGATAATCAAATTTCCTTCTTGAGGAATTATTTGAACAAAATGTTTGCAATCTTTTAAGAAATGCTTAAAATGATCATTTGGAAGACCTTCATTAGAAATGATTTGTTTTAATCTATGAACTTGGTCTTTTTTTATTTGATTGAAAATGGACTTGTCTAACATCCCTCAATTTTATCTCTCTTAATTAATCCTTAGGTGTTCGGAGATGTGCGCAATCTATACAATCCAATTGATCCGATAAGGTCTTTCAAAAGGTTGTAATGTTGGCTTGGTCAATGGCTATTCAAAGGATAGGCATTTTGAGGTCAAGAAAAAGGATTTCATCATATCTGACTTCGGGTTTACAAGTTAAGAACCTCGAGGACAAGACAAGATACTATTGCATACACTTCTTTGAGTGACGACTTCTTGTCATAAAGTCATGTTTCTACTCTCAACATCCCAATCTGAAGAGTCTTTAGGGAAAGGTTGTATTGTTGGTATTGGGTAGGCTCAAAAGGTTCATTTGTTTAGATTCAGGGTTTTTACAAAATTTGGTGATCTTCTTGGCATCATCCTTTCCTCTTTTGTTTACTAGGGATCTTTCTTTTACGATCATTAGAGTCCTTTAAACATTCATTACAATATCTTTTCTTTTGCTCACTCTCACTTATTGTGATCTATGATCTCTTATGATCTTGATTTTGCTTTGTCATGACCTTTTGTCATTTCAAACTTTCTTTTGAACTCTCTTTTCTTTCTCATTTTCCTCAGGCATTTGACATTACTTTTATCAGACACATTGCTTTTTCATGCCCCAGATTCTCTTGCCTTTGATCTTTTTGAATTCTAAAGACTCTGTGTCATGCCCTTTTGTTTCTTATCTATTAAAGTGGATCATATGCTTATACTCCAGTGTGAAGAGATGATAACTAATTTAGGATTCTGAAATGAATTCTCAGGCTCAATTGGTTTTGCCAAAGGTAATATGTTTGGGGTATAAGAAATGAAGCACTCTTCTTCCTCTTGGGATGTCTTGAGCTTCCATATGACTTCATCTGAAGTTATCACGGAAAGATTGATACAAAAATATACAATAAAATCTTTCTTGATCCTATTTGTCGCGCCATGCTCTCGCGTGCTTTTTTGATGGAGGTATTTTTCTATATGGGCCTCTCCCAGGCCATACCTCACATGACAACGAGGTCTGTTTAATCTAAATTTAAACTTGGAGTCGCCACTAGTCATTTACGGTAGGTCGACTAGAAACCTAATTATGGTACGGGAGAAGTACCGCAATCCTACAAACCAAAGATTCTAGGTAAGGGACTTGGTTACATTAACAATCCCAAATTGAAACCATTAATACCCTTTCGGTACCTAAGAACAATTATAACATGTCTAGTGGGTCACACGAATCCCTAAGTTCAATTCACTAATCTAATCATGGACAAACAATTAAGTATCCCAAAAATCAATTGGACATTCAATGGCAAATCAATCACAGCAACCCTAATTTGGTTACTAGAAATGAAAAATTTATCAAAACCCTAACCAAAGCTCTAATAGCTTGTTCATCTCATTTTTAGGGTTTTTGGTCTTAAATTTGGAATTTTCCAAATTATACCACTTGGGCATTTTGGAAAATCAAATTTCACTTTTAATGACTGGTCATAATGATTTCTAATCATTTTGTGGATTTTCAAATTTTTGGATTTTTTTATTTTTTTAGTGTCATTTAGACACTTCCAAAAATTCCAATTTCATTTTTTATGGCTGGACATAATGAGTTTTAATCATTTTGTGGATTTTAAAAAAATTTTGATTTTTTTTAAAATTTTAAACCGAGAAAATGACTTTTCTAGAAATTTCTATGAATTTTCCAATTTTTCAAATTTTTTATTGATTTTTCAGAATTTTCAGATTTTTATTTGTATTTTCTGAATTTTTGAAATTTTTATGAAATTTTCTGAAAATTTTTGTATTTTTCTGAATTTTCTGTAATTTTTCTAATTTTTGTGAATTTTCTGCAAAATTTTTGAATTTTCTAAAAAATATCTAATTTTTTAATGATTTTTAGAATTTTTATTTTTTAAAGAATTTTTTTTAATTCTTTTCTATTTTTTTAATTTGTTTTTATTTTTTATTTGAATTTTTTTATTTTTCCCACCGAGGGGATGAACCAAATCGGACCGGCGCTGACGCCGATTGTTCTCTCCGGTGGCACGGTGCTAAAACGGCATCTTTTTGAATGATTTCATTTGGGCATTTTATCAAACACTTGGCATGCGTGATTTTTGTTTAACGTTCTCGAGGCCGTGACTCTAGGCTCACCGTCAGCAGCCTTCCGGCGACTATCTCGCTGTTCCATCTGCACCATCAACAAGCCTACACGTTCTAGTTTTAATCTAGCCTACATGGACCGCCAACGAACATTCGTCGGCCAGCGAGAAACCGGTCCAAAAACCTAACTTCCACTAGTTAAATTTCCATTTTTTAGAATTTAAATCCTAAAACTAACCGCTCTAGTCGTCTAAGTCGATTCAAATAACCATCAAAACATCAAACAATGATTAGGAAAACCAACCTGAATAGCCTTATGGCTACGGGTACGCTTCGATGAGGACGTCAGAGCTCTGGCGAAGGGATTTACATGGGGGACCGACTCGGTTTATGCATTTTTGAGGTCCAAAATGCAATGAAATCATATCAAAATGTTCAGAAACTGATGATGATCATCATAGTGTCAAGATTTGGTAATGAAATCACCCAAATATGCATATTGAGATCAAAATCGAAATCTGGAAAATTTTCATAAGTTTGACCGGGAATGATTTTTACCTGATTTTTTGGTTGACTAAATGAATTTGTTGAAGTAATCCGCACCCTAGAGATCGTTCCTTGACACTTCCTCTTCCTCTCGGTGACCTCAGCTTCACCGGAACAGATTTGATCATGCCGGAGTGAGCCTGGTTTCAGGCTTTCCCTGTCATCTTCATTTGGTTCAAACCGTGAGGGGAAGACCACAGCCAAACACAATTTGCCGGTGCTCCGCCGTATGTGGCGGCGCCGGACACTCGTAAGGGGGTCCTCAACCCTCTCTCTCTCTCTAGATTTTCCTTTGATTTCGCTTCTTTCTCTCTCTAATCTCTCTCGGGAAAAATGTCGAATAGGTTATGTTCATCCTTTTCAGTTTTTTCTGGTTTTTGTTTATCCAAATTCCCGCCCAAAATTTGGTTAGAGCTGAATCATAATCGGTTTTGGTTGTTGAATGATGCCAGCTGGACATTTTCCAGCTAGCTTAATCGATTTCCACGTGTCGAATTGATAGGGAATGATTAGCAAAGGTTCTGGTTTTTAAGCAAATTTTTTTGGGTTCGCGGGTTGAATAAACTGGGTAAGGGAGACGAACTGTGCGGGTCGGGTCGGGTCGGGTTGACCCGTCCGACCCTACAGTTCCGATTTTGATTAAAAATGCAAATTGGACTTTATTTTGACCTAATTTTTCAAATTAAACCTCAAAATTGCATTCTCCAGCATGTTTCGAACCCAAACATATAATTTTCCCTAATTTTTATAATAATTGTGCCCAAAATTTCCTTCTTTTTACATTCGGGTTGGTAGGGTTTTGTTCAATTCGAGGTCTTAATGACCTACTTAGGCAAAATTGATGCCAAAATTGAATTGCCCACCCCTGATTAAACCTAGAAATGATATTCCCATATGTCGGCAATTTCATTTTGGGCACAATTCCCAATTTAGGTTCAAAATTCTCAATTTTTAATCAATTTTGGGGGATTTTTTTATTTTTGCACTAAATTGTACAATTGGACTGACCATTGTGTAATTAAAGGTTCCTGGATCAATTGTTGTGAAGATACTCTGACCTAAAAATGTCTAGAAAAAATTTAATTTCATTTTTAGTTCAATTCGGGTTTAATTTTTCCCAATTTTGGGAAAAACATATACTCGATTGGAATTTTCTAAAATTGATAGTGTATTTATGAAATTGGATTTAAAATAGATTTATTGATTATTTTTATGGAATTTTCTGAGTCCATTTACTATTTTTCGTGATTTTCTTACTTATTTTGACTAAAAGAAATTCAGAAAAAATGCATAAAAATGCTAAAAAAATTATTTTTTGATTTCAAAATAGGTTTCTAGGCTTAGTCAATATCTCTAGACCTAATTTTGAAATTTTCGAAAATATGACAAAAAAAGCTAAAAATTAGGTGACAACAGCTGCCCCTCTTTAAGATTGAGCTCGTTAAGGGTTGATCTCAAAAATAAGGTAACACCTTGAATTTTCAGTTGACTCACTAAACAAAAATGGTAATGAAAATTTCACAATAACTGAATTAGGGTTTTTGCTTTTGAGATTCATGATCTAATCCAAAGGTTCTTTTTGGAACATATTCTGAATGGTTTTTTTAATGATTCGAGAGAGAAATTTACCTGTTTGTGAGAATTTCTTTGTCGCTCCTCCCAGAGTATGAATGGATGATGGTGATAATTATTCTGATTTCTTGATTTGAGAATGAATTCACGAATCATGAATGCCTGCGGCTCCTCGCCTTAGAACTTAAGTTTGCTTAGTGGTTCCTCACCAGTAAGACTTTGAATATTTGTATGATGGTTCTTTGCTAGCTAAAACTTTTGGAATTTTGCCTAGTGATTCCTCATTTGTAGGACTTCAATTTGCCTAGGGGCTTCTCGCCTGTAAGATTTGGGTCTTACTTAATGGTTCCCTTCCATTAAGAATTTAATTTGCCTAGGGGCTTCTCGCCTGTAGGATTTTGGGTTTTACCTAGTGGTTCCTCACTAGTGGGAATTGAATTTGCCTAGAGGCTCCTCCCCTGTAGGATTTGAATTTTACCTAGTGGCTCCTCACCAGTAGAAATTGCATTTTAATAATAGTTTTCTAAAGTTACGGTTTGTAATCAGTTACAGAGGGTCAATTCTCCGAAGTTACAAATCTGTGATCACTCAAAAGAACTATAATAAGGCCATGCTTTTAGACCTAGATAGAAAAGTCATCCAAAGCTACAGTTTTATGAACACTCGAAGGGTGATGGCTTCAAAGCTACAAACCTGCGAACACTTGGCAAAACCATAAAAATCACCATATTCAAAGTTGCAAAATCGCAATCACTTATGAGAATCATCACTCAGAAGTTGCGAAATGCAATTTTGCTTTAGAATACCTGTCTTGTCTTGTGGCTCCTCACCAACTAGATTTGAAATTTTGGAAACTTGCCATGTAATTTATCTGTAGGATTTTGGAATTGCCTAAAGGTTTTTTGCCAATAGACTTGAATTTTGCCTAATGGTTCCTCACCAAATAGGATTTTTAAAAGACTTCAAACAATGAATGTTTGTTTTGTGATTTTAAGGTTTCACTAAACTTGACATGGTCCTTTTAGTTGACCAAAAACTATTTTGAAAAGGTAGTTTTGAAATTAATCAAAACTGTTTGAAATGTGGTTTTTTTTTCTAGTTTACCACAAACTATTTAAAAAGTTAGTTTTAAGTTGACCAAAAACTATTTGAAACCTGATTTTGAAATATGCATTCTTGGTATGCATTTCAGGCAATTGAATTTCCTTTTAAAGGAAGCGTTTGAGCAAAATGCTTGTAAATTTCAAGAAATGCTTGAAATAATCATTTGGAAGACCTTTATTAGAAAGGATTTGTTTCGATCTATGAATTTGGTCTCTCTATTTTTTTTTTGAAAGGGGATTGATCCTATATCCCTCAATTTTTGTCTCTCCGAACCAATCCTTAGGTGTTCGGAGATATTTGTTATGTATACAATCCAATTGATCAAATAAGATCTTTCAAAAAGTTATAATGTTGGCTTGGTTAATGGCTATTCAAAGGATAGGCATTCTGAGGCCAAGAAAAAGTTTTCATCATGTCTGACTTCGGATCTACAAGTTAAGAACCTTGAGGATAAGACAAGATAATATTACATGCACTTCTTTGAGCGATGACTTTTTTTCATGAAATCATATTTTTACTCTCAACATCCCAATCTGAAGAGTTTTTGGGGAAGAGGTTATAATATTGGTATTGGGTAGGCTAAAAAAGGCTCAATTGTTTTGTTTTGAATTCAGGGTTTTCATAAAATTGGTGATCTTCTTGACATCACCACCCTTTTTCTTTTGTCCACTAAGGATCATTTCTTAACATGAACACAAGAGTCCTTTAGACTTCCATTGAAACTTTCAATCACTGATTTGTTGTGATTTTTGATTTTTCACAACTTTTGCTTTTCTTTTAACCTGACTTCTGTCATTCTTTCTTTTAAATGCTCCTCCTTTCTTTTGCTCATTTTTTGGGCATAGGCTTTACTTTTACCAGACACACTGGTTTTTCATGCCCCAGACTCTTTTGCCTTTGATCTTTTGCATTCTAAGGACTTTGTGTTCTGCCTTGTTTGCTTTCTATTTATTAAGGTAGATCATATGCTCATGCTGCAGTGCGAAAAGATGATCACCAACTTGGGGTTCTGAAATGAATATTCAAGCTCAATTAGGCTTTGCCAAAGGTAAATGTGTTTGAGATATGGAAATGAAATGCTCTTCTTCCTTTTGGGATGTTGTGAGCTTCCACACAAATTCATCTAAAGTTATCATAAAAAGATTAATGCAAGTGTATGCAATAAAATCTTTCTTGACTCTTTTTCTCCATAGAGGTCAACTGTGAACCTCCTAATTTGCCCCCAGTGTCGGGTGGTTTTTAACAGGGTTGTTTTTGGGAAATTTCTCCACTGTTTAGGCTCAAATTTGATTTGCAAGAGATAATCATGTGTTTGGGGTAGCGAAATGATATGCCTTTCGTCATTTCAATTCATGTAAACATTTCGAATATCCCCTATTTCCCGCAAATGAGGTATTCTCTCATTCTACTCATCCTTCCATTCACTCGAGTATATAGGGGATGTGTTTGGATATGGCTTACCTTTCATCATTTGAAGGTCTTTCCATTTGATTTGATCCAAACTTCTTCTTTGAAACTTTTCATAACTTTCGTCAAAACTTATTTTTTAAGGAATTTTGATGCACAATGCATGCTTAAAGAATGCGTATTTCGAAACTCTTTTTTTTTTTTGAAATAACCTTTTCAAGTTGATCTGCTTAGGGAACAAAGGTTTCATTTTCCAAAAAATTAACCTCTCCGAGACCCAAATTTACAAGTTAGGGATACTTACCTGATTGGATTGATAAGATCTCTTTTGTTTTCTGACTTCATTGAAGGATTTTAGAGGTCTTGAATCATTTTAGATTTCCTTTCGTCATATCCTGCAAAATGAACAAACATGTTCTATGGAATGCATGGTATGCACATGTTATAACTAGTGCCAATTTTCTTGAATGTCCGTTTTCATTTCATGGGTAGAAAGTCTTGATAGCATCTGCATTTATAGGATAGGCTAGTTCTGTTCCTATCATATCTATAAGAATTAGTGCTCCTCCAGGAAGAAGTTTCTTGACAATGTATGGACCCTCGTAATTTGGAATGAATTTCCCATGTGGATCTGAATTGTTGGGAATGACCTTCTTCACAACTAAATCATCCGTTTCAAAACGTCTTGGTTTCACCTTTTTGTTGAAAGATTTATCGACTCTTTTCTGGTAGGCTGTCCATGACATATAGCCCTTAATCTTCTCTCATCAATCATGTTGAGCTGTTTGTATCTTTGTTGGTTCCATTGGCTTCTGAAAGTTTTAATTGGGATAATATCCTCAAAGAAGGAATTTCTACTTCAACGGGTAATATTGCTTCTACCCCATAAACTAAGGAAAATGGAGTTGCCTCAGTTGATGTTCAGACTGAAGTTCGGTATGCCATCAGAGCATATGGCAATCTTTCATGCCAGTCACAATAATTCTCGGTTGTTTTACATATTATCTTCTTAATATTTTTGTTTGCCACTTTCACTGCTCCGTTCATGTGGGCGATATGGAGATAAATTCAAGTGTCGAATGTGGAAGTGTTTAATCAAATCATTTACGACTTTATTGTTCAAGCTTGAACCATTATCAGTAATGATTGCTTCCGAAACTCCGCACCTAGCAATGATGTCCCGCTTGATGAATTTTGCTACATTCTTAGCGGTGACATTTGTATATGAATTTGCCTCAATCCACTTGGTGAAGTAATCAATTGCCACTAAGATAAAGCAATATCCATTTGAGGCTTTTAGGTTAATTGGGCCAATCATGTTAATTCCTCACATTAAAAATGGTCATGGTTCTGACATCTAATGCAGCTCATTTGGTGATGCATTAATTCTATCTCCATAGACTTGACATTGGCGACAACACCTCACATACTGAATGCAATCTGTTTCCATCGTTATCCAATAATATCCTAGTCTCATGATTTTGCGGGCTAAGAGATGGCCGTTCATATGCAGACTACATTTGCCCTTATGGATTTCTTTCATGATTTGTTCAGCTTCTTTGCTATCAACGCACCTTAACAGGATCGAATCGAACTTTTTTTTATAAACAAATTGTCTGTTGAGAAAGAATTTGTTGGCTATCTTTCTGATAAATTTCTTGTCGCCTGACTGGCTTCCTTCAGGAAATTCTTCTTCCTGTAAGTACTTTTTGATATCATGAAACCATGGTTCATTGTCAAATTTTGCTTGAACTACCATGTAATGTGCTGGTTGCTCGAGAATATTGATTCTCAATGGTTTTATATCCATGCCATCTTCAGCTTGGAGTAAGGATGATAAGGTTGCAAAAGCATCTGTAAAATGATTATGAGCTCTTGGAAGATAATCAAATGTTATTTCTTCAACTTCCTCCATCATTCCTTCTAGGTATTTATGATAAGGAATCAGCTTTGCATCACGAGTTTGCCACTCTCCAGTTGTTTGCAATATAATGAGTATAGAATCTCCATATACTTGCAGCCTTTTTACCCTCATTGAAAGGGCTAACTATAAATCAAGAATGCACGTCTCATACTCGGCGATGCTGATGGTGCATGGGAATACCAGTTTTGCAGATACTAGATAATGTTGGCCTTATGGAGAGATCAATACTGCCCCAGTTCCTGACCCAGATAAATTGGTTGCGCCATCAAAATACATGGTCCATTTATCATCGACCAATGTTAATATGTGGTCGTCAAGTTGTTCTTTAGAATTGGCGATATTCTGCAAATTCTCTGCCAACATATATGCTATCGCTCGCCCCTTGACTGACTTTTGGGATGAACTCCTGATATCAAACTCGGACAACAAAACTTGCCATTTGGCTAATTTCCCGACCAAGGAGGATTTCTTAAGAAGATACTTGATCGGATCATTCTCAGTCACTAGCAAAATTTGGTGATGAAGGGTGTACTACCTTAATCTGTGTAACACCTAAACTAATACGACACATGTTTTCTCAACTGCTGGATAATTCACTTCTGATGTTGTGAATTTCTTGTTCAAGTAATAAATAGCTTGTTCCTTATCGTCATCTAGTTTTCTTTGTATTAGCACTACTCCTAATGATTCATGGTGAATCGTCAAATATAGGATCAGCGGGACTCCAGGAATTGGTGATACCAATACTGGTGGACATACCAGATATTCTTTGATTTTGTCAAAAGCTTGTTGACATTCTTTATCCCACTTTACCTTGACATTCTTTTTCAATAATTTGAAAAATGGTTTAGCAGTCTCAGAAAGCTGGTAGATGAAAAGACCAACGTAATTTAATTTCCCCAACAAGCTTCTCACTTCCTTTACCGTAGAAAGAGTCTTCAATGCATGTATTGCCTTGATCTTGGAAGGATCAATTTCAATTCCCCAGTTGCTGACCACAAATCCTAGCAATTTGCCAAATTTTGCCCTAAATACACACTTATTGGGATTTAGTCGCAACTTGTACTTTCTGAGTCTTTTGAACAATTTGCGAAGCACCTCAACATGGTCTTCTTCTTGTTTAGATTTTGCAATCATATCGTCCACATATACCTCGATTTCTTTGTGCATTATATCATGGAACAGAGTTATCATTGCCTTTTGATATATGGTACCGGCATTTTTGAGATCGAAAGGCATCACCTTATAACAAAATGTGCCCCGTGGTGTTATGAAGGATGTTTTTGCCTTATCCTCTTTCTTCATGAGGATTTGATTATATCCTAAGAAGCCATTCATAAATGAGAACGTTTTGAACCCAGCAGTGCTATCCACTAATACATAAATATGTAGAAGCAGGAAATCGTCCTTAGGGCTTGCTTTGTTTAGGTTGCGATAATAAACACATACTCGCACCCAACGATCTTTCTTCATTACGGGCACTATGTTATCAACCCATTCTGGATATAGCACTACTTCGATGAAATCGACCTTGAGTAATTTCATTACTTCCTCCTCTATTTTCTTTGCCAATTCCGGCTTTGTTCGCCTCAATTTTTGCTTCTTTAATGGAATACTTAGATCAATTGACAAAGCGTGTTCAACTATACCTGGATCAAGATCTAGCATGTCAGCATAAGACCATGTGAATATATCTTGATATTCCTTGAGTAAATCTACTATTCTTTCTGATTCTGTTGAGAGTAGACTTTCTCCAATCTTGACTTCTTTGGGATTCTCCTTATCACTCAGATTAATAGTAACCATTTTCTTTAACATAAGTGGCTTTAATTCTTCATGACGGATCCATTCTCTTTTGATCTGCTTTGCATCTTCATTATTCTCCTCAATATCAGAAGTAATCTCCTTGGAAAGTTTTGAATCACTTATGAAACTATTATGGGTGTGTGAATGCTCATGCCTGACATGCAACAAACATGATTAGTATTTTCGTATGAAATAGATTGATGCATGAGTTTTAGTGAAAAACCCTTTTGGAAAACTATTTTTAAAACTTTTTTTGAAGAAATCAAGAAAATAGAGCTAATCCTTGTATCTCTGGACATCCTTGCTCTTAAAATCATTTACGCAATGAGGAATCATATGGAAACCCAAAGCCTCAAGCCTCACATGTGAGAGCGATATTTGTCATTGGTTTGGTTTGATTCCATATGTCCTTAACAAAACATTGAACATTTTTATTGAATTTGAAAAGTGCAATTACATCTATATTGAAAGAAACGTAAATTGCAACTGAATTGAATTAAGATGAAACAGGCAAATCGTAAAGGCAACAATGAGGGAAAGGTTCAAAAGAATCTTCCTACTCTAGTGCGTAGGTATATTCATCTTCGATTATAATGACATTGATAATGTCTTCTTCAAATAAACCCAGTGTGTCAGACTCAGTCTTTGCACGTAAATTTTCCTTTGAGAGTAATTTGGGAGGCCTAGGAAAGTTTTCTTTTATGTGAATCTGATGATAGGGTAATTCCTTAACCTTGCCCTTCCATGTTGTCGGGTTAATGGTTCAATCACCTCGGCTTCCACAACCTTTATGATTCTCTTGACCCTGGCCTCAGCCTCCATGGTGATTTTTGATGGCTTTATATCCCACTCCATACTTCTTCTTGGTACCAAATGATATAATAAGTTCTTTAGTCCATTGAGCCTTTATTCCAAGCCCACCTTCATGGTTAAATCCATATTGGTATAACTCTCTTCCAGTCAAAAGGACAATGCCGAAAATTCTAAAGTCTTCATGGTACTATTAGCAGGAATTTATATCATGGAAATCATCTCGTAGGAATGATAACTGGGCTCTTCTTTTATCTCTGGCTCAACATTAGATATGACACTTTCCTTGTAAGTGGAAAAGTCTGTCTCTCCATGTATGGTAATCATTTTATCGTTAATAACAAACCGAACCTTTTGATGAAGACTAGATGGAACAGCACCAGCCATGTGAATCCAAAGCCTCCCTAGCATTAGGTTAAAGGTCCTTAGAATGTCTACCACTTGAAAATCAATCAAAAAAGGCACAGGGCCTATGTTTACTTCCAGTTCGATGTCACCGATAACATCCTTTTTCAATCCGTCAAATGAACGTACAGTTACCTTCAAAGGTTCGATAAGTTCTTCACTAATACCCAAGCAATGCAGCGTGCTTAAAGGACATAAGTTAAGTGCTGAACTATTATCGATGAGCACTCGTGATACTTCCTTGCCTCGGCATTTGACGGCAATATACTGGTCTTTATTATGGGATCGTCCATCGATTGGGAAATCTTCATCAGAGAAGGCAATTTGATCCTTTAGCAAAATATCACCAACAAAGTCTTTCAGTTGTACCTCATTAATAGTTTCCGGGACGTGCATCTCATTAAAAAGCTTCATAAGCACCATTTTGTGGCTTTCTAAAGCCTTGAAAAGATCCAGTAAGGAAATCTGTGCTGGCATCTTCCTCAATTGCTCGATTACTTCGTATTCACTTGTCCTCATGACTAATAGCAACTGCTTGACATCCTCCTCAGTCACTCCCTTCTTTTCGTGCTCGCCTTCTTTTAGGATATAACATCTTTCGAATCTGGTTATGGCATCAACTTCTTTAGGTGTGTAGTCCCATGTACACATTTGGTATCAAATTTTCCTTTGGAGGCAAAGTGATAATCACAGGTTGCACATCTTTCTCCTAGATTGTTAGTTGACCAATTGTGAGCTCAATGGTAATTGGTTCAACATGACGCTTTTGTTCCTCAAGTCTATCTACTTCATCAAGATTGATTAATAGTAGTGTAATCATGGATACCATGCTTTTGTTAGCTTCAATAGCATCCATTCCACCCCAACCGTCAGGCACGATATTTTCTTCTCTGGATGCTCATGAAGGTGGTGTGTATTTGACACAGTAGTTATACCGGCCACTATCTTGACCCAGATAATCCATAATTTCGTCTCGTCTTTGTGCTTTGCGAACAAATCGCCTGTCTCTTTGGTGAGCCTTTTTCTTCATCTTCTCGTCTTGATCTTCTTTCTCTTCAAGACTTAATTTGTTGATTGGGATTTCATCTATGCCTCCCCATCTGTCGGGTATAATAGTTTTATTTTTCGAAAGCCCAGGGCGGAGGTGTGTACTTAACACGGAAATTATACTTTCCACTGTCTTAACCAAGGGGGTCTATAGTGTCACCTTACTCAAATGAAGTTTGGGTAAATCAACTTTCACTCTGTCGAATCTTTTCTTTTTACTTCTCAAATCGATCTTCCTCGTCACAGGAAGGAATCTTTTCTTGTTTGATGAGCTCATTGTCCATACCGCCCCATCCATTAGGCATTATCTCTTCATTTTTAAAGGCCCATGATGGCGGGGTATACTTTTCTTGGAAGTTGTATTTGCCAGAATCTTCTCCTAAGTTATCTATGACTTCCCCTTTTAAGAATGCTTCGCGGCGAAAACGAGTGTCTCCTTGACTGGCTGACTTTAATTTAGCCTCATATTCACCTTCTATAAGGACCATATTTACCGCATTGTGCTCAGGAAGAGGATTCTGATGCACATTTGGCTCCGGCTCTTGAAAGCTTAATATCTTCTTGTCTATGAGTTGCTGGACTTTGTATTTCAAGACTGTGCAGTTGTCCACATCGTGTCTTCTTTCTCCCATGTGGTATGTGCAAGTTTTCGACTCATCGTACCAAGGAAACCTTGTAGGATTATCTCTTGGCACCTCTTTGGCCACCCAATGCCTTTCCAATAGTATCGGTAGTAATTTCGACAAGGGCCGTGGCAATAGGGTGAATTGCCTTATGGGTCTTTTCTTCGGCTCAAAGGGGTTTGGATTTTTTCAAGGAATGTTGGACAGCTTTTGGAATGGAGCTTGATTAATGTTAGGGCTGGATACCATAGCCACATCACATATAGGCTCCTTATCTTTTCTTCTGAGATACGGTCTTCGTACCGTCGCTTCTTGAGATTTTTTCTCCTTCAATGACTATTTGACCCTTTCGCCAACCTTTACCAACATGGTAAATGTTTGACAACCTAATATATGTAACTTGTCATAATACTCAGTTGGTAACGACTTCAAGAAGAGTTCAATAAGCTCGTCCTCACTTATAGCCTATTTAACTTGTGAGGCTACAGCTTTCCATCTTTGAGCATAGGTTATGAATCCTTCATTTCTTCGTTTCTCGGTTCTGACTAGATCTTCTCGAGTTGGCAATACTTCAACATTGAATTTGTATTGGCGAAGGAATTCTCCTGCCAAATGGTCCCATTCGGTAAAGTCTTCTATATTAAGAGCGGTATACCATGCCAAAGTTGTTCCCTTCAAGTTATCTTGAAATGTACCAATAAGGAGTGATATATTGTCTAAATATCTCGCCATTTTATGAAAATAATATTTCAAATGGCTTTTAGGACAACCGGTTCCATCGTACTTGCTCATGAACTTTGGTTCTTTGTAGCTCTTTGGCACAACCACCTTCACGTTTGGTGAGAACTTGTCGAATATCTGAAGCTCATAACCTTGGCTTGCTAAATATTCTTCAATTTTGGCCAATTGTTTGGCCTCCTTTTCATCCTTGGATGTCTTTGTAACCCGAATGTCTTCTTCTAGACTCACTATTTCTGATGTATATTTTGGAGGATTCTCCTGAATTGGTTCTTTACTTCTCATGATCTCTTCAATAGGCACCTTAGTGATATTTGCAATCCCCGAATTTGTAACTGTAGGATGAGATCCTTTTGCAGCTATAATGAAGGTTTTCATTTCTGCCATTATGGCAGCCATTTGTGTCAATTAGTTTTCTACTTCAGCTAGCCGAGTACAAGTCTCTTCCTCAGCCATTTTTATTTGCAAATGAGTTCGAGGTCTTCTACCTTCCGTTACTAAATAACCTGTTTTCATGAAAATCATCAAGACATTATAATTGATGAAGTAGATATGAAGACCTATATTCTTTTAATTGTATGTTTTCTTGTGATTAACAAGGATAAGAACTTTTACACAAGTATTAGCTTTGTATAAAACTTCTCATCAATGTATTTCTTAAAGAATCATACAATTCAAAGAATTGCAATCTATGATGATTGTTTCTTTTATGCGAAATGTACTTTAAAACATTCATCAAACAATCATTCATCAAGTAATTGTTTTTGAAGATTCATATTACAATGCTTTACATCAAAATGGGGGAATACTAGCTTAAACAAGTCTAGACTTCTTGCTAGTTAAGGTAGCTTCAGCCTCTTTATATTCCTTGACTTGTATCTTCCATTCTTCCACGTCGATCGTAACCTCCTAGGGAACGTATGGCTTGATACCTGGCGTGCTCGGCACAATATACTCCGCAATATACGGCTCATCATTATGAGTAATAATACTCAAAGGTACATATGGTTCGACGTTGATCGGTCTTTTGGCCTTCAACCATTCTATGTACTCTTTGGATGCCAAGAAAAGCTTTATCTCTCCTTGTAGATCCTTAGGCCATTGCACTATTCGCTTGGTCAATTTCTTCAAGGAATACATGATCTTCTGAATCTTTATTTGCAACTCTTTATTTTCTTTCTCCGATTGAGATTTTGTGGTATGTCAAATGTGAATTCCTCAGGATGCCAAATAGGTGGAACTTGTTGAATCATTCCAAATTGTTGTACCACTCTTAATGGGCAATAAGCAGCTCCACCATTCAATCCAAGCAATGGCACTAAATTGTCTTCTTGACAAGTAATTTGAGCTGTCACTATCTTTGGCAATTGAATTCTCCATTGAAATTTGTCGGGAGTCAATGCCCTAATGAAGTTGCCCACTTATGAAAAGAGTATTTTGGCAATTTGTCTTGGAGCTTCAAATATTTCTTAATAGGGTTGGTAGAATAGTCGATCTCTCTAATACGTATATGACGTTCCCAAGGTTGGATATGGGAAATGAACCATACAGAAAGTAACCCGGTGGAGGCTTGAAGTACACCCTTTTGGTGACGTTGGTATTTGTTCAAAGAGATGATGGTTTCTGCTAAAAGCATGATAGAGAAATCCCACTTTAAGCAAGTTTGCCTAGCAATCACTGTAACAAGAGGATTCAATTTGGTCCTTGATGTAGGGAATAAAACAAACTCGAAGAAAGCAAGGATGAAGACTCCTGCGGAAGTATTCCCAGTTTCCTTTGGCAATTTGGAGTAATTAGCTACCAAGTAGAATAAAGAAAAATTCCCGGTGTTTGACTTGATCAACTTTTCCACTTTAGGAGTCTTCAAGTTCAAAAATTCGGCTATGACACTTGTAAGTTTCAATCCAATTGGGGGCTCAACGATTTTTGATTCAAAATCAATCCCAATGGTTGCCTTATACTCTTCCAATGTAGGTACCACTTCATGTTCGCCTAATTAGAATGTGGTGGTGGTAACTTCCCAAAAATGGGATAACACTTGAATCAAGCTCACTTGGTACTCTGAATTGATGAGCTTAAACAAATATCCCAATCTTTTCCTTACATAGGCATTTGTTGTCTTTAGACATGTTCACCCACCATGCCAATAGCTCTTTCCTTGGAACCAAGATGACGTATAGGTCTAGTTTCCCCATTTCGATTTAATCATGCAAAAGTTCATTATTAGTCACCATGGATTAATTTTAAATGCCCCCATTTAATTATATGTCCTTTTATGGATAAAATGGAGATAAAGCACATTTGCATTCTTATGACATAATACAAATGCCACTTCTAATCCATTTATACCTTAAAAGAGCATATACTTAAAAATGTGAATGAAACCAATGTTTAAAACAAATGCCTTTTGACATGCTCCATTTTGACCATAAAGTACTACCCTATGGTTTATAAGTTTGAATACGTCAAAAATTGACTTTTGGCAAATAGGATTGTACATGTCACATCTTGAGCATCCAATCTATTTGAATTACATTAAAAATCATCATGAACCTATACATTCCATCTAGAAGTGTAAAATGTGACCAAATGGAGCATGTTGCCCTAGTCATTCATTCTAGTATGAAAAGGCATTTTGTTCAAATGTTGATTGTCACTTGGGCATTTTTCAACAAAGTGATATCAATCATTTTTGCATAATTGAAAAGATGAGAGAAGTGAAACGACACTTACTTAGCAACACATTTTTGCTTGGTTTTAGGTATACCAACAACAAAGACAAGCATATGCAACAAGTGAGGTTTTAACACCTAAAAGGGTGAGGATATACTAAAGGCTCAAGGTTACCACCTTAATGGACAAGGGATTTCATTCCAATAGGAGATCGGCCTAAAGTAATGCAATATTATTCCATCTTGGTGATTAGTATTGTATTTAAACGATCTCATGAGCAATCAGCTCATAATTTCGCTTAAACACACACCTCCTAAGGATGATCCTAAATGTAGCCGGGGTTGGGCCACGGGTAGTGTGTGCAAAAAGTGAAGTGCTAAAGCAATTTAAAGGTAAGCACAACAATTTATAACTGAACAACACTTCTAAAATTTGGTCGAAATCACATTCAATCCCGACACCATCTTGCAAAACAAAGGTAAGCATAGACTACACCCCTTATATCTCCCACCTGCATCACCATTTAACGCGTCATTAATGGAACGTACCTGGGATCCTTGCGAGCACAAACACATGCATACCGTTCTATCTAGGCCTAAGTCTACTTAGAAATTTAAGATTCCCTAGCGGAGTTGCCAAGCCTGTCACGCCACGCGCTCACGTGCTTTTCTGATGGAGGTATTTTTCTATATGGGCCTCTCCTAGGCTATACCTCACATGACAGTGGGGTTTATTTGATCAAAATTTAAATTTGGAGTCGCCACTAGTCATTTTACGGTAGGTTCACTAGAAACCTAATTGTGGTACGGGAGAAGTACCACAATCCTACGAGTTAAAGATTTTAGGTAAGGGACTTGGTTACATTAACGATCCCAAATTGAGATCGTTAATGCTCTTTCAGTACCTAAGAACGATTATAACATGTCTAGTGCGTCACACAAATTCCTAAGTCCAATTCACTAATCTAATCATGGACAAACAATTAATCATTCAAAAATCAATTGTACATCCAATGGCAAATCAATCACAACAACCCTAATTTGGTCACTAGAAATGAAAAATTTATTAAAACTCTAACCAAAGTTAGGGGTTTTTAGGGGTTTTAGCCTTAAATTTGGAATTTTCTAAATTATGCCACTTGGGCATTTTGGAAAATCCAAATTTCACTTTTAATGAATGGCCACATTGATTTCTAATCATTCTGTGGATTTTCAAATTTTTGATTTTTATTTTTGATTTTTTTCAGTGCCATATGGACACTCTAAAAATTCCAATTTCATTTTCTTTAAAATCCACAGAATGATCAAAAATCATTATGGTTAGTGGACTTCCAAAAGGCCTATGACACGGTTGACTGGAACTTCATTGAGAAGACACTCAAGGCTTTCAAGTTTCCAGACTTTTTCATCAAATTGATTATGACCTGCGTAACTACTCCCAAATTCTCCGTTTCTATTAATGGGGAACTTCATGGGTTCTTTCCTAGTAGTCGAGGCATACGGCAAGGGGATCCGCTTTCGCCGTACCTCTTCATCCTGACTATGGAAATTTTTTCTGGCATTCTTCAGTCAAAATCGAACTCTCCGAACTTTCGTTGGTTTTGGCGCTGCAAGAAGACCCGCACATCTCATCTTTTCTTCGCGGATGATGTTCTTCTTTTTTCTAAAGCCCACCTGAGATCCGCTAAAATAATCAAGAATGCTCTTGATCTTTTCTCCGGTTGGTCTGGCCTTATACCAAACAGTAGCAAAAGTAGCATGTTCATCTCAGGAGGGAATTCGGCTTTGCATGGTCAACTGCTTCAATGCCTTGGCTTCCAATTGGGGTCGCTTCCCTTTCGTTATCTTAGGGTGCCCGTCATCTCTTCCAGGCTTCGTAAAGAGGATTGTAAGATCCTAATTGACTCAATCACGGCTAGGGCCCTCTCTTGGACTCAACGATTTTTATCCTTTGCAGGGAGACTTCAACTCATTAAATCTGTCTTGCACTCTATACACGTGTACTGGGCTTCTATCTTTGCCCTCCCAAAATCTGTTCTAGATAGCATTGAGACCATTTTGAGACAGTTTCTTTGGAAGGGTCCTGATCTCGGCATTGGAGGAGCAAAGGTGGCTTGGATTAATGTGTGTCTTCCAAAAGAAGAGGGATGTCTTGGTATTCGGCGACTTGTTGAATATAATAGAGCTTTTACTCTAAAACACATATGGATCCTTTTCTCTGATAAGGAATCCATGTGATGCAAATGGATTCATTCAACATTCTTAAAGTCCAATTTTTGGGTGGTTTCCAAGCCTACTTTCTGTTCCTGGACCTGGAAAAAAATCCTTGATTTGCACACTTCAGCTCAGGGCCTATTTCGGTGGAAAATAGGCAATGGTCACTCCATCTCACTATGGTTTGATTGGTGGCATAACAGAGGTCCTCTCTACCTTATCTTTAATAATGCTGACATATACCAGTCGCGGATCCCCAAAGATACTTTAGTTCGGAAGTTCTATGATGGCACCTGGCAACCCTCTTCCGTACTAGACATGGTTCTAAGTTGGATGGAGCCTCTTCCTACCTTTGTGGATAATATTTCGGATAAACTGATTTGGACCCCACGTTCTTCGGACTCCTTCTCGGTTACATCGGCTTGGAATCATTTCAGAAGAAGAGGTCACCCGGTCCCTTGGCACTCCTTCATTTAGGACCATCATATTGCTCCCCGACATGCTTTCCTTTTGTGGATAGTCTCTCTCAACTGACTGCCTACCCAGGTTTTCCTCCTTCAAAACCAGAGAATAGACACTGCTACGTGTGCATTATGTGGTATCAGACCGGATTCGGTCAATCACCTCTACTTCGCGTGCCCCTCTACGAATAGGCTGGCTTCATTCTGGGCTACCAAATGCAACCTCCCTTGGCGCAACCGTCCGTGGCATGATCATATCCTATGGGCTATGAAAGTCTGCGGTGGTCCTTCCTTTGCAAATTGCCTCTTCCGGTTCTCCTTTGGAGCTCTAGTTCATATAATCTGGACTGAAAGGAACAATGCTGTCTTTAGGAATAAGAGTGTCTACCTCTCGGGTATGTACAAGCACCTTATCAAGGTTGTGAAAAACAAAGCTTGCTCCATGGGCCATGTACAGGATACTCCTAGGAACCGTCTTTTCCAAAGGAAGTGGGGACTCCCTCCTTCAATCTTTGAAATGGATCTAACTTCCTTGTAAATTGGTCCTGTAGTTCCTTTTCTTAGCTTTTTCGTCTTTTTGTATAGTTTTGCTGGACCTTTCTTGACCCCAATTGGACAGCTTTATGTTCTAGTTGGGTCAGGTTTTGGTTTGAGCTTCAGCTTGTATTTGGTGTTTTGAAAAGTTATATATATTCTTACCTTACCAAAAAAAAAATCAAAAATCATTATGGCCAGTCATAAAAAATGAAATTGAAATTTTTAGAGTGTCCAATTGGCACTAAAAAATAAATAAAAATCAAAATAAAAAATTTGAAAATCCACAGAATGATTAGAAATCATTATGGCCAGTCATTAAAAGTGAAATTTGGATTTTCCAAAATGCTCAAGTGGCATAATTTGGAAAATTCCAAATTTAAGGCCAAAACCCCTAAAAAACCCTAAAAATGAAATGAACAAGCTATTAGAACTTTGGTTAGGGTTTTAATAAATTTTTCATTTCTAGTGACCAAATTAGGGTTGTTGTGATTGATTTGCCATTAGATGTATAATTAATTTTTGGATGATTAATTATTTGTCCATGATTAGATTAGTGAATTGGACTTAGGGATCCGTGTGACGCACTGGACATGTTCATTCTTAGGTATCGAGAGGGTATTAATGGTTTCAATTTGGGATCGTTAATGTAACCAAGTCCCTTACCTAGAATCTTTGGTTTGTAGGATTGCGGTATTTCTCTCGTGCCATAATTAGGTTTCTAGTCGACCTACCGTAAATGACTAGTGGTGACTCCAAGTTTAAATTTTGATCAAATAAACCCCGCTATCACGTGAGGTATGGCTTGGGAGAGGCCCATATAGAAAAATACCTCCATCAAAAGAGCATGCAAGTGCGTGGCGCGACACTATTCTCTATAGCTGTCAATCACAAACCTCTTGATTTGCCCCAGTGTGGGTGGTTCTTAACATGGTTATTTTGGAAAAAACTTCTCCACTGTTTTGACTCAAATTAGATTTGCAAGGGATAAGCATGTGTTTAGGATAGGGAAATGACAGCAAAAGAACACTACAAGTGCCATAATTTGTGTACGGCGCTCACTTTAGTGCTATAACTTTTTTTTGGATCACTTTAGTGCTAAAATTTTTGAAAAACTATCACTTAAGTGTTAAAATTTTTGAAAAACGATCACTTACGTGCCAACTCCGGTGCCGTACATAATTTTTCGCTAGAAATCTGACGTGGCATTTTTTTTTATTAATTTCTGAAGCTGACATGGCTCGCCGAAATCTCGCCGGAGATTAGCACTTAAGTGATCGTTTTTCAAAAATTTTAGCACTTAAATGACCGTTTTTCAAAAATTTTAGCACTTAAGTTATCGTTTTTCAAAAATTTTAGCACTAAAGTGATCAAAAAAAAGTTATAATACTTAAGTGATCGTTTTTTCTCCGACTTGGCACCAAAGTGATCCGAAAAAAAGTTATGGCATCAAAGTGAGCGCTGTACACAAGTTGTGGCACTTATAGTGTCCTTTTGCCGGGAAATGACTGCCTTTCATCATTTCAATCTATGTAATTATTGCGAACATCCCCTATTTCCTTGGGATGAGTTTTTTCTTACTCACTTCTCCATTTTGACTTTGAATGTATAAGGGACGTGTTTGGATATGACTTACCCTTCATTATTTGAAGGTCTTTTTATTTGATCCAAACTTTTTCTTTTAAATTTTTCAAAGCCTTTTGTCAAATTATTCCTTTTAGGGAATTTTGATGCATAGTGCATTTTCAAAGAAAACATGTTTCAAAACTTTTGATTTGAAATATTTCTGAGGTATTTTCTTTTCAAAACAAGGTGTTTTGTTTTGTTCAGCCCTAGTGTCATTCTACTTGGGGAAGAAAAAGTTCAATATTCTCTTAGAAAGACAACTTCTTTGACACATGCACTCACGACTTAGGGATACATGTCTAATCAACTTATCAAGATCCCTCTTGTTTGCACATTTTTCTTTGATTCTACTGGAAATTTTTCTTTTATTGATCCATTTTCTTTGTCTCCCTGGAGATGATAAAAAGAAAAGTACATTAGGGAATATCAATTGGAAAATAGAATTGGAAGTGATATGTCCCTCTATTATCTGACTACTTTGTTGGGAATTCTAAAACTATCAACTAGTTCGGACTCCTTTTGCTTTCTTCTGCATAACAAATAAACATATTTATGAAATGCAAGGTTTGCATAATATGCATGATATGTACATGTTCTAAAGTGACCCAAATCTTTTTTTGAATGTTCGTCTTCATTTTATGGGTAGAAAATCTTGACAGCATCTATATTTACAAGATAGGCCAATTCTGTTCCTGCATGCTCCACCAGAAAGAACTTTCTTGACAATATATGGACCTTCATAATTCGGAGTAAATTTGCCACGAGGATCTGAATTATTGAAGATGACTTTCTTCACTACTAAATCCTCTGTTTTGAAATTCGTCCGTTTCACTTTTCGATTAAAGGATTTAGCCACTCTTCTCTGATAGGCTTGCCTATAGCATATAGCTCTTAATCTCTTTTTATCGATCATGTTAAGTTGTTCATATCTTTGTTGAATCCATTCAGTTTTTGAAAGCTTCAATTGGGATAGTATCCTTAATGAAGGAATTTTTGCTTCAATAAGTAGCACCGCTTCTATTCCATAAACCAAGGAAAACGGGGTTGCTTCAGTGAAGGTTCGAATTGAAGTTCGGTATGCCATCAGAGCATACGATAACCTTTCGTGCTAATCACGATAATTTTCAGTTGTCTTGGCTAATATCTTCTTGATATTCTTATTTGCCGCTTTAACTGCTCCATTCATTTGTAGACGATATGGAAATGAGTTCTAATGTCAGATGTGGAAGTGTTCGAGTAAATCATCCATAATCTTGTTGTTTAGATTTGAGCCATTGTCCGTAATTTTTGCCTCTGGAACCCCATACCTAGCAATGATGTCTCGCCTAATGAATCTTGCAACATTCTTGACAGTAACATTCGTGTAGGAGTTTACTTCAATCTCTTTAGTGAAATAGTCAATAACGACTAGTATAAGCCGGTGCCCATTTGATGCCTTAGGGTTGATTGGACCAATCATATCAATGCCCCACATTGAAAAAGGCCATGGCTCAGACATTTGATATAGCTCATTTGGCGGTGCATTGATTCTGTCCCCATAAACTTGACATTGATGACAATGTCTCACATGTTGGATGCAATCTATTTCCATTGTCATCCAATAATATCCCAATCTCATAATCTTTCGGGCTAGAAGATATCCATTCATGTGCGATCCACATTCACCCTCATGAATTTCTTTCATGATTTGTTCAGCTTTTTTAGCATCCACACATTTTAGTAGGGTTGAATCAAACTATCTCTTATAGAAGGTTTGACCACTGAGGAAGAATTTATTAGCTATCTTCCTTATAAATTTTCTGTCACCTGGTTGGCTTTCTTTAGGAAATTCTTCCGATTGAAGATATCATTTAATGTCATGATACCGTGGTCCATTGTCAAATTATGCCTGAACCATCATGCAATGAGCTGGTTGTTCAAGAATATTAATTCTCAATGGTTTTATATCCACACCATCTTCAACTTATAGTAAAGATGACAAAGTTGCAAGAACATCTGCAAAATGATTCTTAGCTCTTGAGAGATAATCGAATGTTAATTCTTCGAAACTTTTTATCATCTCCTCTAAGTATTTGTGATAAGGAATTAGTTTGGCATCTTGAGTTTTCTATTTACCAGTTATTTGCAATATGATGAGCATGGAATCTCCATATACTTTCAACCTTTTTATCTTTATTGAAAGGGCTAATTGCAAGCCGAGAATGCATGCTTCGTATTCAACGACGTTATTGGTATATGGAAATACTAATTTCGCAGATACTAAACAGTATTGGCCTTCTGGGGAGGTTAGTACTGCCCCAGTTCCTGATCTAGATAAGTTGGTTGAACCATCAAAATACATAATCCATTTATCATTAACCAATGTCAATATATGATCATCAAGTTGTTCTTCATGATTAGTGATATTCTGTAAACTTTTCGCCAACATGTCTGCTATTGCTTGTACTTTGACTGACTTTTGGGATGAACTTCTGATGTCAAATTCTGATAATAAAACTTGCCACTTTGCCAATTTCCCGACCAATGAGGATTTCTCAAGAAGATATTTGATCGGATCATTCTCAATCATTAGCAAATTTTGATGGTGAAGGGTATATTACCTTAATCTGTGTAATACCCAAATCAATGCAATGAACGTCTTCTCGACTGCTGAGTAATTCATTTATGATATTGTGAACTTCTTGCTCAAGTAATAAATTACTTGTCTTTACCATTATTTGATCTTCTTTATATAAGCATCGCTCCTAACGACTCATAGTAAATTGTCAAATATAAGATCAGTGGAACTTCAGGGATTAGTGGTACCAACACTAGTGGGCATACAAGATATTCTTTGATCTTGTCAAATGCTTATTGACATTTCGCATCCCACTTTACTTTGGCATTTTTCTTCAACAATTTGAAGAATGGTTTAGTAGTCTCAAAATGCTGATAGATGAAACGGGCAATGTAGTTTAATCGCCCCAACAAGCTTCTCACTTCTTTTACTGTAGAAGGAGTCTTTAAGTCGTATATTGCCTTGATCTTGGAGGGATCTATTTCGATGCCCCTGCTACTGACCACAAATCCTAGCAATTTGCTAAATTTTGCCCCAAATACACATTTATTGGGGTTCAACTGCAACTTGTACTTTCTAAGTTTTTCGAACAATTTGCGAAGCACCTCAATATGATCTTCTCCTTGTTTGGATTTTGCGATCATGTCGTCTACATATACCTTGATTTCTTTGTGCATCATATCATGAAACAAAGTTACCATTGTCCTTTGATATGTGGTACTAGCATTTTTCAAATCGAAAGGTATCACCTTGTAACAAAATGTACCTCATGGTATTATGAAGGACGTTTTCGCCTTATCCTCTTTCTTCATGAGAATTTGACTATATCTTGAGAAACCATCAACGAATGAAAATGTTTCGAATCCAGCAATGCTATCCACTAATACATCGATACGTGGAAGTAGGAAATCATCCTTAGGGCTTGCATTATTTGGGTCACAATAATCAACGCACACCCGTACTCAATCATCTTTCTTCGTTATGGGTACTATGTTAGCAACCCATTCTGGATATTGTACTACTTCGATGAAACCGACTTTGAGCAATTTCATCAATTTTTCTTCTATTTTCTTTGCCAAGTACGGCTTTGTTTGCCTCAATTTTTGCTTCTTTGGTGGGATACTTGGATCAATTAACAAAATATGTTCAACTATGCTCGGATCAAAGCCCGGTATGTCAGCATAAGACCATGCAAATATATCTTGATATTCTCTGAGCAAATCTGTGATTCCTTTTGCTTTTGCTGAGGGAATACTTTCTCAAATCTTAACTTCTTTAGGATTCTCTTTGAGGTAAGTGCAGAGCAAATGCCATAATTTTTGTACGGAGAACACTTAAGAGCCATAACTTTTTTTTGGCTCACTTGAGTGCTACTTAAAAAAAAAAAAGATCACTTAAGTGCCACTTACGAGCTGGTCGTGAGAGCCAAAAACCGCGGCTTTTCTGATCGAACAATGACCTTCCTGGTGAGGCGAGCACCATCAGCTTGAAAAGAGGGTGTCGATGAATCATTCCATGGCCTCCATTTGTCTCGAAATTTTCGTTTTAGCCTCCATTGACGAGGTAAAAATGCTTCATAGTCATACATTTATCGAGCCTATTTGTGTGACTACGAAGCATTTTTATCTTCGTCAACGAAAGCTAAAACGAAAATTTCAAGAAGAACTAAAGCCATGGAATGATTCACCGACACCCACTCTTCAAGCTGGTGGTGCTTGCCTCGCCGAGAAGGTCACCATTTGGCTGGAAAAGCCGCAGTTTCGGGCCCTCACGACTAACCCCTCTGACAAGCTAGTCGTGAGGGCCTGAAACCGCGGCTTTTCCGATCGAATGATGACCTTCCTGGTGTGGTGAGCACTACCAATTTGAAGAGGGGGTGTTGGTGAATCATTTCATGGCCTCCGTTCATCTCGAAATTTCTGTTTTAGCCTCCGTTGACGAAGGTAAAAATGTTTCGTAGTCACACAAATCGATTCGATAAATTGTGTGACTACGAAATATTTTTACCTTCGTCAACGGAAATTAAAACGGAAACTTCAAGATGAATGGAGGCCATGGAATGATTCACCGACACCCCCTCTTTAAGCTGGTAGTGCTCGCTTCGCCGGGAAAGTCACCGTTTGGCTAAAAAAGACGCGGTTTCGGGCCCTCACGATCAACTCCTCTGACAAGCTAGTCATGAGGGCCTAAAACTATGGCTTTTCCGATCGAACGATGACCTTCTCGGCAAGGCGAGCACCGCCAACTTGAAGAGGGGGTGTCGGTGAATCATTCTATAGCCTTCGTTTGTCTCGAAATTTCCATTTTAGCTTCCGTTGACGAAAGTAAAAATGCTTCGTAGTCACACAATTTATCGAACCGATTTGTGACTATGAAACATTTTTATCTTCGTCAACAAAGATTAAAACGGAAATCTCGAGATGAACGGAGGCCATGGAATGATTCACCGACACCCCCTCTTCAAGCTGGTGGTGCTCGCCTCACCGGGAAGATCACTATTCAGCCGGAAAAGTCGCGGTTTTAGGCCTTCTTGACCAGCTCGTAAGTGACACTTAATTGATCTTTTTTTTTAAAATATGGCACTCAAGTTAGAAAAAAAAAGTTATGGCACTTAAATGTCCTCCGTACAAAACTTATGGCACTCATGCTATACTTACGCTGATTCTCTTTATCACCTAAATTAATAGTAATCGTTTTCTCTAATGTGAGTAGTTTTGATTCTTCATGACAAATCCATTCCTTTCTGAGCCATTCCTCATCCTCATTATCCACTTCGATATCGCAAGTGATCTCCTTGGAAAGATTTGGGTTACAAACATGATTAGTGATTGCATACGAATTAAGTAACATACATGATCCTATGAAAAATCTTTTGGAAATTCATTTTGAATTTATCTTGAAAGAATATAAAAACAGAGCTAGTCCTCATATCATCAGACTTCCTTGCTCTTAAAATGATTTTCGCAATAAGGAGCAATATAGAAACCCAAAGCCTCTAGCCTCACGAATGTGGATAATGTTCATCACAGGTTTGGTTTTGTTTCTACATGTCCTTAATAAAACATTTGAACACTTTTATTGAATTGAAAAATGCGATTATATCTATATCAACAAGAATGTAAATTGCAACTGAATGGAAATTGCAAATGAAATCACTAGAAATTTGAAATGATAATCAACAAATGCAATAGAAAAAGCTAGTAGCAAAAGTTGAAGAGAATCTTCCTACTCTAGTACGTAGGTATCTTCTGCCTCAGTTATGATAACGTTGATGGTATTCTCTTCGAATAAACCTGCCAGAACAAATTCTTTCTCTGCATGTAAGTCTTCTTCTTGAAGTAACTTGGAAGGTCCAGGAAAAGTTTCCTTGATATGAATTTACTGATAAGGAAGCTCTTTAGCTTTACCCTTTCATATGGATGGATTAATGATGCGATCACCTCAGCCTCTGCAGCCTTTATAATTCTTTCGATCTCGGCCTTGGTCTCAATAGTGATCTTTAGAGCTATCTAGAATATAACCTACTCCATATTTCATTCTTGTAGCAAGCGGAGCGATAGGTTCTTTGATTCCTTGGGATTTGGATCCAAAACCATTACTGGGAGTAAATCCATACTGTCATAACAACTTTCTAGACATAATAGATGATGTTAAGAACTCTGGGGATTTTATGATGTAACCAGCAGGAATTTGCACCATCGAGATCATTTTGAAGGAATGATAACTTGGTTCTTCTTTTACTTCGGATTCGACATACGGTATTGCACTCTCTTTGTAAGTGGTGAAATCGGTCTCCCCGTGTATGGTGATCATCTTGCCATTAATGACAAACTTGACCTTCTGATGGAGACTTGAAGGAATGGCACCTGCCATATGAATCCAAGGTCTTCCAAGTAACAACTTGAAAGTCCTCAGAACATCCACTACTTGAAAATCAATCAGGAAAGGCACAAGGCCTATGTTCACCTCGAGTTTAATATCGCCAATAACATCTTTCTTCATTCCATCAAATGAATGCACAGTTACCCTAGAAGGTTTAATGAGCTCTTCGCTAATCCCCAATCGATGTAGCGTACTTAGCGGACACAAATTAAGTGCGGAATCATTATTGATTAACACCTGTGACACCTCCTTGCCTCGGCATTTGATGGCAATTTATAGGGATTTATTATGGGAATTCCCATCAATTGGAAAATCTTCATCGGAAAAGGTAATTTGATCTTTCAGAAGAATAGTGCCAACAAAGTCTTCCAATTGTACTTCATTAATTATCTCCAGGACGTGCACTTCATTGAGAAGCTTCATAAACACCATTGTGTGGCTTTCTGAAGTCTTGAAGAGATCTAAAAGAGAAATTTGTGATGGCATCTTTCTTAGTTATTTAATTACTTCAAACTCGCTCGTCTTCATGACTGAAAGCAATTGTTTGACATCTTCTTCGGTTACTCCTTTTCTTTTCGTGCTCACCTTCTTTCGGGACATTGCATCTCCCTAATCAGGTTATGGCATCAACTTCTTTGGGGGAATAATCCCAAGGCACACACTTAGTATCAGACTTTTATTTTGGAGGGAGAGTGATAATCACAGGCTGTGTTTCTTCTTTTTCGATTCTTAGCTGATCAATGGGAAGTTGGATAGTAATTGGTTTGACAGGACCTTCATCCTCCTTATATTTATCTACCTCATCAAGCTTGAATAGAAATGGTGTAATCATGAATACCATGCTTCTATTGTCTTCATTAGCATCCATTCCACCCCAACTATCAGGTGTGATCATTTCGTCCTTGAATGCCCATAGAAGAGGTGTATATTTGACGCAGTAATTATACCGGCTACTATCCTGACCCAGAAAATCAACAATTTCACCTTGTTTTCGTGCTTTATTAGCAAATAGTCTATCACATCGGCGAATCTTTTTCTTCTTTTTCTCTTCCCAATCTTCATTTTCTTCGAGATTTAGTTGGCTGAATGGCACCTTGTCTATGCCACCCCATCCGTCCAGTATAATGTCTTCATTTTTTAACGCCCATAACAGTAGAGTATATTTGATACAGTAATTATATTTATCGCTGTCTTGACCGAGTAATTCTATGGTTTTGCCTTCCCTAGATGATTTGTGGGTGAAACGCCTTTCACCCTGTTTTTCACCCTGCCGAACTTTTTCTTTCTTCTTTTCATTCATATCTATTTCATCTTGGAGCATTTCTTTCTTAGACAGGGTTTTTTCGTCAAGGCTAGTTTCATCATCCATATCACCCCAGCCATCAGCTATAATTACCTCATTTTTTAATGCTCATGGTGGTGGGGTATATTTCACTTGGAAGTTATATTTTCTGAAGTCTTCTCCCAAATTGTTTATGATTTCATCTTTTAGGAGTGCTTCTTGATGAAAGTGGGCATCTCCTAAACGATAAGCTTTAATCTTGACCTCATATTCATCTTCATCATTAGACTTGATCATTGTTTCTTCATCTTTGATCATATTTACTGTATTGTGCTCAGGAAGAGGATTTTGATGTACATTTGGCTTGGGCTCTTGGAAGTTCAATATCTTCTTGTCAATGAGCTATTGAACCTTGTACTTTAGAGTGGCACAATTATCTACATCACGTCCCCTTTCTTCCATATGATGGGTGTAGGTTTTTGATTCATCGTACCAAGAAAATTTTGTAGGATTATCTCTCGGTAACTTTTTGGCCACCAAATGCCTTTCTAGAAAGATTAATAGTAGCTTTGATAGGGGTCAGGGCAACGGTGTGTATTGCCTCATGAGTCTTTTATTTGGGTTGAGCTGCCTTGGGTTTGTTCAAACGACATTTGACTGCTTTGGAAATGATGTTTGATGAGTATTTGGGCTAGACACCATAGTCACTTCTCGAATGGGCTCTGTCTTTTTTCCTGGGGTAAGGCTTTCGTGCTGCTGTTTCCTGAGCCTTCTTTTCTTTCAATCCCCATTCAATTCTTTCACCCACTTTTACTAACATGGTGAATGTTTGATAACCTGATACATGAAACTTGTCATAATACTCAATTGTCAATGATTTTAGAAAGAGCTCAATGAGCTTGTCTTCACTTATGGTGGACTTTACTTGTGAGGTAACAACTTTCCATCTCTGAGCATAGGCTCTGAACCTTTCATTGTTTCATTTCTTGGTTCTGACAAGATCTTCTCTAGTTGTGAGCACTTCAACATTAAATTTGTACTGGTGAAGAAATTCTCCTGCCAAATGATCCCATTCAGTGAAGTCTTCTATGTCGAGGGCTGTATATCATGCGAAGGCCGCTCCTCTCAAACTATCTTGAAACGTACTAATAAGAAGTGGCGTGTTATCTGAATATCTTGCCATCTTACAGAGATAATACTTCAAATGGCTTTTGGGACAACTAGTGCCATCATACTTGCTCACAAACTTTGGTTCCATATAATTTTCTCGAACAACCACTTTTGTGTACAGCAAGAACTTGTCAAACCTTTGCAGCTCATAGCCTTAACTTGCTAAGTATTCTTCAATTTTGGCCAATCTCTTGGCCTCTTCTTCATCCTTTGTTTTGGATGTCTTCTTAATTTGATCATCCTCTTCTAAATTTACCATCTTAGGTCTAGTCTTTCGAGGATTTTCTTGAATTGATTCTTTGTTTCTGACTGGGTCTTCAATCGGTGTTTCGGTAGCATTTGAAGTTCTCACATTTGGAGTAGTAGGATAAGATCCTCGAGATGTGAAAATAAAAATCTTCATTTCTGCCATCATTGCAGCCATTTGGGTCATTTGATTTTCGACTTCAGCTAGTCGAGCACGGTTTCTTCTTCCGCCATTCTAACTTATAAGTGAGTCTGAGAATTTTTATCTTTCGTTGCTAAACAACCTGCTTTATAAAAAGACCCGATATTAGTATAGCAAAATGATCATGAAACCCTACATCCTTTTAATTATATGGTTTCATGAGATTGTCAAGGATAAGAAATTCTATACAAGTCTTAGCCTTGTATAAAATTCTTTATCAATGTCTTTCTCAAGGAATCATACAATTCAAAGAATTGCGATCCATGGTGATTTCTTTATGTTTTGAAATCATGTTATGAAATTATCCATGCATGTTTAGAAAGTAATCAACCCATCATTGCGTATAAAATTTGAAATTGTTTGACATTATGATTTTAAACTCAAATGGGAATCTAAATTATCCAATCCTAGGCTTCTTGCTAGCTAAGATAGCTTCCGCCTTTTGATATTTTTCCCATTCCTTGGCTTGAGATTCCTATTTTTCGACATCAATTACGACCTCTTCAAGGACATAGGGTTCCACTCCAAGCATGCTTGAAACAATGTATTCTGGGACATATTCATTTACAGGATCTGGTACCATGCTTAATCAGACATATGGCTCGACATCAATTAGATGCTTATTTTCTATCCACTTAATGTATTCTTTGGAAGCCATGCAAATCTTCTTCCAAGCTTTTTGGCCACTCTATTATTTGTTCAAGTGGGCTATCCAAAGATAGGATGATCTTGTAAATTTTGGCTTGAAGGATACTCTTCTCCTTTTCAGGTATAATTTCACTTGGGATGTCAAAGGTGAACTCTTCGGGATTCCATACCGGTGGTACTTGCTGAAGTATCCTAAATTGTCTAATAACCCTTAGAGGGCAATAAGCTGCTCCTCTACTCAAACCAAGCAATGGTACCGCATTTCCCTCTCGGCTTGTGATCTTTGCCTTACTAATTTTTGGCCAATTGATCTGCCATTGGATTTGATCAGGAGTTAGGGCTTTAAAGAAATTGGCACAATCTAAGAAAGATTGTTTGGGTAATTTGCTTTGGAGACGAATATATCGTTCAATTGAATTTATGGCCGAACAAATTTCGTGAATGCTCATGAAACGACACTGTAACGCCCCGTAATGCCCTTACCTCACCTTGGTCATGTCCTGGCCAAGACCGTAACCTGAGGCTTACTTGTGATGTCCCGTTCATTATTATCTTTCTTTAAACACAAGCGGAAACATAATTTTGGGACAATCACATTAAGAACAACAGCGAGATTAAGACAAACAATATCATGAGCAAACCTTATGTAACAGCTTGAAATCAAGGAAAGCACAACAGGCATAACACGCTATTTCCATTTTACTTCAATAGATTTTACAAGCCCTTTTTTCACTAGTCATTCCTCGTACAAATCATATTATAAGCGGAGGCTAAGGTTAATCCTAGCTCCTCTATGTCATCCTTCATCTTACGGACATCAAAAAAGGAAACAATGGGGGATGAGTCGAGAAGACTCAATGAGTAAACTCACTAATATTCGTGCAGGATGATGCCTCGTTGTTGTACTATCGCATACAAATACTTTCGACACCTTATGTCGATGGCAAATCAATAGCAAAGACTTTGACCTTGCCCTTGCTATGTTTACATGGAAACTCAATAGTAAATGCACATCCCGGCACACATATAGAATTCATTTATCACATACCGGTACGTATATAAGAATCATTTACCATCATCCTGGCTCAACCAGGGCATTCCTACTCAACCAAGGCATCTTGGGGCTAGCTCACCCGAGGCATCCGGGCTCAACCAAGGCATCCTAGCTCAACTAAGGCATCTCGGGGCTAGTTTACCGAGGCATCATCACCAATGTGACAGTCTTCTTCTCTCCTTTAGTGATCATACATCATAAGTCACACAAGCCGGTTTATTATCTTGATTTCATTAGTCCATGCAATCGAGCCCAAAGGCATACCGTGCTTGTGTAATCATGATCTCTATGACATTTGCCTCACATGCGAGTCGTGGTCTAGGGTATGTGACTCGGTCCGCCATGTCGAGCACCGGCTTGAAGCTAAACTTGGCCTGGATCTACACACCTCAATGTAAACCCATACCAAGCCGAACTCGTCCCGTGACGCCACAACATAAATACGAGACCATACGACACCCCGTTTCGTGACCCGTACGTGCCTTGACTTACGATCATGAAGCAAAATAGAAACCACTCATGCAAACATTGAGCATCACAAACAAAGTCACTACTTGAGCCAAACACGCAACACTACGTCATATCCTCTTATCAACAAGCATGAATGAGAACATCAAGCATGGTAACAAGCGATGTGTGCAACATCATGACAAACAACAACAAGCAAGTCCCAACAAAGGCTCGGGTGAGAGCTCAAGCCAACTAGTATTGTAACTTCCTATCCTGAGATTAGGGAATCCACTTACATGCCACGTTCCAATCACGTAACACACCACCCTATCCAAGTGTTAGGGAATCCACTTACCTATAAGCACAAGTAAACGTCTACAGCGGTCAACGGCAGCAAATGGTGAGAGAGAGAAAAGTGCTCGGCGTGAGGGTAAACATGAGAGCTACGGGGTTCTTAGGCGTGAACTTTAGGTGGCCGATTATCATGAGATAAAGGATGAGTCAATGGGCTTCTTGATTGGTCGAGAACAAGGAAGAAAGGAAGATTCGATGGGGTCTTCTTTCTTGGGCATGAAATGGTGATGGCCGGTTGTAGGGACGTGAGAATGAAGAGAGAGAGTGACGTGAAGGTGAGGAGAGTGGTGTGAGAATGAGGGGCTTCACATGAGGGGTCTTCAACAATTAAAGACTTCATCAATTTATAGCAAGCCAAGGTAAAAGAAAGACAAAATGACATTTTCAAGGGGGACCCTAAAGTCTAAGGGCCATTAATGCATGTCATGATGACGGTGCCTCCAAAGTCCAACTTCCATTAATATAGTTCATCATTAGAGGGCCTCAAAGTCTAAGTTATTAATGGACATAAGCCAAAGAACATGATGAAAGTTTCATATCTCTTTTTCTCTTTCTCTCCCTTGGCCTCTCTCTCTCTCTCGGCTAACTCTTCTTTGGCCGACCATTTCTCTGTCTGCCTATTTCTATGGCTCTTCCTCGAGTCATTAAAAGGAAGAGATAAGGTGTCATCATGAAAAGGTCTCAAAAGTCTAATGCCATTAATTTAGGCTTCTTGAACAAGCTTCATTCTTGGCCATTTATCTCTAAACTTGGGCTTCAAGTTTTGACTTCTCTAGAATCATCTAATTCCAAGCTTGCTTCTCTCTTTTCTCTCTCTCGGTTTCCCCTTGGGCCAACCTCCAATCAAAGCATAACATATCTCATTTGAAAGTTCAGAATGTGTACTTAAATCACCAAAAACTATCAAGTCAAAATTCCAACATTCTCGTATAGAAAATGCTGAATCTTTGAAATCTGACAAAACCATGCAGTTTTGTACTGTTCACGAAATCGGACTTGAAAACATAGTAAATGGATTCAGAAAATTCTCAAATTTAAATGTCATAAAAAAGGCATTAATAAACATTTTCTATGAAGAACATGAAATCTGAATCTTTCTATAAATACAACTTTTAGTAGATCAAATACAGACTAAAAATAGTTCACTAGAACAAATTCCTTGCTTCTCAAACTAAGCTCTTTCCAAAATACAAATTATCTCCAAAAATTTCCAAATTTATATATGTTATAGAAAAAGAAGTATATTAGAGAAGTTCCACTTAAGCAATGCTTGTCTTGTGATCACAGTGACTAAAGAGTCTAATTCTGTTTTGGACATGGGGAATAGAATAAAGCTGAAGAAAGCTAAAATGAATACTTGGGCTGAAGTGTTTCCCATTTCCTTAAGAAGTTTTGAAAAGTTGGCTACTATGAAGGATAATGGAAATCTACCCGTGTTTGATTTGATTAGCTTTTTTATTATGGAAGCTTTGAGATTAAGGAATTCAGCTAAAAAGCTCACAGGATTAAGTCCAATGGATGGCTCTATGACCCTATGTTTAGAATTAATTCCAATGGTGGCTTGATATTCTTCTAATGTTGGTACTAATTCATGTTCTCAAAGTTGGAACGTGACGGTGGAAACTTTCGAAAAATGTGCCAAAGCTTGAATTAAGCTGACTTGATGTTCCACATGCATAAACTTGAGAAGGTATCTAAGCCTTTCTTGTACATAAGTTCGGTTGTCCTTGGACATGCCTTCACAAAGCAACAAGTTCCTTCTTATGAATGGGAATTACGTGGATGTCTAGTTTTCCCATTGAGCCTAATCATGCAAAAAGATTTGTTATTAATCACCATAGATCACGAAGCAATTTTAATGCATCCATTTCAATCATATGTCCCTTTAAGGTAAAATGGAGGCAAAATACACTTATATGATTCGAAAGTAATGTAAATGTCATTTTGAGTCCGTTTAAACCTTAAAAGAGCATATAGTTGAGATCATAGACAAATTTAATGTATGATGTAAATGCCCATTCTGTCATATTCCATTTAGACCATAAAGTCCTAAACTATGGTTTACAACTTCAAATACATTGAAGTGAACAAATAAGCACTTGAATTACATGGAAAATCCGCCATGGACCTATACATTTCATCTAAAAATAAAAGAATGGTCAAATGGAGTATGACACCCTATTCATGCATTCTAAAATAAAAGAGCATTTAGACCAAGCATTGAATATTATTTAGGCTTTTTTTTTAAATGTGCAAACTAACATGCATAATTGTAACATACCTTACCAAAAAAAAAAAACATGCATAATTGTAACATAATGAATGGAACGATACTTGCTTACCATGACCTTTTTGTTTGGTTTTAGGTATACCAACCACAAAGACAAGCGAATGCAATCAATGAAGTTTTGATGCCTAAAAGGGTAGGATATGCTAAAGGCTCAAGGTCACCACATTAATGGACAATGAATTCCATTCCAATAGGCAAACGGCCTAAAGTAATGAAATATTATTCCACCTCGGTGATCAGTATTGCATTTGAATGATCCCATGAGCAATCAGCTAATAGTTTCGCCTAAACATATACTTCCTATGGGTAATCCTAAATGTAGCTGAGATTGGACCACGGATGGTGTGTGCTAATAGTATAATGCTAAAGCAACTTAAAGGCATGCATAGCAATTAATAACCAAATAACACTTCTAAAATTCATTCAAACCACATTCAATCCCAACACCATCCTGCAAAAAAGGTTAGCAAAGACTACACCCTTTATACTACCCCCCTGCAAAATCATTTAACACTATCGTTAGGAGGACATACCCGGGATCCTTGCAAACACAAAATACAAGCATATCATTCTATTTAAGCCTAAGTCCACTTAGAAAAGGAAAATCCCTAACGGAGTTGCTAAGCCCGTTGCGCCGCGCCTTTTTTTATTGGGAGCTTTCGGGATTTGCGCGGTAAGGAAGTACTTCTGTGTAAGGGTCTATCCCAAACCATACCTCACGTGACAGCAGATAGTAATTTCCTATTTAGTCTAAGTTTGTGATTTTGGAATCGCCACTAATCAATATTGTTAGGTAGATTAGAAACCTAATCGGGATATGGGAGAAATATCACGATTCTACGAATCAGAGATGCTGAGTACATGACTTGGTTACGTTATTGATCTTGAATCGAGATTCTTAATGCCCTTTTGGTACCTAAAAACGATACGATGTCTAACGTGTAATGCAAATTTTCGAGACTTACTCACTAATTCTATCCATTCTAATTGCAAGAAAAACCAATCAAATATTAAATATACAATCAATATCAATCAAATCAAAATCAATCAATCCTAAACGATCTCTAAAAATGAAAATCAATCAAAATATCTAAACCCTAATGAAGCTCTAGAAGCTTATTCATTTCATGATTTACATTTTTTTGAGTTTTAGGGTTTTTTAGGGGCTATAACCCTTGAATTTGAGATTTTCTAAAAATGCCACATTGGCACTTCCAAAAATTTAAATTTCACTTTCTATGGTTGGCTTCAGTGTTTTTAGACCATTCTGTGAATCTTTAAAATTTTTTGAAATTTTTTTTTCGAAAATGTCATTAATCGAGAATTGATTTTTATGATTTTCTGAAAATTTTTATGAATTTTCCAATTTTTCAAGTTTTTATTGATTTTCTAAATTTTGACATTTTTTATTTGTATTTTCTGAATTTTCTATTTTTTTTATTTTTGTATATTTTTTATTTATTTTTTTGTGAATTTCTTATTTTTTTGAAATTTCTTTTCGAATTTCTCAAATTTTTATATTTTTCTGATTTTTCACAATTTTTTATGTTTTTTATGTGTTTTTTAATGTTTTTATTATTTTTATGATTTTTTTAGATTTTTATTATTATTTATTATATTTTTTAAATTTCCCGTCGAGAAAATGAACCGAATCAGCCTGGTTCAACTTGGTTCGACTTGACTGAACTGAGCGTTGCCGACGCTGGTCCCTAATCACCTTCTCTGGCGTGCCCAATGCCAAAGCGGCACCGTTTTGGACGTTTTTCATTGGGGCATTTGATCGAACATGTGGTGTGCGTAGTTTCGCGATGAGCGTTTTCGAGGTTGCTAGTTTGGGCTCGTCGCCAATGACCTTCCGGCAACTATTTTGCCATTATGATTGATCCATGGCATTATCCATGTGTTCTACTTTCAGTCTTGCCTACTCGGAACACCGGTGTACGTTCATTGGCTGACGAAATACCGATTAGAAAAACCAAACGTAAAACTGATCTAAACTAACATTTCTGGCCTTTGGATCATCACACAGAACTCCCTAGCTGTCTGCGACGATCAAGATGATTTCCATAACATCAAACAAGGTAAGAATAAACTGACTTGACAGGCCTATGGCCACGGCGACGCTCCGGTGGTGATGTCCAAGCTCTGGCGAGATGGTTCATGGGGCTGGCCGACTCAATTTATGTGTTTTTAATGCCCGAAATGCAATCAAACAATGCCAAAAATGATTAGAAACAATTTTTGAACATCAAAATGCTAAAATTCATCAACGAAATCACAAAAACATTCATATTGGGACTAGAATTGAATTCTGGAAAATTTGAAAAAAAATGACTATGAGCCAACTTTACCTTCCTCATTCGATGATCAGAAGGAATCGCCGGACGGATCTGCGCCTCTAGAGATGTTCCTTGACACTTGTACTTCAACCAGGTGGTCTTGGCCTCGCTAGAGGAGCTTTGAGTGAACCGATTGAGCTTGGTTCTAAGACGTTCACAGTCAACTTCCGTTCTGATTTGCCCGAAGAGGAGATCCTCCCAAGACGGTCGATTCACCGGTTCTATTCAATCGAATGGCGCCGATCACTTGACCTAGGGATCTCTACTCCTCTCTCTCTCTCTCTCCCTCTCTCTAGATTTTAGGCTTTTTCCCTCTGTTTCTCTCTTCTCTCTTTTTGGCAAATCGTCGAGCACCTCCCTCCTTCAATGTTCAGTTTTTCTTCCCTTTTATTCATCAAAATTCCTGCCCAAATTCGGTTAGAGCCGACTTTGAATCGGTTAGATCGAATAACCGATGACAGCTAGTGATTATCCAGCTATTAAATTGGTATTTCGCATGTTTTTGTGATGAGATTAAGGCTGGTGAAGTCATGGGCTTGAAATACTTTTTTTCTAGGTTTAATGGGTCTTTGAATGAGTCGGGTGAAGCAGATGAACAACCCGGGTCAGGTCGGGTTGACCCAATTAAGCTCAATTTTGTTATAAGGTCTACCCGGCAGACCTGAGTTGGTCTAAATTCACCAATTAAGCTCAATTTTGACCCAATTTTCAAAATTAAACCTCAAAATTGAGTTCCTCATCACATTCCAAACCCAAATATGTGATTTTTCTCAATTTTTGTTATAATTATGTCCAAGAGTTTCACATTTTTGTATACGTGTTAATAGAGTTTTGTTCAATTTGATGTCCTAATGACTTGATTAGGAAAAATTGATGCCAAAATTGAATTACCCACATCTAATTAACCCTAGAAATGATGGTCTCATGGTTCAATAATTTCATATTGGGCACGATTCCCAATTTGGGCTCAAAATTCTTAATTTTCAATTGAATTTTGGGGTTTTCTGATTTCTTTAACAAATAGTACAATTGGACTGACCATTATGTAATTCAAGGTCCCAAAATCATTTGTTGTGAAGATACTATGACTTAAAAATTACTAGAAAAAATTAATTGCAATTTTTGTTCAATTCGGTTCGATTTTGCCCAATTTTGGGAAAAAAAATACACCCAATTGAGATTTTTCAAAATTTCTGATGTATTAATGAAATTGGATTTAAAATAAGACTAATGACTATTTTTATGGAATTTTCTGATTCCATTTGCTATTTTTCTTGATTTTCTTACTTAGTTTGACTAAAAGAAATTAAGGAAAATGCAGGAAAATGATAAAAAAAATTATTTGTTGGTTTAGAAATAGGTTTCTAGGCTTGGCCAAGATTCATAGTCCTAATTTTGAGATTTTTGAAAATATGAAAAAAAAAATGAGCTAAAAATCAAGTATCAACAAGACCCCCGACTATGAATTGTCCTTCCACACATTTTGGAGTGCCTATGGACATAGACACGACTGTGGCGGAATATCCAGTTGGGCCGGATAAGGCTTACCAGAAGCATTCGTCCACCGTTTGGGTTGACGTGGGTTTAGCCATTTGGAAGCCACATGAGTTCATAGCTTGGTATATTCGAGAAGGGGATGCATTGTTTGGACCGATAAGAGGTTTTGACGGACCTCCTAGTGGCGGGATTGGTGAGGAGGTTTGGGATCCCATGGATCTTGATCCTCCGAATGGTGCCATTTCTAATCTGGAGTCTAGTCCGGATTACCTGGAGTCCAATCCAGACGGCATGGAGTCCGATCCAAAGACGCCTCATGGTTATCACCAGTAGTGTTAATGGGTTTGGATATTCCATCTTTTTGACCGCCCCCTTTTGATAGTGAATATAGGTTAATCCTACCATCCACGTCCCTTTTTGTATGCTTGGTCTTTGAGGAAGTGGCCTCATGATAGGCTTGTACGTATGTATCTTCTTAGGGTTAACATTGTGTTTATAAAAGGGCTTCATTGGTTGTTATCTCAAAGTGCTTTCCTTACTATCCCATTTTATTGATTCTTGATTAGGTGATTCAAGTTCACTTTTGCATGTGATTAATCGTTAGTCATTACGTTTGGGTCAGCCTCTTGTCCTAAGACGTCGAATTTACATGACCATTGGTGGGATATTGGTGCGCTCGAGGGTCGGGACGTGACATTCCCATTTAATTGGTATAAGAGCAAGGTCAGCTCGATTCAAGTTTAGTCGAGACCTAGAGTGATAAGGTACAATGGGCATTGGGATAGTTAGATAGGAAAGCATCCTATATTTGTGATTGGAAGACATTGGAGTTTTAGCTTATAGGATGTATTATGCCTATCTTGTGATTGATTACTTGTGAGTGACTGCTTATGATTGGTTGCTTATGATTGCTGGATGATTTCTTTCTATTGTTCTTGATTTTTGACGTTGTGTTGAGAATTATGAGAGCAAGAGCTCTGCTGGTTATAAGCTTGTAATCCTGTCTCGTGATTGCCTGCGTTGTGATCATTTGTTTTTGATTGGTTACATCTTATGTTATATAAGGTGTTTTGTTGTGATTCGCTACTTAAGATTGATTAGCTTAAGTAGGCAATTTAGGTTTCTAATTCCTTGATGGAATTATACAATAGGTTTCGTGGGAATCCCGTGAGATGAGTTCCCGTGGAAAGGAAACCCGAGGCCAGGCTAGTTTGCAAACGAGAGCTGCAGATGATCCTCGAGTGGATGGGGTCTTGCGAGCTCTCGAAGCAATTGGAGATTTGATAGGACGGCAGGCTCAAGAATGAGCTGCTACCGTCGCTGCTAATGACAATCCCGGGAATGGATTTAGGGAACGTCTAATGCACCAACTGGTGGAACAATTTTTGAAACTCAAGCCGTTTAAGTTCAATGAGATGGGTGATCCTCAGGCCGCAACCCTCTGGATTGAGTGTTGGAAAAAGCATTCGCACCGTTGCAATGCTTAGAAGAGGATAAGGTAACACTAGTGGTGTACCAACTGCAAGGTAACACTAGTAACTGGTGGGAAGCCACCCAAGGGAGGGTTTTCCAGATAGGCACCGTTTTGGTTTTGAATGCATTTGTTGAAATCGTCAATGGAAAGTATTTCTCAGACTATGCAAGGGAGTAGAAGATGAATAAGTTCTAGCAACTTTGTCAGAATCAGTTATCTGTGGATCAGTACGAAGCAAAGTTTGCCGAGCTATCAAGGTATGCACTGAGGCTAGTAAAGGAACTAATGGAAAGGGCTAGGAGGTTCAAAGATGGTCTGAAGCCCGAGATCAAGAGTCTGCTGGTGTCCCTAAACTTGAAAGACTATGATGAGTTATATGAAAGGGCACAACTGATTGAAAGGGACATGATTGAACGGGCTACCGTATCTGGATCATGGTATGCGCTAAATAGGGACAACCATCGCTTTGGTAAGAAGCCAATGGCTGGAAGTAATTGCTTCGTCCTTCTGGTTAAGAAAAACATTGGAAAACTGTCATACAATCCTGGAAACATGTGTCGATTCTGTGGGAGGAGACATGGGAATGGCCCTTCCCTAAATAGGATTGGAGCTTGTTTTGGATGTGGACAACTTGGATATCAAGTGAGGAATGGCCCAAACCGACCTGCTGGACCACAAGTGCAATCGTAACAACCCAGAGTAGGACAATAAGCTGGGAACGCTCCACAAAACAACTTGAATCGGCCGCAAGCTCAAGGAAGGGTGTATGTTGTGGTTAGGAAGGAAGTGGAGAATTTGTCTTAAAGGTCATGATGCGTTGCGTGACGATATTTGGTGTAATAGGAATTGATTTTTGAAGTTATAAGCTTGAATGGTCATGTAAGACATGTAATTGCTTATGGTGAATAAGCACAATCAGTTTTATGAATTTATGAATTGCTGATGATATCCTTTGACAAGATCTTGATGGATGAGTTCTTGCTTCGAAATTTCGGACTTGGTAAAGAACTAGGGTGACTTGTTTTGGGAGACCGTTGAGATTGAATTTGATGGAATGGATTGACTCACCAAGCAGAGAACCGTAATGGCTTATTATATGAAGATGATCCAGTATAATTCGATTGGTCATTCTAGATATGAGTTTGTGGGAAACAGAGGAGGAACCTCAATCCCTTTGATTTCATCGCTTGAGATAACTAGACCGTTGGATGAAGGATGTCAAGGTTACCTAGCAACTGTGGCTAATTAGTTGGTTGAGGAACCAAGACTAGAGGACATAGTTATGGTGCGTGTCTTTCCCGATGTCTTTCTAAAGGAATTGTTGGGATTGTCGCTTGAAATAGAAATGGAGTTTGTGATTGAGTTGACCCCAAGGACAGAGCCAATCTCTAGAGCACTGATAGATGGAGCTTCTCAAGGATTACAATTGCGACATCTTGTATCACTCTGGAAACGTTAACAAGGTAGTGGATACGCTTAGTCGAAAGTCAACCATCGCGCAAATCATGATTAAGGAATGGACTTTGCTCGAGGGAGCAAAAGATTCGAATTTCAAGTTTGAAATACGTCATCTCTCAAGTTTGTTGGCTACCTTAAAGAATGAGTTAGCGGTTCAAGCTAGGATTAAGGCATTGCAAACTCTAGACCCTACAATTCAGAAGATTCTGCAAAGAGATGCATATAACAAAAAGCCTCACTTCTGAGTAGTCAAGTATGGAACGTTAAGGTTTCGCAGGAGACTATGCGTACCTAACAATATGGAACTCAAGGATGAGATTTTTTCAAAAACACATCATAGTGATTATAGCATTCATCTAGGTAGCACCAAGATGTATCAAAACCTACATCAATATTACTGGTGGAATGGCATAAAAGTGGATGTAGCCAAGTGCTTGATGTGCCAACAAGTGAAAGCGCAACATTATAAACTAGGTAGATTGCTACGACCACTTGAGATCCCATAATGGAAATGTGAACACATCATAATGGATTTCATGATGGGTCTACTAAGGAGTCAAAGAGGTAATGACTCAATTGGGTCGTCGTGGATAGACTAACTAAGTATGCTCATTTCATCGTTGTATGAAAGGACTTCTCCATGAATAGATATGTGGAATTGCACGTGTGCCATATAGTTCGTCTTCATGGAGTACCGGTGATGATCACTTCGGATTGTGATCCTAAGTTCACCGCTACATTTTGAAAAAGTCTTCAAGGTGCCATGGGAATGAAATTACAGTATAGCACAGCTTATCATCCGCAGATGGATGGTTAATCTAAGAAAACGATTCAAACTCTAGAGAATATGCTGCGAGCTAGTGTTTTGGATTTCAAGAGCAAGTAGGAGGAATAACTGCATCTAATTGAGTTTGCTTACAACAATAGCTATCAATAGAGCATTAGAATAGCACCATTTGAAGTATTGTATGGTAGAGCCTGCAAAACTCCAGTATTTTAGGAAAATATTGGTGAAAGGAGAATTACGGGTCCAGAATTGGTACAACAATTAGTTGAGGCATTTAAGGTCATCAAAGAAAGGCTTAAGAACGCCCAGAGCCATCAGAAGAGCTATGCAGACAAACGATGAAGGCCTTTGAAATTCCAAGTCTCTTGGGAAGTTGAACAAATTGCAAGGTCTCTTCTTGATAGGTGTTATGGTTTGCCATTTGGGATCATTGAGATTGCAACTCGCATGAGAGGAGTAGAGAAAGTGCATGAATGGAGAGGCATGTTGGGAAAATTAGATGACTCTAGGATCGAGCTTGACGTGTTCAAGAGACTGCATCTCAGTTACTTGAACTTGGGTAATGATCAAGTGCAACACTATTTCCTGCATTTAATACTTTGTTCTGGACAACTCCTTTCAAAAGCTGATAGAGAGTATTTGATAGAGTCTTCCATAGATGAGGGTTTGTTAGGTGGAATTGGCACCAGCCAAGGACTGCAGGATCAGGGTAACACCGTATTAGATAAAATAGGAGGGGCCTGCCTGTTGGATCCAGAAAAAGGGCATCGGTTTCTACAACCACTGACGAGAGGCATGGCATTAAATATAGTGCCGAGCACAACTCACATGGTTAAGTCCTATATGAGGTTGAAAGAAATATCGGAGGAAGTATTTTGCACCAATTGTTTAGAGAAAATCTTTTTACAAGGCAACAAAATAGAAGAAATCCCATGACATATCACCAAATTGCCCTAAACTGACGAGGCTGACTTTGAATGACAATTTCACCTTGAGAGTCATCCTTGAATCTTTCTTTAGACATCTAAAGTGGCTAATGGTTCTAGATCTCAGCAGCACCAAAATCACGGAATTACCGAACTACATCTCTCAATTGGAGAGCTTCGAAGTGCTATTACTAAAAGGTTGTTCAGCATTACATTTTATTCCTTATGTAGGAAAGTTGGGATCCCTCCGAAAGTTGGACCTTAAAGCGTGTGAAAGTCCTGAAGAAGTGCCAGAGGGCATGGAGATGTTGGTAAACCTGAGGTACCTCACCCTAGATGGCACTAAGATCGAGACATTATCGGAGGGAGTGTTGGGGAAGCTGGTGAACTTGCAAGATCTCGTGATTAAAAAGTCGAGGGAAGGAGAAGAGGTAAAATTACCGAAGGTGGAGGCACTTCATTGTTCTGTTTCCAATGTGGAAATGTTCAATGCTTGCGTGGGGTCTCTCGAGCGAAATAGTCACTGAGATCAAGACATTACCAGAGGGACTGTTGGGGAAGCTGGTGAACTTGCAATATCCCGTGATTAAAAAGTTGAGGGGAGGAGAAGAGGTAAAATTACCGAAGGTGGAGGCACTTCATTGTTCCGTTTCCAATGTGGAAATGTTCAATGCTTGCGTGGGGTCTCTTAAGTGAAATAGTTCCCGACGGTACAGGCTCGCGATGGGTGCACCAGATGATTTCAAACTTTGGTGTGGGAGTGAGACCGAGAGGAGTATACTCATTGATAGTTGCCACCATATCATTGCGAGTGTAGACTGAACAAGTGGTGATGGCTGCGCTTTGCTTTCGGAAAGTGTGCAATCATTGGAATTGTTCGGGTGTCATAAAATGAAGAGAGTGATGGAATGGGAGTGACTGACCACTTGCCTTCCAAATCTGGAGGAGATTATAATAAAGGGAAAAAACCACCAAAAACCCCAAACTTTGTCCCGTGTGACACATTTACCCCGAACTTTTTTTTTGACACCAAAAACCCCAAACTTTCTTATTTGTGACACATTTACCCCAATATACATTATCTATGGGCATTTTTGTCTTTTCCGCTTTTTCTTTTTTTTTTTTTCCTTTTCGGCGAGGCTGCCCTCGCCGGCGTCGGGCGAGCGAGGGCGAGCCTCGCCTGGGCGAGCGAGGGCGAGCCTCGCTCGACGCCGGCGAGGCTCGCCCTCGCCAGATCCGGCGTCGGGCGAGCCTCGCCGGCGTCGGGCGAGGCTCACCGGCGTCGGGCGAGGCTCGCCTGACGCCGGCAAGGCTCGCCCTCGCCTGGATCTGGCGAGGACGAGCCTCGCCGGCATCGGGCGAGGCTCACCCTCTTCAGCCCAGGCAAGGGCGAGGCTCGCCTCGTCTGGATCTGGCGAGGGCGAGCCTCGCCGGCGTCGGGCGAGGCTCGCCCTCCCCAGCCCAGGCGAGGGCGAGGCTCGCCCGACGCCGGCGAGGCTCGCCCTCACTTGGATCTGGCGAGGGCGAGCCTCACCGGCGTCGGGCGAGGCTCGCCCTCCCCAGCCCAGGCGAGGGCAAGCCTCGCCCAACGCCGGCGAGGCTCGCCCTCGCCAGATCCAGGCGGTCGGCGAGGCTCACCCTCGCCTGGGCTGGGGAGGGCGAGGCTCGCCCTCGCCTGGATCTGGCGTCGGGCGAGCCTCGTCGGCGTCGGGCGAGCCTCGCCGGCGTCGGGCGAGCCTCGCCCTCGCTTGCCCAGGCGAGGGCGGCCCTCGCCCGACGCCGGCGAGGGCAGCCCTCGCCTGGGCAGGGCGAGGGTCCCTCGCCGGCGAGGGCAGCCCCGCCGGAAAGGAAAAAAAGTAAAAAAAAAAAAGAAAAAGCGGAAAAGATAAAAATGCCCATGGATAATGTACATTAGGGTAAATGTGTCACAAATAAGAAAGTTTGGGGTTTTTGGTGTCACAAAAAAAAGTTCGGGGTAAATGTGTTACACGGGGCAAAGTTTGGGGTTTTTGGTGGTTTTTTCCCTATAATAAATAGTTTTGAGAAATTAGAGAAAATAATACATGGACCATTGCCAAGCAGAGCCACTTGTTGCCTTACATATCTTGAAGTAAATGGATGCAACAACATGAAGAGGGTGCTACTGACGCAAGACATGTTACTCTGCCTCCCTTTCCTCCAAGCTATATTAGTTAAAGATTGCAAGGGCATAGAGGTGATAATAGGCACCGTTGCCAAAACGACGCATTGTTCCTTCCCAAAGTTAATGGACATGGATCTATGGAATCTTTCGGAACTGAAGAGCATATGTGATGGGACCATGAGTTGCAAATCCCTCCGGCGGATTTCTATAGATAATTGTCTGAAACTGAAGAGGATTCCTCTGCAACTGCCCCTGCTTGACAATGGGCTCCCTTCGCCTCCCCCTTCTTTTCGAGAGATTCGGATAAATCGGCAGACGTGGGAGTCGCTGGAGTGGGATCACCCCCTTGCCCGTTCTTCACTTGAACACTTTCTCAAGTTTCTTGGTAAGTCACCCACAAATTTTACTTCTTTTATTCTTTCCATCTCCCTTGGTCCCTTGTAAGGATCGATTCTCCCGTGGCATGGGAAGTTTATTTTTTCCTAACTTCCATAGCAAGTGTCCCTATAACTTTTTAAAAACTAGCAATTAGGCCTGTGCTACACGCTGAGAAATGAATTCTACTACAGCTTGAAAGTGTAGCATAATGGTCGTGTTATTATTAAACCTTAGCTGTTTCGGCGATGTTCAAAAATTAGAAAAAAAAAATATCCCCTTAACTCTGAATGGATAACAATGCCAATAGTCCTTGCTCTTGTTTCTTTTTCTTTGGCCGAGGCACTCTTTGTATATTTATAAGACGTTTCTCACACCGACTTTCCAAAAAAAGCCATTCTGTGTAAACAAAATTTTTTGCATATGCTGACATACAATTCCCTCTATTATAAGTAATAAGTTTTGGTGGTCACAAAATGATCACGACATAGAGATAACAAATGATTAGTGGCTGCAGAATTCTCATACAAAAAAATTGAAATTGATCATGACACCCTTGTTGGAAAGATGCTAAAGCCTAGTAAAAGTTAAATGTGATTAGGAAGTTCTACTTTGTTGGTTGGGTTAGTTTAAGAGAGCATGTTAAATGCTTTTTACCTTTTCTTTATGTTGCCTTTTCTGTTTTACCTCATCCAGTATTTGTATTTTCACTTTCAAGTGCTCTTTTATTTTTAAATTGATCACTGTTCTTCATGAATACTTTTCATGGACTTTGTATTTGCGATTGCATATTTGCACATATAGAATTTCTTTCTGTTTAATTTGATTGAGTGTGGTTGGCCGGAGAAGTCTCTCATTTCTTTAGATTGTTTACGTTTTCTCTTTAATTTGATTCGGTCTTATTAGTCAAAGAACTATCTAATCCCTTTAAATTGTTTTAAGGAAGAGAAAAACAAATGAGGGGTTAGCTTTCTCAAGAACCTTGTGAGATCTATGAGGGCTGATCTTTTGGAAGCACAAATATTGGACAGAAATAAGATGGGCGTAGGTGTCAACAAGCGAATTGGCCACAGTTTAAGTTTTTCTAAGCTCTCTCAAAATGCACCACAATATGTATATAGATTTTTCATGAATAGTCATGTGGTACACAATGTCGGGTATGAGTACGCGAAAGGTCCTTGGGGATCAACCACTCGACAACTATAGAAAAATCCCTCTCCTTCCCCCTTTTCTCAACTGCTTTCTGGTGTTTTGAGCCCACTTTGCAAGTTACTAACAAAAGTTAATATTTCTGCCTCCAGACTGATGAAGCCGTAGAGGATTTAGTTGAGGATGAATCATCTTCTGACAGCAGTGGACATCAAACTCGTCGCCATTGCTACATCATTCTGCTCAATTGATGTTTAAAGTACCTTTGAACCCTGTGATGACATATGCTTAATTTGATGCCTTCTTTTCCAATCAACAATAACTATGTCTTGTTTTTGAATTTCTCCGTTTGTATTATCCCTGATTTCTCCCTCGTTAAACATTTCTCTTTCTAGTTTTCTCAGCCTCATTTGAATGAATCATGTAATGGATTGATCTGAATATGATTTAGATGATTTACTTAGAGTAAGTATAATCTACTATGGAAGGTGCTCTTGGTTTGGAGCAGACTAGTGGCTATTTCTCTCGACACAGAGTGCATGATACTAGCTTTAATGGCATCCTTAATGTTGACCGTCGCAGAAGTCATCTCAGTAGCCAACTTGTAATTAATGCTCTTGAGAAGGTTGTCGTACAGAAATCCATTCTTGTCCTCTGGTTAGCAAGGAAATTCTGGCACTTAAATTCAGAACACAAAGGATGACACCTGACGATATCAAATAAACACAGGGACGTCTTGGCACGATGAGGTTTGTACCTGTCTGTGGCTAAGTATCTAATGGGTTCTTATAAGTTTATTGACAGATGATATCTATGGCAAATGTTTGATCAAAAGACTTGACGTTGTCAAGTGTCCCGCTAGACCCGGCTTCATTCAGCTGAGTGTTGAAAATCTAGTACACGATAGTGTTAACCATTGTATGATCTCCCTATGTGCATATTTCCAGCATGTGCAAAAAAGGAAGAAGCGACTGAGCCCCACGGAATGATAACAATTAGGAATTTTCCATTTCTTCTGTTATTTGTGTTGTGGTGAAAACCATGGTAACCGGGGATTAGCTTGCGGAATAAGAGCATAGGGCCTGGTAAATTGATTTTGTTTCCTAGACATACACTGCATGTGCAACTTTCCTAGACATACACTGTATGTGCAACTTTCATGCTTGAGACAAAAAGGTGTGAGGAGCTAAACGGATGAACAGACTGCTGTTTCTTGTTGCCGATCCGCAATCAATGGAAGATATTGAGTTTGAGAGTTTCGTCTCGTGTGTGGTATCTGGACCGACCTTGTCGCCCAACTTGGAGGCCGGCTGATCAGGTGTGCATGGGGGATTAGTATCTAAAACCATCAAGCTTTTGCTTCGAGCATTGTCTGGAGATGTGTCTTGTGAAACAAGTCCCGAGCTCTGGGACTACTCGTTGGGTAATGACTTCTTTGGGCATGCGGTTTTCTTTTAGCATTTTGCGAGACATTGGAACATTAGTGTCAGAAACTTTGCAGAAGCATTTGAAAAATATAGCAGAGGGGAAAATGCGAGGATCTACACAGTTTACCAGAATCATTTTGTTTTCTGGGTGAATCCTGACCGGAAGCCCCTTGAGAACCATTCCCTCTCACGATGTGTACCTACAGTAAGATCTGTGATGAAAGGATATGATCAGTTGTGGCAAAACTATTAAACTTTGATCTTGGTTACTAAAGCATGATCTGGCTAAGAAACATAAAACGAGACTTGAAAAACTTACGAATATGACAGGCCTGCGATTTCTTCTCTCAGTTTCTTCGATTTCTGCCATTGTTAGGGTTATGGTGGTAATTGTTTACATCCACAGTATCGTCTTCTTGATTTCGAGTCAAGCTTATACGCATGCCATCAGCACATTGTGGAAATTATACGGTACTATGTCATGCAAAAAAAGTCCTGACCTTAATGAAATTTACCAGACAGGCCGCAAATCTCGATCCTGGTGCCCCAAATAAGTGGAGCGATGATCCTAAATACTAATATCCAGTCCTGTCTCTGGGTTATTCCTCGATGAAATTACTCTTTCCTCTTCCTGTCTTGCAAAATCACAGCTAGGCATTGCTAGTAACGCACTGAACTACATTTTCAATACTAGGCTGTGTTTGTTAACTGTTAGAGATCTCACATGGTGGTTTTGTTGCTCTCAAAGCATTTAGAAAAGCATTCTGGCTATGAACTGCCTCCTTTTGTTTTTCTAGCAAGATAATTTGTGATGACGTATGACTTAGTATATGAAATGTCAAATAAGTCGAATAGAAATAACCCCAATCCAGCAGCACTATATTTGTCATCATATCTTAAGGTGAACTGTCATCCATTTATTTCTCAGATAGAACGGCATCTTGAAGAATGGCATGGGAAGATGCTGCATGGAAGGAATGGAGAAGTGAAAATCTCATTTTCCTCCCAGGACTTCTCTCATTCAAACATTAGACCGTGCCACAGTCTTCAGGAAGCTTCCTTCCCCCCCCCCCCCCCCCCCAACATGATCATAGTGATATAAGTAATCAATAACAAGTCTCTTCCGTCTGAAAATAAAGTGTTCTCTGAGGCAGTCAGATGATAGTTACTGAAGTACTGTGACCTGAAGGAAGGTGAAATTACTGATCTTTTTGTTTCCCTATGGTTGGTTGATGGCACCTGCTCATGCATTGTGAAAGTTTATGATCTAGAAGGTATTAATATATGCACTTCCAGTTGATATAATGATAACCGCATTTGATACAACTAGATGACAAGTTTGGACTGGAAATACACTGAACGAAGTAAAAGGCAAGATAAGTAACTCCAAAGGAAAAAACTCAGAGCTACCGTGAACTTTTGCCATGTACCCAATCGAGTTGACAAACTTCTTGTGCTAGGTATCAGCATTACCGAATCAATAACAAAATGAAGTAACTCCGATTGAGTCCAGAAAACACAAAAAAGAGAAATCCCTTTCCCGGGCACTACACCCCAGTGGTCAAGCTAGACTAATGCCTGCAAATTCTTCGACATAAAATGTTTGAGAAGTAAAGTCTTAAATGCAGGATACCTTGCCCAATGTGATGCGGGGAAAGATAGGGATGTCGAGAATTGAAGTTATGGTCCTAGTGAAAGCAACATCATCATTTTTCCTGGGCATTTATCTTGAGACTATGCAAAACTATCCTGGAACAGCCAAAGAAAAACTGGGCAAACTTGCCCAGAATGAAAACTGAGCAGTTAAAAGCTTTTTAATTTGAGTAAAATCACATGATGCCCATTTACTGGCTCCTTTCAGAATCCTAGAAAGCAAATCCCAAGGAAATCGGCTGCAGAAGTGTGCATCATGCCGAGCTCTAACCATCATCAGGCTCCATTACCACAAGTTCAATCACTCCTAGAGCATTTCGCCATTTTTCTGAAATCACTGAAAGAGGAACGACCAATCCCGCCCTTCTTCATGATTGAACAAAAATCCTAGATAAAAAGCACCCTAAACACCAATGTGGTAACAGCATGCAGGATACGAGCACAAAATCGGACTGATTACTTCTCCATTCTTCAGGACCACCGGATACAATGAGATAAGCAGATGACCCTGAACTTCAACCAGTCCTAAGAAGGGAAGCTATGCCCATCGGCAACTTCAGGGAGGTCAAAAAATAAACAGCAAAAGCAAGACATCCTCACTTGTTCAGACTTGGGGCGTGGATCTGATGGCTTCTTGGCTATCAGGATGTCTCGATCTCGGGTTGTGCTCGCTCTTTTTTTTTTTTTTTTTTGGTAACCCAGGAACCCCCGCACGGCCGACAGCCGGAAAGGTAAACCTGGGGTGACGCTAGCGCAGGACCCACCACCACGGCGCCACACTTAAGAATCCCTAACGACTACGCTGGGGTTTGAACTCTAGTCCCTTCGTGGGGGGATCAGAGCGCAAGCCAACGCAGCCGCTGCGGGCGGTGGTAGGGTTGTGCTCGCTCTTTCTGGTCACGAAAACCAAAAAAAAGATTCACAGTAAAGAACAATCAATCTCAATACGGAGAAGAAGAAAGAGAGATTGGGAAGAATCAAGAGAGATGAGAGTGGGGAGAGAGAGAGAGAGAGAGAGGTAAATCCTAGTTAGTCATCTTGGGAGTTCTGTATTGTCGTTCACTGACCTGAAGGCTCAAGTATGTCTCTTCGGGAAAGCCTGACGTTGTCGCGCTCTGTCGTTGCCTTTTGTTGGTCTAGTCTTTCTTGAAGTCCCCGGGGACAAAACATCGGGGGAATCCGAACGTCGTCCTAGCAACAGCTTCTCCTAGATATTTTCACCTAGGGTTGGTAACTCCTAATTGGTGCCTTGGTGGCAATTACATCAGTGCACTGTGCATATTGACGTTGAACCAGTGAAAAACCTCATCAAAATCAAATTTTAACGACGACAAAGTAAGAGTTGAAGCTCCAATTTCACCTCCAGGTGAATAAACAAGAGATTCTTGCCTTTTTGTCGTGAACCTACGAACCTTACATCAAATCTTGAATCTACATGAAATACAGTGGCGGAATCTTGAAACCTCCTCCCGAGTCTTCTTGCGAATCTGACCTATGTTTAAGAACTCGAGGTTGGATGATCTTTTTCTTCCTTTTTTTTAATGATAAAGATTTTGATGAATTCCTTGAAGCCCATTTGATCAGCAGCTAATTACTAAATTTATTAGACGATTTTTTTTGGGACCTCCTTATACGGATGATTAACCACGAGAAGGAGGTCCTGGATTACGAAGGTTTCACATTTCACTACTATGGTACGTCACCAATCTTCATGAGATTTTCTCACTTAAGATGTCCACATTAAAAGTCCTCCAACTATCTTCACTACTCTAGCAGTTTAGCTTGCATTTTGTGAGAAAATTGCATGAAGTTAACTTGGGGATCAAATGCATTACGTAAGTGTGAATTTGCTTCCAGAACATTGAATATGATGGATCTTAAGGGAGGTTCGTCCAATTCGACGGTCTTCATTATCGGGGGCAAGTCAAATTTCTCTTATGATGTAGCTAACGTCAACTGGGAACACAAATACCTTACGTACTTGCACATTTTTTTTCTAATCGAAGTCTACATTTATATGAGTCCTAGTTTACAAATTTTCTAATTAAATCCCTCTAACACCAAATCTGACCAAATTCAGTTAAAGTGACCATCGAACGACATTGTAGTGTGACGTAGATCAAATTTTTCCAAAGTGATGTCCATATCGGTTAATTTTTATCTACATCATATTAGAAAAAGTACCAAAAAAATCCTAAACCCACTGCACTTGCGTCAATTCTATCCTAAACTTGCCAATTGAGTCCTAAAAATTATTCTCAGTAATAGAAATGTTATCAAACAGACCCTAAATTTGTCAAATGTAAACAGTTGATGGACCAAAAACAAGCAAAAAATCTGCAAAAGGGTCAAATGTATGTATCGTCTTATGACCGCTATGATGGTCAGCAGAAGGGCCCCACGGTGACTTTTGCCTTTGAGAAGTTTCTCACGTTTCCATAGATTTTGACCGGACAAGTTGTCCCAAAATTTTCAATTTTGCGGGTTTTCAGTTCATACTCAATTGACAGGTGAAAGCCCGAAGTGTGGATCGCTTTGAAGTCTATCTATTGTATTATTAATACGGAAAATATCAGATCTTGTAATTAAATTAATGTGAAATTTCCAGAGAAGTAAATGAGAAATAATAAATAACAATATCATAAATTTATGTGATTCGGTTCAAGTGTCCTTCAAAATGAGAGTGAGCGAAAAATAATTTACTAATAATCGGAGAATCAAAATTATAATGACTCACACATTCAAGTGTTTTTCAACTCATAATATTTACAAATAAACAACTCAATTGAATATAAAACTCACTCAACAAATCACTGGCTGAAGCAAGAACGTCCTGCACTTTCTTTCTTTCCTTTTTTCTGCCGCGGCTTACTTTCTAAAGAAACCCATAACGTCTTTGAAATATCTCTAATAATAATAAACAAACTCGCTAAAGTCCTCTGACCATAGAAACCGAAGATCCAAAATACGTGTGCTCCTTCGCTAGATAGGTGGAGAAATTCTAATCCAAACAGGAAAGTGGATTTCTTGGGATTTCTTCCTTTTGACCGATTCAGTTTAGCAAATAGATATACATCCTCCAACCAGGGTGGGTTTCGTGCACAGATTCAAATTCGAAACATAATTTAACATGTTCTCCGACTATGCTTGTATACATTTTTAATGCTAAGGTACTTAAAATTTCACATCCCAACTCAGCCAAAGCCCATCTATGATGCCCCATGGCTAATGCCACGATCACATTGATAAACGCACAGTGAATGTACTCGATTACAGTCAATCACGATGCATAGTTCAAACATGAATGCGTATTCAGGGACGAGCTAATCATCAAGCGAAAGGCCAAATAAAGAAGAAGAAGCTTTCGACTGACGGGTCCTAAAAGCAAGAAATGTGGTCCACGTGAACTAGAAAGGATCTCTACTGTTCGATACTTGCAGGAAATGTGAGTTGACGAGTCGAGTCAACTGAAAAATTCTATCCTGACAACTTCTTAGAAGGTAGCCAGTGGTGATCGCAATCCATTCCTGTCCGTCTCCTAGAACTTAGCTTGCTTGGCAAGAGCACATGCATTTTTCCTTCTAAATGTCACACGGTTTTGCGGCTCTGCATGATTTAGTTTAGGCATGGAAGCACCTACCTTTTTCATCTGACTTTTCATTGTCTGCCCATCGATCTTCCGCGTATCGACTGCAGCTGACACATTAAGTTCTGGCCAGTCTATGAAAGATGGAGAGACATTGGTCTCTTCTGGCCAAAGCTCTTAAAAAAAACAAAGGAATTTGATTCTTGATATCAATGTACCATTATTGAGATGACTTTCATTATATATAGATATTACAAATGTTACACTTCGTAAGGAAACAGTACGATAATGGAAAATAATAAATGAAAATTTCATTATATTACAAAAGTTGTCAATCACTTGATTCTAGTATCTCCATGAATCATCTTATGATTTTGATTATTATCTCTAGAATCTCCAGATTCTTCTTCCTTGATTGATAAATTAGTGCCTTGACTCCCCCTAAAATTGGGTATAGGAGAATCTCAAATTCCCAATTTGTGACATAAATTTCCAAATGCATTTCTAGACAATGGTTTCATAAAGAGATCAGCAATTTGATGCACAGACGAAACATATATAGTCACAAGTGTTCTAAGAGCCACCTTTTCTCGCACGTAATGATAATCTAATTCGATATATTTAGTTCTTGTATGAAACACTGGATTAATCGACATGTAAAGTGCACTGATATTATCACAAAATAATATTGGTGGACTAGAGAGATGAATACCCAAATCTCTCAAAAGGAATGATATCTATGTAATCTCTGCAGCTGTCAAGGTCATTACCCAAAACTCTGCCTCGGTATTAGATCGAGCCATTGTTCATTGCTTTTTAGCACTCTATGATATATAGTTGCTACCTGAGAAAGTACAAAATCCGTAGTCGATCGTCGAGTCATGTGACAACCTGCCCAATATGCATCACAAAAAGCATACAAGTCCAAGGTTAACTTGGACAAGATTTGCATGCCTCGATCTGTTGTGCCGCTAACATAATGTAAAATGTGCATTTAAACCGGACAAGAATACTAGAAGTGTCAAAATTTATGTACGGCACTCACTTTAGTGCAAAAAGCTTTCACCAGATCACTTAAGTGCTAAATCGAAAAAAAAAAATGATCGTTTAAGTGCCAACAGCGAGAAATTCTAGCCGAATTAGTACATGGCTTTTATAATTAAAATTTTAATCTGAGTTGAGTTTTTAAAAAAAAAAATTAGTCTATGTGGTATTTCCATGCGTATTTTCGATTTTTTAAATATTTTTTTGATTATTTTTTCTTTTTTCCTTTCTTTCCTTTTTTTCCTTTTTTGATCTTCTTCTCTTTGTTTCGCCAGTGCCTGGTTGCGGCCACCGGCAAAGCCCTGGAAGGGCTAGGCGAGGGTCGGCCTTGCTAGCTATTAACGATAAGGGCCGGACTCGCTAGCTGCCGGTGAGGGATGGCCTCGCCAGGTCTAGGTGAGGCAACCCTCGCCTTGGGCGAGGCTGCCCTCAAAAGCCACGGGCGAGGGTCGGCCTCGCCTCGACGACAACTCTCTAGCGAGACAGTATCATCCAATCGCATCGTGCTTTTGACATAAAGCTCCTTGTCCAAGGTCTCTCCTTTCATCGAGTCACCGAATTCTGTTAACGGCAACACAGCGTATCAGAACAGCTCGAGGATAACACAAAATCCAACTCATGGCGATCCTCCATTCAATTGCACAGATGCAAAAAAGATGTTTTTTTTTCCCAAATATTGCTTATAGAATTTAGAGAAATCCTGCGGAAACACATTCAGAATGCAAGAATCATCCCCAAAGTCGCAAAAATTTCATATCTCCTCAGGGTAATTTCACATAAAAGTTTGTAACCACAAACAAAGGGGATTTTCGACTTACCAGGGGACGGAGAACGTGAGGATTTGCGGTCAGTGGGCAGGGTTCCAGCCGAAACGGAATTGGAATTGGGGATCAGCACATCGGGGCCTCCGCTATCATTGCTATCGCCACCGACCGAGGTCATTTCCTCTGCTTCAGCCGCGGGAGCATGTTGGTATCATCAGATTGGTCTCACGACCAAGAACCGCGAGACCCGTTGCCTAGGCGAGGCCGGCCCTCGCCTGTGGCTTTCAAGGGCGGCCTCACCCAGGGCGAAGGTTGCCTCGCTGAGGTGTGATTGGCCTCCCCTAGATCTGGCAAGGCCATCCCTCACGGGCAGCTGGCAAGGCCTATAACGTCCTCAATTTTAGTCCCTGGGAAATGGCTATGGATCAGTTTGTCAAGGGATTAGGGATTGGTCTTGAACGCAACACGTGCCCTACCCATACCTATGAACAAGGAGATAAGGCTCACTTCTAAGCCTTCCAATCTTCTTATACCTTGATTTTGCTAAGAATTGAGTTTTACTAAATCAAATATGGTAGTTTGCTTATTTGGACTCAATTCTTGTTCTTGTTCCGAAAAACCCACATTCGAGTCCTCTGCACCTCTTTATTTTGTTATTTTTGTGGAGATTTTTGTTAGCCGAATTTTAAGAAACTTTCTTCATCAAAGCCGCTCTCAACATTTGGAAGTATAACTTTACCCAAAAAAAAAACATTTGGAAGTATAACATACTTTAAATTTAGATTTTCTAAGATGATTTGGTTTGCACGAAAGACCATTTCTAAACAGGTTTGAACTGTCCAATGTTGATGTTTCCTTCACAAAAGTTGTTGAGAACTTCTTTTTATATTACATATAAAAATTTGAGAATTTTTAGAGATGATTTGGATTCTAAAAAGAGCTTACTTTGAGAAGTAATGATTCTATTCTAGTGAACTGTTTTTAGTTTGTCTTTGAGCCATTAAAAGTTGTGCTTAAAGAAAAATCCAGATTTTGTGTTCTTCATGGGAAATATTTGCTAAGGTCTTGTTTATGACATATTGAAATTTTAGAATTTTCGAAATCCATTTACTATATCATTAAGTTTGATTTCTAGAACAGTGCAAAACTGTTTAATTTTGCCAGATTGCAAAAATTCATCATTTTCTATATGAGAACGTTGGAATTTCGATTTGATGTTTTCTGAAGACAAAATCTATACATTCTGAAATTTCTAACGAGGGTTATGATTCCTTGGCTTAGGTGTCCCTAAACTACTTAAGGCATAATTACCTATTTTTGTGGCTTGAGGAACAAGTTGTCTTGAACAATTGAGTCTTGAGAACCAAGACTACCTCTCACGTTCACCTGAGAGGTTCACAGCCAGAGGAAGAGAGAGAGAGAGAGAGATCTAGTATATAAGCAATGACTGTTCCACTTTGATTTCCCAACAGTATAATTTGTTACAACTCCAGATTTCATGTATTTTTGTTTATAAATGGATTGGGCTACATATTGTAAGTACGAGTAGAAATCTCAACATTACGTTAGGTGACTAAAAGTGAGATCATTATCAATATAGCGGCTATATGTCCCCAGGGTACGTGTTCTATGGAATGTTTTCTGTGAGATCTAATATATTTTAATTAGAGATTGTAAATGACAAGAGACATAAAGGGTTTAGCAATCCGAGTCACCACCACAACTTTCTTGGACATGTAAGAGAGAGCAGGATTAACATGTGGTTTTCTCCCTCTCTCAGTCTTCATACTTTTACCAAATTGCAATTTTTCTCAGGCACGGTTGCTTTCGATTGAAGACAGAGGCATTTAACTTGTGGACAGGCGTTTGTATAATTCATTTGGAAAATCTCAGGCAGAAAGGTGTATTCAGGAAGTTTGTATGCATCTACAAGTTCGCCAGTGATACACCTGCAATTTCCTCTGTCGATCCCTAGTTAGGAAATGAAGTTGCAATCTTGCCTAAACCTAAACAGCCTAGTAGCTCAAAAAGGTGCAAATTTTAGTCCATACAGTTAATGCTACCACGATGACAATGCTGCAAGGTTGAATGGGTTTTTACGAGGAATTGTAAACAGATCTAGGACATGCCAAGGCTAGATTTGTTTGATTCTTGATTTATGCAAGTTTTAGTAGATAATGAATTGCATAACATGTGAATGCACCATTAACCGCAGAGGAATGATCAGTTAGTGATTTTGTTTCTTGTCGCTCAGTACTTCTGTTTCCACATTAGGCAAAGTAGCCGAAACGACCATGTGTAACCGTGTAAATGTTTGTAATTAGAGGTCATCCAGGAACTGCAACAAAAGGATACGCAAGTCCTTGGTTGTTGTAACAGCCCGAATTTTGATGTAATTTCTAGGATCAATAAAGCTGATATTAATTCGCATTTCATTTTAGCCAGTCTCGCCCAGAGCTGATCACTCTCGGGATATTAACCAATGGGGCATGGCTAACTAGAAAATGGTACGTGGACCGAGGACCCTATCATGAAACGGACACCGATCACGAGAGACGCTGAGGGAATATTCTGGGCCAACGTGGGCCGATCGTAGGAAAGGGTAATAGATTGAGTTTGGCCAAGGCCAACGATGTATAATAGGGACGCAGGTGATTCTGCAAGACCGAAAGTACACGTGGCCAACCAGTCCTGAACCTGAACCTAACGATTGTGACCCCTGGAACTAATAATAATTTCTCATTCTCTCAATGATCGAAACTATTACGACACAGATAACCCTAGGTCGATACGCGTAACTTCTAAACAGCCGCCCGTTAGTGAGAGACCCTGAAACTGGAAGTTTAGCGAGTTTTATTCACGATATTAGGCCCGGATTTCGATGTCGATTTTCAAAGGCTTAAGAGACTATTTTTGGAAATCTGACGTCATATTATACTGGCCACGCACATTTGGGGCTAAACTAGCCAAAGATTGAAATTTTGACGGAAATTGGGGAAAATGACGATTTTGCCCCTGGGGTGCCGGTGTTAGATTCTGAGACCGTTTGAGGTCATTTTTCGAGTCCGACACCATTTTTGAGTAGTCATACATACCGGGAGTCATTTTGGACAAAAAGTGGAATTTCGAAAAAAATTAGAAAAATAATATTATTTTATTCCGGAAACTTCGCAGTCTATTTTCGAGAGCTTAAAAAGTGAATTTCGCGATTCTGACGCCATATTATGTTGGCCACATATATATGGAACACGTATGTGCAAAAATTAGAATTTCGGTTCGGGATCGAAAAATTACGAAAATGCTCCTAGGCCATTTTTAATTAATTCCGAAATTTGGATTAAATTTTGGGATTAACCAAGATTAGTTAGGGCTAAACCAAGTCTGGTCAACCATGGTTAAGGACAAATGACCAAAATGCCCTTGGATTTTTGGATAAGATCTAATATTAACCCTTGGATTTTTGGATAAGATCTAATATTAACCCTTGGATGAGGGGTAAAATAGGCATTTTTGTAAGATTTTGACACTTGGCACCCCCTAGTCTACAAAGTTTGACTAAGATAAACTCTCTCTCTCTCTCACGCAGAACACTCGGCCAGCATTTCTTTTTCCAGTTTTTCCTCTTCTTTCTCTTCCGTTTCTGTTTTCTTGGTGCGTTTTCTGCCATTCTGGTACTGTTCACGCCGAAACAGTACCGGCCGGAGCTTCCCCCGCCGAGCCAGCATCACCAGCAACCCATTCCCCCTCTGTGAGCCACCTTAGCCCAGGTTTTAGTCCAAAAACAGCTCTGTTTTCTCTGTTTTTCTCTGTTTTTTACATTTTCCAGTTTTACAAACAGAGTCACCGCAGCTTCGTCAGAGCTCCGATCGCCATTCCGTCGACACCCGGGCGTCCAGCACCTTCATACGTCGCCATCCCACCCTGTTTGTACAGTGTTCGTACGGAAGTACTGTTCACGCCGTACGGATTTTACTGTTCATCCGTCGGAAAACCATCTCGCCCGTCGCCGGCACCTCGCCGACCACCCATTTCCGGCGTCCGTACAAGTGTCCGTACAGTGTGTACTGTTCGGGAGTACTGTTCACGGTACTGTTCACCGGTTACTGTTCACCGTCATACCGCCCGTCGCCGCTCGGGAATTCCGCCGCCGGTTGCACTATTCATCAATGATCGGCCGCCATTCCCCGTCGTCGTGACCCTTGATTAGATCAGTAAAATTCCTAAACCCGGATTAGGACTAATCGTGCGTTTTTCTGGACTGGTTTAGGTATTATCAGTATATTTTGGACTGGCTTAGGTAGTGTCTATGTGAATTTTAGATTGGGTTGAGAATTGACTGGCGAAATTAGTGTCGGGGAATTTGTGATAAACAATTGAGGATTTATTGGAATGAGAAATTGAATTAATTGATTAATTTAGGAGCCCCTTAGAAAATTACCGGGTATGTCCGGGTTGATTGATTGTATGTACATTGTGCTTGGTTGTGATTGAATTTCGTTGGTGCTCATGGTGCATTGCATTGCATAACATGGACACGCATTATGTGTGTCTAGAGTGTAGCATGTGGTGAAATTGTGCGAGAATGCGTGCCTGCCATGAGTGTGTGATCACCTAAATTACCCTGAAGCGTTATACGCTGGGTCAAGATAATAATGAATTGTGTGATCACCTAAGGACCTACGGGTCGTGACCTTCGGGTCGATACCGTCCTCATGCACTTTGAAGCAGGACGATGCCCGGTACGTCCGGAAGGCAACCATCCTCATGCACTTTGAAGCAGGCTCTGGTTCGCAAGGAGAACAGTGTTGCGCCTCATGCACTTTGAAGCAGGCTAGAGACACTGGGCCAGATCGGTTGCTGCGCCTCATGCACTTTGAAGCAGGCTAGACGCACCGGGCCGTGAAAAATTGATGACTCGAGTCGTAATAATAATAAATTGGGCAGTGTGCCAGCGTGCCAGTGTGGGCCGGGAATTGCACGTGTCAAGTCCATGACATTTGCATACATGAACATACATAGACTGGCATACAAGAACGTGAGAATCAATGCATAAGCATGTGATTGGCATATATGTGATTATGAGTGCCATGTATGTACTGTGATTATTATATATTGATCTGTCTAACCTGCAGGGTCTAAGAATGATTTGTTATTGTTGAATTGTGATTTAAATATCTATTTTCCGGTCAGGAGATTGTATGTTAGCCTAACCTAGGTTTAGGGGTTGAACTCATTGAGATTCGTCTCACGGTTGTGTAAACCGAAATATTTCAGACCCCCAGCAGTGAGGATGGCAGAGACGCCAATCCATTTTGGGATTCCCGGAACCATGAGGGTGTTGCCTGTAAGTCTGGGAGGTAGTTGAGGAGTAACCTGCGGAAGCTGATGAAGAACTGGATTCCTTGGAGCAGGGTGTGAAGCGGGAGGATGTTTTAGAGCCCGTCTTATTCAGTTTAGCTTCCCTAGCCATTCGCCCTTTTTGGATATCATGGCTGCTAACCGTCTTCTACGTTGTGTCTTTTTAGTTCTATGTAATGAATATATTGTAAAAAGGTTTTTATGTTAATAATATAAAGTCTTGAGTGTTGGTTGTGCTATCCTTGGCCTCATCTATTATATTGTATGGGTATATATATTTAATTATATACGTTACTTCCGCTTGTGCTTGATCTCTGTTTTGGGCGTGGGTCGGCAACGGTTCCTGGGAGCGTTGCACCAAAATCGACCGTGACGGGATGTTGCGTTCCAGTGGGGTACGGGGCGTGACAGTTGTGCTTATAATTTGAGATTGCTCTGAACTTATGGAGTTAGAAATATCACAAAATCGCTCACAAGTTGCCAAACTTGTGTTGTCACGTATTCCTTTAGATTAGCAGAAGCCGAATAATTTTGGTTGAAAAATAGGCCTTGGGGACCAACTCCATCCTTAGTCCTGCTCGGGGAAGATTTATTAGTTGTCACCCTGTCTCTGTCCTGTAGGCTGTCATTGTGCCGTGAGGAGAGGGGTGTGACTTTCTTGCATTGCATTAATAGACATGACACGTCTCCTAATGAACGCCACTTGACAGCTTGATTATTCCACGACCCTTGATTTTTTATCCTACTGGGAATTGAGTGTGATGGACTCTGCAATAAAACTACAGAACATCCCGCCAGGTAGGCTCCAGCTAGATATTCTTGGTGAGAACCTTTGAGTTTAAAACTTGTTATTGAGAGGGAGGAGCCAGGGAAAAAATTAACAGAAGACTTTATGGCATTGGTAAAGCTTCCTTATTTCCCTTTCTTTTACTCTATTTCTCTCATGTTTGTGCTGAACTTGTCAATCGCATATGATACCTTAAGTTCAGGTCAGTCCATTAAAGATGGAGAGAAATTGGTCTCTTCAGGCAAAAGCTTTGAGCTCGGCTTCTTCTCTCCAGAAAACTCCAAGTATAGGTACTTGGGGATATGGTACAAATTTAGTTCTGAAAAAGTCGTTTGGGTCGCCAACAGAAACAACCCACTGACTGATTCAAATGGTGTTCTCACCTTTAGTGATGAGAGGAATCTAGTTATTCTCAACCGATCAAAGAGTGTCATTTGGTCTTCAAATTCATCCAGGATTTTAAGAAACCCAGTTGCACAGCTGTTGGATTCCGGTAACCTTATTGTTTCAGAGAACACCAGTTCACATTCTGGTGAATGCTCATGGCAGAGCTTTGACTATCCAACTGACACCCTTTTAGCTGGTATGCGATTGGGATGGAGCCTCAAAGCCGGTGTTGAATGGCGTCTGACTTCTTGGAAAAGCACGGATGATCCTTCATCTGGAAACTACACCTACGGAATAAATGTTAATGGGTTGCCCCGATTTGAACTGCTCAAAAGAGACTCCACAAAAACATTTCGAACAGGGCCATGGAATGGAGTTCGTTTCATGGGAGCTCCAGTGATTATTATTACCTTTTTAAGGCAGATGTTTGTCTTCAATGAAACAGATGTATATTTTGAATTTGAATCTTCGAGGGATGATATCATCACCATAATCACATTGAATCAGTCTGGTCATGTGGAACGTCTTCTGAGGAAGAAAGAGAGCTCTACATGGGATGCCATGATCATTTCTCCCCGTGATTCATGTGATAACTATGGACAGTGTGGTGCCAATGGTGTCTGCAGCAGTAACAAAGACCCTAGATGCCAGTGCTTGAAAGGTTTCATGCCCAAGTCCCAAGAAGAGTGGCAAGTAAATTCAACCAGTGGGTGTATTAGGAAAGCTCAGTTGAATTGCTCTCGCGAAGAGGGCTTTTTGAAACTTTCGATGCTGAAACCGCCTGACCTGATAGACTTCAGGGTAAACAAGAATATGAGCCTTGAGGAGTGCAAGGTGGAGTGTCTAAAGAACTGTTCTTGTACGGCTTATGCTAATTCAAACGTTAGTGGAGGAGGGAGTGGCTGTTTGATGTGGTTCGGCAATCTCATTGATATAAGAGAATCCGATCAAGTCAACTATGAACAAAATTTCTACATAAGATTACCTGCTTCTGAATTAGGTAGTGCGCATAGTGATTCAGTTAACAATTGCTTTTCTACGCTGCGATGATCTTGTTTTTTTTTCAGTTGTGTATATAGTAAATGCTGGACTATCTTGATCTTGTACCCAACTACTTATTACTCATTTGCTTATCCTTTTGCTGCACTATTTTTGGTTAGATTCATCAACTTATGAACATAATATTTTCTGAAATTAGTTGACACACCTTTTCTTGGCTATTCTAGATTCCATCCGCAGCCCTGCCAACAAAAAAAAACTGTTGACTATCACAGTGGCTTCAGTCATTTCTGGATTGTTTATAGCAGGGATAGCATTGAGTATTATGCGGAAGAGTAGAATGAAAAGAAGAGGTAAGCTTGTTCCTAATCCAGTCCCCTTTTTACTGAGAAGATTTGTGTTGAAATTCGGCTATCGGACCATGACCAATTGAGTGTCACTTCCATGTGATAGATAACGTTCATCCTTGTAGGCTTGCAAAGTCGGAAGGAAGACATTGATTTACCATTATTTGACTTTACTACCATTGCCGTTGCTACTGGACATTTCTCACAGACCAACATGATAGGAGCAGGTGGCTTTGGTTCAGTCTACAAGGTAATAAGCTATGAATTTGTGAGTTTACAGAACACGAGAAGCTTATGTAATTGAACAAACATGTAGGGAATTCTCTCCATGGGTCAAGAAATAGCGGTGAAGAGGCTGTCCAAAAGTTCGAGGCAAGGTCTCGAAGAGTTCATGAACGAAATACTCCTAATCGCCAGACTTCAGCATAGGAATCTTGTTGGACTTCTAGGCTGTTGCATGGAGGGAGAAGAAAGAATGTTAATATATGAGTATATGCCAAATAAAAGCTTGGATTATTTCATTTTCGGTTCGAGCTCCCTGATCCTTTTCATTTCTTTTTCACTTGACCCCCATGACATTAGCCTGTATGTTATTTGTGCCTCTGCATGGACATACATCCAAATGCTAATCGACGAACTCATTTTCTTTAGAGTGCCGAGCTCAAATGATAAGACTTACATGGCTGTGTGCAGATGATGACAAAAGCTTCTTATTAGCGTGGAAGTGTCGCTTTGACTTAGTTTTAGGAATTGCGAGAGGGCTTCTCTATCTTCATCAAGATTCAAAACTACAAGTCATTCACAGAGATCTCAAAACAAGTAACATATTGTTAGATGCTGACCTCAATCCTAAAATATCAGATTTTGGTCTTGCAAGAATCTTTGGAGGCGATGAAAGAGAAGCAAGAACGAGAAGAATTGTTGGTACCTAGTAAGTTTCTCATCTTGTTCAATGAGCAATTGTTTATGAACATTGGGTAATTTGAGTCATGATATTCTTAATGCAGTGGCTATATGTCCCCAGAATATGCTTTTGATGGAAATTTCTCCGTGAAATCCGATGTTTTTAGCCTTGGTGTAATTTTACTAGAGATAGTAAGTGGCAAAAGGAACAGAGGGTTCTGCCATCCTGATCATCAACACAATCTTCTTGGTCATGTAAGTCAGTATAGTATGGTTGTATAAACTCATGTCTTTTATGTGATGTTTAATGACATGGATGGATTTATCCTAGGCATGGTTGCTGTGGAGCGCAAGCAGGTCCTTGGAGCTTCTACATGAATCTCTATGCGACTCCTTCATTGCATCCCAAGTAGGGAGATGCATCCATGTCGGTTTGCTATGTGTCCAAAAGTGTCCTGGAGACAGGCCAACAATGTCTTCAGTCGTTTTCATGTTAGCGAATGAGGAAGCAATCTTGCCACAGCCTAAACAGCCCGGGTTCTTCATGGAGAGAGTTCCATCGAGCACAGAGGCATCTTTAATAAGGGAAGAATCGTGCACAAGGAATATCATTACGATCACCATGCCTGAAGGTCGATAAACTTCCCATCGAGGATGTTCCTCGCTGCGTGCAACTTAGAATTTTAGATTAGCAACTTGGTGAAGGCCTGTTTATTGAAGTCCATTGCCAATGATTATGCGTGGAGATAAATAATATCGACTCTCTAAACTTTTGTAGGAGCAAGTAATTGTATTTACTGCTTCCCTTCATCCTTATACGATACATCGATATGTACTATCCCAATGAAGTACTTCCACTTTTATAAACAAAATAAAGTATCTATTGTTTGGTCTTCATTGAATGAGACCGACAACACTTTCAGTGCATTAATCAAAATGATAAAAGAGTGAAAAATTCTATTGTCCTGATGTTGTTATCTAGTTTAGTCAATATCTGAAATTCAATAAACAGGTTCTTTAGCATGTCGGGCTAGCATTAACTTGCCCGGACTCCGGAGTTCCCAAGTTGAAATTGTCAAATTTATCGTCTCGTGACTGCCAACAGCCAGTGGAAGAGCCCCCACCAGTGGCAATGTTCCATTTTGTCGTCTATAAACAAAGCAATTATTATTTAAAGTTAATACCACAAAAAATTTCAAACTGGTACACCTGTGATAAATTTACCTCAAAATAATTTTTTGACTACCAGAAACTCCAAACTGGTACATTTGTGATAGATTTACCCTCTGTTCATTTCTGTTAAATTTAATCGTCAAATTGGTGAGTTTGATAACACGTGACAGTTAACAAGTATACCAGTTTATGGTTTTATCCCTCCATTTATCACAAATTTATGAATTTATGATTTTTCGTGGTATTGATCCAATTTAACGAAGGGTATATTTGTCACAGATATACCAATTTGAGGTTTTTAGTGATTAAAAAATTAGTTTATGGTGAATTTGTCACAGGTTTACCAATTTGGGATTTTGGATGGTCAAAAAATTAGTTTTGGTTAAATTTATCATAAGTGTACCAATTTAAAATTTTTTGTGATATTAACCCAATTTTTCACCGGAGAAACGGGAAACAAAAAAAAGAAAGCAATCTCAAATTTCAGGCTAATTTATTACCCAATCTAACGATGAAAAGAATCAGTTAATGATTGATGTCTAATACATAATTCTTGACATTTCATTTGTTTTGTACACCTTTTTTTAAGTACTTTCAAAGTCGCAGTTTAGCTAGGGTCCATTTTTATGATCTTGACGGTATTAAGAAACGCATGGTAGATCAATATATACTATAGTGAGGTATAGGGCAAACATTAAGACTCATCGAGCTTTGAGCTAATCATCAAGAAGTGCTTCAAAAGGAGTACTTCACGTTCAAGCCATATGAGTGTTATTTCTAGGAAAATATTTTACAAATCATTCATTTTTCGCGAAACAAACGGAGTCTAAATGTTGGATGACTTTCCTAGGCTCTCAAAATAAGAGTGGTAATGTAGGAATCTGGCGGTCCTTTGCTTAATGATATTATTCTAGGCAAATTTGTCATGAAATCCAACGTTCCTGTAGTATTCAGGGGCGAATCAGAATCCACAGGAAACAATTATACAATACCATAATGACTGATTACATAAGAGATATCCCATGTGGGCTTGACATGGAAAGGGAAATATTAGTATCTTGCACGAGGAAGGAATAACATAAGGAAATATAAATAAGACAGCTAGTCAAATTAAAACTTTTGTTTATCATATCATTAGTTTGGTTTGTACTAAGGAAAGAGGAGACCAATGAATACAGGTTTTGTTTCAGCTCCTAGTTGTCCTACCATGATCGTCAATCCCTCTAAGAGTAGCTTCGGAATTGTCCATAGTTGTGTTCAAGAGTCTTCCTATTTAATTATGGGCTAGCAAATAATTAGATGTGAAAGACATTTGCTAAAACAATTTGAAAAGTTTATGAAAGCATTGTGATCTGTGTGGATATGAATCTGTCGCTTGCTTGCATATTGAGGACTATTTAGCACGAGATGAAGGCCAACAAGCTTCAAGACTCGAGTATCAAACGAGTTTCTTATTCATAATGACGTGAATCGTCTTTATGACAATTTGCATTGTCAAATGATAGAACTGACGTTTTTTTAGAGTAAATATCCCGTCCATCCCCACATTTCATCCTAGTACCACTTACCCTCCTCTACTTCTATATAAATCAATTAACATCTTGAGGTTTGTCATTGCAGATCACTTTATATCTTCGCATGTTGCCTTATTTACAATAAGGCCGTTTCTTTTTTAAAAAATGTCCCATCCTGGGTCATAAATTTCCTACCACACCCAAACCCAAAAGCGAACTCAAAAAATAACCACTGAACTCTAAGCTCAGTTACCGCTCATTGGCTGCCGTCGCACCCACCCTCGTGATGGTGACGGCATCGGCGGCATAATGTGATGGGTGATAAAAGGGGTGAGGGTTTGAAGGCGATGGAGGCTAGGGTTTGTGAGAGACTTGGAGGATTGGAATTTCTAAAGAGGGGCAATTTGATCATTTTAGCAATGAGATTATTTTAGAGGATTTTTTTTTTGTCAAAGATTTTATTTTAGAGGATGGTGAGTGGTATTTTTAAAAATAGAGGAGGGTAAATGGTAGTGGGGTGGAAAGTAAGGATGGTTTTTGGTATTTTCCTTTCTTTTATTCGTTGGAAAAAATTGCAAACAACAAACAACTAAGGTTGCTCCATGAATATAATCTTCCTTCAAATTACACTCAAAATTATTTAAGCTGGACAAGCAGAAAGTTTGGAGGACAGCCAACAAATAAATTATACTATACTAAGCCAGAGTATTTAGAGAACCTAAATAAAATGAAAAGAAATTCACCGTGGCAATAATCGTCAGCAATTAGAATCCTACGGTAGTCAACTAAATGCTTTGACATAGTTGCTTGTCTTTGAAAAGAAGCTGCAATTAGTGGCAATAAACCGATTCTTGAAAACTAAAGCACTGAAAATCTTAAATCTAATCTTTACCAAAAAAAAAAATCTTAAATCTAATGAATAATTGTGATCAATATATTTTGGGAGGTTCCAAGTCTAAATTTGTCAAGTGTAAAATAGTTGATGGACCAAAACGGGAAAAAAATATCAACAAAAGGGTCGAAGGTATGTATCATCTTATGACCGCTATGAATGATGCTCATCAGAAGGGCCCCATCGTAACTTTTGAGAAATTTCTCACGTTTCCATAGATTTTAACGTGCCTTGACTCTTTAGGAGCCCGCACAAATGTCCTAAAATTTTCAATTCTGTGGGTGTTCAGGTCAGACTGAAGTGACAAACGAAAGACCCAGGTGGGCATCTCTTTGAGGTCCATCTGGTAGCTTGATGCGACAAACTGAGAAATACGTAATCAAGAGTCCGGTAATGTTCAAAAATCAAATCACAATCTGTTATACGACTTTGCTTGTGTACGTTTTTAATGCTAAAGTACTCACAATTTCACATTTCACATCACGACTCAGCCAAAGGCCGTCTGTGATGCCCCTTGATTAATGCCACGATGACATTGATTAACGCACGGCAAACGTAATCAATTACAGTAGATTGCAATGTGTGTGGTATAGTTCAAATATGAATGTGAATTCAGGTATGTGCCAATCATCAAGCATAAGGCCAAACTAAGAATATGAATCTTTTTCACCGACGGAATCCTAGAAGCAAGAAATGTCATGCGCACGACCTAGAAAGGATCTCCACCAATCTTGCAGAACATGTGAGTTGACCAGTTGAGCCAACCGAAAAATTCTATCCTGACAGCTTCTTAGAAGGCAGACAGTGGTGATCACAATCCTATTTCTCTCCGAATCCTATATTTTAGCTTGCATGGCACAAGCACATGCATTTTTTCTTCTAAATCTTATTCAGATTCGCGGTTCTGCATGATTAAGTTTAGGGATGGAAACACCTACTTTGTTCATCTGCCTTTTCATTGTCTGCCTGTTAGTCTTCGACCAATCGACTGCAACTAACACTTTAAATTCAGGCCAATCTATGAAAGATGGAGAAATTTCCACGAAACAAATGAAGCCGAACACTTCATTTTTTTTTTCTTTTTTGATTTGCCGTGAGCCCACTCAACTCTTTTCTCACCACTCGGTTTCTCCTTTTTATCTTACTGATCCGATTTCTTCTTTGTTTTACGAACTCCATCTTCACCAATTGAGGAAATTGTCGAACCAATCCTTAACCTATTGTACCATGCTAATTTAATCTAAATTTTTCAATTGTTACAAAGGTACCTCGTTGACCTCTGGCAAGCCTCGCCAGTCCTCTCCTCTGGCCGGTCGCCAAGGTTCGACAACCAATTAAAGGAAGAAGGAAGCAAAGAAAAAAAAATGAAAGAAAAAAGAAAAATTTTAAAATTATTATTAAAAATTATCTACGTTAGCATCTGCTACCGGCCTATGTGGCACGATTAGCATCCATGTCAGTAATATCTAGCCAAAATTAGTCGAAAGGATTGAATTGGCTCTAGGTCAAAAGGTTTGGGAACAAATTGACAATATTCAAATGTTTAAGACTAAACTGACACTATTACAATCGGTTTAAGATTTTTATGACACTTGCCCATCCAACAATTGTCCAGGCCATTTATGGCTGGACACCCAGAGGTTTTAATAGTCAAATTTCTAGCCACTTGATATGTTAGTCACTACTAGTTGAGTTTGTTCCTTTTTTTTTAACAAATAGGATAGCCCATTGTCTTGGGTAATTATGTCGCCAATACTTGCAAAATCCCTCTTATGTACACTTCGCAATCAAATTCCTAACAGATGAATTTTGTGAGTGTCTTCGTAAGAGAGTGCACCCTATTGTAAAGGAGTATCGGCTCCATTCTAGACTAACCTTTTTACAAGGCTACAAGTGTAGTGGATCGGGCAAAACTGCCCATTATTCTCGGAGAGTAGTAGGCACCAATTGGGGTCAAAACTCTATAAATTGGTAGTGCATTCCTCTATCCATATTCCTTTTATTTACATTGCTGGAGATGAAGTGTGTGTTGGTCGATCTGCCGCTTCAGCCTCTTTAAGGTTCTTCAAAGAAGTTGCAAAGTCAAAACATGATTAAAGAGAGAAGGACACTAGGGGTGCGCATGAGAACCATTCTCTACCCCGGAACAATTTCTGAACATAAATGGTTTTTTTTTATTCTGTGCCCAGAAACAATTTCTGAGTATTTTAAGGTGTTTGATAAACTGTCCAAAATTTCTATTCCTAGAGTAGAAAAGAATAGAAATGCGTTTGGAAACTACACAAAATTTCTGTTCCCAAATAATATTTTGAATTGTTTAATTTTTTTTTCTTTTTTGTGTTGTTCTTCTTTGGCCATGGCTGGTCGCCGGCGACCGGCGGCCGGCCACAGCCCAGGGCCGGCGAGGGCGTCACGGCCCTCGCCGGCCGCCGGTGGAGGCGAGGGTCGCCCTCGCCGGCGGAGGCGAGGGTCGCCCTCGCCGGCGAGGGCGAGGGCGAGGGCTGGACCCTCGCCGCCTGGGCGAGGCCGACCCTCGCCGTCGCGACCCACGGCGAGGTCGGCTTCGCCGTGGGTCGCGACGGCGAGGCTCGGCCTCGCCCAGATCTGGCGAGGCCGAGCCTCGCCGTCGCGACCCACGGCGAGGTCGGCTTCACCGTGGGTCGCGACGGCGAGCCTCGGCCTCGCCAGATCTGGGCGAGGCCGACCCTCGCCGTCGCGACCCACGGCGAGGTCGGCCTCGCCGTGGGTCGCGACGGCGAGGTCGGCCTCGCCCGATCTGGGCGAGGCCGCCTCGCCCAGGCGGCGAGGGTCCAGCCCTCGCCCTCGCCTCCGCCGACGGCCGGCGAGGGCCGTGACGCCCTCGCCGGCCCTGGGCTGTGGCCGGCCGCCGGTGCCGGTCGCCGGCGACCGGCCATGGCCAATGAAGAAAACCAAATCAGAAATAAGAAAACAAAAAAAAGAAAGAAAAGAAAAAAAACTGATTCTCAAAATTGTGCCGAGAAACAAGAAGCAACTTTTTTTACTTCTTGTTTCTCTTCCAAAACTGTTTCTCGGCACAAATTTTTGTAAAAATGTGCCCGGGAACAAGTGCGTTTACCAAACGCATTTCTGTTCCCAAACTATTTCTGGGAACAAAAGAACAGAAATTTTTACTATTTCGCACGTTGCCAAACGCACCCTAGAAGTGCTGCTCACTTTAGTGCAAAATTTTTTTTTCAGATCACTTAAATGTCAACTCCAATATGGATGTCCGGAAATCCGACATGCCTATATTTTATTAATTTCTCAGTCATATATGGCTCGACGGTGTGCCCAGTCAGCATAAAACTTCTAAATGATGTTGTTTTATTATTTTACCCCAAATATAAACCCTAAATTAGATAATCAAGCATTTTTCTAAATTCCCCGAGCATAAACCCTAATTCTCAAAAGCCACCAATTAGCTAATGTCCTCTCATTACACTTGCGGGCATGGAGGAGGGTCCAGGTTTGGAGGATGTTGGCGGGGACGAACTGCGCGAGGAAAGACACAACCTTTGGATTGGTCAAGTGAGGCATTTGGTCAAATAGGTTGCAGGTGTCGTCGGTTGGGAGGTAAGGGCGAGAGTTGGGGTCAATTTGGAAGAAAGCGAAGGCAAGGAGCGGATAGTTCCTCGGGTCTAGATCCATGGATTTGTGGGTTTGGGTTTGATTACGGAATTGAAGCAGAGGAGAATGGATTTTATAAGGGAAATATGTTCCACTGTAAAGGTAGACTAGAAGTTTGACAGAAGAAAGAAAACTTGCCGGACATTGTCACCACCATCGATTGACGCCGTCCGTTGCTTCCTACTCTTGCCGACCGTGCCTCTCTTCTTGTTTTTCTAATCCAAGTGTTTAAAGTTTCTCGCGCTTGCTCGATTCTTCTTCACCGGCACCAATCACCAACGCTTGATGTTTTGCCTCAAACCACGACATCTTTGCAACCTAAGATACTCAAGAATGAGGCTACCCTTCAAACCATAACATCTGCTTCAAAATTGTTGAACAAGGCTTGAATGAGAGAAACTGAGAGAGAAAAAGAGATGAAATTGCTTTAAAACGACATTGTTTTGTGATTAAAGGCTAACTCATTGTCCACGTGGACTTTTTTTTAATGAAAAAGTCTCTTAGGTATTAACATTTAATTGAAAAATCCACATCATATTTTTGCCGGAATTTTTTGCCGGAGGCACTTAAGTGATCAGTTTTTCTCCAATTTGGCATTTAAGTGAATCGGCGAAAATTTTTGACGATAAAATGAACACTATACACAACTTTTGGCACTTGTAGTGTTCTTCTTCTCATTATTAAATGGAGATTCTTACGGCGCTTTTAGAAAAAATAAAATACCTGTAAAATTTGGTACTAAGACAAGTACATTTGATTATTCTTTGTACGTAGTGTTTTAAATATAGGAAAGGTAAGAAATTATAACAGACTTCTAAGGTGATAAATGCATTATTTCAAGTCTCTCAAAGAATTATATCCTTCTTTTCCAATACTATACTTATGTTACGGAGTCAGCTAAATCGTCACGCAAATTCAGTGGATATATATATAGTTACATAAATAATGTTCATAACAGAAAGTATGCAGTCACTTTTTGTGCAAAATTCATCAGTATATCAAGCACAAATATATGTTCATCACAATTTTTCTTGGTGGACTCGTGAAATACAGTTGTAGCTGTTCTAGTGTAGAATGAAGTAGGCATAAAACAAGTTTTCACCCGGAAAAGTTCTACCGTAGGAAGTTGGTAAAGAGAACACAATAAAAAGTAAAAGGGAAAATGACACAATTGGTCCTTTCCCTAAATTTTTTATTTGTTCAATGTGGTCCATGAACTTTAGCCTAGTGGGCATTGTCGTTCCTGAATTTTTAAATTATTCAATATGATTCTTGGATTTTTAGTACATGTTCAATTTAGTTCATAGAACATATGAAAATGTTTAATGTTGTCCTTGAACTTGAAATAATGAAAGAACGAGATTGAACATTTTCATATAGGTTAGGGATTAAATTGAATATGTACCAAAAGTTCATGGACCACATTAAACAAATTAAAAGTTCAAGAGATCATATTGCACATTGGACTAAAGTTCAAAAATCACATTAAACAAATTAAAAGTTCAGAGACCATATTGCACATTGAGTCAAAGTTCAAAGACAATTTATGTCATAATCGCAAAGTAAAAAGATGGAAAAAAAAAAGCCGAAAGCAGTTGATAAGGAATGGTCATCATGCCTTTGCTAAGAAAACATATGAACACATACGCTCCCTCAATGTGTAGCGACCTCACTCTTCTACCTTTCTGGCGTATCAGACATGTTGACACCTAAACTTTGACTAACCATTTAGTGACAAGTTGCACAGAAAATTTGGAGCTAAGCTTTGGCCCCTGACAAAAATATTAAAATTAAATTGCATAGCATATAGTTATTAAGCATATTTCATTAACAGAGGTTCATAATTTGCTTTAAAATTGGATCGGCGATGGTGTAAGGTTTTGAACTCAAATTAAATTATGTGGACTGAGCCCATAGAGCAGCGGAATTCGGTCCTACCCGTTGCACTAGCCGAAATTAACACAGAAAGGAGGGCCTTGTTAGGCCTTAGGTTATTAGAGCCTATGAGCTTAATAAGGCCTAAATTAAGCCCCTGTGATCAAGTTTAGAACTATGATTTTCACTACAAATTGATATTAGGTCTTCCCAGTGGGGGAGGAGGCCACACATATTGAATACTCGGCCACATTGATGGGGACGGCTACAGATGAGAGAGAGAGAGAGGATTTCATCGTGTGGAGGGACATAGAGAGAGACGATTTCATGTTGTGCAGGGGAGATAGACGAGTTCTTGCCCAGCGAACACCCAGCGACCTTGTTAGCAATCCTTGCAGAGCCTCAGGGAGATCGACCCAGACCAGCATGCTCGTCCCGGTATCTTGCGCAGTAGCCTAGCTACTTTGCTGCGTTTGAGTTTTTCCTGCAGGTTTTCTTGTAAAAATCCGGCAAGCTTTGCTGTCCCGCAGCCTTCTCGACAACTCGATCCGCTCTCGCCGCGCCTTGCCGTAGCTGCTGCCCATCTGTTCCAACGCACGGCCACGCATCCCCGACACCAGAACAGTCCCAACGTGCCAGAATGTCTTCTGATGATCACCCACAGCAGTACCCGGCGAGCTAGACCAACGACTTCTTTCAAGCGGTCTTCAGCGAGTCCAATTCAGGCGATCCTCGTCGGCAAAACCAGCGACACCGGGTGATTATGGGATTATTCAATCCCACGCACCGCTCGATCACAATCGTTTTTTTTAAAATTTATTGCCTATTTTGTGGATTAAAAATTTAAAAATCACCCCAAGTTTGGAAACTTTCCCAACTTAATAACGTGCTTGGATGGCAATCCGTTCTCTAACTATACGATACCCGACGCCATGGTATGTTTCCAAATTTAAATGGAAACCTTTCATCAATATCCATAATAATGATCGCTATTCTTCTTTTTTTAAATATATAAGATAAATTCTATGTTTAATTGTTTTTGCTAAAAAAAAAAATCCAAAAAAAGATTAGGTGGAATTTGAATTGATTTGTGTTGCATGTTTAGAGTATGTCTTGTTTGTTTTCCTTATATAAATTAGGATAGATAGCGTTCATGTCGATTCTAGAAGATTAGAATTATATTATAATTTAAATCGAGATTTAATTCTTAGTTCAAATTAGATATCATTTTAATCTTGATAGTTAATTTGGGGTAATTTTTAATTCCGAATTTCCATGAAAAACACCAAAATAGACATCATCTTAGAATAAGTTAAATTAAGTCTCTAGAATAGATTGCATGTTTAATTTAGCTTATTTATTTATTTATTTCGAATTTTAATAAGAAAATACCAAAAACATTACCCTAGAATAGGTTAATTTGCTTTCCATAGTTTTAAATTGCATATTTAGATAATAGGCATTTTTCATTATGGATTTTAATTAAAAAATACAAAAGTATATCATATGTCTGTCATTAGTGTTAGGTCATTTAATTGCATGTCATATAGCTTGTGTGTTAGGTTTATTTAATTAAGAGTTGCATGTCATACTTTGTGCGTCATTACATATAGGTTAGTTTTCACATAATCAAGAGAGAAAAAAAAAAGCATTGAGTGGAATTGCAATGCTGATGTGATTTTCTAACTAACATTGCATATGCTTATGTTACTTCAAGATAAGTACATTATCCCTATCTTGCAATTTATTTACTGCTTTGATTATTGAGGGTTACTTTGGTGGTTTGTGCACCCTTATTATGACCTCACATGTTATGAGATAATAAAATCAATTCAAGCTGCCTACTCAAAAACTTTTTTCATAAAAAGAAAAGGTAGCGAAAGGGCCTTAGATCTTTGGTTCATAGTATTAAAGTATATCTTTTACTTAAGTTTCTAATCATCTCACATTAAATAGATTAGTGGCGATTACAAATTGAAAATCATTTACATATTAAAAACATAAATCATAATTTGCGAATTGGTATGGCTTCTGAGAGCCCGAGTTAAATCTAAGCTTAATAATCCATTAGCTGAACCCGACGTGGTAGAACTGCTGGTAAGTACTTGCTCTGAATTCCCTCATCTAGCTCCAATTTTTATTCTTCATTCGCTTGAGGAGCTTTCGCCGTCGCTCTTCCTCTGTTTCCTCTTTTGTTGTACTGGCCTCTCCGTTTCTTTTGTCACGTCCAGCTTCAGTATTTTGCACCCCCATCATGCTTTCCTCTGCACTGATGGGGCCACTTTCCTCTTGATCCGTTTGACTTGGGCCATTTTCCCGGGTAACCGCAATATCCTCAAGAGCTCTCGATGCAAGACTGTTTTCATGGACTAAAGCTGGTTCCGGTGGCTTCTCCTTTGAATCTGTTTCTCTTGAACTCTCTTCCTTTGAATCTGTTGATACACGAGTGTGACAAACCTCGTAGCGTGTAAGTTTGTGACCCACCTCATAGAGTAAAGCTGGATGGGTTCGCTCATTGTCTTGAATCACAGCCTTCAGGTCATCCTCTAGTTGCTCGCACGCTATTCGGAATCCCCATTTGGCCAAGACTCCTCCATGTACTTTAAGGCTAAAATGGAAGTTATTCAGATCAGCTTGACCAAAATCGACTTTTCCCCACAGCGATCTTGGCTTGGAATAGGCAAGCCAGACGTGATCAGAAATCACTTGATCATATGGTGTGAATAGAGCACTCTGTCTCCCCTTCTTGCCATTAATGAGTGGTTGGATCTGGACCGTGGCAACCTCTTTTCCTCCTCCTGGTCCAAATATGAAACAGAAAGCAAATCCTAGAAACTTGTCATACAAGCGACGTGAAGCCATGAAAGATATGGAGTTGCCCTCAACAGGAAGCAACCACTCTGGCATCTCTCCTACAGGAAAAAAAAAACAGCCTTTTTCGCTGTGACCATCTTCCCGTAACTTTGTGATCAGTGCCTAAGTAGTAGAGTTAGATATGAGTCCAGTTAGTAATCCTTGTAAATTGACGAAAGAAGAGAGAAAAAAAAAAGAATAATGATCGTAATTCCACCACATACCACTGTTCTATCACGCAATATAAAGGAGAAAATTTCCAAAATTAAGGCTCCGTTTCTTTTGCAAAAAATGAATGATTTGAAAATTATTTTCCTAAAAATGATCGTTTATATTGTTTGAAATAAGTATTCAATTAAAATGTTTTCATTATCACCAATAATTTAAATCTAAACATTTTCATGGACGATGAAAATATCTTTCATTCAATCATTTTTGTAAGTGATTTCAAGCGATCATATTTTTGGAAAATGTTTTTCAAATCACTCATTTTCCGCGAAACAAACACACCCTTGTAGTGTGGCCACTTCCACTACATATACGTGCAGAGACAATGCTTGTAATTCACAGACAGAGAAAGAGTGTGTAACCTCAAGTGGGAGCACATGAGCCATGGTCAATCCTTTGCCAAATAATTCATCACATGAATTTAAGCTGGCAAAGGTGACGGCACATGGTAGATCTGGAATCTTATGTAGAGATTCGCAGCCACCTGCCTGTATATCTTGCAAAGGCGGTGGAAGCTCGGGAATCTCTCGTAGTCGTCGGCAATTGGAAACTACTAATGTTTTCAAACAATGGCGCTGCTTGATACTTGCGGGAAGGCTAGTAAAAGTGTTTCCCTCCAGCGATAAAATTTGTAATTTGGGAAAACAGGAAAGATTCTCGAGGAACTCCACTCCTGATAGATTGCATCCCCGCCTAATCCTAGCGAGGATAAATTTGGAAGTCCCATCTTCACCTGCGAATCGTTTGAGTCCTCCTCGTACTTTGGAAACTCCACTAATTTTGAGCAGCCCTGAAGATTTAGCCTGTTGAGCTTTTGCAACCTGTAAGAAGGAAGGATTGCTAGGTTCTTGCACTTATCTAACACCATGACCCACAAAGAGACGAGATTTTTTATGGATGCGGGAAGTTGTTTAACACCGGTCCCTTCCAATTGAAGTTCCTGCATGCCTTCCATCTTATCCGGAATATCAGGGAATATTTCCAACTTTGAGCAATTTGTAAGATTGAGATGTCGAAGGTTTTTGGACTTGAGCACACTTGGAAAAACACTTGGCTCTTTACACCCACTTAAATTAAACAACAGTAGCTTCTCGTGATATGCAACCGACTCATGGGCTTCTACCAAGTGTTTGCAATCATGGAGATCCAATTCCTCGAGATTAGGAGTGCATGAGAGGTCGGGTATACAAACAAGGGACTCGCATTCGCCAAAATTAATGAACTTGAGTTTCTTGAAGTCCTGCAGAAAGACAATGAGAACAACTTTGATAAACATTTTGAAGCATTCAAGTTCAGTGTTGAGTCCACTGCCCACTACTTTGAAGATCAAAACATTTACACGGACATAATCCTCATCAAGATGGTTTTCTATATATTCGAGGGTAATCAATTGTGCGTTTGCAATGTTCATTCAGGCGATTATCTTTGAAGTCCATGATGGTGGACTAGCCAGTCATTTTGGTCGTGACAAAACATTCTGGCTTATTATAGAGATTTTCATTAGCCAAAGATGGATAAAGATATTATGCGGCACATTGAGCCATGCAAACTTAGCCACATTGCAAAAACTGGAGGCCAGAACACTGGCCTATACTTGTTGTCACCTAAACCAAAAGTGCCTTGGGAAGATGTGAGTGTGCTAACTAATCTCCTCGAGCGGATGGTCCTTTTCTTATACCGGAACGCCTTAACAAATGCCCACAAAATTGAACATTGCGAAGATAATTGTATTTCCGCTAATTTCAATGTTACTTATCTATCACCACATCATGAAGACCAAGAGCTGTATGAAGTTGGCCTTGAGGACGAGTCTTTTCGAGCAGATTGGATCATGATATCGAAATTCTTTCAAATCCGCATTTGAAGATTTCAAAATTCCCTCTGTGATTAGAATACTAGGGATCCAACATATGAGAAAAGTATAATGAGTGAATTAGGAGGGCTTCAACCCAAAAAAAAAAATTAAGAGAGGTCCACAATGTTTTTTCCCCCCTTGAAATGACTGACGTGGCATTGCCTCCAGCGTCTCTTTTTCCGAGAAATAATAAAAAATAATGCCACATAGATATTTTCCATCACTTAAATCGGACGGAATTAATGGAGATATTCAATTGTAACGATTTGATAAATTTTAAAACTAGATTACACTACTTAAAAAAAGTTAAAACACGACTATATTTTTGCAACAAGTTTCGTGACTTCCGATGCATTTTATCCCTAAAAGAAAAGCTGCTAAAGGGGATAACAACTAGACTTGATCGGCATGCTTGGTAAAAACTTCAACGCCCAATCAATGGGCGAGCCGAGCCTAAGCAAGGGCTTTGAGGTCCGCCACGCCCGCACATTTATTAAAATAATTAATGAATAACGTTTCATTAATGATTTTGCTTTGGCATTTAAATATCATAACATACTAACAATACAAGATAAGCCCAAATTTCTAAAGTAGCGTAAAACAAATAGTATATAACTCGTAAATAAAGTAATAAAATAAAACAAGACAAATCCCCAAAAATCGTTTTTCATACTTATTTAATTTTTAAGCTGAAATTTGAAAGAATAGAAAGTAAAAAAGTGGCCCGATAGACAAGGTTTGAGCACTTGCTCCTATCTGCCAGTTTGGGCCTAAACGAGTCTGGGCCAAACGTATGAAGAATAGGGCCCAAGCAGGCCTAATCCGAGCCCGCCCGTTAAAAAAAAGGGTTAATATCACAAAAACTCCAAACTGGTACATATTTGATAAATTTATCCCATACTAATTTTTTCACCACAAAAAACCTAAAACTAGTATATTTGTGATAAATTTATCTTTCGTTAGTTTCTATCAAATTTTATCGTTAAATTATTGAGTTAGATAATATATAACAATTGAGAGAAGTACCATTTTGAATTTTACCCTTCCGTTTGTTACATTTTTACTAATTTGTGGTTTTCGTTGTATTAATTTAATTAAATGGAGAGTAAATTTATCACAAAAGTATCATTTTTTGGTTTTTGATGGTCAAAAAATTAGTTTGGTATAAATTCATCACAAATATACCATCTTAGGATTTTTTATGACAAAAAAATTAGTTTGAGGTAAATTTATCTGATGTGTATCAGTTTGAGATTTTTTGTGGTATTAACCCGTTAAAAAAAAGATAACGATCCAAATGATCCTTGAACTTTGACCCAATCTTCAATATAGTCCTTGAACTTTTAATTTATTCAATGTAGACTTTTGGTACATATTTAATATAGTATTTGAATAATCTGAAAATATTCAATGTTATCATTTTATTAATTTAATATCAAAGGATAATATTTATTATTTTTATATTGTCTAATGGACTAATCGATTTTGTATAGAAAATTTAGAATTTATATTGAATAAATTAAAAATTTAAAAATGGCTGCGTGACTAAAATTTAGGAGTTATATTAAATAAATTAAAAATTTATAAAGCTTGTTACATATTAAGTAAAAGTTCATTAAAGTAACTCATTTTCCCACAAAAAAGTTCTCAGAAGTCTGAACCATCGTCATCGTCATCTTCTACTTGCTTCAGTGACTGGAGCGCAAACCATAAGCCGCCACCACCACAGCGCCAACATGGGGCCGTTATTGCTCCTCTGCAACCCCTCCGCCGCCCTCTCGCCGCCGCCCCCTCCGGCTCAGCCTCCCTCCCCTCGCGCTGCCGCCGCCGCCGCCGCTCCTCCCGTCCTCCGCACCTCATCCGCCGGGAGGAAGCTCGTGTCCGCCGCGCTGTCCGGAGCTCTCTCGCTCGGCCTCCTGCTCTCGCCTCCGTCGATCGCGGCGGAGTCTTCCCTGGCGCGGACGACGAAGTCCGGACCGTCGGTGGAGTACTGCCGCGAGGAGGAGGCGAAAGAGGATGATGGGGCGGGCGCCGTGCCCGAGCGAGTGACGAATGAGAGAATCGTGGAGGAAGCCTGGGATATCGTCAATGAAAGCTTCCTCGGTACCGGTCGCCGTCGCTGGTCGCCCGAATCGTGGCAGGCAAACTCTCTCTCTCTCTCTGAATCCTTATCTTCATTGGTCTTTTGGTTTTCTTTTCCCTCTCGATTTTTTACTTTGAGTGGAGTGGAATATTGAGCCGTTGTGTTTGCTTTATATGCAGCGGAAGAAGGAAGACATACTGAGTACTTCAATCCTGACAAGGTCAAAGGCTCACGAATTGATAAGACGAATGTTGGCGGGTTTGGGCGATCCTTACACCCGATTTCTTTCTCCTGATGAGGTGATTAGATCCCTCTTGCCCTTGTAAATTTCGTGGTAAATTTATGTTCGTGGACGCGGCGGTTGCTCTTGGGATGGAGTAGTCCGACCCTGCGAGTCGCTTTGCATTTTTGCATTGCCTGTGCTCAAGTTATGGACATCGGCAAACGTGCTTTACTTTTTCTTTTCGGCTAACAAACTTGCATTACATTTGCGTACTTAAGTTTGCACCTTTCCATAGAATGTCCAGATCAATGACAATTTATGCATATCAGAGGAATTCTTTTAAGAAGTAACTCAGAACTAATCTTTCGAGAATTATTTAATAACTATTGCTGGGTCTATTTGTGTCCTCCATATAGTGACTACCCTGATCGGCAATAGTACAGGCATGAATGTCAGTAGAGCTTTTTCCCTGAGTTCTTAGTCTAATCCTATCCACTACAATAAAGGAGATTTGTTAAAGATTATGGCAAAGCTTCAGCGGTCAATTGTTATGCCTATTGGCATGAAAATTTACTTGGTCATCATCTTTTGCTTCACAAACTTCATGTATGTCCTTTCACAGCCACAGCATAATTCTGCCTCAGGAGGATGTCGTGTATTTACCTTCTCATGTCTGGTGGAAAATGATGGTTTTAGACATCATCAATATGTAGAACTAGTTTGACAAGCTTTTCTACCATTAGAGCTTTGGTGCTGATATTGTGGGGTAAATTTAGTTCCTAGGAACTTGTGCTGTTGTGTTTGTTCAGTGGGGCTTTCGAATGGTCCCTCAAGGGATACCAATTCCCCATCATACTAGTCTTAATCTAAGTTCCTTTTTATCATAACTCCTATTCGAATGGTCATAACACAGCTAAATGTTTTGTGTTGGAACACGTTGTATAGGAGTTACAGCAAAAGTAAACATGGATTGCGATGGGTATATTGGGATTGGCTCAGAAGTGCTTTTTTCCTATATTTAGTACAACTGTGCTCTGATAATAGGATGTCTTGGATTATTTCTTATAATAAACAAGCTTGATATATTTGAATATGTTTAAAATTACAATGCATAACACTTCCTAGTTCTAGTGCTTCTTCTTAATTAAGCTGAGCCCAAGATAGTTCTTTTTTCTTGAGCTAAGATTAAAAATAAAAATTAATGTACATCAGGTTGATGCTGATCACTTACATCATAGTAACATAATTGAGAGCTGACCGTAACAAGCATCTTCCCCTTATGTGGGGTCAGCCACATGGATCCTTTTATACTAATCTCCTCTTGTTGGTATCAAGTGTTAGGTAAGATTAAAGTGTTCAAAATCTTTCTTTAAACTTTCTGTTGACATCTTCATATGTTTACCACTCCCCATTTCAACCTCATTCCAGTTATAAGGTCTAAACTCACATATCATCTCTGGATTTCTGATGCATAATCTTTCTTGATAATGAAAGGTTTGCAGGGTGAATCTTAGGGCCTGATAAAGGGAGACAGCAGTAGGGGACACTTGTTTTCATGTTCTAGGCTCAAGGCTTGACACATGACATGTTCAAGCATGTTTTATTAAGCAATAATCCTTTTCCCATTTGTTAGATGAATCTGTATGAGAAATTTCTCAATCCTAATTTTAGCTCTCTAGTATATTATCTCAATCATTTGAATGGAGTTCTGCATAATTGACTATTAAAAAGAAAGAGCTATATCTGCCCTGTTTTAAGGAGAATAATTTATGTCGTTTAATAATCCATGTCAGCAACTCTACTTAGCGGGAAGAGGCCTGGTAGTTATAACTTATAACTAGAGGTTTTGGGAGAATGTTAATGGTATATATGTAGGTAAACATTCTTGTGGTTAGATCGAGTTACCGTCTTTTGCACTTTTGCTTGTTCTTATTCTATGCCAACTACTTGTTCTCTGGGAGATTGTTCCTCCAAATATGAAGTTACCTAATCTGAACATCCAACCCACCTCAAACCTCCCAAAAGGGGGGGAATATCCACTGCCATAAATAGAAGAACAAGGGAGGGGGGACATACCATTTGGATATTGACTTCATGTGTAAGTCATGATGAGCATCTGTTTGCCCCCAAATTTGGCATATTCGTAAATTCTAGTGATTGTCTTTTTTATTTGGGCAGAAAAGATGCTCCAAATTTTCAGCATATACTAACAATCTGTTCAGTTTCTATATGCCGTTATGACGAAAGTTCTCCAGGATGGCTAGGTATGACATGACAGGTATTGGGATAAATCTAAGGGAAGTCCAGGATGATGATGGAAAGGTCAGACTAAAGGTTTTGGGACTTCTACTGGATGGACCAGCCCATACTGCTGGTGTGAGGCAGGTAAATTTATATGTAAACATAGATGTACAACTTAGTAATAAGTGCACATGTTCATACTGCTATAGATACATAAACTTAGTCCCATTAATTTGCTGTTACAAACTTCAGTTATTATCTCTTTGATGTGTGCACGTGCATGCTTGTTGCAGATTAGCCTGACTCTCCAGTCTTCACTGGTTGATTTCTCTTTGGAAGTGGTCAAACTAACCAATGTCTACATGTGAATGCTTATTTTTCCATCACTATGTGATGATTGAGTATGCTTTTCACACTCATTGCTAGGGGTTAGCTAACTTTAAAGTTCAACTAAGCATTTAGGATTGTGAACTGCCCTATTATTTGAAGCTTGAGCTCGACTTGATTAAGTCCTCAAGCTTGAGTTGGACCAAACTACAAAAAAATCAAGCTGACTTGAGCTATTATAATTTGAGTTCGCAAGTTTCTGACTTGTTTGAACCCCTAATCAAACCTGTTAAAGCTCGTAGTTTGTTCACCGGCTTCGCATGATTCACAATAGTTGGCTTCATAGAAGTGTCTGCAGACCTGAAAATGTGAACCCTCTTGCATTATCCTTATGGCATTGACAGTCTTACGGGATCAAAATACTGAGATTACAACTGTTGGATGTGCACACTGCATGCAGTCCATATGGGTACTTTAACAGCGAAGAAATTCATTTAGTTTAAGCAGGAAGAAGAAAATTTATTATCGCTGCCCCACGTGTGAAGCCGGTGAAGAAGAATCAAACAGAGTTCTTGTGTCATTTTTCATCGAGGATCAGAATTCTCCTTCATCCTGTCATGATTACCTTAAATTTATTGTGGAAATCTGTGCATCTCCATGTCTGGGTTTTGTTTTTTACAAAATTTAAAGAACTGCTCTGTTCTTGACTGCTATGTAGTTTGTCGTGCATTGTTTGACAACGTATTGTACAATTTATCCTATCATATTAGTAGTATTTCCTTGAAGGACCCTATTTAGTTTAAGAAAGCCTCTTAATAACTTACTGAAAGCCATTCTGATAGCTTTAATGTTTTGATGTAAGACACTGAATGGAACTCCTCAAGAAAGAATTTCATGTCCTTTTATCATGCTATAGGCGGAAGGCAGAGGATGATTTCTCTATGAGAGGGTTCTTATATGTTACAGCGCTTGTTATGAGCTCCTACTCTACCCGTTTTAGTTTCAACTAGAAGATATTTAAGCATGCATATGATTGGCATTTTTAGATTTGCTTTGATTGATTCTGTAGCAATGGCTTTTTCAAGAGTTTTCATATCCTGAAGTATCATTTTAAAAATATGCCTCATGTTTGTCAATTTTGCCTAACTTGATCTCATGATATTATCTTGTGATAGTCTTATCTCTAATGATGGTCTTGCATATTTATATAATTAAAAGCATGTCGTGAGTCTTCCTCTGGCTTTTCTCTGCATGGCAGGGAGATGAAATCTTGGCAGTTAATGGAGATGATATCAGAGGGAAATCAGCAGTTGAAGTATCATCTTTGTTGCAAGGACCAAATGGAACTTCGGTAAAACTTGAGGTTAATATTCTAAAGCAATTTTATTGGGAGTAATGTTGCTTTCAGTTTGTTCTCTTCTTTCAAGTGCAATACACATTGAGAAATATTATCTTCCTTTTGAATTCTCATATTTAGAAAAATTATTACAGGTCAAACATGGGAATTGCGGACCTGTTCAATCTTTCGAAGTCCAAAGGCAACTTGTTGCACGAACCCCAGTTTTCTATCGGTTGGAAGATGCAGAAAATGGCACATCTATTGGTTACATACATTTGAAGGAGTTCAATGCATTGGCCATAAAAGATATAGTTACAGGTGAACATTCATTATTTAACTTGTTAAATATAATTTTTCTGCACCTTCAGTGTTTTGTATACGATGTTTTTTCTTGTTAATTTGTTGACTCGCACACAAATTATCAACTTTCTATTTTTCTAGACTTTGCTTCTTCTACTTCTGAAATAAACACCTTACGTCCTTGGTTACAAAAATACCTACACTTTGCACTTTGAAATCTAAGAAACTATAGAAAATAAAGGGAGAGTGTGAGATTTTGAAACCAAGGGCTGCAGAGCATTGGTTTTAAATCAAAGTATGAGTAAGTGAAAAGTTGAGGATGGATTTTGTAACTTTTCCTATCTTTTCTCTTGCATACTTCTCATATCCAGTTATTAGTAAAAGTCAACCCAGACAAGCCCTTATTTTTGTGATTGAGGTTCACATATAGTAGAAGGGCAGTAAGGTCAACAACGCTTGATGAAGATAATATTATTTAAAATTCTTCAGAAATTGAAAATGCTTGAGGTGCTTTTACAAGTTTGGGATACAAGGAATCTTTCACAATAGTAGTCTAAGTGATCAGCCTTTTCCTATTTTGTTACCTGTTTTGTTAAAAATGGGCGATAAGGTGTCTGTCTTGCAAATTTGTAAAAAGTTTCCTTTGGATAGAAATGCATGCTGGATGTAAAATTTGTTGTCTTGCAAAACTACGACAAGCCTTCTACATTTTTGTTATGATCTCTGTTTTGTGTGTTTAACTGAAGCTTATTCAGCAACTGCATGTTGCCTCATTGGTCATGGGGTTTGGTAATTTGCGATTAAAAAAATGAAGTGGATTATATAAATTGCTCACTACTGATTTGTCACCATGCATGGAATACAGTCTTATGAATTGGTGATAGAAAGAACCTTCATAATAGTAGTAATAGTGATCAACCTTTCCCTTTTTTGTAAAAATGGGTGATAAGATGTCTGTCTTGCAAATTTATGGGTGAAATTGATCTACCAGGAAGATGGTGGTCCACTTATGTCATGTTATCTTTTCCAATACTTGATGTACTAAACAATTATGTCTTTTTTACACACTGTCAATACTACTAGAGTACTTTCAATATCTCGAGTTTGTAAACGTGGACTTTTATGTCCTTCTGAAGATTCTATGTATTGTCGTTGTTATGAATCTGAAGGATGTGAGAATTTTTGTAGCAATGAAGCGCCTTCAAGAGATGGGTTCCTCGTATTTCATTTTGGATCTCAGAGATAATCTTGGGGGGCTTGTGCAGGTATGCGTTTGATGTCGACAGATATATCATTTTGCTTTAAGTACTCTTATGTTGTGTTATCTCAGATTTACAAGGCTCTGTTCTCTCAGATTTAATAAAAAAAAAATTTCACTGTAAATCTTTCCTGTGGTGAATCTTCCAGACGGAAAAATTTGCTTGTTGGCATGGATGATGTGTTTGTGCGAAAAATGTTTCTTTGTCTATCTAATTTTCTCAATGTTATCGATGCTACAAGAACTTTTGGCATATGTTTTCTCAATTCATAGAAACACTCTAATGTAGCAAAATAGATTGAATGAGCATAAATGGCAATGTCTTTCGTGATACTGGCAATATTGATTCAGAAGTGACCTGTGTACCTGCATTCTTTGCTGTACCTTAATTTTTTAGGTTATTCCGATAGCTATGCAAGATAAGCTGCCGGCAATGGTTATTTGGTAGTGGGCCATCCCTGCTAGCATAGAGAAGAGGAAGGTGTTTCTTTTGATCCCTCTGGTAACTTTTTAGCTGATTTTGAGGGAGAGAAAAAGGAGACTTCTGAATATTCTAAGAGCCATTTAGTTAAAGCTAGGGGTTCTTGCCTTTTTACTTCGAAGTTTTGGTATACACAGCATGAGTCTTGATGTAAATGCTATCCTTGATGGATTGGACTCCTTATTTTGTAAATGGGCTGGCATCCCCTTGGTTCCTCTTTCCAAATTCATTTTATTGGTTACAAAAAAATAAAAAAATAAAAGGTTTCTTGCCTGAGTACGGCCATTTGCAACATTCCAATAGGGTGGGTTAGGATTGACATCAACCAAGCAAATATGTTCCACTGTCTGGCCCACCATGTCCTCTGAAAAAGGTGAACTATATTTCAGCATTAGGTTTCTCTAGAGCATGAGCTTATTTGATCATAGACTTGTTCATAAGCCCACTGATGCTTTACGTTATTTGGAGTTATTGAAACCAAGAATCTTATGTTGTTTTGTAATTCTGTCCATGTTTGTTATTGTGCTGGCACGGGTGTTATTTCTTTACATCTGAAGCTTATGATCCAATACTGAGGTCCACTTTGTAGACCGTATTGCTTGATGAAGGATTTCCTATACTCTCTTAAATGCGAATGAAAGAAATACTTCTGTCTCCTCCTTGTTTTGTATCTCTGTGTGTGAACTGTGAGGTTACCGAGTCCTACACAGTGGTGTAAAACAGCTCCAGTTTTTTACGAAAAGGTCATTATGTTGATTCCAAGAGATAAGATATTTGTTTTAACTGGATGATATAGTATTAGATTCTTCTTATGCAGGTAGAGGCCAAAAAGAATCTTTATATAGGCAGACTGAGTGTTGTGATGATCATTGCCAAGCTGTTTGCGATCTAAGGTGAAATATATAGGATCAGCAGCTTAGGAGGAACTCAAAATCCATATGTAATAGATCGATGGTTAAACAATGCCACATGAATTTAAGACGTGCATAGTTGCATATTTTGGAAGTAAATGTAGTATGGTTTAAAGAGTTCTGTTGATAATGCTGCTTTTACCTCTTCTGATCTTTCAGGCTGGAATTGAAATTGCTAAGCTCTTCTTGAACCAGGGAGAAACGGTACGTTAAATCATGTGGACTGTCCAGAGTTTAGTAACTCTTGTGCCATGATGCTTATATGCATTTGAAGTACTGTTTTCTCTTCTACATGGTTGCCAAGAGTATTGTGCACACAAACTTGTATGGTCTGTTATCGATATTGCTGCAATTGATTAAATTGGATAGCTGCAAATAGCAAACTTTTCTTCTACAATAATTTGTCATTAGAACCACTTCACATAAATGCGTGCATTTGCATGTCTTAATCAATCATTTAAAATTGACATATTTGACATAAGGGTTAATGGCACACGCTACATTATGTGCATTTTTGGGTGGTTATGCATAGAAAGAAAGTGGGTGGTTTTTTTTGTTAAGTAGGTGGTTATGAAAGATATATTGTATTTTTGTTATGCAATGGAAGGCAGTTTAGGAAATTTAAAGTGAGACGAAAGTGAGTTTTCACTTAATAACATGGACAGATGTTCTGGCAAGTTGACTACCCTGAACATTCTCCTCTTGGTGGTGATTTTGTTTCTTTGATTTTCAGAATCCTTTTCCTTTGATGAATGGAAAGTTCATCTAGTGATGATGTGCCATTATAGCACACGGGTAGTGTAACTCTCAGTACCACTTTCACATAAACTTAACTCCACGAGTTTCGCGTCATACTCTTAAATTAATTTTTTACTTCTGGATCCATCTCATTATCTCATCCTGTTCAACTTTTTCAAGTTTTTGCAAAAATTCTTTTAATTGTTTTGTTAATTAGTGTCCTAGCTCTCTCCATAAGTATACTGATAAGAAGTGTTCCGATTTTCAAAGCATTTTATCACACATGACACAAGAAAGTCGGCGCATTGAAAGCTTCCAACATTTTTTATTTGGGTAACCAAGAAATGTCTTGAAGGCATTTGATAATAATATCCTCAGTTAAGCAATTAAAGTGGTTCTATAAATGTGATCAAAACAGTTCACAAGCGCCTGAATATTTATTCCATAAGGGCTTATTCACTCCAATCATACCATGTAATCCTTGTAAGGTTGTTCTGAGTGACTTATTAAGCTTCACACTTTTTCCTTTGATTAAAATTGGCTTATTAAGTGGAACCTTAGGGTAAATTATTTTATTTAGTTACATTTTTGTATTTGTAGCAACAATCAGGTAGTGTATGATAATCATAGTCAAAATCCCAAGGAAGAATCTGGGAGAAAGAGAGTAATGCCACTTTATTCCTGTAAATATAGTAAAAAGAATTCCTGAAGCGTTGTTATATTGATGATTCTGCCATGCAATGTTGTTAATGCTCTGTTTTGTGACAATGGAGAGCGTCATCTACTGGTTCTGCGTCTTATCCATTTTTACTGCTAATTTCACAGGGAGTTAGCACCATGCAGTTTTTATTTTGGCCAAAAGAACCATTTAGGTGACTGCTCCTTTTTTTTAAGTTTTTTATTAATGATAAACAGAACCCAATTAAGAACGTACTGAGGGGATATTGCTCCCATGCAAAACAACTTTGGAAGGGAAGCCATCCGTACACAGAATAATGCACAAAAGATTGCTTGAAACATTACCAACAAACTGTTAGTATGAAACTGATCTTTCCAATGATACTAAAAGTGAAGGGTGTATAACCAATTAGGAATCTTACGAGATTCAACTCCTATAGATGCATGCCCTCTTGTTTCTTTCTTTCCAAATGAGGCAAAAGACAAGGAGAGGAATCATCCTAGTCGACTACTCTTTATTGTTCAAAGATGCGAACTGTTGGATAATAGGGAGGTTGAAGAGGGTAGTAAAATGGAAGGCCAAAGAAATCAAGGTAGAAGAAAGGACCATAGGTATTTTGACCCTCAAAACGTGTTATAATATGGAAAATATTGACCGGATGGAACTTTTTTAGATGTTATTAGAGTTCATTGCAAATAGCTGATTTTTTGGCATGCTGAATTTTCTGACAATGTATCAGTTACTTCACCAAACTCATTTCCTTCAGAGATACTAATTTTACATAGTGTCATGTCAACGAGTGTCTCAGCATACTTTATAGGAAGAGCTCATTTTTCAAAACACTAATTGCTCATCACAAGAAAAATCAATGCCTAAAGATCTTGAAGTTCTTTTTTATTCTAAAAACTGACAAGTATCTTATAGCGCCATCCTTTTATATACATAATGAGTAATTTGAAGTTAACCATTAAGCAAAACCTATACAATTTGTAGGACACAGACACATAGTATGTACTACTTGTTAATGAAAATGGCTCGTCGTTTTTTCTCAGCTCGAGCTTTTATCCTCCTGTGAATGTTAACCTTTGGATTCTATTACCTAGCTATTTTTTATTTTTTATTATATGGTAGCTTTCAAAGAGTTGGTGATAGTAACCCTTGTTAACCATGTACCTTGATGACATAATATGTTTATCTTGAATCCTATGGAGACTGTGTTAACCATTTTTTGTCCTGTTGATGCAATTAAACAGGTGACTTATACTGTTGGAAGGGATTCCCAGTACCAGACAACAATTACTGCTGATGCTGCTCCTTTGGTTAAAGATCCAGTTATTGTATGTAATAAGAGTTTGCATTAACTTGTTAGTAAGAGGCTTAGGGAGGTTTCTCTGATTAAGAAGGATTTCCTTTCATTTCTGTTCCTTAGAAGAAGATAATATGATGACAATATGGATTGTGGAGAAAAGAAGTCCCTTCTCATGGTACAGTCAATTGGTATTGATAGGAGTCTTCTCTAGACCGGCACCCTACTTCTGATTCCAAAAGTTTCTCTCAATTATTAGGCAAATTCATTAAAAGAAAACCTTTATTTCAAATCCTTGAACATAACAATGATTTTTATTATAAACTACTCTAGAGGCACTTTTTAAGCAACTAATCAATGAAACTTTGCAGAAACGCACCGACTGTTCTTGTGTTCTGTGCATAACAAGTTTTTGTTAAAAACTGCCCTAGAGGGACTTGTTAAGCAACTAGTCGATGAAACTTTGCAGAAACAAATGCACTGACTGTTCTCCTGTTTTGTGTAATCCCGCTTAACAAGTTTCTTGGGCCACTCGTTAACATGACTTGCATAATGAAAAGAGGCATAAAGAGAGGTGGTTTTCTTCTTGATTACTGACTTCCACGAACTTCCACTGAGTAGCTTGTTATAACTAGAACTCTACAACTTTTTTTGTGCCAATTCTGTAGACTTTTATAGCATGGTTACACTTAAATCGTCATTTCAGCAGAAATGTAGTTTACTCTGCTAAAACTAGCTTATAAGTTCAGCATCTCATGCAGGTTTTGGTAAACAACAAAACAGCTAGCGCTAGTGAAATTGTAAGTTCCTTAACCTGAAATAGGAGCAATTTCTTGTGAGTTGTGTTATCTCAATTTGAGACGAATTATTATGACCGTTCAACTTTTATTTTAGGTTGCCTCTGCTCTTCATGACAACTGTAGGGCTGTTCTTGTGGGAGAAAGGACTTTTGGCAAGGTACCAATGTTGATCTTTGGTAAAGTCCGTTGGTCCATAAATTTTTATTGAGGATCTAGAATCAGGTCATCTAACAGACAATGTTTCACTGATCTTTATGATGAGTTTCATTAGGTTTATTAGCCACTGTGGTATTATGATTATAGCTTCTCAGATGAGACAGACTGTTGCATATTATTTGAGGACTGAAATAAAATGAACTTTTTCTTTAGGGGGATAAATTAGACCTAGGTGGCATTTATTTTTGCTTAAGAAAACGAAAGAAAGCAACATTTTACTTTCCTGCCAAATATTAATTATTATCTAAATTTCAGAATATTATGAGAAAATAATATGTTAACTTACGCATCAATCTTTGTGTTTTGTGAAGTTTCAGGTTTATCGGGTCAAAAAAATGTGAAAGTGCATGAGCTGTGAGAGTTAGTAAACAAAAAGTAGAAAGTAAAAGTCAATTAAGGCACACCGTTCGATATATCATTATCATCTGATTAAGTCATCCTGGGAATCTTTTTGAAGTCATCTTCCCTTTATTCAATCTTTTTTGTACTCCTTATGTGAGAAAATCATGTAGAGAAATATTTCTGTATAGAGTTTAGTTGCTTGACCATGATTATTTTTCAACAACTGGCTTAAAATAATTTTTCAGATTGCTGACAGTGAATAGTTACAAGTCTACGCTTAGAGTGAGATAAAGATGATTGAGTAGCTATTCTTCACAGGGTCTGATCCAATCTGTTTTTGAACTTGACGACGGTTCTGGTGTTGTCGTCACTATTGGGAAGTATGTGACCCCAAATCACATGGACATTAATGGCAATGGAATAGAGCCAGATTATCGAAGTCTCCCTGGTACAAATGCTTTCTTCCTTTTTTTGTCTAATGCTCCACCCCTTCCCCTATGTAGGGGCAATATCTTGCTTAGGCTGGTCTATTAGGATAAGCTATATTGGATAGTTGCAAGCATGGGCTCCATGCCACCTGATTAGATGGCTAGACCAAGTGAAAGCGAGACTTGCTCCTAACTAGGGATAAGGTGCTAGATAATTGGTAGGGCACACCTAATCCAATAGACCCGTCATGCAGCTTGGAATGAAGTCAACAAGCATATTTCTAAGTGTAAAATGCTTAGACAAGGATAAGCAAGTGTTCTGGCCGCCCTTCAACTTCCTTTTCCGGCCTTCACCTGTAAGTATTTGCTTCATGTATTGCTTAACTTATATTTCCATTTGGGGGCATCAATTTTTGAGCGTGAATTTTTCAGCATGTCATAGGCGTTTCACCTGTTATAGGAATACAACATGCGACTCTTCCATTAAGGATATCACAGTGTTCATCTTTTATCAGCTGCAACAGGTGGATCATGGCTTCGATGGAGTATGCGAGGGAAATTATTCATTAACCTGATCACATCGGACCGTGGAAGGGTAACTTGTTTGCATCAGAGGAGGATGAATTTTTCTCTTCTGGATCCAAATTTTCTAGCCGAGGGGGAGTTTACGAGCTTATAACTGAACCCCACCGAGGATTGGAGTTGCTGGTCTGGATTCTGAAAGTTCATAGGACATGTTTGGGTATGGCTGGCGCTTTGCGATGTTCTTTCTGTAGATCATTTCCAAAGTGTAAATACAATATCTTGATAGAGTATACGTGTTCTTGTCATCTTTGAATTAGAGGATGTAACAACAATTAGAAAACTTAGAAAAGATTGGTGCGTGCAGTCGAGAAAAGGGTTGTTTTACGCTTCTTTCTTTCCTTAGGATGAAGACAGATGCTAGCTATCGCCTCAACCGGTGTTCTCGCTCTGGACAAACCTGTTCGCCCTGAAAAACATCCCGAAGTCTCTTCAATCCCCTAGTTCCCAATCTGCCTGTTAGTTCTGAATCTCCTTTTGCCTTGACCCAATGCGAAGTCGCTTTCATAGCGACGACAATTAGACTCAGGATGCTCCCTATATTTTTTTGCCTTGCCAATGTGGAATGGAATGGAATAGAATCAGGCTCAAAGTGAACGGCGTAAACCAGCCCGGTTCGAAAAGCGGCGAATTCGGACAAGTATAAAGACGGGAGTAATCGAGTACTTAGTGCTACCTTGTCCAGCTAAAGCACGACAAATGTGGTTTTAGGCACAAGTGAGGGACCTGATTTAGCGTACTACGTTGTCGCTTTTCATTATTTAATCGGTCTCTTGGAATCGTTTCCCCCCCTTCCCTTTTGTTTACTTCTCTCAAAGAAATACTAGAAAACTTAACTCCTCAAAGTTTTTTTCGTAGTTCTGGTTTCTTGCTTTATCAAATTGTTAACTGACGACCGGCTGCGGATGCTACAATCGGTTGGGATTCCACGTTCGTCCATGCCAAAAGCACATGAGCTGAGGTTTAATTAATCGAAATTTGGGTACTTTTCTTGAGCTGGTGTGTCTATGTTTCGTCGCGAATGATCGTGTGTCGATACGGTGAGTATCTTTTCAGAAGTGAGTTCATGTTGTGTCCGACATTTCCAACTCAAATAAGTACTCTCTTTATTCTAGTCAGAGAGAGAGAGATCTAAAGTTTGAAAATTATAAAAATAATAAGAAAACAAAAGGGAGGAGTGTGAATTGCTTGACCACGGCTGTTGGATCACCGACGTGGCGGTAGTCCAGCCTAATCGCGGGTGACCGCCACCATCATGGTCACCTGTTCGCCGTGACTATTGCGGTGGTCGATGCATCTGTCACAGTGTGATCACCGTGACATAGAGAAAGATCTCGTTGCACAGGCCACCGTTACTTTGGTGGTTGCCTCTATCAACTAGGGACTAGCTCACGATCTCGTCTATCAACAGTGACGACCACGACGATGATCTCAAGGAGCGACAAGGAGATGAATAAAAAGCAGAGAGAGGGGAGTTGCGTTAATTGAAGGGTGGAGATCTCAGGGCGACCACCAGGACGGTTGTAGCGAGGTCAACAAGGGTGTGATCACCGTGCGGTGGCTGCCGGCAACGCCTATGGTGGGGCTACTATCGGCATCACTAGGATTCTACTTCTGCGATCTCCGAGCTTATCCTAATTTGAAGATATTATCCTACATCGAATAAATTTAGTTTTTATCGTATCCGGCGTTTATATCTATGCTACCAATTTCACCCTTTTGTCTTTACAAGATTATATTAGTAGGTTCGGCGAAATTCAGGAACTGGCAAATTTGGTGATTTAACCCGTCTCCTTCTACTTTTTTAACTGTAAGAGTAGACCATTAATGTCAATCAGGCTCAGTACAACATTGTTTGCAAAGAAAAATGGTGTCGTTTAAGAATTGTACCGGAGGCCAAACCGGATTGGTGGCTGTACACAGTTCAAACTGTTCATCCCTGGCAGTTTGAAAAGGTGGACCATAACGAGATGCACATAGATGTATATATTACGAAAACGCCATACGTGACGCGCAAGTCTAAGCTGATCCATGGCGGGCGCGTGGTCCAATCCCATCAACTTGGCTCTTCCTCTTCAATTTTCAAAGGATGTAAAAAATAAGGAATGGAAACTATTATTACCAAAGCAAGTCCAGGATCTCTCGTGGCTTAGTGGGTTTTGCGTCAGCAGTTAATTCCTAGGGAGCCTAGGAATCAAGTTCCTCCATGAGATGACACTTTTCGATGAATCAACAATTCGTCGACGAGAGCGGTTGGACATAAAGACAGACATTTATACAAGGTGAGCTAGAGAGGCAATGCTCAGCACGGCGATCCAAAGGGATGAGTCTGGAGGGATTCTTCACCTATCACAGGGTGATTACATTTGTATTGTGCTGCGATAATTTAGCATCACTACAAAAAAACTGCATTTTAGCGACGACAATTAGCGACGAACAACCGCAAATTTTCGTCGCTATAATTTTTTAGCGACGACGTTTGCGACGAACCAAATTTCGTTGCGAAAAACCATGTCGCTAAATTAGCGACGAAACATATGGCAATTCGTCGCTAAGTAGCGACAAAATATGTCGTCGCTAACACATCTGTCGCAAAAACTCAGATATCGCAATTTAGCGACTAGACACATTATTAGTCGCCATTTAGCGACGAACTACACCTGGCGTCGCTAATATTTTAGCGACAACAAGAGTATGGTCGTCGCAAAATAGCGACAAACTGTCTCGTCGCTAAAACATCTGTCGCAAAACTCAGATATCGCAACTTAGCGACTAGACACACCATTAGTCGCCATTTAGCGACGAACTACACCTGGCGTCGCTAATATTTTAGCGACTACAAGAGTATGATCGTCGCAAATTAGCGACAAACTGTCTCGTCGCTAACGCATCTGTCGCAAAACTCAGATATCGCAACTTAGCGACGTCTAGACACACCATTTGTCGCCATTTAGCGACGACCTACACCAGGTGTCGCTAATATTTTAGCGACTACAAGAAAAATATCGTCGCAAAAATCCAGAATGCACTCAGTCTCGCATATTTAGCGACAACAATGTCTACTGCCGTCACCAATTAGCGATAACTTTATCCCCCGTCGCTAATGACGTCCCGAATGCAAAATGGTTGCACTCGGCCACTTTTAGCGACAAGGTAGTCGCCGATTCATCGCCATTTAGCGACAAAGGCAATTGTTCGTCGCTAAATCGTCCAGAATAGCGACGATAGTATATCGTAGCGTCGCTAAACCTGTTCGAACGATTAATATGTATTTTTTGTTTTTTGTTCAGTTCAACCTGATAAGTCATAACATTCAACGCAAAACGAAATATAGAAGCAAAAAGTAAATATCTAAGCAAAATACCCATATCAAAAAGGTTCAGCAAATGTATCTAATTAAACAATTATCATTCGCACATATCTAAAATGTTCAGCAAATGTATCTACTCTTCATGGTCTTCATCGGGTGGGGGTGCCGGTGGAAGTCCAGTCTGCTTGGCTGCTTCATCCTCATCGTCTTGCTGCGAATGCTGACCATGCTGTTGTCTCATTAGCATACTCAATTGTTGTTGCATGATGCGCATTGCCTCATCTCTGGCATCTATGGCATCTAGTCTCTCCTCCATCTTCTTCATTTTTTCGTCTTTCTCTGCAAGTAGATTCTCGAGGTTTTCCACTTTTTTTTCCAGCTCACTCTCTCTTGCGCTGCGCCTTGAACTCGTTCCAGCAGAAGATGTGCCTACCGACTTCTTGCTGTCCCGGGCTAACGACCCCAACCCGTACACCTTCCCTTTCTTCACTGCTGCAGATGCCTGCCACCACAGCTTCTCCTGCTCGGCCTGCGACATTTCAATCGTGGGCGACATCCCTTCTGTACCCTCGCCGCTGCCACTACCCCCGACACCCGCCGTAGATGCAAGCATTTCATCAAATTTTTGCTACGTACACACTTTAAAAGTTACTAGGCATGCATTACAATCAACTAATCTGCTATAAAATCATCAAGTTCGAACATACCTTAACGGCCTTCGCCGTGCCACTGACGAATGATTTGTCCTTTCTCATGAAGGTCCGCTCATATGTTTGTGAGAAGCTGGGCGGCGTTCCCAACACCTTCGCCTAACATACACAACGGACTTCCAACTAGTCATACAATCTATTAACGGAATAAATTGACAATCTGACAATACTTACCATCTTCCTTTTGTGCTCCGCAACTGTGATGGAGCCGCCGGCATACGTCCCAATCCCAGATTCTCTGGAACTGGAAGTTCGATTAATTTTATTCCTCTCGCTGGCGCGCTTATGCTCCTCACTAGCCCACTTTCTATGGATTTCCCTCCATGACTGATCGTCCATCCAAGCCGGCTGCCTCTGAGTGGTTTTCGCCTTGTTCATCACATTTCGCATGTGATCGCCGGCCTTCTTGTTTAAAATTCTTCTAACCTCGCTATCCATAGATCTGTCCCAATAGTACTTGCGCTACAAAAAAAAAACGCTAACACAATTTACCAATACATTTTAGAAATGTCACTAACAAACCGATCTTACACTTACCTCAAACTCTCGCCACCATACTCTCCTATCTTCCTCCGACACTTGCGTAATGCATGTATATGGCCCACGCCAAAAATTGTTGATCATACGATACCAGTCCCGCAGGACTACCGTAGCTCTGTAGAAGCTGCATTTGTTAAACATAAAAAATACATAAAACATCTCAAAAACATAAGAAAATATAGCCTATACAGTTAATAACAAAAAATTATGCACTTTCATCAAATTGTACTTACGAGTCTCCTAACGGTTCTATCCGCCTCCTCCCTTCATCATCGATGACCCAATTGTCATCCGCATCTTCGGCGCTTGGCGGTGTCGACGCTTGGCCTACCGATGATCGTGCCGTGATCAAAGGCTCGCCCTCAGATTGAGTCTCCTCCGTTCCTTCGTCTTCCTCCTGTTGAGGCTGCGGTTCTGTGGGGGGCGTGTCGACCCAAGTGGGCGTGGGCACGAAGGTCCGTCGAGGGGGACTAGCCTCGTCGACCGGCCTGATCACGAGTGCCTTTGAACGCCCTCCTCTGGCCCGTCCACGTGTATACACCGTCGGTTGATCAGCAGCCTTACCCTTACCCTTGTTGTTATTTTTCTGATTTGGACGCTGGTGCACATTGGAAAAACAAACTAGTTAGAACAATTTATTTACCAACTAGAAATGATTTATAACCCAATTAAGAACTTACCATTTTTCTTGCAGTGTATAAATATTGTTCTTCTTCCTGCATAAGGAAAACAACATTACAAAAGGTAACAACCAGCTTGCTTCAATCACTATCTTAACAACCAAAGGTAAGCCCATGTCTTGATTGGTTCAGTATCAGCAAGGCAATGTAAGTTGCAGTCATCGACAAAGTAAGACAGAGGATGGTAAAACCAGCGTTGGGCAAGCACTGGAGACGCAAAGACAAAGTCCCAGATCCTCAATCGATGCAACTCACAAAAGATTTCAACTTTAAACAATTGTTGAAATGTGAATAATTTGGCATACCATTATAATTTGGCAAATTGTTTATCAAATTGTTGACAGCAAAATATTTGAACTTCGAGAAAATAAACATAAGATATAAATCAGTAGCGATACAAAAGATTTCAAATTGTTGAAAATATTTGATTTCGACATGATGTAATTTGAAAATTATAATATCTCAAACAAGAACTCGAGCCCACTGATCGCCTAATCTTCGCCTGCCGGCTTGCACGTGCGACTGCCGTGCTCATTCCAGCGGCAACATCAGAGATAATTGTCTGAAATTTTCCACTTTTACCCAAAATTGAAGCAAGGATTCTTTGGAGGGCTCCCAAATTCACCAAAGACCAAATGGTTCTCAGTTCCCCAACATACACGAGTCAATAGCCTCTCTCCGCCGTGATTTCCATGGAAATAGAAGGTACACAACAGTTGTGAATCTTGCGAAAAATGGCTTATGCCCTTAATAACTGAAGCAAATTTTGAGCAAGTTTTCGAAATCATTCATCTTGTGTGAAACGCACCAATCCTCAGATTAAACTTGAATTGCATTCGGATGATCAACTCCTTTCCAGCCCACAAAACTTTGACCAATCACACAACCCATGACAATATGATACACCTATTCCAATACAACCTTTCCAGTAGCGATACAACTTACACGTCCTAATCAAAAGATTTTGTTGAAATCTGGGTCTCGAAAATATTTGAACTTCGAATATTATACGAATATTATAATCCAGCACCACAGCATACTTTGATAAATCAGTAGCGATACAAAAGATTTCAACTTCAAACAGAAATGTGAAAGCACCTCAATTGTTGACAGCACCTCAAATGTGAAAGCCCTCAAACAGCATACAGACGCCGTGCCAACACTTCAGTCGAACAAAAAAAAAATCTGCATACAAACTTCCCAGTATCATTGTTGACAGCAAACCAGAAACCTCAAACGTCTTCAGTATCATCGAGAGAGAGAGAGAGAGCGAGAGAGAGAGAGAGAGAGAGAGAGAGAGACCTGAACAGTGAGGCTTCGCTTGAGCTTCGCTGCGACGCCGGCGAGGAAGCGACGCCGTGCTAGACCCACGGTTGGACGAGCGGCGGGGAGCGGCCAGCCGAGCGGGTGGACGAGCGGCGGGGAGCGGGCGGACGAGCGGCGGCGAGAGGCCAGACGAGCGGCGGCGGGCAATCGAGCGGCGTCGGAAGGTCACAGGGAGAGCGAGAGTAGAGGAGAGATAGAGAGAGACAGAATGGGCAAATTTAAATCGATTTCGAATTTAGGTTATCGTGATTCAGCGACGGCATAGCCACGAGTCGTCGCTAATTGGCTACAAATAAATAACTCCGTCGCTAATTAGTGACGGTATAGCGACCAAGTAGTCGCTAAAACGCCTGAATCAAATCCATAACTCGGCCACATTTGGCGACCAATCAGCGACAGCATCGTCGCTAAAATTTCACTTTTAGCGACGATATGAGCTCCCCGTCACCAATTAGCGACGAACATATGTGATCCGTCGCTAATGATGTCCCCGAATGCTAATTGTATAGCTCTCGGTAACTTTTGGCGACGACCGAGCACGTATCCGTCGCTAAAATTTCACTTTTAGCGACGATATGAGCTCCCCGTCACCAAGTAGCGATGAAGATATGTGATCCGTCGCTAATGATGTCCTCGAATGCTAATTGTATAGCTCTCGGTCACTTTTGGCGACGACCGAGCACGTATCCGTCGCTAAAATTTCACTTTTAGCGACGATATGAGCTCCCCGTCACCAAGTAGCGATGAAGATATGTGATCCGTCGCTAATGATGCCCCCGAATGCTAATTGTATAGCTCTCGGTAACTTTTGGCGACGACCGAGCACGTATCCGTCGCTAAAATTTCACTTTTAGCGACGATATGAGCTTCCCGTCACCAAGTAGCGACAAAGATATGTGATCCGTCGCTAATGATGTCCCCGAATGCAAATTGTATAGCTCTCGGTAACTTTTGGCGACGACCGAGCACGTATCCGTCGCTAAGTAGCGACAAGAACAGGGTCCGTTGCTAATGTCGGACCGAATACCAAATATAAAGCTCTCGGCCACTTTTGGCGACGACAAGGGTATGACCGTCGCTAATGAGTGACTATTGTTTATGGTTTGTCGCTAAAGATGTACCCCATTGCAAATTTTATAGCTCTCGGCCTTTTTTGGCGACGAAATTGTGCGTCGCCGTCACTAATTAGTGACTTTTTTAGCGACAAAATTGTCGCTAATTTTTACAGAATACACCTAATTACATTATTATATATTTATATATAAATACACCTGATTCATAAATAATATTATCATATATACCGTATATACTGAATATTAATTATATATAACACAATAAACAATAAAATACGTTATACATGTCATAAAGAAGAATGGTAAAAGTGTCAAAATCCAAAGTCGTTGTCAGTGTCATCTTCGTCGTTGTCATGATCATCGTCGCTAACTGCATCTTCACTATGATCATAAAACTCGTCTTCGTCTTCGGTGTCCTCGTTTTCCTCATCAGTGTCCTCGTCATCATCAGTGATAAATTCATCTTCTTCAACACTATGATGCAAGTTCGATTGACGAACTTCACTTGCATCAACATCGATCAATGCTCCATGTGGGTCTTGTAAAGATGGAATATTATATTCATAAGGTTCAGCTGTGTGCAGAACGACCTCTTGCTGATATGCTGTATCTTTCCAGTGTTGTTCGATCTTTTTTCGCGCTTTGATTTGACATGCTGCCAACCACTCAACTTTGTCCTGTTTCAAGCTCGGATATGATGCGTAATAGACTTGAATTGCTTGTTGTGCTAGTACAAATGGTTCGTATTTCATATATTTTCTCTTATGATTAACTTCAACCAAATTAAACTTCGGATGCACCCTCATTCCTTTGATAGGGTCGAACCACGTGCATTTAAATAACGTAACGGCCAATGGTGGACCAGGGTACTCTACCTGTATGATAGCATCCAACAAGCCGTAAAAGGCCTCCATCAAACTGCTCCCAGATCGAACACAGACGCCACTATTCATCGTGGCCTTTCCCTTGCCATATTCTTGCGTGTGAAAATTATAACCGTTGACAAAATATGCTGGCCAAGTTCTTGCTATTGCTTTTGGACCCAATGACAGATGATATAACAACCCTTCATTCTCGATCATGCCATGATTATTGTGAACCTAATGACACATATGAATAAGTTATTCATATATGTACGTATACATAGAGTATGCAGTAATATCAAAATTTGATGAAAACTACAAGTTAACACTTCACGTCGATCTTAGATAATTTTTAAACCATGCTGCAAAATGGTCATTGCACAAACGATCAAGCTCATCAGGCGATACTCCTGACATGGATGCCCGAAACATTCTGTTCGATTTGAGCCAAGATAGAATAATTTATTAGCGAATGGTTAGACACAATAAATGTGTATATACATTCACATTGTGAGGTCTAATATGAAATGCTTACTGAAAGTATGGCTCCACTTCTGGACAATTCAATAAAATGTATGTGTGGGCTGCATGCATTTCTTCCCCCGTTATATAACGTAACTTACATACGCCGCTTGGTCGACCAAGATAATTGAAAATGGAGAATGAGTTACAATCCGAATCAAGCGGTCCCTCGTCGTTTCGTCCTGGTCTCCGCCTCTTGCATTGCATGTGTGACTCAAAGTAGTATGATGCAAATGTAGTCACTTCTTCAACAATGTATGCATTACAAATTGAAGCCTCCACACATGCCTTATTCTTAATTTTTTTCTTCAAATGATACAAAAACCTATATGGAAAACGACATTTTAGTTCAACATCGTTGATAGGTTGTTTCATATCTATACAAAATGAAAAACATTGTTACCTCTCAAATGGGTACATCCATCGAAATTGGACGGGACCTGCAAGTTTTGCTTCGTATGGCAAATGAACTAGTAGATGCTCCATTGAATCAAAGAACGATGGGGGGAATATCCGCTCCAAGTTACACATGATGATTGGAATATCTTTCTCCAGCTTCTCCATGTGTGATGTACGTAACATTGTCGAGCAAATATCATGAAAGAAAGTCGTCAATTCAGTAAGAGCGCCCTACACGAAGTTTGGCAGAAATTCCTTCAAGGCTATTGGAAGTAGTCGCTCCATAAAGACGTGACAGTCATGACTTTTCATACCTGACAACTTACATGCATTCAAATCAACACATCTCCCGATGTTTGAAGCATACCCATCAGGAAATCGGACAGATTTCAACCATGTTAAGACTGCACGTCGCTGCTCCTTGGTCAATGTGTACACTGCTTTTGGCTTTGGACCAATACTGCTTGGCTCCACGTCTAGAGTCGGCCGATCACAAATGTCTTGCAAGTCTTTTCTTGCATTTAGGTTGTCCTTTGTTTTGCCAGGGACGTCCATCACCGTGTTGATGACATTCTCAAAAACATTCTTCTCTATGTGCATGACGTCAAGGTTATGATGAACAAAGTGGGTCTTCCAATATGGTAAATGCCAAAATATACTGCGCTTTGTCCATTTATGCGTAGAACCATACGAATGAGGTATGCATTGCGGGGCTTCAACAACGGTGGGGAAGGTTTGGACTCGTTCCCAAAGTTCATAACCGGTCAACCTCATTGGTGGAGGTGTCCTTTCAATCCTTTTTTTGACGAACTCTTTCTTATTCCTTCTAAATGGATGATTAATCGGTAAGAATTGTCTGTGGCAATCAAAGTAACACGCCTTCTTACCATGTTTTAATCGGAACGACTTTGATTTCTCCATACAAATCGGACATCCTAACAGGCCGGCTGTGCTCCACCCAGACAACATTCCATAAGCTGGGAAGTCATTTATCGTCCAAAGAAGCGCAGCCCTCAATAGAAATGTTTTATCGATGCAAACATCATAGGTTGGAACACCAACATTCCATAGTTGTTGCAACTCTTTAATCAATGGTTGCATGTAAACGTCTATCATCTTCTTCGGGTTATGCGGACCGGGCACGATCAATGTCAGAAACATATAAGGTGTCTTCATGCACATGCCAGGAGGGAGATTGTACGGCGTTAATATGACTGGCCAGCATGAATAGTTTTTTCCGGTTTTACCAAAGGGGGCAAACCCATCACTACATAGACCTAGCCTGATGTTGCGTCGCTCCATAGCGAAATCTGGGTATGTTCTATCGAAATGTTTCCAGGCGTATGCATCGGAAGGATGACACATCATATCCTCTTCAGTTTCATGGTTTGCGTGCCAACTCATGTGTTCAGCAGTAGCTCGAGACGCAAACAACCTTTGCAATCTAGGAATTAACGGCAGATGAAACAATTGCTTCACTGGTCTACGTGTATGGTTACCACCATGCCTCCTTTGAACCTTGTATCTAGGCTCACCGCAAAACTTGCAAGATTCAGCAGATTGATATTCTTTCCAATACAACATACACCCTGCGATGCAGACGTCAATCCGCTCAACCGGAAGACCCAGGTCATGCACTAACTTCTTCATATCGTAAAAGGAACTCGGCATGTTGTTATCACGGGGTAATGCTTCACGCATTATTTCCACAAAAGAATTGAAGCAGTTCTCTGACACGTTATGCTCGGCTTTAATACTTAGCATTCTTGCCGTGACTGATAGCGTTGAGTGGTTGTCACAACCTCCCCATAAAGGTTCATCGGCTGAACTGAACACGTCACGAAATTTATGGCACACACTTTCTTCAAATGTTGTGTCACCAGAATTGTCAAACTGTGATGTATGACTGGAGCTTCCATGCTCATGGGTGCTTGTTTGGTTCGTTTCCCATCCAAAATTATGAGCAGCTGCATCAAGCACCATTCTCTGATATGGGTTTAATTCATCTCTAGCACTACTACATTCTTCCCGTACACAAGGCAATTGGTGAGTATTGCGATATTCCTCGGGAGACATAAATGGTTCACCATGGCAAGTCCAATTGTAGTAATTCGGAGTGAAACCGTTTCTATAAAGATGCTCCTGAACGATATCATATTCTTGGAATTTACTGTTTTTGCATTTTTTGCACGGACACCTTAACTTACTTCCGTTCATGTATTCAACTTGTGAACTAGCAAACGCCATGAATTTTTCCAACCCAGCACGAAATTCATCGGTTAATCCTCCACGCCTAGGTAAGTTCTTATTATACATCCAAGACCTATCTCCTTCCATGATGCCTACGATGAAAACCCGACTCAACAAATGTCAAGATTCATTACGGTATTTTAACAAACATATGGGGGGTGTCACATGTATCCAAGTCGTTTAACCCCATATTAGGCTTGGAATCAATCTCGTGTAAACAACAACGTATAACGGCAACACAACAACGCGTAATAGACAGAAATATCACTCAAATTGAAAGAAGAAATAACTTACCTTGAAATTAAACAAGTTGGGACAATGGTGTATTTTTTGCGGTTTCTTCAATCGCGAATTTCTCACTCCCTTTAGCTTTTCCGATTTCTTCGCTAAAGCATACGCATCTCCACCTCCAGGTAACTTGTACTTACTCCAAGTAGGCGTCGGGCTCTCGTTCAGACAGAGAGGAAGAAGAGATCGAGTGCTGCGAAATGAATGAATCGTCTGTTTTGTTGCTGATATAAGCTATATTTAGCGACGAAATATATTTACTTTGTCGCTAAATAGCGACTAATAAATTAAATCGTCGCTAAAGATAGTCGCTATTCAGCGACTAAACACAAGTCGTAGGTAAATATAGTAGCTATTTAGTGACGGTACTAATATCGTCGCTATTTTGAGACGAGATTGCGACAACTTAGTCGCTAAACTGTCCAGAGACCAACAAACGTAAAATGTAACATTAGATCACATTAGCGACGAAGTAATTACGATGCGTCGCTAAACTGTGTTTTTGCGACTACCAAGTATTTTCGTAGCTACTTAGCTATGATAAAAATACCGTCGCTGAATGTAGTCGCTATTTAGCGACAGAAAAGCGTGATCGTCACAAATTGGCGACGACATATTTATCTCGTGGCTATTTAGCGACGAATTAGCGACTAATTGTCTGTTGCCGTCGCTATTTTCGGTAATTGGCGACGAAATTAACTTGGTCGCTAATTTCGTCGCCACTTAGCGACTATTTGCCTTTTGTTGTCGCTAATTAGCGACGATACTGTTGTCGTCGCAAATATGTTGTAGCTAAATTACAGTTTTTTTGTAGTGCATGCACAATGCTGAATCCATGATTACTTGCTAGCTGCGCAGTTTAAGCTATTAGCTAATCCTGTACCACAGTCAAATGGTGAGAGAGAATGTGCGTCCCGTGTTCCATATGCTAGTGTTATCACTAAGAGGGACAACGGGCGTGGACTTGACCTTTGGGAAGAGACGGGCTACAAGAGGTGTAACATATTTTGTGGATTAAGATTTTGTTGGTGACTTGGATGGGTGAACGTCTTTGACAGGTTCTGTGTTCAGTTTTGGGGTTGTGCCATTAATCGGAAAGTGCGATCACAGTCAATAGTTGCTTTGTCGACAATTGAAGCAGAGTACACAATGTCAACCAAAGCAATCAAGGAAGCTATTTGGCTCAAAGGTTTGCTTATTGATCTGTGATTGCAGCAAAAGAAGATTGATTTTTAGTGCGACAATTAGAATGCAATAATTTGACTAAAAATCATATGTATTGCGAGCAAACTAAACACGTTGATGTCACATACCATTTTATACATATAATGTGTCGTAGGGAACCGCATCCACTGATAAAGTTCACACAAAAAATTACGCAGCAGATATGTTATCAAAGCCTATGCCATTACCCAAATTTCAATGCTGTTCGGACTTGGTTAGCATTTTGCAGTGAATGAAGAGCCTAGAGGCCCTCAGGAGAGACCACAACCTGTGGGGGTGAAGTTGGACTTCTCACCAAGGTGGAAATTTGTTGATTGTGACTCAAAATTTTCCCATTTGAGTTAGAATCCACACAAGTTTGTGATTATCGGGATGTTAAGATTGTTTGCGTGGGCTTGGATACGGAGACCGCCCCGAGACGTGGTGGCCCCCATTCTGCACTTGTTAAAACCTTATTTTGATGTTTTATTTTGTAAGATACTTGCGAGAACCTTAAAAATCTTTTCAGATGCGTCATCCAAAAGAGTTGAGAGTACGAGAGAACTCCTTTGTCGTGAGTGATTCTCGTAAGTTTGGGTGTATCTACATTATTAAACATCCGAATGCGAGCGTTCCGAGCAATTGTAATCTTCTCTTTACCTATTTCAGTAGAACCATCTCATCAATCTCACTCCACGAAGTAGCCACACCGCCGTACCATGTAAATCACCCATGTCAGGTTTTGCGTCTACAATCTGTCCATTGCTCAAATCTTTTCGTTTGTTCAAGCTTCCGCGTTGGTCCAGCCTACAGTGGCGAGCGAGGAAGCTTGGAAGAGCGGCCCCCTATGTGCCAGCCCATGTTGTCTTACTTCTCTCACAATACATGACCATAAAGTAAAGTAACCACAGGAGTAGCCAAAATTCTCTTCGCCCTTTTCCATTTAGTCCCATGATGCAATGTCACGTAAAGGAATCATCCTTGCCCCTAACATGAGCAGTGCCTTAAATGGTAAATTTAGAATCCGAAAACACCCAGATTGAAATCCCAAGCAGATCATTCTTTAGCCTTCTTGCCTTTTTGCCCCTCACCTTTTGCCCCTTCCTTAGGCACCTTACACTTGCTTGCAAAATCCACCAATTCCCACTGCCTGCTTTCTCAAGTTTCCTAAATTCCCCACCTTTCCTGTTTGGGGTCTCTCTTCACCCCAAGAAAGCTCTGATTCCTCCCAACCCCTCTCTCATCTACAATTCTCCCCTCACTATTCTGAACCAATGCCTGAAGCGTTCTGTGCAATAAAAAGCCATTGTTGCTTCTCTTATTTAATAAACTCTGGCTTCTCTATCATTGTTTCACAGAGAGATACATAGAAGAAATTCCAAGTCCTCATCACAGAAGCAATGCATCCTTTGGTTCTCCATTGCCATTTACTCTTCCTCTTGCTTCTATGCCTCAATTCAGGTACTCGTGCTGTTTTTCGGCAATCTCAACTTGAGATTTCTCTTTCCGATACAAAAATTTATACCAGTTTGATTTTCCAATGTCCCGAATATGAATGTTGAAGTTTTGAAGTCCGACCATTTGCTGATAATTTTTATTCTTGTAATGTGCCTCAGGTTCAAGGGCTGCCCAGCCATTGAAAGAGCATAACAAAGGACTGCACTATCAACAGAACAAAGCACTACTATCAACTTCCACATTTGCTTCTCAGAGAGACACTACTGCTGCAACTATTCCTATTGTCAACCCAACAACTCCGGGTACTTCAACTCCTATTGTGAACCCAGCATCACCTCCACCGCCAATCACCACGATGCCAATCCCAAGTCAAGTCGCACCTCCAACGACTACCACGCCGACGACATCAAGCGGACAATGGTGTGTCACAAACCCGGGCGCCTCTCAAACAGCTCTGCAGGTGGCTCTTGACTATGCTTGCGGGTACGGTGGTGCAGACTGCGCATCGCTACAGCCGGGCGCGACTTGCTATGATCCTAACACCCTGCAAGATCATGCCTCCTATGCCTTCAACGATTACTACCAGAAGAATCCGGTTCCCACTAGCTGTGTTTTTGGAGGAACGGCACAACTCACCTCAACCGACCCAAGTAAGATACTTCCCAGACACTTTCATTTTCTGGAAAACTGGGATCGATCATATATTTCTTAAATCCGTTCCTTTTAAAAAAATTGTCAAAACCACTTTAAAATTCTGAGTAATTAGCACAGGAAGTAACTTGATTCACAATCCCACAAAAGCTCTAAAATGAGCAGACTTGACTGGTACTATTCTAAGTACCAAGAAAATTTCTTGACCTTTGAAATCCTGGTACGCACAAAAAATCAATTTTGGGCAGCTTCAATGCGCGTGGCTAATTTGTATCGATCTTTCGTTTTGCTTTATTTATGGCAGGCCATGGAAGCTGTCACTTTGCATCTTCTGGGTAATCTTCAAAACCTATTCTTTTTTATCACTCATTGCGATATACTAAGTGACCGAAAATGACAAGGTTGAACTTTCCAATGCAGCGCTACTCTAACTCCGACTCCTCCTACTCTTACTCCTCCTACTACTACTACTTCACCACCTCCACCGATGACGTATACCACACCAGTTTACCAAACCCCACCCTCAACTGTACCAGGGTCACCACTCTTTGGGGTCCCAGAGCCAACGGGACTTCCCAGCTCAGCCACCTCCATCACGTGCAGCTTAGCAGTTCTACTCATCGCAGCTTGTCTGTCGTGGTCACTTCTCGCCTGTGGTCCCTAAGCTGCTGCATGGAAAGTTGCATCTGCGCTGCTATGAGAAGGCACTTCAATCACTTCCTTGCATATCTCATGGCGTTCGCACTTGAAGGAGACAACTGGATACGCAAGGAGGCATTTTGATTTATCAGAGCCTGATTGACCTTCAAGGTGGTTCTCTCTTCTTACAGATGCCACCATGGAAGTATCAAGACGCGCGAGATCTCTTGTATTCTTGTCTTTGTCATCAACATCAGAATAGATGCAGACCCCGGAAGAATAAGTTACAAGATAGGAATCAGAATAGTCATGTAGCGTCATCTCTATACACAATTAGCCAACACAGATAATAATACATTTAGTTTACTGGATGAGCAAGATGTCTACTTGTGCTTCATGGACATCAAATAGCTTGATTGTTTTTTTTTTTTTTTGGTAAGGAGAAATAGCTTGATTGTTCAGATGTTGATATTGCTATAAGGGAAAACATGGCAAGCTGAGTAAGTAGGATAAGGTATCTACAATTTCTGCAGGAACCACGTGAAACTTCAAGAACACGTTCCTTTAAGATGTAGTGGAATCGGAGTCATTCTCCTCCTCCAATGCAAGCGAACCATCTGTTATTCCCTTAAACACCAAGAGATAAGTAAGGAAGAATGAAGGGATTTCTCTTGATTTGCTTGGTAAAAACGATGGGAATTAGAAAGACAAAATCAATGTTATGTTTACACATTTAATTGACCAAATAATTTGGTTCGTAGACAATCAAACCTCGCATGACTATTATGTAAATGATATAAATCTATGGAATTATTTGAATTTTCCACGTGCAAATGTGATTTTCCTTTCCATTTTATGGGTATGAACACCTTAGCCATATACATTAATACAATATATTTTTATTTGTTGATGTCGGTAATTAGTGAAGTTTAGCAATTTAACTCCATCTTGTAATATTCAATGATAGATTGAAGTTATGTTGGTCCATTGACGTTGTATGTCTCAAATTTCTTGTTTAGAAACGATGCCTTCATCCGAGCAACTAGTATTCAAATTCCAACAAAAATCATAACTTTGAGTGATCCTGACTGTATGAGATTTTAAGTTTAGCTTTAAAATTTAATTGTAGGGTTTAATTTTGACATTTCATGAAATCACCAGCTTTGATATTATCGATCTGTCAACTTTTTATTGCAGTCGCACTTTTGATTAATATGCTTCTTATACTTTGCTGTAAATCATTTAATCAAAAGATTTTATTTGAAATACAATCTTCTATAAAGCACTAACAAAAATTTCAAGTTTCATATTTCTTATTGAATAAAAGTTTTCATTTACTTAATTTAGATTTTTTTAAAACTATTCTCATTTTATGTTTTTGAGATTAAGTACTTTCTTATGTTTTTTCTTTCACCGTCCTTACTAAATGCAACTTGTGCGAATCTTTTACACTTAGGGCTGGCCAAAACGAAAAATCTTTTACACTCTCGGGAAATATTTCTACACTCAAGGGCTTTTAATCCACTAAAGGATTGGTTCCCATTGGATCACAAATAAATGGAATAATTACATAAATGATCAGTAAATTTTGACTCAATAAATTTATTTAATACAATTTCTAAACTTTTAGTAAATTTAAAAGTTCAGGGACAATATTACACAGGTATCAAAAATTTAAAAATTATATAGAGTAAATTTAAAGTTAAGAAATGATATTGCACGATCGAGTCAAAATTCAAAGATGCCATTTTTCGGGATAAATAGATCTCATCTTTTCATTTAAGCCTGTGTCTCATCAGTCGTTTGTATCAGAGTTCTGACAAAAAGAACGTTGAGAAGATACGCCTTATGACAGTGGACTGGGCCATGTCGGACGACAGAAGCCCCTTTACGCTTGTCCCCCCGAATAATTTGAAAAATTACATATATCTCACTTAAGCGTCTCTTTAAGGAGTGCCGACACGTGATACGCGATATGCGACACGATACGATACAACATAACACGACATAGGACACGTTATTTCTAAAAATATAAAAAATTTCGACACATTAAGACACGTTATATATTAAATATATATTTTAATATATACATAATAAATTATTATTTTTAAATTTGATTCAAATAAGTAAATAAATAATAATAAAAATCCTAGAATGAATTTACCCTAAAAAATTATACACATAAGTTTTTAAAAAATAATTATGTATAAATAAATATATTAATTAAGAAACTAAAAATAAATAATCAAAATTAAAAAAAAAAAAGAAAGTACAAATGCTGCCTTCTACACTTCTCCTTCACGTCTCCAGACTCTCCACCACGTTCTCTCTCTCCCTCTTCCAAAGCCTTCGCTTTTAACACTCTTTGTCTGCACGCTTCTCAACGCCCGCGAAGGAGAACTGGAGAAGGTATGCCTTTGGACACGCGCGAGCATAGGCCGACCCAGCCTCAGGTCTCCACTGCTGTCGCGGGGGGAGGAGCCAGCCTGCACCATCTGCGGCGGAGGCGCTGCCCTGCCCGCGCTGCGACTCCACCAACACCTCTCCCAGCCCCGCCACTTCTGCAAGTCCCGCCGCCGCTATTGGACCCAGGGCGGCACCCTCCGCAACATCCCCGTTGGCGACGGCTCCCGCAAGTTGGCGGCGGCGGCGTTAGCCTCCACCCCGTCGAAGAGGCCCCGCTCGTTGGCCCCGCCTCTGTCCTCATCTCCTTCCTGCAACTCCTCTCTCTAACTCCTCTGTGACCCACGACCCTCGGCGCTGGACACGCGTGTCGCCAGCGTGTCCGGTGCATTGACCGCGTGTCGGATCTCCTACAAGCGTTGACCGCGTGTCAGACACGCGACGCGTGTCGGACACGCAACGTGTCGAACACTGCTTCCGATGCTCAAATAGTGTGTCGGTGCATCCTAGGCCTCTCTCTTACAAAAGATTAAGATCATATAGATGTAGCTATAGATGTCGATGTATAGTAGCCATACAGATCCTTTCTGCATGCACTGGAGGAGCAATTCTTCCTCTCTTCACTTTTGTATCCTTAGCGTAAACCAGCTCCGTCCTCACCTTCCAATCTCACCTCAGCTTCAGAATGAAAATTGCCCAGAAATGCAAGAAAAGAGATGAAATCTCTAATCCATCTGAGGAAAAGGCATTTATTCCTGATACAAGCAAACCCGAAGTCTGGGAAACATCAAAACTTGTCAATTACATTCAAAGAAAAAAATTAAAAAAAAATCTAGTTCTGTATACCACTCAACCTATCTTAGACAACTACACACTGTCCCTGATTGTGTGGAACAGCTCAGCACAACACATGACGTATCTGTCTGTAACCTTTTCCATGATATTCAGATAAAAAACAAAAGTGAGGCGACCACAATACAAATGATGGCTACGGTGGCGACAACTGAACCTTGCTCGAATGACTTTTGCAAGCTGGTACGGGAGAAGTGCTGAAAGCCCAGATAAACTGCTATTAACACTGCGATTATAGCACCTTCTTGCATTCCCCTGTACATTACATCATAGAGGTGAGAAAAGAGGAAGACAACGACAAGCCCGACGTATGGCTCAGCCAAAAGAAAGGAAGACTTAACTCACCTCAAGTTCATTACTTGATTAGGGGCCACAATCACCAGTACCAATGCCATAAATGGCAACTCGAGTTCACCTAGGGCCAAAGCATAAAATAAGAATTCATCCAAATTAGCCGTTGTTAATTTGTAGCATAAAAAGTACAAGGCAGCATTGAAAACAGAACAGCGTAGAAATGTACAAGAAACTTGTGATCATTTCAAGGGTGCGCCATTAATTTTTAAGCTGTGTTTGGTAACATAAGGCGGAGGGGAAATGAGAGGTGAGGAGAGAAAATAGGACATAATTCAAAATTCATGTGAGTTAGAAGTTTCTGCTCCAACTTTCTCCCCCCATCTCTTAATTTCCCAATTCCCCAGTATTCCCGAACAAAGCACTACGGTTCCCTTGACCCTCAATATACCGTGAATTTAGGTTTGGTGGTGACTGGTGACAGCCCACTGGAGAATAATAAAGCTTATTCTGATATGTGAACCCACAAAATAAGTAAATAAATTCTCATGCAAATATGCCACAACCATAATTTTCCCCAAAACCACAGAAAAAATGAATGACTTGTACGAGAATCTACAAAAACTACCATTTAGAAACCAAATAAACATCAGTATGCTTTGTAAGTAACCTAAAGGTGGTGACTATGCCCATATATATCTGCAAGTTTCCTAGTTATACCAAAGAAGAGACAAATAAAAACTATGCATAGCCAGGAAGTCAACAGTTCAGGGCAGTATGTATGATCCCGCCTAATATGAAAGAGTGAAAACATATACCAGTCGCAAATCAAGCAAAGGTAGTCAACATACCTGGAATGTAAAAGAAAAGACGAACTAGAAGAGCCAGGAAGGCAGCCCAAATGCCATATTCACCCCTGCAAAACTCAAATCACCAGAGCTTCACCAAAGATGCAACTTTGAAGAATATTACAGATTGAATATTTCACAAATTCGATCAAAACCAGATACTAGAGCAGACAATCTCGTGCTCCATCAACAGGACAAATACATAGGCACAGATCTGTCATTTCCATCAAAAAGTTTTGGCCAGAACAAATCCATCACCACCCCATGAAGGATAATGCTGGTTAAATAGCATGGTTGTGAAGAAGGTCAAGATCAGATATGGGAAGATATCTTACTTCATCCATGAAATGATACTGGATGGTGCTTGCAGGGCAAACAATGGAACAAGAAAGGACTTCTGAACAGGAGTCCCTTTTGCAAGCATCAGTACCCTGTGTCACTAAAAAAAATCATAAGAAAATGCTGTACAATATTGACGAGCAGAGAAAGTAGCACCGGGAAGGAACCAATAACTACTCCCCAGCTTCTTCATAGACTATTAAGAAGAAAAGGCGTACTTGACTGGTCAACTGAAGGGATAATAACAGGCTACTGCATTTGTCAAAAAGCATTATTGAAGAAAAGAAGGCCGTCAGTTCATAGTGTCCATACTCTCGTGTCCTATTAGATGATGTTCATCTGAAAGATGAAATTTGAAATTCATTGCCGCGATAAATTTCAAAAGAAAAATGAATAGTTCATAGAATCCGAAATTACTTTGTGAGTTCCATGACGACAAGTCTCGGCAACAAGGTGGCAACACTCAGATCGAATGTCACATTTGCAAGGACTGGTGACTCCATTTCGGAGATTAAAACTACTTCCAATAATTCAGACCAACCCATGAACTATTTCAACAACCCCAAATACAATATCGAGGCAAATTTAACTAACATCAAGAGGAAATGTCGCAGCATTCATCACATGCGTCCATAACAGAGAGACAACGAGAGAGCCTCACGCGGAAGAGACGGTGGAGATCCACTGGAGGTTACGGACGGTGAGAGGCGCGGCAGAGCAAACGGCGCCAACGCCTCCGCTCCTCTTCGTCTTCCTCTTCGTCAAAGCCATCCTCTCGCACTCGATCGAAAGTCTGACCAAAAAGAAAACGACCCGACATCAGTTTCGAGACCAGCTCGTTATTGGGTCGTCAAGAAGCAATCACGAACCAGCGAATTCGAAGACCGACGAGACAGACCTGAGAGGGTTGTAGCAAGCGAAGGAGCTCGCGCGGCGAGGGAGAAGCGGCAAGCGGTTGTGGACGCCGCCCAGCGGAGGTTTCGGGGAGAGAGGTGGCGGGTTCTTGCTGACGTGGCGGATGAGGGAGAGCGCGTTCGGAGAGGAGAGAGAGGGGGGGGCCGCCATCTCTGCGTGCGCTTGCTGCCGAAAGCTGGAAGGTGAGAGAGAGAGAGAGAGAGAGAGAGATCACGGAAAGGACAGGAGGGAAGTGACAAGAGTGCAAGAAACTGACTAGAAAATCTAGGGAGTGAGAGACAGAGAAAATATCTTCTGTGATTTGTACTCTCGGGTTTTTTTTTGAAGATTCTTGAAACCTTCTTGGCGGACGATGATTGGTCTTAACCCTCTTTTCCTGATCTCCTTTGTACTGGTAACATAAAAGAATGGAAAATTTTCAAATACGAATTTTTTTGTCATCAAACACGAGAATTTAAAGTACCATTATTTTCTCGTGTAGAGATTTAAAGTAAATTTTATATTAAATAAGGACACGAAATAGCTAAAACAGTTTCAAATAAATGCCTCACCCCTCTAGCTCATCGCTAGCCAAATTTGCCGGCTAATCAAGAGTATTTTTGTTCGAAAATAATTTTAACATAAATTTAAGTTAAATTAGATAAAAAATTAGAAAGGAAAAAACAAGGGAGAGGGCTAACTATCAATCCTCCTCGCCTGTGGCCATTGTCCTATCGTTGATAGGGCAACGGCAATGGTCGGCGAGGACGTCAACGCCTTAGAGAGGGCCGGAAATGGTCGCCCTCCCTCGCCTCGATTTGAGAGAAGGGCGCCAGACTTGTGTGAAGGCCAGCGGCCCTCCCACAAACCTAGGCAAGGGCCGACGACGCTCGCTAGATTTGGGAGAGGGTCGAGCTACCCTCTCTAAGTTCTGGCGAGGGCTACCGAGCCCTCACCTCTAGTCGGCAAGGGTCGCCGGTGACCCCACCAGCCATAGTCGCTACTCCACTGGCAATGAGGCGGTAGCCAACCTTCCCTCCCTTTTCTTTTAACTTTAGCTTTTTTTTAGTTTGTTTTTTATAGGAAAAAAATACAAAATAAAAAAGAAAGAAAAAAAGGAAAAGAATAAAAGACAAAAATACCCTTAACTCTTGTGAGGTTAAACCTTTTTTTAGACTAAGATGGCCACTTCAAACCCATATTTGAAAAAATGAAGGTACTTTAAACTCTTATTTGATACAAGATCCACTTTTAAGCTTTTATATGAGAAAATGAAAGTACTTTTGGTCCTTATTTGGAATTTTTTCGAAAAAAATAATTGAAAAATTAAAAGGACACTTAATATTTGAAGAAAAACCCCAAAACCAAAAAAATAAAAAGATAGATTCCATCTTCTCTAACTTGATGGCAGAGGCTAGGACCTGAACAAGTTCTTGAAAGGCTCCATCTGACCTCGAAATCATTAGAATATAAAACTTTCAGAGAGTGTTCCCTCTTCTTGGGAAAGACAAAATATATGGGAAATTTAGGGTACGAGATGTGCGGGTATCAATACGTTAAAATAATGATCTTATTCGTGAAGCCGCCGTGACCTCAAATATTGGTGTGAGACGAAGATAGCCAAGGAGGTGAAGGTGTGGCATGGCTTGAACACACACATAGAGAAAGATAGAATTTCGATGGTCCGGTATTATTTGCATGAGGTGCCGATTTCTCAAGAAGCTACGCCATCGCACCTCGTGTGTGATCGTGTATTCGACAAAGTAAATGTGCATGTAAACTTTATGAACGTGTGGTCTAATACGATAGTGTAAATGGGCTTATTCGCAGAAATTTATGTGAGCAACAAGAAATGGACCTAGCACTTACACAAAGCTCGTATGCCAAGTCAATTGGATCAACCTTAGGAACGGGTGACCACGATTCTATACTGCTTAAACCATCATGTCTCCTTTTGACCAAAAAAAGATACCATCATTTCTCGTATATTTGAGACTTTATCCACTTCCCCAATCACAATGTACCGTTGTTTCAAAAATCACGATGAGAAAATCGATACCATTATGATCATACCGGAAATCATGTTGTTATGAGTTGATTGCAAGAATTATTAATTCAGAAAGATAGATATCATATCATTACCACGCAAACTAAATAATGTTATCAAATAAATAGCAAATGTGAAAATCACTATTGAAAGAAGAGCTCGTTTTTCTTTCATCTCAGAACCCACTAGCAAAACATTGAGGGTCGAAACATCTAATCGGTCAAATTATATAATCTGACAATCTAATGCACCTCTTTTTACTATACGTATTTCTAATAGAGAAACAAGAGATAATTTGCATTAGTGGTTGCTAAATTTAGATGAAATTTACAATCTCGTTGCTGAACTTTGATCTCAAGCAACTAAATGCATTTGAATGCCTAATCTTTTTTTTGTAGTCAAATCCACTTGGACCGGATCATGAAGATGGGTTCATTATGCGACAAGCAATTTGCTTGTGATAAAAGCGGGGGATGGAAGGTTGCTTGGCATTGAATTTAGGGCTTTATCTTGACCAATCACGTGCCCCACGTCCTTGGTTTTAATTCCAAAATGATTTTCGAGTCTTTCATATCAAGCCATTTGCGCGTTTCTAGGGTTGCCCAATTGTACTTTTTTTTGGACAAAATTGCACTTTTTTCACTAATTTATAATTTGAGGCACTTCAGCATTGGAAATGCAATGGATCTGATCTAATGCTTTTTTTTTCATGATCAAATAGAGGCTAGAGCTCAGTAGGGAATAAATTTTTTCCTCAAACAGAAGAAAATAAAAATGTATATTGATTTCATTATTTGATCTGATAAATATGCAAAAGTTTCCTCGAAGCCTTATTATGCTTGTCCTCTAAGACAATGCCCATGAAGATGCATTTACCATTACATCTATTTACTTCTCTAGTCGATCCCTTTTTTTTTTCCTTTTGGCCCAAATAAAAGGTATCGTCTAATTCCTTTACCAAAAAAAAAAAGGTATCGTCTAATTTTTTTTTTTTGGGGATTTTCACTTTGTATGTGGTCATTTACATGTAAATTAGCTTCTGTATTTCCAAAACCAAAAAGAAAATACAGGTAAAATGCAATAATACCCCAAAAATACGTGTATTTAGGATTCTGTATGCATTTTCATACCTTTAAAAGCTTCAAACATATAAGCTAACGTTACCACAATATAGAGAATTTCAATACAAACATTTCGGTATCAACCACGCTCCGATCAGAGCTCCCACACACCGCCTAAGTGCACGGCACGTGTGATACACGCGCTAAGCTCAAACCAGCTCTTACGCCGGTCCAACCGATTGACCATTGACGGGTCGTTAGGTCAGGTCGTCAGTTTGGTCACCGAGTTAGGTCATAGAGTCGGGTCACCGGTCTTGGATAGATGACGTCATCCTACTGCGCCGGAGGCGCGTGCAGTGCACGTGTTGAGCAATCCCAGCACGTGGCCGACAATGTCAGCCACTTGTGGCCGCGCGTGGGGGCGTGGGCTCGTGGCATCCCCCGTGGTGTTCTACCAACCATTGTGTTCATCTCGATGATATCTTTTGTCCCATATGATCAAAATAAATTTTCACCGGAAAAGATGTTTCGAGAAAAGGCCAAACAGAACGGTCGCCTACAACCTCGAGACTCGATTTTTGCACCAGGTTCATATCGATCATTCATATAGCAATTCAGTGCTTTAAATATGCAATAGGTTTGGAAATCCATTCGCTAATGATCTCCTCATTGAACAACAAGTGAAAAACTCGATAGCAAAACAAGGTAGAAATCATAACACAGGCTCTAATACTAATGTTGGGAAAAAGTCGCAAAAGAAATTGACTAACCTCTCGATGCACAACAAATGAATTACCCAAGAATGTAGATTCAATCACCAATAAATGTGGGACAAAACTACAAATTCACACCGATCTAAATATAATCATGAGAAAAATATTCTTGTTCAACAACGCTAATGCCGATTGTCTTCTCAAAGTAACAATGAAACCCTTTTGTGTGTTTTCTAATTGAGAGGAAAAATGTACGTTCTTTTTTGTACATTGTATGTCTTATTATCTCACTCTCACATCATATTAACTTCCCTCAATCGACCACCAATGACACCCCTTCAAAGGGTGCCACTTATACACACATCCCATTATGGATGAAACAATGTCATTTAACACAAAGTTTCATGGGTGTTGAGGGAAACTCTGGAAGGTATTCAAGTAGATCATATCCAAGTTCAAGTTCTTCCGGATGGACTAGGCAAGAAAGTTGTGGCAACCTGGACTCTCACAAGTGACCCTTAAATATGTTAAGCTAGGAGGAAGCTCTGGAAGTGACAGGAGCTAATGACAAGCCCATAGCCTAAGGTGTTGGAGAGAAGAAAGATTTCGGATGCTTTTTGGCAAGCCAGATATTAGTACACTTAAGTTATTTAGAGAATCTTGAATGAAGACAAGTCACAAATTTTACTTGGAATTTCCCCTTTGAGTCTATGGAAAAATTCAAGACTAAGCCTTTGCAGTTTCTTCGCCCTTCCAATAGAACTGGGTAACTTCTTAGTCTCCGAAAGACTAATGTCTAGATGTTGCAAATTATGTAAATCCTCGATTGACTTAGGGAGTTCTCTCAATGACAAACAATAGGCACTTAATTTCTCTAGTTTCCTCAAAGAACCAATTGACGTAAGAATTTCTGTAATACTAGCATAATCTAAAATAAGTTCTCTTAGTTCTTCTAATTCGCCCACTTCCTCCGGTAGCTCCTTAAGATGGTAACAAAAACGCAACTCCAAGGAAACGAGGCTCTTGACTTGGCCAATAGGAAGGTGGACTCGCTCTAATCTGTGACAATCTTTCAAGATGAGAATCTTCAATTTTGTGAAAGCCAAGAGATCAAGAGTACATCTTAAATGATTGCAACTTTCAAGGTCAAGAACTTTTAGCCGTTTTGCCACCTATACAAAGGAGAATATGCTATCAAAAAAAGACTTGATCAACGTAACAAGAAAAATTAAAAATCATAGAGGGTGTCTAGTTTCCATCTTACCATGATTGAACTCCATACTCTCCAATGCTTTGTGATCTCATTGAGTGAAAACTGCAGCACGACTAATTTTGGTAGATGTAAATTGGTTGGCGAAAAAGACCGATTGAGTTCAATGTCCCATTGAAGCCATTATAGAAAACAGTTTGTTAAAGTCTTCACTTAAAGCTACCCACCTCAATTGAAGGAACCTCAACCTCTGTAAGTTTTTAAATTGTTTATTTGTGGATGTCGTGTTACGAACAAGTTGGCTAGGTTGCGCAGCCCAAATTGCAAGTCGCGAGTAATGGGATATTTGTCACGCCCCGCTCCCTACAGGCGCGCAATCATCCCTTGATGGTCGATCATTGAATGCGACGTCCCGGATACGTCGCCGACTCAACCCAAAATATCAGAGATTAAACACACGCGGAAGCAAAAAGAAATAACCCGGACAATAATAACATGACTAAGGAATAGACATCGAAATATAATAAACACTAAATATTTCAAATCCTTCAATATTACAAAAAGGTCACCCGGCTTCCAAAAATCAACAACAGTTTTCAAAAAGGGGCGGTGGGTGACAAGCCTATCTCCTCTACAAAAAGGCACTCCGGCGGTCTCTCCGAGTCCATCACGGTCGCGGATCTGAAATGGTTATATAATAACCGTGAGACAGAGTCTCAATAAGTAACACCCTAAACCTAACCTAGGCTAATGCGTACCCAGACCAGTCTAACATGCAGACTACCAGTCGAAACAGTCAATTGTACATGAAAGGCTTACCTCGCCTCGAACCACGTGCCAACCCTGCATATTAGTCTAAACATGATAATGCAAGTACAAATCACCGCCACGTCACAATCACTAGTACACACACATTCCCACTCGAAATCAGTCAATCCAAACAAACACCCAACCCATCCAACCAATCATCCACACGCACCACCAGTCAATTCAGTCACACTCAACCAGTCAATCCAGTCACACTCTCAACCAACTAATCCAGTCACACGCTCAATCAGCCAATTAGTCACATGCGCAACCAGCCAATTCCCATCACACCCTCAATCAGCCAATCAGTCACACGCTCAACCAGCCAATCAATCGCACGCTCAACCAGCCAATTCCCATCACACGCTCAACCAGCCAATCAGTCACACGCTCAAATCGCATGCGTGAACGCACATCTTTCTCACAACTCGCGCCACTGCGCCTCAAGTTTATTCTCACTGGCTCACAAGCCACACAATTCGATCAATTTCAATGGCCGCCGTCCGCACGTCCCAAGCCATATTATTCAATCAATTAATTCCAGTGGCCGCCGTCCGCACGTCCCAAGCCACGGTAATCATACAATTCCAACGACCGACGTAAATACGTCCCGGTCCAATCACACCTTTAACGGGCCACCGTCCGCACGTCTCAAGCCCGCATCCATTTGGCATACCAGCCAGTCAAGCCTTCACACGGACCGCCGTCAACACGTCCCAAGTCCGTATTCCAATTGGCCCATCGGCCGTTCATGCCTTCACACGGACCGCCGTCAACACGTCCCAAGTCCGTAGCCCTCCGATCGATCCGGGCTTAATCTCTCACAGGCAGGCACACGCCACTCAATTCAATTAAATTCACGCTAAGTCACATCAAATCACTCATACCCAACACTCAGTCCAAAATCACAGTCGCCACCTCATCCACCAACCCGACATTCAAGTCGGTCACGCATAATCTCCCAAATTAAGCACACTAATTAATCCAATTTAAAATGCATAAATAAATCACCAAATCACTAAATTAATACTCGCCCTAGCCGTTCTAGCCCGAAACTAGTCAATGAAATACCCAAAATACTAAGTCGGGTTTAGGGAGTCGCTTACCAGAATTTGGTCCGGGAAAAGTCGGCTCGGGCCCAAAATGGCCCGGGTGGGAAGTCTGGACTGGGCGCGGGTGCGGGCCACACGGGCACGCTGACCGGCCAAAGTGGGCACAATGGCCGATCGGCGTGCCTAGTGCGCGGGCGCGGCGAACGCGCGGCGTGCCCGGGGCGCTCGGGCGCGCGGACGGGCTACGCGCCTGGGCAACGGGGCACGGGCACGGGCAAGGGCACGGGCGACGGGCACGGCACGGGCACGGCGACGGGCACGGGCACGGGCGTCGGGCGCGCGGCTTGTGCGCACGGGCCACGGGCCGGCCACGGCCTAGGCAAGCCCGGGCACGGCTGGGCAAGTGGCCCGAGCTGCTGGCCGGCCGGGCGGGGCTGGCCGGCAGCGACCGGCGGCGACGGCAACAGCGAGCGGCGGCAGCGGACTTGGTAGGAGAGGGGGGGTCGGCTGGGCGGGTGAAAGGGAGAGGGGAAGGGAGAGGGAGGCTGAGCTGAAGGGGGGGCGAGGAGCGGCGGCGTGGGACCGGACCGGACGGGGCGACGACGGTCGGCTCGGGCTCGAGGTGACTGACTAGGAGGAGGCTAGGGGAGAGAGAGGCAGGGGGGCTGGCTGCTGCAGGGGGCGGCTGGGCTCGGTCGGCACGGCGGGGCGAAGGCGGCGACAGCTAGGCGCGGCTGGGGCAGCGCCAGGCAAGGCGGACTGCGACGACGGGCTTGCTGCCTCGCGCGAGAGGGAGGAAGGGAGAGAGAGAGCGGTCGGGGGCGGGGGCTGGCGGCGACGGGGCGGAGGCGGCGGAGTGGCACGCCGCGGCGGCGGGCTTGGGCGGCGGCCGGCGAGCCGGGCCAGGGCGGAGCAGAACCCGAAGCGGCGGCAGACGACCCAAACCAGAGACAGAAGAGAACGAAGAAGAAAGGAAGAAGGAGAAGAGAAGAAGAGGAGAGAGGAGAGAGAGAGAGGGGGCTGTCAGGGGGAGGGTGAGTGCATGCAGGGGGGAGGGGACGTGCACGTAGGGGGTAGCGTGCACGGCAGTCCCGGGGAGAGAGAGAGAGAGAGATAGAGAGAGAGAGAGAGAGAGAGAAGGGAAAAGGAGGAGAGAGAGGGGGCAACACGCACGTGGGGGGGGTTCCGGCCGAAGAGAGAGGAGAGAGAAAGAGAGAGGAAAAGAGAAATTTCAAATTTTAAGCGTGAACCAAGGGACGCAGTTTAAACCAAAAATCAACTAATCGGTCCCGATTAAATTCGGGAAAAAGGCCTAATGGTCCGCAATAAATCCCGACAAAATCCTAGGGCACACGGTCAAAATAAAATAATCCAAACCGCGCTACGAGGGAGGTCTACCAGTCTAAATTTGTACCCGGTCCAAAAATCCACTTTCTCACTTTTCCTGATAACCTCGACACTGGCTGCAATAATAACGACACCGTCCAATTTATTTCGTCCCGAAACTCCCGGAAATCGACTGCCAAGTTCGAGGTATAAATAACGACCAAATTCGATCGAGTGCGATTCTAGCGGAAATTTCTATTTTTTAAAAACAAGAACCCGAGAGTGATCAGTTCTCGGGCGAAATTCCATTATAAGTGCACTGACGAATTGCACGTTTTATAAACCCCAAAAATGAGCCAAAATCCGGACTGTCACAATTCTTCCCCCTTTACAAAAATTTCGTCCTCGAAATTTACAATTCAACCCGACCACTCAAACAAATGGGGTACTGGTGTCGCATCAACTTTTCACCTTTCCACATCTCACCTTGGCTGTTTCAATTGACTAATAAACCACTTAGGACCCGTGATGCCCAACTCACCCACTTCGTTCCAACAAATCGGTGTTCTGCAAACCTTGCCATACAATGCCCCAAACGATGCCATTCTAAAACTCTGCTGATAGATAACGTCATAGGCAAACTCAACCAAGGCAATTATTCTTTCTAACTTCCCCAAAAATCCAATACACATGCTCACAGTATATCTCCCAAAGTCTGAATCGTCCTCTCAGACTGGCCATTTGTCTGCGAATGATAAGTCGTGCTAGACTATAACTTCGTTTCTAATGCTGTATGGAGACTTTTCCAAAAAGCAGTAGTAAACTTAGGATCACGGTCCGAGGTGATCGTCACCGGTACTCCCTGGAGACCGACTATGTGTCGTACATGCAAATTGGCATACCCTCCCAAGGCAAAAATCCTTTCGTACTTATAGAAAATGTGCTGACTTTGTCAACTGATCTACTATCACCCAAACTGAATCATGGCCTCACCGACTCCTCAAAAATCACATTTCCACTCAAGAATTTCCAATGGCTGCAATAGTCCACTCGACTCGCAATATTGTGCCTTCACTTATTGGCATGTGATACACTTAGTCACGTATTTGGTCATGTTCACTTTCAATCCATTCCACCAATAGTGCTGACGAAATCTTGATACATTCCCATACTAATCGGTTGAATACTATAATTGCCACGACGTACATCCGACAAAATCTATTCTTTTAATTCTACATCACTGGGTACACATAACCGACCACGGAACTTCAGAATCTCATACTTGATTACCTAAAAGTTTAATTCCCTTTCTGTGGTATCCATACTCAAATCTTCTAAATCTCCGGGTCCGTCGATTGTAGAGCCTTCATCTTAGCCTAGATTTCCAGTTTAATCCTCAATGTGGTAAGCAGACTCTAAATATGGCTTGTTTCACATTTAAATTCCGAGTCCCGAATTTCCTCCAACAGGGCACATTCTTTGACCATCATATGCGCGATGCATGATCTCCAACTCAATGCATCAGTTACCTTATTAGTCATTCTATGGTGTTATAAAATATCGCAGTCGTAGTCCTTAAAGAGTTCCATCCAATGGTGTTGTCTCATGCTAAGCTCTTTTTGGAAAAGCTGATACCTTTAAACTTCGATGATCTGTATAAATTTGTAATTCCTCCCCACACAGGTTATACTCCCAAATCTTAAGGGCGAAAATAATTGCAGCTAATTCCAAACCATGAGTCAGATAATTCGGCTTATGCGGTCCCATTTGTCGCGATGCGCATGGCACTATTCTTCCACCTTGTGTCAACGCACATTTAAGTCATCTTAGTGTTGCATCACTATAGATTTCACATTCTCCCTGACTTAACAGGACCGTCAACACTGCCGTGATCGTCGAACTCTGTTTCAATCCTGAAAACTCATTTTGTAGTTATCCGCCCATTCAATTTTCGTTTCCTTCTTTTGCAAACGTGTCTACAGTGTTACTAACGTTAAAAACCCCTTCCACGAGGCGTTTGTAATGACTTGCCAGACTCGAGAACCTCCGAACCTCAATTACCATTGCGATCTTAGCCAATTCCTGACAGCTTCAATCTTTGCTGGATCCACCACAATTCCTTCCCCGAGTATCATATGTCCTAGGAACTCCACTCAATGAAGCCAGAATTTGTATTTATAAAACTTAGCGTAGAGTGCGTGTTTCCTTATAGTCCGTAGAACCCTTTTTCTAAATGTAACTCATGCTTAGCAAGAATCCTTGAGCATACCCGAATACCATCTATAACCACATTTACAAACTGATCCTGAAATTCCTCAAATACCCAACTCATTACGTCCGTAGAAGCTGCAGGGACGTTTGTCAGTTCAAACAGGCATCACCATGAACTCGTAGTGTCCATTCCTTGTCCTAACTGCCGACTCCGATACATCCTCCTTCTTGATCCTCAATTGATAATAATCAGTCTTCAAATCGATCTTACAAAATTTTGATGCCCCTAGTAACTTGTCGAACAGGTCATTTACTCTTGGCAATGGGAATTTATCCTTAACAGTCACCTAATTTATCGATTTGTAGCCAATACATAACCTTAATAATCCGTCCTTCTTCCTCGCAAGTAAAACTGGCGCTCCCCATGGAGACCCACTCAGACGAATAAAATCTTCGTTCAACAACCCTTGCATTTAAACCTCCAATCCTTTCAACTCTGACAACGACATTCAAAAATAGTGCTATCTAGGTTGGTTCCATCCCAAGGCTAACTCGATTACCATTCTACTCCTCGATCAAGTGGCAGTCCCGACAATTCCTAAGGAAAGACATCGGGAATATCACACACTTCGGCTATGTCCTTTAGCCTTAATTCCTCAACCAACAAATCGACCACAAGATAATTATATTTTTACACCTCAAACACAAAGTTCAATCCACCCAAATTTCAATCCAACAGTCTCCCAAAACAAATCACCCCGGTTCTTTATAAAATCCGAAATTTCCAAGCATCACTTATCCTTCCGAATTCATCTAAGAAAAACATTAGTGAATCAGAGTTCCATAAATTAATCGCGCCTGCTCACCATAAATGATTATAAGTCTTATATGACCATTAGAGTTACAACTTCAAAATCACCACCTATCGTACCCAATATCCACATGCAATGCCTCTAGACTTTCACAGCACATCCCCTGATTCCTTCCCCACCACAACGTACACTTTTCCCTATGTCCATAGCCGATTCTGATTAATCTGCAGAGCAGCTCCCGCTTAATGTCCTACCTACGGTCGCTGCGATTGCATTAGCGATATAACATATCGGTCCAACAATTTCTCACCTGGTGACCTTACTGTTCACAACGACAACATGCTCCACTCCTACCTTGGCAGTGGCCACTCCTATGCCTCTTCCCATAAGACCGACACGCAGCGCTGGAGTAGCAGTTCGGCTTTCCAAAGTTCTTTCTTACTAAAGGGACAATTTCTGTTTCTTTGTCATAGGCTTCTTTGCACCATTCCTATTGTCCCTAGCCGGCATGTACCGCGATCCATATACGGTAACTTTCCATTCGAATCCCTTTCAACCGTTTAAGCCTTGCCATACAGCTCATTATAATCCCTTAGGCTTATTAGCATCAACTGACTACGAAGATTCGGTTTCAGTCCATCTCGGAACTTCCTTATCCCATCCACACGATCATTGACTACCTTTGGCGCGTACTTAGACAACCTTACAAATCCGACCTCGTACTGATCAACTGACATTCAATTCTAACAAAGCCCAAGAAACTCTGTCATTTTCTGTCCTCACGCACTCTCTGAAAGTACCTCCCATTGAAGGCCTCAATAACGACACTCAACTTGGAGTTATGCCCTTCAAAATAGCCTACTTTGGGGGTCCTCTTACCAATTACTTGCATTTCCTTAGAGTTGATGCATAGCTAGGGTCACTTTTTCCTCATCAATGCACCCGAATACCTCAAAAGTCTCTCCTCTACTCAAAGTACTGTAGCCTTAGGGTCATCTCTTCCCATCGAATCTTGCAAGTTTAAATTTCAAAAATTTTCCACTCAACTAATGCATCCGTCTGACTGCAATAACTTGCCATTGACCTTGATTCCCAATATTTCCATTATACCCATTATTCCCCTCATTCCCATTGACGACGACAATAGTGGCCTCAGCATCAGTAGAAACGGTCGCATTTCGCTCCTCAATCTGCTTTTCCCTTAACATTCCAACTTCCTCGATTGCTCTCAAAGTCTTATCCCGACTGGGATCCCTCAAAACTCCAACTTGCGGACCTACACAACCTCGACCTTGACCTCGACCTCCACCTCGACCTCGACTACTCATACTCACAGGGTCACACCACCCACTTACCTGCTATAATTCCCCTTGGGAATTAAAGACCTAGGCCAACTATACCAGTCTAAGCCTTAGGTAATGAATCACAACATAATTCATTCAGCAGGCAGCCAATCACAAATAACACCCAATCACAGCCAATAAGTTCGGGCACTTACCTCAAGTCCCGACGCACCTGCACCTCACATATATTGCACAACAATCACTTAGCAATCACAAACATACTGTCTGGGGTACGCATAGCACACAAGTCTCCCTAACTGTCTACCCCAAAGTCATCGCTCCTTATCACTCCAGGCTTCGACCATCTTGGTTCGAGCTAACCTTGCTCTGATACCAATTCAAACGGGGATGTCACGCCCCGCTCCCTACAGGCGCGCAATCATCCCTCGATGGTCGATCATTGAATGCGACGTCCCAGATACGTCGCCGACCCAACCCAAAATATCAGAGATTAAACACACGCGGAAGCAAAAAGAAATAACCCGGACAATAATAACATGACTAAGGAATAGACATCGAAATATAATAAACACTAAATATTTCAAATCCTTCAATATTACAAAAAGGTCACCCGGCTTCCAAAAATCAACAACAGTTTTCAAAAAGGGGCGGTAGGTGACAAGCCTATCTCCTCTACAAAAAGGCACTCCGGCGGTCTCTCTGAGTCCATCACGGTCGCGGATCTGAAATGGTTATATAATAACCGTGAGACAGAGTCTCAATAAGCAACACCCTAAACCTAACCTAGGCTAATGCGTACCCAGACCAGTCTAACATGCAGACTACTAGTCGAAACAGTCAATTGTACATGAAAGGCTTACCTCGCCTTGAACCACGTGCCAACCCTGCATATTAGTCTAAACATGATAATGCAAGTACAAATTACCGCCACGTCACAATCACTAGTACACACACATTCCCACTCGAAACCAGTCAATCCAAACAAACACCCAACCCATCCAACCAATCATCCACACGCACCACCAGTCAATTCAGTCACACTCAGCCAGTCAATCTAGTCACACTCTCAACTAACTAATCCAGTCACACGCTCAATCAGCCAATCAGTCACATGCGCAACCAGCCAATTCCCATCACATGCTCAATCAGCCAATCAGTCACACGCTCAACCAGCCAATCAATCGCACGCTCAACCAGCCAATTCCCATCACACGCTCAACCAGCCAATCAGTCACACGCTCAAATCGCATGCGTGAACGCACATCTTTCTCACAACTCGCGCCACTGCGCCTCAAGTTCATTCTCACTGGCTCACAAGCCACACAATTCGATCAATTTCAATGGCCGCCGTCCGCACGTCCCAAGCCATATTATTCAATCAATTAATTCCAGTGGCCGCCGTCCGCACATCCCAAGCCACGGTAATCATACAATTCCAACGACCGACGTAAATACGTCCCGGTCCAATCACACCTTTAACGGGCCACCGTCCGCACGTCTCAAGCCCGCATCCATTTGGCATACCAGCCAGTCAAGCCTTCACACGGACCGCCGTCAACACGTCCCAAGTTCGTATTCCAATTGGCCCATCGGCCGTTCATGCCTTCACAGGGACCGCCGTCAACACGTCCCAAGTCCGTAGCCCTCCGATCGATCCGGGCTTAATCTCTCACAGGCAGGCACACGCCACTCAATTCAATTAAATTCACGCCAAGTCACATCAAATCACTCATACCCAACACTCAGTCCAAAATCACAGTCGCCACCTCATCCACCAACCCGACATTCAAGTCGGTCACGCATAATCTCCCAAATTAAGCACACTAATTAATCCAATTTAAAATGCATAAATAAATCACCAAATCACTAAATTAATGCTCGCCCTAGCCGTTCTAGCCCGAAACTTGTCAATGAAATACCCAAAATACTAAGTCGGGTTTAGGGAGTCGCTTACCAGAATTTGGCCCGGGAAAAGTCGGCTCGGGCCCAAAATGGCCTGGGTGGGAAGTCTGGACTGGGCGCGGGCCACACGAGCTCGTTGACCGGCCAAAGTGGGCACAATGGCCGATCGGCGTGCCTAGTGCGCGGGTGCGGCGAACGCGCGGCGTGCCCGGGGCGCTCGGGCCCGCGGACGGGCTACGCGCCTGGGCAACGGGGCACGGGCACGGGCAAGGGCACGGGCGACGGGCACGGGCACGGGCGTCGGGCGCGCGGCTTGTGCGCACGGGCCACGGGCCGGCCACGGCCTAGGCAAGCCCGGGCACGGCTGGGCAAGTGGCCCGAGCTGCTGGCCGGCCGGGCGGGGCTGGCCGGTGGCGACCGGCGGCGACGGCAACAGCGAGCGGCGGCAGCGGACTTGGTAGGAGAGGGGGGGTCGGCTGGGCGGGTGAAAGGGAGAGGGGAAGGGAGAGGGAGGCTGAGCTGAAGGGGGGCGAGGAGGAGCGGAGGGCCGGCGACGGCGCGGCAAGGCGGCGGCATGGGACCGGACCGGACGGGGCGACGACGGTCGGCTCGGGCTCGAGGTGACTGACTAGGAGGAGGCTAGGGGAGAGAGAGGCAGGGGGGCTGGCTGCTGCAGGGGGCGGCTGGGCTCGGTCGGCACGGCGGGGCGAAGGCGGCGACAGCCAGGCGCGGCTGGGGCGGCGCCAGGCAAGGCGGACTGCGACGACGGGCTTGCTGCCTCGCGCGAGAGGGAGGAAGGGAGAGAGAGAGCGGTCGGGGGCGGGGGCTGGCGGCGACGGGGCGGAGGCGGCGGAGTGGCACGCCGCGGCGGCGGGCTTGGGCGGCGGCCGGCGAGCCGGGCCAGGGCGGAGCAGAACCCGAAGCGGCGGCAGACGACCCAAACCAGAGACAGAAGAGAACGAAGAAGAAAGGAAGAAGGAGAAGAGAAGAAGAGGAGAGAGGAGAGAGAGAGAGGGGGCTGTCAGGGGGAGGGTGAGTGCATGCAGGGGGGAGGGGACGTGCACGTAGGGGGTAGCGTGCACGGCAGTCCCGGGGAGAGAGAGAGAGAGAGAGAGAGAGAGAGAGAGAGAGAGAGAAAAAGGAGGAGAGAGAGGGGGGAACACGCACGTGGGGGGGGTTCCGGCCGAAGAGAGAGGAGAGAGAAAGAGAGAGGAAAAGAGAAATTTCAAATTTTAAGCGTGAACCAAGGGACGCAGTTTAAACCAAAAATCAACTAATCGGTCCCGATTAAATTCGGGAAAAAGGCCTAATGGTCCGCAATAAATCCCGACAAAATCCTAGGGCACACGGTCAAAATAAAATAATCCAAACCGCGCTACGAGGGAGGTCTACCAGTCCAAATTTGTACCCGGTCCAAAAATCCACTTTCTCACTTTTCCTGATAACCTCGACACTGGCTGCAATAATAACGACACCGTCCAATTTATTTCGTCCCGAAACTCCCGGAAATCGACTGCCAAGTTCGAGGTATAAATAACGGCCAAATTCGATCGAGTGCGATTCTAGCGGAAATTTCTATTTTTTAAAAACAAGAACCCGAGAGTGATCAGTTCTCGGGCGAAATTCCATTATAAGCGCACTGACGAATTGCACGTTTTATAAACCCCAAAAATGAGCCAAAATCCGGATTGTCACAATATTGACGCATTCTGCTTTGATGTATGCTCATGCGTCAATATTCCATTATTCAAAACATGCAATTTGGGTTTCTCATAAGAACTGTAATCGTAATCGTGTCGACTTTCAATTTCTCTCATGCGTCTTAGTTGTTTTTAAGAGAAGTGCGCAAGTTTTAAAGGGTCAATGTCTTAATCAATATGTGTTGAAAGACATTAGCGGTACTCTTGCTCCTTCAACTTGATCTTATACCACATGAAAAAGTATCACAACCAAAAGCCGAATTTCATTTATGTCTCAGGTCCTATTACCTCTTAAGCAAATTGTTATTTTCAGTGCTCCACTTCTCTTACATTTTCTTTCAAGTAGATTCAATTATTATCTTCTGATTTGCATCTATACATAAGTTTTGAGATATATCTATCCTTCAAACTTGGCTTGTGGTAAAGACATTGAATGCTTTAGTTAGCATTTTCCCCGATGTACCAAGTATGTAAACAATGTTGTGTATTCGGAAACACCATTTAGATGACTTTTCCCCAAATCAATGAATATAGTTTTTAGAGTCATATTTCTCATAAAATTCAAAACACCTCAAATAACCAGATAAATAAATTCGTATCTCGTCCAACAAAAAGGCAAATCAAAACAGAATATTCTTCCAATGTTGATTAACTCCAACAAAAGGTGCACATATCATGTTATATTTGTTAATACGATACGCGGTATCAAATAACCGGACAAATAGATTTGCATCTCATCCAACAAAAATGCAAATCAAAACAGAATATTCTTATAATGTTGATTAACTCCAACAAAAGGTGCATGTATCATGTTATATTTGTTCATACGATACATGGTACGAAACACCACTATATCACAAAACAATCATATAATCAAATTTGAACAAACGATCTCTTTAAAATAGATTGGTCAATGTACCATCTTGATCTACATGTATAGGATGGAAATACATTGAGTTTTGCATTTGCACGCATTTAAAATGATTTAAAAGACTTTGACAATCTCTCCCACCTATACTATTTCATCTTTCGGTCTGTAAATTTTTTTGACAATCACGTAAAATGAAATCCAAGTTTTGATTTTCTCTTGCTTAGTTTTCCAAAAACTTATATACCATAATCCCCCAATGCTAGCTTTAGCCATGTCAACTAAAACACTTTGCAAGTATCAAAGATTATTCTTTCACATCTTATCAAGTGCTTTTGATCTTCTGTTATAAATGCATGATTTGGGAATAAAAATTCACAAGCACCATTTTCAATATTAAAGCTAACACGAGCTGAACAACCATATCTAACTTCAATCTCTCATACTTCTTTTCTTGATCACGAGTAGCGAGAAAACCATCACAATTACACAAAAGTTTATTGGGTTATTTCTTCTTTTGAATTTTTATAAATCTAATTCTTCACCCCTCCAAAACATTTGCCTATATATGCCACATACTTATGAGATGCTTCAAGCTCACTTAAAAAAACTATTCCTACTTAAATTTAAAATCTTTTTTCAAATCACCCATTACATATGCAAGATCGGCAATTTCATGCTAAATAATAAAAAAAACAAAAATATTTAAGCTCTATTCAAAGTAGTGTTTATAATAACAAAACAACATCTCGCTCATTACATGAGCCATAAAAACATGTTTAACAAGGAAATTTTTTTTAAAATAACGTAAGTGCTTAAGCAAGGAAAAAAAAACCTTTTACGACTCCAAAATAGTATGAGTGAAGAATTTCCTCCGATTTGGCCATATGATGACCTTATATGTGCGGTGTACTAGTTTGTGATTTTTTTTGTATTAATCCAATTTAATGACTGGTAAATTTATTATAGGTGTACCGATTTGAGGTTTTTTGTGGTATTAATCCTAAAGTTTTTAGGTTAATATCACAAAAAATTCCAAACTGATATACGATAAATTTACTCTAAATTAATTCTTTAATCACCAAAAATCCAAAACTGAAATACATGTGATAAATGTACCCTAACACCAAAAATCTCAAACTGATACGTAATAATTAATTTACCCTTTGTTAATTCCATTAAATTGTATCAATACCGCAAAAAAGTACAAACTAGTACATCAGTAACATACGATGGGTAAAAACTGATGATAAACCCATCAACCGCTACGTATTATCTTTAACTCAGTAATTTGATAGTAAAATTTAACAATAACTAATGAAAGGTAAATTTGTTATAGGTATCAGTTGGAAATTTTTTATGATTAAAAAATTAATTTGAAATAAATATGCCAACGGATATATATTTTTTATTTTTCGTGATATTAATTCATATTTTTCCTTATGGAACACTAAAACGAAGAAACTTTAGAATACGTGCTGTTTGTAGTCAGCAACTTCCAGAGCATCGCACACAAGGGCAAGAGTCGGCGTGTTCTTCTCGAATCCTTCCCATCTCCCTTAATCATCTGTAGACCTGTCGCAGCGACCCACCTACAAAAGTTCGTGAACTTCGTTCGGCACCGGCTTTTTTGGGTAGAGGTTCAGTCATCCTCCTCTTCTTCTTCTTCTTCTTCTTCTTCGCACGCATGGTGTTTGTTAGTTTGCCCCCGTTTTGCTGCTGCTCTGCTTTCGGGCTGCTAAACCCATTTCGTGTTTCGTTCGTATCTACCCACTTCAGAACTTGCTTCCAGTTGCAAGATTTCACGGCCCTGGGGTCGTCCATCGTGCTTTTTTTTATGTTCCCATCGGGTGCCTATCTTGATCTGCGCGTTGTGTCCGGCATGTGTTTGTTCAATGTCTTGTTAGAACTCAATGTGGATTCTCCTGCTTTGCCGATGTAAATGCTGCTCCTCTATGCGCCTGCACGACTTCGTAGGCACTGTGGTTTGAATATATTGCTAAGCTTCGACATGGATTGACTAGTTCGCGAGTAGTCTAAAAGAGAAGTGACTACTCCAAGCGACACGAAGACATATCCAGTGCACTCTATATGCGTGTGTCGCGGAAAGAATCGAGTGAATTATTTTGCACTGGGATTTTGAATTTTTTTTTGTTTATATCTGTTAATTTAGTTTTGCAGAAGGCTTGTTGTTTCTTCTCACCTGTACTCGGTTTGTTAAAGGAGAAGTTTATAAGCAAGAACAGTAAATGAGCGACATTCAAGTCTATAAGAAGCAGTAGAAATTGAGTTGTGGCAATAAGAGTGAATGCTGTATTGTGGGTGCGCCTTGTGGAACTACGGCATCAATGCAATGCCCACTTTTTTTTTTTTATATAATTCATATATTAAGTAGTAAAGAGTCTCCCTTTGATAGATTAATACAAACAGTATAAAATCATTACTAGATATGTGTGACCATTACTTTTTAAATTACATTTGGTAGTGCACACCTAAGGAGATCTTGCTGGGCTGATCTACCTTTCCAGTTTCAATAAGCATATGTTAACTAATTATATTTGGCGCTCATACAATTTTTCTTTCCACTCTATTTAATGAATATTTTCCATTGGGGTATGTATTCAATGCAAGTAATCGCGCATAAAGTGAAGTCTTGCCCCAGCATATGTAGAGGTAAAGCAATACTAATATGAAAGCTGTTTGTCTATATTGCAGAATGATTTGAGCGTAAAGTTTGCTATGCGTTCGTGCTTTAATGCGTGCAAGAGAAGTTGTAACTTGGTGAGAGGATTTCATGTGGGCAAGCATTTCTCCAACTTCAATTCTGAGGATGTTGTCTTAAAAACAGTTTGTGCTCAGTTGAGGCAAAGGAAGTGGAAACATGTGGAGCATATTTTGCCGAATCTCAGTAGTTCGTTGGTAAGTCGTGTTATTTGTGAACTTCAAAACTCCCCCCAGTTAGCATGGGAATTTTACAAATGGGTTGCAGGCAAGGAGAACTATGTACATTCATTAGCTTCTTCTTGTTCTATGATTCATGTCTTGGTACGTGGGAAGAGGTTTAATGATGCATTATTACTAATGAACGATTTAATGTGTGCAAAAGGCATGTTGCCGTCGCAGATTTTGCAAGCACTGCTAAGTAACTGTGAAATGTATAATTCAACTCCAGCTGTGTTTGACGCATTGGTTAGGGCATGTACCCTGATTGGGGACACAAAAGGTGCTCATGAGATTACTCAGCAGTCCAAACAGGCTGGCTTTATGGTTTCCATCCACGGTTGGAATAACTTTTTTAGTCATCTTTTGAAGCAGAATAATATTGTTGATTTTTGGAAGAGTTATAAGGAAGTGGTCTCAAATGGGTATATTGAGAATGTGTACTCTTTCAATTTGGTAATACATGCTCTTTGTAAGGAATATAAATTACTGGAAGCAGTATCAGTTTTCTATCGAATGCTGAAGAGAGGAATTTGGCCTAATGTGGTCACTTTTAACATGATCATTGATGGAGCTTGTCGGTTGCATGATATGGAACTTGCACTCAAGCTTGTCAGGAAAATGGGAATAATGTCGAGAGAGTGTGTTCAGCCTAATTCAGTCACATTCAATTGTATCATTAATGGGTTCTGCAAAACAGGGAGGATGGCTGCTGCAGAAGAAGTTTTTAATGAAATGGTTACTCTAGGTATTGAGCCAAATGTTAGAACATATGCAACTCTAATTGATGGTTCTCCACGAGTGGGGAGTTTGGATGAGGCATTCCGATTGTGCAGTGAAATGGTGATGAGGAGATTGATGCCTAATTCTGTTGTCTACAATTCTTTATTATATTGGCTTTACAAAGAAGGAGATTTGAAGGGTGCATCTTTATTGTTGTCCGACATGATTGAAAAACGTATATGCCCTGATAGTTTCACCTACTCTATCCTTCTAGAAGGGCTATGCAGTAGTGGACATATGAATGAAGCTATCAAAATCCACAAGCTTATGCTAGAAAAGAACCTGGCAGAAGATAATTCTTGTTACAATATTCTAATCAAATATCTTTCTAGAAGCAAGCAGGATTTGGGAGCCTGGCAACTTGTGGGCAGCATGTTTGTCCGTGGTCTAGTTCCTGACATTGTAACATATGGCACTTTGATCGATGTGTACTGCAAGGAGGGGGATATAAGACTGGCAATTGAAGTTTATGATAACATAGCCAAGTTGGAAAAATATCCTAACCTTGTTATATACAATTCTGTTTTAAGTGGTTTCTGCAATGTGGCATTAATCGATGCAGCAGAATCTTTGGTGGATTCATTGGAGAGGATGGGATTGTTCGATTCCATAACCTATAATACTTTGTTACATGGCTACTGTATGAGTGGGAATGTCGACATGGTATTTAATTTGGCTTCAAAAATTGGCGATGTAAATAGTATGGTGAACACAGTCACTTACAACATACTGATAAACTTTCTCTGCAAATTTGGTTGCATGTCACAGGCAAAGGAACTTTTGAAGTTTATGTGTACGCAAGGAATGTTTCCTGACTCTGTAACTTATACTACTCTTATAAACAGTCTCAAGAAAAATTGCAGTCCACAGGAAGTGATTGAATTCCATGACTACATGGTCCTCAATGGAGTAATTCCAGATGCCTATACATTTGAAGTAGTTGTGAAGCCATTGCTTGAAGAGCTGGATAAAAATACTGGAAGTTAGCATGGCTGAACACAGTTTAGCAATGCAAGCTGCGTGCACAGCTCCATTGTGGAAAGATAGTTACCCTAAATTTTTTAACTTCAGTTCTCTCAAAAAATCTCTCTCCTGAATGGAGACCAAGCTGGTCGGGTCTTGTGAGAAATTGAAGTTTTCTCACTAAGCGGGATGGTTTGCTTGTGATCCATACCAAGAACATCTCTCTTCTTTTGTCGATCATCCTTTTGCTCTATTGGACATGCTCTTCTTGTTTGATCTGTTGAGGTAATGTCAGTTGTGCTACGTGTTTTGTCCCATTTATTCCTTTCATTTCTCTGATACTTTCTCTTTAATGTTTGTCCATCGATCTGTCTATCTGAATTCTCAACTCACGCCTTCTCTCTCCATCCCAGGACCAAGGCTGCGTACTATTGCTGTTCTTTTGTAGAGCACAGAGATGGGATGACGTCACTGGGACATGGATTGAACTGCAAGATAGACAGGTTTGTTCAGGTTACAAAATTTCTTATCTGAAAGTTGCTGCATTATACACACTGCAAAAATGTTTTACCTGGTTGGTTGCTGCACTAAGTTTGATGAGATTGAACTGATTGTAGATAGTTGAGATTTTAATTACTTTGTGATCTACAAAACTCCGTCTACAGCCATTGCATTATACACACTGCAAAAATGTTTTACCTGGTTAGTTGCTACACTAAGTTTGATGAGATTGAACTGATTGTAGATAGTTGAGATTTTAATTACTCTGTGATCTAAAAAACTCTGTCTACGGCCTTACTTTAGAGTCATCTCCAATTTAGCTGATCGTAGCAGTCCAATCTCTGATAATCAGACAACACCACTATTTTGCATTGGCTTTTGACCTTTATCTTTTCATTTTGTGTGAGAACATATATGCTTGCAGTGTTTGCTTTTGGATTAGATGTTCAGTTTGTAGTTGTGATCTCTCTGAAATTTCCAAAGCCTTTTTTGCTTTTTGGTAAGTTAAACCCTAGTATAAAGCAGCCTAAATAAAGAATCATTTTTCACTTCGCTTGGATTTGATCTTCGGCTACTTAGGCGCACTAGCTGGATGACTTGTCAATCTAGCTATTTTCTTGTTGACACCTAAATTTTGGCGATCCAGTTAGTCGTTTATTGCATATAAAAATTAGGGATCGACCCCAACCCCTAAACAAAAAATATTAATTAAATTGCATATAGACACTAGGAGCATTTCATTGATAGTTAATTAAGCCCATGGTGTGAGAAAATTCAGCCTAGCCCATGAGTATTATAAGAGCCGAAATTTTCCCATTGGATAATTGATCAATTAATCTTGATTATTATTCAAATCTTGAAAGATAATTGTTCGATTTGGTTTGATATTATCAAGATTCTAAGAGATAATAAAAGTTTTATATCAGTAAAGTGTATCTCTTAGAATTTAAAATTGGGAATTTTAATCTAAACCTAGTACTATATAAAGGGACATCCATTCACGTTTGAAGGGAGGGAGGCCACATAGTAGAACACAAGGCCACAAAATTTGACACACACGACAGAAAAGAGAGGAGAAGTCGTGATAGATGGCCATAATAGAGAGAGAAACATGGCAGTGGCCTTGAAGATTGAAGATGGTGATCCAACATTGATGTGTGTGGTCTTTCTTGTGAGTGCGGTTTGACTTGGTCAAGCATCCAATTGCGGTCAAATTCACGATGCCCACCTGGAGGATTTTCGTGTCCCTTGCACGACACGGGTGAAGAACGGACGCTCCCTGCATGCTTGCTGTTGCCATCTCACTATTGGACCTTGCACTCACGCTACTGCTGCGTCAGTCTCGGCAACGCAACTTCAACCACACCGACACTTGCTGCCTTCATACGATTCATCACCACGACTCCCTCAGTTTGTCCGACAAACGCCGGAGTTGCTGTCCCCATCGCGAGGCTTCCTGCACTGGGACATCCGCTTGAACTGAGACGCCGCCTGCTGAGTCCCACCGCAAGCTGCTCCTCGCCGAGCCAGTCTGTGGCTTGGAATTTCTCTATTTTGCAGGTCTCTCTAAGTTTTTCCGTGAATCGAGGCAACCATTGAAACAACCAGCAGCCCCCGTTGCTGAACTCCGTGAAGACACCCAGCCTAGCACCTCATCCGCGGCTGTCCAACGCCAGTCATCCTTCTAGCCTCATCCGCAGGCCGTGATCTGGTTTGATTCCTATAAGATTACACGTGTTCAAATTAGGTAATTATTCCATCGGATTTGATATAAATTGTTTAATTGCTTAATTCGGATAGATTTTGTTATCTAATTGATTTGATTGAGATATTATGCATTATCCAATTAGGGCTATTGATTGAGTTAATATAATTACTAATTTGATCCGTAAAGATTTTGGATCATTTTTTTAATTAATTCAACTTAATATTTGGGTAATTGTTGTGCCCAAAAATTGCTGTAATCTCTAATTTAATTCGTGAGACAATGGGTTATTTTTTAGATTATCGTAATCTTTGATTTGAGATTTTCGTGGATTACGCGTGCGGATTTGGTGAATATTATCTTGCGATGAGTGCTTATCCTTTGCTCGATTGTTTCCATAAAAAAAAAACCAAAAATATCTTAGAATAGATTATATTCTTCTCTCAAACTTATTCACTTGTTTAAATTAAGACAATTATTTATTTCGAATTTTAATAAAACTACCAAAAATATTATATGCATGTCATATAGTTTGCACGTTAGGAAATTACATGTCATGTAGATTGGACTTCATTCCAAGATAAAATAAAATCCCAAAAATATTTGATTATTTTGGTGTGGCTAATTTATTTACTTTCTTGCAATTTGCTTGCTTTGTTATTTGAGTGTTAATTTCATTGATTGCGCAACTACATGATCACCTCTTGCATGTTAGTGGATAAGTTAAGATCAATTCAAGCTGCTTGCCAAAATATTCTTCTGAAAATAAAAGAAAAAAGGTACCGAAAGGGCGTTAGAGTAATTTAGCGTAACCAAGTCCCCGAACTCATAATCTATGGTTCGTAGGAGTAAAGTAAATCTCCCAATACTTTACTTTGGTTTCTAATCTACCCACCAAAAATAGATTAGTGGCGATCCCTTAATGAAAATGATTTGCATGTTAAGAACTTAAACCAAGTTGCGAATTGGTTTGGGTTTGAAAGAGCCCGAGCTAGGTTTAAACTTAGTAATCTATTAGCTAAACCTTAGGTGGTGCACCCGAGGTTAGGTCGTGACAGCTCTTCATCACAAAAGGGACCTCTTCACACCTACCTCCATTATAATACCCATGCAACTGGTAATGGTGATCCTGAAGTACTGCTGTATCATTTGCTTCCACGGAATGATTACTGGTGAGGTCATTGGCTGCAGCATCTCTATTTGATGACTTGGTTTGAAAGTAAGCTGCATAGGCCATGTCGTTATTCTTTTCACCTACCAGGATTCATCTTCTTTGGTAAAGCGAAACCCTGATAGCTCCAACGAAAAGACTTTCTAGGTGGATTAGTAATTTATATGCCGTTATACTCTTCCTGCGACCATGCTTCAATGCGCGTCTCTTGCTTACTGCTTTTAGAAGCTGTAATCAGCTTTTAATATCTGATCACAGCACTTAGTGTTGTGTTTCTGCTTTTGCCATCCTTGACGAATGACTGTTCAGTTAAAAGCTTTGTCGAGGAACTCAATTTCACACTCTTGGACATGATCTTAATAGAAGTTTCAGGTGGAAGAATTAAATTCTGGAGAAGAAAACCTCGGTCTTTAATCTGCAAGAGAACCTTCTTGGAAAATGACGAATATGTATGCTCCAATGGCTTCTTCATTTGCTTGCTGGTGCAATTGAAACAACATTCTATTTTGTTGTTTTTCCTGCAAGAGAGTAAGATTTAATAGATGCTTGATAATACAGTCATCCAGACTTATCAGAGAATAGGGTCAAACCACAACTTGATATAGTCATGGAGATATTCCATGCTAGCTCGTTTTCATTTTTCTGTCCTTAAGGCTCAACTTTTAACGTTTCATCTCATGACTCTAGTTCCTACTAATTGATTTTGTGAGTAACTTTGCTATTTACAGGCTGTGCACCTTTGACTGGTAAAAAGCTACCGCTTTCAGATATCATCCCTGCAGAATCACTCTGGACATTTTTTCAGAAGCATGTACTCTTCCTTGAGTTCAGTTTGGGCTGAGAAGTGACATTTCTCATTTTCTTCTACTTCAAAGGTGGCATACAACTTTACCACTGATTGGTTATGTGGAATTAGTGCAACCGTGGACATAGTTATTATTCCAAAACTGAACTGGATCGTTCTATTGGATTGTAAATTGGAAAACTGGAATCATCTCTTTTTCTTTTCTTGTCAAGAAAGAAAAAAGGAACAATCTTTTACATAACACCATTTTTACCCCCGTCTATTCTGATTTTGCATGGTTCTGAATAATATCTATTATGCTACCGACAATAGTTTAAGTTATAAATATGTTTTGCGATGATCCAGCAGAATATTGTTATTTAGTCTCTTTGCTAATTTCTTATGTTGGCTTCTGTTCTCACCTCCTCCACTCCAGGGAAAAAATGGGAACAGTCAGCGGATAAAGAGGTCAAGATGATCAATCACATGGTGTAGAGCTTCCATGAAAAAATAAAGTATCGTGCATTCTTCCCCCGCCCCCCCCGATGCAGCACGGGTGCCTCTTTGTTCAGATGTCGGTACGCTGACTTGGTGTAGAACCATTAAGGAAATCACTTTCTTAACGATGCGGTATTGATGTTGGTAGTCTTTCTGTGTCTACATCAAGGGGTCATTGAATCCACGATTCCCCAATAAGATGGGAGTAATTTTTTGAGTGAAAGAAATGATGAGTCGTTTGTAATGACTTCAGAAATTTAACCACCAAGACTTTTTATTCCTTTTGGTATCACTAAAAGATCGTATTTTGTTGACATCAATCATATGAAAGCTTAATGGTTATCTGGTATATGTGATGGATGACAGATCACAATAAACCCGAAAAATCTTGGATCAGTGATTTCTCTGTGCCATTTGTTCTTGGACCGTCACGGAATTCTGGTCCTATGGTGGAGGTGTTCATAGACACTCTTCTTTTCTGTGCAACATTTATCAATTCTTCGTTGATTGAAACTCTTGCTGGTGAAGTTACAGAGCTGCCTAGTTAATGAAGATAGCATCTCATTACTCTGTGCTATGCTTGAGTGGATATGTTCTTTAATTAAGGAGTAAAAACAATTCTCACTCATGCTTCTTATGTTCTCGTGTGAACATCTCCAACCATTCCATGAAACAGGTTGAGTGAAAAATGTTACCCTCAAGCTAGAGGAACTCCTAGCGTTATTACCATGCAAAAAGTGAAAATGCAAAGTGCTATTTTTCGTTAGACCGCCTCAAAGCAAACTTGTGTATATCAACGGTGAAAATAAGGATAGGCTTATGCTTCAGGCAATTTGGCTAAGAAAAAACTACTCGAATAAAGGATGAAAAGTGCCATGTTTTGCAGGTAAGGGTAACAGACATTTCAGGTGAGGGAGGCGTTTTTCAAATATGTAAAGAAAGTGCCGGATTAATTGAATGACGGCCAATAATGCGTCACAACCCTTAAATTGATTCTGTGGAGGTGTCACAGTCCGAAGGTTATATGGACTTGAACTAAGCTTTTTCACGAACAAGAAGAGACTGATAAGTCCATCGAACGCACCCGAGCACGTGATGTTTTTAAATGGTTTGACATAATTCACAGATAAAATACGTAGTGCTAATAAAAAGTAAGGATAGTAAAATCTCAATAGGCATTAGTTAAAGTTTAAATTATAGAAAGTTCCCAGCTCCCATACAACTTCTGATGATTGTACCAAGAAGACTGAATCTTGCTTCATAAAGCTAGTGTTAGGACACTGTGAACAGACATGGAGGCAAACCGTCAAATACAAGCAGAAAAAGGAACAGAAGTGCATAGAAAGACAATACTAAATCACAATTAGCAAATTAGCGTTGCGTGATAAGCAAACATTAGCAAACAGAGTACTAAGTTGCAATTACACAATTTCACTCCACGTTAAATGGGTACAGCCATTGATATGTTCTCAAGCTCCCAGCAATGCTACTATCAAGAGTTCAATACTCGGTCAAGTGTACACATAAAGATTCAGTAAAAGAAGCAAGTCAGCATACCTAAGGCTACACTACAGCAACTTTATTCTTGATTCCTGGGGACCTGCAACTTAGGCATACAATCATTTGAGGAAAAAGAAATTAATGCAATCATAATTAAGAATATGTCAGACCAATGATTAGATTCAGCAAACCGTTTTATACCCTCTGATGTTAACATGTCTCTACTGTAGAATAATTGGCTGTTGATACTATCATTGACCCATCTCAATTTTGCCCAGTATTTTAACAGGAATTTTTCACACTCAGACGACGAAGAGTTTGCTCTGATATCAAACAATTCTCAACAATTCCATGCACACTGCAAAATTCTTAATCTTAGATGCATCTACCCAACTCCTGATGCTCACCCATAAAGTCCCTTGTATATCCCAAATATTCAACTCGAGTATTTTAAGCTAAATTCAGCTTCTATATAGTGATCCTGGTCACATCTGTGGATCAAAACTCTCTTCAAGAGAGGAAAAAATAAAATGCTGAACATTATAAGCTTCAGAAGAGCATAGCCTAATACTTTCAGTAATCTACATTGGCATCCGTGCCATTTTTGGAAGAAATGACCCGCCAAAGTTAAATGCTCTAAGAATATTAATAGCCTATTCCTCAATCAAGACAGCGGGGAGAGCTGGCCAAACGGTCAGTGGAAAGAAACATCTTTTTCTACACAGCCAAAAGATCTACAATCATTTCTCTTATACAGCCACTTACTTCTCTTCCCCTAAGACCAAGTTACAAACAAAGGTTATAAATTCATCAAATATGCCAACATAATAAAAACAAGGAAAGTATGATGAACATGGAGAATTATTTGGATGTGTTCTATAATTGCTCCAATGAAAGGTTAAAGGTAGAGGATGCCCGAAAATGTTACAAATGCTTAGTAGCTATAAGAGAGTACAATGCATAAGAAAATCAATTCACTTGGAGTGACGAAAGCAAGGGGATGGACTTACGTAGCTGGCAACTGACAATTCTGATAAGCAAAAACAAAGAACTTTACCTGAGCTGACCCCATTCAACTAAAGTAAGACCAAGAACCCAAATGGAACCTGAGACAGAGCCAGAATACCAAGTCCTAACAGAAGTCATCCTTAATCGAAGCCTAAGAGCGATCTATTATTCCAAAATAACACTTGATCGATCATTTTTTTTTCATATGACATTTCGTTATTCACCAAAGCAAATATTCTGATGAATGGATGTTCTCACATGAAGTTACTTTTAAGTTAACATCATGAAGGTTGCAACTTTTACCTGCTTTTGCGAATATCGATCAAAGAAGCAACCATGTCTAGTGCCAGTTGCCACTCATTGTAGCAACCTGTCTCAGTCAATATGGAGCTGCAACTCCATCTTTCTACAAACTTACAACTCTGGCATAAATGATGATTGTTCTTGCCGGTCCAAAACTAAATAGAAGCAGATCTGGTGCTACTGTCTCCATAATCAGTCAAATTACCAAAGAAAGTGAGGAAACAAAGCGAGATCAATTTCTCCGCAAAGTTATAGACCTATCAAAAATAAATGTCCTTCAAAAGTACACTAAGACAAGAATTACGCCAGATGAATACACAGGAATGTTGTTTTCAAAAGATAAATTGAGCCTTGAAATTCTTCAACTATATAGAGTTAAGATAGATATCTGCAGGTCATAGTGCAACAGAAGATCAGACCTAAGAACAGAAAATTCGGAATATTCACTGGTTTATCTTCATATCAAATATAGAATGTTATATAGCTCAGTAACACCCTCTTCCCATCATGACGGTCCAGTATATCCATAACTACTGTAACTAAATTTCTATTAAGTTCCTACACTTACACTTGTTCACATATTTGAATCATAATACAGTTAAGAAATTCATAATCCTTGTTCGAAAAGGCTAGACAGCACCATTTCAACTTAATAAACTCTGCTTCAAGAAGCAAGTTCTCGCTTTTATTGCAATCTCAATATCTCCTAGCAGTCGCAAATTACAAAGCAACATTTTATGGAGCTATAAACAAGTATGAACTAAGTTTACATCCCCGTAACCAATAACAATATTGCCAAGGTAATGTGTTAGCAATTAACACATTTATGCATCTGAATCCAATTTTAATTGAAGATGTTCTGTGAGCTAGCTTCTTAGTTATTTCTGCTCATACAAACATATATTAAAGTTTCTTTTCTGCTTAATTCCCCCATATATTATCTTCAGCTGATGTTTCTGTCAATCAGACTGTTAAACTAATTGCTGAAGAGGCATAGAAAAAGCGTACATCAGGCATTAATTTCAATTCCTTTATATAGGGGAAAAAGGTCTCGAGAGATCAAGAAAATTTAGCTTCCTAGCCTGACATAAGAAGCCAGGATCAGAAATGCTCAAATCAATAATATAAAGTTTCCTCACACGCCCCCATGAAGAATCGATAGCTCATTTTTTAACCGCAGCACAAATCGCTAAGCTCTTTCTGGAACCATCTTTTTACAAAATTAGCCAATACACTCTGTGGAACTGTCAATAGGAAGGGATAAATGGAAAAACATCGAAGCAATTGAAGGAGACTCAGAAATATGACAATTTATGCTTTGACCTATAACAATTATCTAAACACCAAGTAAAAGAAAACAACAGTAAGAGGGCAAATGATAGGGACAATGGACTACTATTTAAGAAATGTAGATGACGAGGGTTCTTAATCCTTGTTACCAAATCTTCTAGCAATTATAGGACGTACATCATCAGCCTCAACCAGAGTCTCTAAAAAGGGAAGGAGTGATACTAATGCACAATCTGATGGATCATCAAACCAACTCTTAATTGGAATTCCATTATTCACTTGCAACCGGAAGACCTGAAATAATCAAAGTGGAGCAACCCCCAAAAGTGAGAATTCTATGTAACGCAAAAGAATTTCTATTTTTCTTCACAACACTTCTTTGCAAATATAGATTGTATCATTAGGATGAATTTGCACAAAACACTCTGAATTTACACTTTTCTTCTCTAGATTTAAAACTATTGTGTGTCCTCAGCAAATAACTAATTGGATTCCCCAATCAACACCTTTTTAATTGACTCGGACCACAAATCATAACTGAGTTTCTTAACTTTCTTATAGTTCAAAAATTCAGACAGATTTGACCGACAGTTTCACAGAGGATTATTGATATTGGAGTCGAACTTCAATTTTCAGGGCGAAAACCAGAAGCTTTTAAACTAGAGAGTAGATAAGGTAATCAAATTGAAAGTACATGGGTAAAGCACAACTGGCACCGCAAAAAATATGAGTACTTGCGGTAAGCACAATAAGGAAAATGAAAGTGGAAGTCAGCAAGAGGCAAAAATTGTAAATTAATAGGAAGTGGACAGGAGAGTACCTGTGGAGAATTATCAATAATAGCAACTTTAGCCAAGTCAACACCTAAGACGGTCAAATCTTTCGTGTAAGTGCCATCACAAAAAGTACATGATTCACGATAAAGTCGATGTGATATTAGCTTTTGGTATGGATCCAGTATGTCAAGCAGTTGCTCCGCATAGATGCTTTGGCTGGCTGTAAAGATTACAACATTGAACATGTCTGCAGCTCTCTCCAAGAAGGTTTGCAGATGAGGCCTTTTTTTGACATATACAGTGTGCTCTTTCATATTGAAAAAGACAGTAAAGGTGAAATCAGCATCATCACAGTGCTCCAATGTAGAATGGACTAGTGTCTCTGCAACAATTACAACCAAGCGGAATGGCACTTCATATTAGATATCATTCATGTATGTATCATGGGCTAAGTAAATAAGAGAATCTAATTAAGGCAATCGATTTCACTGGCAGATGCACTTTAAAGCATCTTCTCGATAGATTAAACATGGAACAGAAAAAAACGGAAATAATATCCACAGCCAAGTATGGACGCAAAATTATTGGAAAACACCAGCTTTATGCCTGTAAATTACATGCAAGCCAACCACAAATATTTCTGTCAATTCTACAGAGCTTCTTGGATTTTTGGTTAATTCTATCAAACAGAGACTAATTTGCTTACAAAGGGTTGAGACCTAGTCAGCAAACTTGTGTCATTGGTGCGCTTTCATCTTCTAGCTCTCTTTTCTTTTTTGGGGACAATCAGGTAGTCATGGCCATGGGCCGGTTTTGGCCCGGAACCGGCCCGGAACTGCCGGTTCCGAGCCCGGTTCCACAAAAAAAAGAAAAGCTGCAGCAGACTGGCGAGGGTTCAACCTCGCCCGACGCCGGCGAGGTCGAGCCTTGCCAAATCTGGCGAGGGTTTGACCAAGCCGGCCTCAGGGGAGGCCGGCCTCGCCAATTGCCGGCAAGGTCGAGCCTCGCCGGCATCGGGCGAGGCCGGCCTCGCCAGTTGCAGGCGAGGTCGAGCCCTCGCCCGATCTGGCGAGGCCGGCCTTGCCCAGCCCAGCCCAGGCGAGGGCGGCCCTCGCCCAACGCTCGCGAGGGCAGCCTCGCCTGAGGTCGGCAACCTCCGCCGGCCCCGGCTATGGCCGGCGGAGGAAGAAAAGAAAAAAAAAAGAAAAGGAAAAGGAATCCTGAACCGGAACCGGCCGGTTCTGGTTCATACTTGGCCACGAACCGGAACCGCCGGTTCCGAACCGTGGCCATGACTACAATCAGGTCATCCACCTCACTTGATATGAGTCTTTTTTTCACTGGCTGTTACAGACATTGAACACTATCAAATGGCTGACTTTTTTGAAATTTGACATTTTATGCAAATGCAGTTCCACACACAGAGACATCAAGAGGGGGGGTTGTAGTTTGCCCATGCAACTGTTGAGAGTATTTGGCCGATAGGGGCATGTTTGTCGATTTCCTTTATTATTTTATGTATTGTGGCAATAAGGATAATATTGTAATTTTGTCCTTTTGGCTTTATTATAAATAGATAGCTTGGGGTCATGTAGACCTAACCAGGCATTCAGTTTAGCTTTTCTCTCAACAGCAACCATTGACAATGCATCGCCAGTGCCTGGCAGTGTCAAGTAACCCTGGCCAGCCACTTACCAGGGTCCTGCCACACTCTGATTGTGGCATGCGGCAGTGATGCCCACTCCCAAGCACTGTGAGCTGCCAGACCCTTGCTAGGACTAGGCTCTCTCTCTCTCTCTCTCTCAGAGGATATGACAACACTCCTACTTTCTTTGTAATCAGACATTGATGTCAGTAATTGTTAGCGATGATGGACGTGACTGGTCAAACCAAGAGACCAAGAAGATGTGATTACTCAAAAAAGGCAAAAACAAACGTAGAACTCCTATAAGTTAGCTGACATAACCCCTTATCTCAATGGGATCTTTGGCGTCGTATGAATGTGAATAATTTAGAGAATAGCTTACACTTTGTATTCTTGAACTTCTTTCCCAGAATATAATGGAAGCTAAAAGTGAAATAGTGGAAAGCATCCTTAAGTGTTTGAGAAAAAAAGGTTTAACTGTTTATTTCGAAGGGTAAAAATCCAAATTCTTTTGTGAAAGAATAGTTTGACTAACAGGCACCATTCACATTCATAGATGCCAGTCATTAGAGTTCAGAAACTTCTCTTGCCATACATAATACAGTTACAGTGGCAACAAAAAAGAACAAGACAGCTACAAACTCATCTTTACCAATTAAACTTATATGATCCTTATATTATCCTTTAAATTTGTGCTCAACTTGCAAGAATGTCCAAGTTTCATACAAAATTGTGCTTATCACTCAAAATTGTATAACATATCTGGCTATCTGCTTCTAGAATAGACAGCAAACATAAGCGTATTTACAATATTCATTTTTTTCCTGATGGAAAAATCATAGATAAGACTGTCATGGGTTTTCATAAGACAACGAAACTAACAACGAATATTGATACATGACTATGAACAGTGATGATTAGTAGAGGAAAGGCAGCCCCAGATGAATACTGCATTCTTTTAGAAGAAGCGTGACTAATCATTTCCGAAATTGACATTAAAAGTGACAGAACCTTAGCAGGTGTCATAGTATCTTCACAAGACATTGACTTTGGATTCTGACGCTTTTCTTAATAAAGGAGAAGATGGAACAACAATATTTTCCTTTTAAGGGATAAGAAACAAAGAGGAGAGAAGACTTTACCCAAAAAAAAAAAACAAAGAGGAGAGAAGAGCGTGCAGGATCAGAAGTTTCTCCCTAGGCTATGAAAATTGTTCTTGACAAATTTTTCTTTCAGTCTACCTATCCATACGCATAGATAATTATAATCGTTTTTATACTTCAACCAGAGAGAGAGAGAGAGAGAGAGAGAGAGAGGCAAATTATAAACTAGGCTTCTTACCATCAAGATCAAGCACCAGTGTCAAGGACTTCCTTTTCTGAATTTCCTTGTGCGATGCTGTGGGTTGAAAACTCGACACTTCATCTGACAAGTCAGGTAATGTTCTGATGAACAACCGTGGGTCGAAGCACTCTGCTTCGTCCATATCAGAATGGCATTCTGATTCAGAGTTGTAGCATCTCATCTGATCAATTGACATATAAAAGCTGGATCCATTTGGATTAACTGTTCCTTCTTCATGTGACTTGGTATCTTCAATTGCACTAGCAATAAGTGTACTCCCTAAAAGTGGTACCATCATGTATTTGTCAGAAACATCAAACAACATACTTGACTCATCACCCTTGTACCCAGTTAAAGGCGTTAAATCAGTCGCATCCTCATCATCCATTGTAACATCATCAGGTCGTAAACCCGCTATAAACATGTCAGAGACATAGAAATCTGATATACTGCAACTTTGGTAGTCACATGACCCCTTGTATTCAAAGCTTTCATCTGCCTCCAACAATGCCACACCAAAATCATAAGTGCTCCCTACCAAATCTGCTAATGAAATCAGGCATTCAAATTAAGCTCGTCAAAAACTAATAACTCTGTGAAGGCATGCGCACCAGGAAAATAAAATAGCCTCAACTCGACGAGCGGGATCAGCAGTTCCCCGTTAAACAAGTAATGTTCATACACAAAAATATTGAAGTGACCGAATGATCTGACAAGTAAAGGATAACGAAACCCGCTTCCATTTAAGAAGCAAGAATTTTAAAGATTGAGACATGGGATTAAATTTGTGGAGTACAATTGTGCATTAATGAAAAGAAACACCCTGTGGAGACCGAATACACTATCAGGTAAAATTATGGCATCCTTGGCAGCAAAGGATGCTTACCCAATCCCGTATCCAACAAGGAAAAATGGTGCTTAAAAGAAAGGTACGGGAAAAACAGGATATTAGTCACATCAATTTAGATAAACAACAGTTACATGATCTCTCCAACAAGAACTCGTTCTCTCCCTTATGGTAGTTGCAGCAGAGTAACAAAAGGAATGTAGACGGATGACCTGAGAAGAGAGAGCGCAAAAGATACTATCTAGAAGCAGGAACATCTTTAATGGATGAGAGTAAAAACAGTACCAATGGAAACACTTTCTATGCTGAGGAGTTCATCAGGCTCCAAAATGGGAGAAAAAATAGTCTCCAGATTAGTTGGACTGGAATGGGCATGTTCCTGTAATTAGCAAACTCCAACTGTTACATTGGCACAGGATACATGACAGTAATGACTATTTCAGAGCATATTGAAGAAGCAAGCTAGATTCTGCAGATTGGATATACAGCTAGAAATTACTGACAAGTTGCCCCACTGAAGACAAAATTTATGGAATTCGATTAAAAAAAAGACTGCTTTTCAAAAAAAAAAATAACTTTCTTTATTGCTGAGCCAATTTCCTTGGTTAAATATCTGGATGTTTCAACTAGATAATACAGTTTCCAATTATGATCCTTTTCAGTTTCACTTAACACTCGATAATATGTCATGTTGTTTGTGCCCACCTAACTAATCATTCTAGTCCTCCCTGTGTTTTCACACTTCAACATATATTTAATCACAAATGAATAAAAAAATAGATGAATCACACAAGTAACCAAAAGGAAAAGCTAGCCTTAGAGATTCATTTCAGACAAACAATTAATGAGAGAACAAAAATCAGAATATGAATGCATAACTAAGTTAATATCTAGCCAAAAACAATAAGAGAAAAATGTAAAATCCTGACTGATGCTCTCTCAAACTTCCCAAGTGCCTAGATTTGTCAGATCTATCCTGATTATCTGTAGCATCATCCTGCAAATTTATTAGTGTTAGCTAGTGATGAAGAAGCCTGCAGGTTTGAGGGCTGAGTAAATTCCTTCACACTTTTGGCATGACTACTTATGAAGTTTTTGGCAAATTGAAAGGCTTAATCAAACAAAATTTGGCCCATATAAAATTAAACATTAAATTAAATTTTAAATAGTTTTGCTCATCAGAAAAACAGAGAGTGGTGAAATCTAAAGAATAAAATACCATTTTGCCTGAAGAAGATGAATCAGCTAGAAATGACACCTGCTTCTCTACATAACCCTTTTCCTCATCGAGTTGTCCCGGTTTGGCAATGGCTCCATTGCAGTCACTGTCTTCAGTGGCCACTTCTCTGTCTGAAATAGTAGGCACAGAATACAGAATGCTCAATGGAGAGAAGCTGATGATGCAAATGATCACTATATTTGCTGCCTGTGTGAAAATATATTGGTTGCACCTCATTGTATCCAGTGTCACTAACGCAAGATGTGACACATTCAATTATGTTCATATTTAATATATTCAGTAGGAGGAAAGTTCAAAAGTTCAACATATACAATAATCAACAAGAAGTGGGTAACTGAATTTTCCATCAACTGTTACATCATGGGAAATCTATCGTATTGAAACCGTTTTATTTTTCATCCATGCTATAAACACAATGAAGTCTATAAAATAAATACAAAACGATTTCCACTAGATTACTTTTTAACTGGGAAAGGGACCTAAATGAACAAAATGCAGTTATGAGCAAGGTTATTAGCGATTCACCTGATATTTTAACTTGAGGACACATCACAGGAAACAACAGAAACAGGGATAAACTTCATGCAGTTAGTAAAAGGACAGCTAAAGAATAAAAGACGAAAGATTGTGATTGCGTACCAGTGGAGAAACCCAGAGAAGAAAAGTCAGATTCTGCAGTTTGTTGAGTAGTTGAAAAATCAGAACATGATTTTTTTGAAACTTTACATGATTTAGGACATACACAAAGACCATTCGCTTCTCTTAAAGAGGCTTTGCCTGGTTTGCTTTTCATTCTTAATGCTGGCATTTGATTGACGGTTCTGGTATAAATGACAATCTTGACCCAGAAACATCAGCTTAGGAAGCAAGCACCCTTCAATCAATCAACCGCAGCAGAAGAAGTCTGACGATTATGAAAGCCTGCATAAACAATGAAACACACATGTTGGAAAATAATAGGGAAGAATGGCATGAAGCATCTCTAAGTCGTGCAATACGCTAAAGGAAAAACATCAAATCCACAATGAACCATTCACCCAAGGCAATCCTTTAAAAAACTGGTAGAAATTTCTCATAGGCAATTTTTTTTATAATAAAGAAAATGCAATTAAGAAAAATACCAATGGTTATTGCCCTTCTACAAAATGGCTTCAGAAGGGAAGCCACCCATACACTAAATTATGCACAAAAGATAGTTTCTAACATTTCCAACAAACTAGAACTACCCAATCCAATATACCCACAATACTAGAAGTGAAGTGTGTAAAAACTAATTATTGCTAAAAGAATCCCAAGAGGATTCATCTCATTGGAATGCCCTCTTGTTTCTTTCTTCCCAAGTGAGTCAAAATACAAGGAGAGGAATCATCTATCAGTATTTCTTCTTTCCAACATACAAATCAATGGCCCCTCTACAAGCCCAAAGTTCATGATGGGAACTACTTCAAATAAGCCACTTTACTACTAAAATAGCTAAAAAAGTATTCTGAATCTATCAATCCAATTTCAATGGAAAACAAGTGTTTCTTCTCTTGAACAAATAATCCTTTCACGGACTTAATCTCTTCTTAATTTCTGGATGATCGGGTTCTAAGCACTCTTTTCTTAGTATGTGGATCCCAACAACAATCCTAGATATCTTATAGGCAACTTGGCTGCCTTACAACCCACAATTCAAGCAAGCACATGCACATTTAAATTTTTGCCCATTGGAATGATTTCACTCTTTCGGAAGTGCACTCTCGGTCCTGCTACCACTTCAAGGATAATTCAATGCACCTCAAGTGTAGAATGGCTGCATATCATTGTCAATGAAATTGACGGGGTCATCTATAGATAAAAGATGAGAAATGGAAACATCATTACAAGCATTGCCAACCTTGAACAAACTAATCAAACCTTCACCAACAGCTTCAAATCCCTCCATAACCAACACAAATAAGAACTTGACAATGGATCCCCCTGCTTCATATCCTCTAAAAGATTCGAAAACCTCCTCAACTCCATTGCACAAAACTGAGAAAATTGGTGATAAAATGCATTTGGAATCCACTAATACCATTGGTTGCCAAAGCCCACTCATCTCAGCATTATACATCCAGAACTCCCACGAGACAGGATCATAGGCCTTTCTCCAAATCCAACTTGCAAATACCGTTTCTAAGGCAATCATCTAACGTCTCATTGGCAATTGGAGCAACATCCAAAATATGTCTAACCTTCTGAAAGACTGTTTTAGTATGGTCCTACTAGATGAGGTAAATCCTTCTTGAAACAACCAGCAATGAAATTCGCACTAATCTTATAGGACACTGCTCACCAGACTACGGGAGGAAAATCCTTGAGAGTATTGCACCGGTCTTCTTAAGAATCAAGATTAAGAATGTACGATTGAGGCTACCCACAATCTCTCTGCAACTAGGGAACTCATTGAAAACTTTCAATAGATCTTCACCAACAAACTCCCAATTATCTTGGAAGATTCAACGTGAAAGCATCCAGATCAGGTGCCTTATCACCTCTGCTGTCCATGGTTGCTCTTGTAATCTCCTCCTCCTTGGAAGGCATTTGCCAAATCTCAGCCATACGAGGAGCAAGTGTAGTCAAAGTCGATAATCCTCATAAATAAACCATTGACACAGAAAGTACGACCTCTGTTCATGTCACACCAAAACCCAGTGCCAGTACCCAAGGCTAAAAAAGTTTTCTCAATATCAGGCAAAGATCTAAATTTATTCATGGTTTGATAATATTATATATCTCTCAGCACCAGGGATAGAGGCTTATACCACATATATATATGCCCGAACATGACATATTTACGCAACTGGTGATAAGACAAACAATTTATTTCTTTGCAACCAAATCACAAACAAAGATCCACCTCTTGGAACAGAGTAATGCAATGGCCTAGTTTAAGAATGGTAAAATTGAAAAGGAAATTAAAAAAAAAAACCCACCCTTTATTTGGTTCCTGTAAATGATAACCTCAGGATAAACCATAACCTCAGAAACCTCAAACTAACTGAGAAATGAACCGTCCCTGGTCAATTCAACAAATACATACTCGGCATCCATTTGACATTCTGCTCTTCACTATCCACCTAAACGAAAAACAGGACAACATGACATCCAAAAGAAGAACAGCCACAATCTCAGAAAAATTTCAGAGGAGGCAGAGTAGCCGAATGCATCACCGCAACTTCAAGGGTTCACAAACATAGAAAGAGCAAAGGATACGATAGACGTTCAAATTAAGCGGAGCGTGCGATTATGATCCACCCAATTAGAAGAGAAGTTGACGAGCTCACGAGAATTCTGCCCCCCCCCCCCCAAGAGACCAAGTCAACTTAGTCAAACCAGCACACGGCAAACTCATCCTCGTCAACAAAATTCGCCAAAAAGAAGAGAAAAGCAGTAGCAAAAGAACCCACCGAGCCTCGCTTCAGCTGTCACGTTTAACAATCACAAAAAAGAGTCGAACTTGCAGACAATCAACCACGAGCTAAGGAAGGAAAGGACCGAAACAGACACAGACATCGCCCCCCGTAAAAACCCAGAAGCGAAAGATCGCACAAAGCGCAAAAATCCTCAAATCTGAGAGTCAACAGCCAGAGCCACGGGATGTCAAACCGAAGTCGTCGACGCTTTCTAACGAACGCGAACGCAACGGGAGACGACCAAAACGACACGCAGCTCCAAGAAGCAGCAGAGGCAAGCGGAGGACACCGCGGGGCGCACAAATTATGCAGCTCACGCTCGCTCGTCCAAGAGCGAGAGTAAGAGAGAGAGATAAAGAGAGAGTAAGAGAGAGAGAGAGAGAGAGAGAGAGAGAGGAGTTCATACGACGGCTGCACAGCCACAACAAGAAGCCGTGAGTCCACCCCCCCCCCCCCCGCGGCGAGGAAGGCGCGATCACGCGGCGGAGCGGGAGGCGCGGAGGCGGGAGGGAGGATTCCGGCGAGCGGCGGAGCCGGAGGACATGCCCAGCGGGAGCTCGATCGTAGAGAGAGAGAGAGAGGAGAGAAGATGAAGATGAGACTTTTGTTGTTGTTGTCGTTTTTCTCTCTCTTCTCTTCTCTCTCTTAACTTCCACGAACGGTCAGCGGAAGAAATGGTGCTGCTCCCGCCAGTGGACACGTGGACGGCCAGGATCGGATCCTTCCCCCTCCCCGCGGGCGGGGCGGGGCGGGGCGGGGCGCGAGCGACCGGTGGAGCGGCGCCACGTGGGCAGCGGGGGAGCTCAGCGCGACGGGTCCGGCACGTGCGGAGGAAGACGGCGGCGCGCGTGTGGTCCGGAGGAGGGAGGGCCGCGCTCCTCCTCTGTTGCTTCCCCCACCTGGGTTCTCGGCTTTTGTCCCCCTCGCTTTCTTTTGTCATGGCGTGGGAGTCCGACGCCAAAAAGGCACGAGAAATGGCAGGCGGCTCGAGGGCTAATGATACGGATAATTCCCTAACTTTAGCCTAACGCCTAACGTACTATGTGATTCATGAACTTTATCCCAATATGCAATGAGTCTCTAAACTCGTGATTTAAGACTTTTGATAAATATTTAATTTAGTTACCGAATTATATAAAAACATTTAATATTGCACTTGTGTAAATTAAAGTTTAGGAATAACATTGAACATTGTCAGAAACTGCGGTGACTAAATTGAATATGTACCAAAAGTTAATAGATAACATTGAACAAATTAAAAGTTCAAGGACCACATTGCACATTAAACAAAAATTTATAGACCATTTTTGTCATTTTCCTTTTACATGACAAGGAACACAGCACGACTTAAAATACGAATCTTATAATAGAGTTTGAATATGACATGATTAGAGGTGAGATCATTAGGCAGATTCAGGGCCGGCTATTGTGTTGCACAAACTCACCCATTGCATTTAATTTAAGCAAGATTTTTTAGGTCAGGCTCAACCTCTAAAATCTACCTAATATAATATATATACATCTCAAAACTCAATTAAATCTAATAAATATTATCAGACTTATCATATCCAAAACGCCGCTATTAAATGCTCCCGTCGATAATTATCTTATCCTAGCTGCCGCTAGCTAAAGAACTTTAAAAAATAAGTGGAAATAATTGTATAATAACCCACAATTTAGTGAGTAGTATAGATCACTTTTAAGCAAATCGAACCTTCAGTGTGCATCTTTATAAAATAATATCATAACTCACCTATCCCAAATATAGTATAAAATATATGAAAATTATCAAAAAAAAATTAGTTATATCATTTTAACAAACCTTTTACATATCAAATTTACGTATCAAATCAACAATAACAAATCAACAATCAATGGTCCATTATATTGATCAATTCATAATAAATCAAATATCAATGATTTGTTCTATTGATCAATCTAATGTTCAATATCTAATTATGGTCATGCTTAAGGCTAGGTCTCCACTTATACAAGCTGGCAATTTGGCCCAAGCAAACGTCAAGTATGCATATTAACCACTTATTGGGTTCTAATCATAGTGACAAGAGCATAATCACTAACATCATTGTCCAATGACCAACGAATCAAATCGAGAATCCATCTCAAAACTTAGGTTCAATAACCAAAACATATAACTTTTCACAATTCAATTCATCAAATAGAGCACCTCTTATAAACCGAATTCATAAATCAATAAATTTTTGTAATTCTTTTAATAATTTTTTTTGCAAACTATTTATAGGCAATCTTCTCAAATTATACTCAAAATATACTATGCCATTTCAAATAGACAAAAAAGGGTAGTAAATATCTGATTCGGTTTTGTGCATCCAATATTTTATATGCACGGCCTTTTCTATTCAAAGGAATATCAAACTATGTAATATCTCTTTAACTCATATTATATCTAATTCCTATTATTTTCAAAAGATTAGTTTACAAAACCAAAAAAAGACATAAGCACTGAATAGCTACCCGAGTCGATGAACTTGTAATTCTATTGATTAAGTGATAAATCATATCAAAATCAAGTAGAACGAAATTGTAACTAAATTAATGACTCAACTAAACTATGCTTATTCAGCGATCAACTAACTCCTATGCGCCAATGAAAGGCTCGCCATGATAGACATGTATTGTTGTTCACTACACACAACTTGCACACTGAATTTGATCGAGCAACAACTCTCTTCAACTAAGCTTACTAGCAAAAGAGAGCCCTTTTAAAGTATTAAAATGTCCTAAGCTTTGCCAACTCAAAAGACAGCCGAAGATGGGCAAAAACCATTACCGAAAACAAAAAATTCATAATTAAGTCCGGCAGCATATACAGAACATTGAGAATTCACTCCGATTGAATTGTAACCCCAAAATGATTTCCGTCAACTCTCACGGCTCCACATTACCCTGAACTTTCATTTCCCCATAATTCTATAGTCTAGCAACTCCTAAATGAAACGCAGCAACTCGAAGTTGACATAGATTTAAATTAATGCCCTAACTTAAAAAATTCCTTCCCTTAGGCAGAGAAAAAGTTTGGAGTATTTACAGGGCTCTACGAAATAGAGTTAATTTGACTCGTCGAGAAATCCTGAGCTCGGGAGCGCAAATGCAGAGTTCCCGCGCTCCGGCATTCCTCCTCGGTTTCTCCTGTGTGTTGGATGACTGACCCCTCTCTCTGTCTCTCTCAATCGCCCTCTTAGTTCACGAGCGCTAAGAGCTTTTGAGAATCACGAAGTGTTTTGTGGCAGAGGAAACACTCATGGATGGGGGAGGATTCGCATGTCGAAGTATTAAACCAGATTTCACTGAGAATATACATACGATGCCAATCGTGGGAAGGACTATTGTTTGGTCTTCCTGCTTTGTAAGTCAAATCGACTTACTATCTCATTGTTAAGTAATCAATGAACTTGTGAGGCCCCTGAATTAACTCTCCGAGTATTGTACGCTCCGGCACGTCTTATTCCTAAGCTAAGTATGGTCATTACGTCAAAAGGCACATTCGCGAGTTAACGTGAGATGATTGTCGGACCGGGTCGTTATGCCACAGTTACCCTAAAAAAAAATCCAAGATTTACCATAATTTGGTGTAAATGTGAGATGAAAATGGTATAGCTGTACTTGTTTGGGATTTTTATGACACAAAAATTAGTTTGAGAATGTATTACAGGTATATCAGTCTAGGAGTTTTTGTCACATGAAAATTAATTTAGGGTAAATGTGACACGTGCGTACTAATTAGTCTAGGATTTTTTTTTTGTAGTATTAGCCCTAAATAAAATTCCTTCAATTGGGCACTTTCCCGATATATACAAAGCTAGCGGAGAGCCCCAAACTTTTTTCTCGACTCATCGTTAAAAAGTAGTTCACTTATGAAACACAATATTCTCATAAAAAAATACAACGAGTCAATCTAGTGTAGGAATAATATGTCCAATAAAAAGTTCAAATGATACTATGAAAATTGTTAGAGATATATCTCTAGGACATTTTCTTACTGTTAAACATAAGAAGAATATTTCTCTTAATTCTTCGTATCTTTCAGGATTACGCACGCAACGCCATTTAATTGTACATATCATTGATTGATGCATTACATTATATAATAATCAAATAAATCCTATAAATAGGCTTATGTACTCTTCATTGTTTAATACAGGAATAAAACAAAAATTCCACATTTCTCTTTTTCGCATATTTCTTATAAGATGAAGAATTTTTATTTAGACATCTTAATCGAGTTTTATCAATTTTTCAAGTCATGTTTGAAAGCGAAACTCAAGAGAAGAACTAAGGATAGATTGGGTATCTAAAAAATAACTGTCTCACAAAATTAATTGTGTACTCCGGCTTTATGATGTTAACCGTCACATAGGAAAGATTTGTTTTAATCAACTTCAATTACATTACATTTGCATGTCAAATACGTGTAGTATTAAAATCAAATTTTACATAGGTAAAACGATCTAAAATGAATGGATTTTCAAATAGTAACTTGGTTAATTATAGATAGAGGTGATTATGAAGAATAGTATAACTATCGTTAGTTTTCAAGTTGACTGATGATTTAGCATATTAAGTCCATTTTAATAGATTGACTTAGGGTTTACTTTTAACATATTTTTTTTCGTGCTATTATTAATTATAGATACAGGTGATTATGAAGTAGGTGCACATCCTCTTGGTAAGATTTTTTAAATAATTTTTCATGTTACTTTGCTAAGATATTTTATTTTTCTGCCAAGTTAATAGCAGGATAGATCATTTGATCCTTGGGTAGTTTATCTTTTCTTTTATGAAATAATGTGAAGTTATATTGAAATTTATTCAAGTAATATGACTATATATAATTAAATCATGAAAATTGTAATTTTAAGCAGAAACTTTTTCATGAGTTATTTCGACAATTCATACTTAAATCATGAAAATTATAATTATAAGTGGATAGCTTTTTCATGAGTTATTTCGACAATTTATATGTTAATAAATTATCTGTTATTACCATGTGTATTATTTTAACGGAATATACAAAAATATGTATGTGATATTCTATATTTGCATTACCATCTATATTATGTTACCTAAACAAAAAAATATTTATTTGGGCAGGGGGCTAGGGGCAACGTGGTTGGGGCAGGTTTATGATTGCCCTGCCCCACTGAAATCTCGCTTATGCCTTGTCATTTCCCCTCGTCATTTGTGTGTTGCTGAAAAATCATCTTAAGTGGGTCGTAACCTTACGAGGGCGGCAGTGCCCTGCTCCTTATGAGAAATATATATATCTTTATAAAAGAGATGGATAATTATGTTTTATAAAAGCCAGTCATTCTTGGTAAACTAAATAATTTGTAATAGATATAAGTTGTCCTCTATAAATACAAGTAAAGCTCTTCGCATAAAGAGTAACTCTTGTTTTATATAGCTTGCTTTTATTGAATACAAATTGCTTTGTTTATCAATATTTATAAAAGAATAACGGGAAACTCTCAACAATGACCGTGATTCGAAAAGTTAAATCTTAAATGAAAAGATTTTGCCAAGAGGAATAACACGCATCTTGAATTCACACGCTTGAATGTTCGGATTCACCTTACCTTAGGATCCTCGTACTCCTGTTCTTAGGGCTTATCGTATACGACCAGCCAAACAGACCCGCAAACAACAGCTCGCCGAAAAACGAAACCCTAGCGGCGACCGCGAGCGCCTCTATATAATCCTGCATCTTCCTCGTTCGCTCCTTACCTCGTCGGCCCCTCAAACCCTAGTTCTCTCGCCGTAATCTCTCTCTCTCTCTCTCTCTCTCTCTCTCTGTGGAGCTCTTAGCTAGTTTGCGTGTGATGGTTTGCTTGGTAGTGTCATTGTTCTAGGCCTTTAGGAACACTCTGTCGCTTGAATGGAGTCACTGTAGTCAATAATTTGCGTTTGTGAAGATGGGTTTGTTCTGGGTCTGTGTGTGAATGATGATTCTGACGTGGGTTTTGCTTGTTATGGGCGAATGAAGGAGGTGGGAAGGCGAAAATGGCGGTGCCCTTGTTGTCGAAGAGGATCGTGAAGAAGCGGGTCAAGCAGTTCAAGAGGCCCCAGAGCGACCGCAAGATCTCTGTCAAGGTCTAGGCTTTTCTCGTGTTTGTTGATTTTAGCTTACATTCTGATTTTTCTTTCCCCTGTTTTCGCTTGCTCTTGATGTTGTCATGTGTTGTTGTAGCTAAATCAGTTGTTGTAATTCATGTTGGTTGTTTTCTTTCTTCGAAAATTGCTTTTTTTTGTTGGGGTTATTGTTTTCTGTTCAGTCGATGCTTTTGCCTGCCTTTCATGGGCTTAAGGGTTCCATGTTGTCGGTTTGGTCCGACGTTGTTTCGCAGAGATAGGTGATGATAGTGTTTTGTCGCCCCAGTCTTACTTGCATCTGTCGATGCACAGTGGTGATTGACATTTTTATCTGATATCAAAACATCTGTTTACTTGAAATTGTATGGTTCGGTTCTTTTCATTTGTGCTTTACATTTTTCGCAACTGATTTTCTAGTCTTCCTCCTTGAGGTGTTTTTCTTGCTGTTAAGATTAATTTTGATTGAATCTGGTTTGTTTTAAGAATGTGATGATAGAGATGTTTTGACACCCAGTCTTACTTGCATCAGCAGATGCATTGGTGGTGATTAACACTGGATCTGATTCTTGGGTACTCTTTATCCATTTTCTCATCAGTTTTTCGAGTCACCTGAAAATCTTCTGTCCTGCTCTTCCTTGTGAGAAGTATTGGTTGCTATTCCCGTTTTTATAGATGAGAGTTGCCAAATTTTTTTTTTGTTCTGTGTTCGACTTCTCAGCAGATTTTATTTTGAGTCATGGCTCAACTGTAATCTTGGGTCTATTTTAAGTTACTTTGTATTTGTAGAAGAAACGTCAAAATGATTTGATGATAGATCTTGACACCCAGTCTTACATGCTCATACTGATGCATGATGGTGATAAGCGATCGACTATCTGATCCCTAGCTTATAGCTGTGAGAAGCTGTTTAATGGAGTGTGCTCACTGTGGAAAGAGTAATCATTTTCTTCATGGACTATTTCACACAACGTTAGCTAAGTACACCCAATTTAATAAACCCCTTGGGGGGGCTTCTGCATTGGAAATTCATGGGTCTCATCCGATCAAATGAGGACATGCAAATGCATTGCACATTACTATTGAAAAATTAGCTGCCATTACATTTTTTTGGTTTTTGACACTGAATTATTTGTATTCTTTCTTTTTTCTGGACAATTTTTGTCTAAGATTCTGCAATGGGATATGATGATTTGTACCCAATATTTCTGCTGTTGGATGATGAATATTAACATGCACTACCATCTGATCCCATTCGATTCTAGAACTTGTCTTGGAATTGGTTTAATCATTTTTTTCCGTGAAACTGTCTTGATGTCCCAGGTTCCTTCATATCTCTGCAATGTATGATGCAAAATACCCTTTATCATGATTGTGTGGATATGATGATTTCCATCCAATGATTCTACTGTTAGATAATGATTTTTTAACCTGCACTACCAGCTGATTGAGTTAGTCTTAGAACTTGGCTTGGAAGTGTTTTAATCATTTTTTGTTTCAGTTGACCTGTCTAGACATTCTGCGTTCGTTTCTTTTTTGCAATCTATGATGCAAACGTCCTATTATCATGATTCTCCTGTGATTATAACTAGAATTATCACCATCTTTCGGCTGAGATTGCAAATCTCGTTATTTTCTCCTTTATTTGTGATTTTCTCCTTTCTTTTTATGTTTTTGGTGTCGATTTTCTTATCTTTCTTGAAAGAGTTTCTGCCCATGGTATCTGATGTCCAGATTTTAATTATGTAGCTGGACATTTCGTTTTTCTGGGCAAAAAGAAAACACCTGAACAGGTCTTGCGACACCGTTAGCTTCATATCTACTGGTTAACAGTTACTTTATCCCTGATCACATTTTGTATCCATCTGACATGGCTTTTTCTCATGGCCATGCCTAGTTTTTTCATTCTTTTTGTGATTAGAAATAGAAGATTTTCTCGGCTCTCTTGTTAACCATTTAAGATTTGTGGGGCTGATTGCTAAACATGTGAGATTTTTGGGGATGGTTTTATTGGTTCTCACTGTATGGTTCATTGTTAACAGACAAACTGGCGTCGGCCCAAAGGTATTGATTCCCGAGTAAGAAGAAAGTTCAAGGGATGTACTTTGATGCCAAATATTGGTTATGGATCTGACAAGAAGACTCGCCATTATCTTCCTAATGGTTTCAAGAAATTTGTTGTGCACAACGCGAAGGAGCTTGAATTATTAATGATGCATAACAGGTACTAGTTGACTTCCAGGTGCATAATTAGCTTGTGAAGCTGCTACTTTACTTTGCCACATTAATAATGCCAATCTGTTTGCCCCAATTGTTTAGGACGTATTGTGCGGAGATTGCTCACAATGTCTCTACAAGAAAGAGGAAGGAGATCGTTGAACGAGCTGCACAGCTTGATGTCGTTGTTACAAACAAGTTGGCTAGGTTGCGCAGCCAAGAGGACGAGTAAATTTAGAGTTTTGACTGTGTTGGAATTAATCCAGGAGGAGAATATTCATTTTGTTTGCGGCATTTTCCTTGGTCCGCCAGACTGCAAAGTTATTCTTATTTCTTTTTACATGTAACAATGTATCTGGATAGCGGATTCCTAATCGATTGCCATTGCGATAAGTATGGCTTTCTTGAAAATCAAGTCGCAGAAGTTGTAGGCATGAATGTGTGAAACTGATAATTGATTTCGGCTTTGTTTGTGGGTGTGGCTCTAATGCAAAGAAGATGAATTCAACACAAGCAGGAAAGCGCAGTCATTTGGTCGTTCTTGAGAAGTGCCCTTATTCTTTGTTGAAAGGAGTTTGCTGTTGTGCTTTGTTTATCGAGAAACTCAACAGTATCAGCTTCTTACTGTGACCTTGTTATCCTAGGAAGTTTTGATTTTTGGGGATTGCCGGTCTTTTTGACACAAGTAGTGTACTTAACCAATTGCTGTTGGATAATGGGCTTCGGTTTGCTTGCTTGATTGTCATTGATCATCCGGAAGCAGCAGCTTCAAATATCAAGCAACGCAGGAACTTTTATTTTGACAGCATAGAACAGGAGGAGCGAACGATCGTGACATTTGCTCAAGAACCGTTTTGATCTTCATGAGTTTTGCAAGCACATTGTTCATGCGCATTCCTCCTTCAACTCAGCACAACAATGCACAGCCAACTCCAGGATTGAAGACAGGCAGTCTAGCTTCGCAGCAGCCAGCTCTTTGCTGCTCAATAGATTCGCATCTAGGATGTCTCCAAGTGCACGAGGAAGACTTCTCGATCCAGCGCTTCAAGCTTTCTTCCCTGGAAAATGTCTCATCCATCGGCCTCTTTCCTCTAAGAGTTTCTACGAGCAAGATTCCATAGCTGTACACATCGCCCCTTGTGGAAACAAATCTGACCTAACCGTACTCTACAAATGAAGACACATAACACGTGAACCGGTTTTTGTAACTCTTTATATGACAGATTTTCAGTTCATGCATTATGTTGGTGCACTATATAGTGAAAAGTGGAAGGAAATGATCATCACCTGGTGCCATGTACCCAGTTGGTGGCTAGTGTCTCTGTTCGAGTCATCGACTTCTCTTCACCTAGAAGTTTGGCGATGCCAAAGTCACCAAGGCAAGCAACCGAATCTTTGCCAAGTAGGACGTTGCTCGGTTTCAAACGCAGTGAACAATGGTAATGGAATACCCTTCATGCAGATACTCGAGTCCAGACGCGACATCTATCATTATATCGAGTCTCTGTAGGCTATCTAAATATTACCCATCAGTGTAAATTAGTTCTCTAGGCTTCTATTTGGCATATACTCCAGAATCAATGCTCTGAAATTGAGGTTACAACAACTGCTGATGATCTTCATGAGATTACGGTGGCAAATGTTTCTCAGTACCTCACATTCCGCTTTGAAACTCTTTAGAGCTCCTAGTTCCAAGTGGAAGACCTTCACTGCGATGCTTAGGCCATCCAACAGTGTTCCTTTGTAAATGGAGCTGAAACTTCCCGCTCCTAACAAGTTGCTTGGACTTGGAGCATCGGTCACCTGTGGAACTTCTTAGTAGCTTATCCTTCTTCTCGATGCGAAGGTAATCGAAACTTCCCCTGTTGAAAGCTCTCTATTTCTCCTCAAATACCTTGCCAGAACAAACAAAAGGCCTAAAGCAAGTATTACTACCAGACGGTAGAAGAATCCTTAGCAGGCGCGATTTTGTAGCCTGTGATTGATGATTGGCAGTGGAAGGGCATGAAGGAAGTTTTAGATGAGGATCGCCACAAAGCGCTTCATTTCCTACAAATGATTGAGCCGGAAAGTTTGTGAAAGGGCCTCCTGAAGGAATCTCCCAGATAAGTGATTGAAAGAAAGGTTCAAGTATACGAGGTATGATAGCAACTCCAACGACTTGGGGCTCGGCTCGGTCAGGATATTCCTTGATAAATCCAGAGACTCCAAGTTCACCAGCTTTCCAAATGATTTAGGAATATCACCTCGAAACGTGTTATGCGCTAAAGAGAAGTCCAACATGTTTTGAAGGTTTTCAATGAAGTTAGGTCTTTCGCCTGACGGTTTCCTGATAGATCTCCAGCGGTCACTGCCATCATATTCTCGACTCCGAGAGAAAGATTGCCTCTCAGAAAATTCGTGGACATACTTAACATCATCATGTTATTTAGACTCCATAATGAATTGTGTATAGTGCCTGTTAACTGGTTAGAGCCCAAGTAGAGCTGTCCTAAAGAAGTAAGGTTGCCAATGCACAAAAGTATTGATCCATCGAGCTTGTTGCTGCTCAAAGATAAGAAAGCCAAGCTTGGGAGGTCACAGATGTCTTCAGGAACCGGCCCTCACAGCTTCTTGTCCTGAACATACAATCCTCGAAGTTTCCGTATCCTCGCGATCATCGTGGGAATAGGCCCAGTCAACTCGTTATCTCCGACATTGAAAAGGGTCAAGCCACGTAAATTGCCAACCTCGCTAGGAATGCCACCAATGAGCTTGGAATTCTCCATGTGAAGCTACTCCAGACTACTAGAGAGATTCCCTATCGATGATGGAAAGCGTTCAGCTCGTTCTCCGACTAAGTTGGTACAACCAAAGGAAGAATTGATGCACAATGTTGACGGTTCGTCCAGGTGGCTCGTGGTTGTGTCATGCATCTTGGGACTATGAGCGGTCCTATTTGCTGAATGTGAGGTAGTTTGGATAGGTAGTGGAGATCATAGCATAAATTAACCACAAGGAACCACATTTACTCCATGGATTTTGCCTCTGTTTCTTCCACGGAGCAGAGAGTTTCAAACAAAACTCTGATACCGGGAGTTAAACATTGTAATCGGAACTTTCAAGGTGAGATTTGTACATCTATATAACCTGCTTTTATGGATATATATGACCTAATTTCCCAAAGAAATATATCAACCCTGTGATAGCTCTACCAGAGATATATGATGGACTTTACTTTCAAGCGCTTTCCCTTCAAATGGTCTCGAATTCGGTGTATACGAATGATGCAGTTTTCTAGTACAGTCATGAGATTAATCGAGTCCAAACTTTTAAACACATCTTGTGTCCCCAAAGGCTAATTGAACTTAGGCTCCGTTTATTTCACGGAAAATGTGATGTTTCTAGAAAATGTTTTCCGGAAAGTCAACAATATTTTATGGTGTTCAGCTAAGACCTGAAAATGAGCTAGAAAAATATTTTCCGCCATTTGGTATCGGATTTTTAATTATTTTTCTTTATTTTCCTTTTCTTTTTGTTTGTCTTCTTCCTTGGTAGGTTGCCGGCCACAGCAACAGCTGTCGATCGGCCGGTGGCAAGGTCGAGCTCGGGCCTCACTAGATTCGACGTGTTGAGCGCGGCTGAGCCTCGCCCGAGGTTGCCAGAAGTCAACAAGGCTCTGGCGACTTCAGGCGAGCTCGAGTTCGCCATATTAGGCTAGGCGAACGGTGGCCGGCAACCAGCTAAGGAAGAAGACAAAAAAGAAACAAAAAAAGAAAAGAAAAGAATAAAAAATTAAAAAATTAAAAAATCAATTTTTTAAAAATAAAAAATAAAAATAAAAGGAAAATGTGTTTTATTTGAAAGAAAATGAGGTGAAAGAAGATATAAAAATTGTTTTCCGCTTTCTACAAAGCGGAAAGCATTTTCTTCACTTTTGAAGGTGTTTTTTTTCCATTGGTGGAAATTTTTTTTCATTACTAGTTTATTTTCCGCGAAACAAACGCCGGAGAATCCGGAAAACGCTTTTCTAAAAGTTAATTTCTGTGAAACGAACGGAGTATTAGAAATGACAAACAAGAGAGTAATATTGCTACTTGATTACACGGACTACTTGTGGCCGCCAATTACGCCATGTTAAGAACTCTTTTTTCCTCAATTTTCATTGACTAGACTGCATGTGGGACTCCTTGTGGCCACCGATTACGCCATGTTAAGAACTCTTTTTTCCTCCTTAATTTTCATTGACTAGATTGCATGTGGGACTCCTTGTGGAGCCATTTGAGGGTGTGAGTCACAGTCACCCACTTCGTGGGTGGATATTAGAACGACTCTATTTGGCTCTGTCAAAGCTAATGCAAGAGAGATCTCTGTCATCCATTGTTAAACTGGTGTTGGAAAATTGTCCAATTGAAGTCATGAAGGGGTTTTCTTAAGAGTTTTGGGGTTTACAGCGTGCTTAGTTGACGAGAAATCTCAAATCAAATCGTCCAATGTCATGATGATTGCCCTTCAACTTGGTGGACGGTGGATACGATGGCGACATCAAAGGAACAGACGTGAGGAGAGGACGAACGGACGAATGGAGTGGCCGTGAAATGACCGCCGACTGTTCTATAAATATGACCCGAGAATTCGACAGCCTTCTTATAAATCTCTTCACACTGTCAATCAGCACTGATCTCGCCTCTTGTTTCTTGTTGCCTTGATTTCATATCTACCCCGTTTCCTGGGGCTTTGAGTCATGAAACTCGCAGGCATTAGCTTCGCAGGGTTTCAATCATGCTACTTGCTTCTTGGTATTGCTCTCGCACTGTGCTGTAACCAAGTCTCCTCCACTACCAACGAAACGGACAGACTCGCGCTCCTCGCGTTTAAGGCTGGCATATCTGGAGATCCTTTTGGCATGCTCAACTCATGGAATAATAGCATTGGGTTTTGCCGGTGGTATGGCGTTACGTGCAACCGAAGACACCAGAGGGTCATGGTCCTGGACTTGCAATCACAAGGATTGTTTGGATCAATCTCTCCTCATATTGGGAATCTCAGCTTCCTAAGGCAATTGTGGCTCCAAAACAACAGTCTTGATCATGAAATCCCTCCACAAGTCGGCCAGCTGCGCCGCCTTCGTGTCTTACGACTAGACAACAATTCTTTGGTCAGTGAAATTCCCAAAAACATATCGGGTTGCCCTAACCTTGTCAGCCTCATCCTTCAAGCCAACCAACTAACCGGAGAAATTCCTGCAGAGCTCGGTTCATTGCCAAAGCTACAGAAGTTCGTTTTGTCCGTTAATAATCTTATTGGGAGTGTGCCTTCCTCCATTGGGAACTTATCTTCATTGAAGGTCCTTTATTTATCCGGTAACAACTTGGGTGGGCGCATTCCTCACGCTCTAGGCCGCTTGACAAACTTGCAACAGATTTCCCTTGGACTAAACATTTTTTCGGGTACAATTCCATCTTCATTATTCAATCTCTCTTCGCTAGTTTTGTTTGCTGTTGGATCCAACCGGATACAGGGGACTCTTCCTGCACACCTAGGCCTCAAACTCCCATATCTTAAAATTTTTTCCATTTCAATGACCCAACTTGAGGGGCCGATTCCTCTCTCGATATCGAATTGCACAAATCTAGGTGAGCTTCAACTTGGATTTAACAGATTTTCTGGAAAAGTACCTCCTTTGGAAAATTTGTATGAGCTTAGTGATCTTCAAATCTCTGTTAATCAGCTTGGAAATGGAAAACCTGAAGACTTGAGCTTCGTTTGCTCGTTAACTAACAGCACCAAATTAAGGTTCGTGGGATTTAGCCAGAACAATTTTGGTGGGGTGATACCTAAATGCATTGGTAATTTATCCACCACTCTAAAAAATTTTGTTGCAGACAAGAATCCAATATCCGGTGAGATTCCAAAAGAAATCGGGAATTTAGTCAATTTGGAAGTATTGTGTATGAATATGAACCAGTTTTCAAGTGTTATCCCCTCAAATTTTGGGAATCTACAAAATCTAGTGATGTTGCAGTTAGGCTATAGCAACCTCAATGGGACCATCCCATCTTCTTTGGGAAATCTAACGAAGTTGATTCAACTATATCTTAGGGGGAACAACTTTCATGGGCAAATTCCTTCACATTTATCAAAGTGCCGGTCTCTTAATATGCTTGATCTGTCTAATAACAATCTCAATGGTGCCATACCCCCGCAGCTTATTGGTCTCTCGTCATTAGCTATCATTCTTGACTTGTCTCATAACCACCTGATTGGAGCTCTACCCACAGAAGTTGGCAACTTGAGAACTTTGACTATGTTGGACATCTCGGACAATTTTTTGGTAGGTGAGATCCCAAATAGTTTAGGTGATTGCACATCATTGACATCACTAAGGATGGGTCACAACTTCTTCCACGGGTCAATTCCTCAATCAATTAGATCGTTAGGAGGCATTGAAGAACTAGATCTTTCATGCAACAATTTGTCGGGCCAGATTCCAGAATTCTTAGCTATATTTCGTTCCTTGAAACTTCTGAATTTATCGTACAACAAGTTTGAAGGCACGCTACCATGTGAAGGAGTCTTTAAAAATGCTACAAGTACTTCTATTATTGGAAACAATGGGCTTTGCGGCGGACTACCAGAATTTCACCTCCCCAACTTCATCTCTAAAAGCAAGAGAAAAAAGATCAACATAGTGATATTGTCAACTCCTGTTATTTTTGGAGTTCTTGGAATATCTCTTATTCTAGTTTTTATATGTCTTTGTTGGTCGAAGAAGAACGTAAATGAACCAGTTTCAAGTTCTATGGATAATTCACGTCCGAACGTATCTTACAAAACACTCCTAAAAGCAACTGATGGTTTTTCTTCAATGAATTTAATTGGAGTTGGAAGTTTTGGTTCTGTTTACAGGGGGATACTTGAGGACAATGGAATTGTTGTTGCTGTGAAGGTGCTTCATTTAGTTTGTCACGGTGCTCTAAAGAGCTTCATAGTCGAGTGTGAGGCATTAAAGAACATCAAACATCGAAATCTTTTGAAGATACTGACGGTTTGCTCGGGTAGTGATTATCAAGGAAATGATTTTAAGGCCTTAGTCTATCAATTCATGTGCAATGGAAGCCTAGAACGGTGGCTACACCCAAACGCAACACCATCTCATGGAAATGAGCTTCCAAAAAAGTTGAATTTCATTCAAAGGATAAATATTGCTATTGACGTTGCTTCTGCATTGGATTATCTTCATCACCAATGCCACATCCCCATCATTCATTGTGATATAAAGCCAAGTAATATCCTCTTAGATGCTGAGATGGTCGCACATGTTGGCGATTTTGGATTGGCGAAATTCCTTCTTGGATCATCCGTTGATATTGTAGCTAATCAGATGAGTTCAGTGGGTCTTAGAGGGACAATTGGTTATGCTCCTCCAGGTCTCTCTCTCTCTCTCTCTCTCTCTCTCTCTCTCTCTCTCTCTCTCTCTCTCTCTATATATATATATATATAAAACCAAGAAATTATATTTACCTAAAAGTTATCGATGGGTCTTCCTAGCGAAGTTTGGTAGCTAATGATAACTCTTATCGTCTTATGCACTTTACATTCTGATTTGATGATCCATGCTCCAATTTGACCTGCACTGTGATCTAAAATGTGTGGCAGAATATGCAATGGGATGCGAGGTTTCACGAGAAGGCGACGTCTATAGTTACGGCATTCTTTTATTGGAGATGTTCACAGGGTTGAGTCCCATTGATAACACATTCAGAGACAATTTTACTCTTCATAATTTTGTCACAGAAGTTTTGCCTGAACGAGTGCTTGAAATTAACTTCACCCAAAAAAAAAAAAACGAGTGCTTGAAATTACGGACAACATATTGCTTCAAGAAAGAAAGAGCCATCTAGGCATCTATAATCCTCATCATTGGCCTTCCAAAAATGATGGCATATTTCAAGAATGTTTGATCATGGTATATAATATTGGAGTTGCTTGTTCATACGAAGTGCCTAGAAGACGGATGAGCATCGGCGGAGTTGTAAATCAGTTGTCTCATATTAGGGAGAAACTCTTTGCACTGGGTTTACATGGAGAAGATGATGTCTTAAGAGCTTCTATTTAGCAGTTATACATTCAGTGTTGTTTATGCAAGCGGAATCGGACAGGTAAAATCTATAATTGAAGAGAGAATTAATCATTCTGTTTTCCCTAAGATAATAGTTGATCATTATTCCCCATCTGTTTTTGCACATATTCAAATGCACACACATTCTTGGGTACTGTCAATTTACTTAAAACTCTATTTTGGTGCCGTAGTTTTTAAAAATGACAAAGTTAATTGCCTTGCATTTTTTGATCTTTTCATTTGCATGATGCGCATTCAGACGAATTGCACTCAATTAGCTATTGGTAATTTTATTAAAAGTAGAGCTTGGTTTCTACATATTGACTTGGAATGGCTTGCCACTTTGTTTCGAAATAATCCAATGTAAGGAATTGATCTATGTTCATAAAGTTATTTTCAATCGGTGCAGGCAATATTGTTGCTCTGGTGGGTGAATAAGGATGTATACCTCTTGGATTCAACACTCTAGCATGTGGTAATTGGAGGATACGTATCGATGCTTGATGTGCGGAGCAGGAATTATCCGAGAAATTTCGATTTTTATTTTATCTATAAGAGGAGATTGCATAAAAAAAGTAACCGATTCTTTCGTTTCCTTGGGTCACTAGCCATTGGCCAGGAGTTTCGGATTTAATACCAATATTTTAGCAATAAATCTAATAAATCTAAGCATAGTCCTTGGCGTATTGATCTTTTTTGGATAGCTTCAGTAGAATAATGTAACTTGTGTGACCACCCACCTGGGTGGCACTGCTGGAGCGCACACTCTTCCTCTCGCAAAAGGTTGAGTGTTCGAATCCCGGGCGCCGCAGGGTGACTTAACTGGTGGCACGTGTGTGGTGGCTAGCACGTGTCGCCCCCAGGGTTTACTCCTCGGCTGTCGGCCGTGCGGGGGTTCCCTAGGTTATCAAAAAAAAAAAAATGTAACTTGTGTGTATTGGATGTTTCTAAGGTGCAAGTGCAAATTCTTCAGCATTGCTATTTCTGAAGTTTACTACTATCATTACTTTTATTTTCACATTTTGGTAAAGTCACTATAAAATCTTTTTTTTTTTTTTTGTGGAAAAGCACCCAATTTGCATAGAAATTATTTTAAATATATTGATAGTCACTTTTTTTTTTCTATGGAAATTCGTAAATCACATGGATAGCAACTTTCAAAGGTAGAATTCTAACTACATCAACAAATTACTAGCCACCAAGGACCCGTTTGGCAAGTTGCCAAACATTGAAAATTTCTATTCTTTTATTTTCAGAATTAGTTTAAGAACAGAAATCCGTTTGTTAAATTTTTTGTTTCCGGGCATAAATTTGTAAAAAACTGTTCCCAAAATTAATTTTGGAAAGAATTAAGAAGCAAAAAAAAGTAGTTTCATGATTTTGGGAACAAATTTTCCATTTTTCATTCTTCTTGATTTGTTCTTCTTCTTCCGGGCTTGCCGCAGGCCACTGGCCACTGGCAATCAGCCACAGGCCAGGATCAACGAGGGCGTTGCGGTCCTCGCCATTTGGGCAAGGGCAGTTCATGGCCGCGATGGCGAGGCCTCGCCCAGCCATGGTGAGGCTGACCTCGCCTTTGCGACCCAGGAAAGCGAGATGGGTGGCGATGGAGAGGCCGGCGGCGAAGGTTGCGACGCCCTCGCCGGCCTTGGCCCAGCCGACGACCGGCCATGGTCAAGGAAGGGAAGGGAAGGGAAAGAAAGAACAAAAAAAGAAAAGAAAGAAAGAAATATTAAAAAAATTCAACATATTATTAAAATATTATCAATAAAAAAATTATATGTAGTTATCAAATGTATTTTTATTCTTTTTCTTTTTCAAGAATAGAAATTTTGGACAGTTACCAAATGTATTCAAATGCTTGGAAACTATTTTCGAGCACGGAATAAAAAATAATCATTTCTGAGCAGAATCATTTTTCGAACACAAAATCGTTGACATGCGCACCTTAATATGCTCAAACTTACTTCTTGAAATAAAAGTGACCATTAGCGTGGACAAGTTACTAATTTTAAACAGTTTGAAAGCAGAGTAACTTTCGATCATGACAAAATCAGTAGTCATGACATGCACGCACCTGCTTTCCATGGTGAAAAGTTACTAACAATGTCAAAAGACATATTTAGTATAATTCTTTTTTTGCCAGAGCAACACTTTGAGTTCACCACTTACCTAATTTTCATGCGGAAGTTATTTTTCATGTGGAGAGATGATCATCTATTGATAGACGGAAAGTTGATTTTCCTCTAACTGAGTCACTTCTCACATTAAAATATGGGCTTTCCTAGCATATTGATACCTTAGGCCCGATCATTGAAGCATTGTACAATAACTATTCTAGCTGTACCGTATCTTTTGTTTAAGTTCTTCTGGAACAATCATGAACACTTTTTTGATTATGGATCTACTACCAGAAATTCAATGCGTAATCTTAGCATTTAACGTGTATTCCTGAATAATCTCAATGAATTCCTAGAATTTCTTTTAGAGCCTCTAGAAATATTTAGGTTTTCTCTCTTTCCTCTAACATATTTTACACTGAAAAACCACGGACGCACGAGAAATACTCTCACTTGTTCGCTCTTCTCCGCCGTTTTAGAATCGCATTACCTCCAATGACTGTGGCCTCCGACTCATTCCGGTCGTCGCAGTTCTTCTTCCTTGACCGCGACTTAGCCACTTTTCATGAGATGTTCAGTTGCGACTCGGATAGGTCTCTGTTCTGACGACCACAACTACCGTTGCTATGAAATTAAAGCTAAGTTCTCTCTCCTTCTCTGGTTTCCATATTGATTTCTTGATAATTTTGCTCGTTTCGCCATTGCCTGCTCAGCCAGCTCTAGTTCCATGGACGATATCAGCTCAGGAATTCAACTCTAGCGATGCTATCTACTCGGAATCTATATTTTCTTGTCGATTCCTTCAGAATTTCTGAATTGTCACTGATCTCGTTGGACTATACTTCCTCTTTTCTACTCTGTTATCCGATCAAGATGCTTGAAGCACTCAAAGCTTCTCGATCCATCTTCAGCGGCACTGGACTTCTATTATATATGTGGCTTTTCTGATCGTTGTCCATTTTTCGTTTCTGGTGTTCTGTCTGTCGAGTGCTAGTGTATTCGAGCCGGAGCTTAAACTAAATCAGTACCGTTCGCTCAATTGGAATAGAATGATATAGATTCTGATGTTCATATACTTGTTAATGGATCAAACTTGTCATCCTCTTCTGGTCATGCTTAAATGATTATCTTTACTGGATATGCCGCGCACCTGCAAACGGGCAATGGTGTTTGTTGGGAATTCTTGGAACCGGTTGTCTAGGCTCTGCCCGCACTCCGTATATTTGCTCTGTCTGTTTTCTTGTCTGTATGTCTCGGTGTTGGTTGATGGCGATTGTGGTGAGAACATGAACTGGAATCACTGATACGCTCTTTGATCTCTGGTGATATTTGAGTTAGTTTCTCTGTTGTGGTTCCATTTTCGATATCCGTATCCCTGTTCTTTTTGGCAAAAATACAGTTGAAAATGTTGAAAGGCTGTAAGTCTGGTGATGGTCAGAGATGATCAATGGTGGGGTCAAACGTATGTACATTGTTCTCTGCTTAAGATTTGGGTGGGTGATTCTGTGTTTCGAGTTTGTAGGTGTTGATCTTGGTCAAATTCTGGATGCTTATATGCTGTTTGTCCTATCTTGAAATGTTCAGCTATAGTGAGTTTTCAAGGACGATGTTTTGTAGTCGAGAGAATTCTGATTTGAATGGCTTGATAGATTCTGGATAAGTAACTTTGGATGTTTGTTACTTGAATAGAGGTGGATAAATATTTGGCCGAAAATTTGAGGTGGAAAATTTGAATTAGTGTCCTGGGTAGAGACAGGAAAAGGAGAAGCTTGCGTATTCACGGGAGAAGATGGATTGAGAATAAAAAATTAATAAAAAAGAATGAATAAAAAAATTATAAAATTGGTTAGATAAATAGGCCTTGGTTAGGTTGTTAGATTTTAGTATTAGTATTAGCATAATTTCATTTATTTGATATACAAATAGTTTAGAGATTTTAGTAACCTTTGCTATAATTTAGTCTTGGCAGATTGATCTTTAAAACAAGGAATTGGATTCGATTCAATTGTAGCTCATGGTATTGCGGTCTAAGGGCTTAATAATATGGCAATGTTATATTCTTTGCCCAACTCGTATTGAGTTATTGTACTAACCTCACCATTTTATTCACTTTCATTACTATTCTTGATTTGTTTGTTGCGATTGTTTTTATATCGTTTGTGTGCTTTGATTCATTTTCCTAGTTGAATGGTTAGGTTACATCCTATGACCATAAGAAATACAAAACCATTGCATGGACACTTAGCGGCTTGAATGACCTTTAGGACTCATAATTAGATAAGATGACTTCATTGACACTTTAGTTAACAAACATTCAATTTTATGTACAAAAAAGGCACTAGTTATATAATTAGTGTAATTGTTGACCAAAAAAAAATAGTGCGATTAAGGCTCCGTTCGTTTGGCGGAAAATATTCTCATTTTGGAAAATATTTTCTTGAAAGTCATTTTCCTGAAAAATGTTTTCTTGGAACACAATTTTTTGGCGTTCGGCTAAAATTTGAAAAAGTTTTGGAAAATATTTTCTAGTGTTCGGCGACCGGCGGCGGCGACCGGCGATGGGCGGCGGGCGACAATCGGCGGTGACCGATGACCAACGGCCAACGGCGGCGACCGGCGACCGGCGGCGATCAGTGGCGGTGATCAGTGACCGGTGGCGACCGAGAATCGGCGGCAGTGAACGGCGACCGACGGCAGCCGACGATTGACGGTGACCGGCAACCGACGACCGAGGGCAGCGATCGGCGGCGGCGGCGGCGATGACCGATGGCCGACGGTGGTGACCGGCAATCAACTTCCTCTCCCACGGAAAACTTTTTTCCTCCCATAGGCAATTTTGCCTTCACTTTAGGGGAAAATGATTTCCTCTTTGTGAAAAGAGGAAATCATTTTCCACAAAACAATGAAGGATTTGGGAGTGGGGAAGGAAAATCTTTTCCCACGGAAAACATTTTCCGCCCCCGAACACTGGAAAACGCCAAAAATGTTTTACGGAAGAATATTTTTCCGGAAACGAACACGACCTAAGTCTCCAACCCTAGATCTCTGGTTTTATAGGAAGTGAAGTATACTCCCATACCTCATTTGGCTTCTAGCCAACCTCAATAGGCTAGTAGCAACTCCTCATTTAAAATTTTGATGGAGTTAATCGAAATTCATTTCCAACATCGAGCGAGGTAAGGGTTTGGGGGAACTTGTGCCGATTGAGGATCGTTGGTACCCAACTTGACATTACCTCTAACCTCGTTTGTTTTCTAGTGAAGTCACCAAGCTATCGTGGCCCTCTTTTCCCTTACGACGTTTAGATGTAATGCTAGAGGTGAACCAACGGTTCCTGTTCGGTGCGGGTTTTCCCAAACCCTTACCTAGCACGACGGGGAAATATTCAATTTTAGTTTCGATTAACCTTATGAAAATTCAACACGAAGAGTCATCACTAGTCTATTGAGGGCAACTAAAAATCAAGTAATGTATGGAAGTGTACCTCACTTCCTACGCAAATAGAGATTTAGGGTCAGTGACTTATCTACGATAATTCTAACTAGTGCAATTTCAATACCTAAACTTGATTATTTGTGGAATTCATGCAATCTTTTTGCCAATTATGAGTCCAAAAGTTCTTGCCCGCTAGGTGTCCATGCGATGTTTATATTGGTGTTTATTTTAATCCAAAAAGGTAACCTAACCATTAAGCTAAAGAAAGCATATTCACATCATAGGAAAACAATATAAAAGAATCACATAATCAATTGATCTAATAAAATAATGAAGAATGAGTAAAAGATACAGTGCAATAAGTAACCCGATATGATTTAGCCAAGGAATATTACATGGCATTGTCATTAATTCCTAGGACGACAGCCCCTATGAGCTTAGAGTGTGTTTGTTTTAGTGAAAGTATTTTCTCAGAAAGTGTTTTATGGACTTTCATCCATTTGGTATTCTAAAAATGATTTGGTCAATGGAAAATACTTTCCGGTCACAAATATCATGTTTAATTTTATGAAAGTGAATTCCCTAATCTGAAAAGGTAAACACACTTTCTGGAATTGCTCATCTTGAATTTATTAATATTTTTTCTTTCCTTTTCTTTTTCTTTTCTTTCTAAGAAGGAAAACATTCATGTATTTTCTTTTCTTAATAAAAGTAATTTAAAAATAGCAAATAATTTGAAATAATTTTTAAAAAATAATTTTTTTTTATAATTTTCACAATCAGATTTTCCTCACCAAACAACTGAAAATATTTTCCAAGTCCCTTTTAAGTTTTAGCCAAATACCGAAAAATGAACTCATTTTCCTGGAAAATGATTTCATGGAAAGTATTTTCTAGAAATGGTTAATTTTCCGCAAAACAAACACATCCTAAAGTAATTCTAATACTAAAATCTAAGGGACAAGGACACTACAGGTGTCTTTGGTATCCATTTTGTTCATGGAAATAATTTCTACTCAGAAATGATTGTTTTTATTGTGTTCTCAAGAATAATTTCTGAGTATTTGAAGTCATTTGGTAATTGCCCAAAATTTTTATTTCCAAAATAGAAAAAGAATAGAAATGCATTTGGTAACTGCCCAAATTTTTTTCCTTTTCCTTTTTCTCCTTCCTTGACATATGGGCTGGTCTTTAGCCATGGCCGGCGATTAGCCACATGCTACGGCGAGCAAGGGTGTCATGGCCTTTGTTGGCAACGGCTAAACCGGTGAGGGGGCCCTCATTTGGGTTGCGAGGCTCTGGCCCTCGCCTATGGCCGGAGACTAGCCACAAGCCAAGGAAGGAGAAGAGGAAAAAAAATTGTTTCTGTTTTAATTCCTTTTTTTGTTCCTAGGAATAAGAGGCAACTTTTTTCTACTTTTTAATTCTATTCCAAATCTATTCCTGAGAACAAATATGTTCCTGGGAATAAAAAATTTACTAAATGGATTTCTGGTCCTTTTTTTGTTCCCAAGAATGAAGGATAGAATCAGGTACTATTTGCTCGGTTACCAAATAGAGCCTACAAATGCTACAACTTTCGTATGGTACTTACTTAAGTGCCGTAACTTTTTTTTTTCAACCTTTTAAGTGTTATAACCTTTTAAAAAACGTTCACTCGAGTGACATAACTTTCAATCGATTACTTAAATACCAATTTTTTTAAAAATGTTCACCCAAGTACGCGTAATCCGACGTGGCATGGCACTCGTGATGAATGTTTTAAAAAGTTATGTCATTCAAGTGATCGATTGAAAAGTTAAATGGTAATCAAGTGATTGGATAAATAGTTATGACACTTAAATGAGCGTCGCATATTAATTATGACACTCAGGTGATTGAAAAGAAAGTTATGACTCTCAAGTGAACATCATACGAAAGTAATGACACTTGTTGCGTTCTTATCCCAAAATCTAATAACCTAATCAAGGGCTATTTCACTAACCAATTTTTTGATTTTTTAATTTTTAATTTTTAATTTCCAGAAAATGGGGACTCGGGCCCGATCCGAATACTAAGCCATGTACTAAAATCGGACTTTGCCGGTCTAGGTCATGGACACAAGTTTGGCTTTACTACATCAAGCCACTTCTGACCTGGCTCGAACCAACCTGAATCGAAATTTTCAAGTATTTTCAGTTCCGGTTTCATTTGGTTGAACTTCGGGCAGTTCTCCGGGTTGGGTTGGTTTCGTTTTTTTTCCTTTCTTTTTTCCTCTTCTCACTTGAATTATCAAGAATTCTAAAAAAGAACTATATAAGGCGTAACAAAGGGAAGAGGGAAAGGAAAAGACGAAAGCTTGGCTGAGCGAGAACAGAGACAATGTCGAGGAAGACCTAGAAAGAAAGTGGGGATGCGATAAGAAGATCCAAGTGATCGGGACTCGCAATGAAAGGCATAGGGAAAAAACTAGATAGACCGTGAATTTGTTGTATGCCGCAACAAATCCTTAACAGAGAGTCACTGCGTTGTCATTAATCGCCACATTTGGAGATGAAGGGCCAGTATTTACACGGAAATACTAACAAATAAAAAAACCAATTCAAGCCATTGAATTGAACTAAACCAAACTGAAACAAACTTGGATTCCTTTTATTGACCTGTTTCGCAAAGGTGGTTAAAGGAAACCAAAAATAAATCCAACAGTATTGTAGGGTTTAATTGATTTTTAGTTTTGTAGTATGATGTACTTAAAATAAACTAAAATCTAGTAACAGGGCGGTTATTGATGACACAATCCTCTTCTTGCAACTGAATTTTGCGTAGTCTAAAGAACTCCGAGTCAATGTTATGCATTGATTTAAAAAAAGGATTACTTCATTAAAGTTTCAATAGACTACATAGGGTTCACATGTTGATTCATAGTGCTAACAAAGGCAGACAAATGTTCTTCCAACCATTCATTTTCCTCAGTGCATCGGTTCTTTATGACACCATGTCTTTAAATCTTGGGGATTGACAGTCATATTCTTCATTGAGTTCACTAGACAAGGATTGGTGCTCTTCCAGAAGTTGACTAAGGCGTGCCACAAGGCCATGATGAACTTGAATCTTGTGATCAAGGTTGTTCAATCCCTTCGAGTTCCCTTTCTTCTCTACCGTTGGTTTGGCAGTCTCACTCTTTGTCCCCATTTGAGCATCGAGAATGTTTAGCGTGGTCACAAGCCTCTACCTCTCTTGCGTAAGTTTGGAATTTTCTTCTTTCAGCCTGTTTGAAGTCCTTACGCCGACCCATGAGAACCCTCCTTGCAAGATGGGCTTGTTTCTCCTTGTCTCAATATTCATCTTCAAAAGATTGCACAGAGCCAATTTGCTCAATGTTGGACTTGAAGGCTCGTAAACTATAGACGAAGAGAAATGTGAACTCTTCATACTTATCTTGAAACTTGGGGTTTTCAATGTTACCAACAGGGTCCAAGTCTGCTAGCAACACCCTTCTTTCCTCCTCAAAATCTGGGTGGGAGATGACGTAAGGATATTTAAAGGAAAGGAGATCAATTAACCTTTTCCACTTGGACATGGTTTAGTTAGCACAAGGACAATCATGAAGAGTGGGCCGAGAAGAAGATGAAGCCATTTTCAATATTCCAAAGAAAAGCTTCTTAATGGATAGGTAAGAAGTGGTCCATCTCTCATGAGTAAAGCAAATACAAAGTTTTGGAGAAACATTTTTAAATGAATTTTGATGATACCAAAACTATCCTTAGTATAATATCTACATTGTCTAAGTGCAGATGTATTCAAAGGACTGAATGATACTCATGGTGTAATTTGTTGAAGAAAAGATCACAAGACTGTCCTTGAAAGTTCATATAAACAACACCATCGCTCACAAAGATCAGCGAAATGACGGTATTCCATTAAAGTTGAAGAGATCAAGTAAATGGTAATGTTTAAAGAACTGATCATTAATATGACCATTATCTCACTATTGTAACTGTTGTTGACTGAACTTGCATAGCAGAAGATTTGGAAGACAGAAGAACAGGTCGTTTGACATGTCAGAGCTGCAGCTACAGAACAACAGTAGAAGCTATTTCGGGAAAGTTTACAAAAGTTTCGGAAAAGGCTGTATGGGCAGTTAGTTCCTAGGATAGCAACACCAATGGACTCTAATGGCTATCTCACCTTTCCAGGACATCATCAACGGCCATATTGAAGATGCCTATAAAAAAGAAGGTCTTTGAAGCCAATAGGAGTAGTGCTAAAAAAATTCCAGAAATTTGCTACTTGCTGTACTCTTAGCAAAAAGTTCTCGTCTGTCCATAGCACTTGCTGCATTGTAATTGTGTTGAAAGATCAGGTGTACCAAGCGATAGCTGTACCCAACTCTTGATAGTATGATCTATCTATTGATAAGATTGGTGCATGATGAGCTTAACTTGTTTAGCAATTGACTAGTGCAATCCAGCCCAACTTATGGCTGTTAGTGGGGAGAGTGGATGTCGGCTTAGAATCAAATCCGACCACTATATATTCTTGTGTGCAGCTGCTTATTCTTCTGTATATCATTTCTAGCATACAAGTGAATCATTACTTCTCACACATTTGGTGGAACCCGATATTTACTTATTACAAGCTGTTTTCCATGAAAGTTTTTAAAACCTTTGAAATAACTTATTCACCTCCCTTTAGGTTGCAAAGTTAGTCCCAACACAAAGATCAAATGGCTTGAAATAACAAAAACATTACCACATTTTTAGTTCAAATTTAGAGAACTAAGCATCTCAATGTTTTTTACTTATTTCTCCTACCTCATCAATGGGCTAGAGTAGCTCACCAACAGAGGCACCTAGAAGCATAATCAAACCCACTTAAAAAATGTGTTTTACACTGTGTTATAATTATATAATAAGAGGAAGAAAACAAATATATATTAACTCAAAACAACCACACAACATCATTAGCCTAAGCCAATTCTTATAAAATGACAAAAAGGGTTAAAGTCTATATACATGGACAATACTATATAAACGAATAACTGATAAGTACAACTATTGATAGCATCATATCAAAATAAAATTGTTGCATTGAAAGCAAAAATTACATGGAAAAGTAAAACTTGAACTTACTCATGTAAATTAGCGAACATTTGAGAAAGCAATAGGGCGACTTTTTATAGAAATCATTCAAAATCCAAAAGAAGGTAATAGTCTCCTCTTCCCCTCTCCATTCTAACAAATGGATGGAGTCAAGAGGAAATTACACACAGATATCTTTACTAAATCTCTATGGGGGAATAGAGTTAACTTTTTATGTAACAAGTTGGGATTATTTGATATTTATGTCCCAACTTGAAAGGGAGTGTTGGAAGATAATGTGAGTAATAAGGGTAGAATAGTAACCTATTTCCGAGTAGGGTTAAGCACATATATATTTGTTATCCTACAATGATTATCAATAATAGAAAATTATTATTTCTTCCACCATTTCAAAAATTTTTATATTTGAAATAATAGTTGAAATCATTGTCACATAGTTTTCTTCAACCAAGTTTACATTTGCCTTCATCGGTGGTATGTTCTTGTCCCTTGATGAATTCTTGCGGTGCTTGCATTCCTTTGCATAATGACCTTGTTTGTCACAAACAAAGCAACGACCGTTTTTCTTCCTGTGTTGTTTCTTCTTGAAATTTTGTCCTCTCTTGCGTTTCAAATTCTAGAGGTTTTTGGATTGAAATCCATTGCCCTCCACGACATTCACCTTAGTATCATACAAAACAAAATTATCGCGTACACGTGACTCTTCCTTAATTCGAAGATGTTTTTGTCTTTGCTCTAAGGTGATGTCCTTTGAGTTGTGTATCAACCTTTTTTCATAATCTTTCCAACTTGGAGGCAATTTTGTAATAGTTGCTCCAACTTGAAAAGATTCTAGAATATCAATTTTGAGGGCACGGATTTTATTGCTAGTACTTGTAATTCATGGACTTGCTCCAAGAAGGATTTATTATCAATAAACTTATATCAAAATACTTAACGATCATATATTTATTGATACCTTGCTCCTTCTATTCGTACTTGAATTCAAGTGCATTCAAAATATCTCTAGCAGACTTCATCTCAGTGATTAAGTTGTATAATTGATTGGACAGTGTGTTCAAAATATGCCGACAACAGAGCTATTCATCCACTTCACATTTCTTTCTCTCCTTTTTGACCCTTTCAATGGCTTCTACATTTGGCTGTCCTCCTTCAATGGTAGCTTTTGGATCCTCTATTGGATTAAGGTGGGGTCCAGAGTGAAGGATATCCTCAAAGCAGTGAGAAGGAACATCATTTGATCCCTCCAACGGGCAAAGTTATTCGCATTGAACCAATCCAATATGTCTTGATTCATGACTTTGATTGACTCTGACTCCATTGTTGAAAGAATAATTTCTTAAAATTTTCGAAAAAAAATCTACGTGAATCGGAATGGGAAGAAAATGGAATCAAATTTTGAGGCGTAATAACACTCTCTTTAAGGAATTATTTACCCCACAACATTGTTAATAGTTATCGACAAAAATCCTTCAAGATATAGCAAAATCTCGAATTAGAATACCAAACAGAAATTTTAGTACTTCTCTAGGATCTCTCAAGGGAAATAATTAGAAAAAATGGTTGTATGATTTTAAGAAAGAAGTATAAAAAGCAAGTGAAAAGAGTTTGAAAAAATATGAATATATAGTTCAATCTTTTTGAACCGGATGCAACCTTTCGGGAGAAGTTGCATTGTGAAAAGATGCCTTCTCAAAAGACATATTAAAAAGTAAAAATTCGGATTAAAAAAAAAAATTTTTTTTAAAAATTATTATTATTATTCCGAATTTTACAAATTTTGAAAAATAATCTTTGAACAAGTACAATCTTTCAAGGTTGAAGGAGTTATGTTCGAAAAGACATAACCTTCCAAAGGTGAAGTAGTTAGGGTTAATACTACGAAAAATTCCAAACTAGTACACCTGTGACAATTTTACCCCGAGCTATTTTTTTTACCACAAAAAACCCCAAATTACTACACTTATGACAATTTTATCCCAAACTAATTTTTCAACCATCAAAAATCACAAACTGGTATACTCATGATAATTTTACCCCGAATTAATTTTTTGACCACTAAAAACCTCAAAATTAGTACATTTGTGACAAATTTACCCTTTCTTAGTGTCCATTAAATTAAATTAATATCATGAAAAATCACAAATTGGTAAACTTGTGACAAAAAAAGGGGTAAAACACAAAACCGGTACACCTATCAATTATCACGTGTCATTAAATTTAGCAATTTGACAGTAAAATTTAACGAAAACTAACGGAGGGTAAATTTATCACAGGTGTACTAATTTGGAGTTTTTGATAGTCAAAAATTAGTTAGGAGGTAAAATTATCACAGGTGTACCAGTGTGGAGGCTTTGGTGGTAAAAAAAAATAGTTCGGGATAAAATTGTCACGGATGTACCAGTTTGGAGTTTTTATGGTAAAAAAAATAGTTTGGGGTAAATTTGTCACAGATATACCGGTTTGGGATTTTTCATGATATTAACCCAAGTAGTTGTGTCCGAAAAGACACAATTCTTCCAAAGATTGTAAGAGTGTCTAATAACCATTAGGCAAAATTAATAAAATTTGAAATTTATTAATAAAAAATAACCACAATTCTATTACGAACAGTCACACTGTTTTAATAGAATAAAAAAGTTATTTTATGTTAATAAATTCGAAATTTAACAAATAAATAAAAAATAAATGAGCATTTGTGCCAATTATGATCTGCGAGCGTGCAAAGTGCACCTAATAATCACACACTTGCACGCGGATATTGTTGGATTAAGCCAACTTTGCCCATCGTTTTTGTTTAAACAAGTTAGAAGACATCCACAATAATATAGTGGCCCACAAAATCAAAACTTTTCTATGTGGAACAATAAAAAACACTATTTCGTTTGTTTTACAAACAAACAATCAATAGTACCTTGGTATTATATAAAACAAAATTATCACGTACATGTGACTCTTCTTCAATTCGAAGGTGTTTTTGAATTTACTCCAAGGTGATGTCCTCTGAGTTGTGCATCAGCCTCTTTCCATAATCTTTCCAACATGGAGGCAATTTTGCAATTATTACTCCGACGTGAAAAGATTCTAGAATATCATTTTTGAGGGCACGGATTTTATTGACTAGTACTTGTAATTCATGAACTTGCTCTAACAAGGGTTTAATATCAATAAACTTAAAATCAAAATACTTCATGATCATAGACCTAATGATTACTCTCTCCTATGCTTTGTGATTGAATTCAAGTGCATTACAAATATCTCAAGTAGACTTCATCTCAACGAATCAGTCATACAGTCGATCAGACATGGTGTAAAAGAATATGCCTACAACAAGGCAATTTGTCCTCTTCACGTTTCTTTCCTTCCTCGTTAACCCTTTTAACGGCTTCTGCACTTGGTTGTCCTCCTTAAGTAGTGGATTTTGCATCATCCACAGACATTAAGTTGGGATTGATACTTTCAAAGCAGTGAGAAGAAACATCACCTTGTCCCTCCAACGAGCAAAGTTATTCCCATCGAACCGGTCTAGTTTGACCATGTCTTTATTCATGACTTAGATTGATTATGACTCCATTGTTGAACATTTAATTCCTTACAATTGTGGGGAAAAAATCAAGCAATCGTCATGTGATATCCTGAAAATTTGACCAAATTTGGTGATTTTTGAAATGGTAATTTCATCGACGCTTTATTAGTTAATTCTCTCTTTGGCCTAATCACCTAGGGAATATTAACCAAAGGGGAAAGGCTATCGAAGAATTTATTTCTAGCAGCTACCCGTTAGTTCGAGATAAACTATAGTTGCGATTGATCGATTTCAGCCACAAATTATGATCTGATTTTGCGTGTCGAATGTTCAAGGATATCACACCCGAAATATAGGACGTCACCTCATAATTTTTACGAATTGGCCATCGAAAATTATTTGCTAACTTACCCTTCTAGAAACCTCTTTGTTAGATTAAATCTTGCTCAATAAGCCACATTAATGTCTAAGACTTTAGGGGCATTTCATCATGGCTTTTAGCTCTTATCCATTAAATGCTAAGATTTTTAAGATCATTTCATCATGACTTTTGACTTGTTTTCATTAATGGCTAAGATTTTAAGAAGATTTGGTAATGATGGCCAAATCTAGTCATTAATGAAGGAAGATTTGGTAATGATGATAAAATCTAGGAAGATTTTGTAATGATGTTATCTTGTCTCTTCTTTACTTGGGCTATTATAAATAGGGAGTAAGAGAGAGAGAGCTCTCATGCCACTTCTTATCCATTCTCACGCCACTCTCTCCTCCTCCTCATGCCACCATCCTTGAGCCCTGTAGATCGCCGTGTGCTGTTCACTGCCGTTTGTCGCTTGCCGTGTCAAGCTGTCATGCCCCGCACCCTATGGCGCGCCACATCCCTGCTGCGGTCGATTACAAGTGCGACGTCCCAGGATGCGTTGCCGACCCAAAGCCCAAAACAAAGAACAAGCACACGCGGAAGCAACACAACACCCAGACAATAAAACACATGACCAAGGATAGCGACACAAACAATAATTACAACTTGCATAAGCTACGAAGATATACAATATCCATTACAGCCTAGGCATTTAAATCAAAAAGGGTCAATGGCCACTAGCAATGAAAGGGGTAAGTGGCTCGGGATTAGACTCCCACTCCATTGGCTCTTCCTCCTTGGGGTCGGAATCTATCTCAAGGTTGGGGGTCTGAAAAGTTGGGTTTAAACAACAGTGAGAATAAATCTCAGCAAGTAGGCCCCCTAAACCTAAACTAGGCTAACATACACCTCCTGACGAGCACCAAACAACACACTAACCAAAATATAAATGGCTTAGGCCCTTGGCCCCAAATCCGAAACTTACTTGACCCTGCAGGTTAGACAATTGATATATAATCACAATCATGCCACAAAATTCAATCACGGCACATATATGCATATCACTTCGTCACGACGCGTGTCATGCATATGCTCGTGCTTGCACTCATGCTCATGCCTCATCGATGCATTGTTGCACACTTGCATGCTAGCGCTCTTGCCATTTATCAATTTCTCTTTCGATTCGCGTTAAATGCATTAGGTCCGACCCGCGTAAAACACATCAGGTTTATCACTTTGAGATCGATCTCTGGCCCGCGTTGAACGCATCAGGCTCATGACACATAACCCGCGTAAAACGCATCAGGTTGGTCATCGTCTGGTAAACTGGACATCGTCCTGCGTAACACGCTTTAGGACGGGTTCATTACTCCGCGTAAAACGCATCAGGGCTTATTGTGATCACAGATTCACAGTCACCAATTTTTATTTGAACCCCGCGTAAAACTCATCAGGGCATTTTAGGTGATCACAATGCACATGTCATTCGTGCACACTCGTATATGCACATGCCGTGCCAATGCTTGAGATGCACACTCATGGCTATAACGTTCATACTTGGGCATTCACGAATTTCACAATGAGCATTCACTTGCACAACACCACTTATTCAATTCACGATGCAACATGCTCAATTTATACCACACATATTCAATTTAATGAATCAATATGCCCAATCAATCAATTAATTCAAATCAGCCATGGTACATCATCGGTACACGAATATCACGCAATTAAGCCATTAAACTTGCACAAGTCTAAGGTCCACCAAGTCTATCCTTTCTCGGCCACATAAGTACTCAATCTTGGCATCACGTAACCATTACCAAGCCATAAACAATCAGCCACTTAATGGACAAATCAAGCACACACGGCCATTTACAATTAATCCTCAATTTCGCCGAACAAGGCCCGATAAATTCCACTATGGCCAGCCACTAATCAGTCCTCTCTAGGCCTCTAATCCACCTCCAAATCATCACATTAGGCTCCCAAATCCATCACATAAACAGCCACTATATGGCCCGATTGTTGCGCCCATTACATTCCGCATTTAGACCGCGATTAATCCACCTAATGATCCGATTGAACCTACCTTAATCGATCACCAACCAGATCACCTTAGACCACTAAATCACTTCCAAATCATCACATTGGAGCACAAAAGTCACCATGAAAACAGCCACCACTCGGTCCACAAATTTCACTCGTCAAATTCACATTTTTGCCCAAATCAAGGCACCTATGCTCAATTCACATGATAGCCCAAATCAAGACCACAATGATCAGCCACTAAGAACAAGGGAAAACCGAATACACAAATTCGGAGCAATTATGAGCCAGCGCATAGTTCTGGAATCCAGTTTTAAATAAATAGTAATTCAACTCCAAAAATTATAAAATTTGGATATGTTGTACAAAACATCTCAATGAACATTTTCCGTGAAGAACTCGAAACCCAGTTTTAATCGTAAACACCTCGTTTTGATACTCAAGTCGGACAAAATCCGGTTCGCTCGGATAGCCCCTCAGGCCATCAAAATATAACTCATTCAGTACCCAAATCATTTGGGAAAACGTTGAAATTTTTATATGTTATAGCCACAAATGTCCTCAACAATTTTTGTAGAGGAAGTATTATGAAAATAGTCCTAAAAAAATTTATAAAAATTCGAATAGACCCGAAGGTCGGGTGAATAGTAAATCAGTCAGTTTTGTTTCGGTCCAAAGATGGACTTCCGAATGACCTCAAATGATTTCCGAAAAATCCCAAATTAAAATATGTTATACTCAAAGATGTTGGGAACAACTTTCATGAAGAATACTTCTTCAAATTCGGCCCACACAAGTCACACCAAAAATAACAAAATCCAGGAACGCAATAGTAACCGTACTGGAAATCAACAAATATGCATCACCAAGCAAACCAAGCTCAACAAACCACTAATCCAATTATCCACAACCTTTAAACCATCCATAAATCATCACATTGGACCATTAAAGTCACCACAACTTCAGCCCCAAATTAGCTCACACTAATTAACCCCTAAAATACCATATTAACCCTTAAAACCCATCTAGAAGTGTAAATTAGCCTAATTAGGGTTTAGGGTTGTACTCAACTAAATTCCCAAGCTCCCAAGGTGGCTGGATAGGAGGGAAAACAGGCTGGACTGAGCTGGTTCAAGCTGGGCTGACGACGGCAACGGTGGCTTCCACGGCGGCGGCGGCGCTCCGGCGTGGCTTTCACGGCCAAGGGGAAGGAGAGAATGGGGAGAGGGAGCTGCCGAGAGAGGGGGAGTGTGGCTGGTGGTGATGGAGAGAGAGAGAGAGAGAGAGAGAGAGAGAGAGAGAGAGAGAGAGAGAGAGAGATCTATAGGGAGAATGGGTGAATGGGGTGGTTGAACTACTACACCCAAAAATGTCCATCTTGCCCTCAACTCAAGGGTTAGGATCAATCAAATCTAAAATATCTAAGGGCAATATGGTCCTTGATTTTTCAGCATTATTGGGGGGGGGGGTAATAAATCCAATTTAAAACTCTAAATTCAGAATCCAAGCTTAAGGCACAAGGGCAAAACGGTAATTTTCCGCTCCTGGGTCAAATTTTCAATTTTCGGCTCTATTGATCCCAAATATAATTGGCCACATAAAAATGACATCGTCCTTGCAAAAATAGTCGCATACGCCCACAAAATTCGATACCAAAGTCCGGACTCAATTTCACGATCGATTTCGCTCAATTTGCGATTTTAGCGTCTCTCACTAACGAGCGGCTGTTTAGGGGTTACGTGTATCAACCTAGGGTTACTCGAGTCGTGACGGTCTCGATTTCCCAGAGAACACGAGGATTATCACTAGTTCCGGGGTCGCGATCGTTCGGATTAATTTCGGAATTGTTCGCCACGCGCACTCTCGGTCGTACGGAATCACCCGTGATCCAATCGTACGTCGTTGGCCAAACTAAATCCGTCACTCTCCTCGGATCGGCCCACATTGGCACAAAATATTTCCTCATCATTTCTCGGAATTGGATTCAATTCACGGTCGAGTTCTTGGATCCACGTATCATTTTTCCTAGTTAGCCATTACCTATTGGTCAGTATTCCGAGAATGATCAGTTCCGGGTGAGACTTACTAAAACAAAATGAGAAATAATATTCGCTTCGTCGGATCCCGGAAATGGGTCGAAATTCAGGATGTTACACAAGCCGAGGCGCCACAGACAACTCGTGTCGTTGCCGTCGTCCTCACGTTGTCGTAGTTTTTAGACGAGTAAGTTAACATCTAATCCCTTGTTTAGGATGTTTAACTTGCATAGGGTAGTTTAGCTAGTTATTGTTTTAGTGTGTTTGAACTTCTAGAATGAGCGTTGGCGAGTCTTAATTGCTAGACTAAGTTGAAATAGATGTTGGATGTCGATTTGAACTCTTGGTATGGTATTTTCATGGTTGAGAAGTGGTGGATCTCAAAGTTGAAGGCGTTTCTTGGAGTTTTTATCTTGATTTCAGAACCGATTTTACTGTACGTTCCTAGTTTTCCATTTTTATAGAGCATTTTGTGGTTAGAATATTGAAAAGTGTTCTTCATAAAAGTTGTTCACAAGATCTTGATCTATAACATACTTAAATTTCATAGTTTTCTGAGCTCAAATGGGTTATACGAAGGTCCAATTTCTTATTGATTCAGAACTGTTTTATACTGTGGATTCCGTGACCTTCGTGCCTTATCAGATTTTTATAAAATTTCTAGTTCGATTTCGACCATACTTCCTTCACAAGATTTGTAAACGAAATCCATGTCTACAACGTATAAAAATTTCAAAGTGTTTTGAAAAGATTTGGTTTGTAAAACGAGTATTTCTTTTGGTTCAGTTCCCTTTTTCGGCGGATCAATTCTGGGTTGTTTCCGAGCCATCAAAAGTGATCTTTGTATAAGGATTTTGGATTGTGTTTTTCATGAAATATATTTGTGAAGGTCTTGTTTATAACATATTCGAATTTTATAATTTTTAGAAACCATTTGCTATGCTTTTGAAGTTGATTTTCCAAATCATGCAAATCTATTCAGTTTTACTAGAATTCCATAATCTGCCGATCTTTACTTGAAATCTTTGGCTTTCGATTTCCGGCCTAATAGAGATAGTAACCACAATACCTAGCTTTTCAATAATGTCTATTTGGCTGTGATCCGATGTTGAATGCTTTTGTAAATTCATGTTTTAAAATGAGGTTCACAAAGTCGATTGACTATTTGTATGTGTGACCACTTGTTATTATTGTGTGGCATTGATGTGAGCACGATTTATAGATGCATTAGCCAAATGAAAAGATAAAAATTGGCCTGAATACTTGTGTGCTCATGTGGTCACACGTTGGAGCCGTTTTGCTGTAGATCGCTTAACGATGCCTGATTTATCGAGATCTTGTTGTAGATTGCTTGACAATACTTGATTTATCGGATGCCTGGAGATTATCTGGATTACCAATACTCTAGATGCCTTGTTGCGGCCCGAGACCGGACTCGATGCTACTTACGGGATACCATCTTACTGTAGATCGTTTAATGTTGTCGTATTGGAAAGCCATCTTACTGTAGATCATTTGATGATGTCGTGCCCAACGGGGTGGGATGATGCCCAGGTAGGTCCAGAAGACTGCCATCTTGTTGCAGATCGCTTGATGTGTAATGGTCCCGAGGGAGTGTAATAAATGGAATATGTGTGATGTATAGTGCTTAATTATGGGGTAGAAACTACTAGGCAGTATGAGATGTGCTCAAGTGGATGTTGCCTTATAATTGAGACATGCGCTACTATGATGCATTGATGCATGGAAAATCTCATTACACGTTCTGAGTATGTGATATGTTTGATGCATCGTTGTGACATATGACTATCTACGTTATGCATAATATATGTGCCAAGGCAAGGTAAAGATGCCTAAGGTTGGTTAATGATTTGTGTCCGGTGCATGGTCGCGTGTTTAGGGACCCTCGAGGTGAGTTGGCCTTCTAAAAGGGTCTTAGGCGTTAACTTATTAAGGTTTTTATCTCATTTGTGATTGTTAAAAATTTTTCAAGCCCTTAGTATGTTGATACACCCAATATGGTTTGGGGTGCCCGAAAGCTGACTTTTGACGAAATAAATTGACCCTAGCCTAACATCTTTTTGTAGACTTTTATGGAAATGCCCGTAGTGGGCTTGTAAAATATTCCCATGAGTTAATCAAGTAAATGTTAAAATGGTGTTTTGATTTTAATGTTGTAAACCGTTTTCCTATCTATTCTTGTTTGTTGTTATTGTCTGGATGAATCTTTGTTTAGCTTCCGCATGCGTAATCAAAAGATAAAATATTGGGTCGGCAATGCATCTTGGGACGTCGCATCATGATGACCATTGCAGGATGTTGTGCATTCGCGGGGTTCGGGGTGTGACACGTAGGAAGAAGAAGGGGATCGGATTTTGAGGCGTGATAATAATCCCTTTAAGAAATTATTTGCCTCATTACATTGCTAATGGTTATCAGCAAAAGTTCTCTGGGATATAATAAAGTCTCGAATGACAATACTAGATAGAAATTCTGGTACTTCTCTAGGATTTCTCAAGAAAATAACTGGAAAAGATGGCCATATGATTTTAAGAAAGAATTATCAAAGAGCAAGTGAAAAGAGACTAAAAATATGAATATATATTTTAGTTTTTTAGAACCAAATGCAACCTTTTAGGAGAAATCAATTCTCAAAAGATAATAACAACAATTTTTTTAATTTTGAATTTCATACTTCCGAAAAAAGGCTTGTGTCCAAATGGACAAAACGGTTAGCAACAGATAACTTTCCAAAAGTTGTAAAAACGCTTAATAAGCTTTAGACAAAATAATAAAATTTGAAATTAATTAAAAATAATCATAATTCCTTTTAAAATAGTCAGACTGTTTTGGTGGTAGTGTGGGGTTTGTCTTATAGACCATCATTTTTGTTCGAGTTAGTTAAAAGACATCCATACATACTTATATAGTGGCACACACACTTCTAGCTTTTGGGCCAATTCACGTGCATTAACATAGAGACGTCGAGAAAGAGTATTCAGGTGGTGACCTTGACAAATCGATGTGTTTGCTAAATCACCATTTGATCAATCGTAAGGCCAAACTCACCGGTTGTGTGGTTGAAGCGAAAGGTTGTTAAGGAGGTTAGCTGTCTGTAGACAAACCCTGTAAGGAGTATGCTTCTCCTTCTCCAATTAATTATCAGATGTCGTACTGATTATCTATGTGTTCCCACAAAGGAAGTCCGTGCGCGGGTGATTTCAGCTTAATTATATTATTTCTGCAGACGGATATGCAAGTTCAAGAGGCGTTTCTTTGAACATATTATCCAAGAAGAATCACAGCTCATACTTATACCGTGTGATTTCAGAAAATAGACATATGACCAGCACAAGTTTCTGCACAAATGCAGCGATTAGTTCAGGTACTTCGTGCTAAGTGCAATTATTGCTGGCTGAATCTAGAGTCAATGAACTACAGGGATGTAAAATGTAGACAGACAGCATACTTTATTTTAGATATCTTATCTACCTATGACATCATGAGAATATTTTTCTAGGAAACTTTTTTTTTAATGGATGAGGATGCTCAGAAATTAGTGGTAACAAGGTTGAGCTGGTTGACCATTTTCTCTTGAGCTGCCAAAGATCGTGGATGGTATCGTCATTAGCTCGATGACTTTCCATAACCTCTTGGGCACGAAGGAGTTCATTTTTCTTCCAGTGATTATTTACAGTCATTTCGTAAGCTTCAAGTTGCCGCTGCTTGACCTTGAAATCTGCTATTTTTTGAATTAAAGAAGAAGAGAATTATTTGAAAATATGCTCAAATGCGAGACATCTATGTTGGAGATCAGATAGATGACTTGGCAGACTTCGAATCTCCTGATTAGCGTCAGGATTGGAGCAAATTCGCGAGTAGCCGGACAAGAGCAGCTGGTGAAGCCTTACCCATTTGGTAATAGTACGCTCACCACCTTCAGAAAAACCCGGCTACCAATAAGGTTTGATGGTACAAGGACTGCATCGATATCTTCAGAATTGAGGTCGGATTCCCCAACGCGGTAGACATTCTGACACGGCTGGATGAAGGTACCCAAGCACGGTCTATTCTTCCTCTGTTTGACATCAACAATTCACCCGTATTGGAGAATATAGATGCATGAATAATCGATATGCAGATAAAAAAAAGAGAGAAATAGTAGTCAACAGAGAATACCCATACCACTGCTTGAAGTGTACGTAGAAGAATCAGTCTCCGAGGTATCCATATTGAGAGATTACTGTCTGGGGTACTATAAAAATGAACATATTTGAATCTCCTCGTGACAGCACTAGCAATCTCATTGTGACAGATGATATCGGCTTCTCCTCAATGTTCAGAGGAAGGTGTAAAAGGAAAATTCATCAAATAGAAGACCGGCAAGGGGAAACCCTGAGTAAGTCCAAATGAACGAGCACAGAAATGTGAATTGAAAATTTCGAAATTAAGATAGACCTTGACTCTATTCGAGAATACCAGGCTCAGGTCTATCGGAGCAAGTACACTTTTTTAGAAAACGTGAATATCGGAGTCCTAAAAAAAAATGTCATACTCTAGATCATCGATAATTGAAAACGTACGGCCTTTAAATCATTAATCCTCCTGCTCTAAAGTACTCATTGTTGGCAGATTGAGAATTTCGAGGTGACTTTTCGGATACATCACGCCATCGGTCATTAGTGTGGATCATAGAAAGTCACACAAAAAGGTACAAAGTTGATGAAAGATTTCATCCTAGTACATGTATATGAAGATTGAGAAGTTATGGACAAAAGGGGACAATTTTATTAATGAGCAGCTATTCCTTGGGATGTACAAAGTCCTTGATTTCTTTTTGAAGAACCAACATGAAGAGATCTAAGCTACCGTTCTCATTGATGTGTCATTCTTGGTGCGTCGCTTTCGGCCTTCAACCTAGACAAGCGATCTTCCTCACTCTATTCCAATGATTCGAGAGAGGCCATACTCGGGCCTAGAACTTCCTCTGTTCTAGTTCTCTAGAGATTTATAAGTTCTTATCGATGACGCATATCAGCGGACTTCTCAGCCAGCTGCCTTTCAAGGATTACCCCTTCTGCGTCAATGTTGGTCAGTTCACCTAATATAGCTTGCAAGGCGATTGGATTGGATTGGATTTTACACTCTGGCTAGCTTCCTTATTTGCGTGTTTGGATTCTTAATAGCCTTTCTTTAAAAAAGTTAAAGATATAATTGCTCCGTGATTGCGTCAATAAGTTTCCGTCCTGGCAGGGAACTTGCCCATGAAATCTTCGCATCTCTTCTTAAGCTCTGGAGGTAGAATAAGATAGTAATCACCTTTACATAGATCACGCATCTGTTGGGAGTTGCACAGCGGAGGCCCAATCTTCACTTGGAGAATCGTCAATAGGAAGCCCAAATTTGAGCCCGTCAATATATCTAGTTGAACCCACTTTCACTCAAAAGCTTAAGCTGTTGAGTTATGGGCCAACTAAGGTATATTAACCACTCAACATCACATCACTTATCCCATGTGGGACGTCTCTAACACAACTCAATGCATGTATTCCAACAAATCTCCCCCTCACGTGTGAGCTCAAGTATTAGGTTTGCTTCCCCTTAATTCATGTATCATTCTGCACCAACATATCTCTCGAATTTCCAACGCCAACTTGATCGTGGTCTCTTTTTGGACCGAATCTACCATTGGGCTTGCGTTGCCACCTCAACGTCCATCTGCCCGGAAACTGCGTTGGTCACCAGATTCTTTCCGAAGATATTTACCAAACATTGATACATGGGCCACCAATCAACTATCGGTTTTGATACCACTATTGGGAGTTGCACATTGGAGGCCTAACCTTCACTTGGGGAATCATCAATAGGGAGCCTAAATTTGAGCCCGTCAATATATCTAGTTGAACCCACTTTCACTCAAAAGCTTAAGCTGTTGAGTTATGGGCCAACTAAGGTATGTTAACCACTCAATATCACATCACTTATCCCATGTGGGACGTCTCTAACACAACTCAACGCGTGTATTCCAACAAATCTCCCACTCACGCGTGAGCTCAAGTGTTAGATTTGCTTTCCCTTAATTCATGTATCATTCTGCACCAACATATCTCTCGAATCTCCAATGCCAACTCCATCGTGGTCTCTTTATGGACCGAATCTATCATTAGGCTTGCGTTGCCACCTCAACATCCATCTGCCCAAAAACTGGGTTGGTCACCAGATTCCTTCCGGAAATATTTACCAAACATTGATACATGGGCCACCAATCGACCATCGGCTCTGATACCACTGTTGGGAGTTGCATAGCGGAGGCCCAACCTTCACTTGGGGAATCGTCAATAGGGAGCCCAAATTTGAGCCCGTCAATATATCTAGTTGAACCCACTTTCACTCAAAAGTTTAAGCTGTTGAGTTATGGGCCAACTAAGGTATATTAACCATTCAACACCATATCACTTATCCCATGTGGGACGTCTCTAACACAACTCAACACGTGTATTCCAATCGCATCAAGTGCCCAAGCCTAGGAATAAGTGGTGTGTGATTTACAATCATTGGAAACCACCACTTGAAAGGTCAAGGAACTCAAGCAGTTCAGCTTTTGCTATTTCGTCAGCATTCTCATGAGCGAGAGAAACCTCAGAGGTTGAGCTATTAGGGCCGACAAACATGAGCTTAGTTTTAACAAAGGAATCAAGAGAGCCTTCGGTACTAATTAGATGTGACTGCCGAGCTGAAAAAGATGGTAATGAAGCCATAGGAGATAAATAAGAGGTCTCGGCCGGCTTAGAAATCGATGGAAGGTCATGAGTTGCAACAGTAATAGAATTGATGTCATCACTTAATCCGACAAGAGAAGATACTAAATTGACAACTTGGCCTGAAGAAGATGATGGAATGAATGGAGATTTCAATGTCTTGTCAATATGTCTGTTGAGAATGTATCGGTTTGGGAATAACTTATCATGAAAAGTTACATTCGGTTCTAAAAGACTGAAATACATATTCATATTTTTCAGTCTCTTTTCACTTACTTTTTTATACTTGTTTCTTAAAACCATACAACCATCTTTTCCAATTGTTTTCTTGAGAAGTCTTGGAGAAGTAAAGTAATTACTATATGGTATTCTCATTTGAGACTTTATTATATCCTGGAGGATTTTTTCTGGTAACCATTTACAACTTTGTGGGGCAAATTTTTTCTTAAAAAAAGTATTATCACGTCTCAAAGTTTAATTCCATTCTTCTTCTTGATGATTGCTTGATTTTTCCCCAATAGTATTGAGAGCTTCGCACTCCATAATGGCACAATAATAAGTCCATACAATGTTTCCTCTGCAATTAGTGAGTAAACTAAAGTAGAGAAAGAACGAAAGGAGAAGCAATTTGAATACTTCATTTTATGATTGTGTATTAAAAAAGAAAAAGCCTTAAAATTTGAATGAGCTCCATATATTTACACAACTGATTGACTGTAGTGACGTTTGAATAATTCTTGAGTATTTATGATTGCTAAAAAGAATATGGAGTGAGTTAACTCCATAGGTTGCCGTAGTTGGTTGGGATACAAAGAGAATGACAATTCAATGTTTTCTAAGGTAATTGCACCAATGTCACAATAATTGAGAATGGGCCGATATGGTATGTTATTCACCTATGGTATTTGGCTAAATCATGTAAATTGTGTGTTAAGGAGGGCAGGCCTTGTAGATGAGTTGATAAGTAAGCCTACTTATCCTCCAGCATATTTGGACAATATAGGACCATAGGTGTAAACTTACTCCTGGGGTTGCCCACGTGATGTTTTGAGCTCCGGCACATGAGGTTGTCTTCCCCTCTTTCGTTTCTACTTTTTGAGGGTTTGTTCATGCCTCCAGGGCCCAAGAGAGTCCCACCAACTTCTACTTTTTAACTTAGGAAGTTTAACTAGCTTATTTTTCCACACGAAAATGAAAGAAAAAGGTGTTTTTCGATAAAATATTTTTCCTCCAAACAAATAGAGCCCGAGTTAGAAGTTATTATGCCTTGCCATGAATGTGTGCAGGGGTCCTCTGTTCAAACTCGATCTTTTTCTATCCTGTGGTCAGCAACTTCCATCGCTATCGGGATAGCACTCCCCAATCCCGATTGGATTGTTGCGATTTAGATGCAAATTAGATTTGAACCTGGAAATCCCTTTATGATCATGAGGTTCAATCTTGAACTCCAAGCTTAGACAGAGCACAGACTTCAACTAATTGTGTGGGCTATTACTGTATATCTGTCTGTCACTCAAGCAACTTATATTTGTATTAACGTTAGTAATTTAATTGAGTTCGTAATGCGTCATGGAATACAGTATGGAAAGGAAAATGTGAATACAAATTAATGAAGGCATTTTTATTAGGCTTATTACCACGAAAAACCCCAAATTAGTATACATGTTATAAATTTACCGAAAATTAGTTTTTCGACTACTAAAAACTTCAAATTAGTATACATGTGATAAATTAACATTCTGTTAGTTTCCATTAAATTTTGCTGTCAAATTACTTAGTTAAATGACATATGGCAGTTGATGAATGTACCGGTTTAAGGTTTTACCCTCAGTTTGTCTCAGGTTTTCTAGTTTGTGATTTTTTTTTTTGCATCAATTCAATTATATAGAAGTAAGCTTAGCACACATGTACTAATTTAGAGTTTTTGATGGTCAAAAATTAGTTTGGCGTAAATTTGTCACAAGTGTACCAATTTGAGATTTTTGGTAGTTAAAAACTTAGTTTGGTGTAAATTTGTTACAAGTGTATTAGTTTGAGGTTTTTCATGGTATTAACCCTTTTTATTATTGTGATTTGGAATGTAATCAAGTCCTTTTAGTAGTTTTCTTTCTGAATTACAAATGATGATTTAAATCAACCAAACACTGAGTTAGATATTCAAGGTTTTTAACTCTCATTCCATGTGGTTCAATTATCTATGTTTAAGAAATATTTTACATTTTCTTGTAGAATTAATTAGAAAATTAGATAAATCTTGTAATTTATCAACAATTTGCTAAGTTCTCATAATCTATTGTTATCTGTATCAATTTCGGCTCTATATAGTCGATTTTCAGATGACCAAAATGCCCTTATCTCATGTCACTATAAAAAAAGTAAAGAGGACGTTAGATATATATAATTAGCAATTAAAATTTGATATCACCGGGCGATTTCCTAACAAATCTCCCATTTTAGTATTATTGAGCACATATCCTTTATTTTGAAATTTATATTCCTAAAAACATCCAAATACACGTCGTGCAAATAATCTAGTTAATCAAAACTTGAAATCTAAATAGATGGTTACCACATACGCTGAGAAGTGTCACCATTGATTGCATGGATCGCACGTGTAGGGCCCTTGTGATCAAAGGTGGAGATGGGCCCATTCCGTTTAACCCGGCTTTGACAAAAAAAATTTTCATACGAGAGAAAAAAAAATTCAACATTAAATAAGGAAAATGATTGATTTAGAAAATATTTTCATAAAAATGATTACTTATATTGTTTATAAATCTTAGTCAATGAAAAATGTTTTTATCACCGATAACAATTTATGCTTAATTATTTTCGTGGAAGACGAAAAATTTTCTATTCATTTATTTTTGTAAGCATACAAACGATTATTTTTCGGAAAATATTTTCCATATCACTTATTTTCTGCGAAATGAACGCATCCTAAAAAAATTCAAAAATCTGGTTGGATCCATTCGGCTTCATAAAAATCTGGTGCATCGGAGCATGTCTCGACTTTTCCATCTTCCATGCAGTAGCAGTACATCTTCTTATTTACGTACTCAGTGAAATAGATGCGGTTTGGCTTGATCCCGGGAAGGCAAGTCTAGGCGTTGAACTCCGCCGAGATCGCAGAGTTGCCATTCAAGAAGAGAGTCGCATTCCCCAAGCTCTTGACCTCTTCCTGAGTTCCCTTCTCCAAATCCACTTCGAAAACTCGAATCTTTTTTACTGTTCTATCCTCTTCGCCCCATATCTTCCAAGCCACGAGCAATGAGCCCGAACATTCCACGTGATACGGCCAACCTTTGAAATTCTGCCCTAGAACTAGCCACGATTGCATGCAACACTCTCTCTCGTTGAGAGTCATGATTCGGTTATGGGTATCCAAGGTCACAAATCACCCGTTGTAATGAATCGGTTGAAGAAAGTTGGACAGAGGCAGATGGGCCGGACTCACTTCCGTCCACGCATCTTCTCCTGCTCTGTGAAAGGCATACCCTAGTGGTCGAAGATCCCAATAGATAGTGACCATGATGGTGTAGCTCCTGGTCGAAGAAGGGCTTGAGGACAGCGCAATCCTGTGGATTATACGGGAGCCGCCCCAGAGCCTCTTTAGCCTGTCAAGTTCCATGCTGAGGCAGGACTCGTGGCGAAGCTTCTCCAAGGCAGGGAGTCTGATGCTGACACACGAAAGCGGATTGAAGACGCGGTACTTGTAGCCCCACTTCGACACAGAGTGATCATAGCCCCACTTTGACACAAGTATTCATTGTGCTGGAGACAATGTCAGGACTCGAGATACTGGCAACACCATTCGGTAAGTTCTTCCTCTAGAGGGGCTGAAGAACTCAGCCATTCGGCAGCACACATAAGTCATGAGCCACAGGACTTTCCACATCGCGATGTATGTCTGTTTGGCGGCAGCGGACCGTCATGAGGTGCACACTGCTTGGAAAGCCAAAAAGTCTTCTATGGCTAGCCATCGAGCGATGAGTTCTAGGACCTCTTGCGGGAGTTCTTCCCATCTCGCCATCGTAGATTGACCGATCGATTTGCTTGGTGTGCAACTTCTTGATAACATGAGTCAGGTCCTAAATAGGAAAGACAATCTTTAGTGATTCAGTCTTTCAACAAATTGTTTTACAAATCCTGTTGCTTCTTTTCTTTATCATGAATATTCCTTTGTCCTGGCTGGCAAGATTCACTGCCCTCTCGTTTTTGATGTTTTAAAATGTAAATCTTTCTATAGCATATAACAAATCTAAAACATAGTTTTTTTTTTGAAACTTTTACGAATAAAATCCATAAGAAGCACCACCCACCTGGGTGGCGCTGCTGGAGCGCGCACTCTTCCTCTCGCAAAAGGTTGAGTGTTCGAATCCCGGGCGCCGCAGGGTGACTTAACCGATGCCATGTGTGTGGTGGCTAGCACGTGTCGCCTCCAGGGTTTACTCCCCGGATGTCGGCCGTACGGGGGTTCCCTGGGTTACAAAAAAAAAAAAATCCATAAGAAGCTACCACCTGCCTGGGTGGCGCTGCTGGAGCGTGCACTCTTCCTCTCGTAAAAGGTTGAGTGTTCGAATCCCGGGCACCGCGGGGTGACTTAACCGGTGGCACGTGTGTGGTGGCTAGCACGTGTCGCCCTCAGGATTTACTCCCTGGCTGTCGGCCGTGCGGGGGTTCCCTGGGTTACCAAAAAAAAAAATCCATAAGAAGCCCGTACATATTATATAAGTGAATGATAATTGTAACATAGTAAACGAGGCATGAAATGATAATTAAAAGGTAAATTGCCTTATAACGCTCGAACATAATTTCCTAAATATTTAACACTTTTCATTTAAAAACTATGCATACAATTTTAATAAGAAACTTGTTCTCCTTAAGAGCGCAATTCCTATTTTGAATATTCCAGTTTTATTCAATGTTTGCAATCTCTTTCAGTATCTACATTTAAGAATATGAATGACTTATATCAAAATAAAAAATGGCTTTAATAATATAATACTAAAGTATTTGTTGTGGTAACAGTATTGAATTGGCTATAATTTAATTGTTCAGTTTCATCTGTGGTTATAATAGTCAAGTTGAAAATAGCTTGTAAGACAACATAAATATCAAAAAGTGCATTAAAAATAAGATATGTCGGTTTATTCTCATCATTAATAAAATCATTAAATCATATCGACTGTTTTAAATATAAAATATTTCAGTTAAACATATTGGCCATAAAAATCATTAAATCATATCAATTTTGCTGAAACTTCAACATTGCTTAGCAACGTTCTTCAAGATTTCATTTTCCAGGAAAATGTCATTTTTCAGTATTTGGCTGAAGTGTGTAAATTGTGTGTTAAGGTCGGCGCAGGGCTTGTCCATGAGTAGAACATTAGTATGACTTACGATGAATGTGCACAGAGATCTTCTAATCAAAGTCAGATCTTATTCTATGTTGTTTTTAGCAACTTCCAACAACATCAGGGATAAAATTGCCAAATCCCAATTGGATTGTTGTGATCTAGATGCTAATTAGATTTGAACCCGGTAATCTCCTTATGGTTTCGATATATGAGGTTCAATCTTGAACTCCAAGCTTAAACAAAGCACATACTCCGAAATTGCCCGTTGTAACGGTTCAATCTCGTCGAGAGTCATCATTCGGTTATGGGTATCCAAGGCCACAAATTGCCCGTTGTAATGAATCAGTTGAAGGAAGTTGGACAGAGGCAGATCTGTGGCCGGACTCACTCCTGTCCATGCATCTTCTCCAGATTTGTAAAGGGCTTTTGTGAGATTTGGTAAGACGAGTGGCCGAGGTCGAGGTCGAGGTCGCGTAGTCCCGTTAGCTGGACTTATGGGAGACTCTAGGGTGGATGAAATATGGAGGGCGCTCGAGGAAGCAGGAATATTATCGGGTAATCAGACAGGGGAAAGAAGTGCTACTGTTGCCGCTGCAGCTGCCAGCGAGATTGTTGGGAATAATGAAGGCCAGGGGAATAATGTCATTGGTGAAAATCCCGATCTAGTACGAATAAATGCGATCAGGCTAATGTCCAAACTAGTAGAATAGTTTCTAAGGCTGAAGCCCCCGAAGTTCAATGGGAAAGGTGATCCAGAGGCTACGCCAAGATGGGTAGAAGAGCTAGAGAAAGCTTTTGAAGTGCTGAGATGCACTGAAGAGGAGAAAGTAACTCTAGCAGTTTACCAGCTTCAGGAAAATGTAAATGATTGGTGGAGGGCCACCAAAAAGTCAAGTATTCCCCACTGGTACCACGCTGAACTGGACCGTCTTCACGGAGACCTTTAATGGGAAGTACTTCTCGGAAAGTGTCCAAGAGTAGAAACTGGCGGAATTTATGAGTCTTTGTCAAAGTCAAGTGTCAGTGAATCAGTACGAAGCAGAGTTTGCGAGGTTATCCAAATTTGCCCCCAGGATGGTGGAGGACCCAACGGACAAAGTTAGGAGGTTCCGAGATGGACTGAAGCCGGACCTGCACAGTCAGATGATCTCGTTAAACTTGAGAGGCTATCATGAAATCTATGAAAGGGCCCAAGCAATTGAGCAAGATCAAACGGAATAGGCTACCGCTTCTGGCTCACGGTATCCCTTAGCTAGGGACAACTATCAACTTGGGAAAAGACCCATAGCAGGAAATAGTCGTTTCTTGCCTTCCGCTAAGAAGAATATCGGGAAACCAAACCGTTATCAGAACGTCCTGTGTAGGCTATGTGGAAGAAGGCACGGGAATGGACCTTGCCCAAATAGGGGTGGAGCATATTTTACATGTAGTGGAAGGGGCCACCAGATGAGGGACTATCCTAACAATAGGTAGGTTAGGTCACCTACACTACTGCCACCGTCGCCCTGAAATGGAAATCAAGTTGGAGCCACCCAACCGACCAATCAGAATAGGCCGCCGGCCTAAGGACGGGTGTATGCAATGGCAAGGCGAGAAGCTGAGAACGTGCCTGGTATGGTCATAGGTACGGTCTCTCTTTGCGATCATGCTGCATATGCCTTGTTTGATCCGGAGGTGTCGCATTCATTTATATCTAAGTAGTTCGTCAAATTATCTGGAATTAAGCCAAAGCCGCTTGAAATTATGCTGTGTGTGACTACGCCATTAAATGATAAAGTATTGATTGCGTTTGGATGCCCTGAATGTAAGATGGTGATTAGCGATAGAGAAAGAAGAATAGATTTGGCGGTTTTAACTATGCATGATTTTGATGTGATTGTTGGAATGGACTGACTAGTCAAACAAAGAGTCGTTAAGAGAGGATTGGTACTTTGGCCTACCGTCTCGCACTATCACCAAATTTGTCCCAAGTTCACAACGTATTTCATGTGTCTATGCTAAGGAAATATGAACCTGATCTGACTTACATACTGAATTATGAAGAAATAGAAGTGGATAACAGAGTGTCGTACGTGGAAAAGCCGATCAGGATTGATGACAGAATGGAATGAGTATTGCGGAATAAAACAATTCCGATGGTGAAGCTGATTTGGGAATATCATGGAACTGAAGGTGTGACATGGGAAAGTGAAGAGTTGATGCAACAACAATACCCCCAATTGTTTGAGTAATTGAGTTGGATTGTAAATTTCGAGGACAAAATTTTTGTAAGAGGGAAGAGTTGTGACATTCCGAATTTCAACCCATTTTTGAGATTTATAAAATGTGTAATTCGTCAGCGTGCTTATAGTAAAATCTCGCTCGGGAACTGATCACTCTTGGTTATTGTTTTTAAAATTGAGATTTCGCTAGAATCGCATTCGATCGAATTTGACCGGTATTTAGAGTCCAAACTTTAGTGTCGAATTTCTCAGAGTTTTGGGACGAATTTAATTAGACGGTGTCAATATTATTGTGGCCAGTCTCGATATTTCCCGGGATATGCGAAAAGTGAAATTTGGATCAGGTGTGAATTTGAACTAGTAGACCTCCCTCGTAGTGTATTTTAGTTATTATCTTTTGGCCCTTTTTCTTAATTTATAATTAGAGTTTTTCGTGGGCCGTTGGAGCGTTTTTGGATTTGAACGAGAATCGTCAGATCGCACTCAAGTGCGTTGGACTTTTTCTCTCTTCTCTCTCTCTCTCCTCCTCCTCTTTCCCCGCCGAGCAACCCCACATTGCTGCTTCTGTTTTGCTTGCTGACCACGCTGACTTCCTGACCAAGCCCACGTTACTGCTGACTTCCCCCCACCAACTCCTCTCTCTCTTTTTTTTCTTCTTTTCCTTCTTGACCTCGTGTCTTCTGCTTCTTTCTTCTTCACTTCTGTTCCTGGTTCTGCTTCGTCCTCGGCTTCTCCATTTCATCCTGCTAGACCAGCCTCTTAGGCTGCGCATGACAACCATTCTGTGCCCGGGAACAAATTCTGATCAGAAATGATTCTTTTTGATTCTGTGCCCGGAAACTGATTCTGAGTATTTGAAGGCGTTTGGTAACGGTCCAAAATTCTGTGTCCGGGAACAAAAATGCGTTTGGTAATGGCATAAAATTTCTTTTTATTAATAATATTTTAAATATTTTAATATTTCTTTCTTTTCTTTTTTTCTTCTCTTCTTTCTTGGCCATGGCTGGTAAAATATTTTTTAATTAATAATACTTTTATTAAAAATAATTTTTTTATTTTTTTGGTCATGGCCAGTAAAAAATTTTCTTATAAATAAATCTTTTATTAATAATTTTTTTAAAAACATTATACTGAAAAATATTTTTATATTTTTCTTTTTTTTGCCATGGCTTGGTCACTGGCCATGGCTGGTTAAATATTTTTTTTATAAATATTTTTGTATTAATAATATTTTAATAAAAAATATTTTTATTGAAAATATTTTTTTATTTTTTTTGCCATGGCCTGGTCACTGGTCATGGTTGGTAAAATATTTTTTATAAATAATTTTTTTATTAATAATAATTTTTATTAAAATATTTTAATAAAAATATTTTTTCAAAATATTTTAATAAAAATATTTTTTCAAAATATTTTATTTATTTTTTTGCCATGGCTTGGCCACTTGCCATGGCCGGAAATATTTTTTTTATAAATATTTTTTATTAATAATATTTTAATAAAAAAATAATTTATATTGAAATTATTTTTTTAAATTTTTTTTGCTATGGCCTGGTCGCTGGACATGACTGGTAAAATATTTTTTATTAATAATATTTTAATAAAAATATTTTTATTGAAAATATTTTTTTTATTTTTTTTCCATGGCCTGGCCATTGGCCATGGCCGGTAAAATATTTTTTTATAAATGTTTTATTATTAATAATATTTTAATAAAAAATATTTTTATTGAAATTATTTTTTTATTTTTTTTGCCATGGCCTGGTTGCTAGCCATGGCTAGTAAAATATTTTTTTATAAATAATTTTTCCATTAATAATATTTTTTATTAAAATATTTTTAAAAAATATTTTTATTGAAAATATTTTTTTAGTTTTTTTGCCATGGCCTGGTCGCTAGCCATGGCCGGTAAAATTTTATTTATTAAAAACATTATTTTTTTATTTTTTTCACCATGGCCGGTAAAATTTTTTTATTAATAATATTTTTTATTAAAATATTTTAATCTTTTTAGATATGGCGCGGGTGGCCCTCGCGCCGGACATTAGAAGCTATATTAAAAATCAAGAAAAAGAAGAAGAAAAAAAATTGGTTCTGATTTTTGTTCCCAGAATCGAGAAGCTACTTTTTTTTGATTCTTGATTCTACTCCAAAACTGATTCTGGGCACAAATTTGCAAGAATTTGTGCCTAGAATCAAAAAATTAAACAAACGAATTTATATTCCCAAACTGATTCTGGGAACAAAAGAACAGAATCAAACACTATTTGGCAAGTTATCATGCGCAGCCTTATTCAACCTTGTTCCAGCCAGCAGCCGCCATCTAGGTCACCGGAAACCGCCGCTCACCATTGGAGACCGCCGCTGCTCACCGCACCACCATTTCTTTCAATTCTTGCTCGATTTTCTTGGGTTTTTCCAGGTAAGTGACTTCCTAACTCTTGCCTAGGCTAAGGGATGACTAATGGACATATTTAGGTGTGGATTAGGGCTGTGGATAGTTGGCTTAGTGGTTATATAAGCTTGATTTGCTTAATGGTGCAAGTTTAATGATTCTCGGATTCTAGTTGTTGCTGTATCTCTGCGCTTTGTTATTTTTTTGGTGATCATTGTGGGCCGAATCTAAGAAAGTGTTCTTCATGAAATTTGTTCCCAACATCTTTAAGTATAACATACTTTAAATTCAGAATTTTTGGAAGTTTTTTGGGGCCATTCGGAAGTCGGTTTTCAGACTATCACAAAACTGCTCGATTTACTGTTCACCCAACCTTTAGGTCTATTCGAATTTTTATAAATTTTTCCAGACCTATTTTCAAAATACTTCTTTCACAAAAATTATTGGGGGACATTTGTGGCTATAACATATAAAAATTTCAAGGTTTTCCAAAGTCATTTAGGTACTGGATGAGATGCATTTTAATGGTCAAGCGGCCTGATCGGACGGGTTGAATTTTGTTTGATTTCAAGTGACCAAACGAGATATTTACGGTTGGAACTGAGTTTCAAGTTCTTCACGGGAAATGTTTATCAAGATATTTTATGCAACATATCCAAATTTTAGAATATTTGGAGCTTATTTATTATTTATTTCAAATGGATTTCTATCATTGCACAACGGCCTAGTTTGGACCCGATTTTGTATATTCTCGGTTTTTCTCTCTCTCGAGAATTATTTGGTGTTATCGTGGCGTGTATGGATGAATTTGATGTTTGAATGTGGCCGACTTGAATGTCGGATGGGTGGGCTTATTTGGTGAACTCGTGATTGGAATTTGATTAGTATGACGTGTGAGAATGACAAATTGAATTGTGTGGCACGTGTACTTGAAAGTTAACGGACTTAAGACATGTTGACGGTGATCCGTAGAATGAAAGTTGACAGACTTGGGACATGTTGACGGCGGTCCGTGTGAAAGTATGAATGACCGATATGCCAAATGGATGCAGGCTTGAGATGTGTTGACGGTGGCCTGTTAAAGGTGTGTTGGACCGGAACGTGTTTACGTCGGTCATTGGAATTGAGCCCGGATTGATCGGAGGGCTACGGACTTGGGACGTGTTGACGGCGGTCCGTGTGAAAACATGAATGGCCGGTGTGCCAAATGGACTTAAGGCGCAGTGGTGCGGGTTGTGAGATGGTTGGTTGGGCACGTGTGTGAAATGTGATTGGTTCGATTGACTTCAAGTACGTGTGGATGTTTAATCGGATTGATTGATGGTACGTGTGGATGTTGGTTGGGTTGGTTGGGTGTGAGTGTGAATGGCGCTTGAATGAGTATGTTGTATTATCGGGATATTATTTCATTATCATGATTTGACTAATGTGCAGTGTGGGCATGTGATTGGATTATATATATCTGTTATCGGTTAGATTGCATGTTAAAACTTGTTTGGGTATGCATTAGCTTACGTGGGGTTTAGGGTGTTGCTTATTGAGACTCGTTCTCATGGATATTATATAATCATTTCAGATCTACGACCGTGAGTGATTGGAGCTGCTACAAGGGTATCTTGGAGATCGAGAACGGGTCAAGTACCCTATGCTTTGGAGTTCCCCCCATTTTTTATAGAGAAGTTAAGTTTATGAACCACTATCCCTTTTTGATGAACATGGTTCTATTGTTGTGGCCTAGCTTGGGAATTGTCTTTTTGCGAATGTTGTATGTATTTGCCAAGCGTGTGAATTGTAAGTATTGATTGTTCTATTGCTATCCCTTCGTCATTATTATTTGTCCGGGTTTCATTTTGTTTTCGCACTTGCCTAATCTCTGATGTTTGGGTTGGGTCGGCGACATGCCTGGGACATTGCATTTAATGATCGACCGTGGTTGGGATGTCGCGGGTTTGGTGGGGTCCGGGGCGCGACAATTATTATTTAATGTTATATACATTCAATTTTCTTTGCATTTACGTGATATTAAGCAAAAAGCTTAGGAAAGTATATTTAACCAATGCCTTAGAGTTGCGCATTCTTATCATTTTCACTCACTCACAATACGAAGAAAAAAGTTGGTTTAGATAGTGAGAGATTTGATAAAGTAGGGAAATGAATCAATAGTTAATGAAGCAAATAGGAAAGTGATGAAGAAGATAGTGGGAGAGTGAAGAAAGTGCAAAAATAGAAAGATTGCCACAATATCCTTCAATTGAATCAACTCATTAATTAAGGTGAATATTTTATCAAAGGGCATAGCAGGAACTCTATGGCCAAATTTATGAGAAATAGTAAAGATATTTAATTTAATTCATAAAGAAGAGATTAAATGGGTGTAATTTATTTTAAGTGGACTTTCTTTATGGGAGCACCTATAGAAATCTAGGATTGACAGCTTTACACCGATCGTGACGTCAAATGGTACAATGGTAAGTCTATACAATGTTTCATCTGCCATTAGTGAGTAAACTGAAGTGGAGAAAGAACAATAGGAGAAGCAATGTGAATCCTTCATCGTAGGATTGTGTATAATAAAAGGAGCCGAAACAATTGAATGAACGATCTCCAAGAGCAGGAGCAACTGCTTGACCGGATGCATATTGTATTGAGGTTTGCGTCTTGAGTATTAATGAATGGCAAAAAGAACACAGAGTAAGTTAACTAGGTTGACCTAGTTAGATGAGGCATAAGGGGAAGTCCAACTCAGGAGTTGGAGAGTCCTATCAACTCCGTGTACACAGCTCGGGCTGACGGTTGCACAGCAGATGCTTTAGATTCAATCAATTCTTAGAACTTGTAGGGCGTTTCACGATCCTTCAGGTAACTGAGTTACTGTGCTCGTACTTCTGGATTATACATCGCAAGTTTTACTTCCAAGCATTTTCGGTGCTCCATTACTCGAGGCTAACCTATGACTTTCTTGATTTGTTTATTTTTCGTGGAATCATCTGAAATCATGCGCAGGTATTCACCAAGGCTAAATAAAAAAAGGAGAAAGAAAAATTCAGTTTCTTTCTCTATTTTGACTTTCAACTTTTATTGCTGAAACTTGTTTGATTAATTACTCAAGGAAGCGTCTTTTCGGAGAAGGCTAGACCATAATTTTTGACAACCACAACAAACCAGAGATTGAAGAAAATGTGAAATTATAGTCACCATGCAACTTTTGATAGTGTTGATGCGTAATTTTATCCTTTTATTATATTTATAATAATTAAATATACCGCATCTTATTATAATTTCCTGAATTTACTAACAAATACCCCTGTTAGGAATTTGTGCAGTTTTTACCCTGCATTACAATTGTTCTATGCAAGAATCACTTGGGATGAGTGATAAGAGTCATGGTTATTCCAGTGTGACTAGGATGTCTTAGAGAGCTTTGGTTAGATGGGATCAAAGCATGGCTCTATAGGAATGGCCCGGCTTAATCTAACCCTTCCTATTGGGTTTGGGATAAAATTGAAAAATATTACTCAAGTTTTAAAAAATTATGAAAAGTTTACATGTGAATCGACATATGTCAACTGTTGCATATTTTAAATGTTTCCAGTCAGAAAAAAAAATCAAATGCATGTAACATAAGATTTAGATTAGAAAAAGTACAAAATGGCCCTAAGTTCATGCAATTATGCAATTTTATCATATCATAGCATGTGAATAAAATACCAAATTGATCCATTCTCAATTACTGTGACACTGGTGTAATTACCATGCAAAGAATAGTATTATTTTAATGCAAGGCCAAAGTAAAGAAAGGCTAAAAAGAGAACTTTCAGAAAAATTATGACTACATCCGACATGCAACATGCACATATCTGGACCCCCAGTGTCTTGGCACAATTAAGGGCACAATAAGGGCCATAAGCGCGCAATTTTACTCGTGCCAACCCGGTTAGTTCAGTTGTTCGGTCTAAATACTCAGAGAGTGCATCTATTTCCAATTTCTATGTCGTGTTTAGCAACTTCCAACAATATTAGGCATAACACTCACAAATTTCAAATGGTTTGTTGGGATTCAGATGCAAATTGAATTTGAACCTGGCAATCTACTTATGTTATTTATTTGACTATTAAGCGAATAATGTTTGCATTAAAGATTGTAATTTAATTAAGATCAAAGTGCGCCATGAATTGCCGTGCGAGAAGAGAGCACAAGCGAAAATTCATTCGGCCTTTTTATCACTATAAAAAGACGATTTGAATCAACTAAACATCTAGTTAGATATCCGAGGTTTCGAATTATCTTTACAATAGTCCGATTACCTATTTTCAAAGAATAGTTTAAATTTTCTTTTACAATTAATTAGAAAAATTAGATAAGCTTTTTCAGCGGATAGCTAAGTTCTCTTAATCTATTGTTATCTATGTCTATCTCTACTATATGTAACCAGTTTTCAATGACCAAAGTACCCTTATATCACCTAACTAATCTCTCATTTTTATTATGCGTGCATATCGTTAATTTTGAGATGTATATTCGTAATCTCCCGCTAAAAGCATCCAAATCCATGTCGTGCCAAGAAATTAGTCAATCAAAAATTAAAATCTAAACTAACACCCACTACTAACATATGTTCTATTAGTGAAAAGGGGAAAATTGTAAAAAAAGTCCTAAACATATTGTACGGCGGCTAATTCAGTTCTAAACCTTTTAAGTTTGCCAATTCAATCCTAAACCTTTTTAATTCTTGCTATTGAGGCCTTTTAGCCAATTTTGGCCGGCTAATGCCGGCCGTCCGAGCAACGCTGACATGGCAATTTTTAAATATTTTTTTCCAATTTTTTAATCTTTTTTTTTTATTTCTTCCCTTTGGTCGGTCCGGCGATTAGCGGTCAGCCGGAGGGGAGGGCCAGCGAGGTCAACCTCGTCGGCCTCTAGCGAAGCTGGCCCCGTCAACCATCGGCAAGGGCGAGCCTCGCTAGCCCCTGGCTAGGCCAGGTCAAGCCTCGCCGTCACGACCCAGGCAATGGTGTTCTAATAATAAAAGAGGAAAACATGTTCTAATAAACCCTATTAATGCAAATGCACCTAATGTCTATATGTTATGCAATTTAATCAATATTTTCATTTAGGTGTTAAATATTAATCCCTAATTTTCTATGTAATAATTTACAAATTAGGATGCCAAAAATTAGGTGTCAACAAAATGTAAAAGTTGTCTACATCAACGCTTGCTATACAATGTAGGACCGCCAGCAACCACGACATCAATTTATGGGCAAAAGGACACTATAAGTGCTATAACTTATGTACAGCGCTCACTTTGGTGCCATAACTTTTTTTCGGATCACTTTGGTGCCAAGTCGGAGGAAAAACGATCACTGAAGTGTCATAACTTTTTTTTGGATCACTTTAATATTAAAATTTTTGAAAAACGATCACTTAAGTGTTAAAATTTTTGAAAAACAATCATTTAAGTGCTAAAATTTTTGAAAAACGATCACTTAAGTGTCAATCTTCGGCAAGACTCCGGTGAGCCACGTCAGCTTCAGAAATTAATAAAAAAAATGTCACGTCAGATTTCCGGCGAAAAATTGTGTACGGCACCGGAGTTGGCACTTAAGTGATCGTTTTTCAAAAATTTTAGCACTTAAGTGATCGTTTTTCAAAAATTTTAGTACTAAAATGATCCAAAAAAAAGTTATGGCATTAAAGTGAATGCCGTACATAAGTTATGACACTTGTAGTGTTCTTTCGCCTCAATTTATGGCCTAAATTGGCTCGATAGACATAACTGGTACTCATGTGAAAAGATTTAGGAACAAATTGATCTAAATGAAAGGTTTATGATTGAATTGGTATCACTATAATAGGTTTACAACTTTTTTTGTACTTTTCCCATTCCTTGACTCTGGACTCATCCAACAGTTATTGCACTTAGCACCGAATACCATAGAACTAATCACTGCATTTGCATTGTAATTTGGGCTGTTCATATGTTTATTTTGTGAAATCACATTGTATACGTATAAGCTGTCATTCTTCTTGGAAAATACTTTCAAAGAAACGCCTCTCGAACATGTATATCACCCGCTTGGACTTTCTTCTTGGGAACACCAATAGAAAACTAGTGCGACGTCTAATTATTAATTGGCTAAAACGAGGGGCATAATCTATCAATAACAAGGATTCTTACTTGCCATGTGTAAAGAGTTGCACCCTCCTCGTTACATTTAGAGCAGGGTCTGTCTACAAATAGTAACCTCTTTAACAAACTTTCGCTTCAACCACACAACCGATGAATTAGGTGTCTAATTTATTTAACATATTTTAGCGACCAAATCGGTTCTCAGAGGTCACCACTTGAATAATCCTTTTTAAGATCTCCCTCTAGCCCACGTTTATTGGCCATGACCTTTGTAAGTGTGTGTTGAGAACTTTACACCAGCCGCAACGTTATACAATAATAAGTCTATACCACATTTCCTCTGCTACTAGCGAGTAAAATGAAGTAGAGAAAGAACGAAAGAAGAAGCAATGTGAAACCTTCGACGTACGATTGTGTACAGCCAAAAATATTGAATGAGGTCCAAGAATGTGCGTAACTGCCTGACCGGGTGCATATTGTATTGATGATCAAGTAATTATTGAGTACTTATGATTGGCAAAAAGAATAGGGAGTGAGTTAACTCTTTAGGTTGGGGAGGTAGGTTAAGGGATGAAGGGATTCAAACTCAAAAGTTGGAGATAACCAGTTTTTTTTTTTTGTCAAAGTAACATTTCATCTATTTCCACAAAAATACAAGAGAGAAACAACATAGTTCAAGTGTAAGTCAGGACAAATCTCAAACAACTTCAAAATAAAACAAGCTCTAGATAACAAGATGGATAATCAGAATAAGATTATGGATCACATGCTCAAAGAACAGATCTGTGACTTTTTCAAGCCAAAATCAACGACCGATCACTGAATGCGTCTTTAGTAATTAGCACACATCAAGATCTCCAACTGTTACTATGGTTTTGCCTTTTGGTGGTGCACGCCTAGGTTAGATGTTCCCAATACTATTGCCGTTTAGAATAACAAGGTTGAAGAAACACATATCTGGCACTGGTGAAAGTGAAACCTTCACGAAACTCCTCTAACATCCTTTGAAACTGAACTTGTACACAAATGAAATCTAAGAGAAGCAAAACTCCGAAATCACACATGCAAAAACCCTTAAATCTAGACTAGATCAAGGTAGAAGCCTCATCGAAATGGGATAGAGAAACTTCTAGATCTAGATTAGATTAGAAGAGAAAAGGAAGGAGGAGGGGGGGGGGGAGATCTAGCTCAAACCCTCCCTTCCATGGAGATTGAGGAAGAACCCTAGGGAGGAGAGGGGCAAGTAAGATTTCTTTAAGTCTTCTGTGTTGAAACTACTCAGGATGAGCGCCGCCTACATAAGCTGAAGATCTAGATATTTTACTGCTTCTTAAAGTTGCAAGATAATTTATGGTCCTCTAAGTCTTCATGCTCATGTCTCTGAATTTTATCATGAGTTTCACTTTTATTCAATTTCGACGTCCTATTAGTCAAGGCCAACCTATGACTCTCTTGAATTGCTTTTTTTTCGTCGAATCATCTGCAATCATGCGTGAGTATTCACTAAGGCCACATAAAAAAAAAATGAAAATCTCAGTCTCTTTGTCTATTTTGACTTTCGACTATTATTGCTGAAACTTGTTTGGGCAATGACTTAAGGAAGCATATTTTTAAAGAAGGCTAGGCCAAATTATATTGACACACACAGCAAACTAGAGAATAAAGAAAAAGTGAAGATTATACTCAACATGCAACTATTGATAGCGGTAATGCATAATTTTATCCGTTTACTCCATTTATAATAAATAAATGTATCGCATCTTGTTATACTTTCCCGAATTTACTAATTAATGCCGATGTTAGAAATTTGTGCAATTTTACTTTGCATGAGAGTTGCTTTATGCACAAATGACTTAGTATGAGTGATAGGATTCTATATTCTTTCGATGTGACTAGGATGTCTTAGAGAGCTTTATAATGGTGGGCTCGATGTGGGGCTCCTTAGAAATGGCGTGGCTTATTCTCTACACCTTTCTAGTGGGCTTGAGATAAAATTGAAAAAATATTAATCAAGTTTCAAAAAATTATGAAGAGTTTGCATTAAATCTACATTTGTCAACAGTTGCATATTTCAAATGTTTCAAGCTAGACAAAAAAGTAAGATGGATGCAAAGTAATATTTAGATCAAATAAAAACTAAGAATTAATTTAGATGGACTCATGCACTTATGAAATTTTATCAAATAAAAACTAAAAACTAAAAAAGTCAGATAGATGTAAAGCAAGATTTAGATCAAATGTTCTAGATGGATATAAAATATCGAATTGATCCATTCTCAATCATTGTGACATCGAAGTAATTACCTTGCAAAGCAACGTTTTTTCTTATCAATGCCAGGCCAAAGTAAAGAAAAGCTAAAAAAAAGAAACTGCAGAAAAATGTTGACTACATGCAACATGCGCACGCGTCCATATATAGATATACACACACACCACCAGTTTCTTGGCACCACAGGGGCACAATAAGGAGAATAAACGTAAATTTCATTAATGCCAATCCAGTCTGGTCAATAGTTCGTTCTTCAAACTCGCAGCGTGTATCAAACTCCCATTCTAGGTCGTGTTTAGCAATTTCTTACAATATTAGGGATAACACTCTGTAATCTCGGTTGGTTGGATGTTGTGATCCACATGCAAATTAGATTTGAGCCTGGTAATGGTACCTATCTGACTATCAAGTGAATAATATTTGTATTTATGATGGTAACTCAATTAAGATCGTAACACGCCATAAATTACAATGTGAGACGAGAATGCAGGCGAAAATCAATCTAGCTTTTTTTATTGTCACGCCCCGAACTCTTATGGGCTCGCGACATCCCTCGATGGTCGATCATTGAATGCGACGTTCCAGGCATGTTGTCGACCCAACCCAAACATCAGGGATTAGGTACGCGCGGAAACAAAATGAAACAACCTAGACAATTAATAATAACAAGGGGTGGCAAAAGCACGAAACAATAACTGTAATTCTTACATTTGGCAGATACATATAACGTTCACAAAAGACAACTGCTAGCTAAGCCATAAACAATAGAACCACTTTCATCAAAAGAGATCGTAGTTCGTAAACTTAACTACTCTATAAAAAGGGGGTATACAAAATACGGGGTAACTTGACCCGTCTTCTATCCCCGAGATACCCTGGTAGCGTCTCCAATCAATCACGATCGCGTATCTGAAAATGGTTATATAATAACCGTGAGAATGAGTTTCAATAAGCAACACCTAAACCCCATGTAGGCTAATGCGTACCCAGACAAGTTTTAACATGCAATCTAACCGATAACATATATAATTCACATCAATGGACTTACCTCGTCATCCAGTCACATGCCCACACTGTACATTAGTCAAATCATGATAATGTAATAATAATAGCTCAATAACATATCACAATCACTTAAATACCAGCCACACTTGCACTCGATCAATCCAAACAATTCAATCACACATTCAACCAGCCAAATCAATCACACCCAATTCACATACGTGGTCAAACATCTTTCTCTTGACCCACGCTACTGCGCCTCAGGCCCATTCTTACTACCCGCATTATTGCGCCTTAGGCCAACCCTTAGATCAAGCCAGGCTCCGTCCCTCACTGGACATATCACACATTCACATGACTCACGTCAACAAGTCTCAGGTTAAACTTTCCTTCCACAGACCACTGTCAACACGTCTCAAGTCTGTTATCTTTCATTCTACGGACCACCGTCAACACGTCTCAAGTCCGTTAACTTTCATTATATGGACCACCGTCAATACGTCTCAAGTCCGTTATCTTTTATTCTGCGGACCAACGTCAACACGTCTCAAGTTCATTAACCTTTAGTATACGGACCACCGTTAACACGTCTCAAAGCCGTTAACTTTCAGGTACACGTGCCGCACAATTCAATTTGTCATTCTTACACTTCATACTAATCAAATTCCAATCACGAGTTCACCAAACAAGCCCACCCATCCGACATTCAAGTCGCTACATTCAAACATTAAATTCATCCACAAATGCCACGACAAACCAACCATACACGCGCCCACCATTTAATCACATTCAACTCATATTCCAAGTCGTAAACTAACCAACGTTAATCTAACTAACCAGCCATTAAGCCCACCGAAATCGGCCACCAATTAAGCCCCACAATCATCACAATTTAATCTAACAATTTATCGCATTCACATATTGATCCTAATCTAAGTTTAGCCTCTAAACCGGTATTAATTAGCCCTTAAACAAGTCTATAAATACCCAAAGTACTAAGTAGGGATTAGGAAGTCACTTACCTAAGTTTTGGCCCTGAAAAAATCCTCTCGAGCTCACAATGGCCGGGGTGAACAGTGTTGGATCGGCATGGGCAAGGGCGCGGGGCTCGGCCACGGTTTGGCATACGAGCAAAATTCTTAGCGCGGCCCACGACCATGGGCTTGGTCACGGGCAAAATGCTCAACCGCGATAGGGCATGGTGATAGGCACAACGGGCGACGGGCCACGGCTGGGGCAGTGGCCTAGGCTGTCCGGCCATGGCCCAGGGCAAGCTCGCCACGGGTAAGGGCAGTCTGGCCACGGCGAGGCATGTTCGGCTGGCGAGCTGGCTGGCCGACGAGTTGGGCTGGTCGGGATGGCGACGGCGGCGAGCTGCAGCGGTGAAGGCGAGCGGCGGAGACTGGCTGGGCGGCGGTGAGCTTGGCTAGGCGAGTGGGGGACAGACAGTGTGACATCCCGAATTTCGGCCCATTTTTGGGATTTATAAAATGCGTAATTTGTCAGTGTGCTTATAGTAAAATCTCGCCCGGAAACTGATCACTCCTGGTTATCATTTTAAATTAGAGATTTCGCTAGAATCGCACTCAATCGAATTTTTACCGTTATTTAGACCCTGAACTTGGCAGTCGATTTTCAGGAGTTTCAGGACGAAATAAATTGGACGGTGTCAATATTATTGTAGCCAACGTTGAGATTGTCAGGAATAATGGAAAAATGGGAGTTTTTGACTAGGTGCGAATTTGGACTAGTATACCTCTCTCGTTATAATTTGGTTTCATTAATTTGGCCTTTGTCCCTTTTTATGTGCGAGGCTTATTTTGGACCAGTAGACCATTTTCGATTTTGAATTTGGACCCTTGGTTTGCGTTTAATATTTGAATGAGTATAATTTTTTTTAATTCCCCCTCTCTCTCTTTCTCTCTCTCTCTCTCTCTCTTCCTCACGCGCGTTTCTCTCCCCTGCGTGCATGTCCCATCCCCCCATGCCTCTGCAGACCTGCCTTCTGCTGCTGCCCTCTCTCTCCTCCTTTCTTTTCTTTTTTTTTTCTTTTCTTATTCTTCTTCTTCTTCTTCTTCTTCTTCTTCCTCCCGAGCCCGACTGGTCTTGCTTCTGCTTCTCCTCCACTCGACTGCACCTCACCGACCGCCCTCCACCTCCGCCCGGCACTGCTCCACCAATCGCCACCGCCAGCGAGCTCGGTCGCAGCCGCGCCAGTTGCCAGCCTTCGCCCCAGCCATCCTCTCCCTCTCCCTCGCATGCGCGGCAGCAAGGCGTCTTTGCTGGCCTTCGCGCACGACGTGGCCCAGTTGCGCCTGGCCGCCACCGCCGCCGTCATCCTAGTCGTCCCGACTGTCGCTGCCACCCCAGCCCCGCCGAGTCGTCGCCGCCGTTGCCTCGGCCAGCGAGCTCACGGCGCGCCCACAGCTCGCCGGTGCAGCTCGTCGACTCGCCGGCTGGTCCCGTGTCGCCGTCGCCGCCTCCGGTGCCGTCGATCGCCGCCTCCGGTGCCGTCGATCGCCGCCTTGTCTTTTCCCCCCAAACAGCCAATAGCCCTTCCTCCCCCTCACTCTCCCTCTCCCGGTCTCTCTCTCCTTCCCTCACGCCACCACCGCCGCTTGCCGGAGGAGCTCCGCCGTCGCCGGAGCAGCTCCGCCGTCGCCGGAGCAGCTCCGCCGTCGCCGGAGCTGTTCTGCTGCCACCACAGTCTCGCCCGGCCTTGCCTAGCCACCCCACTCCCCTCTCTCTCCCTACCGACCGCCGCGACCAGCAGCCCCTCCGTGCAAGCTCTCGCCGTTCGCCGGAACCGCTGTCGCCGTTACTGTTCCGGCGAAGGGTTGCCGCTGTCCAACCGCCATCGCCACATGTTCGGCTCGGTTTGAAACTTAGGACACGTGGTGAGTTTGACCCTAAACCCTAATTAGGATAAATTGCATTTCTAATCGGGTTTTAGGGGCTAATTAAGGTAAATTAGGGGTTAAATTGCAGAGATTATTAGGGGCCGATGTCGTGGCTGATTTGGCGGTGTAGCGTGATCATTTTATCGAGGTTTAGTGGCTCGAGAGACGTTGTTCATTGGCTGGGAATTTTTGGATCGGAACGGCCCGAGTTTGACTAGATTCGGTTTCAATTTTGGATTATCGTGCGCGTCGTATTTGGTCCGGTGGTGGCTGATTAGAATGATATTTGAGGAGCATAATGAAGCATTTTGGCGATAATTATTAGCATAGAAAGTGTGGTATAGTGGTTGCCCACGACGGGATTTAATTTGGGCGCGGCACGATCAATTTGAGGTTTAATCGTGCAATTACCGGGAATGGTTGCAGCGTACAATTGACGGGCTAATTGAGCCTTGTTGCGATTGATTTTAGGATGCCATGTTGCTGGTTTAGCGGGACTAGGATTGGATTAGCTTGGCGGGCTTAGGAAGCGCGAGTTTTGTTGACCCGGTTGTGTGAATTTTAGTGCGCACCTTATTTGACATTATGGTGACTGATTAAAATGGTGTCTTGGGGAGTCCAACGGAACATTTTGAGGTCATTAGATGGCCCGGCGTGATCGATATGGTGACTGTCCACTTTGAACTTAGTTGGACAAAGCGTGATTGAATTGAGGTTTGGAGTGTAAGTGCCGAGAATGATGAATTGGCTGAATTAGTGGCTGAATTGTCCCTAAATGCGAGTGATTTTGTAGTGTCGTGACACATACGTAATGCCTCTAGGAAGGGATTAGCTTAGTGAGCCTCGATTTCTGTGGATTTATGTTGATCCAGTCGTTGATTTATGCGTGTGAATTGTGCACCGTGTATGAGTACTTGATCTAATTCCATGGTCGTGCACATGTGTTGGTTGGGCATGTTGAAATGTAGATTGGACATAGAGTACTGTAATTGATTGAATGGTGTTGTGCTATTAATTGCCCATTGTGAATATTGTGAATTGCCCAAGTGTGAACTTCATGACCATGAGTGTGCATCTCACGCATTGGCACGACATGTGCATTTACAAGTATGCCCGAGTGACATGTGCATTGTGATCACCTAAAATGCCCTGATGCGTATTATGCGGGGTTCAGATAAAAATTGGTGCTTGTGAATGTGTGATCACAATAAACCCTGATGCGTGTTACGCGGGGTAGTGAACCCGTCCTGAGGCGTGTTACACGGGACGATGCCTGATTTACCGGAAGATGACCAACCTGATGCGTTTTACGCGGGTTATGTGTCATGAGCCTGATGAGTTTTACGTTGGCTAGAAATCGATCTCGAAGTGATAGACCCGATGCGTTTTACGCGGGTTAGACCTAATGCATTTAACGCGGGTTGGAGGAGAAATTGAGAAATGGCGTAAGTGCTAGCATGCAAGTGTGCGATAATGTATCGATGAGGCATGAGCATGAGTGCGGGCATGAGCATATGCATGACATGTGTCGTGACGTCGTGATACGTGCTTATTTGTCATGATTGAGTTTTGTGGCGTGATTGCGATTATTCATTAAATGCCTAACCTGCAGGGTCTAGTAAAATTTAGATTTAGGCCCGAGAGCCTGAGTCAGCTTATGTCTTGAATTATGTGTTATTTAGTACTCGTCAGGAGGTGCACGTTAGCCTAATTTAGATTTAGGGAATTACTCGCTGAGATTTATTCTCACTGTTGTTGAAACCCAATTTTTTTCAGACCCCCAACCTTGAGGATGCCAGGTGTACTGAAACGTTTTGGGAGGAGCCCTGGCTAGATATAGTGCTTGATTGCCGAGCCATGTACTCGCTTTTGAGAGTGGGCTGTATATGAATATTGTATATATTTCCTGATGTCAAAGTAAGTGTGTAATTATCTGTTCTGGTTGTTGTATGGCTATCCTTGGTTAGGTGTATTTTAATGTACGGGTGGTTTTAATTACTTCCTCATGTGCTTTAAATCTCTGTGTTGGGTGTTGGGTCGGCGACGCGTCCTGGGACGTCGCACACAAATCGACCTCTGCGAGGGATGTGGCGCGCCGAGAAGTGTGGGGCATGACAGACAGGCAGCGGGCGAGCAACTCCTGGGCAGCGGCGACGAAGCTTAGGCATCGAGGCGGTGTTGGGGAGCTGACTAGACGGCTGGACGGCGGCCGGGACTCGTTGGACGCGGCGGCAAGTGGCGGCGACCTTTGGTTCGCCAAGAAATGATAATCGGCTCGGGCGGCGATTGGTCGGCACGGCTGCACGAGGAAGAGGCACGGTGGCGACCCGGGGGCCAAGTGAAGCAAGTGAGCTGGCGGGGTGGACGGGAGAAGCAGCCGGAGTCGGCAGGCGTGGCGGCGAGCCAAGCTCGCACGCTTAAGAGGAGAAAAAGACCGAGTTAGGGTGGAGTTGTCGAGCGATGCGGCAGCGCAAGGAAGACGGCAGTGTTGACGGCTGGTGGGGCAGCGTCGAGCGGAGGTGGAGAGGAGCTGCGGAGGAGGGGTAGAGTCGAGGGAGAGAGGGGAGAAGAAGAAGAGAAGAGGAAGAAAGAAAAAAGAAAAGAAAGAGGAAGAGGAGAGAGAGGGCCTGACAGAAGGGGGGGGGGAAGATGTGCATGGAGGGGACGTTGCATGGGGGTGGGTGGCGCGGCGCAGATGAGAGAAAGATAGAGAGTCAATGTAATGATCGCGATTCAACGGTTCACGTTTAAATCCGAAAACGATCTAACGATCCACGAAAATTTTAATTAATAATTAGGAAAAAAGGCTAAAAGAAGTCCAATAAAACACACTACGAGAGAAGTCTACTATCCCAAATCCGCACCTGGTCAAAATTTCACTTTTCGCATATCTTGAGCAATATCGAGGTTAACCACAATAATATCGACACCGTCCAGTTAAATTCGGCCTGAAACTCTGAGAAATTCAACACCAAAGTTTGGGATCTAAATAACGGCCAAATTCGATCGAGTGCAATTCTAGCGAAATCTCAATTTTAAAAATAATAACCGAATGATCAGTTCCCAGACGAGATTTTACTATAAACGCACTGACAAATTACACGTTTTATAAATCCCGAAAATGAGTCGAAATTCGGAATGTCACATTTATTGTGACTTGAAAAGTTAATTAGGTCCATTTAGTAGTTTTCTTTTTAATTACAATTGACGATTTGAATCAACCAAAGACCTAGTTAGATATAAAAGGTTTCTAACTATCTTTCCATGTAGTCTAATTACCTATGTTCATTGAATATTTTAGAATTTCTTCTAGAATTGATTAGAAAAATTAGATAAGCGTTGGAATTTTTTCAGCGGATTGCCAAGTTCTCTTACTCTATTGTTATCTATATCTATCTCTACTATATATATAACCAATTTTCAATGACCAAAGTACCCTTATATATCTCACTATATAAAAGTAAAGAGAGTGTTAGATATCAATTAATAATTAAAATTTGGTATCTCTAGACGATTACCTAACTAATTTCTCCTTACTTAGATAGGAAGATGAAGAGTTACAATGTGGACGACAAAAAAGTCGGACATACTTTGATGCAACTGGCACTCACATTTTTGCACCCGAATGGATGCACAGAAGACTTTTTCAGTAATCCTTGATTCCGTGGGTCTCACCCTATCATAGAGTAGAATATGCCTAGTCAGTTCGCTTCTCTCACCAGAAAAGGAAATTTGACGTTGTAGGCATGAGCTTATTGATTAAATCTTAATAATAATTACTCTTTTTCCTAATTACTTCTCCTGACACTTGGAATCATCAGAACCGATGCTGCAAACGGACGTTCATGTTCATGGCAAGTGAGTTTAGTCAAAACTTTTGTTTACCTAAAAATATGAAAATTCTCACTTGATGCAACTGTAGTCACATTAATGTCGTATTTTTTTTTCTTCATGATGTCGGACCCAGGTTGGCTGGAATGGGCCCATCTCCACCCTTGATCGCAAGGGCCCCACATGTGTGATCCGTAGGATCAACGGTCACGACAAAATAAATATATATATTTTCTATTAATTTAATAAAATGACTAAATTATGCATCCGCACAATCAAAAGTTGCGTGTTGATAACTTTCCCTTTTTTCCTTTATCTTCTCGTTTGCTGTGGTTGTCAAAATAATTTGCCATGGCCTTCTCCGCAAAGATGCTCCCTTAAGTCATCGGCCGAACAAGTTTCAACAATAAAAGTTGAGAGTCAAAACAGAGAGAAACTGAACCTTTTTCTAGTGCAGCCTTAGTGAATGCCCGCGTGATTTCCGATCATCAAGAACTAATAAACAAATCCAAAAAGTCATAGGTTGGCTTAAGTATGGGACACCGAAAATGATTAGAAGCGAAACTTGCCGGATATAATATGGAGGCACAAGCACAAAGATCTAGTTATCCAGAGGACCATAAAACACCTTGAAAGGACTAATTGGATAATTCTACATTAGCGTGATATCAGATGGTCCGGAAAGAATAAACAAATCAACGAAGTCATAGGATGGCCTAAAGTAATGGGACATAATGAATGCTTGGAGGCGAAACTCGCGACCTATAATCCAGAGGCACAAACACAAAGATCGAGTTATCCGGAGGACCAGGACAAACCTTGAAAGCTATTTGATTGATCAAAGGAGAGGACTGTTTTCAACGATTAGAAAATGTTGGACGCACCTCCCTATTGTAAACACCCTTGGATTTGTTTTTTTTTTTATTATTTTTTATGTAAGTAGATTGATTAGTTGGTATTTGTGACAGAAAAATTTCAGGAAGCCAATTGATGGGAGGGGGACAATTGAAAGTTTTAAAGCAACCCAGGGACCTAATCAAATTGATCGAAAGTTCAGGGGGAAAATTCCGCATATAACATAAGTTGAGGGACCGATTTACATGAATCCAAACTTCATGTATGTTATAAAACACGGGACAAAAATGTAGGATATCCCCTTCAAAAAAAAATCATGTCAGCAGGAGGGAACTGTATCTTGCGGCCAGCCACGACAAAGGAACATTCATTGAAGGAAAATAAAAAGAAGCAATAAGATTTGTGAAGCAACATGTTGAAAGAGGTAGTTAAATTGGGGTCATCCTCATCGGAAAGGCAACTGAATTCCCAAAAGTTGTCTTTCCTCACACAAGAAAGGTTCTGCCTCATGTTTTGGGAAATAAATTCATCAAAGAAGTTGCACACAAGGCGAATTGATCATTCTATCGACGACGAAGCAATGGTGAATTGGGAACAACTCCCACAAGAGGTCCTAGAACTCATCACTTGTTGGCTAGGCACAGAAGACTTTTTAGCTGTTGGACGGGTGTGCACCTCGTGGCGGTCCGCTGCCGCCAAAGAGATGTACAAGGTGAAGTCCAAATCCCCGTGGCTCATGATATATGCATTCAACCAAATAGCTGAGTTCTTCAGACCCTCTAGAGGGAGAATTCAGCAAGTGGAGTTGCTAGGATCTGGAGCCGAGGCCTTGTCGCCACTAGGATGGATACTCGTGTCAAACTCGGGCTGTGAGTACCGTATCTTCAATCCGCTTTTAGGTGTCAGCATCGAACTCCCCGCCTTGGAGAAGCTTCGCCACAGGTCACGTCTCAGTGGGGAACTAGAAGAGCCATAGAGGCTCCTGGGCAGCGCTCCTAGAATCGATAGTGTTAGAAGCATGTGTCAGGAGAATCGACAAATCTGTTCGATGCATTCCAAATAAAAATTTCTAGGATCGTACGTTGAATCTTGAATCACCAGCAAACGATGAACGAATCTACTTCACGTTAGTCCGAATACAATCACAAGGAAAGTATTATTGTTTCATAGCGTTAATGCCGATTGTCTTCTCAAAGCAAATATGGAATCCTAATGCGTCGAGCAAGAGAGAGTTCTGAATTTCTCGTCTATTGTTCGTCTACCGAAGAAGTTATCTTAACTTTCATTAAGAAACTCTCCTCGCACCTCTTCAAAAGGTGTCTCTCAGACACACCTTTTATTAGAGCAAATGGTGTCCCTTGGATACACACATTATGGGCGGACCGACTAAATATAACATCTTCCACTCGCATATGATGGGCTTGATAATGCTCTATCAAGAACATAAGGCAGTCAACATTCATTTACCTTAAAAACAATTCATATTGGAAAGAAAGCCGTGCGACCAGTGAGTACGCCTGTATTTGGGAGCTCTAATTATGTACCTGTTAGGGACAACATAATGGCTATAACCCCAAAAATAAATAAACAATTGATGTCTCACAGTGCCTTAGACATATTTTGTTACATCAATCCAAGTATACCTATCCCTTAAAGGCTATACTTGACTTTTCTCAAAAACACCATGTATTTACAATTATTTTCGAAAGCCATTGAAAGCAAAATAATTGGGTGACCAGTAAACACATGTGATAGATGTAAAACAACAATAGTCTTCCTTCGCACTCATGTCTCTCTCCATTTCGGAACAACTGCTTTCCTAGACATGTCCCACAAAGCTATATTTATTCATGACCGCCAGTAACATGCTAAAGTAGCAACATTGATATTTTATTTTGAGAACGTAGTCAGAAGTAACATAGGGCATAAAGTAAAGTAAATTATAATTTACCTTAAGGACTCACACGATGAATAAATAAGGATAATTGTACTCATCTCACTTATTGATCAAATAAAGCAAATGTAGTATGAATTACATGTTAGAGTGGATTTCTCTTTCTATAAAAGCGTATGTCATTTATTAATCATATCCACTATACGAATCTTAGCCTAAACATAGTCACATGCTTCTCACGTACTCATGTTTAGCCCGAGTGCTATATCAGCTCGCTTTCCACAGTGCCCAATTTAGTACTCGCATCCAGCTACCTTCAAGCATACATGATTGTGGGACTATCATATTCGGTTTTATCACATACGAATAACAAACCTCATCCTGATTCCGATCAAGGCGACATTAAATCGTTTTATATACTAAACTGCTCTTCCAGTATTTATAGTACATATCGTCTCATCTTAACCCGCTTACTATAGCGTTTGAGGTGATTGCTCGTGTGAGTGAGCCAATCATTGCTTGGTGACATACCTTTGAAGAATATATGTGTGTTTGTGCTAGTCTCATAACATTGTACTAATTGATAAAACATCAATTCATTAACAAACAAGTACAATACATATACTCATATAATCCAGTGATCCTCAATAATATTACATATCATAATCACATTCTACGTAATCCTAGAGACATCCTGTAGGTCAAGAACACGTCTCTTGGAACAACCTTCGTAAATGGATCGGCAACCATCCTGTTGGTTGAAATATATTGCAGCACTACTTCCTTCTGCACTATTATATCTCTAATGAAGTTATTCTTTATGTCAATGTGCTTCGTCCTACCATGGTACTTGGGATCTTTCACATAGGCAATGGCTACTTGACTATCGCAGTATACTGTCACTGGTATTGGGACATCAGTGACAATGGCTAAATTTTCCAAGAAACATTTTAGCCATACTGCTTCTTCCATTGCAGCAGAACATGCAATAAATTTTGCCTCCATTGTAGATAATGTGACATTTTGGATTTTGACTCAATTTTGGGATTTAATAAACGTGTAATTCATCAGTGTGCTTATAGTAAAATCTCGCCCGGAAACTGATCACTTCCAATTATTATTTTAAATTTTGAGATTTTGCTAGAATCGCACTCGATTAAATTTGGCCGTTATTTAGATCCCGAACTTGGCAGTCGATTTTCGGAAGTTTCGGGATGAAAAAAATTGGACGGTGTCGATATTATTGTGACTAGCGTCGAGATTATCAGGAATAGTGAGAAAGTGAATTTTTGACCGGGTGCGAATTTCGACTAATAGACCTCCCTCGTAGTGTGTCTTGGGTTATTTTATTTTGGCCATTTGCCCTACATTATTATTGAGATTTTTCGTGGACTGTTAGGCCATTTTCCGAATTTGAATCGGGACTATTAGGTCGATTTTTAGTTTGAACTGTATCCGTTAGATCGCGCTCGAAAATAAAAATTAGTCTTTTTCTTTTCTCTTTTCTCTCTCTTTCTCTCTCCTCTCTCCTTTGCCGCGCCTGTCCCCTCCCCCGCGCGTCTCTCTCTTTCTCTCTCTCTCTCTCTCTCTCTCTCTCTCTCTCTCTCTCTCTCTCCTTTCTCTTTTTCTCCTCTGCCACACGCCTTCCCCCCAGGCAACGTGCCTTCCCCCTCTGCCATGCAGACCAACCCCCCCTCCTGACACACTCTCTCTCCCTTTCTTCTTTTCTTCCTTTTTCTTTCTTCTTCTTTTCTCTTCTTCTTCTTCTTGGCCGCATCTGTTCCAGCCTCTGCTCGCTGTTGCTCCCTCTCCCTGTTGCCCGTCGCTGATCGCCTGAGCTCGCCTGGCCGTCGCGTGCCGCCGTCGCCGGCTCGACCGCCGCACCGCTCCGCCCGACCAGCCACCTGCAGCCCTGCCGGCCATCCCCGCCACCCGGTCGCTCTCTCCTTCCCCACCCCTGACTTCCGTCCACCTCCGCCGCTCTACCCCGTCTCCGCTCGACGCCGCTCCACCTGACCGTTGAGCGCCGCCGTGTCGCCAACAAGCTCGGTCGCCGACACCGCCGCGAGACCAGCCCCCTATCTCTCTCCCTTTCCTGGCCTCTTCCCTATTCGGTTCCGACGAGCCCAGCCAGCTCGCCTGTCACCGCCCGCCGATCAGCTCGTCTGGCCTTGCCCCGTCGTCGACGCCACCGCCCCCCTCAACCCCATCTCCTTCTCCCCCCTCACCCTCTCCTCCCTAGCTCGCCTTTCCCCCTCTCCGCCGCACAGCCATCGCCGTCTCTGCCGCGTCGCCGCTGCCGCCGGTCGTAGCCCCGGCCAGCCAGTCCAGCCGGCCAACCTAGCCGGCGCCTGTGCCCACACTCGTGCCGGCGCCCGTGCCCGTGCCCGTGCCGGTGCCCGTGCCCGTGCCCGTGCCCGTGCCCGCGCCCGTAGCCCAGGCGCATTGCCCGTTCAGCCGGCCCGTTGCCCGGGCGCATTGCCCATCCGCTCGCCTATGCGGCCCGGGCACGCCACGCGTCCGCCGCGCCTGCGCGCTAGGCATGCCGATCGGCCATTGCGCCCACATTGGCTGGCCAGCGCACCCGTGTGGCCCGCGCCCGCGCCTAGTCCGCACTGTTCACCGAGGCCATTTTGGGTCCGAGCCGACTTTTCCCGGGCCAAAACTTGGTAAGTGACTCCCTAAACCTTACCTAGTACATTGGGTATTATTAGACTTGTCTAAGGGATAATTAGTACCGGTTTAGGAGCTTAACGTGGATTGTGGGCAATTTTTGTACGTGCTTAATTGATAGTTTAAATTGTGAGAATTGTGGGGCTTAATTAATGACTAATTATGGTAAACTAATTGATAATATTGTCGTGGCATGTGTGGGAGAAATTGACATGTGATTGTGACTGGCTTGAATGTCGGAATTGTGAGCCTGTGATTTGTACTTGGGATAGTTTCGGGTGCATAATAATGACTAATTATGGTGGACTAATTGATAATATTAATGTGGCATTCGTGGGTGGGCTTGATGTTTGTATGTAGTAGGTATAAATGACGGATTTGTGGGCAAGTGTGATGGGTTGTGATGTGAATTGGATTTGCACGTGGGTATTTCATTGACTCGTCTCGGGTTTAGAACGGCTAGGACGTGTTTAATTTAATTATATTATTTTTATAATTGTGCTACTTGAATTTGATTAAATAATATGCTTGATTGGATAATTATGCGTGGCCGACTTGAACGTTGGGTTTGTAGATTGAGGTGGCGAAGTGTGAATTGAACTGAGTGTTGGATATGAGTTGTTTGATGCAATTTGGCGTGAAATTGATTGAATTAAGTGACGTGTGCTTGCCTGTGGGAAGTTAAGCCCGGATTGATCGGAGGGCTACGGACTTGGGACGTGTTGACGGCGGTCTGTGTAAAGGCATGAATGGCCGATGTGCCAATTGGATGCGGGCTTGAGACGTGTTGACAGTGGCTCGTTAAAGGTGTGTTGGACCGGAACGTGTTTACGTCGGTCATTGGAATTGATTGAATAGTGTGGCTTGAGTCATGTTGACGGCGGCCACTAGAATTGATTGAACGGTATGGCTTGGGACATGTTGACGACGGCCATTGGAATCGAATTGTGTGGTTTGTGTGCCTATGAGAATGGACCTGAGGCGCAGTGGCGCGGGTCGTGAGAAAGATATTCTGATACGCATGCGATTTGAGTGTGACTGAAATGGCTAGTTGAGTGTGATTGAATTGGCTCGTTGAGCGTGTGACTGAAATGGCTGATTGAGTGTGACTGAATTGGCTGGTTAAGCGTATGATTGAATTGGCTGGTTGAGCGTGTGATTGAATTGGCTGGTTGAATTAGTTGGATTGATTGAGTGTAAGTGTAGTTTGTATTTGAGCGATTGTGATGTGTTAATTAATTACCATTATTGCATTATCACATGATGACTAACGTGCAGTGTTAGCATGGGCTTGATGATGAGGTAAGTACTACGATGCAAATTTTATATGTTGTGGGGTAGATTACATGTACGACTTGTCTGGGTATGCATTGGCCTACGTGGGGTATAGGAGGTTGCTTATTGAGATTCGTTCTCACGATTATTGCATAACCATTTCAGATCCGCGACCATGAGTGATTGGAGATGCTGCAAGAGTATCTCGGAGATCGAGGACGGGTCAAGTACTCGGTATTTGAGTCTCCCTTTGTGGAGGAGTTAAGTTTGCGAACCTTTGTCCCTTTTGAGGAATGTGGTTCCGTTGTCGTGGCCTAGCTTAGGGATTGTCTTTTGTGGACGTCGTATGTATCTGCTAAGTGTAGGATTTACAGTTATTATTTTGTGCTATTGTTACCCCTTGTCATTATTAATTGTCGGGGTTGTTTCTATTTGTTTCCGTTCGTGTTTAATCTCTGATATTTGGGTTGGGTCGGCGACGTGTCTAGGACGTCGCATTCAATGTTTGACCATCGAAGGATGATTGCGCGCTCGAAGGGTACGGGGCATGACAGATAAAGTTATGCATGTCTGTTTCTTGCTATTCCAAGAAATTGCTCCATCATTAAGCAAGAACGCATATCCAAACGTCGATTTATGCTCATCTAGGTCTCCTCCCCAATCAGCATAAGAGTATCCTAATAAGTGTATATCACTCCCTTGATAGCAAAGTCGATAGTCCATAGTGCCTTTCAAGTATTTCAAGATCCTCTTAACTGCTTTCCAGTGTGTTGGACTGGGATTTGATTGAGATCGGCTCACTAACCCTACAGCATGACTTATGTCGGGTTGAGTACACATCATAGCATACATCAAACTTCCGACAACACTAGCGTAAGGAACAGTTACCATTTCTTTATTTTCTTCTAGAGTCTTAGGTCACATTTTAGTACTCGGTCCTTCGCCTTGCATGACAGGAGTATTAATGGGATTGCAGTGCTGCATATTAAAGTGTTCAAGAATCTTCATTATATAAGACTCTTGTGACATAGCAAGGAGTTTCTTTGATCGATCTTTTTCAATCTTAACTCCCAATATATATGCAACTACTCCCATGTCTTTCATTTCAAAATTAGAAGATAAACATTCTTTTATGGTTATAACCAAACCCTTATCATTTCCAACCAACAAAATATCGTCCACATAAAGAGATAAAATCATAAATTTATCCTCGGACCATTTGATATACACATAGTGATCCTCTTCGATCATCATGAACCCAAAAGAAGTTGTGGTTCAATGAAACGAAAATACCACTGTCTAGGCGATTGCTTAAGGCCATAAATTGAGTGATGAAATTTGCAAACATTACGCTCTTGACCTTCAGCAATGAAACCTATTGGTTGTTTCATATAGATTTCTTCATCTAGTTCTCCATTGAGAAATGATGTCTTTACATTCATTTGATGTAATTCTAGGTCCAAATGTGCAACAATGGCTAAGATAAGGCGTATAGAGGCAAACCTTACAACTGGTGAAAAAATTTCCTCATAGTCTACACCCTCTTGTTGAGTATAGCCTTTTGCCACAAGGCAAGCCTTATACTTTTTAATGGATCCATCCGCCTTTCGCTTAATCTTGAAAATCCATTTGTTTCCAATAGTCTTACGATTGGGTGGCAGATCAACCAAGTCCCAGACATGGTTTGTCCTCATAGATTCAATTTCGTCTTCCAAAGCTTTTCCCCATTCTTCCTTGTCCGGAGATGAGAGAGCCTCTTGAACTGTTTTAGGCTCTGCATCGTCTTGTAGAGCAATCATAAATGCTTTCCTTTCAATCTCAAATCGACGACGAAGAATAATTTTATGATTACTTTTACACAACTGAACTTTTTGAGAATTCAGATCGCCATTCGATACTACACTCCCACCAGGTCTTATATGTTGAGGAGAATATGTATTTCCCTCAATAACATTATTGGGTGTGTTATCGGGATCTTCCATCTCATGTAATTGGAAGTTTTTATCGATCTCACATTTACTAGGAAAATCGTTCTCCAAGAACGTGACATCTCGTGACTCCATTTCAGTCACACTTCCATTAGCTTGTTTACCTATGAACACGTATTCTTTGGAGTCTGAGTATCTAATAAAGATACGCTTCTTCCCTCTAGGGCCTAATTTTCCATATTTATGGGAAGAATCATGATCATATGCTGCACATCCCCAAGGTTGTAGATTACTTAAGTCTGATTTCCTATCAGTCTACAATTCATAAGGGGTGGAAGCAACTGACTTAGAGGACACACGATTAAGTATATAGGCAGCAGTCAATAATGCATCTCCCCAATATGAGACAGGGAGATTTAGCTGCGCCATCATAGACCTAACCATTTCCAAAAGGGTTCTATTCCTTCTTTCTGCAACTCCATTTTGTTGCGGAGTACCAGGAATAGTCAATTGTTTTACAATTCCCTTTTTATCACAAAGAGCCTTGAATTGCTCAGATAGATAATCACGTCCGTGATCGGTTCTCAATGCCTTTATTGTTTTGTTCAACTGATTCTCTACCAAAACTATAAACCGTCTAAAGCAATCCAATGCTTCGGACTTATGGGAGATCAGAAAAACATAACCGAAACACGTGAAGTCATCTATAAAAGTGATGAAATATGAGGCTCCATGCCTCGCCTTCACATTTAAAGGACCACAAATATTAGAATGTATAAGTTGCAATGGAAGTTCAGCTCTGGTTCCTTTATCAAATGATTTTCTAGTTATTTTTCCCGCTAGACAATGTTCACATACGGATAGTTCAATATTAGCGAGTGGCCCCAAAAGGCCTTCTCTTGCTAATCGTTTCATTCTTTATAACCCAATGTGACCTAGTCTAGTATGTCAAGTACTTGCATCAATCTCCACATTACTAGAAGATGCAATTAAAGAAAAACAACCATCAACATTAACTTTGAACACATCATAGTCAATGTCTAACACCATAAAACCATTCAATACATAACCAGAACCGTAATAAACTATTCCAAACAAAATGTCAACACAATCACCATGAAAATTAAAAATATAACCTAAGCTAAGAAGAACAACTACAGAGATCAAGTTTTGCCGAATATATGGAGCATAGAGGACATCATGTAGGAATACGTTTCGACCACCACGAAAGGTTAATTTATATGTGCCGATACCCTTTACTTCAACTCTAGAGTTATTTTCAACATATATTCATCTTCTTCCAGGCTATATCCGACGATACTCCACAAATGTTCCTCGGTCTCTAACTACGTGGTCTGTTACTCCTGAGTCTACAGTCTACATCGGATGAAAATCAGCAAGCATTATAGTGCTAGAAACGAAAGCATTACTCAAAGTAATGGAATAATGTGGTACCTTTTTCAGCTCAGTGCATTCACGAGCGAAGTGGCCCAATTTGCCACAATTGTAGCACATCATCTTGGCCTTGTCCTTCTTCCCACCACGTTTCTTGCGTCAGAAGGTCTTAGCTCTCTTGGGTGCTTGATCAATCTCTTTCCCTTTTCACTCTGAGCGTCTCTATGCTCTGAGCTAACTCTCTGGATAGCTTTGCAGCTAAAAGGCAGTCCCTGAAGGGCTTGAATAAGGTTCGCCCGTGCGGGATAGCATACCTGCTATAAACTGACTTGGTTTTCCCTAGCTCTCAGCATAGATCCCCTCATTGGTATCAGAGCCTGGTTTTATGTCTAGCTTGGTTCGTTCCATGCGCTTAATTAGTGATTGTCCAGTGCTGCGAAGAATCCTTTCTCTTCATCATAACCGATCCAGATACAACTCCAATCGCTCTTACTGCTTCTCTCACTCCATCATCTTCTTCCTCATCTTTATTTGAGTTTCGTACTTCACATGCTTCTAAGATAGACTATCTCTATGAAGTCTCTCTTAGTGATGAAATCAAGATTTCCGAAATGCAACTTTCTCTCATGAATCCTTACTCAAAGCTGCCACATCTTTTTCCCCCATTAGATCTATAAGACATCTCATTCGCCAAACTCCGAAAGAGGTCAAAGAATATATCCAGTCTTCCAAATTTGACCAACACCCAATAGCTGCCACTGAAAAAGAGTACTTTGTCACTCTTCAAATTCCTCCTGAATTTCCCAAACAGTGGATTCAGCTAGGGTATTCGCACATTCACTATGGAGCAGTCCGTCTTGCTCTCACCTTTCATGGGCGAAAAGGTTTGCCTATTGTAGCAAGAATGGCTTTACTGGATACCAGGTTCCTAGAATACCAGCATGCTTGTATTGGTACTGTATAAACCACTTTAAATGTTGAAATAGTCTTTGTAACCCTTTATCCAAATTTTAATATTGCCCTTTCCGATCCTCAACTACTCTCTTTTTTGAAAGTACAACTTCAACTTACTGGAGCACCTCAAACTGCCGATTCCATTGCCGCAACTCTTCATTACCAAATGGTATATAGAGTCCAAAATCATGCCCTAGATCTGAATTTCCAACATGGAAATGAAGATGCATTGTTTATCTCCATGCAAAATGATCAGGCCTCTTGCATCCATGTTTCTCGGCAGATTCCAAAAGAAACGTTAGCCAAGCTTCTTCTTGAATCTTGGATAACAAATTATAAAAAGCTTCACCAAATTAGCCAATCTCTCCAGTCTTCAGACTTTGAATTTGTCAAACAAAAAGATGGTACTGTAACCATCAAATTTCACAAAGAAAAAGAAGAAACCCCATCCATCTTTCCTACTATCTTTATGATAGACCCATATGTTCCTAATCCAATTCCTGAGGAACTAGATCCAAAAACGTTGGTTCAATACTTCAAAAGTGACGGACATCCGATCCATCACTATAAAGACCCTTATGGTCATTGTTTCTGGGATCCTTTTTGCCAGTGTTCTTCATATACAAATTCTCCAGATGAAATAGATCCAGCTATCAGGCCTAAGCGTAAAGCTAGGAAGGCCAGGGACAGCTTTTACCAAAGATATTTGGATAATGACTCAACCATTGATACCCTCAGAGAAAATAGTGGATACCAATTTATGGTCTCATATGGTTTATCATCACCATCAACTTCATTGCCTATCATTTCCGTCATCTCCACCGTCATTACCCTCACCTCCAGTTTCACCCCCATATAAAAAATCTATTGTTTCCCCTTTCTATAAACCTATCCATAAATGGGTAAAGAAAAATTCTTATCCACTTGAAATCCCAGTTTTTCCTGAAAACCCAGCCGTCGGGCAACTTCCATCCATCTCCATGTTCAATGAAGCTGATTTCCCTCCTTTAAATCCTACTAAAAAATCTAAGCTTTCTTTTCTTGCCACTGAAGAATTTACTGATCCACAACGACGATACCTTCATGTACCAAAAATTCCTTCTCCCATTGATGTTGATGAACGTGGAAGGCCAAAAAGAACGCCTAGTGCTGAGGCTGTTCTGAATTGGCAATTAGAAACTCTTTTGGCACAAAATCGGGCTTTCAAAATAATTGACTCCAAAATCATTGATGTACAACAAGAAATCCGACGGTACGACGAGTCCATCAAAAAGATGCTAGTGGATTTCCAAAAAAGACTTCATGCTCTGGAATCAAGCCAGCATCTTGGTTACCATTATCTTGAAAGTCCGAAAAATGAAATAGAGAAACTCAAAAGGCAAATCAGTCTCATTGAAGAGGCAAAATTTAAGCCTATTGATTTCTTCTCTATTCAAAGAATTGGATACTCTCTTCCACCACCACAAAACTCCCCAGTTTTTGCTATAGCTGCTCTTGCAGCTGAAACTTCTACTCAACGAGATAGAAGTGATATGACAGAAATGCGCAATCGCATTCGAGAAATGAAAGAGCTCCGAAAAGAGAGAATGAAAGAAAAATCTGTTGCTGAGTCCTCTGGGGAACCTGACAAGAGTTCTGACCAGCAGATGATGATCTCGAATCTTTTGGAATCTTTTCTAAGGGATTTAAGCAACGATCAACAATAGAATCCAAAAGCTGATTCAGATCCACATCCACCATAGTGCACTTCTCAAGTAGCAAAGGTATCAAATTTGCTAAATTCAGACTCAGAATCTGACTCTTTATCCTCTTCCTCTTCGTCTACTTTTCCAACTCCTTCTATTGAATCTTTCCAAGTACCTTCGCCAATATTCGTGGCTGATCCACTAGAATAAGACATGGAACCAATTCCATCTGAACTAGAAGTTATTCAGATCAATAGCCCATCTCATATTTCTGTTTCTTCATCCAAACAGTTTTTCACTCTTGATGATACTCCTTATTCCAAATGGCCAAAAATATTGGATGAATTCCATGCTTGGTTGAACACCAGGGCTCTTGCTGTTGAAAGTAAATATGATGTTCTATTAGAATTCGCCACAAGGTTTACTGGAAGCCTTAAACACTGGTGGCAATCAACTTCTGAAATAGATCAAATGACTTTTCTTCTTATGCAAGATTTTTCCCAAGCCATTGGAATCATTTATCTATATTTCATAGGTAAACCTACTGCTGATTTTCTTGAACTCAAAAGAAGAGAATATTTTGAAAGAAAATGTTGTTCTCTTCAAAAAAGACACCTAGACCGCCATTATAGAGAAATGCTTAAACTCTTTTATGGCCTAGGAGCTGATCCGAATTTAAAACAAGTCTTCTTAGCTTCCATTCCTAAAGAACTCTCCCAACAGGTTGAGAGATCTTTTCTCAATAAGCAAAGAAGAATTGTTGATATTCCCTTTGGAGAACTGCAACAAGAAATTCATCTTTGTCTTGATGAACTTTGCCTCCGAAGACAAATGATGAAAAATTACATCAGAGATAACCGTGAACTTGATGGTGCTTGCTCCAAACGATATTTGAAAATCAAGTGTTCCAAGAAAGATTGTGACAGTTCCTGCGGAGAATATTCCAAGAAAAATAAGCATTTCAAGAAGTATTGAGTAAAAAGAGCTAAGCATTTCAGAAGAAGGAAGACATGGTGATTCTTGCGGAAACGAAGAAATTTCACAGGACGCAAGAAACCAAATAGTTGCTTCATTTACAACAAGAAGGGTCACTTTGCCAAAAATTGCCCCCAAGCAAAAAAGGGTCAGAATCATCTCATTCATAACATCGAACTAGAAATAGGAATCTCTCTTGACAATGATGATGTCGAATCCCTGTTCTCTGTAGATGAAAATCCCACTAACCAAACACTTTACATCATTCCTTATTATCTCACCTCTAGTGAAACAGACTCTGATTTAGAACCTGAAGAACTTTTCCATCTATCATCACAGCCTGAAAATCTAGACCCCAGTATACATTCCAGTCAACTTCATTGTCCCCACTTTCCAGTTAAAATCTATCTCTCGAAGTTTGCCAAACCAGTTTCAGTCATTACTCTCATAGATACTAGTGCTAGTGCTTCAATCTTAGACACTAAAGTTCTTCCTGAAGAATACTGGACTTCTTGTGTTCGGTATTTCAATTCTGCTTTGGGAGATACTTTTTCTACAAATGTTCGCATCACACCTGTGTCCATTCAGTTTTTCCCTCAGTGCTCCATTACTATTAGAATCCTTGGATCTAGTCTTCCCAATAAAGACTTGATTATTGGGTGGGATATCTTGACTCAACTTCCTGACTTGTGAATTGTTCCTGGAAAAGGACTTAGGTATAAAGACCAATTCTCTGAATTTGTTAATATCCAAAGACTCTTTTCCATTCAAATGAGTCTGTTAGATCCAATCATGCAGAAACTGTTGGAATCATGCTCAGAAAATCATTTCGAATTCTCCAAAAAATATTCTCATCCTTTGTGGAAAAATCCAGAATTTTATGTTCGACTCCCCTTCAAGAAAAATGAGGATATAAATCCTACTAAGGCAAGTCATTCGGGAATGAATCCAGAGCATTTGGCTCTTGCTCAAAAAGAATATTCGAAATTGTTACAACAAGACCTTATTGAAACTTCAAATTCTCAATGGGCTTGTGAAGCCTTCTATGTCAATAAACGTGTTGAGCAAAATAGAGGTAAAATAAGACTGGTTATCAATTACCAGCCTCTTAATCTTTTCCTCCAAGATGATAAATTCCCTCTGCCTTCTCGAAATTCCCTTTTTGCGGGAATCACTAAAGCCCATATTTATTCAAAGTTTGATCTTAAAGTCGGATTCTGGCAATTGGGCATTCGTCCTGATGATAGACCAAAGACGCGATTCTGTATCCCCAACCAACACTTTCAATGGCGAGTTCTTCCATTTGGCCTCAAGGTTGCTCATTCCTTATTCCAAAAGGTTATGTGTCGCATATTCCAACCAATCTTATCCAGTGCAGCTATCTACATTGACAACATATTACTCTACAGCCCAGATGAGGAATCTCATTGTCGACTTCTTAAGCAGTTTGCAGAAATTGTGAAGAAATATGGCATCATGCTTTCTCAGAAAAAGATGACCATTGCCCAAACAAAAGTTGAATTCCTCGGCATGCACCTTAACAAAGGTACATATTATCCAGTGCCACACATCGCCAGGGAATTATTAAAATTTCCTAAAAAGAATTTTACAACCCAGCAAGTTTAATAATTTCTCGGGATAATTAATTATCTTAAAGATTTTATCCCAAATATTGCAAGGTTGTTAATCCTTTGCAACTGATGTTAAAAAAGCATCCTGTGCCATGGGGAAAGACACAAACCAAAGTAGTTGCGAAACTCAAAGAAATCATGCAAGATCTTCCCCCTCTGCAAATCCCATCCACAAGGAAAAGAATTTTGCAGACTAATGCTAGTGATGAATATTGGGCAGCCATATTATTCGAAGAACTTCATGGTAAGCGACATCTTTGCGATTACAAAAGTGGTAAGTTTTCTCAAGCAGAAATGCATTATCATTCTACCTTCAAGGAAATTCTGGCAGTAAAGAATGGAATAAAAAAATTCGAATTTCATTTTATCAGCCACCATTTTCTGGTAGAACTGGATATGGCTTCTTTTCCCCAAATAACCAAGTTCAAGCAAAAGCAGATCCCTCATCCTCAACTACTTAGATGGGCTGAATGGTTTTCGAAATACTCCTTCGAAACCAAACATATTGCAGGAAAGAAGAATGTGTTTGCAGATTTTCTCTCCAAACCAAAAGCATTGGCAGAAATCAACATGTATATTCTCAGGCATTTCTTCCCGTTCCGGCAAGATAAGTACAAAATTGAACGAATTCGAGATTAGCCAAGCTTGGAATATCCTCAGGAAATAATTGAGCAAATTCAAAAAGATAAGCTCACTGAAAATCTTGATAACCTCATGTGGCAATGTTACACATATCTTTTTCGCCACCATGGAGGATCCATTCTTGACTCTTCTGGATTACATTCGAGGTACCCTTTCATACACCCATTACTTTGGAGAAAAAACGATTTTTTTGAAAACTTAAATGGCTATTATGGTATCTAACTAGTAAGTACATAATAGCTATTGAGTTTCCCACCAGAAAATTTCTTCTCAAATTAACCAACTTGCTTCTCTCTGATTACGTTGGGCTCAATGAACACGAGAAAAACCTTTTAACTGTGCTCAAATGGTTTTACTCTCCTATTTATTGAAAACGACTCTTTCTCGAAGAAGTAAGAAAGGTCCGAGATGATCCGAAAACACACACTGTTATACTCGTTCACCGTCCTTAGACTTTTGTGCACAATATTGGTACCATTTCTGATACTCCCTTTGTAGTAGGTACTACTACCTACAAGCTCTAGTCACAACTTCAAGTTGCACGTGTCTATAAATTGTTCCCCAGTCGCATTGGCACCGTTGAATATAATTACAGCTAGAAGTGTCAAAATGGGTCATAGACCCATATATGACCCATTTAAAAATAAATGGGTCATATATGGGTCACTTTAATTTTAAAGAGTCAAGCTTAAATGGGTTTTAAATTTTAAAGCTTAAAGATAAATGGGTCTAAATGGGTTGAGTTTGGAACCCATGTCCAACCCACTTATTAGACCCATCCACACACTCTCTCTATTTACAAAAATATTTAAAAAAAATCAAAATTTAATTATTTTTATTTTTTTTCTCTTTTTCTTTTATTTTTATTTTTTATTTTCTCTTTTTTCTTTTTATTTTTTTTTATTCCGGCTGGTGGTTGGCCACAGCGATCGGCCACCGGGGCGGAACGACCTCGCCGGAGGCCGGCGAAGCTTGAGCTCGCCGGAGGCCGGCGAAGCTTGAGCTCACCGGCCTCGGGCGAGGTTCGAGCTCGCCGATCTGGCGAGCGTCGAGCTCGTCGGCCCCGGGCGAGCTCGACCTCGCCGATCTCCCCGGGCGCCCGCCTCGCCAGCTTCCTCAACTCGATCTTCATTGTGGGGAGCCCCAAGAAGGCGAAGATCGTCGTGAGCTCGGTCGGCGGAGACCAGTTGGCGTGCTCCTCTGCTTCCTCGTTCTCATAGTCGTGCTTGAGCAACACGCCCTCCTCGCGAAACAAGCTGACGAGCGTCGTCGGTGGCGGTGGTGGTGGCGGCGGCGGCCCAAAGCAGCGGTCAGTGAGGTTTTACCCGGTGATCAGTGTCATAGTGATCAGTCCAAACGAGGGATGCAGTGGCAACACTGAAACAGGGCAAAACAGAGGACGTCTTGCATAGCTCAGAAATAATGAGGACGGTAGTGGCAGTCAATCGGAACGGACTGGAGTTGGCGGAGAAAGGAAAATCGGCCAAAAGCGAGTGCTCAATCTCTGAAAACCGCCGTCGGTTTATCGCCCGCCCCCCACCGCGAAAAAGCAAAAAGCAACCCCCCACTGAAACCCATCAGTCCTCCCCCGCCCGCGCACGCATTCCCTCTAGTTCTTTTCTTGTGCCCAGAGCAAAGCTCCCCTTTTCCCCGCTCGCCACCCAAGGTATATCTCTCTCTCTGCATATATAGCCGGCGAAAAAGATGGCGATGGGTGCAGTCCGCTTCACTCTTCGAGAGCCGCACAAGCTGCGCGCCGCGACGACGAGGACGGGGGCTGCTGCTGCTGCTGATCGCGGGACGCTGACCGGGGGGCACGGGTAGAAACCCCGAGTTCCTTGCTGCCGGAGCTGGCGATACTAGAGAGAGGAGGGAGGTGGGGCGGGGGGAACCGCCGTGGCTGCCGCGGATGGCGAGCTCGAGCGGGAGCAAGCCGGAGCATTGCTCCGGCCCGCCGCGGTCGCTCCGAGAGAGAGAAATCTCCGAGAGAGAGAATTAATCCGTTAATTCTTGAGGAGAATGATCATTTTTTCCCAGTTCTAGATCCACGTTCACATGCGAGAACGGGGAAAAAGGTAGAAGAAATTTAAAAAAAAAAAAGGAAAAATGAAAGGGGATGAAGTAAAGGTGAAGCTGGTGGTATAGTAAAGGAAAAAGAAAAAAAGAAAATAAAAAAATAATTTAAAATTCGATTTTAAAAATAAAAATATATATTAATTTTTTTTATTTTTTTAGATAATGACTTTATGAAAAATATTTTCTAGAAATGTCATATTTTTCGTAAAACAAATAGAACCTCAATTTAAAAAAAAATTATAAAATTTTTCACTGGCTTTGTATTGCATAAAATATTTTAGCAGTATAATTTAAAAAAAAATCATAAGAAACAAGTATTCCTAGATTAAATTAAATATAAAAGTGTTTTAGCAATATGGGTCGGGTCGGGTATGGGTTGGGTACGGGTCGGGTCGGGTATGGGTCGATATATTTACACTATGAATAAATGGGTCATAAACGGGTTAATGGGTCAATTTGGGGCGGACCATTTATGACCCGACCCAAACCCGACCCGACCCACCCGTTTAACGGGTCTAATTACAGGGAACTCCAAAGGATCTTATGCCAAGAAAATCATATTATTCCTGAAGAAGCATGAGACTACTTCACACCCGTTTCATGAGATCACGGAGGATCTTCTTCTGCAACAAGACAAGCACTTAGAGAATACGAACACGAACATGCACAAGCACAGCTCGGATTATCACAAGATCACGAAATATCAGACATAGGAGATCCAGCACAGTCATCTCAAGATCCATGGGGTGGACCACTCTCTCAAGACCCCTATGACTATGGACCATTATCCTTATCCGTTGGTATTAACGATAGCTCTGCCTCGCACTGCATGCAAATAAGAAATTGGCCCCAGCCAGTTTTGCCTCAACCAGTCTTACCTGAACAAAACCCACAGCCAAATCTTGGCATCAGAATGTGGAATGAACTCCTGCTATCACAAAACACTCCAAATATTACTCTTCCAGACTTTTCGACACATGCATCCTCTTCTTCGAACCCAACGCCAAACATCACTGAAGATAATTTCGAACATATTCTGACACAGAGATAGATAGCAGAATATGAATGTGCAAATAGTTCAGACAGCTCAGACTATGACTATAACTCTGGATGGAGATAAACTCGTACTACTACACCTAATCGGCACTGTTTGCTAGGTCCTGCTTCATCTATGTATAGGCTTTCTACGAAGTGTGTTGTAGGTGTGCTTAATAATGTACTTAGTTTTAGGTGAGTTTTGTTTTATATGGACAGAAGTCTAATAATGTACCCCGTTCTAGGTTTGTGTGGACCTTTGTCTAAACATGTATTCCCCAACGCCTATATAAGGCCGTGTAATCCTTTGGTTTGGAAGAAGAGGGAAAGTTGTGAAAACTCAGAATTCTCACTTTCCATGCCGCTCTAAAAATTATTTTCTTCAAAGCCTGACATGATCCTCTAAGAAAGGCAGCTCGGCTAGTTAGCCATAATATCATCCTGGTCACTCTAAGTGTCTCTATGCTCTGAGCGTTTCTATGCTCTGAGCTAAATCTCTGGGTAGTTTTGCAGTTAAAAGGCAGTCCTTGAAGGGCTTGAACAAGGTTCGCCCGTGCGGGATAGCATACCCGCGCTTAAAGCCCGAAGCTTTGCCCGAACCTAATTCAGCAACATAAGTGTAACATCCCGAATTTCGAATCGTTTACGGGACCAATAAAGTATATGTTATTTCTTATTTAATTTTAGTAAGTCTCGCCTGAACTTGATCAATCACGGAATACTAACCTATTGGGAAAGGCTAAATAGGAATAGGTATGTGGACCAGGGACCTGATCGCGAGTTGGGTACCAATTTCGAGAAACGTTAAGGGAATATTTTGGATCAATGTGAGCCGATCTTAGGAAGGTGATGGATTCGATTCAGCTGATGATGTACGATCGGATCGTGGGTGGTTCCACACGATTGGGAGTACATATGGCGAACGAATCCCGAACTGAATCCGAACGATCGCGATCTTCGGTACTAGCGGTAATTCCTCGCGTTATCCCGAAAATCGAGATCATCACGACTCGGACAACCTTAGGTCCATACGCGTAACACCTAAACAATCGCTCGTTAGTGAGAGGCCCTAAAATTTTAAAGTGAGCGAATTTGATCGCAAAATTGAACCCGAACTTCGACGTCAAAATTTCGTGGACGTTTACGATTATTTTGCAAGGCCAACGTCGTTTTGGTGTGGCTACGTACATTTGGGGCTAGTTCAGCCAAAAATTGGAATTTCGATCGAAATTGGAAAAATTATGAGTTTGACCCTATAGACTCCGACATCCATTTTGAGGTCGTATGAGGTTATTTTTTAAAGCCGATGCCATTTTAGGGTGGCCATGCATGTTTGGAGTGTCACATCCCGATTTTTGGGTCTGGGAAGCCGCAGGTAAATTGTAGTATCCTCAATTTCAGTCCCTGGGAATTGGCTATGGTTTAAGTTTGGTGGTTTTCCAATCAAAACTTAATTGTTTTCTCTTGTTTTGGAAAACCCAGTTTTCGGATCATTTGTGCCTTTTCGTTTTGTTATTTTTGGGGAGACTTTTGTGATCCGAATTTCTAAACGTTTTCTTCTGGAAAGTTGTTCCAAATATTTTGAAATTTTACGTGATTTAATTTCAGAATTTTTGGAGTTGATATGAGTGGTACGATGGCCTGATTTACAGACTGTGTAAAACTGTCCAGAATGGGTATTTCGGTGATTTTTACACCGTCTTGATTTTCTACAAGTTTTTTTGGGCCGATTTTAGAAACGTTTCCTTCATGAAAGTTGTTGAGAACTTCCTTTTCTATAATGTGTGTAAATTTGGGAATTTTCTGAGATGATTTGGATACTGGACAGAGCTTATTTTGAGAAATAAAAATGCTATTCCAGTAAGCTGTTTTTAGTCTGTCTTTGAGTGACTGAAAATGGTATTTACAGAGAGAATTAGATTTTGGGTTCTTCACGAAAAATGTTTGTTAAGATCTTGTTTATGACATATCCGAATTTGAGAATTTTCAGAGTTCATTTACTATATTTTCAAATCCGAATTCGTAAACAGTGCAAAGCTGTCCGGTTTTGTCAGATTTCAAAGATTTATCAAATTGTTATATGAAAAACGTGGAAATCTCGACTTGTAGTCTTTTGATGATATTTAAGGACATTCTCGTGCCGAATCTCGGGTTGAATGAGATTTTTAGACGTATTTTGTTATGGAAAACCCTCGAGAAAAGTTTGAGATTTATTATGGTGTGGGGTTCGATTTGGGCGCTACGAGCATAGTTTCGCGAGATCCGTTTGGTCCGAACTAATTGGGATCAAATTCAGCCAATTTGAGAGTGTCCTAGAAGGTTTGACCTAGTCAAACCTTATCTTTATCATCATTTCCTTCATTAATGGCATAGGTCTTCTTTTCCACAAGTTATTAATGGCCATTTATGAAGCAATTGATGGCCTTACTCTTCTATTATTGACCAAATAAAAGAGGGAGAGAGCCACAGCCAGCCAAGGAGAAGAGGAGAGGGTCACGGCCAATTAGGGAGGAGAGAGAAAAGAGAGTCATTATGGCTATTTCATCATTCTTTTGGACACTTGGCCTTGGATCATTAATGAAGGGGTGAGGTATGCGCTTACCTCACCGGTTTGATGACACGTGCGCATACCTCAAGCCCCCGATGACACAGGCGCACGCATCATCAAAGCCACTTTATCCCTCTATAAATAGCACTCTTAAGGATAGAAATTGGCTCACTTTCTCACGTGCATCAACCAAAATTAGAGAAAGAAAGAGAGAGAGAAAGTGCCGAAATTAGAGAAAAAGAAAAGAAACCAAGAGCCAAAAGAGAGAAAGAAAAAGAAAACCGAGAGAGAGAGAAGCCATTCTCGAGAGTTATTCCAAAACCGAGAACCGTCACCCTTCCCGCCATTCCCTACTCTTTAGTTCTTGTTTTATCAAAGTGTAAGTGGGATTTTACTACCGGGAAATGACGTTGAAATACGTCGTATCATGAGCTTTCCCCCGTGTTCGGTTTTCGATGTTTTGATGTTGTGTTCCCGATAACGAGTTTGCTTTGTTTCTTGTTTTTCTTGCATGTTGTCTAATTCAAAATAGAAACCGAAGCACGATACGTGAGGTAAACCGTGACTTAGCCATGCTTGCGCTCCTTGTTTTGTGCTTTCTATGCCTGTTGTTGTTTGATCGGCCACGGAGGCCGGTACGGTAAGAATGTTTCGTGAAAACGATGATTGATACGTCATCGCCTGTTAGTAATGTTTTACTTACTGGGTCTCCTCGACTCATCCCCCGTTGTTTTCCCTTTTTCAGGTCCGTAGGATGGCATCTCTCCCGACCCGCGTTGGCAATCCCGTGAAGCCGAGAACCGAAGTGCTCACCGTGATAAATGTCAGAGAAGACCGCGCCTACCGCCAAATCATGACGCTGGTGATGAGGGCCTAACGGACTTGGTGCCTCAGGGCGGACCGGCTCCGGGATAAAGCCACGAGTGGGATGTGAGATGGCCAGGTGGACGGGACCGGGGTGGAGGTGAAGAAGCGAGGAGCGAGAAGTCGTAGTGGGGATAGGAAAGCCTAAGCCACGTCGTCCTGTAATTAGAAAAGCCTTCGGAATAGGCTTGTAGAATATGTGATGTTTGCTATGACCCAAGAGAAGAGCCTGTTTAAATATGTTTGCATGTTTCGTAAACATAAAGTTGCTGATACTGCTTGTCTTATTTCCGCTGTGTATTGATTGTGATTGTCCCGAGTAATGCTTCCGCGTGTGTGTTATGAAAGATAATAATGAACGGGACGTCACCTTAATGGCCCCGAGGTACGGGGCGTCACATGGAGCATGTACGTGCGAAAAATAAAATTTCAACTCGAAAGTGAAAAATTGACCACTTTGCCCGCTAGACTTTGCAGTCGATTTTCAAGGGCTTAAAAGGTAATTTTTACGAATCCGACATCATATTATATTGGCCATGTATATATGGAACATGTACGGTTAAAAAATAGAATTTCGACCCGGGACCGGAAAATTATCAGTTTGCCCCTGGACTCTGTACTGAGTATTCCGAATTTTAGATAATTTGGGCAATAATTGAGGATTAAAACAAGCAAATAAGAAATTGGAATTTTGGAATTACCCTTTTTGTCCCTCAATTATTGATTTGAGCAAGTTGTGGACCATAGGATCAAGGGTAAATTAGTCCGATAGCCCGGGATTACGACACGTGTCATCCACCAGCCCACATATTTGACTGGTTTGACCCATTAGCTTGCCTAAGAAGCCAAGTTTCTCTTTCTCTCCTCCTCTCTCCCTCTCGAAAATCTCTCTCTCTCCCTTGCCGTGTTCGGCCACCACCGCCACCGCCCGCCGGAGCCATGCCGGCGCCAGCCACCGCAAGTCGTCGCCGTCCAGCCGTCATGCCGAGCCAAGCCACCTAGCCGACCCCCACCAACTCGTTCTCTCTCTTTCCTCTCGGTTGTGGGGTCGCCGGGAGCCCAACGTCGCCGGCTACTGCTCGCCGCCACTCGCAACCGCCGGAGCCCGCCGCCGCCGCACGTCACCGGCACCGCCTCGCCGCCTCACCGTCTCACCCTCACCCTCTCGACCCCCATCTCTCTCCATCTCTCTCGTTCTCTCTCTCTTCCTCTCGGTTGTGATCGCTGACCGCGTAGACGCCGTGCCGCCGTTCACCGAAGAAGCCGCGCCACTCGTCCGCTGCCCACGCCACCGTCCTCCCCGACCCACTTTCTCCCTCTCTCCGCCTAGCCACCGTACGGTCCGGCCAAGGCGACGTCCGTACCGCCGGCCGCCGGGAGCCGCCGTCATTGGAACGCCGCCGCCGAACTTGCCGTTCATTGGCAATCGGTCGCCCGTTCTCGTCGTCGTGAGCTAGAAATATGTGAGTGTATCTCCTAAACCCCGGTTAGGATTGACAATGCATTTTCTGTACTGGTTGGGGTGTTATCAGTGTTTGTTGGGAGCAATTAGTGATCCAGTTAGTGAGATTAATTATTGGTATGACCTTGGGTTATTAATAGAAATTTAATTGGGGTCAAATGGTGGCCATGGAAGGGCTGGTCGGATGGCTGTTTATTGAGGATTAGTGGACTGGATTAGGCGATTGGAAATTTATTGGTGAAATTGCCGAGATGGCTCGGGACAATAGCCTGTTGGCTGTTTTATGAATTAGTTGTGTTTAATTGTGAGATTTTGTGATTGCCATGTCGCGTATTCGTGTGATCGAACTGTGTGAAGTGTGATTGGCCAATTGTGGGCTTGTGCTGAGTATTGAGTATAAAGTGTGATTTTGGGCCGCACGGTATTAATTGGCCAAGTGAGCATGTGGTTTGCTAATTAGGCACTATGGAACGACTTTGATTGAATGGTGTGCCTGTGCCTGTGTTATGTGGATGCTCATGTTGCATTGAATTGCATTGCATGGCCACGCATTGTGTATGTCGAGGATGAGGCATAAAATGAAAAGTGTGCAAGAATGCGTGCCCGACATGAGCGTGTGATCACCTAATTACCTTACGCGTACTACGCTGGGTTCAGAGAAAAAACTGGCTGTGTATTTGTGTGATCACAGATCCGTCTTCATGCACTTTGTAGCAGGACGATGCCGTCCTCATGCACTTTGGAGCATGACGATGTCCAGTATAACCGGAAGATGACCAATTTGGTTCGTAAGAAGATCGGTGTTATGCCTCATGCACTTTGGAGTAGACTAGAGACACTGGGCCGGGGGCGATTTTACACTGGCCACGGAGTGTTGTGATTAAAGAAACGACCTCATGCACTTTGTAGTAGGTCATAATGATTAATAACAATTGAGTACTGAGCCAATGTGCGGTGTGAGCCAGTGTGACGCATGGCATGATATTGACATTGCATGCATAAGAATGCATGGGCTAATGTGCGAATGTGCAAGACTTAGTGAATGGCATGCGAATCGAACACTATTGAGTATGAGCATTCGTATGACGTACGTGTGACCAATGTGTCTCGTATGTGTTGTGATTTTATAAAATGATTAGCCTGTAGGGTCAGCTAGGCAAGTGATCGGGGCCCGAGGGCCCTAGTCGGAGATTATTAGTGAATTGTATTGCTTGGTGTTTTGATTTGCTGGTCAGGAGATTACATGTTAGCCTAGCCTAGGTTTGTTGGTTATACTCGCTGAGATTTGTCTCACAGTTGTAATAACCACATTTTTAGACCCCCGGCCGTAAGAATGTTGAGGCCGCCACCTCTTTTTGGGATCCCCACTCAGATTCAGTCATTGACAAGAGTGTACCCAGCAGGAAACGGGGAAGCATATGTGAGGTATCGCTCTATAGTATTTATAAACGTGGATGAGCACTTTTACCAGACTCAGGAATATGTGGCTTGGTGCATGAAAGATGCCGACAGAAACATAGGAAGACCCCTCAGAACGTTCGATGTGCCGGTGGATATAGATGGGGTGATGATACACCCCAGATGGCAGATGGCGAAATTGTAGATCCCCCGACCGTAGACGAGCCTGTCGCCATGAACTAGGAGCCAGGAATATGGTATGAGGATCAGGAGCCAATGGAAGAGGACGTCGAGCCAGAGCCTATGGATAAAGACCCCGGTGAGGACGGAGAGGTTGTTGAGTTAGGATCGGATGAAGAGATAGTATCTGATGAAGAGTTGGGACTTTATCTTGACCCGGAGTTGGAGCTAGATTCGGAAGATGAACGGATTGTTGCACAAGATATGAATCCAAAGGAGTCTAAGCCCCCTATGAGTTCTTCAGAAGGGACGTCGGAGGATTCCTCCGAGTCTTCAGACCCAGACTGGGAGCCGTAGGATAGATTAGAAGCTTAGGAGGGGAGGCCGTCTCTTTTTGTCCGTGGTCCTCCTTGTAGGCCTAGTTGACTCACCCCAGCCACCTTTACCCTTTTTGCTTAAGTAGTGGCTATTCGTTGTCTTTTGGGGATGATTGTATATGCTGATATGTATATAGGTAACTGTTGTAAAAAGGCCGTTTAATAGTAATATAAGGTATACGTATTTTTAGCTGCTGTTTGGTTATTGTTTGGCTGCCTTTGTCTCATTTACTTATTGTTAGGGTTGTTTATTTATTACTTTCGATTGTGCTTGTGCCCTGTTTGGGCATTGGGTTGGCGACGCTTCCCAGGACGTCGCACACATATTGACCAAGGTAGGGATGTTGCGTGCCATGGGGTTCGGGGCATGACAATAAGCATGGGTAGTAGAGGATTTTGCAGCCTCTAGGCGTTCATCTTCTAATTCCAAATGACGAGCAATATCGTCAAAAGTGACGATATTATCATTGTGCGTCATATTGATTTTCATATATTCCCAGCTGTCAGGAAGAGACCTTATAACAGCCTGAACTTGCTGTTCGTCAGTTAAGGTATGACTTGTAGACTTCAGCTCACGTATCATGTTTGACATCTCCCGAAGATGCTGCCTCATCAATAGATTTGAGCGCTTCCAATATGTATCAAATTTGATGGTGAGCCTCTTCAACTTAGTGGCAGACGTACCCCCAAACTTATCTTTCAAGGCAACTCACATTGCTTGAGCTTTGTCATAATTTTCAAACTCACACATAAGATCATCTTGCATACAACTCAATAACATGATACGAGCAATGCTATTTTTCTTTTTTCAAGCTTGAAAAGCTTCTTGATCTCTTTTGTGTTGAGCAGAAGTTCCATGCTCAAGTTCATCCATGGTATGATTAAGGGTTTCCAAAACCTCTTGTTCCTTAAGGATATATTGAACTTTTCGGTGCCAAATATCATAATTATCATCGTTCAGCTTCTCACCCTTATTGAGGTCAGCCACAATAGTTTTGGATGTCGAAGCCATAATCACTATCTATCACACATTGACATAATAAACGCAGAATCAATATTAGCACATTTTCCACATAAACATACATATTTTAATTTGCAGCAAAGACAAACTAAATTAATGATAATTCAACAAAAGACACCAAAACGAAAGTTCATGATGTTCCCAATCAGTTTCGGCGTACGATTGTTCTATTATCATTAACTTATTTAATTTGTGCAAATTTTAAGTTCTAAGTGAGAATTTCTTCTAATTTTACCAACCTACGAACTCCCACTAGACTAGATAATTCACAAAAAAAAATATCGAAGGCAATGATCACAGCCTTTCTAACAATCATTTAGCATGGTATGATGTAAATCAATAAATACAACATTCATGCAACAAATATAATCAATAGTGGAATTCATAACATAAGGATTTCCAGCCATTATTTTAATATGCTCAAAAATAGGAAATTGCAAGCACATCAAATCATATAGACATGGCATCAATGAATCATGATCTACATAATATTTATGTGGTTATTTACATGTAAGCCAGCTTCTGTATTTCCAAAACCATAGGGAAATACATTTAAAATGCAATAATACCCCAAAAATACACGTATTTAGGGTTCCGTATGCATTTTCATACCTTTAAAAGCTTTAAACATATAAAATAACTATACCACAATGTAGAAAATTTTAATACGAACACAACGGTACCAACCACAACTCGATCGGACCATTCACGCGCCCACACATGCCACCTAATGTGCGACGCGTGTGGCGCATGCGCCTGTCTTATGTGCGCTTCTAAGCCGGTCCAACCGGTCCGACCGGTCACGAGTCGGGTCAACGTCCGGGTCGGGTTGTCGGTCAGGTCGGTCGCCGGAGGTTGGTCGCTGGCGAGATGACGTCATCAATGACGTCAGCATGTCAATTACCGATAGTTTTGCTAACGTCATTGATGACGTCAGCACGCACCGTTTGGCCGATGTGCGCGTGTCATCCACGTGTTGGCAGGGCCAGTGCCTTGGGCTCGTGGCTCCCACGCACCTCGGCTTCTAGCCGCGTGTGTGGGCGCATCTGGCGCCTTCCGGCGGTGTTTGACCCACCATTCTACTCGTCTCGACCAGTTCTTCAATTTTAAATAATAAAAAATTATTTTCTCAATAAAAAAGTTTTCGAAAATCATCCGAAAAGAACGGTCGCCCGTAACGTTCAAACTCGTTCTTCGTTTCAATTGATGTTCGTCGATTCATTTTGCAATTCCCGAGCAATGCACATGTAGACAGTATGAAGTTCATTATCATGATCTCCATATCAAACAACAAGCAGAAAAAAATCAACGGGAAAACAAGGCAGGGATCATAACCGAGGCTCTGATACCAATGTTGGAAGTGTGTGTCAAGAGAATCGACAAACCTGTTCGATCCACTCCAAACAAAAATTTCCAGGATCATATGTTGAATCTTGAATCACCAGCAAACGATAAACGAATCTACTTCACGTTGGTCCGAATACAATCACAAGGAAAGTATTCTTGTTCTACAGCGTTAATACCGATTGTCTTCTCAAAGTAGATATGAAATCCTAATGCGTCGAGCGAGAGAGAGTTCTGAATTTCTCTTGTCTATTGTTCATCTACCGAAGAAGTTATCTTAACTTTCGTTAAGAAACTCTCCTCGCACCTCTTCAAAAGATGTCTCTCAGACGCACCTCTTATTAGAGCAAATGGTGTCCTTTGGACACACACATCATGGGCGGACCGACGAAATATAACAGATAGAATCGTGTTGTCCTCAAGCCCTTTTTTGTCCAGCAGCTACACAGTCATGATCTCTTCTACGGGATCACCTGGGTTTGCCCTTCCCAGATCAGAAGAAGATGGGTGGGTGGTAGTGAGTCCACCAACGCATCTGCCTCGGCCAGCTGATATATTATGATGGGCTGTATGTGGCCTTGGATGCGCATAAACGAATAATGACTCTTAATGAGAGAGAGTGTCGCATGCAATTGCGACTCGATCTCGGTAAGAACCATATCTCGTGGAATGCTCGGGCTCACTGCTGGTGGCTTGGATGATATGGGGCGGAAGGGGTGGGACCGTGAAAAAAATCCAAGTGGATTTGGAGAATGGAACTCAGGAAGAGGTCAAGAGCTTGGGGAACACGTCTCTCTTCTTGAATCGGCAACTCTCGGTTCTCAGTGGAGCTCAACTCCGAGTCATGCCTTCCCTGGATGAAGCCAAACCGCATCCCAGATTACATAGATAAGAAGATGAAGAGTTACGGCATGGACGACGGAGATGCACTTCGATGCACCTAGCATTCGCATTTATCCACCCGAATGGTTTCAACCTTAACGTTGAATTTTTTCCGCTTCCTCAGTATGAAGATTTCAATGTCATACTAGGTGGACTAGCATGGGTCCATCCCAACCGTGACCGCAAGGGCCCTACACGTGTGACCCACGCGATCAACGTCGCCACCAGACAACTATGTCTTGGAAGATCGTAGCTATAGAATATATTCATGGCCGACTCTGCTTTAATTGCTTTAACGTGTGCCAAACGTAAGAAAAGGTCTTTAGCAGCTATTTTCGCTTGGGGCTATTCTAAGGACCGCCATCAGTGAGAGGGGAAGACTTAAGATACACTGAAGCCTTCTCGTCCATCAGTCATTTGAATTATAAGAAGAATCATGCAAAATGATGCGCATTATTGGTTTGCCCGCGTATTGTAGTAACCACCCATCTAGATTTCTATTTTTGATCGACTCGTTTCTCCGCATGATATGGATTTGGATATTTTTGGCAGGAGAATGTGTTAATATGAATTTCAAACTCGATAAAATTGAAATGGGAGATTTATTAGTTAATCGCCTTGAGATATCAAATTTTTAATTATTGATATTATCTAATGTCAACTTTACTTTTTTATAGTGAGATTAATGTAAAGGCTTTTTTATCATTTGAAATAGGCTGCACAACAAATAGATTAAGAGAACTTGCAACCTACCGAAGAAATTACGAAGTTTGCTTCTTCTTCTTCTTCTTCTTCTATTTTTTTTTCCGTTAATTCTTGAAGAACATGCAAAAGATTCTTTGAACATAGATAATCGGACCGTATGGAATGATGGTGAGAAATCTTGGATATCTAGCTCGGCGTAATCCCCATTTGTAATTTAGAAAAGAAAACTAGTAAAGCAACCGAATTACAACATTGTGAAAAGATCCACTGGGCACATTTGTGGTGGGTTGTACTAACATGTCACTTAATTACTGAATGTACAATATAACGACCTTCCTACTTACTAGTACCTGAATTGCGTTTGGTGTGGAATGGAAAATTTATGCACTCTCGAAGAATTTTGACCGAACAATTGAACCGACTGGGTTGGCATTAATAGAAGTACGCATATGCCCCTTATTGAGCCGAGACACCGGTGGGATAGACATGTGCATGTCTGACGAAAGAGTCGCCCAAAGCGGAACCTAACCCCCCAAAAAAGAGAAAATGCCGGGTCTTTTTTTATTCGGGTTTCCTTTCGATACGGATAGTAAATAGAATAATGGGTTTATGATAGTTCAGTATCAGCCGAAGCCGATTGGAAGCCCAACTGAACTTATTTCGAAACCAAAGCAATGAGAGTAAAAGCTTATCAATTGCCATTCTTTTCTCTAACAATTCGTAAGCTTATCATATGTTCATGATATCGGAAGTCACCATTGCCGTTGAGATGTTCCATAAACTTGAACAATGTAAAAGTTTGCCCGGTAAGATTAGAGTAAGTGCATAAACTTGATATCTTAGATGATGGATCACAATAAATCGGTACAAGTGAGCAGGCTGAAATTTGGATTAAGACAATCGAGGATGGTTGCCCAGTTCTTAAAATAAAATAAATAATAATAATAACAATAGAAAAACGATAACCCAAATTAACCTGTTTTTTCAGTGTGGGTTCTATGCAAGTCGTGTATTAAGGAATTTAAAAAAAAAATTCAATTACTTTGGCCTGCCATTGAGAAAAAAACTGAACTTTGTATGGGTAACTGCACCAAATGTCCCGACAATCGACGCGTACTTTTGTATTCGCAATATAATTCGCGTACGTACGCGTGCGAGTGAACGGAACGCGCCGAGCCAATTTGACGCAGACGGCGGAAAAAATAAGAAAGAAACATTACCGAAGACAAGAATTCAACTTGAACATAAACAAACTCTTTTGTCTATCTCGCTCGCTCGCGGGCGCTCTCCCGGACACTGTGCACATTTGTGATTTGGTCTCGCTCTTCCCTCATCAGGTGTCGCACAGCGGGAGAGATATCGCTTCCCTTTGCTTCTCCTTCGTCGTGCTACGATTTGGTCTCTCTCTCTCTCTCTCTCTCTCTCTCTCTCTCTCTCTCTCTACTTCATTTGTGATTTGGTCTCGCTCTTCCCTTTTCAGGTGTCGTGCAGCGTGAGAAATATCGCTTTCCCCTGCTTCTTCTTCTTCGTGCTACCATCAGGTCTCTCTCTCGACACTTCTGTGAATGTGTATATGAGCGACCATTGATGATGAGTTAACAAGCGGTTTGCTGTGGGAGATTGTATATTTTGTCACTGAAAGAATAGGAGCCAACCATGTCCTGCGGTACATATCCAACAGTGCTATAGGAGAAGGATTATTTGAAATTTGGCTCAATGACAACCACCCCCACGTCTACGAGACTCATTGTGTTGCTCGCGAAATACATCTGCTCTTGGAGGATGTTTACAATGATGTTGAATGGGTAAGAAAGGCATTTGATCGAGCAAGAGCTGTTGTTCACAGGCATGGTGCCATCTTAACATCAATGAACCCGTTTGCAAAAAACTGGGATTTGGAACAATCATCCTCAGAAAAATTGTGCTCAAACTATTACATGCTCCAATCAATCATGGGGGTTGAAAGTGAGCTGCGATCGCTTGTTTCATCATCAGAGTGGCTTTCGTTGAGTTTTGAGGAGGATGAATTAGGCGTAGAAGTGGGTGAAATCATTCGCAGTTCCGAGTTTTGGATTGAAGGGAAAGAAGTCTTGCATGCTCTAAAATCGATATTTCAAGTACTTCGTCTAGTTGATAGCTATGGCGCTACTTCTGGGTTCTTGTATGCAGCTGTGGAAATGGCGGATGAGGCTATTAGACAAATATATGAGACTAATGTACATAAGCATCAGAGAATATGGGAGATTTTCAAGCCATGGCAGGGTAAAATCATTCATCCAGTGCATGCTGCTGCAGCTTTTCTTAACCCTGCTTACATGTGTAGCGAGAAGTTTATCCAGAAACAGGCAATGAAACAGGGGATTGATTTCATATTGGAAAGTTTGGTAGGTGTTGAAGAAAGGGAAAAATTCTTGGAGGAAGTGCATCTCTACCGTAACAGAGAGCCAAAGTTGTTCACTTGTACGGCAATGACAATGCTACAAACTTCTCACCCTTGTAGGCATCTATTCTTTAAACCAATTAACCGCATTGATTTAATTTCACATTTTATTCGTTTTCGATGTGTGAATTGCATGTTGATAGTTGTTTCGTGCATAGGTGACTGGTGGGACTATTGCGGTGATGTCCTTCCTGTTTTAAGGAAGTATGCAATTCGAATTCTAAGCCAACCCTGCAGTACTTCGTCGTACTGGCAGAGTTTGAGTGCATTCGAAACTGCTCAAATTAAGAAGAGGAAGCCGTTGATGCCTGCACTGAAGGAAAATTATCTATATTGGAGGACAAATGCATTACTGATGGAGAATTTCAATGCAATGAAAGGAAAAATTAGGAAGCCACCTGATCTTGAGAAACTCGATGAACTTCCTGATTGCACAGAGTTTGTCAATGACAATTTTACTCGTGATCTATTGAGTGAGACCAAAGTTCAGATAAATCGTTGGTAAGAATCTCTGTTGGGACACTTTAGAGATGATTGCGACTTAAAAGCATGCCAAGCTGATTTGTCAACCACAACGTGGCATGATTTACTAGAGTTAGAATTAAATATGACAGTAGTGAACGATAATGTCACTGAGACATGTTTTTGCTTGTCTTTTTCTTTATTGATCTTCCACAAGAACTCGCCTTAAGTTTATTTGCAACTCTGTTTGGATTAGTCAAGTCCTTCCAAGTCTATGTCTGTATGGATGACAGGCAGGGACGGCATCATCTCTTTTGATCATAACTGTTAGTATCTGTGTTTGTTTTCCATACTTTAATAGATCTAAGTGAAATCAATGTGTTCAAGCTAGTTATTGCTAAATGGCCATAGGTTTTGATCATCAATTGATTCCGATTGTTATGGTAATGTGAATGACCTGCTAGAGCGATTTCATAGGGCAAAAGTACACTATAAGTGCCATAACTTGTGTACGGCGCTCACTTTGGTGCCATAACTTTTTTTCGGATCACTTTGGTGCCAAGTCGGAGGAAAAACGATCACTTAAGTGCCATAACTTTTTTTTGGATCACTTTAGTGCTAAAATTTTTGAAAAATGATCACTTAAGTGCTAAAATTTTTGAAAAACGATCAATTAAGTGCTAAAATCTTTGAAAAACGATCACTTAAGTGCCAATCTCCGGCGAGACTCTGGCGAGCCACGTTAGCTTCAGAAATTAATAAAAAAAATGCCACATCAGATTTTCGGCGAAAAATTGTGTACGGCACCGGAGTTGGCACTTAAGTGAACGTTTTTCAAAAATTTTAACACTTAAGTGATCGTTTTTCAAAAATTTTAGCACTAAAGTGATCCAAAAAAAAGTTATGGCACTAAAGTAAGCGCCGTACACAAGTTATGGCACTTGTAGTGTACTTTTGCCGATTTCATAGGATGGATTTGGTTCTCAGCATTCTCTTCCTTTGCATGACGCTATCGTTGGCAAGAAGGCTATCCTCATAATGGGTGTACCGTGCTCTATCTTCTGCCGTGCAGATTTCTCTTGGTAAATCGTTAAATTCATATTTCTATTGACAGGTCCGCATCGGCGAGGAATGATGGTGAGAGTGAAAAGGATTTACGTCTTCATTTTATAACTACACTACCAACGAGCCTACTTACAGGTAATGAGGTTAAGAGTGAGAGAGGAAACCCCATTCATGTCATCTTGGTAGATACCAGTACAGGCAGTGTTGTGCTATCTGGACCCTCGTCGGTACTAAAGTTGATGGTGACGGTGATTGGAGGCGACTTTGATGAGGAAGCTGGTTAAAATTGGACTAGAGAGTTCTTTGGGAGTAATGAAATAATGGGGCGAGAGGGGAAGATGCCACTCTTGACCGGTGATCTTTCTGTAATCCTCGACAAGGGCATGGGGGCATTGGATGCTATCACTTTTAACGACGTATCAAGCTAGACAAGAAGTCAAAAATTCAGGCTTGGAGTCAAAGCTGCGTCGGGTTATTGTGAAGGAATCCGTGTCCAGGAGGGTGCATCTAATGCCTTTGCTGTGGAAGATGGTAGGTCATTTAAGTTTAGACACTTGACATTAAGTTGTTTGATGAATGTGCGGTTGATATTTAAACACTGCAACCGTCGCCTTATCCAGTTACTTTTTTGATGCATACGAAGCAACTAGATATATGAGTAATAGTGTCCAATCATTTGAATTGATCAGTAAGCAATTTTCCCGAGCACTTTTTTGCTATGTATTCACAGTCGGGAGGGATGATCCAAATATTTGTGGGGACGGCATCTGGAATCCGATTAATGCATGTGAAGATGCTGATGATGCTCTGACACCTTCCATGGAAGAATAAGTGAGAAGTGTAAGGATTTTTGCCTGCACAATCACCTGTACTCTATGTTTCCTCATTCCTCCTTCATCCTTAGACCGTGAACATGTATATTGTTGTGTTGTTTCTTGTCGGATATTGACATGTAACAAAGGAGAAATCTGTTTGGTAAAACATAATTCAACTGCAACAAAGGACAGATATGAAGATCTCTGTCAAGGCAAGAAATACCAACAACCGAAACTGCATCACTTACTCAGCTGCAAGCAGCTTCACGAGCATCACCGAAGCCCCTGCTCATCACGGGAGACGCATTCCCAATTTGGCAATTTGGGCTTAACGACAATCGTGTCTATCTGAATACCATTGATGGCTCTCTGAATTCCATCATGGAGTGGGTGGCAGTAGCTGCAAGTAGCAAGAATCTTGGTGACAATATTTTCTTTGATTCGAAGGAGCCATACAACATGTCAATATCCGACAAGAAACAACACAACAATATACATGTTCACGGTCTAAGGATGAAGGAGGAATGAGGAAACATAGAGTACAGGTGATTGTGCAGGCAAAAATCCTTACACTTCTCACATATTCTTCCATGGAAGGTGTCAGAGCATCATCGGCATCTTCACATGCATTAATCGGATTCCAGATTCCGTCCCCACAAATATTTGGATCATCCCTCCCGACTGTGAATACATAGCAAAAAAGTGCTCGGGAAAATTGCTTACTGATCAATCAAATGATTGGACACTATTACTCATATATCTCGTATGCATCAAAAAAGTAACTGGATAAGGCGACGGTTGCAGTGTTTAAATATCAACCGCACATTCATCAAACAACTTAATGTCAAGTGTCTAAACTTAAATGACCTACCATCTTCCACAGCAAAGACATTAGATGCGCCCTCATGGACACGGATTCCTTCACAATAACCCGACGCAGCTTTGACTCCAAGCCTGAATTTTTTACTTCTTCTCCAGCTTGATACGTCGTTAAAAGTGATAGCACCCAATGCCCCCATGCCCTTGTCGAGGATTACAGAAAGATCACCGGTCAAGAGTGGCATCTTCCCCTCTCGCCCCATTATTTCATTACTCCCAAAGAACTCTCTAGTCCAATTTTAACCAGCTTCCTCATCAAAATCGCCTCCAATCACCGTCACCATCAACTTTAGTACCGACGAGGGTCCAGATAGCACAACACTACCTGTACTGGTATCTACCAAGATGACATGAATGGGGGTTCCTCTCTCACTCTTAACCTCATTACCTGTAAGTAGGCTCATTGGTAGTGTAGTTATAAAATGAAGACGTAAATCCTTTTCACTCTCACCATCATTCCTCGCCGATGCGGACCTGTCAATAGAAATATGAATTTAACGATTTACCAAGAGAAATCTGCACGGCAGAAGATAGAGCACGGTACACCCATTATGAGGACAGCCTTCTTGCCAACAGCAGCGTCGTACAAAGGAAGAGAATGCTGAGAACCAAATCCAACCTATGAAATCGCTCTAGCAGGTCATTCACATTACCATAACAATCGGAATCAATTGATGATCAAAACCTATGGCCATTTAGCAATAACTAGCTTGAACACATTGATTTCACTTAGATCTATTAAAGTATGGAAAACAAACACAGATGCTAACAGTTATGATCAAAAGAGATGATGCCGTCCCTGCCTGTCATCCATACAGACATAGACTTGGAAGGACTTGACTAATCCAAACAGAGTTGCAAATAAACTTAAGGCGAGTTCTTGTGGAAGATCAATAAAGAAAAAGACAAGCAAAAACATGTCTCAGTGACATTATCGTTCACTACTGTCATATTTGATTCTAACTCTAGTAAATCATGCCTCGTTGTGGTTGACAAATCAGCTTGGCATGCTTTTAAGTCGCAATCATCTCTAAAGTGTACCAACAGAGATTCTTACCAACGATTTATCTGAACTTTGGTCTCATTCAATAGATCACGAGTAAAATTGTCATTGACAAACTCTGTGCAATCAGGAAGTTCATCGAGTTTCTCAAGATCAGGTGGCTTCCGAATTTTTCCTTTCATTGGATTGAAATTCTCCATCAGTAATGCACTTGTCCTCCAATATAGATAATTGTCCTTCAGTGCAGGCATCAACGGCTTCCTCTTCTTAATTTGAGCAGTTTCGAATGCACTCAAACTCTGCCAGCACGACGAAGTACTGCAGGGTTGGCTTAGAATTCGAATTGCATACTTCCTTAAAACAGGAAGGACATCACCGCAATAGTCCCACCAGTCACCTATGCACGAAACAACTATCAACATGCAATTCACACATCGAAAACAAATAAAATGTGAAATTAAATCAATGCGGTTAATTGGTTTAAAGAATAGATGCCTACAAGGGTGAGAAGTTTGTAGCATTGTCATTGCCGTACAAGTGAACAACTTTGGCTCTCTGTTACGGTAGAGATGCACTTCCTCCATAAATTTTTCCCTTTCTTCAACACCTACCAAACTTTCCAATATGAAATCAATCCCCTGTTTCATTGCCTGTTTCAGTATAAACTTCTCGCTACACATGTAAGCAGGGTTAAGAAAAGCTGCAGCAGCATGCACTGGATGAATGATTTTACCCTGCCATGGCTTGAAAATCTCCCATATCCTCTGATGCTTATGTACATTAGTCTCATATATTTGTCTAATAGCCTCATCCGCCATTTCCACGGCTGCATACAAGAACCCAGAAGTAGCGCCATAGCTATCAACTAGACGAAGTACTTGAAATATCGATTTTAGAGCATGCAAGACTTCTTTCCCTTCAATCCAAAACTCGGAACCGCGAATGATTTCACCCACTTCTACGCCTAATTCATCCTCCTCAAAACTCAACGAAAGCCACTCCGATGATGAAACAAGCGATCGCAGCTTGCTTTCAACCCCCATGATCGATTGGAGCATGTAATAGTTTGAGCACAATTTTTCTGAGGATGATTGTTCCAAATCCCAGTTTTTTGCGAACGGGTTCGTTGATGTTAAGATGGCACCATGCCAGTGAACAACAGCTCTTGCTCGATCGAATGCCTTTCTTACCCATTCAACATCATTGTAAATATCCTCCAAGAGCAGATGTATTTCGCGAGCAACACAATGAGTCTCATAGACGCGGGGGTGGTTGTCATTGAGCAAAATTTCAAATAATCCTTCTCCTAGAGCACTGTTGGATATGTACTGTAGGACATGGTTGGCTCCTATTCTTTCAGTGACAAAATATACAATCTCCCACAGCAAACCGCTTGTTAACTCATCATCAATGGGGATATCCAGGGCATTCAATAGTATCATCCCGTCAATAGAATGGGCAAAGATATTAACGGAGGATCTCTCCTTATCGCACCAAATGTAAGACAAGAGCGTGCAGCCGGTTGTGTCCCATGATTTCTTCACATTTTCCACGTGCTCTCCAATTTCCTTAACCAAATCGGGCACTAACTTTGTCTTGACTACAGAATAGCATGGCAACTTATAATGGGAACCGTGTTCAGCCACAGCATTCACAAACTCAACGAAAGACGACCTCCGAACAATATCGATGTCGATGTCATTCAACAGGACCAACTTAGAGAGCAATTTATCCAGGAGAACCCCATCCTTACTCATGACCATTTTTGCCGAAGTCTCTTGAGTCTTACCTGAACAGCCTTCACCCCTGGCTCTCTTAGTAGGGGGAGGAATTGCTTCAGCAGCGGCAAGTCGAACATCTTCCAGTACCTGGCTGCAAATGTCTACACCACCTCCTCTAGTTCTAGATAAATGCCATCTAACCCTGTGAAGGTTACTGGCAAATTTTTTGCCGCAATACCGGCACTTAAATTTGCCATCCGGAAGAAGCTCTACATATTTCCGAAATGGATCTCTCGGTCTGGGCATGTCTGCTTCCTCAGCCTATCTATGTACACAAAAGAAGAGGGAAACCCTATATACAGCAATATCAAAACCCTGCACCGAAATACGAGGCAACTGACATTGAACAGAGCATACTCCAGCCCTATACGGTAGATTGGTTCCTGAAGAGAATAAAGAGTCTCTAAAATTGCAACTGACCACTCAGAAACAACACGATTGCAAAAATGAGGAAAAAGACTTGAAATAATCGAAATGCCCAGAATTCGTAAACCAATAATCGTCGCTCCTATTCACATTCACAGAAGTGTCGAGAGAGAGACCTGATGGTAGCACGAAGAAGAAGAAGAAGCAGGGGAAAGCGATATTTCTCACGCTGCGCGACACCTGAAGAGGGAAGAGCGAGACCAAATCACAAACGAAGTCGACAGAGATCGAGAGACAGAGACAGAGACGGAGAGAGACCTGATGGTAGCACGACGAAGGAGAAGCAAAGGGAAGCGATATCTCTCCCGCTGCGCGACACCTGAAGAGGGAAGAGCGAGACCAAATCACAAACGAAGTCGACAGAGATCGAGAGAGGGAGAGAGAGAGAGAGAGAGAGAGAGAGAGAGAGAGAGAGAGAGACCTGACGGTAGCACGACGAAGGAGAAGCAAAGGGAAGCGATATCTCTCCCGCTGTGCGACACCTGAAGAGGGAGGAGCGAGACCAAATCACAAATGTGCACAGTGTCCGGGAGAGCGCGCGCGAGCGAGCGAGAGAGAGACAAAAGAGTTTGTTTATGTTCAAGCTGAATTCTTGTCTTCGGTAATGTTTCTTTCTTATTTTTTTCCGCGGTCTGCGTCAAATTGGCTCGGCGCGTTGCGTTCACTCGCACGTGTACGTACGCGAATTATATTGCGAATACAAAAGTACGCGTCGATTGTCGGGACATTTGGTGCAGTTACCATACAAAGTTCAGTTTTTTTCTCAATGCCAGGCCAAAGTAAATGAATTTTTTTTTTTAAATTCCTTTAATCCCGACTTGCATAGAACCCACACTGAAAAAACAGGTTAATTTGGTTTATCGTTTTTCTATTGTTATTATTATTTTTTTTTATTTTAAGAACTGGGCAACCATCCTCGATTGTCTTAATCCAAATTTCAGCCTGCTCACTTGTACCGATTTATTGTGATCCATCCTCTAAGATATCAAGTTTATGCACTTACTCTAATCTTACGGGGCAAACTTTTACATTGTTCAAGTTTATCGAACATCTCAACGGCAATGGTGGCTTCCGATATCATGAACATATGATTAAGCTTACGAATTGTTAGAGAAAAGAATGGCAATTGATAAGCTTTTACTCTCATTGCTCTGGTTTCGAAATAAGTTCAGTTGGGCTTCGAATCGGCTTCGGCTGATACTAAACTGTCACCAACCCATTATTCTATTTACTACCCGTATCGAAAGGAAACCCGAATAAAAAAAGACCTAGCATTTTCTCTTTTTTGGGGGGTCAGGCTCCGATTTGGGCGACTCTTTCGCCATACATGCACACGTCTATCCCACCGGTGTCTCTGCTCAATAAGGGGCATATGCATACTTCTATTAATGCCAACCCAGTCGGTTCAATTGTTCGGTCAAAATTCTCCGAGAGTGCATCAATTTTCCATTCCACACCAAACGCAATTCAGGTATTAGTAAGTAGGAAGGTCATTATATTGTACATTCAGTAATTAAGTGATATGTTAGTACAACCCACCACAAATGTGCCTAGTGGATCTTTTCACAATGTTGTAATTTGGTTGCTTTACTAGTTTTCTTTTCTAAATTACAAATGGGGATTACGCCGAGCTAGATATCCAAGATTTCTCACCATCGTTCCATACGGTCCGATTGTCTATGTTCAAAGAATCTTTTGCATGTTCTTCAAGAATTAACGGAAAAGAATAGAAGAAGAAGAAGCAAACTTCGTAATTTCTTCGGTAGGTTGCAAGTTCTCTTAATCTATTTGTTGTGCAGCCTATTTCAAATGATAAAAAAGCCTTTACATTAATCTCACTATAAAAAAGTAAAGTTGACATTAGATAATATCAATAATTAAAAATTTGATATCTCAAGGCGATTAACTAATAAATCTCCCATTTCAATTTTATCGAGTTTTAAATTCATATTAACACATTCTCCTGCCAAAAATATCCAAATCCATATCATGCGGAGAAACGAGTCGATCAAAAATAGAAATCTAGATGGGTGGTTACTACAATACGCGGGCAAACCAATAATGTGCATCATTTTGCATGATTCTTCTTATAATTCAAATGACCGATGGACGAGAAGGCTTCAGTGTATCTTAAGAGTTCCCCTCTCACTGATGGCGGTCCTTAGAATAGCCCTGAGTTTAGACCCAAAAAAAAAAAAGAATAGCCCTGAGTGAAAATAGCCGCTAAAAACCTTTTCTTACGTTTGGCACAAGTTAAAGCAATTAAAGCAAAGTCGGTCATGAATATATTCTATAGCTACCATCTTCCAAGACATAGTTGTCTGGTGGCGACGTTGATCGCACGGGTCACACGTGTAGGGCCCTTGCGATCAAGGGTGGGGATGGACCCATGCTAGTCCACCTAGTATGACATCGAAATCTTCATACTGAGGAAGCGGAAAAAATTCAACATTAAGGTTGAAACCATTCGGGTGGATAAATGCGAATGCTAGGTGCATCGAAGTGCATCTCCGTCGTCCATGCCGTAACTCTTCATCTTCTTATCTATGTAATCTGGGATGCGGTTTGGCTTCATCCAGGGAAGGCATGACTCGGAGTTGAGCTCCATCGAGAACCGAGAGTTGCCGATTCAAGAAGAGAGACGTGTTCCCCAAGCTCTTGACCTCTTCCTGAGTTCCATTCTCCAAATCCACTTGGATTTTTTTCATGGTCCCACCCCTTCCGCCCCATATCATCCAAGCCACCAGCAGTGAGCCCGAGCATTCCACGAGATATGGTTCTTACCGAGATCGAGTCGCAATTGCATGCGACACTCTCTCTCATTAAGAGTCATTATTCGTTTATGCGCATCCAAGGCCACATACAGCCCGTCATAATATATCAGCTGGCCGAGGCAGACGCGTTGGTGGACTCACTACCACCCACCCATCTTCTTCTGATCTGGGAAGGGCAAACCCAGGTGATCCCGTAGAAGAGATCATGACTGTGTAGCTCCTGGACAAAAAAGGGCTTGAGGACAACACGATCCTGTCGATTCTAGGAGCGCTGCCCAGGAGCCTCTCTGGCTCTTCCAGTTCTACACTGAGACGTGACTTGTGGCGAAGCTTCTCCAAGGTGGGGAGTTCGATGCTGACACCTAAAAGCGGATTGAAGATACGGTACTCACAGCCCGAGTTTGACACAAGTATCCATCCTGGTGGCGACAAGGCCTCGGCTCCAGATCCTAGCAACTCCACTTGCTGAATTCTCCCTCTGGAGGGTCCGAAGAACTCAGCTATTCGGTTGCCCGCATATATCATGAGCCACGGGGATTTGGACTTCACCTTGTACATCTCTTTGGCAGCAGCGGACCGCCACGAGGTGCACACCCGTCCAACAGCTAAAAAGTCTTCTGTGCCTAGCCAACGAGTGATGAGTTCTAGGACCTCTTGTGGGAGTTGTTCCCAATTCACCATTGCTTCGTCGTCGATTGAATGATCAATTCGCCTTGTGTGCAACTTCTTTGATGAATTTATTTCCCAAAACATGAGGCAGAACCTTTCTTATGTGAGGAAAGACAACTTTTGGGAATTCAGTTGCCTTTCCGATGAGGATGACCCCAATTTAACTACCTCTTTCAACATGTTACTTCACAAATCTTATTGCTTCTTTTTATTTTCCTTGAATGAATGTTACTTTGTCGCGGCTGGCCGCAAGATACAGTTCCCTCCCGCTGACATGATTTTTTTTTAAGGGGATATCCTAAATTTTTGTCCCGTGTTTTAGAACATGCATGAAGTTTGGATTCGTGTAAATCGGTCCCTCGACTTACGTTATATGCGGAATTTTCCCCCTGAACTTTCAATCAATTTGATTAGGTCCCTGGGTTGCTTTAAAACTTTCAATTGTCCCCCTCCCATCAATTGGCTTCCTGAAATTTTTCTGACACAAATACCAACTAATCAATTTACTTAGATAAAAAATAAAAATAAAAATAAAAACAAATCTCAGGGTGTTTACAATAGGGAGGTGTGTCCAACATTTTCTAATCGTTGAAAACAGTCCTCTCCTTTGATCAATCAAATAGCTTTCAAGGTGTGTCGTGGTCCTCCGGATAACTCGATCTTTGTGTTTGTGCCTCTGGATTATAGATCGCGAGTTTCGCCTCCAAGCATTCATTATGTCCCATTACTTAAGGCCATCCTATGACTTTGTTGATTTGTTTATTCTTTCCGGACCATCTGAAATCACGCTAATGTAGAATTATCCAGTTAGTCCTTTCAAGGTGTTTTATGGTCCTCTGGAGAACTAGATCTTTGTGCTTATGCCTCCATATTATATCCAGCAAGTTTCGCTTCTAATCATTTTCGGTGTCCCATTACTTAAGCGGTTAAGCCAACCTATGACTTTTTGGATTTGTTTATTAGTTCTTGATGATCGGAAATCACGCGGGCATTCACTAAGGCTACACTAGAAAAAGGTTCAGTCTCTCTCTGTTTTGACTCTCAACTTTTATTGTTGAAACTTGTTCGGCCGATGACTTAAGGAAGCACCTTTGCGGAGAAGGCTAGGGCAAATTATTTTGACAACCACAGCAAACGAGAAGATAAAGAAAAAAAGTGAAAGTTATCGTCAACACGCAACTTCTGATTGTGCCGATGAATAATTTAGTCATTTTATTAAATTAATAGAAAATAAATATATTTATTTTGTAGTGACCGTTGATCCTGCGGATCACACATGTAGGGCCCTTGCAATCAAGGGTGGAGATGGGCCCATTCCAGCCAACCTAGGTCTGACATCAGGAAGAAAAAAAAAATACGACATTAAAGTGAGTACTAGTTGCATCAAGTGAGAATTTTCATATTTTTAGGTAAACGAGAGTTTTGACTAAACTCAGTTGCCACGAACATGAACATCCGTTTGCAGCTTCGGTTCTGATGAGTCTAAGTGTCAGGAGAAGTAATTAGGAAAAAGAGCAATTATTATTAACATTTAATCAATAAGCTCATGCCTATAAAGTCAAATTTCCTTTTTTCTGGGTAGAGAAGAGAACTGACTGAGCATATTCTACTCCATGATAGGGTGAGACACCCGGAATCAAGGATTACTCAAAAAGTCTTCTATGGATCCATTCGGGTGCATAAATGTGAGTGCCAATTGCACTTTTTTGTCGTCCAAGCTGTAACTCTTCATCTTCCTATCTGAGTACTCTAAGAAATAGACGCCGTTTGGCTTGATTCTGGGAAGGCAAGACTCGGCATTGAACTCCACCGAGATCGCAGAGTTGCCACTCAAGAAGAGAGTCGCCTTCCCCGAGCTCTTGACCTCTTCCTGAGTCCCCTTCTCTAAATCCACTTCGAAAAGTCAGATGCTTTTCACGGTGCTATCGCCTTAGCACAATATCTTCTAAGCCACCAGCAATGAGCCCGAACACGCACGAGATATGGACAACTTGTAAAATTCTGCCCCAGAACTAGTCGGGCGATTGCATTCGAGCCTTTCTCTCGTCAAGAGTTGTTATTTGGTTATGCTCATCCAAGGCCACGAATAGCCCATTGTAATGAATCAAAGGACATCTGGCCGAGGCAGATGTGCCGCTGGACTCACTACTGTGCACGCATCTTCTCCTGATCTGTGAAAGGCAAACCTTGGTGGTCCGATAATAGAGATCATGACTGTGTAGCTCATGGATGAAAAAGGGCTTAAGGCCGCTGGAATGCGGTCTTGCAGTGAAAGCCAGCGGCTGCCCTAACCTGTATCATAAAAGTTTTTCGAACAAAAGCCTTCGGCTACCGGACCGTAGTCCTGGAGCAAAAGCCACCAACCGACTAGGTCCATATCATTAGTGGTCTCTTGCGAAAGTTAGTAGGCCATTGGAACACTGTCTGGGAGTGAAAGCCAACGGCCGCCCGGGACTGTATCATGAGTGTTCTCAAAACGAAAGCCTTTGGCTACTTAGAACACGGTGAAGGAGTTAAAGCCTTCAATTGCCCTGACTTGCAGAAAATTATTGGTGAAAGCCCTCGGCTACCTTGCTCATAGTTCTTGGTGAAAGCCTTTGGTGATGGGATAATTTGGGTAAATCACTCACAACTCACACAACTCAAGGAAGAGAAGGAGAGGTATAGGCTTTTTTTTTTTATTTAATTCACCTTATTTCACCTTATCAAATACGATTACAAGACTTGCCAATTTATAGACTTGTTACATGACCCTTACTCTTAAATGACTCATAAATATATCTGCCATTTCAAGAAGATAGATTACTCGAAATTTACAAAACATTGATTTGCCATAAAAACCCAGACTCTTGAAAACAACACTATAATTAAGACTCTATTTAACTCATATACTGAACAATCGTCTCTTCTAAATCGACAACCAGTTAGCTGATCCACAACTCATTTAATTAGTCGGTAATCTCTTCACTTAAATCAACAACATTTATGAATTTGGTCTAAATGCTAATGCTCCCCCTTTAACCAAATTTTCTACCATCGATCATTCCAAGCAGACTCTTGAACTTTCAAAAGCATTGGTCTTCAAAACTTTAATAAAAAAATCTCCTACTTGATCTCCCGTCTTCACATGTGATACTTCAATTTCATTTTCTCTCACTTGTTTTTGAATTTGGTGATATTGAACATCGATATGTTTGCTTCATTCATAAAAAGTTGGATTTTTCGCCAAAACAATAGTAGAAACTTTATCGACAAAAATCTCTATTGCTTTCTTCTGGTCCATAAGAATTTCTTTAAGTAGTCTTATCCTCTTCAGTCTTCAAAGTTCTCATTTGAATATTTGCTGCTACCACCAAAATCTGCAATGATGGACGCTCCACCCGGGCTCACGCCCCAGGTTTTGCAACGACCACCGCGCCCTCCTACTCATTAATGGATGGCACGAGTGCCTACGGGCGCTCGGGCTTTTCTCGGCGGCATAACGAACCCCGACGCAGAATGCGCCAAGGAACTTTAACAAGAGAGTGATACTCCCGCCGCCCCAGACATGGTACGTGTGCGGGATGCCATGCAATCTCCTATTATTCATAACAACTCGTAGTAATTCTAGAACTAATACATGCAACAAACCCTGACTCTTGAAAGGGATGCATTTATTAGATAAAAGATCGACGCGAGCTTTGTCTGTTGCTCTGATGATTCATGATAACTTGACGAATCACACGGCCATCGTGTCGATGACGCATGACAAACACATGAAGATGCTACAACATATTTAGCTTCACATGTCAAAAGAGTAACACTAGGTTGCTTCTTTAATAACCACGTGGAAGCAATGTCACACAAGAAAAGTACAAAGCCTGAGTGCTCTTTTGATCATCAATACCTTTAGTATAATCGCTGTCCGAATAGGCTCTAAGCTGACAAAATTGAGACTAATAGTTGTGTAAGCCATGAGTAACCGTACGTTTGATGTAGAGAAGTATCCTCTTTGTTGCTTTAAGATAAGATGACTACGGTTTCTCCATAATTGACTCACAATTTCAATACTGTATATGATATCTAGTCTCGTACATGTTAAATATCTCAAACTTCCAATCAAGCTTCTATAGTACATTGAATCAACATCGATACCATTATCAAACTCGAAAGCTTAGTTTGGAAGGAATCACCATGAGCATTCTCTTCATCTTTTGGATTTTCTTCCCATGTGCCTTCTTCATCAACTTTGACATCCATGTTGATATACACTTTCAAAGTGTTAGAATCAAATAATCTATCAGGTTTGGATGAAAAATCATACCTTATAAAAATGAGCTTTCTGCTTGTGTCGTCTAACTTCGATCTTTTCTAGTCTGGGACATGAGCATAGGCAATGCTCTTGAAAATGCTCAAGTGAGAAACACTTGGTGTGCTCCCACTCTATGCCTCTTGTGTAGCTATGCCTTGAAGTCCATATGTGAGACATATATTGTAGATAGATTGCACACATAACAGCTTCACCCCAAAGCTCCTTAGGCAAATTTTTACTTTTCCACATGCGGCGAACCATATCAAGAATGATTCTAGTTTTTCGTTATCAAAACAAGACAGAGCTGAAAAAAATTGGGTTCGCAAGGAAGTAGTGACAAGCCATAGTTGGACCATATTGATATCGTTTATTGTGGCAGCGTGATGATGTTACCCACTGGCGGCATGATTTTTTAAAAATAATAATGATACTAGCAGTTCCTAAATTCTTATTCTACGTGCAATATCATTCATAAACTTTCTATTAGCGTAATTAGGCGCCTCGATTTCTATTCAATGCGCAATGTCGCAAACAAACTTTCAATGAGCTTTGATTAGATCCTTTTGGATCATTTAAAAAGCTCAACTGTCACCCTCCCCTTAATTAGCTTACTCAAATTTGTCGTCAAAGAATCTACCTCATTAGAAAAATGCATGATGCTGGACAAGCCGATTGCAAAGCTGCGAGGGTGGACTAAAACCCACAAGACTCCAAGTCTATTTCATGCACCGGAATTCAATTAAGTTCGAATCATCTGCAAGTCATACATATTATACTTCTGCAACAAGCACTTTACCAGAGAAAAGGGAGAGAGAAAGAAACGGGAATTTTTTTTTTGTCACTCCATGCGCACTAGCGAGCAATGCTTGTAAGGTAGACGTGCAACGACATCGAACAGCCCCATCGACCATCGTCAACTTACATACGACACCGGCACTGCTTTAGCTGATCACCAGGGCCGACTCAGATATGTCCGTGCTAGTTAGCATTCTCATATTATATGTTTATTATCACGAGTACTCGTAGGAATTGACCAACTGGGGGAACCGCATGAAACAAAGAATCTCTCCATCGATGAAAGCCTTCAGCCACCTTGGAGACGATAGTCCTTGGCGAAAGCCTTTGGCCACCTTTTGGCACTATCCGGAAGCAAAACCCTTCGGCCACCCTGAGGCATATAGTTAACGTTCTCGATCGAAAGCCTTTGGCCGATGGAATGAGGTCTTGGTGCGAAAGCCAGCGGCTGCCCTAACCTGTACCATAAATGTTTTTATAACAAAAGCCTTCGGCTACCGGACCGCAATCCTGGAGCAAAAGCCACCAACCGACTAGGTCCATATCATCAGTGTTCTCAAAGCGAAAGCCCTTGGCTGCTTAGAACACCGCAAAATATTAAAGCCTTCAACTGCCATGACTCGCAGAAAATTATTGGTGAAAGCCATTCTTGAGGTTATCCGACATTGATTGTGGAAGGGGTTGATGATCATTTTATAAGTGTGAGAGAAAGCATCACTCTTTAAACTAGCTTTTTGAGTGAGAGAAGTCCAAGATCACCCAACACTGGTATCAAAGCTGAGATTAACGACAAGCCTGATATGTGAGAGGAGATTGTTGATGTTATCCCGCATCGGTTATGGAAAGAGTTGGTGTGAGGGAAAACTTCACCCTTTGAGCTAACTTTTAGGATGAGAGAGCCCAAAACCACCCAACAGCCATCAGCTACCCTGCTCATAGTTCTTGGTGAAAGCCTTTGGCCAGGTTGAATGCGTAATATCTATAAAATAGCCGTTCTAAAGATTGGGGGCTAAATCAAACTAAGAAATTGATGCTTCTGAAAGTAAATATATATTGGTTATCTTTATAGGGCAAGTAGCACTGACAGCACTCTAATCTCCGGTGCAATTAACTCTCAGGCTCCTACAGGAGTCACCTAAATCAAATGACACTTTCGAGCTAAGGCATCGGCGCGCACTACCTAGCGCGAATCAACCATTGGACATTCAAGGCAACATCTCATCATATTATTTAAATATAATCGGACCTGATTATATTAATAAATTAATGCTACATGACCTGCTTTGTAATGTTGATATCTTTTCTACTTTCTTCGACCGAGCGCAAAGCAACTTGGCCTTGAAAGTGGGGGGCCGTATTAGTATGGATTTCGGAAGCAGGTCAAGCTGCCCCTCGCAACCCGACATCGGACTAGTGCACAAGGGCTAAGCCGCTCTCTTCTATGAAAAGAGCATCCATCTTCTCGGTGGGCTGGCTGACTTGAGCGTTGGAGAGTGCCCTAAGGGAACAGCCGAGGGGCTTACCACTCTCTTTCTCGTGCTTTCAAATGATCAGTCTGTGTCGATTCGAGGGGTATGATTCCTTAGGAATACCCAATATCTGGTAAGACGATGTTTTGTTTCGACAAGGTTGAATCTTGAACTCCAAGCTCGAAGAAAGGGCGACTTGGGTAAATTAAATAGACCATTGCTGAGTATCAGTCCATCTCTTAGAAGAACGAGGAACACTGCGGAAGCGTTGCATTATTTGCGTCAATTCCACGACTCAATAAGCGCATGGATCATGGTACGAGAATACAAACACAAAACATAACTCAGCTCTGTCATCACTGTGATATTGAAACGTAATCGGTCGTCCTTTGGGCAGTTTTTAAATTTCAGAATTACATATGGGGATTTAAATCTACAAAACACCATTAGATATCTGTGGAAGCTTCAAATATGAACTCGATCAGAAGCTTCGCCAGAAGATTAATCTGCAGCACAACAAACCAGTCAGGGCTTTTGCGCCCGGATTGACCGTCCGATGCTTAAGTTGGCAGTGGAATGAGAGAAAAAATATAGAGGAAAAGGGGAGGTTGTAAACTTGAAGGGTGGGGAGACGAAAACTTCTCAAAGAGGGTGAAAAAGAGAGACTCAGATGGTACCTGGATTTTCGCAAGATGGACTGAGGGCATAGCTCAAAAAGAAAAAGGGATCATTCGTTCCAAATCAATTTGACTCGTTCACGAGCTGATTTAGTCGCCCGTTCTTGGAGTGTGGTCCAGAAGGGTAACGAAGGTGAACAAATCACTCTTATGAAGGCGACTTCAAATTCAAGGAAAAAGAAACGTTGAGAGGCAAACCCAATTGTTATAGTGGTCTGGAAATTCAAAATCGAACACGATTCGGGATCATTGAAGTTTCAAACAGTTTTACCCTCAGGAAAAGTACATTCCGGAGGGTAAAACTCTAACTCCAAGGTTTGCCTACTAAGAATAGAAAGCCCATCACAGTTTGGATTTAACTAGATTTGTCAAATGGATAAGTCAAGTCGGGTTTGAGTCGAGTCATAATGATCCGATCCAAATTGATATATTTAACCGGTTTATGACTCATTTATCGCAATATAAATTTCTCGACCCATACCCATACCCAATCCGACCCACACCTAACTTGGCCCATTTATTAAAATCTAGGAAAGCTTGTTTCTTATTTTTTTTTAAAAAAAATTGTATTTATAAAACACGCAAAACAAATATAGTGGACAATATATATATTTTTTAAATTGAGACTCTGTTTGTTTCATGGAAAATGTGATATTTCTAGAAAAATATTTTTTAGGAAGTCATTTTCTAGGAAAATGACAATATTTTTCGATATTTGGCTGAAACTTTAAAATGAGCTGGAAAATATTTTCCCATGTTTAGCATAAAAAATTTAATTTGATTTTCCTTTGTGCACTCATTTTAATTTTTTTTATTTTTAAAAAATACATTTTAATTATTTTTCTTTTCCTTTTTTCTTTTTTCTTCTTCCCCTTCCGATGGCCAGCCATAGGTGAGAGACGAGCTCATTGGAGGCTAGTGAAGCTCAAGCTCAGCCTCGCCAAAGATCAGTAAGGCTCGAGGCTCGCCATAGGCCGTTGCCGTGGCTAGCCACCGGTGGAGGAAGAAGAAAAAAGGAAAAAAATTAAAAAATATTCAAAAAATAAAAAAAATAAAAGTTAGAAAGTAATAAATGACATGTTTATGTAACCCATTTATTACCCATTAAATACCTATTTAAGACCCATTAAGTTAATAGGCAACCCATTTATGATCCATTTAGCCTTATTTTAAAACAAAAACTAACCCATTTATGACGCACAATCATTATATATGAGTTAATATATAGGTTCTTTACCTATTTTGCCTGAAAAATTCCAAATAAAGGCCTAAGGTGCCTTCATTTTCTCAAATAAGGACTTGAAATAAACCTTATCTCAAATAAAGCATAAAGTGCCCCCATTTTCTCAAATAAGAGTCTGAAATGAACCTTGTCTCAAATAAGATCCTAATCTGGCCATATCAATCTCAAATAAGGACATGACCTTGCCAGTTGGGTATTTTCGTCTTTTACTTTTTGAATTTTTTCCTTTTTTTCTTTCTTTTTTTCTTTTTCTATATTTTTCTTTTCCTTTTCCTTTTTTATTTTTTCCCCTCTTCCCTTCGCCTGCCTTAGGTGAGGGTCGCCCTTGCCTACGTCAAGCGAGGGCGAAGGTTGACATTGCCGGATCGATTGAGTGTCACCCTCCCCCACCCAACCCAAGCGAGGCGACCCTTGCCCGACACTAGTGAGTGAGGCCCTCGCCTAAGGCCGACGGCGCCAGCCAGGTGCAGAGATGGCTAGGGAGGGAAGAAGAAAAAAGGAAAAGGAAAAGAAAGTAAAAAAAATAAAAATATATATACTTATATTTTTTTTTACTAAAAATACCCTTCTCCAATGACTGAATAGTCACCAGCCGACCAAACTCCTTATTTGAGACAATTTGGCCAATTTAGGTCTTTGTTTGAGACAATTTGATTACTTTAGGCCCTTATTTGAAAAAATGAGGGCACTCTCCATTTTGCCACCTCTAAATCTAACCTCCTCCTCAAAAGATGGTAGACTGAACACAACAGTAAGGAACTGTAGTAGATAGAGCGAGGAGGATCATATTTCAAATAAAAATAATTAAGTAAAATTCCAAAACTAGTGATAGACATGTGTCATGGACCGTGATTCTCTCGTATTCCTATACCCTTGTGAGTGGTGCTCAGGATTATCAGATGAAGAACGAGAACACATAATGCATGAATACAATTATGTAGTGAAAGTGGTTTCAGGATGGTTGTTGCTAGGAGCTCTAAGATGAAACAAATATACCCTTAGGAGCTTTGATGGTGGAGTTGGTCTCTCATACACAAACTAGTTGAAACTGATGTCGTTCTTCTGATGAAGCCATGATGGATCGAAACCAGTTGTGATGCCTAAAGTATTTTGCATGTCTCGCTCGATAGGCTAGATGCTCGACCTATGCTGGGCGTGGCATGATCCCATACGAGAAAGCTATTCACCATATATTTTTCTAGAATAACTAGTGAATGAGGGCTAGCTTGATGTGAACAACCAGGTGTAGCACAAGCTATACTGCGGTCAAGGAACTACCGGCCCATGACAGATGATATCAAAGCAGGATCCCTCCAGTAGATGAGTTGAGTCAGAGAAAATCTATGCACTACTCGATCCTATGAAGGTAGAGAATGAATTGCCGGAGCCAACAGATGCTATGATAAAGAGCAGCTCTCCACTTGCTTTCAGGATGAAAATGGGGGCATAACAAAGAACCGATTCCTCATTAAATAGAAAAAACATTCTTGGATCAATTTAGCAAGTCTCAAGATGGTCTACTACCACATTATCAACAAGGAGAAAAACCTCTATTGGTTTGCTTAGATCATTAGAATCCGGAAGTAAGCAAATAATGCTTCTGCCAAAATGGTGCAGTTGGCGAATGTCACTTATCAGGGAAAGCTCAAGTGACCAAGGGTGCCGAATGGCTCTAATTGAGAAAAGTCACCAATGGATAGAAATGTTTTGTTGGGCGAGCATCCACCACTCATGTAAGATTCGAAAAGAGCGGCATTGATGATGAGAATTGACGCAAGGAAAGGACAAACAGCCTGCAACAAGGGCGTTGTGGAATTGAGTGAGAAGAATGTCATGAACCATGATTCTCTCGTACTTCTGTACCTTTATGAGCGGTGCTTGAGGTTATCGGATGAAGAATAAGGACACAGAATAGATGAATACAAACGGGTTGTAAGAGTGGTGTCATGACAGTTAGTGCTAGGATTTTAGGATGGAGCGAATGTACCCTTAGAAGCTTTAAAGGCGAAGGGATGAATAAGGATGCAAAAGGGATGAATACAACTGGGTTGTGGGAGTGGTGTTATGACAATTAGTGCTAGGATTCTAGGATGGAATGAATATACCCTTAGAAGCGTTAAAGGAGAAGTTGCTCTCCCGTCCACAAACTGATCGGAAGCTGATGCCGCTCTCCTAATAAGGCCATGGTAGGTCGAAATAAGTTGTGATGCATAAAGTATTATGCGTGTCTTACTTGATGGACTAGATGCTCGAGCTATGCTGGACGTGATATGATTCGATACGAGGAAGCTATTCGTCGTATTATTCTTTGGAACAACTATTGAATGAGGGCTAGCATGGTGTAAAAGATTTGTTAGGCACTACACAGGCTATTCCATAATCAAACAACTACCAGCCCGTGATACATGTCTATGTGAACTACCATGCACTTTGATGCACCTAGAGGACCGATGGACCCGTTATGCGACTAACGATGGATTTTTGCGATTCCGGATCGTTTAGATATTTTTTTAAATTATTTTAGTAATTTTTTATGGGTTAATTTAGTAAAGGGCAGTTTCGTAATTTTTCGTTTTGTTGTTTACTAATCCTAGTAGGATTAGGTTTGGGGATATATAAGCTTGTTTTAAGGTTTCCTTTAAGCAGACTTTGAGATATTTTTGATTTGATAATCATATTTGGAGAACGAATTGTTCTTCCGTCGAACTTCCTTGTTCAGTCAATTTTTCTATCGTGTTTCGGCATCAATTAGTATCAGAGCATAGGTTGCTCGAATCAATGGCTGAACAGAATCGCGGTCGTGGACGGCAGGCTCATGGTGGCCGGGGGCGTGGAGGCGTTCCTGAAGTAGACGACCAACCGTGTCTAAGAGATCTGCGAGACGTAGAAATTGAAAAATAGAGAAGACGAATTCAGGATTTGGAGTGACAACTTGTGGAGGCGAGATTGAGCGTTCAATTCGAAGAAGGAGCGGATTTTGAGGATTCATCCGATGATGAAGAAGAAGACGTAAACCCTTTTGGGGTTCTGAACCAGAGGCGGATTCGAGGAGTACGACCTGGAAATCAACATTCTTCCCAAAATTTCGGAATGAAGATCGAAATTCCTGAATTTAATGGTAAGGCTCATCCTAATGAGTTTATTGATTAGTTGCATATGGTAGAACGGATTTTTGATCTTAAAGACCTAACTGAGGGGCAAAAAGTGAAGTTAGTGGCCATTAGGCTGCGAAAACATGCTTCGATTTGGTGGGAACACGTGAAAAAGCAACGTGCTAGAGAGGAGAAGCCGAAGGTGGATCGCTGGGAGAAGATGAAAAAGTTATTGCAGAAAAAATTTTTGCCTACCCATTATAGGCAAGAGGCATTTATTGAGTATCATAACGTCAAGTAAGGTGATAAAACAGTTGAAGAATTTACTAAATAATTTGATCGTTTGCGGATGCGTTGTGATGTGGCGAAGGAAGACGAGCAGACGATTGCATGATATCTGGCAGGTCTGCGATATGAGATCTTTGATGTTGTCCAATTACAACAGTATTGGACATATGAGGATGTATGCAAACTAGCCCTAAAGGTGGATGGGCAGTTTAAAAGAAAAAGTAGTAATTCTAAGTGGTCAGGTAGCGATTCCAAGTGGTCAAATAAAGAATCCCAAGGAAAAGCGGGAACATCTATAGTAAATTCGACACCGGTCACAGTTAAGGATATGAGTTCTAAACCTGCATCCAAGGAGGGGCAGAACAGTGCTAGAACTAGCAGGGGAGGAACTGTAGCCAAGCGGTGTTTCAAGTGTCAGGGATTCGGACATTTTGCTACTGATTGTCCTAACCGACAAATTGTGACGCTTGTTGATAATCCAGTCTTTGATGAAGGTCCAGTTTATGATGAATCTGAAGGCAAAGAAGAGGATACGGATGTGGAATAGGAAGGAATTATCTATGCTGATTCTGGTGAGTCTCTAGTCGTTAGAAGAATATTAAATATTGCTGTAGCAGATGATGAGTCGTGGATTAGACATAATATTTTTCATACTAAGTGCACTAGTAGAGGAAAAGACACAGCATGATGGTTTCAAAAATACCTATACCTTCAAGAAAGATGGCCGAACCATTACCCTAGGTCCTTCAAATTTCAAAAAGAAAGTGAAGAATAATTTGCTGTCCAAGTCAGAATTTCAAGAAGAGGCAGTGAGCGTGCCTGAGTTTTTTACCATTGTGGTGATAGAGCGGAATTCTGACAGTCCCAAAATTTCTACTCAAGTTCTGCCCTTCCTTGAGGAATTTACTAATGTCGTACCGGAAGAGTTACCATCTGGGTTACCGGGTGAGCATAATGTTTCTAGAATTTTTAATACAGCAGATTTGTCACCTCACTACGCTAAAGAGGAAAAAGATCCCAAGGAGATTGACGACAATGAACGCGAAGCAGATTCGAGGACGAATCTTTCTCTAGCAGGGGAGGATGATGCACCTAGAGGACCGGTGAACCCGTTATGCGACTAACGATGGATTTTTGCGATTCGGGATCGTTTATATATTTTTTAAAATTATTTTAGTAATTTTTTATGGGTTAATTTAGTAAAGGGTAGTTTCGTAATTTTTCGTTTTGATGTTTACTAATCCTAGAAGGATTAGGTTTGGGGATATATAAGCTTATTTTAGGGTTTTTTTAAGCAGACTTTGAGATATTTTTGATTTGATAATCATATTGAAAAACGAATTGTTCTTCCGTCGAACTTTCTTGTTCAGTCAATTCTTCTATCGCGTTTCAGCATCACACTTGTTCCTTTAGCCACCTCATGGTTCTCTAGATCTAGCGGTATCGCCAGTTTCTTGAAGTCAACAACTAGCCCCTTCGTTGGAGCATCATACAACCTATCGTGGCACTGGGAAAAGAATTTGAAAATTTACCAATAATTTAGATAGGTAAATTTAGCCATAACCCTAGATGATACATATTGCATGAAATTTTATCTGAGTTTGAAATTGTGTACCTATTAGACGACTTTTCATATTCATTTTAGTTCTTGAATGGTGCGTGAAGTTGAAATGTGCTCACACAAGACCTAATTTAGGTGAGAAGTGCGAAGGACACTATCTCGCCCAAAAATGTAGTTAACGCGTCTTTTTTGGGCCAATTAATAATATATGTGTCATCTTTAGGTTGGTAATGAATGTTTGGTCTATGAGTCAGACCTTCAAGCCCAAATCGTTGCCCATCGGATAGGATTCGTTGCCCATCGGATAGGATAAAATCTAGGGGTGGTAGAACTTAACCGAAAAATCAAATCAAAATACGGACCGAACCAAATCGAATCAAACTGAAAATTTTGTGCATTTTGGTTGAGTTCGATTTTCAATTCGGATAATGAAAAATGAATCATTCTTTTTTGCCGGTTTTGATAGTTTCGGTTCGATTCAGTTCATAATCCGAATCGAACCAAATAGTTTCATCTTTCAATACCGTGGTAACTCTCCCCCATTACAATCTCCTTCTCGTCCATCGCCTCCTCCTCTTTCTCCTCCAGTAGCATCGGACTCGCACTCAACCCTCTCTCCACGATCAAATTCCTCTCCTGCAACAGTGCGGCAATGTTCGCCACCTCCCCATGATCGCCTCCTAGAATCTGAATTTTGCAACAGCCTGGCGATCTCGCCAAGGAGGGACTCCTTCTCATGGGCCCACCTCTGCTCCTCATAGAACCGCGGCTGCTCCTCGTACAGCCACCGCTGTTTCTCCCGAAGCCAGCGGGACTCCTCGAGGCTATAGTCGGGGTTGCCTGCCGAGTGGACACAGAGGTGGTGGTGGGACTTGGGAAAGAGGCGGAAAGAAGAAGGTTTGGGGACTGGGAAGGTCAGGGAGGATGGGTGTTGGTGATGGACCTGATGGTGGGGTATGGAGTGGAGAGAGCGAGTCGCGTTCAGAGAGCTGAATGGCGAAGAAGACAACATGAGAGAGACATTTTGCAGAGAAGTAAAAAAAAGAAAAGAAAAAGAAGGAAAACGATTTTCTCTTTCTTTTTCAAAAAGGAAAGTGAGTTTGACTAGAGCATAAAGACAAAAAGCAAAAATATAGAAAATCTAAATTGAATCGAACCGAACTGAATTGAACTGGATTTTCGGTTCGATTTATATTCAGTTCGGATCACAGTTTGGTTCATAACAAGCTCACATCTCGACGGTTCGGTTCGGTTCAGATTTTCAAAAAATTCGAACAGAACTGAATCATTTACACCCTTAATAAAATGGGTCATGGCCCACCAGATTTTTTGTGCTTTGCAGGTTTTTAATTGTATTCCAATTTTGCAACATGATATAAGAAAAATGAAATTTAATGATTAATTAGCCGCAAGACAATGACTTCATATGGCCTCGAAGGAGTTTAAGGCCATGTTCATCGTCCTAATTGAACATCAACGAAACCATTTTAGCAGCATTTCTCGCGAGCGTCGGAGAAAAGGCATAGAGAACGGACATGGAGAGAGGCATTCTTTGTTGAGCAGCTTCCACACTTGCGATATCAACTCCATCACATGCTCTCTCGCATTTTGAAATGAAGAACCTCGGTTTTCCCTCAAATAGTATTTCATGGATCATCCGTCGTAGCCATTTTGATTTTCATCCTTCAAGGAAATTGAATCTCCCCAAATAATAAATAAATGGACGATGTCACTAAGTCTATTGGACACGATGTTTGCATCACACGAGATAAAACACAAATCTAAACGAATAAAACCTAAATATTGCCCGACACGAAACAGTTAAGTAGTTTACCTAGGCACATCCGAGGTCATCCCAAAGGCAAAGAATTGTAGCGATTAAAAAATATTGTATTTGGCAATGGCACGTCTTCTTTGTTCAAATCCATACATTGGTTGCCAATTTTTTGGCCCATTAGAAAGAAGAAGTGAGCTAGCACCCACGGCACACCTGAAGCGATAATCCCATTCTTCAAGTAATCATCTGCCTTCGGCACTTTCCCAGAAGCGTTCCACTGGAATTCCCCAAGAAATGCATTGCACAAATTCGCCCACTGTAACATCAAATATTATGCTGTTGATTAAGGACATATCGAGAATGTCATCATTTCATGTGCTTTTTGAGCTTTGTGCTTTGTTTGATTTCACTATTGCACCCATCCATCACAAGAGAAAATATAACATTACAAAACATTAAATGTCATATAAGCCTGAGAATAGATTTGACGATCCTCAGACACATGAGCTCTAACTAACTGGACCTGAAGTCCGGGGGACTTCGTTAGAAGATAATGCAAGTTTAAATACTTAATAGACAAATTTGAGAGTTCAAGGACTTGAATGGAAAATATACACAATGTTAGAGATCGAAAATGGATTTAAACCATTTCTACACGATGCGGTCCAATTGTTTATGCAGTAACTAAAAATCTCTCTCTCTCTCTCTCTCTCTCTCTCTCTCTCTCTCTCTCTCTCTCTCTCTCTCTCTCTCTCTCTCTCTCTCTCTCTCTGCATTAAGCTCTAATGAGAGAGAGGGTTGCGGCTTCACCCTATCAAAGGAAAGATCCTCGTGCATGCCATTATAACGAATTAAGATCGATCAAGACTCGACGGTGATGAGGGCAATGGCCTTTTGGTGGCTTCAATTTGGAGAAATGACCAAATTAAAATGATGACAACAGCAATGGAGGATGGTTGGACAAAGAGTGGACAAAAGGGATAAGGTTGTGATCAAGGTTGAGTTTTTATTGAGTGTTGTGAATCTCAAATATGGAGACGTTTATTTGGTTTTGAGATAGGAGTTAGCCTCACGGTTGACGGCAGAGGTTCTGATCACTATTCTATTTATACCACCTTCTTCAAGAATCTTGCGGGATGCATCCATGCTTCTTGAATATGATATTGCCAAAAGCATTTGTAATATCGCTGAGAACCTTGAAGCATATTTTTACGTACTGTGGAAGCTGCTCCGCACATGCACTGTCATCCCATTTGAAGACAAAAACTACAATTGAAAGATTTCAATTGGAAGCATAATATTAATGTCTAAAGCATTTTTTTTTATTGTCACGACGTAATATGTAAAACCGGATATCTACAAATGTATGCCTTCTAATGACTTTTGGGAAGAGAATTAGCTCATTGGTTGTGCCTTGGACATAAAAAAAAAACCATAAATAATGTACACGAGAGATGGACTTAAACAACTCTACCCTAAGTCCAGACATGCTTGGATATGTGAGGACGGCCATGGACCACGTGTACCATTTTAGCGGCTGGTCTCCAGCAAACTACATTTCCTCTCCCAATCCCGACTCTTTATACCACCTGAATATATAAGGCAAACATTAGGAACAAGAGTAGATGCTAGTAGGTATTATCTACATCTATTTATTATATAACAGAAACCAAAAAGTTGGGAAAACTATCCAAAAAGTTCTAAATGCACTTTTGCCAATTCAGTTCTAAACCTTTCAATTATATCAATTGATTTCTAAACATTTTTAAGTATTGTCAATTGAGTTCATTTGATCAATATTTTCCAAAAATCACTGACGTGGATACCGGCTATCCTATGTGACATGGCCAATACTGACATGGACATTTAATAATATTTTAATAATTTTAGAATTTTTTATTTTCTTTTTCTTCCTTTTTTTTCTTTGCTTCCCTTTGTTTTTTCCAACTCTAGCCGGCGAGGTTGTCCGCCAACCATCGCAAGCCATAGGTAAGGGCATCGCAGTCCTCGCTAGCCACAGGCGAGGACACAATGCCCTCACCGACCACAAGTGAGCCCCTCGCCTATGGCCGGTGATGGTCAATCGACAACCTCACCGGCTAGAGTTGGAAAAAAGGGGAAGAAAGAAAAATCATATTAAAATATTATAAAAATGCCAATGTTAGCAAGGAGAGTTAGAAATATAATAGACAAAAGAAAAATTTTGAAATATATTTCTTTCCTTATCTATTTTATAATTTTTTTTTTTGTAATCCAGGAACCCCCTGCACAGCCGACAGCCGAAGGGGTAAACCCGGGGGTGACGCTAGCGTAGGACCCACCACCACGACACCATACTTAAGAATCCCTAACGACTACGCTGGGATTCAAACTCTGATCCCTTCGTGGTGGGACAAGAGCGCAAGTCAATGCAGCCGCTGTATTTTATAATTTCTTTGTGTTGTGTATTTTATGGAACATTTTCTTTCCTTTAAGTATTTCTAATAACTTGAATTTGCTTAAATTTTCAAATATCATTTTTATATATGCATGCAAAGCGTGGGCACCTTTGCTAGTGAAGATAAAGCAAAGAGAACTTGAGCTAATACCATTTTTCTTCAGCAAATATCCTCAATTACCTATTTGATTATTATTGTATACTTTAAAAAATATGTTTTTTTTTTGTAAAGGTAAGAATATGTAATATTTTTCAAAACACCATATACAGTATAACGCCAAAGCCAACCCTTGACCTGATTAGGACACAGAAATGTCCGAACAGGGTCAACGATGGTTCAGCAAGAACTATACAACAAGCCAAAGAGAGACCAACTAAATACAAGGCGACTTAATACATCGAATTAAGAGGCCATCTGGTTCGGTTCGAAGATTGAAGGCGGAAGACCCCACTTCCTTTGAAATTGCCAGTTCCTAGGAGTATCCTCAACTCCCCCAATAAATATGGCTTTATCCTTCACGACTTTGAATAGGTGCAAGTGCATACCTGAGATATATACACTCTTGTTTCTGAAGATGGCGTTGTTCCTTTCAGTCCAAATGATATGACATAGTGCACCAAAGGAGAATCTAGAGAGGCGGTAAGCAAAGGAAGATCCACCACAAACTTTCATTGCCCACCTAATATGCTCTTGCCAAGGACGGTTGTGCCATGGAAGGTTGCATTTAGTTGCCCAGAAAGAAGCTAGCCTAGTAGTAGAAGTGCACTCAAAGAAGAGGTGGTTGCTCGAATCTGGTCTATCACCATAGAAATCGCACAAGGTGGTGTCAATCCTGCGATTTTGTAGGAGGAGTACCTGGGTAGGCAGCCGGTTGAGAGAAATAAGCCACAAGAGAAAGGCATGTCGGGGGGCAATATGATGATCCCAAATGAATAATTGCCACGGGGCTGGATGCCCTTTCCTTCTGAAATGATTCCAAGCTAGCGTTACCGAGAAAGAGTTAGAAGGATGTGGAGACCATATCATTTTGTCCGGAGTATTTTCCACAAAAATTGGTGATGAATCCGTCCAGCTCAGGATAGTGTCAAGTGTATATGAAGGTTGCCATAAACAATCATAGAATTTCCGAACCGAAGTATTCCGGGGGATCCGCGATGGGTATATGTCCACATTGCTGAATATGAGGTAGAGTGGACCTTTGTTATGCCACCAATTAAACCAAAAGGACACTGAGTGTCCATTACCAATCTTCCACCAAAATAGTGCTTGGGCGGAAGCTCGCATATCCAGAATTTTCTTTCATGTCCAAGAGCAAAATGTAGGTTTGGATACAATCTAAAATTTTGATTTTTTTAAGAAGATTGAATGTATCCATTTGCACCACATGGATTCCTTATTAGTAAAGAGAAGCCATATATGTTTAAGAGTCATTGCTCTATTGTATTCCACAAGTCGCCGTATCCCAAGGCCACCTTCTTTTTTGGGTAAACATACAGCATTCCACGCTACCTTAGCTCCACCCATGCCAAGGTCAGGACCTTTCCATAGAAATTGTCGCAAATAGCCTCAATTTTATATAATACTGATTTTGGAATAGAGAAGATAGTAGCCCAATACACTTGCATGGAATGCAGGACCGATTTGATGAGTTGTAACTGACCAGCAAAGGACAGGAAACGCTGAGTCCATGAGCGAGCTCGTGCCGTTATAGAATCAATCAAGATTTTACAGTCCTCTTTACGCAATCTAGTCAATATAATAGGCACGCCTAAATAGCGAAAAGGGAGTGTACCTTGTTGAAAGCCGAGGCATTGTAGTAATTGTCCATGCAGAACCGGAGTCCCTCCCGAGAGAAAGATATTGCTTTTCCTATTATTCGATTTAAGGCCAGAATAGTCGGAGAACAGGTCAAGAGATTCCTTGATTAGTTCAATCGACCTCAAGTGAGCTTCGGAGAAAAGGAGCACATCATCCGCAAAAAATAGATGAGAAATACGGGTTTTTTTGCGACGCCAAAACCAATGAAAATCCGAAATGTCTGTTTTTGCCTTTAGAATTCCGGATAGGACTTCCATAACCAGTATGAAAAGATACGGCGATAGCGGATCGCCTTGTCGTATACCTCGGCAACTAGCAAAAAACCCATGTAATTCCCCATTGATTGAAACCGAGAATTTGGCTGTTGACACACAAGCCATAACCATCTTGATGAAGAAATCCGGAAATTTGAAGGCCGTTAGTGTCTTTTCAATGAACTTAAGGTCGACTATGTCATAAGCTTTCTGAAAATCCACTTTGATGGCGCACTTAGGAAGGTAAGCCTCCTGATGAAAGTCTACGAACAACTTTTGAGCAATCATGATGTTGTCACTAATTCTGCGTCCTTTAACGAAAGCCGTTTAAGAAGGGCCAATCAAAGTTGGTAAGACATGAGCAATACACCTAATCAGGATTTTAGAAATGCATTTGTAAAGGGTATTGCAACATGCAATCAGACAGAAATCAGTCATAGACGAGGCATTAGGGGATTTCGGCACTAGAGTTAAAATGGTATTGTTTAACTCTTTAAGCATACAACCAGACTCAAAAAAATCTCTTACCACCATGAGAATGGAGAGTCCAATGATCTCCTAAGAGGTTTTGAAGAAATCAACATTATACCCATCTGGCCCAGGAGCTTTGCCTCTAGCAAGTGAAAACAGGGTAAATTGAATTTCCTCATCCGAAACCGGTTGAGCTAGGCGGTTCCTCTGATTCTCATCTAAAACCCGGCCAATGAAATCCCTTATCTCACGGATAGATGGTTGGATAGACGCAGAATTACCATTGAGTAGCTCCTGAAAGTGACCAACAACGTGGTTCATGATCGCTTGTGGGTCAGTTAGTAAAACACCGTCATCAGTAGACACCGAAAGGATTCGATTTTGTAACCGCCTTTTGTTAACAAAATGATGAAAGAATTTAGTATTCATGTCCCCCTCTTTGAGCCATTGAATCCTAGATTTTTGTCTGAAGAAGGATTCCTCTTGTAATCTCGGAGCAGAGAAGGATCGTATGCACTCCACTTCTCTATCAAGCAGGCTCTGATCAAAGCGATGACGCTCCAAGGCTACCTAAATAGCATATAGGTCTGATTTAGCCTGTTCAGTCCTTGTGAAAATAGCAGAGAATGAACTTCTATTCAAGTGTTTCAGCTTTGCTTTAAGCACCCGAAGTTTGTAGCAAATCATATACATAGGAGTGCCTACTAAATGAGTATCTCAGGCTTGAGCTACTAAGTCCAAATAATTTGGATATGTAGCCCAGAAGTTGAAAAACTTGAAAGGTTTATTGGAGCTAAGTGGCGGAAAAATTTTTATCACCATGGGGGAGTGATCAAAGATACCTGGCGCAAGGAAGGTGGCTTCCAAAAAGGAGAAAAGTTGGTTCCATAGGTTATTAATGAGCACCCGATCAATCTTGCGAAGTTTCCGATTATCACCTGAAGAATGAGTCCATGTGTATCTACAGCCCACATAACAAAGATCCTCTAGTCTCGCCTGGTTAAGGTAGTCTCCAAATTCATCAAAGGCCGGAATCCAAGGAGTTGTGCTACCCACTCTATCATCCAGGTCTCTAATGGCATTAAAATCTCCAGCAACAATCCAAGGTAGCTCACACGAAGAGAGCTGAATAAGGCCAGCCCAAAGCGACCGCCGATTCACAAATGTATGTTCTCCATATGCTATTGTGATAAGACAAGATTTTTGCATATGTTAAATAGTCCTTACCCAAAAAAAAAAACAAATATGTTAAATAGCAATTGTATTTTATGTCTCCCATGTTTTAACATCAAATTTTCAATCTTTTCTATCTTGCAATAACTTTGAAAAAAAAAGTTTGAATCCTAATATGTTTCACTTTCTACTATATTCATGTAATCTATCTCTATATCGTGTATTTGATCAACATTTTTTCCTTAATTTTTCAAATGTCAATTTGTACACATACACAACTCTGTGCACATCGGTGTGTGTGTACACACACATTTAATATAATTATTGGTACAAAGATTACATCCATTGCATAAACTAGGCATTACAGAGAATAAAGAACCCTTTTTTTTTTCCAATAGTTTCTTATAATACGATATATTAACTTACTTTACAATAGAGAAAATCCTAGAAATAATTTATACCTAATTTTTCATATCATGAAAATATTATAGAAATGTTTTACTTTCATTTAAAACATTAATGTGAGTTCTATTAATATAATTCTAAACAGTTAGGGAACATTTGTGTGAGTTCAATCAAGCTAAATCTAATTACTTTCCATTTAAATGTTCCTCGTAAATAACACAAATACCGGCCATTAGTTTAGTAAATATAAAATCTAATATTAGCATTGGTTGTTACTCTAATTTGGGTCGATAGTCAAAGATCCTTCTATGATATTTGGTAGGACCACTGTCAACTTCGCAGGTCCTCTTTTTTTTTTTTTCTTTCTTTTTTTCCTTATTCCTTGGAGTGTCTTCTACAAGAACACCATCGCAATGACTCCAAAGGAGATTAAGGATATGGTTCTTTGCTTGAATTTCATGCGATTCAATTAATGAAAAAATAAATACATTAATATGTCCGGCTCCAAGATACCCAGCATAGGATTGAATTCCAGAGAGCGATTTTGGTGATCTCACCTAATAACCATCTCAAATCATCCAAAGAAAACCAAAACTCATGGCAAATTTACAAGCTTAGTGCCCAAGAAGCGCGCCTCTCTTGGCTTGAACTCTAGCTACCTCATCATCCTCGTGATGAAGTAGTCTTGAGGAAATCCCAGTAATTATTGTATTGTTTTTCCTAATCATGCTGTGATCGGTGAGATTGGGTTGTTTTGGACCTCTCTCTCTCCAAAAACTAACTCAAAAGGTGATGCTCTTTCTCACACTTATAAACCGACCACCTAGGCTTTTCACAACCAATGTGGGACAATCTCAAGAATCTCCCCTCATATATCGGGCTTGAGTCGGAGGAGCAACAACCCGTAATTCTCTTGTATGACTATTAGATTAGAATAAAACTTGTTGGCAACCTTGCTTTAATATTATGTGAGATTTAATAGGACCACTGCCAACTATTTTAAAAACTTAAGTTGTTAGATGAATGTGTAATTTAATATTTAATTATTCTAATACCTTCCTTTACTTTCTCTTTATTATCCCGTGGTCTTCTAGTTGTTCTTCAAATGAGCATACCGTGGATAGGTCAATTTACTCTGTTGAGGAAATTTCCTAATAAATTTTGAAGTTGATAAAACTATGCATGTTAATCTTGTAAATCTAATATACACTCTGAAGTATTTTGATCCAAGTACATATATTATGGAAGTAGTTGTTTTAATGCTTCAAGAGATCTAAAATTTCCGGAAGTTCAGACTTTACAACGTTCATAACAAAAAGTTCAGACTTTACGGATTCGTAACGAGAAGTTTAGACTTTTCTGAAAGAGTCACTCAAACTCTATCTTTTTCTTATAGAGAACTTCATACCTTATTTCTGAGAACATCTTTACTGAAGACCCATGCTAATTTAAGCTCTGAATGAGAATCAGAAGTTATTCAGACTTAGGAAAGTTTTCATAATGAAACGAAACAGTTAGTGATCTGGCGTGAATTTCACAAAAGGAAAGTTTGGATTGACTCAATATTGAACGAAAATAATTTATTGACAATCAAACATCAAGGTAAGTACATTTACATCACATCAAATATAGCTTTACTTATGGAAACCAAGATTGTAGTTGTATGGGCGATCAGATTTAGCGGGATTTAGATTTTGTCAACTAACGGCTACTCAATCAATTTTATATACAAGATGAATATTGGAAGACGATCCTCCAAAGACTGTCCAACGGCTAGTTTGGAAGTTGAGGAGTATAAAAGGAGATTAATGAGGAACAATAGGTGCAGTACGAAATCAAGAATCAACAAGTCCAAATTCTGAGTCTATTCCAATTCTATTACTTGTCTTCTTTGAGCTAAACATTAAGATCTTGAGGGACATTCTATTACAGTGAGTGTGTGAAATAGAGAGTTCTATCATACACAGAGTGATATCACTCAGAACTTCTAATTCCTCTTGATTGCATAGTGAAATACAGCCGATAGACAGTCAGCTTAGGAGAGTTGACGTAGGTTTGATCTAAGCCGAGCCACTATAAGTTATTGTATGCAGTTTCTCTATCCCTAAACTCTTATTTTACATTTGACTAAAAAAAAACTCTTATTTTACATACTACACACTAGCACACTAACTATATAAACAAACTATTCAGAATCTAAACATTCTTCAGACTTTACTGGTGATCGATTGTTTCTGCTTTAAATTGATCAAAATCATTTGAATCACCTATTCACCCCCTCTAGGTGATCCTTACTAGCTACATCAATTGGTATAAGTGCAGGTTGCTCATTCATTGAAGTGTTTTACTTCTGAGCGAACGATCTTTATGACTAGCATGAGTGCTCCAGGTCCCATTGAAGGACAAAGCAACACCAGATCACCATATTTCAAAGGCAAGAAATACAACGTCTAGAAAAATAAGATGAAGGCATTTATCAAATCAATTAATCACATCCAGTGAGATGTTATCATTAAAGGAGTCAATCCAAAATATTCTACATCTGCTTTTGCCTCAAAAGAGAAAATGGATGAAAGCAAACAAGCAAATCCTCCATTATCTCAAACCAAGATAGCAAAAAGAAAAGCTTTAGATTCAAAAGCAATTTATTCATTTTTATTGTGCTTTAGCACCAATTGAGTATAAGAAAATTGCTTCTTGTGAATTAGCAAAAGACATGTGGGATACTCTCTACACTACATATGAAGGAATAGATTGAGCCAAGGAAACTCATATCAACCTATTACTTGGGCAATATGAATCCTTCATAATGAAGATGATGAAATAGAAAACCTTGCTAAAAGATCAAATGTTGAAATAAAAGAGAAAGAGTAAGAAGCTCAAGAGCTTGAAATCAAGATGATGGAATCTGCTGCAAAAGTCTCAGAAGTAGAACCAGAAGGATCAGGTCTGCAGGAATAGGAACAAGGCGATATTCCAATGGAAACAGAGGGAGATCAATCTCCAATTCAACATTCTGAACATACAATGGAAGAAAATACTGCTGCAAAACATGCAAAAACTCAAGGGGAGATTCGAACAGAGACAAGGGTTGAGTTTGAACAGACTGCATAAGAAAATGTCTAAGGACAAACCTTAGAGGACATGACCATTCTCACAATTCTGCTGGAAATTAAAGAAAAACAATTTAGTCTAAAAGAAGATATGAAACAGCTTAAGGCAATTGTTGAGGAAAATTATCAGAATCTTTGTCTTTAGGTAGAGAAAGGTAAGGTAGACTTTGAGAAAGTAGTTGCTCTATGTTCAACGAATATAGAGAAAGCTGTTGGTCAATGTTCCACCAAAGTTGAGGAAGCTGTTCAAATTCTGGAGAACTTTCAACCTATTCTAACCCCAACCTAGAAATAACCTGCTTCCACTCCTTTTCTTTAATATCAAAACTTGAATTTTTGAACTGGATATGTAATTTGATCTTTGAATTGTTGTTTTTGACATGATTGATCTATTTAGTTTAATGCTTTAATTATCTATCTTTGCTAATGACAAAAAGGGGGGAGAAAGTATGCAATTAAATTATGTGCTTAAATGAATAATAAACAAATGTAGATCATTATGTGCTCAATAATTTTTAATATGCAGGTTATACTATTGGACTTACTCAAAGGATACAAATGTTAAGAGTTTGCACTTAATTATGGATATTATCTATGCCTTATGTGCTTAATAGATTTTATAATCACTTTACTCTCAAATCTTTTTCATATCTTTTAAAGCTGTATTAAAGTTTTGTCACCATAAAAAAATGAGAGATTATTGAGGAAATTTCCTAATATATTTTGAAGTTGACAAAATTATCCGTGTTAATCTTGTAAATCTGATATATACTCTGAAATATTTTGATCCAGGTACATATATTCTAAAAGTAGTTATTTCAATGCTTCAAGAGATCTAAAATTTTTTGGAAGTTCAGACTTTACAACGTTAAGAACGAAAAGTTCAGACTTTATGAATTCAGAACGAGAAGTTCAGACTTTTCTAAAAGAGTCACTCAAACTTTATCTTTTGCTTATAGAGAACTTTAGACCTTATTTTCGAGAACATCTTTAGTGAAGACCCATGCTAATTTAAGTTCTGAATGAGAATCAGAAGTTATTTAGACTCAGAAAAGTTTTCGGAATGAAACAAAATAGCTAATGATCTGACATGAATTTCACAGAAGGGAAGTTTTGGTTGACTCAACATTGAATGGAAATAATTGATTGATAATCAAACATCAGAGCAAGTATATTTACATCACATCGGATATTGGAAATCAAGATTATGGTTGTATGGGCGACCAGATTCAGCTCTCCCTGTCTCCACAGCTTTTCGATACACTCCAGAATTGCCTGAGAAGCCTCCTTACTGGTATTTCCAGAAGTTCTATTTGTAATCTCAGTAAGCTTTTTTTTTTTAACACCTCAATTTGTCGAAAGGCATTTGAGAGCTTTTCTTTGCTCCGGGCCGCCAATGCGTCTGACACAACTTTTTCTTTGCCTGAGAAATTTTCTAAACTCATCATTGGATCATGCCATTTCTTCTTAATAATTTCATTGTATTCTTTATCTTCCAGTCAGAAGGCTTCAAACTTAAATTCCTTTTTCCTTTTTTCAAGCGACGGAAACAAAGAGAGAAGCAAAGGGCTATGATCTAATCCAATAGCAAGGAGAGCGAAAGCTTCAGTGTTTGGGAACATCACCCTCCAGTCTATGTTACACAAAACCCTATCCAGCCTCTTTTTAACTAAAGCATCTCCTTCTTGGTTATTTGCCTAGGTGAAGGCACGACCTTTACTTTCAACATCCATTAGCGAGCAATCGTTTAACAGTTCCCAAAAGGCCACTTGCCTGTAATAATCTGCTTCTCTTTACCCTACCTTTTCCCAGTGATAAAGAACTTCATTAAAGTCCCCCCGTGCAAATCCACGGTTGATGATTGCTAGAATGGATGTTACGCAATTGCTGCCTTTATAGTAACCTCTCTTGAAAATTTGTCGGAGCATGTAGAAATGTAATTCTAATGGGTCGGGCACTTCTTGGTTCTTTCCAAATCAAGTCGATGTACTCCCTCAAACTCTATACAACCTCCAACGAAACCCCTTCGCACCACATGATTGCTAAGCCCCCTACTATTCCTTTCAGATTCACCACCATAGAAATCTCGAATTGGAGTCTTTGTCCAACTCGGACTGCCATAGCTTTATTTTTTGTCTACATCAAGAATACCACGTTGGGCCTTTCAAGAGCCACTAAGGCTTTGAGTGCTTGGAATGTTAGGGGAGTGCCCAGCCCTTGACAATCCCAGCTCAAAATCCTCATATCTTCCTTGGTGGCTTAAGGGCTAGACACAAAAGCCCATTCTTTCCCGTCTTTCACCACATGGATAGGGGTGTCAAAGTAACTGAGCATCATCCAAATAAATGGAGACAGATCATTGCTGATAATATGGACTGAACCTGTTCTGTTTTTAGTTCACCTGGGTTTTAAGCCCACAACCTGTCTTTCTTTGAAGTCAGAGACATTTCTGAACTGGGGGAGTCCAAAAGCATAAGCTGAGTATCCTGAACCCTTAACACAGCAGGGGCTGAAAGTGGAGCTGGGTTCCCTATTATCTCCTTTTGTGAAGTGTCATCCTCCTGGTTAGAAACCGCTTACTGATCTCTTTTCTTGCTATTCTGGCCCGGCAGCATGATCTCCATGTTAGCCGTTTGAATAGGAGTCTCGGCAACTATTTCTTCTTCTGCAATGGGACTTTGTTTGCCATAAAAGGATTTCCAAAACGGACTAAGCTCATGCACTTCAGCTTTAAACCATTGGCCAAAGTTCCCCACTATGTTTTTTTTCCAAGCCCTGACTCCTCATACGGCACTTCCTCACAGTATGTGGCATAATGATCAATTCTCCCAAATAAATAGCAAAAATGCGGGAGTCATTCATATTTGAAATCAACCTACATCTTCCTACTACCCACATTAACAATGCTTCCAGATTTCAGGGGAGCTGAGAGGTCCAATTCAATTCTAACCTTACCGACTTTGTAAGAGCTAGTACCCTTCAACTCTAATTTGACCTCTAGCACTTCACCAATTTTGTAAGCCACATTGGATAACACTTCTTCGGAGACCCTCCCCTGAGGCAGGCCATTAATATGCACCCAAAATGGATCGTGACCAAACTCATAACAGTGCTCCTGAGTATCCGGATCAGATTGTTGTAACACTAGTAAGTTGCTGGAAAAAAACCAGGGCAGCTTCTAGAACTCTCTGTTTTTCACTCTCCGAGGTAAAGCTAAAGGAGAAAAACTCTGGTTCTATTAGAGTACAAGCCGCCAAACCAGATTTCCAAGCACATTTCATTGTATTTATGAAGGCCTGAAAGTTTACATTAGGTTTGGAGTAGAGTTTGCCTAAGAGAGTGAGCCTACTTTCTCGCTGTTTCTTGATAGGAACATCGCCCTCCACCACCACCTCATCATCTTCGGACCACATATTACCTAGTTGTTTGCACAATGCAGCTATACGAAGTTCAGTCTCCAACTCACCTTCCATGTCTCGGTGCTGTTGTGCAGGGGCTGAACCAGTGAGTCGACCACCACAGTGCCTCCAGTAAATGTCACTTTGTTGGAAGAACCTAGAAACCTACTGTTGCTGAGCAGGGACCGAACTAGGAAACAGAATCACCTCAGTGCCACCAGTACGTCTTGCTTTGTTGGTTGAGGCCAGAAACCTACTATGGCTGATACTGTGACAGGGACAACTCAGGCTACCGTGGAGACTCGAGAAAGGTAAGAGTTGATACACGAGCAGGGGAACTTGGGAAGGAAGAAGGGGCTGAATTTAGGAACAAAGAAGGGCTGCGAAAATGGGATTGGGGGATGGAACAGTGTTTATGGTTTATGTGGGATGGAGGAATTTCTGGATGGAATAGGATATAGGGTTTATGATGGCTGCAAGCATTTCTGGGTAACGGCCGGAAGTATGGGACGATAGATAGAAGACGTGAAGAAGGGTGGGTAATGAATCGAAGTTAGGGTTTATGGGGGTTTAAGGGTTTTGGTAAAGCTATTACCATGGGGGATAAAGAGGAGCTCTTCCATTGAGAGAATTTTTTCGAGTTGCTCGTTCAGATATACGTGAATGTTGGTCGTGCACACGGAGATCTCCCTTTGGTTCTGGCTCTATCTAGGTGGGCACGTGATCTCCTTGCTGGCCGGGCAACAATGATCTCTCTCTCTCCCTATACGGGCATTTAAATTGCAGACATGAAACAATTTTTATTTGCGGATATAGAAAGCAATTTATTAATGTCGGCGTCAATGTGAACTTACATAGAATACGTAACTGTTAACCCCCAAAAATGTCCACAAGTGTTTTTGACTAGCAACTTCATCGATAGCTTTGGACAAAAATAAAACTTCATCGATAGAAGCCACTGAAATTGACAACAGGAGCAGAAGATTACTAAATATCGGGAGCAGTTAATTGATAAAATACAGTCGGTCAACAAAAAGGCTTAATTTTGATCGACAGAGATGTCAACAAACGATGGCTAAGTGCTGCAGTGAAGAGTCAACGAGTAAAGTACACCAACTTGTTCTGACGGGGAGGAATACAAGATGTAATTGTCAAGTAGTGGAGTCCATAGTATCAGATGTAACCGTTTGTAGATAAATGTTGCTAAATAATAGAAGCCATGTTGGCATCTTTAAATTCTTAGTAACAGTTTATATAGTTGTCGATTGTAGGCATAAGTACTAGAGTTGTATTGTTTGTAAAAGACCACTCAATCAATCAAAGCATACATGTTGTTCATCTTTACTTTCATAGTATTTTTCTTTTCAAGTATTACTTATATTGCTATCAACGGTTGTTCCTAGTATTCATACATTTCAATTTCTTGCATCAAGGACCGTCAACCCTTTTGTTGATCAGACTAGTTTGTTAATTCAAAAGGTACTCCGTCCTTTCTAGTGAAACATTTTTTGCACGTATGGTGGGACTCTTGTTTGTTGATCTGACAAAGCTCTGACGGTGAGAACCTGAAATCATCAAGAGAGACAATGCGGTTGGCAGCCTTAATCCAGTATCGCGAACTAGAAATGAAGTTGCTGCACGTTAGGAGTGTTCAGCCACTGGCAGAGCGGGCAAGAGAAGGTTGACGCAAGGGAATTGATCTTCTAAGGCATCTTACTAAAGAGCAGTTTGGGAAAGTAACGCCAAATCCTAGCGCGATGGCAACCATGAGGAGGTTACTTAAGGAGCAGCAGAAAGAGATGACCAATTAAATTGTGAGTCACATGTTGGATGTAATGAGGCTAATGATTGTCAATACGGTGAATGATGACCTATATAGGGTTAAAGGGGCAAAGAGAAGTGAAACGATCCAACATAAGCAAGTTTAAATGTCTATATAGACAATATATCCAAAAGAAACAAGTTACAATTTTCTAAAACTTTCTCGATATAACATATAAAGATCTTATAAGGTGGCAGGGGAGGAGGATATAGTGGAAAGAGATGAGGATTTTGGAGGAAAAAATGCGCAAATTGGTGGAGCGGTTGAAATTCCTCTTGGATTTGCCGTCGAAGATTCGCAAAAACCTGATGAATCCCATGCGGACCATGTGAATCTCCCCCCAAAGGAAATAAAGCTCAGTAGAGAGAGCTTCTACGAATGTGCAATTGTCATTTTCACCGTCCCCCTTCAATTTCGACAATCTGCCTAACATGTCGATGAAGACCGTATTTGAATTCCTAGGTACATATACGTTCGAATTCTTGCATAACATCAATTGTTTGCTTTGCGTTCTCAATTGACATGTTCAAATTCCTATCTGTTTGGCATTTTGTTGTGCTGAAAAACATGTACCTACTCATTGAAACCAAAAGTGTCCCAAGTGTTGTACTGGAGAACTTGATCGATAGGGGCTTGCTAGAATGGCGATAGAAGCGGAAAAATGACCAAGTGTTGGGAACAATAGGTCGGCAAAGTAAAGCTGATTGCCAGCTCAATGTGATCAACAAGATGCAACTGTCAAGGAAATCATGTCGATGTAATTGAGAAGTGGGGAGTCGATGTATCCGTTGGGTCATGTAATTGTCAATATAATCGCCGAGTAGTGGACTCGATGTAATTGTCGAGCGGCGGAGTTTTAATAACCGCTTGTAACCGTCGCTTGTGGACTACATATACCCAAGTGTACTCTTTGTAAAGATGTAACAACCCGAATTTCGATATAATTCTGGGACCAATAAAATTAACATTATTTCGCATTTCATTTTAGTAAATCTCACCCAAAGCTGATCACTCTCGGGATACTAAATAATAGGATATGGCTAATTAGGAAGCGGTACGTGGACCAAGGACCCGATTGCGAAGCGGACACCAATCATGAGAAATGATGAAAGAATATTATGAACCAATATGGATTGATCTTAGGAAAGGTAACGGATTTGGTTTGGGCAAGGCCAACGATGTACAATCGGATCATAGGTGATTCTGCATGACCGAGAGTGCATGTAGCCAACTAGTCCTGAACTTAAACCGGACGATCGTGACCTGTGAGACTAGTGATAATTTCTCATTCTCTCAATGATCAGGACTGTCATGACTCGGATAATCCTAGGTTGATACGCGTAACCTCTAAACAGCCGTTCGTTAATGAAATACCCTGAAATTGGAAATCGAGCGAGTTTTGATCACGAAATTAGACCTAGACTTCGATGTTGATTTTCGATGGCTTAAGAGACTATTTTTGGGAATCTGACGTCAGATTAGGTTGTCCACGCATATTTTGAGTTAGTACAGTCAAAAATTAGAATTTCGACCCAGAAGTCAAAAAAATTACGATTTTACCCCTCTGGACCCCAATACTGATTCTGAGGCCGTATGAGGTTATTTTTTGAAGCTGATGTCATTTTGGGGTGGCCACGCACATTTAGAGTGGTTTCGGTCAAAAATTGAAATTTTAGCTCGGAAGTGAAAAATAATATTATTTTATTCCCAGGACTTGGCAGTCGATTTTCAAGGGCTTAAGAAGCTATTTTCGCGATTCCAACGCCATATTATGTTGGCCACACTCATTTGGGGTTGATATAACAAAAAATTGGAATTTCGCCCCGGGACCGGAAAAATGACCGTTTTGCCCCTGGGCTATTTTTGGATTTCAAATTTTTGGAAAATTTTTGAGATAATTATTAAGGGTTTATCAGCTCAATTATTGGCCCAATTACCCTTTTACCCCTCAATTATTTGGGTAGGATCAACGAGGATCGTTGGATTAAGGGCAAAATGGGAAATCGCATATGATCGCAACAAGTGTCGCCCCTAGCCCTCAATGTTTGACTAGCTTGGACCGGTCCCCTCTCTCTCTTCCCTCATTCAGCCAAAACCCCCCCTCCCGATCAGCCTCCTCCACATTTCCTCCTCCTCCACCGTTCTTCCTCTCTCTCTCTCTCTCTCTCTCTCTCTCTCTTGGCCATTTTCAACAGAGCTCACCGGACCGCCGCCGTGCCTTCGCTGTCCGCCAGTGCTGCTGCCCCGCCTGACCTTGTCTCACTGCCGCCACCATCCCCTTTTCCTTCTCTTTCTCTCTCTCTTCCTTTCTCTCTCTCGTTCTTTCCCGTTCCACCCAAGGACGCCGGAGCTTCGCCGGAGCTCAATCGGCCGAGCTGCTGCCACCATGACCTCCAGCCCATCCATATGTCACCGTACATTGTCGGCCGTACAGTGTCCATACGGCTGACCGTACGTCGTCCGTAAGGTGTCCGCTGGGAACGCCGCCGCCGGTTTCACTGTTCATTAGTGATCGGCCGCTGTTCCTCGTCGTCGTGGTCTAGAATTACGTGAGTATACCTCCTAAATCCAGATTAGGATTGATAGTACGTTTTTCTGGACTGGCTTAGGTATTATCAGTGTATTTTGGACTGGCTTAGGTAGTGTCAGTGTATAATTCGAACTGAATTGAGGATTGTTTGGTGGGAATAAAATTTGAGAAATTTAATGGGATTATTATAGATAATTATTGGACCCGGATTGAGGAAATAGTGGCTGTTCGTATTTTGAGGAATGTAGCGAATTTTATCGTACAGTAAGAATTATTAGCTGAATGGCCAGGATTTCCAGAGTGATTGGCTGTTGATTAATTGGTAATTAATTACGCTTAATTGTGAAATGCCAAGTTGCGTGCACGTGTGGCTGAATAGTGCGGTATGTGATTGGCCAATTATAGCTTGAGTTGAATGCTGAATTGAGATTTGTGTACTGGGCCACACGGTATTAAACGGGCCAATTGAGCACGTGATTGTGGCATTGAATTGATTGGGTGCTTGAATTATTGTTTGATGCTCATAGTGCATGGTGTGGCATTACATGGACACGCATTGCGTATGTCGAGTATGAGGCATGAATTGAAATTGTGTGAGGATGCATGTCTGCCATGAGCATATGATCACCTAATATACCCTGATGCGTTTTACGCAGGGTTCAGATAATAACTGGCAATGTGTGTATGTGTGATCACAATTCGCCCTGATGCGTGTTATGCGGGGTGTGTCGTCGTCATGTACTTTGAAGCAGGATGATATCTGGTACATCCGGAAGACAACTATCCTGATGCGTTTTACGCAGGCTCTGGTTTGTGAGGAGATCAGTGTTGTGCCTCATGTACTTTGAAGCAGGCTAGGAGACACTGAGCCAGATCGGTGTTGCACCTCATGCACTTTGAAGCAGGCTAGACGCACCGGGCTGGGAATTGTGTTGACTCGAGTTGTAATAAATAATTGAAACAATGTGCTGGGTGAACTGAAATGAGAGCATAGCATGACATTGACATTGCACATATAGAATACACTACCCGACATGCGAGATGAATACTGTGAGCATGGGCATGCGTGTGGTGCATGTGTGACCATTACTTTTGCGCATGTGCTTGGAGGAATTTAATGAACTGCCTAATCTGCAGGGTAATTCTTATGTTCTATTTAGGTCATTGCCAAGTCATTATTCGTTATTATGTTGTTTTGCTTGTTAGGAGAATGCATGTTAGCCTAGCCTAGGTTTAGGGGTTCTACTCACTGAGACGTGTTCTCATGATTGTATAACCCAAATATTTCAGACCCCTGACCTTGACTATGCCGAAGATACACACACTTTTTGGGATCCCGACGCAGATTCAGCAGTCAACTAGTGTTTTTCCTTTTGGCAATGGGGAGGCGTATGTACGGTATCGATCTGTGGTTTTCATTGATGTTGGGGAGTATTTCTATCAAACTCAGGAATATGTAGCGTGGTGTCTTCGGGATGCAAATGGGAACATGGGTCGACCCCTAAAAACCTTTGATGCCCCGCTAGATGTGAATGGCTTGATGAAGCCCATACATGCGGATGGTGAGATAATAAACCCGCAGGACGTTTATGAGGTTGATGGCGTTGACGAGCCCATGGATGGAGAGCCGCAAGAGCCACAAGTGATAGTGGAAGACCCGGACCAAGTTGATGACGAAGAAGATGAACTCGAAGACATGGATTTAGACTCTGATGAAGATCATGGAAAAGTCGCAGAGTTAGGCTCAGATCAAGAAATAGGACCCAATGAAGAGTTAGGACTGTACCTGGACCCAAAACTGGAATCGGATTCTGAAGATGAATGGGCTGGAGCTTAGGATATGGACTTAGAGGAGTCTGAGTCATCTGGGAATAGCGAAGGAGAGTCGTCGGATGGTTCTTCGGAATCGTCAGACCTTGACTGGGAGCCCTATGATAGTCCTAGTCATGATAGGGAAGCTTGTTCCTTTTTGTTAGTAACTTCCCTATAGTTAGCCTAACCTTCCCCTGGCCACTTACTTTTTTGATTTAGTGGCTGTTGACTGCTGATGTTGTTTCCTTTTGATTGTATAAATGAATCTAGTAATCAAAGGCTTTTTATGGTTATGAAATATGTATATTCTTGTGGATGGTTGTTTTATCTGTGATCTCATGTGTTTATCTGTACGGGTGTATATATATATTTATATACGTGGTTTCCACTTGTGTCTGATCTCTGATTGGGTTTAGGTTGACGACGTATCCTGGGAGCGTTGCATCATAATCGACCAAGGTAGGGATGTTGCGTGCTGTGGGGTTCGAGGCGTGACAAAAGAGACCCCTAATCAACTATGGAATTCAATGTTCTTTTGTAAGTTTATTTTCATCTTTACTTTCATATAATTCACATGGCTATACAAGAATTTCTCCTATATCAATATGTCTAAATTTCTTGGTATTTACGTTCCTGTCCAAAATCAACAAAGAACTCTTCACAACCTTTGTCAATTCATGTACCGATCCATCAATATTGGCAAGTGTAAATGATAAATCTATAATGCTTGAGGCATAGGGCAACCCTACTTTAAAGATAAACAAGTTCAACTAGTCGTTACGTACATTTCAAATAGTTAGAAATTCGACCATTGAGATTCTAGGGCGGTTGGCCAAAAAGGGCCGAACAACATGGGCGAACGAAACTCAAATTTGATGGTGGCAGTCTTTTTATTCCCTTTCGGAATCTTGCAAATTACAGACATGATTCCAAATAATTAATCTCCCCGTTTCCAATGATGTGAAAATCAGGAAAATTACCAAAAAGTTCCAAACCTATTGCATTTGTCCAATTCGTTCCTAAATATTTTGACAATTTACCTTTGTAGTCATTCTGGCCAATTTTTACCAGAAAACGCTGACGTGATAGTCCAGTCAGCCTTGGTCGTCCTCTGTGACATACCAGCATTGATGTGGACAATTTTTAATTTTTTTAAATTTCTCTATTATTTTTTCTAAAATTTTTTCCTTTTTTTCCTTTTTGCCGATGGCCAATCTCTAGCGATGGTCAGCCACCACCAATTCCCGAGGACGTCTAGGTGAGGGCCACCGTCGACAGCCGCATGCAAGGGATGGCCTTGCTTGGTAGGGCGAGGATGGCCTTCACCTATGGCTATCGAGAGCAACCTTACCTAGGTAAGGCGACGGTCGCCCTCATCCAGCTCTCTCCAAGCATCACTAGTGGCCGGCCATCGCTTAAGATTCGCCACCAGCAAAAATGAAATAAAAAAATAGAAAAAGAAAAAAAGAAAGAAAAAAAGGAAAAAATTTCAGAAGAAATGAAAAATTTTTTAAAAAATTATTCACGTCAGCTTTGGTACGCCACATAGGATGACCAACACCGACTGGATCGCTATGTTAGTGTTTTTCAGTCAAAATTGCTTGGAAGGTCTACATTGGCAAATTGTCCAAAGGTCTAAGATTGAATTAACACAACTGAAAAATTTAAGACTGAATTGGCACAAATTCAATAGGTTTAAGACTTGTTGATAAGTTTCAATCAAGAAACTCTCCCTAAACATACTATCACGAAAATTAATAAACTTCCTTGATAAAATTCTGAAGTCATAAGCTTCCTTGCAAGGACGCTCATTTATCCAATTAAATATCACACACATTCTTTCCTTTTTGTTTATGACAAAATGGGTTAAAGGGGCAAAGAAAAGTGCAACAATCCACAACATACGCAAGTCTAAATGTCTATGTTAGCGATATTATGATATCTATTTGATAAGATCACATATCAATTAAGATATGCACAATCAAAAGAGATATTCTCACAATCCTAAGAGCTATAGAAAATCATTAGAATTATCCTAAATATCTCTAACAATCTATATAAACAAAACTTCTAAAAGAAACAAGTTACAATCTTCTCGAAATAGCATATAAAGATCTAATACGGTGGTGAGGGAGGAGGATACATATGAAAGAGACAAGGATTTTGGCGGAAGAATAGAGCAAAATTGGTTGAGCGGTTGAAATTCCTCTTGGATTTCCCGTGGAAGATCCGCAAAAACCTGATGCATCCCATTGCAGGCCATGTGAATCTCCCCAAAAGGAAAGAAAGCTCAGGAGGGAGAGCTTCTATCAATGTGTAATTATCATTTTCACTGACGATCTGTGTAACACGTTGAAGATGATCATATTAGCATTTTTGGGTGCCTATATCTTCAAATTGTTTTTCGCATGGTATTCAATTCACATGTTCGAATTCCCTGGTATTTTCTTTTAACTGATTAGCATGCGTCGATTGATAACTAGTATTCTTTTTATGTGACGAGTAAGTCCCAACTAGGAAAACCAATTTTGGACCTTTCAATAGTTGGCAAATTCTCTACGTTGACATTAACTTTTCATACCAATAAAAAAAGTTTGACCCCATGTCTGAAAAAAAAAAATTGACCTTTCTCAATAAAATTTAGCATAAGAAATAACAAATTTTGCATGGATAGTAACTTTTCATCACAAGTAATGTTCACTTGTGATAAGCAGTCTTTCGATATATATAGAAAGAAATACACATACACGTCAGCTAACTTTTCATTGGGTGGAAAAAGTTTGATTCAAACTCGGGGTTCTAATCGGATAAAGTTATCCGAGCTTTGGTTCGACGACATATAAACGGTGTGTTGGATCCGACAGAGCCGTTGGACTGTCATGAAGCTAACGAAACCAACGTAACAAACGTAAGAGCCGTGACTTCGAAAGAGAACGCCAACTTTTGTTTTCGCAAACCCTTCTTCGCGGACGGGTGAATGAAGCGCCCCTTGCCACCGCGGGGAAGAAGATAAAACAGCAGTGACCGCAGACCAAAACCCCAAAACTGGCGAAATTCAAGCACCTCGCTCTCCTCGGCGCTGGGTAAGTTTGTGATTTGGTCGCTCTTCCCTGCTCTTCAGGGGTTTCGCGCCGCATGAGAAATTTCGCTTCCCTCTGCTTCTCTCTCGACTTCGTTTGTGATTTGGTCGCTCTTCCCTCTTCAGGTGTCGCGCTCCGCGTGAGAAATCTCGCTTCTTCTTCTTCGTTCTACCACCGGGTATGTCTCTCTCTCTCTCCTTTTTGTATGTGAATATGAGCGACGATAGTTGGTTGAGGAATTCTGGGGGTTTCAATTATTTCAACCCCTTTCCCTCAATGATGTAGTCATGCTGTTTCTGAGTGGTCTGTTGCAATTCTAGATACTCTGTATTGCTCTCAGGAAGCAAGCTAGTATGAGCGTTAAATTAAATTTATGAATCTAATTCTAATTTTCTTTCCCATGCTTATTGTTTGGGTATAAGTACCCCTTAATTTTAACAATTATTGAGTGAAGATGAAGCCTTTTACTAATTTCTCTATTCCTCTCTCTTGAAGATCCCAGAATATATATATATATATATATATATATATATATATATATAGGTAACGATTCTCATTGAATTTGATTTCAATAGAATGAATTTCATTATTCGTTCAAGATACTTAAACTTTTATCTTCTTTCAATTGAAGGTCAACTTAAATATCAGTGTTATGAATTGGAGCTCTCATAACAATGTGTGTATATATATTCATAGGGGAAGAAAATGCTTTCTTGAGTCTTGTCAATCCACCGACAATGCTGGTGAAACCCCCCTTGCTTTGATGAAGGAGGGACATTAGTGTGAATGTCAATTGCCAGGGGTTTAATTTATTGCTTGGCGAAGATGTTCAGGGAATATGTAGGCGCTAAACCTTAAAACCTATGACCATAGACTATAATTCATGGTTTATAGTTCTCACTGATGTCAATTATGCGACTATTGAAAATTTCAATAACTGTGTAATTCAGTCTTCGTTTGTGTATACAGGCCATGGAAGTTGACATAGTTAGAAAGAGAGATCGATTTTGGGAATATGCTGAGCATTTGGATGGCAGATTTAAGTGCAAGTTTTGCGACAAAATATTTGCCGGTGGTGTTCCAAGAGTTAAATCACATTTATCCAGAATTAAAGGCGGTGGTATAGACATATGCACCAAGGTGCCCGAAGATGTTCGAGTTGCCATTGCTGAAGCAATTTCTGGTTCTGCTAAAAGAGCCAAGGCTGAAGCCTCTTCAGGTAAGACCGAAGAGACTTCGCCCAAAATTCTTATCAGTAATGAAAGCGTTATGCTGGATAAATTGCTTGCTAAGTTTATCCTCTTGAACGATGTTGATGTCGATATTGTGCGGAGACCTTCCTTCATTGACTTTGTGAATGGCTTGGCTGAACATGGTTCCCATTATAAGTTGCCCTGTTGTTCAGTGGTCAAAGCAGAGTTAGTGCCTGAATTGGAAAAGGAAATTGGAGAGTATGTGGCAAATGTGAAGAAATCATGGGATAAAACTGGCTGCACAATCATGTTCGATATTTGGTGTGATAAGGAGAGATCCTTCATTAATATCTTTTCCCATTCTATTGAAGGGATGGTACTGTTGAATGCATTGAATATCCACAATAATGAGTTAACAAGTGTTTTGCTGCGTGAGATTGTATATTTTGTCACTCAAAAAATAGGGGCCGACAGCATCATGCAGTGTATAACTAGCAGTGCTCAAGCAGAAGGGTTATTTAAAATTATGCCAAATGACAACCATTCCCATGTGTACGAGACTAATTGTGTTGCCCAAGAAATACATTTACTGTTTGAGGATATTTACAATGGAATCGAAAGACATTTGATCAAGCAAGAGCGGTTGTCATTGAGATTAACAAGCACAATGGCATCTTATCATCGATGAAGCAGGTCACAAACAACCGGGAGTTGAAACAATCATCGAGAACAAAATTTTACTCAAGCTATTAGATGCTCCAATCAATCATGGGGGTTGAAAGTGAGCTGCAATTGCTTGTTTCATCATCTGAGTGGCTTTCATCGAGCTTTGAGAAGCATGAATTGGGCGAAGAAGTGTGCAAACTCATTTGCAGTTCTGAGTTTTGGATTGAAGGGAAAGAAGTCTTGCAAGCTCTAAAATCAATATTTCAAGTACTTCGTCTTGTTGATAGCTACGGTGCTACTTCTGGGTTCTTGTATGCAGCTGTGAAAATGGCAGATGAGGCTATTAAAAAAACATATGAGACGTATGTACAAAAGTATCAGAGGTTATGGGATATTTTCCAGCTACGGCAGAGTCGTATCATTCATCCAATACATGCTGCCTGCAGCTTTTCTTAACCCTGCTTACATGTGTAGTGAGAAGTTTATGGAGACTAATGCAATGAAACAGGGCATATATTTCATATTGGAAAAATTGGTAGGTGGTGAAGAAAAGGAAAAATTTTTGCAAGATATGCTGCTCTATTTTAAGAAAGTGCCAGAGTTGTTCACTTGTTCGGCAACGACAATGTTACGAACATCTCACCCTTGTAAGCATCTATTCTTTAAACCAATTTACCACATTGATTTAATTTCATATTTTTTTTTTTTCGATGTGTAAATTGTATATTGATAGTTGTTGCGTATAAAGGTGACTGGTGGGACTATTGCGGCGATGCCCTTCCTGTATTAAAGAAGTATGCAATTCGAATCCTAAGCCAACCCTGCAGCACTTTGTCCTGCAGGCAGAGTTTGAGTGCATTTGAAACTGCTCAAGTCGAGAAGATGGAGCCATTGATGCCTGCAGTGACGGACAATTATCTATATTTGAGGATAAATGCATTACTGATGGAGAACTTTAACACAATGAAAGGCAAAATTAGGAAGCCACTTGATCTTGAGAAACTCGGTGAACTTCCTGATTGTACAGAGTTTATCAATGAGAATTTTAGCCGCGATCTATTGAACGTGACAAAAGTTCCTTTATCAGATGGAAAGCTAAATTGTTGGTAAGAATCTTTGTTGAGACAGTTAAGAGATGATCGCCATTTAAATGCATGCCAAGCTGATTTGTCACCAACAACGTGGGGTGATTTACTAGAATTAGAATCAAATATGTTGGTAGTGAATGATAATGTCACTGAGATGTGTTTTTGCTTTTGTTGTTGATCTTCCACGAGAATTTACCTTAAGTTTATCTGCAACACTGTTTGAAATAATGAATTCCTTCCGAGTTTATTTCTATGTATTGAAGACAGAGACAGGGACTGCATCATTTCTTTTGGTCATGAGTATTGGTATATGTGCTTCTTTTTCATACTTTAAAAGACTAAGTGAGATCAATGTGTTCAAGCTAGTGATTGCTAAAAGGCCGTAGGTTTTGATTGTCATTTGATTCCAATATTATGGTAATGTGAATGACCTCCTAGAATGATTTCATATGTTGGATTTGGCGCTCAGCATGTTTTTTCTTTTGTACAACTACGGTTGGCAAGAGGGCTGTCCTCATGTTGGGTGTAATAGGCACTATATTCTGCAGTGCATATTTCTCTTTAGTGAATCATTAAATTGGTATTTCTATTGACAGGTCTGCATCAGCGAGAAAAGATGGTGAGAGTGAAAAGCATTTACGTCTTCATTTTATAACTAAACTGCCATCGAGCCTAGTTAAAGGTAATGAGGTTGAGGGTGAGAGAGGAACTCCTATTCATGTCATCTTGGTAGATTCCAGTACAGGTAGTGTCGTGCAATCTGGACCCTCATCAGTGCTGAAGTTGATGGTGACGGTGATTGGAGGTGACTTCGATGAAGAAGCTGGTAAAGATTGGACTAGAGAGTACTTTGGGAGCAATGAAATAAGGGGGCGAGAGGGGAAGATGCCACTCTTGACTGGTGATCTCTCTATGATACTTGATAGAGGCATGGCAACATTGGGTGCTATCACTTTTAATGACATATCGAGCTGGACAAGAAGTGGAAAATTCAGGCTTGGAGTCAAAACTGCCTTAAGTTATCGTGAAGGAATCCGTGTCCATGAGGGCACATCTAATGCATTTGCTGTGGAAGATGGTAAGTCATTTAAGTTTGGACGCTTGATGACATTTTACGCTATTCTATTCTCTTTTCTTGGCCTTCGCTGTTGAAGCTGCTAAGTCATGATTCAGGTTTAGACACTTGATGACAATCATTTTTTATGTTCTTTTTTCTTGACATGGGACATCTGTAACCACTCAATAAGATACAAAGACTAGGCTAAGAGACTTGCAACAGCATTATGTTGTTTAATCAGAATGTGGTATGCTTTGATATTTTAAAAAAAATTGTGGAGCAGAGCAGATTCTGCAGTTGTCTGAATTTCAGGTTTGGTTGCTGTTTGCAGAATTCATAATCCTAGAATAGAGTATGAATGAAAGAAACGACAAACAAATGAGCAGAAATGCCTTGCCTGTCTGAATTTCCCAATTCTGTGAAGTTGAACTCGTGAAACCTACTTGTTGCAAACAAAATAGATTTGGCGTTTCAAGTATGCTTTCTCAATCAGTTGAGTTAGCAATAACTTTTGAAAATGTAATCACTTTGACAGCATTCGTGGTCATTTGAATGATGGTGACTTTTGCTTATAGAGGAAGCTGTCTTATGAGCTCATTTGAGATTTGTAGTAAGCTTTAATTATCGTTTTCAGCTCGTTAGATATGTTGAGATATGTGTACGGATTTGATTTTATTAGAAATAGAGAATGTGGTATTCAACTTCGAAATATGCTTAGTTGTATCAATATGATAATGACTGACCTAAATCAATGTCAATGTGTTTTAAATGTGGCCCATGTTTACTTTGCATCACCAAATATTATTTCTCCAATCTTATTATCTTTGTTCATTGCTCACATAACTTTGAATGAGAAATAGTTTGGAAACTTCTGCAGCCAACACTGGGAAAAGTAGGATCGGATCATTGGTTGAACCATCATCAATGGAAGTCACAAAGCAATTGTTGTTGTCAAGGCCACATTGCCAAATTGGGAATGCGTCTCCTTTGGTGAGCAGGAGTTTCGGTGATGCGCAAGAAGCTGCTTGCAGCAGAGTAAATGATGCAGTTTCAGTCCCTCCTGGTACTTCTTGCCTTAATACAAAAAGTACATTTCTATTTTTGAATTTACAAATTAGCTTTTTAAACCCAACTGAAAGCCCTAATAGTATTCTGAGACCTAACAAGCAATCCCATTTGATGGCAAAGAAGGGCCTGTGTTTTGGGATAGCATACCTACCTCAAATATCATTAGTCTTCCTCTTAGCCCTCCCAAGCCATCATTGACTGTCTTGAATTAAAATTTAACGAGGTTAATGTATACTTAGCTGTGGGCTTGTACTAATTTACTTTGATGCAAGATGTAAGATGTAATGATTTTCCTGAAGAATAACCCAGTCAAGTTTATCTGTCAACCGCTTTTTATGACTAAGCATTCAATTGATTAGAATAAATTTTTTTTGCCACAACAGAAAAGGTTTAAAACAAGAATTAACGGTATGGCAGTTCCCCATGGCCATGCCTCTCCTTCAGCCCATCCTCAAATCTCATTCTGATCTGGGTACACTTCACCATTCCTTGAAAAAGTAACTGATGCGCAAAACCATACACACAAAGAAGAAAGTCTGGAGGGAAACTATACAACTTCTGAGATCGCCTGGAAGTAGAAACGAATACTTAGTTTGCCACTGTGATAGTTCACAATAGCACTAAGCAAATACTTAACTAAAACATGATACTTAGCAAGAGGACAAAGATGATGAAATACAGAACTGCTGATATGTTTCACAACCAAGATGCATTACGAACTACTCTATCCTCAGCTATAAAATTAGGATAAATAACACCAGAACAAATGTTCTCAAGCCCTAGCCTTTGTACATTAGAGCGCAATAAAAGATAAAACTTTTTGGATTTTCTTTATAAATAATGATAGGTATGCGGAGATGTGAGAAGAGCTGCAGGCAGAGTTGTATCAATGACTTGAAGCCTGACTTGAGTAGGCCAGCATTTTCTCTGGAAGAAGAGAACCTCATATTTCAGCTTCATGCTCTTCTTGGCAACAGGTGCATAATATCATTCCATTGTATATTCCCTTTCTCTTTTTGAGGGGCTTTCTGAGAATTTCATTGTGGGACAAACTAAATCCAACTCATGCATGTGCAATTCATTGTGTTTTGATGTCATCCAGATGGTCTGAGATCGGTGCTCGGTTACCAGGAAGGACTGACAAAGAGATAAAAGATTTTCTGGAACTCTTCCCTCAGAAAGAAGCTGAGGCAAAGAGGGATTGACCCCCCCCCGCCCTCCCCCCCACCTCCCCCCCACCCCCAACTCACAAGCCCCTCTGCGAGACGAGTGTCCTAAAATACAACATGATCCGTTTGTTTATGCATTCATAGCCAGTATGTCGACATCCCGAGCCAATATCCCCTGCACATTATCCATTCTTCAGGTCGAGATATTTATGTCACTCTTTCATTTAAGCAAAGAGCAAGCCTGGATATCTATAAAGAGTACGATGGAGAGCAGACCATTGTATTGCCATTGTCAATTAAGAGGTTGGACTCTCTACGGTATGGAACAATGAACTGCAGAGATATTGAGTAATTTTTATCTGGTAAACACGATCTTCATCCTTCATCTTTCTCACACCCCCTACCAAATTGGATATGATTAAACTCGCCCAGATCATTTGAGAAATCAGATTTTCATCATGTACAAGTTGAAGATACTTCATCAACACCGGTAGCTTAATGGAGGGACACAATACGGTTCCTATTGTTTACGAGGCGAACATTTTCTGGAAGAAGTCATTCGGCGGTGTATCTGAAACTAGTATCAATTCCTCTGAACCCTTAATAGTTATATCTCCATTATCATCAATAATCCTGTGGTAATCAGTAATCACCCTCAACGGCCTCCTCACTACCTTTAGTATGGACAACGGGCCCCTCCGACACCAGTCCAAAAATTTTAGCCACATCCGCTGACGGGATTTGCAATCTACTCTATGCATGAGCGCTGATCAACACTTTTTGTTTTTTATCAACCCATGAGATAAATCAGCATTCAAATTCCCAGACCGTAGGCATAAAGCCCTCCAAAGCCCACTTCTCTGATTGCTTTTCTTTTTAGTTGGTGACTTGGCAAATCGCTCTGGACTGCAACGTGGTGAAAAACTTTTCACTTGCCCGCATCGTACGGTCATGATTATATGTAGTTCTAACCATTCGTCTGGATCATCATGATCCAGATGGGGTTTGGTCAATTAGCGAAACAAGATTGGATCCTTACCATGTGTATAGCTGTATGAAATGATAAAAAACAAATGTGCGGTTGAAGGCAGCGGCTATTTTAACGAAGGGCATAGCACGAAATTTTATGGCCAAATTACGAAAAATAGTAAAAATAATTTACTTGATTTACTCCATCCAAACTCCATTACGACATAAGAGCATATTTCTATTGAATCATTCTTATTTAATGTTATATATATGATTTCATTTGCATGTACATAACGTTAAACTGAAACTTGTAATAATTTTTTTAAGAAAATATGCATTCTTATCCTCTTCACTCACTCACAAAATTAAAAAAAAATTGTTTTAAATAGTGAGAGTGAGTGAAGAAAGTAGGGGAGTGCATCGATTGTTGATGAAAATAAAATGAAAATAAAATGAAAGTAACGAAGATAGTGGGAGAGTGGAGAAAGTGACAAAATGGAAAGATTACCACAATATCATTCAATTGAATCAATTTATTAAAGTGATTTTTTAACACATGTTATAGCACGAAACATTAAAGTCAGATATGAAAGATAGTACATATATTTAATTTATTGCTTAAAAAAGAGATTAAAATGATACATAACTTATTTTTAGTGTAATTTTTAATATCGATGTTGTCTTATACCCTTTTAATTTTTAATTTGGTTAGCTTCCGACACCATCAATTCTAAAATAATTTAGCTGTGTTAACTTGATATAACTTGGAATTTTGTGGGTAAGTTTCCTCAGGAGAACTTGCCACCAATTTTTGACATAATGTCGAAGAAATATAATAAAGAAAGTAAATTAACATATCTAATTTTGAATGTTTTCAAACCCGTGCGAAAGGCCATGTCGTAATTATACAAGGCCATGTCGAACTCAATTGAGTTCGAATCATCCGCTGTCACCGGAGACTGATATTAAGCAATATTAAGCAAAAATATTTTAGATGGTGAGAGAGACACCGGAGCAAGTAGGGGAGTGTATTAATAGTTAAATGAAGATAAAATGAAAGTAATAAAAAAGATGTTGCAGAACAACCCCAAAAGATGCACAAATAGCAAGGATAAAAGCAAAATTGAACCACACGAGACACAATATATGCAAAAACCCAAAACAAGAAAAACCACGAGAAAAGAGTGGGGTTTTACTATCTTCAAAAACAAGTACAAGAGCAATCCAAAAGCTCATAAAACCACTTATGAGCCACAAGATCTAAAAATCTAACAAGAAGATAGGAAGAACAAAGAAGGGAGAGGATGTGGAGGCTAGGGTTTCTTTTCTTGAGATGTGTTGTGCAACACATCCCTTTTATAGTCCCCTTAAAAAAAGCCCTAAAACAAATGTGCTTAGTCCAAAATGTCCTTGTCACCAATTTGAAGTACAAAACTCAATAAATCACCACCTTGACTTCAAATCTTTATAAAAGTGTTAATCAAATGCCACAAGACCTCTCTCCCTCACCACCAAGAGTGACCATACAAAGTCACCTCCAAAACAGCAAAATTGACGACACATGCCCCTCAGCCTACGTGAGCATACTTGGTGTAAAAACAAGGGATGAAACGCCACCAACTCAGCCTAGGCAACTCAAATTGTGAAAATGTCAATCAAGTCCCAGCAATGCTTGAACATGGTCAAAGGAACTAGTTTGGTCAACATATCTATCAAGTTATCTGCCATAGGTACTTTCTTCACCATAATTGAACCCTTAGCAACCTCATCACGCACAAAGTAATACGGAATGTCAACATGTTTTCGTTCTCTCGTGATACATCGCGTTCTTGGTCAACTGGATCGCACTTTGGTTATCGCAATAGATAATGGAGGCTCCCTCCTATTTCACCCCAAGTTCTGTAACCAAACGCTTCAATCAAAGAGTTTCTTTCGCCGCTTCCATCGCTGCTATATACTCTGCTTTGGTGGTAGATAAAGCAACCGTGTCCTACAAGATTGCTCTCCAACTAACCGCAGAACCACCAAGCGTAAAAACATAACCTGTCAAAGATCTCCTTTTGTCCAGATCGCATACATAGTTAGAATCAATGAAGCCAACAACTAAATAACCTATATTACAACCTCTATCAGAGACCAAACCTACATCTGAGGTACCTCGGATATACCGAAGAATCCATTTCACGACTTGCCAGTGAGCTTTACCTGGATGTGCCTTACACTTGCTCAAAACACCAACAGCCTGGGAAATATTTGGACGAGTGTAAACCATAACATACATAAGACTATCAACAACACTAGAATGTGGAGCTCAAGACATCTCATTTTCCTCTTCTTTGTCATTTGGCAACAAAGAAGCCGAAAGCTTAAAATGGGATGCTAAAGGAGTACTTACCGGTTTGTCATTCTTCATGCCAAAAATGCTCAAGCACTTTCTCAATATACTTCTTTTGCAAGAGGTATAACTTCCCAACCTATCTATCTCTATGAATCTCCATACCTAGAATTTTCTTAGCAACTCCAAGATCCTTCATCTCAAACTCCATGCTAAGTTGCCTTTTCAACTATTGTTATCTCTAACATGTTCTTCGTTGTAATAAGCATGTCATCCACATACAACAGCAAATAAACAAAAAAGAACCATCACGTAATCTCTTATAGTTCACATAGCTATCATGCGCACTTTGCGAATGACATTATTTAACATAAAGCTATCAAACCTCTTGTACCATTGCTGTAGAGATTGATTGAGACCATATAAAGAGTGTTTCAAGCTGCAAACGTCATCTTATTTACCCTCAACAACAAATCTCTCATGTTGAGACACGTAGATTGTCTCCTCAAGCTTGCCATGCAGAAAAACGGTATTGACATCAAGTTGTTCAAGTTCTAGATTATAAAGGGCCACCAATGCGAGCAACACACAAATGAAACTATATTTCACAACGGGAGAAAACACTTCATTGAAGTCAATCCCCTCTTTCTGACTAAAACCCTTCTCTACCAAATATGCCTTGAGTCTTTTATCTTCAACCCCTGGAACTCCCACCTTTCTTTTGAAGACCCACTTGCATCCAACAGCTCTTTTTCCCTTTGGCAATTTCACAAGATCCCAAGTTTGGTTCTTATGAGAAGCCTCCATCTCTTTATTCATCATAACAAGCCACTTATCATATTCAAATTAGTGAGAAAATATAGTGATAATGAAAAGTGGAGTTCCTATTCATGTCATCTTGGTAGATTCTTGTAGAGGTAGAGTTGTGCAATGTAGAACCTTGTTAGTGCTAAAGTTGATGACGGTAATTGGAAGCGACTTTGATGAAGAAGATGGTAAAAATTGGACTAGAGAGTTCTTTGGGAGCAATGAAATAATGGGGTGAGAGGGGAAGATGCCACTCTTGATTGGTGATCTCTTTTTGATCCTCGATAAAGGCATGGGGACATTGGTTATCACTTTCAATGCCATATCAAGCTGGACAAGAAGTGAAAAATTTCAAGCTTGGAGTAAAAATTGCGTTTTTCCCTTTGTAATTTACCCTATCACCTATCAAAACACGTGGGATATGGAAAGGATGTTGAAGCGAGTGACTACAAAATTGCATAATAGATCTCAAATAGGTGAAGTTCCATGAAGTTCAGTCGGCAAGACAAAACAAATAAACCAACGTTTTTATCGGAGGTTGCCTCGTAATAACGAGAAGGAATGGGTGGTAAGAAATTGTGATAGGGGGAATAATAACAACTCTTAACAAACAAACAAAAACATAGGGATATCATCATTCTAGCCATTGCTTACGAACTAACACTGTCATTTCGGCCAAAACACATGGGATATGAAAAAGATGTTGAAGCGTGCGACTATGAAATCGTAGAACATATCTCAAATAGGTGAAGTCCCATGAAGTTCAATTGGGAAAAAGAGGGGAATACTAAGAATAACAACAACAAAACATACAAGCATTGGCAACCAAAAAGAAAGGTGCTGGGAAAACCACGAGCGTAGTTCTTGCGCCTGAAGTTGATCATCACATGGCATTAGCAGAAGTCCCCTCTATGACCCATGCCCCTCAGACGGTCCCTCCCATGTCAAAGGGTGATGTGCCTAGCCCCTCTGGCCCTCCCTTGTCCACTCGTATTCGCTCCAATTCATCCTTTGATTCAGATGATTCTAACAAAAAACTGGCTAGTGAAGTGTCCAGCGACTCGGACTCACCATCCCCATGTCAGGATTTATCTCGACCCAATGAATCATCACAACTGAGATCTGATACAATAATTCATGCCCCTAGCAAGGAATTATCTGGTTTGAGACCTTCTCACTCGGAAGCTTCATCAGGTCCTACAAAGGGTGTCTGTGTCGCAGCCATACCGACCCCAACAGTTGATGACCTCACTCCTATTTGTCAGCCTTCTACAATTAAACGGGCCACCCCCAAACCTAGGAGGAGAGGGGGAACAAAAAAGTGATAACACTTTCTGTTTTTTGGCGTCTGGAATATTAGGGGTCTTGTCCATCCTCTTAAACAGGCGGAAATCAGAGCTTTTGTTAGATCTAATAATCTCTCTTGCATTGGTATCCTTGAGACCAAGGTTAATCAATCTCATTTTGAATCTATCTCTGTTGGATTGATCCCAGGTTGGGACTGGTTGTCCAATTATAATTCCTCTCCTCGAGGCAGATTTTGGTTGGGGTGGAATCCACAAGAGTTGGACTTGGAAGTTCTGTCTTCTTCTTCCCAAGCCATACATGCTCGTGCAAAATTACTGGCTCTTGGAAAAATCTGCCACTTCTCGATCATTTATGGCGAACACACCTTTGTAAACCGCCGAACCTTATGGGCTAATCTAGTCCGTTCTAGTATTCTGTTTTCGGATTTTCCTTGGGTAGTGGCCGGAGATTTCAACGCCATTCGTCACCCATCTGATAGAATTGGTAGTTCAAATGTCACATCCCGATTTTTAGGCCTGGGAAGCCGTAGGTAAATGGTAATATCCTCAATTTCAGTCCCTAGGAAATGGCTATGGGTTAAGTTTGGTGGTTTTTCCAATTGGAACAAAAATTTATACCCTTGTTTTGGAAAACCGTATTTCGGATCCTTTGTACCCCTTCATTTTGTTATTTTTGGGGAGACTTTTGTGATCCGAATTTCCAAACACTTTCTTCTCGAAAGTTGTTCCAAACATCATGAAGTTTTACATAATTTAATTTAAGAATTTTTGGAGTTAATATGAGTGGTACGATGGCCTGATTTTCGGACCATGTAAAACTGCACATAATTGGTATTTCGGTGATGTTTACACTGTCTTTATTTTCTACATACTTTTTTGGGCCGATTTTGGAAAATTTTCCTTCACGAAATTTGTTGAGAACTTCCTTTTCTATAACATGTGTAAATTTGAGAATTTTCTAAGATGATTTGAATTCTGGACAAAGCTTATTTTGAGAAACAAAAATGCTGTTCCAGTGAATTGTTAGAAATGGTTTTTACAGAGAGATTCCGATTTTGTGTTCTTCACGAGAAATGTTTGTTAAAGCCTTGTTTATGACATATCCGAATTTGAGAATTTTCAGAGTTCATTTACTATATTTTCAAGTCCGATTTCGTGAACAGTGCAAAGCTGTTCGGTTTTATCAAATTTCAAAGATTTATCAACTTCTATGTGAGAACGTTGGAATCTCGACTTGATGTCTTGTGGTGTTAATTAAGGCATATTTAGAGGATTTTCCACACCGAACCTTGGGTTGAATGGGATTAATGAGCATGTTATATTTTGGGAAAAACCCTCGGAGAATAAGTTAAATGTTTATGATGTGGGTTGTAGTTTTTGTGCCAAATGACATATTTCGTGTGACCCGATTGGACCGAGTCATTTACGTGAGAATTCAGTAAAGTTAGAAGGTTCTAGGGGGTATACGGTTCGGGAAATTGGTAGAAAACCCTAGAAAGTTGACAAAGTCAAACCTTATCTCCTTTTATTATTGCTTGTAATTAATGCTTGGACTTTAGGGCCCTTCATCATGACTCGCATTAATGAAAGTTGGACTTTGAAGGCACCACCATCATGACATACATTAATGGCCATAAGACTTTAGGGGCATCTCATCATGTTATTTTGTCCATTGTCCATTAATGCAAAGATTTCCAAGATCAAGGTATTAATGACATTTCATGATGATATTTTGGCTCTCATCCATTAATGTAAATATTTTCAAGATCATTTCATTAATGCCAAAGATTTTCAGAATCTTTACAATCATGACATTTGACTTTGTAAGGAATGCATCATAATATTTTGGCTCTTGTGCATTAATGCCAAGATTTTCATAATCTTTTATTAATGGCATTTCATCATGACTTTTGACTCTTATTCATTAATGCCAAGATTTTCAGAATCTTTTATTAATTGTATTTCATCATGACTTTTGGCTTATATTAATTAATGCAAAGATTTTAAGAAGATTTGGTAATGATGCTATTTTGTCCCTTGTTATCATGATGGCTTGCGAGGTAAGCGATGACCTCATCGCCTCGATGACACGTGCGCTTACCTCACGCACCCGATGACATGTGCGCTTACCTCATTGGACTCCTAAACTTGGTGAGCAAGGTTGGCTTGCCTATAAATAGGCTTAGTCCCCCTTTAGTTCCACACACACAAACCGGCCAAGAGGGAGAGAAAACCGTGAGAGAAAGAGAGAGAAAACTAAGAGAGAAAGAAAGCCGAGGGAGAGAAAAGAAAGGGCCCGACACCGTGAGTTGTCGAGATCCTGAGGCCGTTGTCTTTCCCATCCATTTTCTACTCTCTAGTTCTGGTTTCGTTTAGTGTAAATGAATTCCCTAATATCGGGAAAGGATGTTGAGATGCGTTGTGATGTGGCTTGCTTGGACCGTGTTCGGTCTTGATTGGTTATATCTTTGGCTTTTTTATGTTTTGTATTTGATGTTCGTATTTCGAGATAGAAATCGGAATTTGGCTAGTGATGTTCACGTGTTATAGCCATGCTTAGAGTTCTCTAGTATTTGTCGGCATGAACTTTGCTATTGATTTGCCATCGATGCCGGTGTGGTAAGGGCCGACTCATGTTAACGGCGATCGATATATCCTCGCTTGATATTAGTGTTTTCATTTGCTAAGTCTCCCCGACTCATCCCCCAATTTTCCCCCCCTCAGGTCCATAGGATGGTCGAACGGACAGCAGCGACAGGGGGAGATGAGCCATGTTGGAGTTCGGGGAAAGCTAGGAGCGGTGAATCCGAAGTAGTGGGCTTAAGACACCTAAGCCACTTGTTATTGTTGTGTAAATAGCTAAAATTGAATAAGTTGGCTTGTAAAATATATTTGTGTATCCTGTAAATACAAGGTTTGTTCATGATGCTGTTTTTCTTAATCCCGCTATTGTTTTGAACGCGACTGTCCCGAGATATGCTTCCGCGTGTGTGTAAATAAAGATAATAATGAACGGGACGTCACATAAATGACCCCGAGGTGGGGGCATCACATCAAACACTTGGATCCCCGCCTTTGATGAGTTTGGCTCTTGCTTAGATGAATCTGGCCTGGATGATCTCAGATATGTGGGACATAGATATACATGGTCTACCTCCTCTAGCACTCAGCGCAAACAAAGGAAAATTGTTAGAGTTCTCATCAATGAACAATGGAGCCATGATTTCTCCTTTTCTGAGGCCTCCTTTTTAGCCCCGGGAATTTCTGACCACTCTCCTATGATTATCAGAATTTCTCCTCCACGACTATCCAAGAAACCATTCAAGTTTTTCAATTTTTGGATGGATCACCCTTTTTTTATGGATACGATTAAATAGGTTTGGGACTCTCATATTACGGGCACCCCCATGTTCGTGCTATGCCAGAAACTCAAAATGCTAAAAGGACGCTTAAAGCTTCTTAATAGAGATTCCTTCTCTGATATTTCAAAGCGAACTGCACAAGCCAGGTTAGCCTTATCTAATACTCAAGATGCCCTGGCCACTGATCCTTTCAATATAGTATTGGCCCAATTAGAAAAGGATCAGACTCAGGTTTTCTCGGAACTGCACCTTCAAGAGGAAGCCTTTTACAAACAGAAGTCAAGGATAAAGTGGTTGACAGAAGGGGATTGCAACACTAAATATTTCCACCACTTTGTAAACAAGAGACATCTTCAGAACCGCATCATTTCGGTTTCTGACTCTAATGGTGCAACACTTTCTGACTCGAACCTTGTTCAATAGCATATTGTTCAGCACTTTCAAAATTTTCTGGCGGCTGATAGTACACCAACGTCGCCTGATTTGGCGACCATCTAGAACACTCTCCAACATTTGCTGGATGATGATCAGACCCTTTTGCTCTCTCGGGAGGTGACGGCTAGTGAAATTTGTAATGCTATGTTTTCTCTGGCTAAAGGCAAGGCTCTTGGACCCGATGGGTATAACGTTGATTTCTTTAAAGCTAATTGGGATCTCATTGGCTCTTCTGTCACCTCGGCAATCTTTGATTTTTTCCGGTCTGGATCTCTCTTAAAAGAAATCAACTCTACTATCATAACACTCGTGCCAAAGATACCTAATGCCCAGTCAATGAATGACTTTCGGCCTATAGCTTGTTGCAACACTATATACAAATGTATATCTAGAATATTAGCTGATCGTATCTCCACAGTTCTGCCAACCCTTATCAGCTCCCCCCAAAATGCCTTCGTCAAGAATAGGAGGATCGCTGACAATATTCTCCTGGCTCATGAATTATTTGCAGGTTTCCACCATGACCGTTATCTCCCGAAATGTGCCATTAAGGTTGATTTTCAAAAAGCCTATGACACTCTTGATTGGAATTTCCTCGAGTTAGTTCTGCAAGCATTTCACTTCCCACAAGCTTTGATAAAGCTTATAATGGAATGTGTCACCTTACCGAAATTTTCTGTGGCTATCAATGGAGAACTTCATAGCTTTTTCTCAATCGGCCGAGGTATTAGACAAGGAGATCCTCTTTCTCCTTATCTTTTTACACTGGCTATGGAAGTATTCTCAGGCATCCTTAATATCCAAACTTGAATGCCTGGTTTCAAATTCTTCTGGCGATGTAACGCTATCAAACTTAGCCATCTCTTTTTTGCCGATGATGTCCTCCTCTTTTCTGAAGCAAACTTGGAGGCCACTACTCTTCTGCAGGATGGTATTCGGCTATTCTCTTGTTGGTCTGGACTCACGCCAAATGCAAATAAGAGTGAGATTTTCATGTCAGGGGGTTCACCGGATCTTCGAACCTAGATTTTGCAACTCCTTGGCTTCAGCGAAGGTACCCTTCCGTTTAAATATCTTGGGGCTCCTGTCAATGCCTTTAGACTATCCAAAGCTGATTGTTGTCACCTAGTCAACTTAATCACGGCTAAAGCTCGATCTTGGTCACATCGTTTTCTCTCTTTCGCTGGACGATTACAACTCGTCACTTCAGTGCTTCACGCAACACAGGTTTACTGGGCAAGTGTCTTCACTCTTCCCAAATCAGTACTCTCGAGAATTGAGAAAATACTCAGGCAATTTCTTTGGAAAGGACCAGACCTGGGAACAGGTGGAGCTAAAGTCCCCTAGAATAAAGTTTGCCTCCCAAAGGCTGAAGGAGGACTAGGCATTTGGAGACTAGAGGACTGCAATAGGGATGCAATGCTCAAACACATTTGGAATTTATTCATCGGTAAGGAGTCCTTATGGTGCAAGTGGATACACTCCAACTTTCTCAAGAAGAAGAATTTCTGGGTAGCATCCAAACCAACTTTCTGTTCGTGGACCTAAAAAAAATCCTAGAACTCCGTTCGGACTTCCAACAAAATTTCATTTGGAAGATGGGGGATGGGTCCTCCATCTAATTCTGGTTTGATAATTGGCATCCTAGGGGTCCTCTCTATAAGTTATTTCCTGATAGAGATATATACCGTTCTGGTATCCCTAGAAATGCATCGATTTGGGACTTTTATTCATCCGACTGGCAAAACTCGACCTTTCTGGATATATTCAACTCTTGGACTAACAATATCGCCGCTCTTGTCACTGAGAGGCCCGATCGGTTCACCTGGAAAGGCCATCCCTCCGGCTTGTTTTCCATTTCCTCGGCGTGGGAACTTATAAGAAACAAAGGCCTGCATGTTCAATGGAGCTCCTTTATCTGGGACTGAGTCATTGCGCCAAGGTATAGCTTCCTGCTATGGCTTATCTCTTTAAATAGACTCCCTACACAAGTCATCTTGCTAAGTCACCACAGAATACCAGAAGGAGTTTGTGCCTTCTGTAGAAGCAGACCTGACTCAATTGACCACCTATTTTTTGGATGTACGGTCACCGGGACTCTTGCTTTATTTTGGGTGAATAACTGCGATCTAATCTGGAAAAATAGATCTTGGCAAGAAAACCTTCAATGGGCTATTCGTATTATTGGGGGCCATAACTTTCATCAACAAATTGCTCATTTCGCTTTTGCTGCAATGTGCCATATTATATGGTCAGAGCGAAATCACTTTCTCTTCAGGAACCGTCCTATTTTCATGCCGGCCCTCCGCAACCACCTTACTAAACTTGTAAGGGATAAAGGCTTGGCCATGAAGCCGGTTGTGGATAACATTCACAACAGAAGAACACAGCAAAGATGGGACATCTCCCCTTCCATTTTGGAGTAATCTTTTCGATTACCTTGTAAATATTTTGTAACTCCCGGTTTTGTTGGCCTTCTTTGTGGCCTTGGCGTTATGCTCTCTTGCTTGTAACTCCTTTTATTAGTCGCTACATCTTTGCACTTGTCGGGACACGTGATGCATCACCTCAAGTGCGAGGTTTTTGTGTACGACCACTTGTATGAAGAGCGTTGAAAAGTATATAAACTTCTTACCTTACCAAAAAAAAACAAAACAAACGAGCATTTTTATCAGAGGTTGCCTCGCAAGAACGAGAAGGAATGGGTGGTAAAAGTCATTGTGAACCTCTATGGAAGATGGTAAATCATTTAGGTTGCCTTGTATGTTCTTTTTTCTTGGCCTTCTGGTAGAGATGGTAAATCATGATTTAGGTTTAGACACTTGATGATAATTATGTTTTTTGTTCTTTTTTCTTGACACGGGACATTTGGAACGACATAATAAGATACAAACACTAGGCTAAGAAACTTGCAATAGTAGCATCAGGTTTGGTTAGTGTGTGCAGAATATATGATCCTTGAAATGGAGTATGCTTGAAAGAAACAACAAACTTACTCTCTCATGTTCGAGAAAGAGAATGTTAGAGAGACAACTATATAGAGAAGAGCTCCCAAGAGTACTTTATATTACTCAATTCTCTTTTATTCTAAATAAGGGGGAAGGGAGCCCTATTTATACTTGAACCCTTCTAATTACAACCATTGGATCTCCTCTTGATTTAATGGTAGAGATCTAATCCTAAGAAATATCTAGAACATATATCCCATATTACCCCGACAAATATCTACGTCCTTAAAAATATCTAGGTATTATCCCTAGACATATCTAGACGTGCATATTTCCTATATTACCTTTGGAAATATCTAAAGTTATGGGCCTCTGGAAGTTTCAAGGCTTTATTTTGGGCTCTTGGGTCATTTCTTTGGTTTATTGGGTTTAGAATTTTTTTGGCCCCTAACACTTGCTTTTTTGAATTTCCTAATTGAAAATTTTGTGAAGTTGAACTCCCGAAACCTACTCATAGCAAGCAAACTTGATTTGGAGTTTCGAATGTGCTTTCTAGACCAGTTGCTTTTGCAGTGACTTTTGGAAATAGAATCACTTTTGACAGCATTTGAGGCCATGGACATGAGGGAGAGTTTTACGTAAAGGAAGCTATCTTTTGAGCTCATTTGAGATATATAGTTAAATTTTAATTAGGGCTTTTTTTTTTGGTAATCGAGGTGTCCGGGCCAACTTGCACCCACCTCGATTATTCCTCGGGGGAGACTAGCACAGCAACCCACTGCCATGACCCCCCACTTAAATCACAAGTGCTCAGCTGGGGAATCGAACGTGGGACCAGTGCACCTAATCACACAATCCCAAGTACGCCCTAACCAACTGGGCTACTCATGGGTGGGTAATTTTAATTAGGGTTAATACCATGAAAAATTCTAAACTGGTATACCCGTGATAAATTTATCTCAAACTAATTTTTTGACTATAAAAAACTCAAAACTGGTATACCTGTGACAAATTTACCCCAAACTAATTTTTATCATAAAAATTCTCAAACTGGTACACATGTAACAAATTTACCTCAAATTAATTTTTTCACCACTAAAAAACCTCAAAACTTGTAATCCTGTGGCAAATTTACCCTTTACTAGCAGATCAATTTTGGATTTTTTATGGTATTTACCCTAGGGATTTCCACGTGAAATTGCCACGTCACCATACCACATCATCATGTGTCATCCACGTTAGTAAATTCGATAGTAAAATTTGAAGTGAATTAACAAAGGGTAAATTTGTTCTTCTTCTTCTTTTTCTTCGTCACCATACCAAGGGTAAAATTGCCACGTCACCATACCACATCACCATGTGTCCCTCTTCTCTCTCTTCCTTTTTCTTTTTCTTATCTTCTTCCTCTTCCTCTTCTTCTTCTTCTTCTCTTCTTCCTCCTCACGCGCACGTTCATTGCTCTGCCTACAACTCATCGACGGGACCCCACCGCCGCGCGTTGCCGCTGCTCGTCTGGTCGTTGCATCGCCGTCTGGCCGTTAGGCTCCACCCAGCCACCGTGCCACCCCTGTCGCCCCTCGATCGTGCCTCGCCTCGAGCCAACCACGAGTGCGACCTTTTGCCCAGACCAGCAGTCGCCGCTCGTCGCCCCTTCGCCGCGCGCCGTCCGCCTTGTGCCAGCTCTCGTCCAACCGCCTGTCTCCATTGCTGTCGCCGTCCGACGCCGTGCTTTTCCCCCCTAGCCAGATGTCTTTCTCTTCCCTTCATACACGCACGGCCCTTCGCTCGCGTCACGTCTAGCCGCTCGCCCGGCACTGTCCAACCACCTGCAATGCTGCCGTGCCGCCCCCGACCGCCGTCCAGTCACCGCACGCCGTTGCCATCAACGCTGACCCCCTTGTTCTGGCTGTGACCTCCGTGTAACATTCCGAAATTTTCGCCAATTGGAAATTATGAAATAACTATGTTTTATGAAATGTGCTAGCAGTAAATTCTCACCCGGAACTGATCATTCATGGGAATGCTAACCGTTAGGAAAAGGCTAATAGAGGAATTAAATTCGTGCAACTAAAGAAAATTCTATCGTGAATAGATTTCGACCATTAAATTGCGTAAGTGATATTTTGTGCCACTGTTGGCCGATACAAGGATAATTAGGGGTCAGTTCACCATTGTCTTAGTAGTGGATCGCGGGTGATTCCGTTGGACCATGAAATGATTTGACGAATGATTCTGAAACTATACCGAACGATCGTACCCCTCGGATCAAGTGATTGATCTTCGCGATTTTAATGACAACCGAGGTCGTCATGCACCGAACGGACTTGCACGTGACTCGATTTAGTATCAGTCATGAGTCGATTTCGAGAATTTCCCCAGCAAGCCGCCCCGTTAGCTCAAGAAACGCTCGAGTTGCATTTAATAGAATTTAATTATTGAAGTTTTTGCCCAAATTGGACACCGAAAAATTAGGAAGTCACGTCGGAACAATAGGACGATGTTGCACGTGACACGTGTGAATTTTTGGTATGCTTAAATCCTACGAAAAAACTCGATTTGGATAAAAAATGAACAAAGTGACCAAAATACCCCTAAGATTTAATAAAGGGCATGTTTTAAGGGCAAAGGGCATTTTCGTAATTTTGCCCTAAAATTTTGATTGGACAATTTTGCCCTTGGATATTTTGGAAATTACAAGAATACCCTTAGATATTTTTGTGCAAGAATCGATCTCGGCTGTTGGATCAAGATAAGATCGAATCGGGACCGTCGGATTAAAAATAAGAAGAAAGGGTAATATGGTCATTTTCCCCTTTGGTCAAATTCACTATTTAATTCTAGATGTTCTCTCTCTCCTCCATTCTTCTCTTCTTTGCCCATTTGCCGTGAATTTTTCCCCCTTCCACCGTAAGCTCCCTTGGCCGATTCCTCCTTCGCGCCAGCGCCACCGCCTCGCCGCCGCACGCTCGGACCACCCCAAGCCGCCGTCCAAGCCACCGCACACCACCACCAACCTCAAACCTCACCATCTCTCTCTCTCTCTCTCTCTCTCTCTCTCTCTCTCTCTCTTTTTCTCTCTCAAGTGGCCGTGAGCCCCAAATCAAGAGGCCGGACCGCCGCCGCTCAAGCCAGACGCCGCCATGAGTCCCCACCGTGTCCATTTATGTGCTGCCGCTCCTCGTTCTAGCCGATTAAGTCTAGAATTTTGTAAGTCATACTCTAATCCCGATTTAGGATTTTGGGTATCGCCGAACAATTTGATTTTGGGTGAAATTGGACTTGTGCGGGTGCGTAATGTTGGGGCTTTAGACCGGGAATGTATGGCGGGCCTTAAGGAATTAATTTGGAATTTTTGGAGGACGATTTGAGGGAACTTTAAGCTAAGAGTCACTGTTCACGAGGCTATGATGCTTAGTTCAGGACGCAAGTTGGATTTTTAGAACTGGTATTTAATGGCAAGAAAGTCCCATGAATGATCAGAATTAATCCGACGCTACTAGAACACGGGTAAGTTGCGCCTAAACCTAATTTAGGACTTCTGGTATCGACGAGTAATTTTCGGACAAAATCAGTATGGAATTAGGTGTGGAATTGTATGAATAGGGAGTTGAAATTTTATGGCGGGCCTTAGGAAATAATTTTGGTAATATTTATTGGAAATTCAGAAAAATGGGGGCTACGAATTACTGTTCATATGCTGCGAATCACTGTTCACGAGCTGTGGATCACTGTTTACGGGGCTGTGATGGTCCGATCGAGACGCAAGTTGAATTTTTGAAACCTAGAAATTATGGCGAGAAAGTCCCGTGAAGGATCGGAATTAATCCGACACCATTTATTTGGAGAAAAATGAGAATTTACGTGTTGGATGCATATTTAATTATAAATAAATTGTGGTGATCAAATTGAGCATGTTGTTGTGCAATTAGGTGATTGTATATGCTTGTTGGATGCACATGTGAGTCAAATTAAAATGAATTATTGATATTGCCATGTCCAATGCTGAATGAGCATGAATTGTGTGTTAAATGATGCGTGTGCGGGCCGCGTGTAATGGGCCAGTGGATTGTGGTAAATGCGTATTGAGCGTGTACTTGAGAAAGAAAGAATAGTGTGTGGCATGGTGTGAGAAATTGTGGAAAATTATGCCGTCCTGAGGCGTGTACGTTTACGCGGGACGATGCCCGGTATTACCAGAAGACTGCCAGCCTGAGGCGTGAACTTCTACGCGAGTTGTACAGTAGGTGGTAGATGTTGAGCCTGAGGCGTGTACGTTTACACGAGCAAGAAACATGGCTTGAGGCGTGTACGTTTAGGCGGGCCTGAAAGTGAAAGTGGAAAGTGGATGATAACAGTGTGCCTGAGGCGTGTATTTCAACGCGGGTCACTGGCGAGTGAAAGAGGAAAATGAATGATCGCAATGTGCCTGAGGCGTGTACTTCAACGCAGGTCACTGGCAAGTGAAAGAGGAAAATGAATGATCGCAGTGTGTCTGAGGTGTGTGCTTCAACGCGGGTCACTGGCGAGTGAAAGTGGAAAGTGGACGATCACAGTGTGCTTGAAGCGTGTACTTTAAAGCGGGTCACTGGCCAGTGAAAATGGAAAGTGGATGATCGTAGTGTGCCTGAGGCGTGTACTTCAACGCGGGTCAGTGGCGAGTGAAAGAGGAAAATGAATGATCGCAGTGTGCCTGAGGCGTGTATTTTAACGCGGGTCACTGGCGAGTGAAAGAGGAAAATGAATGATCGCAGTGTGCCTGAGGCGTGTACCTCAACGCAGGTCACTGGCGAGTAGATGTGAAAGTGAAAATGAGAATGGAAAGAATAGTGGGATGAGAACGATACATGCATGTGTTTGCATATGATGTGATTGTGATTGAGTACTGGTGTGCGTATGTTTGGGTTTGACTATAATATTTGATGTGCCTGCAATGTAATGGTTTGATGTGTACGAATGCACGCGTGTCTATGTAATTGTCTGGAGGTACGTGATAGCCTAGGTTGAGTTTAGGGGTGTACTTACTGAGAAGTGTCTCACGGTTGTTTTCAACGAAACATTTCAGAACCCCGACAAAACCCATGAATCCTCCACCGCCACCACCCCCAGTACGTTCTGGAGTTCCAGTGCATAATGAGTATGAGATAGCTGAGCTTCAAATAGGAGACGGGATAAGGTGGAGTTAGATTTTGAGTGGACGCCAAACAAGGGATGTTAAAGGTTGTTACGGGTTGGATGACAGGTCATCGATTTTTATTTTTACTCTTGAAGGGTTAGTAATGTGTGCACTGGTAAACTAAGGTTTGTATTTTGTAAATATGGTGGTACAAGTTTGATCGAGTAATCGAAATGTATATATTCTCCTAATGTTTCCCCAATTAAAATTTTTGTCCGGGTGTTTTATGGTTCTCGTTTGCACAATTAAATCTCTGATGTTTGGATGAGGTCGGCGACAACCTGGGACGTCACAACTTATCGACCGGAGGCGGGATGTCGCGGGCTCGAACGGGAGCTCGGGCTGTGACATCCCTGTTTGAATTGGTATCAGAGCAAGGTCAGCTCGATCTAGAACTGGTTGAAAATTGGAGTGATAAGGAGCGGAAACCCTGAGGTAGTAATTGGGGAGATCTAGGTGGGTTGTAGGGTGAAATGAGTTACACGTGCGTCCAGATTGTTTATTGTGATTGTTTGTGTAAGCTAAATTATTGTGTGATAATAGAATTGCAGGTGCGTCTGGACCTGAGGTAAGTGTTCAGGCTTTTGCAATTGTGATTTCGTGATTGATAGTGGGAAATGCTTGTTGAGTGAGCGGTTGAGTTAATTCACTACTTAGAATTGGATTGAGCTAGTTGATTTAGACCACTAATTCCTGAACGGAATTATAGCAGGTAGGTGAGTAGCAAAGGACTATAAGGATAGGAAAGGGGAAAAGAAACTCAAGGACAGTCCAGTGTAGTGGGCTAAAGGGCCCGAGAATCCCAAATGGGATGAGCTTGAGAGATAGGAGTATTTTATAAAAGGCCAATCAAGTCCTGAGAAACCAAGCATCAATGAACCCATAAGTAAACGAGGATCGTGAGGACTTGAGGAAATTTGGTGATTTTATGGGTAGATAAGCTTAAGAGCAAGCTATCACTAAAGCCCAGGCTATTGAGGCCGCTATAGTTGCTATTATTGGTGAAAATGAAAATCCTAACTGGAGTCAAGGAAATGCGATTAGATAGAGGTATTAGTTGATTGAGTAGTTTTTGAAATGAAAGCCTTTAAGTCTGATGAAAAAAAAAAGGGGTGACCATGGGGTTGCGTCACTTTCAGTAGAGGAATTGGAAAGGACTTTGGAGATATTGGGGTGTGCGGATGAGAAAAATGGGATTCTAGCAGTATACCGGCTACAAGGAAATGCAAGTGATTGGTAGAAAACCCACCAGAGGAAAAATATTTCCTGCTAGTACCGCTTGGATTTGAGTTATGTTTGTGAGGCCTTCAAAGGCAAGTGCTACCTCGAGAGGGCATGAGAGTGGGAATTGGCTAAATTTATGAGATTCTATCAAGAATAGATGATAGCGAACCTGTATGAAGTTGAGTTTGCTCGAGTACCCAAGTTTGCCCCAAAAATGGTGAAGGACCTATTGGATAAGGCCCGGAAGTTCGGAGATGGGTTGAAGCCGGACCCCCATAGTTAGATGATATCACCAAGTCCGACGGGTTATATTGAGGTTTATGAGCGGACCTAAGTAATTAAATATGATGAGATAGAAGAGGCTAATATTTTTGTGATTGGGGGTAGAGAAGAAATGATCAACTTTTTTGAGTAGGGAATTGAAATGGATTGGCTAATAAGATAGAAAATCGTTATGGATTGTGAATATAAGATGATCCAGTTCAACCCAGTTGAACGTCTTAGGATTGATCTTCAGGAAAATCGAGAAGGAATCTCGATTCCTTGAATGCCCTCATTTGAGGTGACTAAATACCCGATGATAGTTGCGCAGGATACGAGGTGAATATGGCTGACCCGATCATGACGGAACTAAAGTTGAAAGAGTAAACGAGGTGTGTAACCTTTCGAGGTCTTTTCTTAAGAATTGCGGGGTTGCCACTAGAACGAGAAGTGGAATCGTGACAGATTTGGCCCGGGAGTTGAATTGATTTCGAGGGCATTGTATTGAGTGTTCTTGCCGGAAATCAAAGGAATTGAAGGTTCAGATGTAAGAACTCGAGGACCAAATAAAAAAAAGAGGGTATCTGTCACATCCCAATTTTTGGGCCTGAAAAGCCGCAGGTAAATTGTAATATCCTCAATTTCAGTCCCTGGGAAATGGCTATGGTTTAAGTTTGGCGGTTTTCCAATCAGAACTAAAGTGTTTTCTCTTGTTTTGGAAAACCTAGTTTTCGGATTATTTGTACCCTTTTGTTTTGTTATTTTTGGGGAGACTTTTGTGATCCAAATTTCCAAATGCTTTCTTCTGGAAAGTTGTTCCAAACATTTTAAAATTTCACGTGATTTAATTTCATAATTTTTGGAGTTTATATGAGTGGTACGATGGTCTCATTTTCGGACCGTGTGAAACTGCCCAGAATGGGTATTTCGGTGATGTTTACGCCGTCTTGATTTTCTACGAGCTTTTCTGGGCCGATTTTGGAAATGTTTCCTTCATGAAAGTTGTTGAGAACTTCCTTTTCTATAAGGTGTGTAAATTTGGGAATTTTCTGAGATGATTTGGATACTGGACAGAGTTTATTTTGAGAAATAAAAATGCTGTTCCAGTAGGCTGTTTTTAGTCTGTCTTTGAGTGGCTGAAAATGGTATTTAAAGAGAGAATTAGATTTTGTGTTCTTCATGAAAATATTTATTAAGGTCTCGTTTATGACATATCCGAATTTGAGAATTTTCGAAATTCATTTACTATAATTTCAAGTCCGATTTCGTGAATAGTGCAAAACTGTTCGGTTTTGCCAGATTTCAAGGATTTAGCATTTTCTATATGAAAATATTGGAATTTGGACTTGGTATCTTCTGGTGATTTAAAGTACACATTCCGAGCTTTCACATGAGATATTTTATACCTTGATCAAAGGTCGGACCTGGGAAAAACGAAATTTGGAAATGAATGGCTAAGAATGAAGCTTGTTCAAGAAGCCTAATTACTGGCTTGTATTAATGCTTGGTCTTCTTTTCCACAAGCATTTATTGGCCATTATTATGCTTGACTTTGATGACCCTTCATGATGGCTTGTGAGGTAAGCGATGACCTCATCGCCTCGATGACACGCGCGCTTACATCATCCTTTTCTTTGGCCCCAAGTTTTGTCTCCCTATAAATAGAAAGAAGGCCATTTGGGCAAGGGGAGAGAGAAATAGAGAGAGAAAGAGTAGTCGAGAGAAAAAGAAAAAGAAAGAAAGAAAGAGAGAAAACTCAACGACTAGCCCGTGTCTCTCTTGTGGTTTGATCGAGTGAGGAAGTCACGTCCAAGGCCCGAGTGTTCGTGTTCACGCCCGAGAATCGCCGAGACTCCCGTGTTCCTTTATTGTTCTAGTTTGGTTGGTTGTGTAAGTAAACTTCCTAATATCGGGAAAGGAAGTTGTGATACGTTGTGACACGGTTTGCTTGGACCGTTTCTCGGTCATTTGGTTGGTTGTGGTTGGTTCATTTCTCGATTTAATCATGTTTCGTGTTTGAAGTTTGTTTTGGCGATAGAATCGAGACTTGAATGGTAAGGTGCACATGTTATAACCATGCTTGATGTTCTCTTGTATAAACTTTGCTATTGATCTGCCATTGATGCAGGTGCGATAAGGGCCAACTTGTGCTAACGGCTATCCCCTCGTCCTCGCTTGATATTAGTAGGTTTACTTGCTGAGTCTCCTCGACTCATCCCTCATTTTTCCTACCCTCAGGTACATAGGATGGTCGAACGGACGGCGGCGACAGGGGGAGTTTAAGCTATGTTAGAGTTCGAGGAAAGCGAGGACCGAGAAGCAGTAGTGAGCTTAGGACACCCAAGCCATAATGTTTATTGTATAAATAGATAAAATTCGATAAGTTGGCTTGTAAATATATTTGCGTGTCCTGTAAATACAAGGTTTGCTCACGATGCTATTTGTCTTAATCCCGTTGTTTGTATTGATTGTGATCGTCCCGAATATGCTTCTGCGTGTGTATAAATGAAAAAGAATAATGAACGGGATGTCACGTTTAATGGCCCCGAGGTAGGGGGCGTCACAGTATCCATTACTAAGGATCGATATCCTGTTCGATCAATTGCAAGGAACTTTAGTGTCCTCTAAGGTTGAACTATGAACGAATGTCATCGGTAAAGAATTTAGAAAGAGAATGTTCCTAAGATTGTGTGACGGACTGGAAATTTTTTGTTAAGGACATGAAAAGAAGGTGTAATTACGACTGCTTAATAGACGAGGTATGGATACTACGCATTCATAGTAATGCCCATTGAGCTAAAGGATGCCTCACTGCTTCTGTGGACCTAATGAACCGAATGTTTCAAGAATTATGGGATTAGTTCATGATGATCTTCGTTAATGATGTATTGAGAGACTCGAGGAGCCTGGGAACAAGAAGCAAGTTTGACTGAGGTGCTGCGAACCTTGAGAGAACTCGCACTCTACACCAAGTATAGCAAGTGCAAATTTTGGCTTAATAGAATAATATTCCCTGGACATATAATATAGGAGAAATGGAATTACAGTGAACTCGATTAAGGTCGAGGTGATGACTAAGTGGCCAAGATTGATGCCAATAATGGAGGTTGGTAGTGTCTTAGATTTGGCTGACGATTATCGCCGTTTTGTGGAAGATTTTCGTCGATAGCCGTGCTATGGGCACGACTAATTAAGAAGGAAATCCATTTGAATGGAATGATCATGGTGAACAGAGTTCCCAAAAACTGAAGCGTAGGCTGATAATTGCCCCGGTATTGAATATTCAACCTGAACCGGGAGAATTCGAAATCTATAGTGACGCTTCATTAAGAAGACTTGGGTGGGTGATAATGCAACACAGTAAAGTAGCAAATTATGCGTCGTGCCAGCTGAGGCAACGTGTAAAGAATTACCCAACGCATGATGGAAAATTGACTGCAACACCCTATATCGCCATGGAAAGACTGGATGAGTAATAGATACGTTAAGTTGTGAGTCGATTGGGACGTATGGGGTGATCAAGGAATGAACCTCGTCGGGGAGGCTCAAGGATTTGGAAATTAAGTTTGAGGTGAACTGGATGTGGAATTTGTTGATCGCCTTAAGGATTAGTTGGAAATCCAGGCCCAGGATAAAGAATGGCATTATGTGAATTGCGAGATACGAAGAGTCATTAAGGTGGATGCTGATGAGAGGAAGTCAGATTTCCATATACTTGGGGATAGAAATTTGGAGGTTCTAGGAATGATTGTGTGTACCCGACGAGGCGAAACTTAAGGAAAAAAAAATTTTGAATGGAAATTTACACAATAAGCATAAGGTTCACTCGAGTAACACAAATGTGTGTCCAACGACGTAGGGAGTAAGAAAGAAATCATATTTGAGACCCACGAGAGCAATTATGACGTTCACACGGGCAATATGAAATATGCTAGGATTTGTGGCGACACTGCCGGAAAAAAATGGGGTGAAAGTAAATATGGCCAAGTAGATGGCCAAGTGTTTGACATGCTTATAAGTGAAGACACAGCACAGTAAGCCTAGAAGGCTATTATAACCGTTGAATGGAAATATGACATGATCCCATGGATGTTGTAACAGGATCAAAGTGAAGCCGGAGGAAACCCGATTCCATCGGAATAGCAGTTGATAGACTGGCTAAGTCAGTACGCTTCTTGACATTGTGAATGGACTTTTAGTCGGACAAATAAGTAGAGTTGTTAGAAAGGTCTTATGATCGAAGACAACAACTTTTAGAGCTTGAGATTGGGAATTAAGTGACAGCCCAAGTGTTTCTCAATGGAAAGATTATCCTAATTTGACAGAAAAGGGAAGTTAAGCCAAGGCATGTCAGATTGTTTGATAATCGGGAAAAGATCGGAGATATGATCTAGCAAATTGCCTCGTTGCCTAATCTGTCCTAGGTATACGATGTATCCCACGTGACGACGTTGAAAAAGTATAAACCAAATATGACTCACGTTAAGGGGAAACGGACGTGGACGATAAAGTGTCGTACGTGGAAAGGGCCGATGAAGCTTGAGGACAGAAAGATCATGGGCCGCATAATAAGTCAGTCCCAGTGATCCAAGTGTATGGGAGTACCGAAGGACAAAAGGTGTCATTGGGAAATCGAAAAGATGATACAACGTCAGTACCCCCAGTTGTTTGAGTAGCAGTAAGGATTGTAATTTTGAGTATTAGTGAGATTGTAAATTTTGAGGACGAAATTTCATAAGGGGAGAAGATTGTGACATTCCGAAATTTCCGCCAATTGGAAATTATGAAATAACTAAGTTTTATGAAATGTGCTCGCAGTAAATTCTCACCCGGAACTGATCATTCCTGGGAATGCTAACCGTTAGGGAAAGGCTAATAGAGGAATTAAATTCGCACGACTAAAGAAAATTCTATCGTGAATAGATTTCGACCATTAAATCGCGTAAGTGATATTTTGAGCCATTGTTGACCGATCCAAGGATAGTTATGGGTCAGTTCGCCATTGTCCTAGTAGTGGATCGCGGGTGATTCCCTTGGACCTTGAAACGACTAGACAAATGATTCCGAAATTATACTGAAAGATTGTACCCCTCGGATCAAGTGATTGATCTTTGCGATTTTAATGACAACTGAGGTCGTCACGCACCGAACAGACTTACACGTGACTCGATTTAGTATCAGTCATGAGTCAATTTCGAGAATTTCCCCAGCAAGCCGCCCCCGTTAGCTCGAGAAACGCTCGAGTTGCATTTAATAGAATTTAATTATTAAAGTTTTTGCCCAAATTGGACACCGTAAAATTAGGAAGTCACGCCGGAACGATAGCACGACGTTGCATGTGACACGTATGAATTTTTGATGTGCTTAAATCCTTCGGAAAAACTCGATTTGGACAAAAAACGGACAAAGTGACCAAAATACCCCTAAGATTTAATAAAGGGCATGTTTTAAGGGCAAAGGGCATTTTCGTAATTTTGCCCTAAAATTTTAATTGGACAATTTTGCCCTTGGATATTTTAGAAATTACAAGAATACCCTTGGATATTTTTGTGCAAGAATCGATCTCGACCGTTGGATCAAGATAAGATCGAATCGGGACCATCGAATTAAAAAAAAGAAGAAAGGGTAATATGGTCATTTTCCCCTTTGGTCAAATTTCACTATTTAAGTCTATATGTTCTCTCCCTCCTCCATTCTTCTCTTCTTTGCCCATTTGCTGTGAATTTTTCCCCCTTCCACCGTAAGCTCCCTTGGTCGATTCCTCCTCCGCACCGGCGCCACCGCCTCGCCGCCGCACGCCCGGACCACCCCAAGCTGCCGTCCAAGCCACCATACACCACCACCAACCTCAAACCTCACCATCTCTCTCTCTTTTTTTTTTCTCTCTCAAGTGGCCGTGAGCCCCAAATCAAGAGGCTGAACCGCCGCCGCTCAAGCCGGACGCCGCCGTGAGTCCCCGCCGTGTCCGTTTATGTGCCGCCGCTCCCCATTCTAGCCGATTAAGTCTAGAACTTTATAAGTCATACTCTAATCCCGATTTAGGATTTTGGGTATCGCCGAACAAATTGATTTTGGGTGAAATTGGACTTGTGCGGGTGTGTAATGTTGGGGCTTTGGACCGGGAATGTATGGCGGGCCTTAAGGAGTTAATTTGAAATTTTTGGAAGACAATTTGAGGGAATTTTAAGCTAAGAATCACTGTTCACGAGCTGTGATTCACTGTTCACGAGGCTATGATGCTCAGTTCAGGACGCAAGTTGAATTTTTAGAACTGGTATTTAATGGCGAGAAAGTCCCATGAACAATCGGAATTAATCCGACGCCACTAGAACACGGGTAAGTCACGCCTAAACCTAATTTAGGACTTCAGATATCGATGGGTAATTTTCGGACAAAATCAGTATGGAATTAGGTGCAGAATTGTATGAATAGGGAGTGAAAATTTTATGGCGGGCCTTAGGAATTAATTCGAGTAATATTTGTTGGAAATTCAAAAAAATGGGGGCTACGAATTACTGTTCATATGCTGCGAATCACTATTCACAAGCTGTGGATTACTGTTTACGGGGCTGTGATGGTCTGATCGAGACGCAAGTTGAATTTTTGGAACCTAGAAATTATGGCGAGAAAGTTCCGTGAAGGATCGGAATCAATCCGACGCCATATAGTTGGAGAAAAATGGGAATTTACGTGTTGGATGCATATTTAATTATAAATAAATTGTGGTGATCAAATTGAGCATGTTGTTGTGCAATTGGGTGATTATATATGCTTGTTGGATGCACATATGAGTCAGATTAAAATGAATTATTGATATTGCCATGTCCAATGTCGAATGAGCATGAATTGTGTATTAAATGGTGCGTGTGCGGGCCGCGTGTAATGGGCCAGTTGATTGTGGTAAATGCATATTGAGCGTGTACTTGAGAAAGAAAGAATAGTGTGTGGCATGGTATGAGCAATTGTGGAAAATTATGCCATCCTGAGATGTGTACGTTTACGCGGGACGATGCCGGGTATTACCGGAAGACTGCCAGCCTGAGGCGTGAACTTCTACGTGGATTGTGCATTATGTGGTAGATGTTGAGCTTGAGGCGTGTACGTTTACGCGGGCAAAAAACATGGCCTGAGGCGTGTACGTTTACGCGGGGCTGAAAGTGAAAGTGGAATGTGGATAATCGCAGTGTGCTTGAGGCGTATACTTCAACGCGGGTCACTGGCGAGTGAAAGAGGAAAATGAATGATCACAGTATGCCTGAGGCGTGTACTTCAACACGGGTCACTAGCGAGTAAAAGAGGAAAATGAATGATCGCAGTGTGCCTGAGGCGTGTGCTTCAACGCGAGTCACTGGCGAGTGAAAGTGGAAAGTGGATGATCGCAGTGTGCCTGAGGCGTGTACTTTAACACGGGTCACTGGCCAATGAAAAAGGAAAATGAATGATCGCAGTGTGCCCGAGGCATGTACTTTAACGTGGGTCACTGGTGAGTGAAAGAGGAAAATGAATGATTGCAGTGTGCCTGAGGCGTGTACTTCAACTTGGGTCACTGGCGAGTAGATGTGAAAGTGAAAATGAGAATGGAAGGAATAGTGGGATGAGAACGATACATGCATGTGTTTGCATACGATGTGATTGTGATTGAGTACTGGTGTACGTATGTTTGGGTTTGACTATAATATTTGATGTGCCTGCAATGTAATGGTTTGATGTGTACGAATGCACGCGTGTCTATGTGATTGTCTGGAGGTACGTGATAGCCTAGATTGGGTTTAGGGGTGTACTTACTGAGAAGTGTCTCACGATTATTTTCAACTAAACATTTCAGAACCCCGACAGAACCCATGAATCCTCCACCGCCACCACCCCCAATACGTTCTGGAGTTCTAGTGCATATAGAGTATGAGACAACTGAGTTTCAAATAGGAGACGGGATAAAGTGGAGTTAGATTTTGAGTGGACGCCAAACAAGGGATGTTAAAGGTTGTTACAGGTTGGATGGCAGGTCATCGGTTTTTGTTTTTACTCTTGAAGGGTTAGTAATGTGTGCACTGATAAACTAAGGTTTGTATTTTGTAAATATGGTGGTACAAGTTTGATCGAGTAATTGAAATGTATATATTCTCCCAATGTTTCCCCAGTTAAATTTTTGTCTGGGTGTTTTATAGTTTCCGTGTTAAATCTATGATGTTTGGATGAGGTCGGCGACAACCTGGGACATCGCAATTTATCGACCGGAGGCGAGATGTCGCGGGCTCGAACGGGAGCTCGGGTCGTGACACTCCGTCCTGGTCAGCCCGTCATCGCCAGACCACCAACCCGTCGTCCCTGTCGTCGCCAGCCCGCCAGCCTTCATTCGCTATCGTTGCTCGCCCAGCTCGCCGTCGCCGTCGTCGTCGTCATTGTCGCACTCGCCTGACCAGCCTAGCCACTCGCCTGGCCGCTCGCCTAGCCGAGCCTACTGCCGTCCTAGCCACTGCGTCGGCCACTCACCGCTCGCCTAGCCTTTTCCCGGCCGTGTCGCTTGCCCGCTCGTTGCCTAGCCACCCAGGCCGTCACCCGTCACCGCGCCCCGCTCGCCCGGCCACTTGCCCTGCCTTGGTTGAGCACCTAGCCCATGGCCGAGGGCTGTGCCGAGGCCTCACTCATTGGCCGATCATTGTGCCAATCGCCGCGCTGAGCCCATTGGAGCTGCAGTTACTTCATTAATTAGTCAATGTTAAATATAAATTCTAGGAATTAATTTTGCTTTTAATTAGATTTAAAATCCAAATCGTCCATAAACAATATTCGTCGCACATTTTGTTGCTAAAGAATTAATAAAAAATCATCACTAAATCCGTTCCGGACCAACGTCTGTGGCAAAAGGAAAAATTTGGAATGGCAAATTAGTGACGAATTTCACCACGGATCAGTTGGTCGCAAATTAATGACCAAAAAAAAATTCATCAAAAATTAGCGTCGAATTTTGCCACGAATACATTTCGTTGCAATTTTTAGACAAAAAAAAGCACTTCGTTGCAATTTAGAGACCAAAAAAAAATTTCGTGGCACATTAGCGATGAATTTTGCGACGAATACAGTTCGTGGCTAATTTGTGACGAATTTTGCCACGAATAATTAACGACGAATTTTGCGACAAATATAGTTCGTGGCTAATTTGCGACGAATACAGTTCGTGACTAATTTGCGACGAATTTTTTGTGACGAATAAAGTTCGTGGCTAATTTGCCACGAATTTTTTGCGACGAATTTTTTTTCGTCGCAAATTAGCGACGAAAATTGATATTTTCCGTCGCTAAATTTTGCAATGCCGAATTAGCGAAGGATTTTTTTCCGTCGTAAAATTCGTCGCAAATTCGTTTAGCGACGAATTTTGCCAAATTTTTCGTCGCTAAAACCTTGTTTTTTTTTTGTAGTGGTCGCTTAGAGGTAACCCCTAAATTAAGATTACAGCCCTTTTTTTCTCTTTTAGACCTCAACTTCGCACCTCCCTTTCTCGCGCTTGACACTCTCAACCTCTCATCTCCCTTTTTTGCGCTGGATGCTCTCGCCTCCTATCTCACGCATCCATCACCGCGGTCTCGCACAGCCGCCATCACAGCGATGCTAGACTAAAGTAAAGTCGTCGTCACAGTAAAGCTAGATGAAAGTAAAACACATCATGCGGAAACCAAGGGTGAAAGAGTGAGATGAAAGAGGTTTCGTCAACATAGGAACCGTTGGGTGCTTGATAATGCAGATGAGAGAGACTAGAGAGAAAGCGCATATATATATATATATATAGAGAGAGAGAGAGAGAGAGAGAGAGAGAGAGAGAGAGAGAGAGAGAGAGAGAGAGAGAGAGAGAGAGGTGTGGGTGTTCTAATAATAAAAGAAAAAGGGGCATCGATAAAAATATTTCCTTAGTAGGTGTCAGTCACTATCTGCATACTTGCACGAGAAATGTTTATCTGGTCCAACGAAAACTCGATCAAAAAAGTAGTGAAATATCTTTCTTTTCAATTTTTTTTGTTTCAATTAGTAAACCATTTTAAAAAGAAAAGAAAATATAGTTGTGAACAGGTATATTTGGATTGGAACTTGGTGTAGAACCGGAAACCCTCGTTCTGGAATCGTCTTGTCCGGTTCGCGATTCTAAACTTTTGGATTTGGGAGCCACAAGGTCAGTTCCTAGATCAAGGCTGGGGACCGATCTACTCTGAAACTCATCTTCCCTAATTTTGGTTTCTCTCGTTACTTTTTGGCTTAAAACGAATCTGTTTTCAATATTAAATTACAAATTTGCTATGCAAACCCAACTGAAATGACTTAAAATACCCTATTTGTCTACACGTGGTAGTCGAGATAAAATTCAAGATAAGATAAAATTTATCCTATCCTATATTTGATGCTTGTCCAAGACAAAAAAAAAGTCGGTTATAAAAGAGATATAAACTGGATAAAATTATCTCGTGGAGGAAGTGGGATAAAGGTGAATATGATTTATAATATCAAAAATATAAAATTTAATTTTCTCAAATAATAAAAATTTTAAATTAATAAAATTAAAATAATATTTGAATTCTAATATAAAAAATTCAAAATAAAAGAATAATAACGATTTCCTTTTTATTAATTCATTTTTTTATCTATATATTCAAATTTCTTTCTATCTTATGATATGAATTCCATATATATAAATATAGATTTTATATTTTTATTTATTACATATTTTAGGTTTATTAGTATAGTTCTATTTTATAAATTTTTATTAGCGAATGATGGAACGGGAAAAAAAAAAGAGGGAAAACATGTGGCTTTATTACTGCGATTCACCAAATCCAGCCTCAATGTCTTGGGAGAGCACAAATGCAGAGTCTCCCCGATAGGTCAATCTTTCGAGAGTACATCTTTCCGCATAATTCAATATGTATTCACGAGAGACTTTCATCATGTCAAAGTGACACTTTATCGCTGGACAAAATGGAAAAAACGAAAAGCTCTGCCCAATTTCCTTATCCTAAAATTGATCATGCCTCCAATGCTTTTCAAACTTATGTTGTCATTTCTTTGTTGCATGTGCTTCTGTTGATGAGAAATCTATCAATTAATCAGTCAAGATTTTGAGGACCACGTGAGTAGAACCTCTTTCACTCTATATGCCTCATGCGCACGTGGGGCACACAGCTCACACAGGCATAGTTGAGTATTTTATTTGTTTCTTGTAACAGCCCGAATTTTGATGTAATTTCTGGGATCAATAAAACTGATATTAATTCGCATTTCATTTTAGCCAGTCTCGCCCAGAGCTGATCACTCTCGGGATACTAATCAATGGGGCATGGCTAACTAGAAAATGATACGTGGACCGGGGACCCTATCGTGAAACGGACACCGATCACGAGAGATGCTGAGGGAATATTCTGGGCCAATGTGGGCCGATCCCAGGAAAGGGTAATGGATTGGGTTTGGCCAAGGCCAACGATGTATAATAGGGACGCAGGTGATTCTGCAAGACCGAAAGTACACGTGGCCAACCAGTCCTGAACCTGAACCGAACGATCGTGACCCTTGGAATTAGTAATAATTTCTCATTCTCCCAATGATCGAGACCGTTACAACACAGATAGCCCTAGGTCGATATGCGTACCTTCTAAACAGCCGCCCGTTAGTGAGAGACCCTGAAACTGAAAGTTTAGCGAGTTTTATTCACGATATTGGGCCCTGATTTCGATGTCGATTTTCGAAGGCTAAAAAGACCATTTTCACGATTCTGACATCGTATTACGCTGGCCACGCACTTTTGGGGCTAAACTAGCCAAAGATTGAAATCTCGACGAAAATTGGGGAAAATAACGATTTTGCCACTGTGGGTGTCGGTATTTAATTCTGAGGCCGTTTGAGGTTATTTTTCGAGGCCGACACCATTTTTGGGTGGCCACACATACCGGGAGACGTTACGGACAAAAAGTAGAACTTCGACAAAAATTGAAAAAATAATATTATTTTATTCCCGAAACTTCGCAGTCGATTTTCGAGGGCTTAAAAAGTGAATTTCGCGATTCCGACACCGGATTATGTCTACCACGCATATATGGAACGCGTATGTGCAAAAATTGGAATTTCGCCCCGGGACTGGAAAAATGACAATTTTGCTCCTAGGCTAATTTTTGGTCCGAAAATTTTAGAAAAAAATTGGGATAATTATGGATAATTATCAGCTGTAATTTTTGAGGACTTTTGACCCTTTTGCCCTCCTCTTTTTAGATAAGGTTGAATAGGGACCCTTTAATTAGGGGTATTTTGGTCATATTGTCAAATCTTGACACTTGGCACCCCCTTAATTATATAATTTGACCAAGTTGGCTGCTCACTCTCTCTCCTTACTCACTCTCCACGTCCAAACCAGCTGCAGCAAAAATTTTCTTCCCATTTTCCCCTTCTTCCTCTTCCATTTCTGTTCTGTTTTGGTGCATTTCTGTCCATTCCGGTACTGTTCACGCCGGAACAGTACCGGCCGGAGTTGCTGGACGTCCCCAGCCACCATCCCGCGCCACCTCAACCCTCTTCGCCCCTAAACAGCCACCCACAGCAGCCATTTTCAGCCCTAAACAGAAAGTTCCGGCCGCAAATCGCCTTCGCCGGAGCTTCGCCGGAGCACGCCGCCGACCGCTGTGGCTCGCCGTCAACCCCCTTGGTCCCCCGCCTCAGCTCAGCCTTGGTTCAATCTTTTTTTCTCTCCTTTTTCCCTCTCTTTTTCTCTCTTTTTCTTATTTTCCAATCCGTGAACAGTACCGTCGGAGCTTCGCCGGACCTCCGATCGCCGTTCCGTCGACACCTGGGCGTCCAGCAGGTCCATACGTCGCCGTCGCACCCTGTCCGTACAGCAACCGTACGGTTACTGTTCACGTCCATACGGTCATTGTTCATCCCGACTGTACGGACCGCCGTGGCCATCACCGGCGCCTCGCCGGCCACCCGTTTCCGGCCGTCCGTACAAGTGTCCATACAAGAGGTACTATTCACGTCCGTACGGCGCGGTACTGTTCACCGTCCGTACGCCGTCGACGCTCAGGAATTCTGCCGCCGGTTGCACTGTTCATCAGTGATCGGCTGCCATTCCCCGTCGTCGTGACCCTTGATTAGGTGAGTAAAATTCCTAAACCCGGATTAGGACTAATCGTACGTTTTTCTGGACTGATTTAGGTATTATCAGTATATTTTGGACTGGCTTAGACAGTGTCAGTGTGAAATTTAGACTGGGTTGAGAATTGACTGATAGAAATTATTGTCGGGGAAATTGTGGTAAATCATTGAGGATTTATTGGGGAGAGAAATTGGGTTAATTGATTAATTTAGGAGCTCGTTAGGAAATTACCGGATATGTCCGGGTTGATTGGTTGTACATACATTGTGCTTGGTTGTGATTGAATTTCATTGATGCTCATGGTGCATTGCATTGCATAACATGGACACGCATTATGTATGCCTAGAGTGTGGCATGTGACGAAATTGTGCGAGAATGTGTGCCTGCCATGAGTGTGTGATCACCTAAATTACCCTGAAGCGTTATACGCTGGGTCCAGATAATAATGAATTGTGTGATCACCTAAGGACCTACGGGTCGTGACCTTCGGGTCGATACCGTCCTCATGCACTTTGAAGCAGGACGATGCCCGGTACGTCCGGAAGGCGACCATCCTCATGCACTTTGAAGCAGGCTCTGGTTCGCAAGGAGATCAGTACTGCGCCTCATGCACTTTGAAGCAGGCTAGAGACACTGGGCCAGATAGGTTGCTGCGCCTCATGCACTTTGAAGCTTGCTAGATGCACCGGGCCGTGAAAAATTGACGACTCGAGTCGTAGTAATAATAAATTGGGCAGTGTGCCAGTGTGGGCCGGGAATTGCACGTGTCAAGTCCATGACATTTGCATACATGAACATACATAGACTGGCATGCGAGAATGTGAGAATTAGTGCATAAGCATGTGATTGGCATATATGTGAATATGAGTGCCATGTATGTACTGTGAATATTATATATTGATCTGTCTAACCTGCAGGGTCTAAGAATGATTTGGTTATTGATGATTTGTGATTTAAATATCTATTTTCCGGTCAGGAGATTGCATGTTAGCCTAGCCTAGGTTTAGGGGTTAATCTCACTGAGATTCGTCTCACGGTTGTTGTAAACCGAAACTTTTCAAACCCCCGGCCGTGAGGATGGAGTTGCCACCACCTCTTTTTGGGATCCCTCTGGAATCCGGACGTATACTACTACCTACCCTTTAGGGAATGGGGAGGCTTTTGTGAGACATCATTCTGAGGTAGTTGTGGATATAGGTGCAGACTATTATCAGAAACAAGAATATGTGGCATGGTGTCATCGAGATGCCAATGGGATTGAGGGAGAGCCCCTTAGGACTTTTGATATCGCCATCGATGATACTGGCTTGATGCAACCAATTATAGCTGCCGGTGAGGTGATAGATCCTGAGGTCGCGCCCGAGGGGATGATGCAGGAGGAGGAGGTGCATGAGGAGCCCAATGTGATGGCAGAGGACCCTGAGCCGATGGAGGAGGACCAGAATGGTGAACTCGAGGCTATGGAGCAGGACACAGAAGATCACGGAGAAGTAGCTGAGGTAGGTGAAGACGTGGAGATTGGCGAGGACGAGGATTTAGGTTGGTACCTAGACCTTGAGTTAGCGATGGACTCCGAGGACGAGCGAGCTCAAGCTATGGAATCGGAGGAGTCGAGGTCTAGTGAGGACGCATCCGAGGAGTTATCAGAGGATCCCACCGAGTCCTCGGATCCAGACTGGGAACCTTAGCCTAGGTTCTAGGTCCTAGCCATAGAGAAGCACGTACCTTTTTTTCTATAGCCTTCCCTGTAGATGACCCACTTACCCCAGCCACTCGACCCTTTTGACCAGTGGCAGATGACTGCGTGACCTACTGTGGTTGTTTGTTTTGTTTGGCTTGTAAATGGTACTATGTAAAAAGGTTTTCTATGGCAATGCAAATGTGTATATTTTCCAGAGTTGTTTAATTGCTGGTTATTCTGCCTTGGTCTCATGTACGTCATTGTACGGGTGTATATATTTAATTATATACGTTACTTCCGCTTGTGCTTGATCTTTATTTAGGTATGGGTCAGCGACGCTTCCTGGGAGCGTTGCACCATAATCGACAATGACGGGATGTTACGTTCCAGTGGGGTACGGGGCGTGACATCCCCTCCTGAATTGGTGTCAGAGCAAGGTCAGCTCGGTCCAATTAGATCGAAGCCTGGAGTGATAAGGAGCGATGAGACCCTGGGTAGCTAGTAGGGTGACCTCGTATGCTACATGCATCTCCTGATAGTTGTGCATTGATTGTGTTGCATTGTAATTGAGTGACTCGTAAGTGCAGGTGCGGCAGGACCCGAGGTGAGTATACGAGTCCCTTGGGTGATGAATTGGATAATTGTTAAGCCGCATGTGGATTGCTTGATTGTTGTTTAATACCTGCCTAGGACTTAGACTGTGATAGATTGGTTTAAGTCTTTAATTCCTTTGTGGAATTATAGCAAGTAGTCGTAGAGCCGAGTGGCCAAGATGAGCAGCGAGGGGAGAGGTATAGGAAGAGTTCCCAGAAGAGGTGCAGGAAGAGGATCTGGAGGTGGAGGTCGTGCTCGAGTGAGAGTAGTGGACAACCTGGGAGTTAATGTAGGAGCCGCAGTAGACCCAGTAGACCCCTGAGTTGATGTGAGACCTGTAGAAGATCCACGTATGGAAGGAGTTCTGCGGGTATTAGAAAGGAGTGGAACGTACTGGATAGACAGGCTCAAGGGCGAGATAATACAACTGCTGCTGTGGTAGAAGAGAATCAAGCTAATGCTGGACAGGCTCAGCCAGCCGGGGTTAGACAAATGCCCCAATTAGTAGAATAGTTCATGAAATTGAAGCTGCCCAAATTCCATGGCCGTGGTGACCCCGAGGCTCCGCTAAGATGGATAGAGGAATTGGAGAAAACCTTCAAAGTTTTGGGGTGCACTGATGAGGAAAAGGTGACATTGGCGGTTTATCAGCTCCAAGAAGGTGCGAATGATTGATGGAACGCCGTGGAAAATAGAGTGTTTCCAGTAGGAATGGCCCCGACTTGGGCTGTGTTAGTGGAAAATTTCTATGAAAAATATTTCTCGGAGAATGCGCAAGAGAAGAAGTTGATGGAATTTATGCGCCTGTGCCAGGGACAAATGACTGTTGATCAATATGAGGCGGAGTTCGCAAGATTAGCAAAGTTTGCACCTACTATGGTGGAGAATCCGAGGGATAGAGCGCGGAGATTCTGGGACGGACTAAAGCCGGATCTTCGGAGTCTAATTTTGTCCCATGATATCAAAGAGTACGGCGAAATGCATAGACGGGCGCAAATCATAGAACGGGATCAGCATGAAAGGGCAGCCGCTTCAGGACCGCGGTTTGCTCATAATAGAGATAATCGCCGTTTGGGAAAGAGGCCTATGACTGGAAATAGGCGATTTGTTCCGCCAGCTAAACGGAACATTGGAAAACCGAATCCTCCGTTGGGTAGATATGGGACGTGTTTTAAGTGTGGGAGTATGGGACATCAGATTCGCGATTGTCCACAGATGTAGCCATCCGGACCGTCCAGAGTGCCGCCACCACGAGTTGAAAATCAAGCCGGACCTCCCCCACCGGCTAATCAGGGACGACACCAGCCCAAGGAAGGATTTATGCAATGGCGCGCAAGGAAGCTGAGAATGCACTGGGCGTGGTCACAGGTACGATTTCTTTATGTGATCATATGCCGCGTATGCACTTTTTGATCCGGGGGCAACCCATTCATTCGTTTTAGAGCAATTTGTTGAGTTGGTTGGTATGAAACCAGTGCTGCTTGAGCATGTGCTTTGTGTGTCGACACCTGTGAATGATAGGTTGCTAGTTTCTTTTGGATGTCCTAGCTGTAAGATAATTATTGGAGGTAGAGAAGAGAGTATCGACTTGGCAGTAATAGCCATGTTCGATTTTGATGTGATTATTGGAATGGACTGGTTAGTTCGACAGAAAGCTGTAGTGGATTGCAGCGATATGACGATCCAATTTAATCCAGATGGACGCCCTAGTTTTGTATTTCAGGGAAACCGAGGAGGAACCTTGATCCCTTGGATTTCCTCGCTTGAGGTGAGTAAGCTGTTGGATGAAGGGTGTGAAGGATATTTAGTGAATGTTGTGGATCCAACAGTTGTGGAACCTAAGTTGGAAGATATACCCGTAGTAAGCAATTTTCCTGATGTGTTTCTTGAGGAATTACCGAATTTACCGCCCGAGCGAGAGGTGGAGTTTGTGATTGAATTGGCACCAGGAACAGAGCCGATTTCGAAAGCGCCGTATAGGATGTCCTTATCAGAATTGAAAGAGTTAAAGGTTCAGATACAGGAATTACTGGACAAAGGCTTTATTCACCGTAGTACGTCCCCATGAGGAGCGCCAGTCCTATTTGTCAAGAAGAAAGATAGAACTCTGAGGTTATGTATAGATTATCGACAACTGAACCAAGTGACAGTGAAAAATAAGTATCTGCTACCGAGGATTGATGATATGTTTGATCAGTTGCAAGGGGCCTCAGTGTTTTCCAAGATAGATTTGAGAACCGGGTACCATCAGCTAAGAATCAGAAATGAGGATATACCCAAGACTGCTTTTAGGACTCGATACGGGCATTATGAATTTACGGTCATGCCCTTCGGACTGACGAATGCCCCAGCCGCTTTCATGGATTTGATGAATCGTGTGTTCAAAGAATTCCTGGACCAGTTTGTGATAGTTTTCATTGACGATATACTAGTGTACTCCAGGAGTCCCGAGGAGCACGAGGTACACTTGACTGAGGTACTACGGACCTTGAGAGAGCATGCATTATATGCTAAGTTCAGTAAGTGTGAGTTCTGGCTTAGCAGAGTAGGATTTCTTGGACATATCGTTTCTGGAGATGAGATTTCTATGGATCCAGTTAAGATTGAAGCAGTTACCAAGTGGCCTAGACCGACATCAGTAACTGAGATTTGGAGTTTTCTAGGATTGGCGGGTTACTACAGGCGATTCGTAGAAGGATTTTTGTCAATAGCCATGCCAATGACGAGGCTACTTAAAAAGGACGTGAAATTTGAGTGGGATGACAAGTGTGAAAGGAGCTTTCAGGAATTGAAACACCGATTAATGACTGCTCCTGTATTGACTATTCCATCGGGCCCAGGAGGATTCGAGATTTATAGCGATGCTTCGCTAAGAGGATTGGGCTGTGTGTTGATGCAGCATGGAAAAGTGGTAGCATATGCGTCGCGTCAGTTAAGGCCGCATGAGATGAATTACCCGATGCATGACTTGGAATTAGCTGCTATAGTGTTTGCACTTAAGATCTGGAGGCACTACTTATGTGGGGAAAAGTTCCAGATTTATACCGATCATCAAAGCCTCAAGTATCTATTTTCGCAGAAAGAGTTGAACATGAGACAGCGCCGATGGATGGAGCTTCTGAAGGATTATGATTGTGACATCCTGTATCATCCTGGAAAAGCCAATCGAGTGGCAGATGCCTTGAGTCGAAAGTCTAGTTTGGCGCATTTAATGGTCAAGGAGCGGACCCTGTTGGAAAGACTCAGGGATTCCGAGTTCAAGTTCGAGATGAGTAGAGTGTCGAATTTACTAGTCGCCTTGAGGATTGAACCAGAAATTCAGGTCAAGATTAAGAAACTACAGTCTATGGATCAAGAAATCCAAAAGATTATCGAGATGGATGCAACTAAGAGGAAACCGGACTTTCAACTGTCTGAGGATGGGGTTTTGAAGTTTAGAAGATGACTCTGTGTACCAGATGATGTAAAGCTAAAGGAAGAAATCTTGTCGGAGGCTCATAGGAGCAACTACAGTATCCACCCGGGAAGTACGAAGATGTATCAGAATTTAAGACAACATTACTGGTGGAATGGAATGAAGGTGGATGTGGCCAGGCATGTAGCTAAGTGTTTGACGTGCCAACAAGTGAAGGCACAATATTGTAAGCCTGGAGGATTATTGAGACCATTAGAAATCCCAGAGTGGAAATGGGAACATATTACGATGGATTTCGTGACGGGACTGCCAAGAAGCCAGAGAGGACATGATTCAATCTGGGTAACAGTGGATAGACTGACTAAGTCAGCGCACTTTCTGGCAGTACGGAAAGACTTCGAGTTAGAAAGATATGCAGACTTGTATGTGAGGCAGATCGTGAGGTTGCATGGAGTACCAGTAACGATCACTTCGGACCGTGATCCAGATTTACGGCCAATTTCTGGAAAAGTTTACAAGCGGCCTTAGGAACGAAGTTACAGTTCAGTACGGCATATCATCCACAGACAGACGGTCAGTCTGAAAGGACCATTCAAACCTTATAGGACATGCTGAGAGCTTGTGTGATAGATTTTCAAGGCAAATGGAAGGAACAATTACACCTGGTGGAGTTTGCTTATAACAATAGCTATCAGCAGAGCATTCAGATGGCACCGTTTGAAGCTTTATATGGTAGGACGTGCAAGACGCCAGTGTGTTGGGATGAAGTGGGTGAGCGGAGTATTACAGGTCCAGAGTTGATACAGCAAACCGTTGAGGCAGTTGAGGTCATTCGAGACAGACTCAAAACGGCGCAGAGTCGTCAGAAAAGTTATGCCGATCGGAGACGACAACCTTTAGAGTTTCAGGTTGGAGATCACGTGTTTCTTAAGGTGTCGCCTATGAAGAGATTATCTAGATTTGGCAAGAAGGGAAAACTGAGCCCTAGATATGTCGGGCCATTTGAGATTTTGGAAAAGATTGGAGATATGGCTTATCAACTTGCCTTGCCGCCAAATCTGTCACAAGTACACAGTGTTTTCCACGTGTCGATGTTAAGAAAGTATGAGCCAGACCTGACTCACATTCTGAGGTATGAAGAAATAGAAGTGGACGATAAAGTGTCGTATGTAGAAAGACCGGTCAGGATCGAGGATAGAAAAGAGCGTGTGCTGAGGAACAAAACGATCCCTATGGTCAAAGTTGTATGGGAACACCATGGAACAGAAGGTGCCACGTGGGAAAGTGAAGAAGCTATGAGACGTCAACACCCCCAGTTATTTGAGTAGACAAGGGTAGATTGCAAATTTCGAGGACGAAATTTTTGTAAGGGGGGAAGAATTGTAACAGCTCGAATTTTGACGTAATTTTCGAGATCAATAAAACTGATATTAATTTGCATTTCATTTTAGCCAGTCTCGCCCAGAGCTGATCACTCTCGGGATACTACCCAATGGGGCATGGCTAACTAGAAAACGGTACGTGAACCGGGGACCCTATCGTGAAATGGACACCGATCACGAGAGATGCTGAGGGAATATTCTGGGCCAATGTGGGCAGATCCCAGGGAAGGGTAATGGATTGGGTTTGGCCAAGGCCAATGATGTATAATAGGGACGCATGTGATTCTGCAAGACCGAAAGTACACGTGGCCAACCAGTCCTGAACCTGAACCGAACGATCGTGACCCTTGGAATTAGTAATAATTTCTCATTCTCCCAATGATCGAGACCGTTACAACACAGATAGCCCTAGGTCGATACGCGTACCTTCTAAACAGCCGCTCGTTAGTGAGAGACCCTGAAACTGAAAGTTTAGCCAGTTTTATTCACGATATTGGGCCCGGATTTCGATGTCGATTTTCGAAGGCTAAAAAGACCATTTTCACGATTCTGACGTCGTATTACGCTGGCCACGTACTTTTGGGGCTAAACTAGGTAAAGATTGAAATCTCGACGAAAATTAAGGAAAATGACGATTTTGCCCCTATGGGTGTCGGTATTTAATTCTGAGGCCGTTTGAGGTTATTTTTCGAGGCCGACACCATTTTTGGGTGGCCACGCATACCGGGAGTCGTTACGGACAAAAAGTGGAATTTCGACAAAAATTAGAAAAATAATATTATTTTATTCCCGAAACTTCGCAGTCGATTTTCGAGGGCTTAAAAAGTGAATTTCGCGATTCCGACACCGGATTATGTCTACCACGCATATATGGAACGCGTATGTGCAAAAATTGGAATTTCGCCCCGGGACCGGAAAAATGACAATTTTGCCCCTAGGCTAATTTTTGGTCCGAAAATTTTGGAAAAAAATTGGGATAATTATGGATAATTATCAGCTGTAATTTTTGAGGACTTTTGACCCTTTTGCCCTCCTCTTTTTAGATAAGGTTGAATAGGGACCCTTTAATTAGGGGTATTTTGGTCATATTGTCAAATCTTGACAATTGGCACCCCCTTAATTATATAATTTGACCAAGTTGGCTGCTCACTCTCTCTCCTCACTCACTCTCCACGTCCAGACCAGCTGCAGCAAAAATTTTCTTCCCATTTTCCCCTTCTTCCTCTTCCATTTCTATTCTGTTTTGGTGCATTTCTGTCCATTCCGGTACTGTTCACGCCGGAACAGTACCGGCCGGAGTTGCTGGACGTCCCCAGCCACCATCCCGCGCCACCTCAGCCCTCTTCGCCCCTAAACAGCCACCCACAGCAGCCATTTTCAGCCCTAAACAGAAAGTTCCAGCCGCAAATCGCCTTCGCCGGAGCTTCGCCGGAGCACGCTGCCGACCGCTGTGGCTCGCCGTCAACCCCCTTGGTCCCCCACCTCAGCTCAGCCTTGGTTCAATCTTTTTTTCTCTCCTTTTTCCCTCTCTTTTTCTCTCTTTTTCTTATTTTCCAATCCGTGAACAGTACCGCCGGAGCTTCGCCGGACCTCCGATCGCCATTCCGTCGACACCCGGGCGTCCAGCAGGTCCATACGTCGCCATAGCACCCTGTCCGTACAGCGACCGTACGGTTACTGTTCACGTCCGTACGGTCATTGTTCATCCCGACCGGACGGACCGCCGTGGCCATCACCGGCGCCTCGCCGGCCACCCGTTTCCGGGCGTCCGTACAAGTGTCCATACAAGAGGTACTGTTCACGTCCGTACGGCGCGGTACTGTTCACCGTCCGTACGCCGTCGCCGCTCAGGAATTCCGCCGCCGGTTGCACTGTTCATCAGTGATCGGCCGCCATTCCCCGTCGTCGTGACCCTTGATTAGGTGAGTAAAATTCCTAAACCCGGATTAAGACTAATCGTGCATTTTTCTAGACTAATTTAGGTATTATCAGTACATTTTGGACTGGCTTAGACAGTGTCAGTGTGAAATTTAGACTGGGTTGAGAATTGACTGATAGAAATTATTGTCGGGGAAATTGTGGTAAATCATTGAGGATTTATTGGGGAGAGAAATTGGGTTAATTGATTAATTTAGGAGCTCGTTAGGAAATTACCGGGTAGGTCCGGGTTGATTGGTTGTACTTACATTGTGCTTGGTTGTGATTGAATTTCATTGATGCTCATGGTGCATTGCATTGCATAACATGGACACGCATTATGTATGCCTAGAGTGTGGCATGTGACGAAATTGTGCGAGAATGCGTGCCTGCCATGAGTGTGTGATCACCTAAATTACCCTGAAGTGTTATACGCTAGGTCCAGATAATAATGAATTGTGTGATCACCTAAGGACCTACGGGTCGTGACCTTCGGGTCGATACCGTCCTCATGCACTTTGAAGCAGGACGATGCCCGGTACGTCCGGAAGGCAACCATCCTCATGCACTTTGAAGCAGGCTCTGGTTCGCAAGGAGATCAGTACTGCGCCTCATGCACTTTGATGCAGGCTAGAGACACTGGGCCAGATCGGTTGCTGCGCCTCATGCACTTTGAAGCTGGCTAGACGCACCGGGCCGTGAAAAATTGATGACTCGAGTCGTAGTAATAATAAATTGGGCAGTGTGCCAGTGTGGGCCGGGAATTGCACGTGTCAAGTCCATGACATTTGCATACATGAACATACATAGACTGGCATGCGAGAATGTGAGAATCAGTGCATAAGCATGTGATTGGCATATATGTGAATATGAGTGCCATGTATGTACTGTGAATATTATATATTGATCTGTCTAACTTGCAGGGATGGATCTGTCTAACTTGCAGGGTCTGAGAATGATTTGGTTATTGATGATTTGTGATTTAAATATCTATTTTCCGGTCAGGAGATTGCATGTTAGCCTAGCCTAGGTTTAGGGGTTAAACTCACTGAGATTCGTCTCACGGTTGTTGTAAACCGAAACTTTTCAGACCCCCGGCCGTGAGGATGGAGTGGCCACTGCCTCTTTTTGGGATCCCTATGGAGATCCAGACGTATACTACTACCTACCCTTCAGGGAATGGGGAGGCTTTTGTGAGACATCATTCTGAGGTAGTTGTGGATATAGGTGTAGACTATTATCAGAAACAAGAATATGTGGCATGGTATCATCGAGATGCCAATGGGATTGAGGGAGAGCCCCTTAAGACTTTTGATATCGCCATCGATGATACTGGCTTGATGCAACCAATTATAGCTGCCGGTGAGGTGATAGATCCTGAGGTCGCGCCCGAGGGGATGATGCAGGAGGAGGAGGTGCATGAGGAGCCCAATGTGATGGCAGAGGACCCTGAGCCGATGGAGGAGGACCAGAATGGCGAACTCGAGGCCATGGAGCAGGACACAGAAGATCACGGAGAAGTAGCTGAGGTAGGTGAAGACGTGGAGATTGGCGAGGACGAGGATTTAGGTTGGTACCTAGACCTTGAGTTAGCGATGGACTCCGAGGACGAGCGAGCTCAAGCTATGGAATCGGAGGAGTCGAGGTCTAGTGAGGACGCATCCGAGGAGTTATCAGAGGATCCCACCGAGTCCTCGGATCCAGACTGGGAACCTTAGCCTAGGTTCTAGGTCCTAGCCATAGAGAAGCACGTACCTTTTTTTCTATAGCCTTCCCTGTAGATGACCCACTTACCCCAGCCACTCGACCCTTTTGACCAGTGGCAGATGACTGCGTGACCTACTGTGGTTGTTTGTTTTGTTTGGCTTGTAAATGGTACTATGTAAAAAGGTTTTCTATGGCAATGCAAATGTGTATATTTTCCAGAGTTGTTTAATTGCTGGTTATTCTACCTTGGTCTCATGTGTGTCATTGTACGGGTGTATATATTTAATTATATATGTTACTTCCGCTTGTGCTTGATCTCTATTTGGGTATGGGTCGGCGACGCTTCCTGGGAGCGTTGCACCATAATCGATAGTGACGGAATGTTACGTTCCAGTGGGGTACGGGGCGTGACATTTCTGGTCTGGGGTACTTACTGATGAACATTCATACTATTTCACTTCTGATTTGCCTGAAGTTCGTGCGGTGAAATTCACTTTTATTGTTGAAGAATCTCAGTAGTGGTTTTTTGAATATGGTTTCTGGTTAAACTTCTTTTGTACTCTTTTTTTGGGTTGGTACAATTAATGAGACTAATGAGTTTTCAAAGTGTGTGCCTTCTGTTGGCCTGTGACTTTGTTTTTACCTGTGTTCATTCAATTGTTTCAGAGGAGGTCGCTTTCAGCTTATGAGATAGATACTCGGATTGGCGGTGGAGTGCTTTCTTGCGATGATCAACCCCACGATGTCATGTAATTTTTGTAGGGAGATACAAGAAGAGATCAATTAGTCCTTGCAAGTGATCAATCGCCAGTCGCTTGCACACCATGGCCAACAAACCAAAAGCGTCCATTCTGAGGCCATAAGATTGTCAGGACAGTCTATCTTATGGGAAGTAGCCTGTCGCGGTCTTGTTCTATTTGTAATTGCATAAGGGGCCTGTATATCACAGGAAGGAAATAACGTGGGGTTGTATAGTTGCCTAGATAGGCAGTGTTTATGCTGGAGTCCCCAATTTATTGGCTGAGTTTTCACCGACTCGGACAGGAGTTGAGTGTCAGTTTGTACAGTTGCAGGATTCTTTGTATCCAAGTTTTGCTTTCTCTAGCAGTAACATCATTGATTGCTGCCATTGCTACTGCTCATACTCTAGCTGTCTTGCTCTCCTCGGCTCATTTCTTCGTAAACTCACGTCAGTCCAAGTTATTAATACTGAAGAACTCGAGCAGAGTACAGAGGCGAAGAAAAAAGCTAGCTTCATGCAATATCGACAAATCAACAACTCATAACTGGTCCACCCATTATTGGTGTTGATTTGATTACCATGCCAAGTAAGCTAGAATCTGAAAAACTGCTGATGGAGAATCGATGCCACTGATGTGATGGAAAACGATTAATAAGGTCCTTCGGTAAACAGACAAAGGAACTTCAGTAATTGTACCGCTAATTCAAAAGGTGGAAGACAGGTAAACAATGAACAGACAAAGCTTCTTCTGTGTATAGACTTCTCCAAATCCAAAAGATACATCATGATATTTAAGACACTTTTGGTGAATCTCTTCACCATGAAACGTTGACATACGTCCCCTAAACTATCACGAGAAGGAAAGTGACAAGCTAAATAAGGACAGAAACATTCACGAGCTTTACTTGTATGGCAACTCAGTCCACTCCCTCCATCTTGCTCTCTTCAGTACTATCCTCCTCCAAGGCAGGCATCTCAGCATAATCGCCTCCCACCTCATCCCCGTCGATGTTAAGACCCAATTTCAACATTCTGTGAATCCTAGGAGCAAAATTGTTAGGATCATCAAGGCTGAAACCTGAGGTCAAGAGGGCAGTCTCGAAGAGCAACATCACAAGATCCTTCATCAACTTGTCATTCTTGTCGGCCGCAGCCCTCTTCCTCAGCTCCTCCATAATTCCATTGTCAGGGTTAATCTCCACAGTCTTCTTGCTAGACGTGTAGGAGCCAATGCTGTTGTCCCTGAGGGCCCGAGCCTTCATGATTCTTTCCATGTTTTGCCGGTCAACCATATTCTCTGGTCACCAGGCAGTATGGTGAGTCCACAATTCGGTTGGAGATGACGACCTTTTCCACCTTGTCCCCGAGAATGTCCTTAATGGTCTTGCACAGCTTCTCAAAGATAAACTGAAGCCCACATGTCAACATGAGTTTGTTTAAGTACCCATTTGAGCGTTTCATATTGAATGAATATGGAGGTTTGGGATGGAGAAATAGGTTCTTAGAATTTGAGAATGGAGAGTGCAACTTGTAAGATAGATGTTACAGGACCAGAAACTGGTTATATTGAAGGAGAAGAGATTGTTCTGTTCTCTAGCCATTCTTTTTTCTCACAATTCCTACAGTTATCAATTGTTCATGATATTCAAAGCTATTATTATTGTTGAGATGTTTGATAAACTTGACTGAAGTAAAAGCGTGCCTCGCATGATTAGAATTAGTGTATAGACTTGACAAGGCTAATCCTCAAGAAAATCAATACATCTAAGATCATGGCATCTTAGTAAATCGGTACAAGTGCGCAGCTGAGCATGCATTAACCTCGCTAAAATTTGGGTCAAGATAATCTAGGGTGGCTACGCTTTTCTCAACCGAAAAAAAAAAGACTTGACCTAACTGGTCCGAACCTTTTTTTTTTCTCGAGATCTATACGGATTGGGTCACAAAAAAGGATATACTAAATACGGTTGGGTATCAATGGAGACTTGGACTAAACCCAACGTAATAATTGTCCAAAGAATCCTAAACCTGTTGTACGGCGGCCAATTCAATCCTAAACATTTTAATTGTGTCGATATAGTCTTAAACATTTTGATGATTTGCTAATATAGTCATTCCGGCCAATTTTGGCCTAAAATCGTTCACGTGGACGCCGACCATCCTACTTGGCATAGCCAGTGTTGAAATAGACAAGTTTTGCAATTCTTTCCTTTCCTTTCTTTTCATTTTGAAACAATATGGGACAACATGGAATAATAGTGATAAACCTTGGATACCTAACTCAATGTTTAGTTGATTCAAATTGCCATTTGAAATTCTAAAAGAAAACCATTAAAAAGACCTAATTACGTTTCTAAATCACGGTGCTGTAAAAATGCAATTAATTTTTGTTTGCGTTCTGTTCTCGGACCAACCTTAATTAAATTATTATCGTTAATGCAAATATTGTTCGCTTAAGAGACACATGGATACCGAGTAACAGCAGATGCGATTAATTGGATTCTCTGCTTTGTTTAAGTTTGGAGTTTAAGATTGAACCTCATATATGTAAACCATAAACAAGACTACTAGGTTCCAATCTAATTTGCATCTGGATCGCAACAATCCAATTGGGATTTCGGAGGACCATCTCTGATATTGTCGGAAGTTGCTAAACACGAGATAGAAAAGGATTTTAATTTGAATAGAAGACCCCTGTACACATTTATGGTGAATCATACTCACATTTTAATTAGGCTGTTTGTTTGAAGGGAAAATATTTTATTCCAACATTTTTTTTTTCATTTTCGTGTTGAAAAGATAATTTGGTCAAAGAAAAATAATTTTAACTAACCGGAAAGTCCAAATTTAAAAATAAGGAATATAACTTCCTAATTTAGAAAGTGGAAGTTGGTGACTCTCTCGGGCCTCGAAGGAATGTACCCTTCACCAGCAATGGAAGCTACACCGGTCATTCTTCCCTCAATAAGTGAAAGTTATTATACGGATATCAATTTGGTCCCAAACCTTTTAATTTGGCCAATTTATGCTTCGTATTTGGATGCATTTGGCATGTATAACCAATCAAACGTCACACATATACACATCAGATATGGACTAATATACTAATAAATATAGCAATAACAATAATATACTTTAGCCTACAGAACAAATTAAAAAGAACAAATTTGTTATTTAATTAAATATACGGAACTTAGATAACTATTATTTTTAAATTAAACAATGTCAACAAAAAAGGTTTTCTTCCCAAATGGATTAAAAAAATTTCCAATTCATTTTCAAATTTCAGCCAAATATGAAAAAATATTGTCATTTACTTCTTTGAAAATATTTTCCAGAACTGTTGAATGTTCCGCAAAACAAACGAAATCTTAAGTGTGTTTATTTCATTGAAAGAGATTCTACTATGTTTTTTGGACTTTCACTTGTTTGGTTTGCAAAAATACTTAGTCAACGAAAAGGCATTTACGGAAAGAAACACCCAAAACTTAAAATTTGGAAAATGAATTCCCAATTTTCAATAGAGGAAATCATTTTCCCAAGCATAACAATTCATTATAAAGAGAATTAATAACACGAAAATTTATTTAACAAATTCAGCGAATTTAATTTACACATAGGATGTGCAATTTGTACATGTACCTTGTAACATTATACGAGTGCAATAACTTAAATTTTTCGACGTGAATTCTTGTATTATATTTTTCTTTTTCTTTTTTTTTGGTAAAGGTAATGTTTATTATATTTTTCTTATTGGTTCATTCTTGCTGATATAATTTTAAAAATAATTTATTTCCTGAATAGTATCGCAAATCAGAGCAATTCACGTTTTTCTGCACCACATGTTTAAGGGTGTCAGCAAGATTATTCTCATTTGACTCTAGATCCTTCATAGATGTATTTTTCGGAAGCACAGTCGGCTCATATATTCTGCATTTTCCAGAAGTCCAGAAATACCGCCTTAGTTACCAAGAATGAGCTAATAGCAACCAAATATAATCTCGGGCATTCAGAACCTATATGGGCATTTAAATTTGCAAACATAAAAGAGTTCCCTTATGCTAATTTAGAAAGCAATTTATTAAATTTGGCGTCAATGTGAACTTATGTAGAATACGTAATTGTTAACGCAAAAAAATGTCCAAACGTTTTGGTCGGTAACTTGAACGATAGAAGCCAAAGTAAGTATGAGCCACGTAGGGCATGTTTAAATTCTTAGTAATAGCTATGTAATTGTTGACGGTAGGGTATCCTTATGTAACCCCTTATGAAACGACTGTTCTTAATATTCGTTCTTTTAAATATCCTCGTTATTGAGAGATTATGCTCCTCGTTTTATCCAATTAACAATCAGATGTCGCACTAGCTTTCTATTGGTGTTCCCAAAAAGGAAGTCCAAGCGGGTGATATCGGCTTAATTATTTTATTTTCGCAGACGGAAATACATGTTCAAGAGGCATTTATTTAAAAATATTATCCAAGAAGAATGACAGCACATACGTATACCATATGATTTCACAAAATAAACATATGAACAGCCCAAATTTGGGCGCAGATGCAGCGATTAGTTCTATGGTATTCGGTGCTAAGTGCAATTATTGCTGTGTAATGTTTTGTTTGAAATCAAAAGTTTAATTATTTCTAGACAAAAAAAGAGTGCAATTATTGCTTGATGAATCGAGAGTCAATATCCGACCAAAAATCTAGAGTCAATGAACAGTAAGGCTGTAGAGCGTAGACAGGCTGTATACTTTTACTTCAAAGGTATGAATATCTAACTATGACATCTAGCATTTATGAGAATATTTGTCCGGAAACCTTTTTCTGGATGAATTAGGATGTTTTGAAATTAGTGTTAACATTACACATTGCCTTTAGATAAACCAAGGTCGATTAGACATTTAAAGGCTTTAGGTAAATGCAGGGGAAGGCAAACAATCTAAGCTCATGTACAAAATCTTCAAATCTTAAATCTGAGGTTTGGTTAAGCACAAAACCGATTAAGATCCCAACAGATCCTTCCAGTACAGCCAACCTATTTTTTTTAGTCCTAAATTTCTATATCAGTTTATTATCTAAGCATGCTTGTAAAAGAGTGTCTGGCAGGAACCGAATGTACCAATTATTTTATCTTCCCTATGTGGCTTTTCTAAGTTCAAGTCCTCAACCCTCGCCCAGATAAGCCAGTCCCATCTTTGGGCTAGGACTTGAACTCGGAAGATGATTCTTCTTCCTTGCCCTTCGATGCCCTCAATTAAGAAAAATTTCCAATTTGATGAATCAAATATTTTTGCACCCGCAGCATATCTTTTTCATCAACTTGAGTTATGCACTTAGGGAACCCGCGACCCAATTTTTCCAAATCATCAAATTGGGAAATTTTTTTGAAAAATTATATTCATGTTATTTTTACGTAAATTTGGAAAAACTTTTACCCGGCAAACTTTTCCATCTGACATCATATTGACTCGATTTACACCAACGAGAAGCCCGTGACCCGATGTTTTAAATTCATCAAATTGGGAAAATTTTTGAAAAATTATATTCATGTGACTTTAACACAAATTTCAAACTTTTACCAAGCATAATTTTTCCATCGACGTCCCGTTTACTTGATTTTTGCACCTACAAAAAGCCCGTAACCCAATGTTTTCAATTCATCAAATTGAAAATTTTCAAAAATTATATTTATGTGATTTTACAAAAATTTGGTCAAACTTTTACTGGGAATAATTTTTTGCCTGTTGTCCCATTTACTCAATTTTTGCATCTATGGAAAGCCTTTACCCAATGTTTTCAATTAATCAAATTGAGATAAATAGTGTATTTTGGAAATTGGAGCATGTGTATCAAGAATAATAAATTAAATAACCCAATAAATCGCTACGTGGCACGTTGAAATAGACCATGTTTAGCAATTTAATCCTCATTGTTTGTGGATGATTGTTTCAACTCCAAGTTGTTTGTGAACTGATTCATTAATGATAAGATGCCATCACGCTTGTGAATGTTAGTAACAATGGTTCTTGCTTGATCAAGTGCCTTTTCGCGGCCGTTGGTTACATACAGCACAATGTTGTTGGCCCCCATTTCTTGAGTGACAAAATATATAGACTCCATAGCAAAGTGCTTGTTAACTCATCTTGGTGGATTTCAAGGCATTCAATAGTACCATCCCTTTATTATACCAGGCAAAGATATCAATGAAGGATCTCTCCTCATTGCACCAAATAGAGACATGAGCGTGCAGCCGGTTGTATCCCGTGATTTCTCCACCTTCGCCACATGCTCCCCAATTTCCTTTTCCAAATCAGGTACTAACATCATTTTGACTACTAAAGAACAAGGCAACTTATAATAGGAACCATGTTCAACCATGCCATTCACAAAGTCAATAAAGGATGACATCATTCAATAGGATGAACAAAGTCAAGTAAGGATAACCTTTACGCAGTCCTTACTGATAAGCATTTTTGAGCGAAGTCTCTTCAGTGTTACTTGAATCTGTAGTTGGCTATGTTCGTATACCAGAAATTGAAATCAAATATGAGAAGACTAACCTGAAAGCAGCACAAATAATTAAAGCAGAATGTTGATCCGAGCCCAATGAAATAACGTCGTATCCTTAAGATGAATTTGGCCCCTCAATCAGTACCCGAGGATATTGGACAATCGTCTCTCAGGATAGAATGGATCTCGTTCCTCCGAAGTGGTACGTATTCGGAGGACTCATTCGAACGCAATTTCGCAGAATAATCGCACAAGAAATGATAATGATGAAGTGAAAAATGTCTCTAGTGCATCGGGAAAATGTCTCGCGGGAATGCAAAATGCCACGAAAAATCATACCCCGAACTAAACTGTTCGGATATATGTATATGGCGAAAATCAAAGAGTTGTAAGAGTAAAAGGTCGCCGGCGGTTCCCACTCAAGGTCGTGCACAGTAGCGAAGGTTCGCTTGAACCGGTTCAGTTCGTGAATAGTCACGAAGGGCTTCATAACTTAGTTGTCCCTTTGAATCTAGATCTTGGGATCTCCAGTCAACTATGTAGGGTTTTCACTATGATGACTTGTTTATAGGCCTTAAACCCATTCCTCTTGATGTTTTCGCAACCATCTTTCTAGTTAGGCCTTTTGTTAATGGATCCGCAATATTATCTTTTGACTTCACATAGTCAAGGTGATAATTCCACTAGAAAGAAGTTGTTTTACTGTGTCATGTCTTCGATGTATGTGTCGAGACTTACCGTTATACATGACATTCTTTGCCCTTCCTATTGCCACTTGACTATCACAATGTATACATACAGCGGGCACTGGTTTAGGCCAATTAGGAATATCTTCCAAGAAATTTCGAAGCCACTCGGCTTCTTCACCGGCTTTATCCAAAGCAATAAATTCTGATTTCATTGTGGATCTAGCAATACAAGTTTGTTTGGATGATTTTCAAGACACTGCCGCTCCCCCAAGTGTGAATACATATCCACTTGTCGATTTTGTGTCTTTAGTGCCGGTTATCCAATTTACATCATAGTATCCTTCAAGTACCGCCGGATATTCTGTGTAATGCAAAGCATAATCTTGAGTATACTTTAAGTAGCCCAATAAATATTTCATAGCTTTCCAATGATTTTCATTTGGACTAACTGTAAATCAACTTAGCTTGCTCACAGCACAAGCTATGTCCGGCCTAGTACAGTTCATGACATACATTAAACTGCCTAGTATACTAGCATACTCATTTTGAGCCTTACTTTCATCAGTATTCTTTGAAAGATGTAAATTAACATCTATCGGAGTCTTTACTCTTACAATATCCAGATTCTTGCACTTTCCAAGAACGTCTCAATATAATGGGATTGTGATAGAGCTAATCCTCCATATATCTTATGAATTTTAACTCCTAAAATAACATCTGCAACCCCCATATCTTTCATATCAAATTTACTTGTGAGCATGCGTTTGATCGCCTTAACAACCTCACTATCGTTGCCCATTATAAGCATGTCGTCTACATATAAGTACAAAATGGCAAAACCATTATGAGTGTTCTTAACATATACACATTTATCGCACTCATTAATCTTGAAACCATTCGACAACATGACTTCGTCGAATTTAGCATGCCATTATTTTGGTGCCTGTTTCAATCCATAAAGTGGCTTGATAAGCCGACATACTTTCTGCTCTTGTCTCGGAATAATGAACCCTTCGGGTTGTTCCAAATATATTTCTTCTTCCAAATCCCCATTTAAGAAGGCCGTTTTCACATCCATTTGATGGATTTCAAGCTTATACACCGCTGCTATAGCAATTAGCATCCTTATAGATGTAATTCTAGTAACAAGTGATAAATATCAAAATAATCAAGACCTTCTCGTTGCTTGTATTCTTTTACTACAAGCCTAGCCTTATATTTATCAATAGCACCATCGGCTTTCATTTTCCTCTTGAAAATCCACTTACACTATAGTGGTTTATTAGCAGGAGGAAGGTCAACCAATTTCCATGTATGGTTTGACAAGATGGATTCAACTTCACTGTTGATGGCTTCTTTCCAGAATTGGATTTCTGGGGAAGTCACAGCTTCTTTGAATGTCCGAGGCTCATTCTTTAACAGATACGTTAAGAAGTCAGGTCCAAAAGACGTGGAAGTCCTTTGTCTTTTACTACGTCTAGAGTCATCCTCCATTGGATCACTTCTAGATATAGTATCTCGAGACCTCTTATTATTATCAATTAGCTCATATACTATGTTATATGGAAATATATTTTCAAAGAACGAAGCGTCCCTTGATTCAATGATCGTATTGACATGTATATCTAGGATCTCTGACTTATGAACAAGAAAAAGATATGCATTGCTATTCTGAGCATATCCAATAAAAACACAGTCAACAGTCGTTGCTCCTATCTTAACATTTTTAGGCTTAGGAACCGCAACCTTAGCCAAACACCCCCACACTTTGAGATAATTCAAGTTAGGCATTCTGCCTTTCCATTTCTCATAGGAAGTTTATTGTGTCTTTCTGTGGGGTACTCTATTTAAAATAAAATTCGCCGTCAAAATAGCTTCCCCCCACAAATTCTGTGGTAAACCAGAACTATTCAATAATGCATTCATTGTTTCCTTTAAAGACCGATTTTTCCTTTCCGCCACTCCATTAGATTGTGGTGTATAAGGAGCAGTCATTTGGTGAACGATACCAAATTCGATACAAATTTCCTTAAAAGGAAATTCATATTCACCTCCTCTGTCACTCCTTATGATTTTAATTTTCTTGTTCAACTGAGTTTCAACTTCGGACTTATAAGTTTTAAAAGTATTTACAGCCTCATCTTTGCTACTAAGCAAATAAATATAACAATACCTTGAGCAGTCATCTATAAAAGTAATAAAATACTTATTACCACCTCTTGACGGTATTGATTTCATATCGCATATATCTGTGTGTATTAAATCTAAAGGTTTTGAGACTCTATTGTCTACAGAATGAAAATGAGGCTTAGAAAATTTAGATTCAACATACACTTGGCATTTCTCACTTGAACAATCGAATTTTGACAACAACCCAATGTTCATTAATTTCTTTATCGACTTATAGTTAACGTGTCCTAATCTAGCATGCCATAAATTAGGAGACTCAAGAACATAAGTAGAAACAATTTTATTCATAACATCATTGGGTACAACAGTCATTACATTCAACTTGAAAAGACCATCACTAAGGTAACCATTTTCTACATACATCTCATTCTTGAAGAGTACAAACTTATCAGACAAAAACACCAGCTTGAAATCATTCTTGTTAAGAAGAGATCCGGACACTAAATTCTTGCGTATGTCTGGCACATGTAGCACATTATTTAGTGTCACAACTTTCCCAGATGTCATCTTTAGAGCAATCTTTCCGACACCTTCAACCTTAGAGGTTGATAAATTATCCATATAAAGTTTTTCATCACCCCCCACAGTTGTGTAGGACGAGAACATCGATATGTTTGCACAGATATGATGAGTTGCTCCAGTATCAATCCATCACTCCTTGGGATTTCCCACCATATTACACTCGGATATCATAACAGTTAAATTGATATCATCAACACCATTAGAAATTTCTTCCACCACATTAGCCTGAGTTTTCTGTCTTTTCTTGGCTCTGCATTTTTGGCTCGATGTCCAGACTTGCCACGGTTAAAGCACTTGCCAACAAACTTCTTCAAGCCTTGGGTGAATCCCTCTCCAGACTTGCTAGGAATTTTCCTCTTCTTATTGGGTTTCGATCCTTCTTCATCAACATTGACCTTTGAAACCTCTAGGTTCTTCCCAACTTTCTTCTCAGACAGCCTATTGTCTTCCTCAATCCTCAACCGAACAATCAAGTCTTCAAGTGACAACTCATTTCTCTTATGTTTGAGATAATTTTTTAGATCTCTCCAGGATGGTGTCAGTTTTTCAATGAATGCAGCCACTTGAAATGTCTCACTTAGAGTCATTCCTTCAGCATGAATATCATGCATAATCACTTGAAGCTCTTGAACCTGACTTAAGACGGTCTTTGAGTCAACCATCTTGAAGTCCAGAAATTTACCGAGAATGAATTTCTTCAATATCTTCGGTTTTGTATTTCTTGTCCAGACTATCCCATAACTCCTTAGCTGTTTTTAGCGGACTATAGACGTTATAGAGAGTATTGTCCAGACCGTTGAGGACATAGTTACGACATAGGAAGTCAAAATGCTTCCATGCATCCAGAGCAGCCAACTTTTCCTTATTTATCTTTCCAACGTCCAATTTAAGAGCATTCTCATTGAGGAATCTAGCCAAGTTAAAGTCGTGAGATAGAACAACATCTTTTGTTGCCATCTCTTGAAATCCGTACCATTAAACTTTTCTGGCTTTTCTCCATGATTCGGAATAGGGTTAACCAGAGTCGAAGCCGAAGCCATTTCTGAAATATAAAAACAGAACATATTCACGAAAAGAATCGGTAATATATGACTACGAACAGAATCATTTGTTCATGAACAGAATTGAAAATTTTTAATATGAACAAAAATGAAAAATTTGTTCACGAATAGAATTGAAAATTTGAATAAGGACAAAATGTATGAACAGAATGTGTGCGAACAGAATGTATAAATAGAATGTACGAACAGAATCGCATTCCTATACTACTATGACAAGGAACATACGAACTATACAAAAGTTCGACTTAAAGGAAGGCCAATCTAGATATTTGACAAAACAACATATAAGAATATACGAACAGAACCGAAGCAAAAAATTCGTCTTAAGATTGTAGTTAGCTATGTTCGTATACCAGAAATTGAAATCAAATATGAGAAGACTAACCTGAAAATAGCATAAATAATTAAAGCAGAATATTGATCCGAGCCCGATGAAATAATGTCGTGTCCTTAATATGAATTTGGCCCCTCAATCAGTACCCGAGGATATTGGACAATCGTCTCCTAGGATAAAACGGATCTCGTTCCTCCGAAGTGGTACGTATTTGGAGGACTTCTTTGAACGCAATTTCGCAGAATAATCGCACAAGAAATGATAATGATGAAGTGAAAAATGTCTCTAGTGCGTCGGGAAAATGTATCGCGGGAATATGCAAAATGCCACAAAAAATCATACCCCAAACTAAACCGTTCGGATATATGTATATGGTGAAAATCGAAGAGTTGCAAGAGTGAAAGGTTGTCGGCGAACCCAAAATCGAACCGAACCTAACCGAGCCGGCCAGATGGATGGACGAACGGCAGCGGGTGGACCGTCCTAGCTTGACGTAAGTCCTCTCTCTTCCACAAAAGTGGGGTACCTCTTAGGGGCCAAACCCATTTGTGAGGCTCAACTATTTGAACCCATCTCCTATCTCTCTTCTACCCTATGTGGGACACTTTCACCCACACACTTATCATTCAATTCTATGGGATTCTGGTACCAAAATCCCAACAGAATCAAGCTTTAGCTTGGCTCTTTTATTAGGACCAAAACTTGTTTCGGCAACGGCAGCTCAAACATCTTTGGGCACCTTCGTGCATATATCTATACCACTGCCTTTAAGTCGACAAATGCAATTTAACTCTTGGAAGACGGCCAGGAAATATTCTGTTGCAAAACTTGCACTTAAATTTTCCATCAAAATGCTATGCATTTTCCCAAAATCGATCTCTCTTTATGACTATGTAGACTTCCTCGACCTATATACATGAACGAAGAGGAATTATACAGTAAATGAAATTTTCAACAGTCATTATCTACACCACCGAGAATTATAAGGCAACCGTTTTAAGGTTTTGTGCCTAGGTATATCTTAACATCTTTGCCAAGCAATAAGTAAACCCCTTTAACATCCTTCCTCCCTAGAGGATCCGGGAAAGCATGGAGCCCTTCGGATGGTGGGGCTTCTTCTTAATATATGAAAAATTATATACGTGTGGTTTTTACACAAATTTGGCAAAGTTTTTACCGGGTAAAATTTCCAGTCTAACATTTCATTTACTCAATTTTTGCACAAACGAAAAGCCCGTGACCTGATACTTTTAATTCATGAAATTGGGAAAAAAATTTAAAACCTTATATTCATGTAATTTTTTCATAAATTTAGCAAAATTTAATGGGTAAACCTTTATGCCCGACATTCCATTAACTCGATTTTTGCACCATCGAAAAGCTTGTGAGTCGATGCTTTTAATTCATCAAATTGAGAAAAATTTTGAAAAATTATATACATGTGACGTTTACACAAATTTCAAACTTTTACTAGGTATAACTTTTCCGTCAATCGACTCGATGTTTTCAATTCATCATATTGAAAAAATTTTCAAAAATTATATTTAAGTGATTTTATTTTTGTGGGCATAACTTTTGTTCCCAACATCCTATTTACTCGATTTTTGCATCTACAAAAAGCCCATGCCCGATGCTGTCAATTAATCAAATTTAGAGAAAGAGTATATCGTAGAAATTGGAGTATGCGAATAAAAAATGATCAATTAAATCACGCAATGAATCCCTAAGTGCCATAATGAAATAAAGCATGTTTAGCAATTAAATTATTCATTGTTTGTGGATAATTGTTTCAACTCCTAGTTGTTTGTCAACTACTTCATTCATGATAAAATGCCATCATGCTTGTGAATCTTAGTGACAACCACTCTTACTTCGTCAAATGCCTCTTTCAAACCCATTCAATTCCATTGTTGAAGAGTATTATATTTCATGGGCAACGCATTTGGTCTCGTACACACACGGCGATAGTGGGCATATCTCATATAACCCTTCTTTTTAAGTCCCATTGGTTATATGCTGCACAATGTTGTTGGCCCCTATTTCTTGAGTGACAAAACATATAAACTCCCGTAGCAAAGTGCTTGTTAACTCATCTTCATTAAATCCAACGCATCCAATAGTACCATTCCTTTAATAGACTCGGTGAAGATAATAACGAAGCATCTCTCCTTATCACACCAAATATCATACAGGAGCATGTAGCCGGTTGTATCCCATGATTTCTTCACCTTCGCCACATGCTCCAATTTCCTTTTCTAAATAAGGCACTTTGTTTTGACTACTAAGGAACCATGTTCAGCCATGCCATTCACAAAGTCAATGAAGGATACTCCGCACAATATCGACCTCATTCAACAGGATGAACTTAGCTCAGCATAACGCTGTCCTTACTGATAAGCATTTTTGGTAAAGTCTCTTTGGTTTTATCGAAATAGGCTTCAGGCTTGGCTCTTTATTAGGACTGGATGTCGCTTCAGCAATGGCAACTAAAACATTTCGGGCACCGTGCACCTTTAATTCTAAATAAATGTGATTTAACACTTGGAACACGACCGGGAAATACTTTGTCGCAAAACTTGCGCTTTAATTTGCCATCCAGATGCTTTGCGTATTCCCAAAATCGATCGTTGGGCTTCTTCAAGCATCTGGTAAGCTGAAAGCTCGGAGCCCTTCCGATCGTTGGGCTTCTTTAAGAGGCTTGAGCCAGGCTCACCCTCCCCTCCGTTGATTTTATTTAAGTTTTTTTTTGTTTTTTTCTTGTTTTTTCTTCTCTCCTGATCTAAATCTGAGAGTTATCTTCTCCCGGTCTAATTCTTGATCTGAGAATTTGAACTCTTCTGAGGTACTTTTAGATTTGGGAGCTTTCTCTCCCGATTTAGATTTTGGAGTTCAATAATATTTTTGAGGATTCGATACCCCATGATTTGTCCATGTATAGGTCCCCTACCCCCAATTTCATTAATAATTGTAAGAGCTTTAGCGTCTCGTTGAATCAAGAAGATTTGCTCTTCCAAAATTAGATCTGCATTTTTTCAACTTGTTTTGGTTGTCTCTGTCTAGCGATGGTGTAGAGGAAGCCAATAGGCGTGCACCGCCAATAGGCAACGCCATAATTATTGGCGAAGGATTTTCCGGCATGTGCTCATCACTGATGATGATTCGAGATCCAGTGATCGGCCGCCTATTTTACTTGACAGATCCATTTTTATGGAATGAGTATGTGTTTAACTTTGCCATGTTGATCCTCTTTGTTTCCTGGATTTGGTTTTGTTTTGTTGTATTCTGAAATTTGCTTTTTCTTTCAACCAAAAAAAAAAATTTCTTTCATGAACTTGCGCTGCATCTTCCTAATCTTATTCGGTGTTTGCGATTCATTGCAAATGAAGTCAAACTTAAGGGAATTCTTGTCAAGGAAATCAGAGAGGGCGTGCATGGGGACGTGCAGGCTCTTCCCATCGCGGAATTTGATCAAGCTTTAAAGGAACACGATTTCCTCACTTTGCTCCAGATTCGCGTAAATTTGACCAGCTCCTGCCGGTACGCAGGAGCGACGGCCACTATTCCTCGCCCTCTTAGTTGATGGTTGAGGATTAGTCGGCGTGGCAACCGCCTGGACAGTGCTGGTTCTATCTTCGAGCTGGGAGTTAGACTCGGAAGATGATTCTTCTTCGTCGCCCTTCCTCGCCCTCAATTAAAAAAATTTCTCTATTTGATGAATCGAATATTTTTGTACCTACGGGCTTAACTTTTCCATCCAATATTTCATTGACTCGATTTTTACCGTTAGGGAAACCCATGACCTGATTTTTCCAAATCATCAAATTGGGAAAAAAAAATTATATTCATTTATTTTTATGTAATCCTGACTTGGTATCTCGAAATGTTCACAAAGAGGACTATCAAGTAATATATATATGATGAATTCGAAAGTTTTGACTAAGTGCCTCAAGTATTTGAAGGTTGGTTGGCTCCTTGCACTGATAAAGTTTCTGGTAGGAGATGCGCCTTCGCTGAAGGTCTTAAATTCTGCAAATGACGGATTGCATGAATCAAAATATACAGAGGCATTTAATTCTTGCAAAGTGCCTGAACTAGCGCAGGGAATTTTACATCACAAAAGAGCTTTTACCATTGGTGAGGTTATATTGTATCATCAGAGGAGGGTGAGTTAATAGCAGTGGTAAGAAAGAAGAAGAGCTGGGTACTCATCTTGGAGTAATAGTCTAAGGCTCTGGACAGGTATTCATTCTGCTATTCACTTTGTGATTGCCTTGAAGGAAGTCGTGCAATGGTGATGCTTTGAAATGTGTTTTCATACATCTTGCTTATCTTTTCCCATCTCAATTGTACAGTTCTACTCTGTCAAATTCATGGCTCTAACTGAAGTGAAACTGAAATCAAACTCTTGGGCGATTGAATTTTGGATGATTTGTAATTGTGATACTGACACTGCTGAGTAATGCCCAGTGGAATATATCTTTCTCTCATGATAGTTTTTCACGACTAGTTATTGTTAGTTTCGCGAAGAGAATGTGATAGTGCACTCCTCTCATAGATGGACCACATTTTGTCTGATCTTTAGGGAAAAGTGCCAAAAAAGTCCTAAACCTTTTGCATTAGTGTCAATTTAGTCTTAAACCTTTTTTTGGTGTCAATTCAGTCCTAAACCTTTTCCATTTGTGCCAATTTAGTCCTAAACCTTTTTTTGGTGCCAATTTAGTCCTAAACCTTTTAAATTGGTGCCAATTCAGTCCTAAACCTTTTGTTTTTGTACCAATTTAGTCCTTCCGGTCAATTTTGACCGGAATTTGCTGACGTGGACGCTCGCCGGCCGGCGGCCGGTCATCGGCGCTGACGTGGCGCTGACATGGATAACTTAAATAATATTTTAATAAAATTTGAATTTTTCTGTTTTTTTTTCCTTTTTTTCTTTTTTTTCCACTTTTTTTCTTTGTTTTTTTTTTCTTTCTCTTCCTCTGGCCGGTCGCCGGTCCGGCGACCGGCCAGAGGCCAGTGGCCGGCGAGGTCGAGGTCGAGCTCGCCCTCGCCGGCCACTGGCGAGGGCGGCCTCGCCCAGCGAGGGCGAGCCTCGCCTTGGTCGGGCGAGGCTCGACCTCGCCGCGATCCGGCGAGGTCGGGCCTCGCTCGACCATGGCGAGGCCCGACCTCGCCGGATCTGGCGAGGTCGAGCCTCGCCCGACCAAGGCGAGGCTCGCCCTCGCCGGCCAGCAACGAGGGCAGCCTCACCGGGCGAGGGCGAGCCTCGCCTTGGTCGGGGCGAGGCCCGACCTCGCCGGATCGCGGCGAGGGCGAGCCTCGCCCGACCGGCGGCGAGCTCGACCTCGCCGGCCAGAGGAAGAGAAAGAAAAAAAAAACAAAGAAAAAAAGTGGAAAAAAAAGAAAAAAAGGAAAAAAAATAGAAAAATTCAAAATTTATTAAAATATTATTTAAGTTGTCCATGTCAGCGCCACGTCAGCGCTGGTGACCGGCCGGCGAGCGTCCACGTCAGCAAATTCCGGTCAAAATTGACCGGAATGACTAAATTGGCACAAAAACAAAAGGTTTAGGACTGAATTGGCACCAATTTAAAAGGTTTAGAACTAAATTGGCACCAAAAAAAGGTTTAGGACTAAATTGGCACAAATGGAAAAGGTTTAGGACTGAATTGGCACCAAAAAAGGTTTAGGACTAAATTGGCACTAATGCAAAAGGTTTAGGACTTTTTTGGCACTTTTTCCCTAATCTTTATTCAATGGTTATGGAGAATGAGTAATGCTAAAGAAACTAAGACTTACGTACTATATGGTTTATTGTTTATTTAATGATGTGGCAAACAATAGGTGATTATTTAAGTTAGTAGGTTCATTTAAGGACCCATCAGAAGTTTGTCATATCATGTAATAAACCTATTTATATTAGGGGTAAGCAGTTCCGGGTTCCATATAGGTTCCATATGGAATCGGGAACCTACTCGTTGGAACACGTTCCTCAATTTTTGAAACCTATACCCTACCTTGCATACCTTACAACCTAGAACCTTTGTTGTTATAGTTCCAAGGTCGTTTCTAGGTTCTACATATATTATTAATTGAACTATTGTAACGAATCATCACCCGTACAACGGTGGTGATGTGTGGTTTTTGGTTACAGAGAAGATAGACGGTGGTGAACAATGGTGTGCCAAGGATAGTTCAAAAACGGATTTCCATTTTCGAACGTAGAAAGTCATTTTCCTTGCTTTTTAATGTGGATTTTCCATTTCATGGAAGATATTTTCCATGTTCAACAAATTTCAGCACCGAATACTGAAAAAAGGACGAAAAAATTATTTTTTTAAAGTACATTTCCTAGCAAACAAATGAAGCCTAGTCAGCATTTGTTTTCCCAATATTTTTTTGCTTTCCATTGCTTTGACCTACCGGAGCAACCCTTGATATCTTTTTTTTCTCACGACTATAAGTGTGGGCCCTTTCACTGATGATATCATAAGCATCACATTCAATTACACAAAGCAAAATCAAGGAAATTATCTCCCAAAACCTTAGCTGCATGGTTAAGTATTTAATTTGGATGCAACGGATTCTATATTTAGATCGCAGTCTATCTCACATAAAATAATCCTCGTAGGCACGGTCATCAACCTAGAAGTGGTGCCTTACTTGAGTATAAGGTGTCATGGATTCACGTATATCCATGTATATCTTGGGATTTCATTGAATCGATGGTTTGGATACCCATATGAAAATATAAATGAAAACAAATTAAAAAGTCACTTTATTTAAGCTTTAGGAAATGTAAAAATAAAATGCATGTTAATAGGTTAACAGTTGCATGTTTGTAATGTTTCAGATTAAAAAAATGTGAAATACACGTGTCCAGATTTAAAATAAATATGAGGTAAACATAAAAATTAATTAAGTTTGACTCTAAGTTCATGCACGTATGCAATTTTATCATATCAAATGATGACTACAGACACATATCTATCCCACCGGCCACCATTATCTTGGCTCTATAAGGGGCACAAGCGTAATTTTATTAATGCCAACCCAATCGGTTCAATTGTTCGGTCTAAATACTCGAAGTTAGATTTGAACCTGGTAATCTATTTTCAGTTTCAATATGAAATCTTAACTCCAACTAATTGTGTGGGATATCACTGGGTATCCTAAGCAAATAATATTTGCATTAGCCATAGTAAATTAATTAAGAACATAAAGCGTCATGGATTACGATATGAGACAGGAATGCTAAACAAAATTCAATTCGGCCTTTCATCATGGTGATTTGGAAATGTAGTTAAGTCCTTTTAGTTTTCCCTCTGAATTACAAATGAAGATTTAAATTAATCAAACACCAAGTTAGATATTCAAGGATTCTCACTATCATTCCATGCTGTCCAATTATCTATGTTCAAAGAATATTTGACATTTTCTTCTAGAATTAATTGCAAAAATAAGATGAAGATGCTAAGTTCTCTTAATTTATGGTTATCAGCCTCTATCTCTACTATATATAACCAATTTCTAGATGACCAAAATACCCTTATCTCATCTCACTTTATATAAGTAAAGAGGACATTACGTATTATTTATTATTAAATTATGTTATCCATAGGTGATTACCTAAAAAATTTCCTAATTTAATTTTGATGAGGACATCCTTAATTATTGAATTCATATTCGTTTTTCCTACTTAAAATAGCAAAGATCAAAATCTAAACACGTAATTACCACACCACACAGGTAAATCAGTGAGACAAATGTACCTAAAGTTGCGGAAGCATAGTAGGCTTTGGTGCATCATAGAATTCCCCGTCGTTAGAATAATTGCAAGTACAAAGTTGCCGCCAAAGACCTTTTCTTACAATTCATATGTTAAAGCAATTAAAGCAAAGTTAGCCATGAATATATCTTATAAGGACGATAGGCCTACTCCAAAGACTCCTCAAAATCTTCGTATTAAGAAAGAGAAAAAAAGTACCCTTATATCATCTCACTATATAAAAGTCAAGAGAATGGTTGATATCAATTAATGACTACAATTTGACATTTTTAGACAAATAACTAACTAATCTATCATTTTAATCTTGCGCACATATCCTTAATTTTGAGATTTATATTCATAATCTCCTGCTAAAAACATCCAAATCCATGTCTAGCCAAGAAATTAGTCCATCAAAAAATTAAAATCTAAACTAACACTCACTACTACAATATGTTCTGTCAGCAAAATCGCTAAATGAGAGACAGTTGATCCCATGGGTCACACATGTAAGGCCCTTGCGATCAAGGGTGGAGATGATTTGACCATAAAATCTTCATATTGAGGAAGAGAATAAATTCAAACATTAAGTTTAAAAATCAGGTTGGAACCATTCGGCGTCGTTGATGTCACTGCTAGTTGCATCAAAATATGTCTTGAGTTTTTCGTCCTCCATGTAGTAACTCTTCATCTTCTCATCTTCGTACTTCGAGATACAGATGCGGTTTGGCTTGATCCCGGGAAGGCAAGACTCGAAGTATGTCTCTACCTTTCCGTCGTTCATGCTGTAACTCTTCTTCTTCCTATCTGTGTAATCTGTGAAATAGATGTGGTTTGGCTTGATCCCGGGAAGGCAAGACTTTGGCTTGAACTCCACCGAGAACCAGGAGTAATTATTCAAGAAGAGAGACGCATTTCCCAAGCTCTTGACCTCTTCCTCAGTTCCCTTCTCCAAATCAACTTCGAAAACTCGGATTCTTTTCACGGGTTCATCCCCTTCGCGCCATATCATCCAAGCCACCAGCAATGAGCCCGAACATTCGACGAGATATGGATCACCATCAACATAACTCAGCCCTAGAACTAGTCGCAATTCCATGCGATGCTTTCTCTCGTTAAGAGTCAATATTTGACCATGCGCATCCACAGCCACAAATAGCCCATCGTAATAAATCAGTCCAAGGACGGTGAACCGACGCAGGTTGGTCGCAAGACTCACTACCGTCCACGCATCTTCTCCTGATCTGTGAAAGGCAAGACCTGGTGATGTGATACAAGAGATCATGACCGTGTAGCTCCTGGACAAAGAAGGGCTTGAGGACAACGCCATCATGTTGATCATAGGGGGGCCGTGCCGGGGCCTCTCCGGCCTGTCGAGTTCCTTACTAACGCGTGACTCGTGGTGAAGCTTCTCCAAAGCGGGGAGTTCAATGCTGACGCGCGAAAGCGGATTGAAGATACGGTACTCACTGTCCCACCGAAACGTGAGTATCCATCCTGGTACAGACAAGGTTTGGGCATCAGATCCCGGCACCCGCATTGGGTAAATTCTCCCTGTAGAGGGTCTGGAGAACTCAGCTATTTGCCTGCACACATAAGTCATGAGCCACGGGGCTTTCGACTTCGCATTGTACTTGTCGTTGGTGGCAGCAGACCTCCATGAGGTGCACACCACTCCAAAAGCTACAAATTCTTCTATGGCTAGCCGTCGAGCGATGACTTCTAGGATCTCTTGTGGGAGTTCTTCCCAACTCGCCATCGTAGATTGAATGATCAATTTGACTGGTCCTTCCCTATGTGAAAGAGGAAATCTTTGGGGATTTAGTTTGTTTCAACAAGTTGTTTCGCAAATGTTATCACTACTTTTCTTTATCTTTTATGAGTACTCCTTTGTGGTGGCTAGCAAGATACACTACGGTCTTGGTTATGATAGTTTAAGATTTAAATCTTTCTATAGAATAATGAAAATCTAAAAGTTAGTTTCGTATTCAAGCTTTTACGAATAACAGCTCATAGAAAACTCGTACATGCATATTATATAAGTTATATTATAGCTGTACCATAGTAACGATGCATGAAATTATAATTTAAAGTTAAATTGACTTTTAACACTTAAACATATCTTCTTAAATATTTAATACTTTTCATTAAAAAAAACTATACATACCATTTTAATAAGAAACTTGTTTTCCTTGAGAGCAAATATATTGCAATTTCTATTTTGAATAATTCGAGTTTTATTCAATGTTTCCAATCTCTTTCAATATCCACACTGTGAATATGAATGACGTATATTAAAATATATATGGCTTTAATAATATAATACTAAAGTATTAATTGTGGCATATGTATTGAATTGGTATAATTTAATTTTTCAGTATCATCTGTGCTTATAATAGTCAAGTTAAAAATATTTTATAGGACAACATAAATATCAAAAAGTGTATTTAAAATAAGATATATCATTTTAATCTCTTCATTAATAAAATCTTTAAATCATATCGGGTATTTTTTATATAAAATATAAACGGTAATTTCAGTTAAAAAATATTGGCCATAAAAAATTCTGTGTTAGAAAATTTCGCTTTAACGAATTGGAAAATATTGTGGCCGTTTTTTTTTATGTTTTCTCACTTTCTCCGCTCTTCCATTATCTGCACTAGCTTGAAGTTTTCTGTTCACCAATTCCTCATGTAATTCGGTCAAGGCTAACCTATAACTTTCTTGATTTGTTTATTCTTTGTGGAATCATCTGCGGTCAAGCGCGGGTATTCACTAAGGCTACATAAAAAAAGAAATGAAAAATTCAGTCTCTTTCTCTAGTTAGACTTTTGACTATAGCCCAAACTGATCTGTTGCTAGTAATTTCCAATGTAAGTTTTTCAGTGTTTTGAAGCAAGTTCTGAGGTTGTATTTCGTTTCGAGATTGTTTTACAAGGTTGAGCAACGTGTTGCTGCAATGAAGTCCTATTCACATATGCAATGTCATTCTGGGGAATCCACATTGAATCACATGACAGTGACAACCACGACTTGGCCTTTCTCCTGAAGAGGGCATTTCTTGTCATGTAAGCATTTGAGAGTGCTTGAGACATTATAAACTCCGCGAAATCTAAGAATTTTTAGTGATTGGGTCTTCTGATTCACTTTTAAGTTTCAATGTTATTACGTTTAATCATATATATGTATTTTGACTTGGAAAGATATTGCATCTTCTGGGTTGAAGAGTGATTAAAGTTGCAGGCTATTGGGATGGTTCGGTAAAAGGAGTAGATGGCTCATTCTATTAGCTGCCCCCGATTACATGATATATGCAATTGGAGTATGAGATGTATCGAATTCAGGTATCGATAAGTGTTGACTTATAATCAAAGTTGTTGTGTAGATGTCTATTACTGGTGCAATCGATGGTGAGGTATAATATAAGAGGTGATGCGGCTCCGTTATTGTTACATATGCGCGTTGTGGAATTCCATGAACTTGTGTCTGTTGAGAGTCTTCGCCCCGTGTTGGCTGAGGGTTTGAGCCTCGTGCAGGAGCCAATAGGAAATTAAATTTTTAAAGATTTTTAAAGATTTTCTTACAAGAAGGATTTTCGAAGATTTTCAATCATGTCTTAGGTCACAGATTTTCGAAGATTTTTTTAACAGATTTCAAATCTTATCTTAAGTTGCACCAAACATATGATGGAATATTTTACAATCTGAGAATATTTGAAGGATCTCAAATGTCACTTTATCCAATCTCATCGCAATTCGAATTTGAATGACCAAAGGCAGTCTTAAATAAATCATGTAACCAAAGGATAATGTCTATAGCCTGGCTGCAACAGCTGTCATGATCCAATAAAGGCTCGTCGCTTTTTCTGCCGTTTGTCTTATTTTGATAGAGATCTACTTAATTCAAAGTGCCGCTTTTGTTTGCTTAGCTATTTCCTAGGAAAAGTGCACACGCTTTGCACATGGGAAGAAATATAAGAAATATAGATATGTTCGGGAAAGAAATAGATTTGAAGTTTTGTCTATTTAGGAAAATAATCCCGAACTCTTTTAAAAGGTAACAAGGATATAACTCATCAAACACATGGTGAAGGTCTGAATTTAAATTTAAAAATTATACATACATAAGAATTTATGATTCAAGTGTTTAAAGTCAATTTCCTTTCAAATTACAATTTCTCGGATAGATACAGGTCCTTTTATGGATTTTATTCATAGAAGTTTGAAAAAGAAACCATCTTTCAGATTTGATGTATGTTATAGAAAGATTTAAAACTTAAAGCATCAAACCAAGAGGGAACTGTATCTTTCATCCAAGAAGTTTAAAAGAAGCGATAAGATTTGTGAAATAACGTGTTGAAAGAGGGAGTTTGGGGTAATCTTACACCAACTGAATCCCCAAAAGTTGTCTCTCCTCACATAAGAGTTGAACGCCAGCCAAATTGATCATTCAATCTGCAACAGAGAAATGGGGAGTTGGGAAGAACTCCCTCAGAGATCTTAGAACTCATCGCTTGTCGACTAGCCACAGAAGACTATATAGCTTTTGGAGGGGTGTGCACCTCATGGCGGTCCGCTGCCGGCAGAGAGACATACAAGCCGAAGTCGGAAGCCCTGTGGCTCATGACTTATAGGTACCACTATATAGCTGAATTCTCCATCCTCTCTACAGGGAGAATTTACCCAGTGCAGTTGCCAGGATCTCTTGCCGAGACCTTGTCTCCACCAGGATGGATACTCCTGTTAAACACAGGCCGTGAGTACCGTATCTTCAATCCACTTTCACGCGTCAACATCCTACTCCCCGCCTTGGAGAAGCTTCACCATGAGTCATGTCTCAGCGCGAAACTCGACAGGCCGGAGAGGGTCCGGTGCGGCCCCCGTAGGATCAAAATGGTGGCGTTGTCCTCAAGCCCTTCTTTGTCCAGGAGCTACACAGTCATGATCTCTTATACCAGATCACCAGGGTTTAACTTTAACATATCAGGAGAAGATGCGTGGACGGTAGTGAATCTTGCGACGCATCTGCGTCGGTTCATGGTCCTTCAACTGATTTATTACGATGGGCTTTTTGTAGCCTTGAATGTGCAAAGTCAAATAATGACTCTTAACGAGAGAAAGCGTTGCATGGAACTGTGACTAGTTCTAAGGCTGAATTATGTTGAAGGTGATCCGTACCTCGTTGAATGTTCGGGCTCATTGCTGGCAGCTTGGACGATATGGGGCGAAGGGGATGAGCCCATGAAAAAGATCCGAGTTTTTGAAGTTGATTTGGAGAAGGGAACTCAAGAAGACGTCAAGAGCTTGGGGAACGCATCTCTCTTCTTGAAAGACAACTCTTCCTTCTCGGTGGAGTTCAATACCGAGTCTTGCCTTCCCGGGATCAAGCCAAACCACATCTATTTCACAGATTACATAGATGAGAAGAAGAAGAGCTACAGCATTTTTTTTTTTGACGGAAAAGTCGAGACAGATGCAACTAGCAGTCACATCTATGAAACCGAATGGTTCCAACCTCAATTTTGAACTTAATGTTTGAGTTTTTCCTCTTCCTAATTTTGATGTCAAACCCGGGTCCACTAGAATGGTCCATCTCCACTCTTGATCGCAGGGCCCTACCCATGTGACCCACGAGATCAATGATCAGTACAAAAAATTTCTCATCATTTATAGTTTTCGCTAATGGAACATATGTTAATTGTGGGTGTTAGTTTAGATTTTAATTTTTCATTGACTAATATCTTGGTACGACATGGATTTGGAAGTTTTTAGTGGGAGATTATGGATCTTAATCTCAAAATTAAGGATTTGTGCTCAAAATTAAAATGGGAGTCTACTTAGGTAATCGTCTAAAGATATCAAATTTTAATTATTAATTGATATTTACCATTCTCTTTACTTTTATATAATGAGAAATATAAGGGTACTTTAGTCATTGAAAATTGGTTTATATAGTGAGATAGATATAAAAACAATAGATTAAGAGAACTTAGCAACCCACTGAAAAAATTCCAAGGCTTATCTAATTTTTCTAATTAATTCTAGAAGAAAATATAAAATGTTCTTTGAGCATAGGTAATTGGACTACATGGAAAGATAATTAGGAACCTTGATATCTAACTAGGTGTTTGGTTGATTTAAATCGTCATTTTTAATTAAAAAGAAAACTATTAAAAGGACCTAATTATGTCAAATTACCATTTCAAATCACTATAAAAAAGAGGGTGAATTGATTTTGGCCCTCGTTCTCATCTCACATTGTAATTCATGGCACGCTACGATCTTAATTAAATTGCTGTCATAAATAAAAATATTATTGGCTTGATGGTCAGATTGATACCATAAATAGATTATCAGGTTCAAATCTAATTTGCATATGGATCACAGCAAACCAATTGAGATTAGGGAGTGTTATCCCTAATATTGTTGGAAGTTGCTAAACAAGACCGAGAAATGGGAATTTGATACACTCTCCGAGTGTTATGACCGAACAATTGACCCGACTGGATTGACATTAGTAAAAATTACGCTTATGCCTCTATTGCGCCCCTGTTGTACCAAGACACTGGTGGTATAGATACGTGCGTACTGCATGTAGTCATCATTTTTCTGCTGTTTCTTTTCTTTTTTTAGCTTTTCTTTACTTTGGCCTGTAATTGAAAAAAAAAAACTTTTCTTTGCACGGTTAATTACACCGATGTCACAATAATTAAGAATAGATCAATTCGATGCATACCCTGGAAGTGCTGGAGGGAGAAAACCATAGTTTGGCTATATTCAGAAATGGGCTCAGTGAAACATTAGTGCAAAAGGGGGTTCAAATCAGTCTTCCTAAGATAGGGCTTAGGGCTAAATGTTATTATAATAGAAATTGGGCTTGGAGAGCTATATCTGAAAGTAGGCTTCAAGTCCTACGAAGTCCAATGGTGGCCAACATACGGACCGGGCTCAAGGGCCGGACCCATGCTAAGCTAGTGGCGTCTTTTAATTCACATATAATTTTTTAAGATTAATTGGAACTTAAAATGAAACTAAATGTGACGAGAGGTAAGAGTTTGGGAAAGTCCATGCCTAATTAAGGGGCATTGGCTCGCCTTTTTGGGCAATATCGCAACACACATATGGCTTTAATTTCCATAGTACTAAAAATATAATGGTGACATAGCTATTGAATTGATTGGAATTTATGTTTCAATTTTATGTCTTTATGGTTATCATGATTAAAAAAAAAGGGTGTAGACAACATAAGTATGAAAAAGTGCGTTTAAAATAAGTTATGTCAAATTTCTTTATTAATGAATTTATTAAATTATTTCTTCATTTTCCTTTAAAAAAAATAGATGGCGACTTCTTCTAAAAAAATTTAGCCATGAAATTCAGCGCTATGCCCTTTTTAAGTTTTGATGAATTAAAGTGTGTTGTAGTAATTTTCATAGTATCGCAATTTCTCCACTCTCCTGCATCTGCATAACTTTCGTTCTTCCCTTATCAAGTATTGATGCTTTCTCCGCTGTCACTAATCTTTCTATCTGAATGGTATATATTTAAGTGTTAGAAGTCAGTTCATCTTTAAATTATAATTTCACACATCATTTACTATTGGACAATTATCATATATTTTCCTTTTAGGAAAGCAAGTATCTTATTAAAATGTCATATATAGTTTTTCATGAAAGTGTTAAATATTTGAGGGATTATGATTTTAGTGTTGAAAGTCAGTTTACTTTTAAATTATAATCTCACGCATCGTTTACTATGAGGCACTTATCGTTTACTTAAATATTTTATGTACAGGATTTTTATAGGATTTTTTTCGTAAAAAGCTTGAATATGAAACTATCTTGTAGATTTGCTGTATTCCATAGAAAGATTTGGATCTTATAACATCAAATAAGAGGAAGCTGTAAAGGAATATTCATTCAAGAAAAAAATAATGAGCGATAATTTTTGTGAAGCAATTTGTTGAATGAGGATGTCAGATTGGGGTAATTATACACGAAAAAGGAAACTGAATTCCTAAAAGTCTGTCTTTCCTTACATGTGAAATCGCATCATTTTTTGAGGAATGAAATCATCAAAGAAGTTGCACACCAGGCAACTTGGTCATTCAATCTACGACCAAGTAATGGTGAATTGGGAAGAACTCCCACAAGAGGTCCTAAAACTCATCGCCCGACGGCTAGCCATAGAAGACTTTTTAGCTTTCAGAGGGGTGTGCACCTCGTGGCGGTCCGTTGCCGTCAAAGAGACGTACGACAACAAGTCAAAAGCCCCGTGGCTCATGAATTACGTGTACAACCAAAGAGCTGAGTTCTTCAGCCCCTCTAGAGGGAGAATTTACCCAATGCGGTTGCTAGAATCTCGAGTTAAGACCTTGTCTCCACGAGGGTGGGTACTTGTGTCAAAGTGGGGCCGTGAGTACTGTATCTTCAATCCGCTTTCGCGCGTCAGCATTGAACTCCCTGCCTTGGAGAAGCTTCACCACAAATCACGTCTCGGTGTGCAACTCGATGGGCCAAGGAGGCTCCAGTGCTGCCGTCCCAGAATCAACAGGATCGCGTTGTCCTCGGGCCCTTCTTCATCCAGGAGCTATACAGTCGTGATCTCTATTCATCATGGTCTTGGATCACTAGGGTTTGCCTTTCACAGATCAGGAGAAGCTGCGTGGACGGTAGTGAGTCCCGCGAAGCATCTGTGTCGGTCCACTCCCATCCTTCAACTGATTTATTGCAACGGGCTATTTGTGGCCTTGAATGCGGATAAGCAAATAATGACTTTTAACGAGAGAAAACGACGCATGGAATTGCAACTAGTTCTAGGGCAGAATATTTTTGAAGGTCATCCGTATCTCGTTGAATGTTCGGGCTCGTTGCTGGCGGCTTGGACGATATGGGGCGAAGGGTATGGACCCGTGAAAAAGATCCGAGTTTTCAAAGTAAATTTGGAGAAGAGAACTCAGGAAGAGGTGAAGAGCTTGGGGAACTTGTCTCTCTTCTTGAATGACAACTCTTCGTTCTCGGTGGAGTTCAACGCTGAGTCTTGCCTTCCCGGGATCAAGCCAAACCACGTCTATTTCACAGATTACATAGATGAGAAGAAGAAGAGTTACAGCATGGACAACGGAAAGGTTGGGACATACTTCGATGCAGCTAGCTGTCACGATTATGCAGCTGTATGGTTTCAACCTGATTTTTGTTAATTCGAAGATTTTGAGGAGTCTTTGGAGTAGGCCCATCGTCCTCATAAAGTATATTCCTGGCTAACTTTGCTTTAATTGCTTTAACATATGAATTGTAAGAAAGGGGTTCTTTAGCGGCAACTTTGTACTTGCAATTATTCTAACGACGGGGAATTCTGAGACACACCAAAGCCTACTATGCTTCCGCAACTTCAGGTACATTTGCATCACTGATTTGCCCGTGTTTTGTGGTAACTACCTGTTTAGATTTAGATTCTTGATACTTTAAGCAAGAAAAACGAATATGAATTCAATAATTAAGGATGTCCTTATCAAAATTAAAATAGGAAATTTGATTGGTAATCCCCTATGGATATCAAAATTTAATCATTAATAATACATAATATCCGCTTTACTTATTTATAGTGAGATGAGATAAGGATATTTTGGTCATCTTGAAATTGGAATTGTAGTGTGAATCTTTGAATATCTAACTCGGTGTTTCGTTGATTTAAATAGCCATTTGTAATCCAGAGGGCAAACTAAAAGGACCTAACTCCGTTTCAAAATCACCGCGATGAAAGACCGGGTTGAATTTTGTTTAGAATTCTCGTCTCGTGTCGTAATCCATGACGTTTCATGATCTTAATTAATTTACTATGGTTAGTGCAAATATTATTTGCTTAGAAGACAGATAAATAGCCAGTAATATATCACACAATTAGTTGGAGTTGTGCTCTGTTTAAGGTTGGCATTAATAAAATTACGCTTGCGCCCCTTATTGAGCCAGGACAATGGTGGCTGGTGGGTTAGATATGTGCATGTAGTCATCATTTCATTCGCCAGCTATGATATGATAAAATAGCATCCGTGCATAAACTTAAGAGTCAAACTGAATTAATTTTCATTTTTACCTTATATTTATTTTAAATCTCACTACCATAGCTAATGAACGAGCATATGATTCTCTACAGTGCCTTGTTTAGGTTAAACTGGACCGGTTGAGGATTACTTTAAACCAGTTTTTTTGCGAGCAGTTCTCGAAATCGAATGAAAATGACTTAAAATGACATACATCAATACTCACCTTTTTACTTTTTTTCTTTTTTATTTCTTTGTGCAAGGCTGGGAAATCCTTGCTAGATCTAGCGAGGCAAGGGCTTCGCAGCCCTCATCTAGTGGCCAGCGGGGTTGTGGAAAAGAAAGAAAAAAAATAAAAAAATTCAGAATATTTAAAAAAAATTAAAAAAATCTGCGTCAACGTTAGTCATGTCACGTGGGTATCGCAACCTCCCCTCACAATGTATCACCTAGTGGTTGGTCAGTGGATTACTAAGTTTAAACTTAACTCTAAGCCCATATTAATTCGCAATCCAGGTTCAAGTTTTTAACAGACAAATCAATTTTATCTAGGAATCATCATTAATTAGTTTATGGTGGATCGATTAGATATTCGAGTAAAGCATTGGGAGAAATATTTTACTTCTACGAATCAAAGATTCAATTAGCTTGGGGATTTGATTATACTAATTAATCAATTAGTGCCGTTTTGATTCCTAACCTTATTCAATCATCAACTAAAATGTTCTAGCAACCTTCTTTCAAATCATGAGTCCTAAGGTTCTATTCCTAACCAGGCCAAAGGGAAATAACAATCAATATATTTAAAGTGCACAATCAAGTAATAATAATTGAAATGGAAATGCGAAAACAACAACCTAGCATTTGTCTCTAAAAACAAACAACATCCTACTACAAATCCTTAAGGGCTTGTTCAATTTTCAGTAAAAAAAAAATTGGTCAAAGATTTTAGCACATTTTAAAAGAAAACTACTCCAAATTTAACTTCTAAGCCTTTTCCTAACTTTCGGAGAAATAAAGATTTTTTTTTTTGGAATTTACAAAAAAAATTAAAATTTTTAAAATATATATTTAAGAAAAAAGAAAATAATTTGTTAATCTGAAAATAGGGGGCCCAGGTCGGATCTCCGGATTCGGTCAGAGCCGGACCCCCCCCTAAACCTCGAAATCCGCGGCTTCCACAGGGTGTCACAACGGCGGCCGCGGACTGGCGAACACCAGCCATCCCGGCCTAGGCTGTCGTCCCCAACACTGACGGCCGAGGACAGCCCCCTCGGCCGAGCGCAAACGCAGTGAGGGAGGCGGGAAAGGACACGAAGAAACGGCTAACACCTAGAAGCGCTAAACATCACCGGGATGCCTCGACCGCATGAGACGGTGCCCGGACGACTCGATGCCGGCCAAAACAAAGAAGGTAGAACTTGATCTCACTGCGGCACTTTAACAAACAGGTGAGGCACGCAACTGGAACAAGGGAGGTTCCGGCTCAACCGAGACTCGATCTCGGGCCAGGGCTCTTGACAAACAAACAACGACGCACACGGAAGCCAAGCGAAGGACGGATGGTGGCCGGAGTTCGCGTGAGCCGGACGACCGCAAACTTCGGCCCGGCGTCCCCAAAACGAGGGAAAACAGGGACGCCGGGAAAGGGCAAAAAAAAAGGGGGTGGCAGGTGGTGATTCCTACCCGGCTCGGCGGCGGCAAATGAAGGCGAGCTCGATAAATCGTACTCCGTCCGGTCGCCTCGCGTGTCTCCGAGCCGGGATCCTCGAGAAATCAGCACGACCCGAGAAAAATTGGAAACCAAAGAAAAACTCAAAACCGAGACCTACCAGTGCTTGGCGTGGGGAAAATGGGGCAACGTGGATTGGGTCGTTGGCCACGGTTCAGGCACGGTGGTCACCGGAGGAGCTCTCACCCTCTCTCAATCTGCCATCACCAGCCTGCCGTGACCAGCCTGATCCCGACTCGAGGATCACGCCGCGTCCCTACTCTGCCTCAGCCGCTCTGCTTCAGTCCTTGCGTTGCTCTTTCGTAGAAACGCGGGGAGCGTGACGGGGAACGGAGAAAGGGGAGAAGGGCTCGGCTGGAGGAAAAGGGGAGTGGGTCGATCTCGTTTTTTCTTTCTTTTTAAAAAAATAATTAATTAATAATTAATTTTAAATAAATTCGATATTATTGATTCAAATGCTCCTAACACCTATATGCTATGCAATTTCATGAGACTAAAGTTTAACTCCTAATTTTCTATGAAATTTATCACTAAATGAGTAGTCAAAATTTAAGTGTCAACAGTAAGACAGCCGGCGTCCATATCAGTAATTTCCGATAAAAATTGGCCAGAAGGACAATATTAAAAAAATATCAAAAGATTTAATATTAAATTGACACAATTGAAAAATTTAGAATTGAATTGACTTTTAGATAATTTTCATTATACCATGTCTTCATTATCGTGTTGGTAGGAAGGGGGAGAGCTAATCCCATGTTTGCAAGTTTTGAGTTAATTATTTTCACGAAGTGCCAATTTTGAGTGACGTTATCGTGTAAAAGTCATGTCCTTTTTTGGCGGAAATCTCATTATAAATTGCCACTTTTTATTTTGAACTTTGTAATTCTCTTTTTAGTGCCGTGTTGCTCAAGTTATATATGAGGAATGTGTTATATATTTTGTATCCAACATAATTTCACATTGACGCCAAATTTAATAAATTATTTTCTATATTAGAAATTGTTTTATTTTGCAATTAATTCCTGAGGGAATCTCAATGGGTGAGGGAAAATGTGAGCGCAACGAACGCCGGGTAGGATCTGAATCCTTCTTCATTTAAGATTTGCCCTTATAATGCTAAATTTACCCTAGAAATTTGAATGGCATAGTCGTCACTCGTAATTCCTCATTCTGCTAAAACAGTACATGCGTATGTAGAAAATCCCTGTTAAATAAGCCAATCTTAGGTTCGCAAGAGACCAGAGCAGAGGAGTCCATTGAGGCTGTCAGTTCGTTAACCAAGGCCCCATGTATGTGACTAATTTTATAGAAAAATGTAAATAAAACTTCGATTTTTATAAATGGCTCTGTTATTTCAAAATTGCATTCAAACTTGAAATAATGCCATGAATTGAAAATGGTGAATTTATATGCCTTGCATGCTGAATGCTTGGCACGCTGATTGAATATGACTGGATTTGATCTTAAATGTTGACCACGCTATAATCATGATAAATACCATGTTGAATGTTTGTGTGCTCGAAGGATAAAATTAGGCTATATGCATGAATAAACATGTAAAAATGCACGACAATGATATATGATGATCACATGTTGCCTGGAAATTACATGCTAACTTCGAATTGCATGCCGTCGCAATAAAATTGCTTGAAATACAATGTGAATCAGAATTGCATGTTATGCTTACAAGAATGCTTGTTGATGTGACATTATTATTTATTACCCGCTGTTATGGATTGCATGTTGGTATGAAATGCGTGCTAATACTGAAATTGAATGATGGGATGGATCAGTCCCTTTTAGTTTTTAGCACACGATGTATAAACTTTGTTTTGGTTTCATGCCCGCTTGATTAGGTTGATTTGATGGGACTCGATCTGTCCCCTTTGTTCTGATTTTTTTAAGAGTTAATACCACAAAAAATCTCAAATTAATACACCTATAAAAATTTTACTAAAAACTAAATTTTTTACTGTAAAAAACCTCAAACTGATACATTTGTGATAGATTTACTCTCTATTAGTTTTTGTTAAATTTTACCATCAAATTACTGAATTGGATGACACATAGCAGTTGATGGGTATATCAATTTAGGATTTTACCTCTCTATTTATCACAAATTTACTAGTTTGTGATTTTTTGTAGTATTAATCTAATTTAACGGAGGGTAAATTTGTCACAAGCGTACCAGTTTGGAAATTTTGATGATCAAAAAATTAGTTTGGGATAAATTTATCACATGTATATCAGTTTTGAGTATTTGATAGTCAAAAAATTAGCTTTTAGTATATTTGTCACAGAAGTACCAATTTTGAGTTTTTCATAGTATTAATCCTTTTTTTAAATATAATATACATGAGATGTATATAGGTTAAGCAAAATATTTGGAGTGGATCCATCTTGTTTTTTTTTTAGATATTATGTTAATGACTAATTGACATGGATAAGATTTATCCAATGGACTTGCTTTGAATGTATCGTATAATTTTAAATGAAACCAATGGAACACGGCACGTTAGAGCCGAGTGGTTTTCCGCACAATAATGCTGCAGTTTGACTTATGGGCGGAAGGCGAAATTTTCATGTTTTCAAAACCCAAAAGAAATTTATTGTATTTGTAAATTAGGAAACCCTATGATCATACATGCTAGATTTAATGAATGAATGGTGTAATGAAAGCGTGATTTAGGGGCTTCTACCTCTCCCCTCACGCGTAACTGAAACCCATTAGTTTTTTGTGGATCATTTGGCCTATAGGTGAATAGTTAACTTTCCCCGTAACACCTAGGATTTTAGTATCCCAATCAACCTTGTGATAATCGGTAGCGAATCCTAAAACAGCTTGAGATTTGAATCGCCTTAGGATTTTGGTTATTGTCAGTCATATTAGCCTGTCATGTTTGAATCTCGAATGTCCTGTCATGTTGCATGAAAATATTGTCGTCTTATGTCTTTCTCTCATCATGTTATTCAAAACTGTCATATCTCGTGAATATTTTTAAATATGTCATTTTCCCGTCATGTTTTTAATTCAAGACTGCCATGCAATGCCAATTATTATAAGGACTTTTTAGATTGTGTTTGCATTAAAGTTTTTCACGTCATATCACATGTGAATATCGCCATGACATGTCATCTTCAATTTAACTTTGCACGTCACATCTAAATTGACATTCTTGCGCGCGCGCACACTTTCATGCAGTAAGGGAGTTCAAGAAGGCCTCACTGACTACATGTTTTGGCAACATGTTGAGTCTAAAAACAGAGAACCAAGCATGCTTAGGACATTCATTGATGTGATGACTTAGGACTTAACCAAAGTTGAGCCCCGCCACAGAAAGGGCAATTGTAGAATGCTAATCCGTTACATGCGTAACCACACCCCCTTCTTTTCCACATGCATTTAGCTAGTTTGCCATTCCCTACACCATCTGAGCTCGTCAGATGTCCAATCTAGCTGGCTTTACTTAATTTCTGAGAACCTCCTATAAAACCAGGGGGTCTCTTATGGATACTTGCATAGATTACCTCACCATAGAAAAGGAGTCAAAACTGTCACACCCCGGATCCCGCCGAGCTCGCGACATCCCTCGATGGTCGACCATTGAATGCGACGTCCCAGATAAGTCGCCGATCCAACCCAAAACATCAGAGATTAAGCACACGCGGAAACAAATAGGAACAACCCGGACAATTAATTATGACAAGGGGTAACAATAGTACAAAATAATAATTGTGATTTCTACACTTAGTAGATACATACAACGTCCACAAAAGACAATGGTTCGCAACTTAACTCCTCTACAAGGGCGACTCAAAATACAGTATACTTAACCCGTCCTCGATCTCTGAGATACCCTTGTAGCGTCTTCATTCATTCACGATCGCGGATCTAAAAGTGGTTATATAATAACCGTGAGAATGAGTCTCAATAAGTAACACCCTAAACCCCACGTAGGCCAATGCGTACCCAGACAAGTCGCACATGCAATCTACCCCATAACATATAAGATTCGCATCATTATACAAACCTTGCCATCAAACCCATGCCGACTCTACACGTTAATCATAACATGGTAATGCAGTAATGGTAACTAAATAGCACATCGCAATTGCTCAAACGCCAACCACACTTGCACGCAATTCATCTTACTAATTCGACCACACATTCAACCAGTCAATTCAATCACACGCTCCACCAGCCAATTCAGTCACACTTTCAACCAGTCAATTTAATCACACGCTCAACTAGCCAATTCAATCACATGCTCAACCGGCCAATCCAATCACACGCTCAACCAGCCAATCCAATCACACGCTCAACCAGCCAATTCAATCACACGCTCAACCAGCCAATCCAGTCACACGCTCAACCAGCCAATCCAATCACACACTCAACCAGCCAATTCAATCACACAATCTGCATACGTGGTCGAACATCTTTCTCACGACCCGCGCCACTGCGCCTCAGGTCCATTCTCACTGCCCGCACCACTGCGCCTCAGGCCCAATCTCACAGCCCGTGCCACTGCGCCTCAGGCTCAGCCCTCAGATCAAGCCGGGCTCCGTCCCGCATAACCACGCCTCAGGACATTTTCCCATTCCAATGACCCGCGTAACCTACGCCTCAGGTCTAGTCATGCCTCATTTGCCACACCCGCGTAACCTACGCCTCAGGTTGGCAGCCCTCCGATCGATCCGGGCTTTTCTCATGCACATGCATCACAACACAATTCGCCAATCAACACATCGTACAAATCAAACTCATTCATGCTCACCACATTATATTCCACCAATGTCACACTGACATGTCACCACACTCAATTCAACTCAGTTCAATTCACACTTCGTCACCTCAATCCACAAACCCGACGTTCAAGTCGGTCACGCACAATTGTCCAATCAAGCATATTATTTAATCAAATTCAAGTAGCACAATTTTATCATAAAATCACTAATTTAATGCACGCCCTAGCCGTTCTAGCCCGAGACTAGTTAATAAGTACTCACGCATGAATTCAATTCACATCACAGCCCATCTCACTTGCCCATCATAATTAGTCATTAATTATGCCCATAATTTTCACAATTTAATCCATTAATAATGCACGTGCTAAAATTTCCTACAATCCACATTAAGCCCCTAAACCGGTACTAATTATCCCCTAGACAAGTCTAATAATACCCAATGTACTAAGCAAGGTTTAGGGAGTCACTTACAAGTTTTGGCCCGGGAAAAGTCGGCTCGGGCCCAAAATGGCCCGAGTGAGAAGTTCGGACTAAGCGCGAGGGCGGGCCACACGGGTGCGCTGACCGGCCAAAGTGGGCACAATGGCCGATCGGCGTGCCTAATGCGCGGGCGCGACGAACGCACGGCGTGCCCGGGGCGCTCGGGCGCGCGGATGGGCAACGCGCCTGGGCTACGGGCGCGGGCACGGGCACAGGCACGACGACGGGCACGGCACGGGGACGAGTTTGGCCGGCCGGTTGGCTAGCCGGGCGGGCTGGGCTGCTGGGCTGGCCGGCGGCGACGGCGACCAGCGGCGACGGCAGTGAGCGGCGGAACCAGGGGGAGTGCTGGCCGAGAGGTGAGGGGGAGAGAGGAAGGGAGAAGGCGGGGCTGAGGAGCTGAAGGCGGCCGGACGGGCCGGCGGCGGTGCGGCAAGGCGGGGGCGTAGGGCCCGGCAGGGCGAGCCGACGAGCGGCGACGGCAACGGGGCTGGCTCAGCTTGAGCGGAATCGGACAGGGGGGCCAAAGAAGGGAGAGGCAGGGGGTGGCGGCTGGTCGGAGCTGCAGGGGGCGGCGGGGCTCGGTCTAGGGCTGGGCGGCTGCGCCGTCGCCGGAGCAGTAGGCGGCGGGGAGCTTCCAGCGGCCCGGCGAGCTGAGCTCGCAGCTGGGGCGGAGGGCCGAGAGAGAGAGAGAGAGAGAGCAGTCGGGGGGTGGGGGCCGGCGGCGACGGGGCGGAGCAGGTCAGGTGGCGCGGCGCGGCGGCCGGGCCGGCGAGCTCGAGCGGCGGTCGGCTGGCAGACGGACGAGCAGGGCAGCCGCGGGGGAGGACGAACGCGAACAAGAAGAAGAAGAAGAAGGAGAAGGAGGAGGAAAGAGAGGAGAGAGGAGAGAGAGAGAGGGGACAGGAGGGGGGTAGGCATGCAGGGGGGAAGGGACGCATGCATGGGGAAAAGCGGGGGAGGGGACGTGCGGCAGAGGGGGAGAGAGAGAGAGAGAGAGAGAGAGAGAGAGAGAGAGAGAGAGAGGGGTAACGTGCGCGGGGATGGGGGGAAATCGGCAGAGGAGAGAGAGAGAGGAGAGAGAAAGAGAGAGAAAAGTACAAATTCAAACTTTAAGCGCGAATCAACGGACACGATCCAAACTAAAAATCGACCTATCGGTCCCGATTTCGAACCAAGGCCTAATAATCCACGATAAATCCTAACAATATTCTAGGGCATACGGCCAAAATAAAATACCCCAAACCACACTACGAGGGAGGTCTGCTAGTCCAAATTCGCACCCGGTTCAAAAATATACTTTTCCACTATTCCTGACAATATCGATGTTTGCCACAATAATATCGACACCGTCCAATTTATTTCGTCCCGAAACTCCCGAAAATCGACTGCCAAGTTCAGGGTCTAAATAACGAACGAATTCGATCGAGTGCGATTCTAGCAGAATTTCTATTTTTAAAAACAAGAACCCGAGAGTGATCAGTTCTCAGGCAAAATTCCATTATAAGCGCACTGACAAATTACATGTTTTATAAACCCCAAAAATAGGCCAAAATCCGGAATGTCACAAAAACTCTCCGGGGGCTTCTGTGGCCCATCCTCTAGTGAGGCGGGTTCTACATATGCATTCTTTATTTTAACGTGCCAGTACTCGCACACTCTGTGCCCCTTCATTGGAGTCTGTATCTTTTCCTTGCTTAGCTTCAAGCAATAACCTTTAAGGGTTTTACATTCCGGTAATCTTGAGATCCGAACGAAAATCAAGATAAAACCTTTAATTGACTTGCTTAGGTCCGAGCTCTTTACATGTCTATTCTAGCTGGGTTTACATAATTTCAAAGAACTTTAATCCGTCCCGTAAAAGGTCCCCAGACAAATATTATCAGAAATGCATGATTTCATAGGCAGATATTAAAACCTTTAAAGTAAAAGTATGCTGACTATCTACAATCTATACCTGTTTATTGACTCTAGATTCATCCATCAATAATTGCACTTAGCACCGGCGACCACACAACTAACACTACAAAAAAACGCTTTTTTTCCGACAAAATTACCAACGAAAAATTCTGAAAAATTCGTTGGAAAGGGAATTTCCAACGAATTTTCCAACGAAAAAAATTTCGTTGGTAATTCATCGTCGGAAAATTTTCCAACAAAAAATTTCAATTTTTGTTGGAAATTTGCAATAAATTTTTTTTCTTGAAAAATTCATTAAAACATTCGTGGCTAAATTCGTTGGAAACGAATTTTTTTTTCCGACGATTTCTTTTCGTTGGAAATTATATTTTTTTTTAGTCGAAAAATCGTGAAATGTTTTTTTCCATCGAAAATATTTTTTTTTTGTCCAATTTTTTTTTATCGAAAAATAGCCCTCGCCGGCGAGCTCGAGCTCGCCCAGCTCGCCGCCGGCGAGCGCGGAGCTCGCCCAGACGGGCTCGCCGGCGAGGGCGGAGCTCGCCCAGATCTGGGCGAGCTCGGGCTCGCCGGCGAGGGCGGAGCTCGAGCTCGGGCTCACCCAGATCTGGGCGAGCTCGGGCCTCGCCGGCGAGGGCGGAGCTCGCCGGCGAGGGCGGAGCTCGCCCAGATCTGGGCGAGCTCGGGCTCGCCGGCGAGGGCGGAGCTCGCCCAGATCTGGGCGAGCTCGGGCTCGCCGGCGAGGGCGGAGCTCGCCGGCGAGGGCGGAGCTCGCCGGCGAGGGCGGAGCTCGAGCTCGCCCAGATCTGGGCGAGCTCCGCCCTCGCCGGCGAGCCCGAGCTCGCCCAGATCTGGGCGAGCTCGGCCCTCGCCATGGCCGGCGACGCTGTTGCGCCAACAAGAAGATGAAGAAGAAGCAACAGCAGCAGTAGCAGCAGGGGCGGGAGCAGGCTTCGAGGCCGCCGCCCGTCAAGTCCGTCGTCGTCTCGCCGGCGACGAGGCTTGGTGGTGTCGGGGGCGTCGAAGGCTTGGTGTCCATGGCGGCGGAGTCGGTGCCGGAGGAGGAGGGGGCGGCGGGGGAGTAGGTGGAGGGGGAGACGGAGGGAGAAGTGAAGGCGAAGGAGAGAGAGAGAGAGAGAGAGAGAGAGAGAGTGAGAGAGAGTGTGGGGAAATTGAGAGTGCTGTGTGGAAATTGTTTGTGTTGGGAAATTGTATATGTTTTTTTCAAATTCGTTGGAAAATTTGTTGGAAATTTCCAACGAATTTTCAAACGAAAATTGTACATATTAAAATAATATTTCGAAAATTTGAAATTCGTTGGAAATTTCCTCGGAAATTTCCAACGAATTTTCCAACGAAAATTGTACATATTAAAATAATATTTCGAAAATTTGAAATTCGTTGGAAAATTCGTTGGAAATTTCCAACAAATTTTCCAACAAATATAAAAAATCTCGAATAGTATCGGGTTTTTTTAAATTCGTTGGAAAATTCGTTGGAAATTTCCAACAAAAAAAAATTCGTTGGAAATTTCCAACCAATTTTCCAACGAAAATTGTACACACTAAAATAATTACCCGGAAAATTTAAATTCGTTGGAAATTTCCAACGAATTTTTTTTCGTTTTTTCGTTGGAAATTTCCAACGAATTTTCCAACAAAAACTATACACACTAAAATAATTGTCCGGAAAATTGAAATTCGTTGGAATTTTCGTTGGAAATTTCCAACGAATTTTCCAAGGAATTTCAAAAAACGCTGAACAATATCGGGTTTTTTTTAATTCGTTGGAAATTTCCAACGAATTTTCCAACAAAAATTGTACACCCTAAAATAATTGCCCAAAAATTGAAATTCGTTGGAAATTTCCAACGATTTTTTTTTGTTGGAAATTTCCAACGAATTTGACTTTTCGTTGGAAAATTTGTCGCAAATTTGCGACGAAAATTTTTCGTTGGAAAATTTTTGTGGCAAAAATCCAGTTTTTTTGTAGTGTAATCGCTACATTTGTGCCGAAATTTGTGCTGTTCATATATTTATTTTGTGAAATCACATGGTATACGTATGTGCTATGATTCTTCTTGGTATTATATTCAACGAAACGCCTCTTAAACATGTATGTCATCTACGAAAATAAAATAATTAAGCTGACATCACCCGCACGGACTTCCTTTGTGGGAACACAATACAAACTCAGTATAGAGTTACTGAGTACACTGAAGTAGAGAAAGAACTAAAGGAGAAGCAATGTGAATCCTTCATCATATGATTGTCCATCATGTGATCTTTTCGTTTTCAATACCTAGACAATAAGACACAACTAAGTCAAACCAATTAAACCTTTTTTGGGTCCGGTTCAAGTTATTGAATGATGGCCGAAAGAATTGAATGAGCTCCAAGAATGTTAGCAACTGCTTGACCAGATGCTTATTGTATTAAGGTTTGAATCTTGAGTACTTACGAATGGCAAAAATAATATGGAGTGCGTTTGTCACACCCCGTACCCTACTGGAACGCAACATCCCGTCACGGTCGATTATGGTGCAACGCTCCCAGGAAGCGTCGCCGACCCAAAGCCCACACAAAGATCAAGCACAAGCGGAAGCACGTATATAAATAAATATATACACCCGGACAATAAAACACACGAGGCCAAGGATAGCTCAACCAAACACTCAAGACTTTATATTAATAACATAAAAACCTTTTTACAATATATTCATTACATAGAACCAAAAAGACACAACGTAGAAGACGGTTAGCAGCCAAGATATCCAAAAAGGGCGAATGGCTAGGGAAGCTAAACTGAATAAGACGGGCTCTAAAACATCCTCCCGCTTCACACCTTGCTCCAAGGAATCCAGTTCTTCATCAGCTTCCGTAGATTCCTCCTCAACTACCTCCCAGACTTACAGGCAACACCCTCATGGTTCCGGGAATCCCAAAATGGATTGGCGTCTCTGCCATCCTCACTGCTGGGGGTCTGAAATATTTCGGTTTACACAACCGTGAGACGAATCTCAATGAGCTCAACCCCTAAACCTAGGTTAGGCTAACATGCAATCTCCTGACCGGAAAATAGATATTTAAATCACCAATCAATACCAACCAAGTCATTCTTAGACCCTGCAGGTTAGACAGATCAACATATAATATTCACAGTACATACGTGGCACTCATATTCACATATATGCCAATCACATGCTTATGCACTGATTCTCACATTCTCGCATGCCAGTCTATGCATGTTCATGTATGCAAATGTCATGGACTTGACACGTGCAAATCCCGGCCCACTGGCCCACACTGGCACACTGGCACACTGCCCAATTTATTATTATCACGACTCGAGTCATCAATTTTTCACGGCCCGGTGCGTCTAGCCTGCTTCAAAGTGCATGAGGCGCAGCAACCGATCTGGCCCAGTGTCTCTAGCCTGCTTCAAAGTGCATGAGGCGCAACACTGTTCTCCTTGCGAACCAGAGCCTGCTTCAAAGTGCATGAGGATGGTCGCCTTCCGGACGTACCGGGCATCGTCCTGCTTCAAAGTGCATGAGGACGGTATAGACCCGAAGGTCACGACCCATAGGTCCTTAGGTGATCACACGATTCATTATTATCTGGACCCAGCGTATAATGCTTCAGGGTAATTTAGGTGATCACACACTCATGGCAGGCACGCATTCTCGCACAATTTCGTCACATGCCACACTCTAGGCATACGTAATGCGTGTCCATGTTATGTAATGTAATGACCATGAGCACCAATGAGATTCAATCACAATCAAGCACAATGTACGTACAACCAATCAACCCGGACTCACCCGGTAATTTTCTAACGGGCTCCTAAATTGATCAATTAATTCAATTTCTCAACCCAATAATTCCTCAATGATTTAGCACAATTTTCCCGACAATAATTTCTAGCAGTCAATCCTCAATTCAGTCTAAAATTCACACTGATACTATCTAAGCCAGTCCAAAATATACTGATAATACCTAACCCACTTCAGAAAAACGCATTATCATTCCTAATCCAAGTTTAGGAATTTTACTCACCTAATCAACGGTCACGATGACGGGGAATGGCGGTCGATCACTGGTGAACAGTGAAACCGACGGCAGAATTCCCGGCGACGACGGTACGGACGCGAATAGTACCCCGTAAACAGTAGCCGGTGAACAGTAACTTGTGAACAGTACTTTTTGTACGGACAGAACGGGACGGCTGGAAAACGGTGGCCGGCGACGTGCCGGCGACGGCGAGACGGTTTTCCGACGGATGAACAGTAAAATCCGTACGGCGTGAACAGTAACTTCAGTACGGACACTGTACGGACAGGGTGCGACGGAGACGTATGAGGATGCTGGTAGCCCGGGTGTTGACGGTTCGGCGATCGGAGGTCGGGCGAAGCTCCGGCGTCACTATTCACGTACTGAAAAAAATAAGAAAAAGAGAGAAAAAGAGAAGGAAAATGGAGGGAAAACGGGCTGAACCAAGGCTGAGTTGAGGCGGGGGACCAAGGCGGTTGACGGCGAGGCATGGCGGTCGGCGGCGTGCTCCGGCAAAGCTCCGGCGAAGGCGATTCGCGGCTGGAATTTTCTGTTTAGGCTGAAATTGGCTGCTGTGGGTGGCTGTTTAGAGGCGAAGAGGGCTGAGGCGGCGCGGGAAGGTGGCTGGGGACGTCCAGCAACTCCGGCTGGTACTGTTCCGACGTGAACAGTACCAGAATGGGCAGAATCGCACAAAAATAGTGCAGAAACGGGAGAGAAAAATGGGGAAAATGGGAAGAAAAATTTGCTGCAGCTGCTTGATCGTGGAGACTGAGGGAAGAGAGAGAATGAGCAGTCAACATAGTCAAAATAAATAATTAAGGGGGGTGCCAAGTGTCAAAATCTTGGCTTTTGGACAATTTTACCCCTAATCTAAGGGTTAATAATCAATCTTATCCAAAAATCTAAGGGCATTTTGGTCATTTACCCTTAACCATGGTTGACCAGACCTGGTTTAGCCTTAACTAACCTTGGTTAATCCCAAAATTAAGTCCAAAATTCGGAATTAATTAAAAATAGTCTAGGGGCATTTTCGTAATTTTTCGATCCCGAACCGAAATTCTAATTTTTGCACATACGCGTTCCATATATGCGTGGCCAACATAATATGGCGTCGGAATCGAAAAATTCACTTTCTAAGCCCTCGAAAATCGACTGCGAAGTTCCGGGAATAAAATAATATTATTTTTTCAATTTTTGTCGAAATTCCACTTTTTGTCCGAAACGACTCCCGGTATGCGTGGCCACTCAAAAATGTTGTCGGCCTCGAAAAATAACCTCAAACGGCCTCAGAATTAAATACCGGCACCCACAGGGGCAAAACCGTAATTTTTCACCCCCGGACCGAAATTCCAATTTTTACTCGTACTAACCCCAAATGTCTGTGGCCAGCGTAATATGACGTCATATTTCCAAAAATAGTCTCTTAAGCCTTCGAAAATCGACATCGAAATTCGGGTCCAATTTTGTGAATAAAACTCGCTAAACTTTCAGTTTTAGGGTCTCTCACTAACGGGCGGCTGTTTAGAAGTTACGCGTATCGACCTAGGGCTATCCGTGTCGTAATGGTCTTGATCATCGAGAGAATGAGGAATTATCACTAGTTCCAGAGGTCACGATTGTTCGGTTCAGGTTCAGGACTGGTTGGCCACGTGTATTTTCGGTCTTGCAGAATCACCTGCGTCCCTATTATACATCGTTGGCCTTGGCCAAACCTAATCCATTACCTTTTCCTACAATCGGCCCACGTTGGCCCAAAATATTCCCTCAGCGTCTCTCGTGATCGGTGTTCGTTTCACGATAGGGTCCCCGGTCCAAGAACCGTTTTCTAGTTAGCCATGCCCCATTGGTTAGTATCTCGAGAGTGATCAGCTCTGGGCGAGACTGACTAAAATGAAATGCGAATTAATATCAGTTTTATTGATCTCGGAAATTACATAAAAAATCGGGCTGTTACAATTCTTCCCCCCTTATAAAAATTTCGTCCTCGAAATTTGTGGTCTATCCTTGTCTACTCAAATAACTGGGGGTGTTGACGTCTCATAGCTTTTTCGCTTTCCCACGTGGCACCTTCTGTTCCATGGTGTTCCCAGACAACTTTGACCATAGGGATCGTCTTGTTCCTCAGCACACGCTCTTTTCTATCCTCGATCCTGACCGGTCTTTCTACATACGACACTTTATCGTCTACTTCTATTTCTTCGTACCTCAGAATGTGGGTCGGGTTTGGCTCATACTTCCTCAACATCGACACGTGGAAAACATTATGTACTTGAGACAGATTAGGTGGCAAAGCAAGTCGATAAGCCATATCTCCAATCTTTTCCAAAATTTCAAATGGCCCGACATATCTAGGACTCAGTTTTCCCTTCTTGCCGAATCTAGATAATCCCTTCATAGGCGACACCTTAAGAAACATGTGATCTCCAACCTGAAATTCTAAAGGTCGTCGTCTCCGATCGGCATAACTTTTCTGACGACTCTGCGCTGTTTTGAGTCTGTCTCGAATGACCTCAACTGCCTCAACGGTCTATTGTATCAACTCTGGACCTGTAATACTCTGCTCACCCATTTCATCCCAACACACTGGTGTCCTGCACGCCCTACCATATAAAGCTTCAAACGGTGCCATCTGAATGCTCTGCTGATAGCTATTGTTATAAGCAAACTCCACCAGGTGTAATTGTTCCTCCCATTTGCCTTGGAAATCTATCACACAAGCTCTCAGCATGTCCTCTAAGGTTTGAATGGTCCTTTCAGACTGACCGTCTGTCTGTGGATGATATGCCGTACTGAACTGTAACTTCGTTCCTAAGGCCACTTGTAAACTTTTCCAGAAATTGACCGTAAATCTGGGATCACGGTCTGAAGTGATCGTTACTGGCACTCCATACAACCTCACGATCTGCCTTACATACAAGTCTGCATATCTTTCTAACTCGAAGTCTTTCCGTACTGCCAGAAAGTGCGCTGACTTAGTCAGTCTATCCACTATTACCCAGATTGAATCATGTCCTCTCTGGCTCCTCGGCAGTCCCGTCACGAAATCCATCGTAATATGTTCCCATTTCCACTCTGGGATTTCTAATGGTCTCAATAATCCTCCAGGCTTACAATGTTGTGCCTTCACTTGTTGGCACGTCAAACACTTAGCTACATGTCTGGCCACATCCACCTTCATTCCATTCCACCAGTAGTGTTGTCTAAAATTCTGATACATCTTCGTACTTCCCGGGTGAATACTGTAGTTGCTCCTATGAGCCTCCGATAATATTTCTTCCTTTAGCTTTACATCATCTGGTACACAGAGTCGCCCTCTAAACTTCAGAACTCCATCCTCGGACAGTTGAAAGTCCGGTTTCCTCTCAGCTGCATCCATCTCGATAATCTTTTGGATTTCTCGATCCGTAGTCTGTAGTTCCTTGATCTTGACTTGAATTTCTGGCTCAATTCTCAAGGCGGCTAGTAGATTCGACACTCGACTCATCTCGAACTTGAACTCAGAATCCCTGAGTCTTTCCAACAGGGTCCACTCCTTGACCATTAGGTGCGCCAGACTAGACTTCCGACTCAAGGCATCTACCACTCGATTGGCCTTGCCAGGATGATACAGAATGTTGCAATCATAATCCTTCAGAAGCTCCATCCATCGGCGCTACCTCATGTTCAACTCTTTCTGCGAAAATAGGTACTTGAGGCTTTGATGATCAGTATAAATCTGGAACTTCTCCCCACATAAATAGTGCCTCCAGATCTTAAGTGCAAACACTATAGCAGCTAATTCCAAGTCATGCGTCGGGTAATTCATCTCATGCGGTCTCAACTGACGCGACGCATATGCGACCACTTTTCCATACTACATCAGCACACAGCCCAATCCTCTTAGCGAAGCATCGCTATAAATCTCAAATCCTCCTGGGCCCGACGGAATAGTCAATACGGGAGCAGTCGTTAACCGGTGTTTCAACTCCTGAAAGCTCCTTTCACACTTGTCATCCCACTCAAATTTCACGTCTTTCTTAAGTAACCTTGTCATTGGCATGGCTATTGACGAAAATCCTTCTACGAATCGTCTATAGTAACCAGCCAATCCTAGAAAACTTCGAATCTCAGTTACTGATGTCGGTCTAGGCCACTTGGTAACTGCTTCAATCTTAACTGGATCCACAGAAATCCCATCTCCAGAAACGATATGTCCAAGAAATCCTACTCTGCTGAGCCAGAATTCACACTTGCTGAACTTAGCATATAATGCATGATCTCTTAAGGTTCGTAGCACCTCAGTCAAGTGTACCTCATGCTCCTCGGGACTCTTGGAGTACACTAGTATATCGTCAATGAAAACTATCACAAACTGGTCCAGGAATTCCTTGAACACACGATTCATCAAATCCATGAAAGCGGCTAGGGCATTCGTCAGTCCGAAGGGCATAACCGTAATATCATAATGCCCGTATCGAGTCCTAAAAGCAGTCTTGGGAATGTCCTCATTTCTTATTCTCAGCTGATGGTACCCGGTCCTCAAATCTATCTTAGAAAACACTGAGGCCCCTTGCAACTGATCAAACAGATCATCAATCCTCGGCAGCGGATACTTATTCTTCACTGTCACTTGGTTCAGTTGTCGATAGTCGATACATAATCTCAGAGTTCCATCTTTCTTCTTGACAAATAGGACTGGCGCTCCCCATGGGGACGCACTAGGGCGAATAAAACCTTTGTCCAGTAATTCCTGTATCTGAACCTTTAACTCTTTCGATTCTGATAAAGACATCCTATACGGCGCCTTTGAAATCGGCTCTGTTCCTGGTGCCAATTCAATCACAAACTCCACCTCTCGCTCGGGCGGTAAACCCGGTAATTCCTCAGGAAACACATCAGGAAAATTGCTTACTACGGGTATATCTTCCAACTTAGGTTCCATAACTGTTGGATCCACAACATTTACCAAATATCCTTCACACCCTTCATCAACAGCTTACTCACCTCAAGCGAGGAAATCCAAGGGATCGAGGTTCCTCCTCGGTTTCCCTGAAATACAAAACTAGGGCGTCCATCTGGATTAAATTGGATCGTCCTATCGCTGCAATCCACTACAGCTTTCTGTCGGACTAACCAGTCCATTCCAATAATCACATCAAAATCGAACATGGCTATTACTGCCAAGTCGATACTCTCTTCCCTACCTCCAATAATTATCTTACAGCTAGGACATCCAAAAGAAACTAGCAACCTATCATTCATAGGTGTCGACACACAAAGCACATGCTCAAGCAACACTGGTTTCATATCAACCAACTCAACAAATTGCTCTGAAACGAATGAATGGGTTGCCTCCGGATCAAACAGTGCATACGCGGCATGATCACATAAAGAAATCGTACCTGTGACCACGCCCGGCGCATTCTCAGCTTCCTTCAGCGCCATTGCATAAATCCTTCCTTGGGCTGGTGGTTGTCCCTGATTAGCCGGTGGGGGAGGTCCGGCTTGATTCCCAACTCGTGGTGACGGCACTCGGGACGGTCCTGATGGTTGCATCTGCGGGCAATCGCGAATTTGATGTCCCATACTCCCACACTTAAAACAAGCCCCATATCTACCCAACGGGGGATTCGGTTTCCCGATGTTCCGCCTAGCTGGCGGGACAAATCGCCTATTTCCAGTCATAGGCCTCTTTTCCCAAACGGCGATTATCCCTATTTTGAGCAAACCGCGATCCAGAAGCGGCTGCCCTTTCCTGCTGATCCCGTTCTATGATCTGCGCCCGTCTATGCATTTCCCCGTACTCTTTGATATCATGGGACAAGATTAGACTCCGAAGATCCGGCTTCAGTCCATCTCGAAATCTTCGCGCTCTATCCCTCGGATTCTCCACCATAGTCGGTGCAAACTTAGCCAATCTTGCAAACTCTGCCTCATATTGATCAACAGTCATTTGTCCCTGGCGCAGGCGCATAAATTCCATCAACTTCTTCTCCTGCGCATTCTCTGAGAAATATTTTTCATAGAAATTCTCCACAAACACAGCCCAAGTCGGGGTCGTTCCTACCGGAAACACTCTATTCTCCATGGCGTTCCACCAATCATTCGCACCTTCTTGAAGCTGATAAACTGCCAATGTTACTTTTTCCGCATCAGTGCACCCCAAAACTTTGAAGGTTTTCTCCAATTCCTCTATCCATCTCGGCGCAGCCTCGGGGTCACCACGGCCATGGAATTTGGGCGGCTTCAGTTTCATAAACTGTTCTACTAACTGGGGCATTTGTCTAACCCCAGCTGGCTGAGCTTGACCAGCATGAGCTTGATTCTCTTCTACCGCAGCAGCAGCTGCATTATCTCGCCCTTGAGCCTGCCTATCCAATACGTTCTCGATCCTTTCTAATACCCGTAAAACTCCTTCCATACGTCAATCTTCTGCAGGTCTCACATCGACTTGAGGGTCTACGGCAGCTCCCACATTAACTCCCAGGTTGTCCACTGCTCTCACTCTAGCACGACCTCCACCTCGGGATCCTCTCCCTACACCCCTCCTGGGAGCTCTTCCTATACCTCTCCCCTCGCTGCTCATCTTGGCCACTCGATTCTACAACTACCTGCTATAATTCCACTAAGGAATTAAAGACTTAAACAAATCTATCCCAGTCTAAGTCCTAGGCAAGTATTAAACAACAATCAAACAATCAGCATGTGGCTTAATAATTATCCAATACATCACCCAAGGGATTCGTATACTCACCTCGGGTCCTGCTGCACCTGCGCTTACGGGTCCCACAATTATAATTCAACACAATCACAAACTGTCAGGAGATGCATGTAGCACACGAGGTCACCTTACTGGCTACCCAGGGTCTCATCGCTCCTTATCACTCCAAGCTTTGACCTAATTGGACCGAGCTGACCTTGCTCTGATACCAATTCAAGAGGGGATGTCACACCCCGTACCCTACTGGAACGCAACATCCCGTCACGGTCGATTATGGTGCAACGCTCTCAAGAAGCGTCGCCGACCCAAAGCCCACACAAAGATCAAGCACAAGCGGAAGCACGTATATAAATAAATATATACACCCGGACAATAAAACACACGAGGCCAAGGATAGCACAACCAAACACTCAAGACTTTATATTAATAACATAAAAACCTTTTTACAATATATTCATTACATAGAACCAAAAAGACACAACGTAGAAGACGGTTAGCAGCCAAGATATCCAAAAAGGGCGAATGGCTAGGGAAGCTAAACTGAATAAGACGGGCTCTAAAACATCCTCCCGCTTCACACCCTGCTCCAAGGAATCCAGTTCTTCATCAGCTTCCGTAGATTCCTCCTCAACTACCTCCCAGACTTACAGGCAACACCCTCATGGTTCCGGGAATCCCAAAATGGATTGGCGTCTCTGCCATCCTCACTGCTGGGGGTCTGAAATATTTCGGTTTACACAACCGTGAGACGAATCTCAATGAGCTCAACCCCTAAACCTAGGTTAGGCTAACATGCAATCTCCTGACCGGAAAATAGATATTTAAATCACCAATCAATACCAACCAAGTCATTCTTAGACCCTGCAGGTTAGACAGATCAACATATAATATTCACAGTACATACGTGGCACTCATATTCACATATATGCCAATCACATGCTTATGCACTGATTCTCACATTCTCGCATGCCAGTCTATGCATGTTCATGTATGCAAATGTCATGGACTTGACACGTGCAAATCCCGGCCCACTGGCCCACACGGGCACACTGGCACACTGCCTAATTTATTATTATCACGACTCGAGTCATCAATTTTTCACGGCCCGGTGCGTCTAGCCTGCTTCAAAGTGCATGAGGCGCAGCAACCGATCTGGCCCAGTGTCTCTAGCCTGCTTTAAAGTGCATGAGGCGCAACACTGTTCTCCTTGCGAACCAGAGCCTGCTTCAAAGTGCATGAGGATGGTCGCCTTCCGGACGTACCGGGCATCGTCCTGCTTCAAAGTGCATGAGGACGGTATAGACCCGAAGGTCACGACCCGTAGGTCCTTAGGTGATCACACGATTCATTATTATCTGGACCCAGCGTATAATGCTTCAGGGTAATTTAGGTGATCATACACTCATGGCAGGCACGCATTCTCGCACAATTTCGTCACATGCCACACTCTAGGCATACGTAATGCGTGTCCATGTTATGTAATGTAATGTACCATGAGCACCAATGAGATTCAATCACAATCAAGCACAATGTACGTACAACCAATCAACCCGAACTCACCCGGTAATTTTCTAACGGGCTCCTAAATTGATCAATTAATTCAATTTCTCAACCCAATAATTCCTCAATGATTTAGCACAATTTTCCCGACAATAATTTCTAGCAGTCAATCCTCAATTCAGTCTAAAATTCACACTGATACTATCTAAGCCAGTCCAAAATATACTGATAATACCTAACCCAGTTCAGAAAAACGCATTATCAGTCCTAATCCAAGTTTAGGAATTTTACTCACCTAATCAACGGTCACGACGACGGGGAATGGCGGTCGATCACTAGTGAACAGTGAAACCGACGGCAGAATTCCCGGCGACGACGGTACGGACGCGAATAGTACCCCGTGAACAGTAACCCCGTGAACAGTAACCAGTGAACAGTAACCAGTGAACAGTAACTTGTGAACAGTACTTTTTGTACGGACAGAATGGGACGGCTGGAAAACGGTGGCCGGCGATGTGCCAGCGACGGCGAGACGGTTTTCCGACGGATGAACAGTAAAATCCGTACGGCGTGAACAGTAACTTCCGTACGGACACTGTACGGACAGGGTGCGACGGAGACGTATGAGGATGCTAGTAGCCCGGGTGTTGACGGTTCGGCGATCGGAGGTCCGGCGAAGCTCCGGCGTCACTATTCACGGACTGAAAAAAATAAGAAAAAGAGAGAAAAAGAGAAGGAAAATGGAGGGAAAACGGGCTGAACCAAGGCTGAGTTGAGGTGGGGGACCAAGGCGGTTGACGGCGAGGCACGGCGGTCGGCGGCGTGCTCCGGCAAAGCTCCGGCGAAGGCGATTCGCGGCTGGAATTTTCTGTTTAGGCTGAAATTGGCTGCTGTGGGTGGCTGTTTAGAGGCGAAGAGGGCTGAGGCGGCGCGGGAAGGTGGCTGGAGACGTCCAGCAACTCCGGCTGGTACTGTTCCGACGTGAACAGTACCAGAATGGGCAGAAACGCACAAAAACAGTGCAGAAACGGGAGAGAAAAATGGGGAAAATGGGAAGAAAAATTTGCTGCAGCTGCTTGATCGTGGAGACTGAGGGAAGAGAGAGAATGAGCAGTCAACATAGTCAAAATAATTAATTAAGGGGGGTGCCAAGTGTCAAAATCTTGGCTTTTGGACAATTTTACCCCTAATCTAAGGGTTAATAATCAATCTTATCCAAAAATCTAAGGGCATTTTGGTCATTTTCCCTTAACCATGGTTGACCAGACCTGATTTAGCCTTAACTAACCTTGGTTAATCCCAAAATTAAGTCCAAAATTCGGAATTAATTAAAAATGGTCTAGGGGCATTTTCGTAATTTTTCGATCCCGAACCGAAATTCTAATTTTTGCACATACGCGTTCCATATATGCGTGGCCAACATAATATGGCATCGGAATCGAAAAATTCACTTTCTAAGCCCTCGAAAATCGACTGCGAAGTTCCGGAAATAAAATAATATTATTTTTCCAATTTTTGGCGAAATTCCACTTTTTGTCCGAAACGACTCCCGGTATGCGTGGCCACTCAAAAATGGTGTCGGCCTCGAAAAATAACCTCAAACGGCCTCAGAATTAAATACCGGCACCCACAGGGGCAAAACTGTAATTTTTCACCCCCGGACCGAAATTCCAATTTTTACTCGTACTAACCCCAAATGTCTGTGGCCAACGTAATATGACGTCAGATTTCCAAAAATAGTCTCTTAAGCTTTCGAAAATCGACATCGAAATTCGGGTCCAATTTTGTGAATAAAACTCGCTAAACTTTCAGTTTTAGGGTCTCTCACTAACGGGCGGCTGTTTAGAAGTTACGCGTATCGACCTAGGGCTATCCGTGTCGTAATGGTCTTGATCATCGAGAGAATGAGGAATTATCACTAGTTCCAGAGGTCACGATTGTTCGGTTCAGGTTCAGGACTGGTTGGCCACGTGTATTTTCGGTCTTGCAGAATCACCTGCGTCCCTATTATACATCGTTGGCCTTGGCCAAACCTAACTCATTACCTTTTCCTACAATCGGCCCACGTTGGCCCAAAATATTCCCTCAGCGTCTCTCGTGATCGGTGTCCGTTTCACGATAGGGTCCCCGGTCCACGTACCGTTTTCTAGTTAGCCATGCCCCATTGGTTAGTATCCCGAGAGTGATCAGCTCTGGGCGAGACTGACTAAAATGAAATACGAATTAATATCAGTTTTATTGATCCCGGAAATTACATCAAAAATCGGGCTGTTACAGCGTTAACTAGGTTAGCCCAATTGGTTGACGCAAAAGGGAAGGTCCAACTCAGGAGTTGGAGAGTTTTATCAACTGCGTATAAACTGCTTGGCATGAGGGCCACTTGCAGAGCCAACAATTTAGATTTAACTTATATGGTGTTTTAGAACTTCCAGATAGCTACATCACTCTGCTTGCAATTCTGGATTATGTATTGCGAATATCACTTCCAAGCATTTTCGGTGTCCCGTTACTCAAGGCCAAACCTATGACTTACTTGATTTGTTTATTCTTTGTGGAATCATGTGAAATCATGCGCGGGTTTTCACTTAGACTACATACAAAAAAAGAAAAAGAAAAATTGAGTCTCTGTCCCTGTTTTGACTTTGAACTTTATTGCTGAAACTTGTTTGGCCAATGACTTAAGGAAGCATTTTTTTGGAGAAGGCTAGGCCAAATTATTTTGACAACCACAGCAAACGAGAGAATAAAGAAAAAGTGAAAATTATAGTCAACATGCAACTTTTGATAGCGTTAATGCGCAATTTTATCCTTCTAATTTATTAATTTATCGCGTTTTGTTATAATTTCCCGAATTTACTAATAAATGCCCTTGTTAGGGATTTATGTAGTTTTACTCTGCATGAGAGTTGTTCTATGCAGGAATGACTTAGGATAAGTGACAGGTTTCTAGGTTCATCCGATATGATTAGAATGTCTTAGAAAGTTTTGATTTGATGCTTGAAGCAGGGCAGATTAGAAATGGTCTGGCTTATTCTCTAGCCCTTTCTAGTGGGCTTGTGATAAAATTGAAAAATATTACTCAAGTTTCAAAAAATTATGATTAGTTTGCATGTGAACCCACTTATGTCAACAGTTGCAAATGTTTCAAGTTACAAAAAAAAGTAACATGTGACGCAAGATTTAGATCAAACAAAAAAATAAAAAAAATAAAAAAATAATTTAGATTGGTTCAGGCTCTTATGCAATTTTATCCTGTCATAGTAGGTGGATAAATTATCAAATTGATATATTCTGAATTTTTGACACATTGGTGTGATTATCATGCAAAGCAAAGTTTTTTTGTTTTTTTCAATGCCAGGCCAAAGTAAAGAAAAGATAGAAAAGGAAATTGCAGAAAAATGATGACTATAAGTGCGCGCACACGCGCGCGCACACACGCATATATATCCTGATGTTTTGGCACAACAGGAGCGCAATAAGAGGCATAAGCGTAACTTTCATTAATGCCAATCCAATCGGGTCAATTATTCGATCTTAATCTCGGAGAGTGTATCAAACTCGCATTTCTAGGTCATGTTTAGCAACTTCCAACAATATTAGGGATAGCACTCTCTAATCTCAATTGGTTTGTTGTGATCCATATGCAAATTAGATTTGAACCTGATAATCTAATTATGGTATCTATCTGACTATCAAGCAAATAATATTTATATTTATGATAATAATTTAATTAAGACCGTAGCGCACCATCAATTACAATGTGAGACGAGAACGAGGGCGAAAATCAATTTAACCTTTTTTTAACTGCGACTTGAAAAGATAATTAGGTCCGTTTAGTAGTTTTCTTTTTAATTACAAATGACGATTTAAATCAACCAATCACCAAGTTAGAAATCCAAGGTTTCCAACTATCTTTCCATGTAGTCCACTTACCTATGTTCAAAGAATATTTTATATTTTCTTCTAGGATTAATTAATTAGAAAAGTTAGATAAGCATTGGAATTTTTTCAGTGGGTTGCTAAGTTCTCTTAATCTAATGTTATCTATATTTATCTCTACTCTATATAACCAATTTTCAAATGACCAAACTACCCTTATATCATCTCACTATATAAAAGTAAAGAGAAGGGTAGATATCAATTAATAATTAAAAATTTTGATATTTTTAGAAGATTACCTAACTGATCTATCATTTTAATCTTGCACACACATATCCTTAATTTTGAGATTTATATCCTTAATCTCCCGCAAAAAGCATCCAAATCCATGTCGTGCCAAGAAATTAGTCCGTCAAAAATTAAAATCTACCTTAACACCCACTACCAACAAATGTTCCATCAACGAAATTGGTAAATGAGGATTCTTTGTACTGACCATTGATCCCGCCCTTGCGATCAAGGGTGGAGATGGGCCATTCCAGTGGACCCTGGTTTGACATCAAAATCTTGGTACTGAGGAAGAGAAAAAACTCGAACATAAAGTTCAAAAGTGAGGTTGGAACCATTCATAGATGTGGTTGGCAGGGGCATCAAAGTATGTCTCGAGTTCGCCGTCCTCCATGCTGTAACTCTTCATCTGATCATCGTCGTAATCCAGGAAATAAACATGGTTTGGCTTGATCCCGGGAAGGCAGGACTCGGGGTTCAACTCCACCGAGAATGAAGAGGTGCCATTCAAGAAGAGCGACATGTTCCCCAAGCTCTCGACCTCTTCCTCAGTTCCCTTCTCCAAATCAACTTCGAAAACTCGAATCTCTTCCGCAGGTCCACAATACCCAGGCGACATCGCCCAAGCCACAAGCAATGAGCCCGAACATTCAACGAGATGCGGATCACCGTCAAAATAATAATTCAGCCCTAGATCTAGTCGCCATTCCATGCGACGATTTCTCCAGTTAAGAGTCATTATTTCACAATCTGCATTCAAGGCCACAAATAGCCCATTGTAATAAATCAGTCCGAGGATGCGTGCCGTGAGCCGATGCAGATCCGTCGCAAGACTTACTAACGTCCACACATCTTCTCCTGATCTGTGAAAGGCAAATCTTGATGACCTGGTATATGAGATCATGACTGCGTAGCTCCTGGATAAAGAAGGGCTTGAGGACAACGCAATCATGTTGATCCTAGGGGGGGCCGCACCGGACCCTGTCCGGCCTGTCGAGTTCCTCAATGAGACGTGACTCATGGTGAAGCTTCTCCAAGGCAGGGAGTTCGATGCTGACACGCGAAAGCGGATTCAAGATACGGTACTCACCGTCCCCTTGTAACGCAAGTAACCATCCTGGTACAGACAAGGTCTGTACATCAGATCCTGGCACCCGCATTGGGTAAATTCTCCCTGTAGAGGGGCTGGAGAACTTAGTTATTTGGTTGTATTCATAATTCATGAGCCACGGGGCTTCCGATTTCGCTTTGTATGTCTCTTTGGCGGCAGCGGACCGCCATGAGGTGCACACCCCTTCAAAAGCTAAAAAGTTTTCTATCGCTAGTCGACAAGCAATGAGTTCTAGCATCTCTTGTGGCAGTTCTTCCCAATTCGCCATTACTTGGTCGTAGATTGAATGATCAATTTGCCTGGTGTGCAACTTCTCTGATGAATTTTATTCCTCAAAACAGGGCGGCGGGTCCTTTCTTATGTGAGGAAAGACAACTTTTGGGGGATTCAGTTTCCTTTTCAGTGTAGGATTATCCAATCTAACTACCTCTTACAACATGTTATTTCACAAATTTTATCGCTTCTTTTAAATTTCTTGAATGAATATTCTGTGTTGTGGCTCGCAAGATACAGTTCCCTCTTGGTTTGATGTTTTGAGATTTAAATCTTTCTAGAAGATAGTTTACAAGCTTTTACGAATAAAATCTACAAAAGGACCCATGTGTATTATGTAATTGAGTGATAACCACACCATAGTAAACTATGCGTGAAATTGTAATTTGAAAGTAAATTGATATTTAACACTTTAATAATAATTTCTTATGTATATAATGCTATTTAAATTTAAATTCAGACCTTCGTAATGTGTTTGATGAGTTATATCCTTGTTACCTTGTAAAAAAGTTCGGGTTTATCTCCCTAAATAAACAAAACTTTAAATCTATATCTTTCCTGCCATATCTATTTTTCTTATATTTCTTCCCATGTGCAAAGCATCTACTCTTTTCCTAGGCAATATTTAAGTAAACAAAAGCGACACTTCAAATTAAGTAGATCTTATCAAAACAAGACGGAGGACAGAAAAAAAAAAAAAGGTTAAGAAGGAAGTAGTGACGAGCCGTTGTTGGACCATAACAGCAATTCTGGCTGTGGGATAGACTTTATCCACTGGTAACATGATTTATTTAAGGTTACGTTTGATCATTCATATTCAAATTGGGGTATGGTAGGATAAAGGGAAATTTGAAATCCTTCAAATATCCCTAGATTGTAAAAATATTTTATCATATATTTAGTGCAACCTAAAATAAGATTAGAAATCTTTGAAAATCTGAAACTTAACATAGTATTGAAAATGTTTAAAAATCCTTTTTATTTGAAAATCTTTAAAAATTCCATCTCCAACTGGCTTCTCCTATACAAGACTCGAACTCTTTTGACCATGTCTCTAGAAAGTAGACCTCGGGAGCATGACGACTCTCATCCGACACAAGTTGACGACTCTCAATAGATACGAGTTCATGGAATTCTGTTACCGCCTTGTGAATAGTGTTAGGCACTTCATGGGGATCGTGCAGCCGGACTTCGGCTTCTTCAACAAATTTTCGATTTGTGTGATTAGATACCTCTATTTATGTTTAATGTATAATGTAGCTCCTAATCTTTCAACAAATTTGATTAGGTCATTGAATTACTTCAAAATGTTCAATTATCACCCTCCCATTAATTAGCTTATTGAAATTTGTTGTCATTGACAGCGTGGAATCAATCAACCTCTTTAGAATAGGGAGGTGTTTCCCATATTTTCTAATTGTTGAGAATAACCCCCTCTTTTGACCGATCAAATAGCTTTTTCTGTATTGCCAAAAGTGTCTCTGTCCTCTAACCAGCCAAATAGTTTTCTCTCACCAATTCCTTCTCAGCTATCACCATTTCCTTCTAAACTCAATTTTTTCTCTACCCTTTCCACATGCAAACATTTTTCAATTACTCCATCCAAACTCCATTACAAAATGAGAAAATACTTTAATTCGGTCTTTCTTAGTCAACGTCATATTCATTCAATTTCATATTTTCTAACCAATGCCATATAGTTATGCATTCTTATTGTCTTCACTTACGATATGAATATAAAAGATGGTTTAGATAGTGAGAGAGCGGACAAAGTAGGGGAACGTATCAATAGTTGAAGAGAAAAGGAAAGTGATGAAGATAGCGAGAGAGTGGAGAAAGTGCGAAAATAGAAAGATTACCACCATATCCTTCAATTGAATCAAACTCATTAAATAAAGTGAACATTTTAATAAAGGGAATAACACGAAATTTTTATGGCCCAATTTATAAAAAAAATTGAATATAATTTAATCGATTCACTCCATCTAAACTTTACTGCGACATAATAAAATACTTTTATTCGATCAATGGTATTTAATGTTATGCTTATCCAATTTCACAGCTAAAACTTTTAAGAAAACATTTTTAATCAGTGCCACTCAACTCAGGAGAGGAGAGAGAGAGAGAGAGAGAGAGAGAGAGAGAGAGAGAGAGAGACTAGGGGAGCGTATCAATAGTTGATGAAGATAAAATGAAAGTAATCAAAGATGGTGGGAGAGTGGAGAAACTGAGAAACTGGAAAGCCGACCACAATATCCTTTTCAACTGAGGAAGAGAAAAAAATTCAAAACGTTAAGTTCAAAAGCCAGGTCGGAACCACTGGGCTTCACAGATGTGCCTGCTAGTTGCATCAAAGTATGTCTCGACTTTTCCGTCCTCCATGCTGTAACTCTTCATGTTATTATCTTGGTAATCCGGGAAATAGACGCGGTTTGGCTTGAACCCAAGAAGGCAAGACGCGGCGTTGAACTCCACCGAGAGCGAAGAGTCGCCACCCAAGAAGAGAGACGCGTTCCCCAAGCTCTTGACCTCTTCCTTAGTTCCCTTCTCCAAATCAGCTTTGAAAACTCGAATCTTTTTCACGGCTCCATCATTCTTTTCGTCCCATATCTTCCAAGCCACTAGCAACGAGCCCGAACATTCAACGAGATACGGTTCACCTTCAACACAACTAAGCCCTAGAAATAGTCGCGATTCCATGCGCCGCTCTCTCTCGTTAAGAGTCATTATTTGACCCCCAGCATCCAAGGCCACAAATAGCCCGTCGTAATAAATCAGTCCAAGGACGGTCAACCGAATCAGATCCGTCACAGGACTCGCTACGGTCCACGCAACTTCTCCTGATCTGTGGAAGGCAAACCATTGTGATCCGGTATAAGAGATCATGACCGTGTAGCTCCTGGACAAAGAAGGGCTTGAGGACAACGCCATCTTGTCGATCCCACGGGGGCCGTACCAGAGCCTCTTCAGCCCGTCGAGTTCCGCACTGAGATGTGACTCGCGATGAAGCCTCTCCAAGGCGGGAAGTTCGATGCTGGCGCGCGAAAGCGGATTGAAGATACGGTACTCGCTGGCCACCTCTGACACGAGTATCCATCCTAGTGCAGACAAGGTCTGGGCAAGAGATCCTGGCAACCGCACTGGGTAAATTCTCCCTGTATAGAGGCTGGAGAACTAGCTATACTGTTGTACGCATCAGTCATGAGACACAGGGCTTTCGGCTTCGCCTTGTACGTCTCCTTGGTGGCAGCGGACTGCCATGAGGTGCACACCCCTCCAAAAGCTAAAAGGTCTTCTATGGCTAGTCGACAAGCGATGAGTTTCAGGATCCTTTGTGGGAGTTCTTCCCAATTCGCCATTTCTTTGTCGCAGAATGAATGATAAATTTGCCTGGTGTGCAACTGCTTCGATGAATTTATTCCTCAAAACACAGAGGCGGGTCCTCTCTTATATGAGGAAAGACAACTTTTGGGGATTCAATTTCCTTTTGGGTGCAGGATTGCCCCAATCTATCTACCTCCTTCAACATGTTATTTCACAAATCTTATCACTTCTTTTTAATTTCTCGAATGAATATTCCTCTGTCGTGGCTGGCAAGATACAATTCCCTCTTGGTTTGATGTTTTAAGATTTAAATCTTTCTATAGCATACAACAAATCTCAAAGAATCCATAAAAAGACCCATACATATTATTTAGGGATAATAACACAAACAGTTCTTGAATTTTGGCTAATGTGCAATTTGGTCTCTGAACTTTTAATTTGTTCAATGTGGTTTCTAACTTTTGGTACATGTTCAATTTAGTCCCTGAACTTTTGGTTCGATGTTTTAAGATTTAAATCTTTCTATAGCATACAACAAATCTAAAAGATAATTTCTTTTTCAAGCTATTATGAATAAAATCCTTAAAAAGACCCATACATATTATTTAATTGAGTGATAACCGCACCATAGTAGTGATGCGTGAAATTGTTATTTGAAGGTACATTGACTTTTAACACGTGAATCATAATTTTCTTAAGTATTTAACACTTTTTAAATTTATATTCAGATCTTCGTGATGTGTTTGGTGAGTTAAATCATTCTTACCTTGTAAAAGCGTTCCGGTTATATTTTCCTAAATAGACGAAACTTCAAATCTATTTCTTTCCTGACATATTTATTTTTCTTATTTTTCTTCCCATGTGCAAACCATCTGCTCTTTTCCTAGGTAATTTTTTAAATAAACAAAAGCGACACTTCGAACCTAGACTGGCCCAACAGGGCTGTTGCAAATACTCCTACAGTCATTACATGAAACTTTAAAGCGAACAAACTATTTACTTTTGCTAGACAATAATATTTAATGTGATGGCTCAAATAGAAAAAGATCATTATCAAAACAGTGGTTACTTCTACACAATCATGAAATTAGGAGGTAGTAATTGCTAATGTAGACCGATCGGTATTGTAAAGATAATTAGGCGTTCAAGGCAAATCTTGGTTGGATTTTTTATTAGTCAAAATCGGTCTTCTCTTCTTTAATTCAAATTGACGATGAGAAGTGGTCTCAAAATACAGAAGTGCTGATTTTCTTTTATCTCTTGGGCACTGATTTGTTTTTTCTGTTGGAGAAGATAAACATCCACGTTTTTTTTTGTTCATTCTATCTCTAACTCTTCTCACTTTTTGACTTTTGCTTTGCTTCTTGCGGAGTGTGAAAGTCGAACTTTGCACCTGTGATACTAGCGTTCCCACCCTCCCAATCCCTTTAACGGTATGGCCGCATGCCCATTGACAAACATCCATGATTTGACCGAGCAAGAAGCCACTCAAGACTTCCTGAAAGTGAAGCTCTTGTTCCGAAGCCCCACGCAGAGCATCGGACATGGGGTGTTGTGCACTTTGGATAATACATTTAATTGAGTTTTTTTTTTGTAGACAATGTGGTTTGTATGTTATTTAAGTTTGGAAAACACTTGAGCCTGTGAGCAATTGTAACTCTTTAATTCTTCTACCTCTTCCCATGGTGTAAGCAACGACATTTAGACCGAATCACGTAAATCTCTCATGTTCGTTATTATTCAGTATTTTGTGTTGATTTAATTGCAAGATCTGATAACTTCCGCATTATATTACTGCAATAATTGATATTGTTAGAAGTATATTACTTGATTATATGTATCTCTCATATTGTAATCTCATAATCTTGATTGATTGTAATTTCTATTGTAATATTATGTTATTTTATATAGCCATCCTGTAAAGTTTATAAGTAGGCTCATGTTCTATTCATCAATACATAAAGAAATTCCACAATTTATCCATTCTATTCCTATCATGGTATTACAATAGAAGGTCCTAAGTTCAAATCTTCCAGGCTCTTATTTGCCTGCTCAACATATTTCCACGCTTAATGCTTAAGCCAATGTCCAGTCTATGTATGAGGAAGAGTGTTAGAAAATTTAGATAATAAACAACACATTTATTTAACAACATAACATTTTTTTTAACATTAGCTATGGTCTCATAAAATTCCACAGATATCAAAACAATATGTGAGCGGAAGGTTTTTACTATTCTTTATTGTTTTAATTTCATAAAATTGATAAAAACAAAAAAGTGAATGAAAAGGACTAAGATATCGAGTTATCCAAATTTAACATAATCTATAAATTTTTGTTTTAAATTGAGGTACATGCAAAAGTTGGTTGTTGATGACAATAATGCAGAAGTATACGCCACATGTTTTGACACAGCCAAAAAAGAAAAAACAGTGGTCGTTTCGTGTGTAACATCAAAGAATACAATCTTTGCTTATTATGCTTTCAGTCCAACCCCAGGAAAGTAGACACTAGGTGAAATCCAGGAGTGATTGATTCTCGATCCGGTTCCAGTTCAGTCCAATTGAACTGGTTACTTAGGATTTAGTTTATATTTTACTAATTTTTATCAATAAAGTTCACTTAGGGTTTAGTTCACATTTTACTAATTTATGTCAATGAAGTTCACTTAGGATGTAGTTCACATTTTTAGTTTTTGAAGAAATAAAAAAGAAGTATATGTAATCGGTCCGGTCTAGTTCCCCCTTGGAACCAGAAACTGGACCATCCAAACATCGATTCCACTTTTAGGAACCTGGAACCGGACCGACACTCTCGGGAACCGGACCTAACCGACCGGTTTGGGCGGTCCATTTTGCATACCCTTAGTGAAATCTCATGCTAGTCATATACGTGTTAAAATCACGTCCTTTTTTGGCTAAATCCCACTATGAATTGGAATTCTTAAATTTTTGTAATTCTCTTTTTATTGCCGTTGTGCTCAAATTATATTCGTGAATCATATTATGTATAACATATCCTACATAATTTCACATTTGACGTCAAATCTAATCGTGCACAATCGGGCTCGTTTCACATTAAGAAAAATTGCCTTCCTATATGATTCTACCTCGATTTTAACTTTTATGATTTGTTTATCTTTGCTTTCAATTTTTTCTTTTTGATATTGTTTCCCTCCTAATTTTTATAAATCGATATAGTCAGAAAATTCGATTGTGAAAAAATACAGGAAGAAATTGCAAAAGCAGCATGAATTAAGGGATTTAATCTGGACTTAGTCTTAGATAATTCCGCTCTTTGCTAAAAGAATTTGATATAATGTGTCCATCAAATAAAACCAAAACATTTCATTAACAACGACTAATTTAATATTGTCAAATAAATAAATTATTGAATGACTAAATAATCAGTATGAGAGTGTCGATCATTGTCTGAGCAAGCGAGAGTAAAGCAGGTTATATCTTAAGTTTTTCCAGGTTGTAGAGTTCTACTTCGCAATCCGACCCTTTTTCAGCGTCCGCAGGTCAAACGCCACAGGCGTTCTTCGTTTGTGGACAGAGTCTTACTTTCCTATGCCTCGCCTAAGGTAAAAAATGTTCGACCTGGAAATCGTGCAAGTGTCGAGGAGCGTTCTGTTGCAGTTAAAGGTATTAAGGGTTACGTGATATCTCTGCTCCTTTACTATTGCTCTTCATTCAAGGATCTGTGTTTGAAAACTTTGCCACTTCATGGACATCAGAAGCATCGGTTGGAGTCATCTTAAGTCCTTGTGCCTCCGCTCCTCGGGACTGTGAGAATTATGACGGGTACCCCTGTTCTTGAGTACCTTAAGTTGGAGGAATGTTGGGGACTAACAAACATCAAAGTTCATTCGAGAATGTTAAGGGAGCTAGTGATCCATGGTTATGTAGATTATTCGGAAATGGATTTCCCTTTAAAGGATCTCAGCGCCTCGTTTGCTGCTGTTGTGCATAAAGGGGCATCTGGGTGCAAAGAGGATGAAGATAACTGAAGCGATGTCATTGGTCGTAGCCCAGTTAGATTTCAAGATGGTTATTGATCAGGGTGGTTTGTGTGGAGTATATTGCGAAACGTTTGTGGAAATGCTTCGCAAGATTCGGAATGCTACTAAGATTATTGTTACTGGTCAGTGCCTTCAGTTGAGTAAAATAATTTTGTTTTGGGCTTCCTCTTCATGGTCTCACTTATGATATTGGAATTCCGCTCATACTCATGTAAATTTAGGTCTTATATTCTGTATATCGCAGGCAGCATTTACCTATACCTTGACTTTGAGAAGTTTATTCTATACAGAATCATGTCATGAGAAGAATCACATTGCAAATGTAACCAACCGGATCTGGTGCATAATGCACTGGTCTGTCTGGATGTTAACTGGTGCAGGTCAATGGCGTGTTGCATATTGATTCATAATGATTGATGTATGGCTAAGTTTTTAGTGGAGAGTTTCTTTCTTTCCTTTTGTAATTCTTTTGCCGTGACAAGTATTGGAAAATTCGTGGTTGGTTAGAATCAATTTTTTACCGCATGAAAGCTTTATCAAACTCAAATTGTCAGCTGCTAGAGAAATATTTTTTGTTGACTAATTTTTCTAAACAATATAACCAATCATTTTTTGAAAAATATTTTTCAAATCTCGATTTTTTTGGGAAACAAACACACCCTTTAAGGGAAAAGGAGAGGTGGTAAAACTGAAGGAATGGGAAGGCAAAAGGAGGGTGAAAAAGAGACTCAGAGAGCTACTTAGATGTTCAAAATTGCTATTTATGTGTTACTGTTGATGGGCCGTCGGATTATGCCAGATGCGTGGTGGTCTATGAATGACAAGTGATAAAACGGTGTGACAAATGACATTTTATAATGGTTAAGGGGCCAATGCATGTTCAAACTTTCATACAGTGAGAGTATTGTCGTGGGCTCCAGTAAAATAATATAATTTGGTGGAGTTTTATCATCATCCAGACTATCGGGTAATAAGGTGACGTCGTTGGGTATAATTACCTAGACTCGTCGGTAATAGTGTATGCACCTATCGGTATCAACATGACATGTGTCAACGGTCAATTTGTTAGTTAAAATCCCACTCTCAGACCCATTGGGTGTAATTGCGAGGCCTCTCCTCTTTGCTCTAGGCATTAACGTGAGGTGTACAAAGGGTCCTAAGAAGGCTTACAATTCGGGCCATTAGATCCAAAAGGCGTAACGACACCCATCGTCGTGTCACCTTCTATCCTGCTCCCACATTCATACTAGTCATGCAAGGGAAGTTTCATCGATACTGATCCTTGGTCACTGGGTTGGTTAGCGCAATTTGGTTCGTGGATAATGGTATAACTCGCAATAATCACAACCCTTAATTTCCATCGATCTAAGTGTCCCTCTGGGCAATACCATTTATACTAATCTTGGACAATCGATTTTCAAATGTTTTGATGCATATATGTAGCGCAGACAGTTTTCTTCCTCACCATTGCTTCTCTTCTTTCACTTTTCTTCTCCAAAGTCACTTACTTGGTTCCAAATCTTAGTCTCGTCCTTGTTCTAAGTTACTCTTCTGGACGTCAGAAAATAATGAAGGATCTTCTCGCCATTCCGTTAGCCCCAATTCTCTGCTAGGAAATCAGATTACGAGGCGTAGAGCCCTGGACCTAAAGAAAAAGGGAGTAATCGTTCTGAATTCGATCTTATTCACTTGGAATGCTAATGCATCTCTTCAATTTTCGTGCACTAGAAAATGGATAAGATGGATCGAGTGCATACCTCGAAAAAAAAAAGAGGGAGTATTCGTTCCAAATTGAATTGACTCGTTCGCAAGCTGATTTAGTCACCCTTTCTTGCAGGATGACCGAGAAGGACGATGAAGGTGAACCAATCACTCCTCTAAAGGCAGCCTCAAATTCAAAGGAAAAGAAATGTAGAGAGGCAAAACTACCCACCTTTGAAGGAAAAAAAGTGGATCCGTTCCTAATTATAAAGCTCTTCTACTTGATGTTTGACTTCGTGCTCCCCCTAAAACATAGATCGAGGCAACCCCGCTGCAAAAGGCTCCGAGATAAAACGAGGAACAATAACAATGGGATCATCCAACTCCAAGAAAAGGGTGTATTTCATTCCTTTTTTCGACCTTGTTCATTGTGTTAAAACGCTTAGTTGCGCTCAATTTAATCCCCGCATTGTGATGACCACGATATTAGAACGGTTGATACATGCATTGTTAGTCTAAGACCCATTGTTCAATCAATCGGGGTTATAATTCATTTTTGGATATTAATGATCTAGAAATTCAAATTTGGACAAGATTTGGGATGAATGAAGTGTCCAACTCGTTGATATATATGCTCTTCTACCAATTTTGATGCTGATTAAGTTTGGAGTTGTGAATGTGATGCTGGATGTATTGGATGAAATTAACGATTGGAGTATGTTGACACCTGATTTTTAGTCTGCAATTCAAGCGTCCATTTTTCGTAAATGCGCAAATAATAATAAAGAATATATGGATACTAAAAATAGTAGTAATAAAAAAGATAAAAAGTGATAGAAAGGGATTTCCTCCCTCCAATTCTGTCTCCATAAAGGTTCTGTTGGTTCACCACTTAGAAAGCGGGAGAGAAACTGGGATATTTTGAGAAAGGAGCTTCGAGAACTTTTTCCTTCTCTTTCGCTGATGGACGACTTGCATCATCGCCGGTGATCACCCTTTGCGCTGTCACCAAGAAGCCCTCTGTCTTCACCTGTTTTACTATTGGTGCGTCTGAGAAGTCCCAGCCTTAGTTCAAGGTCTTCTCGCCGGCGCCAATCACCGGCGATGAGCTATTCGACTAAATCTAGTCGCCGCAAGCCTCATTTTTGGAAGAGCATCAAGATTACTCTGTCTTGATTTGTTTCGTAGTTGAGGCTTTTGACGGTGAAGGCCTGGTGACAAATATTAGATAGATTACCAATAGATTTGCTTTATTTATTGTTAGGGTCTCGGATTGGATCATATTTTATTAGGAGAGTAAATGTGCAATTTTCAGTCTCTTCCCCTTAATTTTATAAATATGTTCATGGCTTGATGCTTTGGTATATTGACTTTTGTTTGAAGCATTGTGTGTTCTTAGTCTGAGTTAGCTTTGAAGGAGACGATGAACTGAGCATAAAAAGGAAAAGGAAAAAGGTAATCAATAAAAGGAGAATAGAAAGCAAAATAAATATAAAAGTAAGAAACAATAAGACGGGTTAACCTACTTTAGGTGAGTTTTGGGTTTGATTTTGTCCGGTGGATTTGGGCTTAATTTTGTTTGTAATCGGATTTGTGAGTTTTGGGCTCAATCTGGCCCAATTTCATTTGGATCAGTTTAAGTTTAGTCTGGTTACTATTTAGGTTGCGGTCGGGCCCAAAGATTCGGCGGGTGTCCTCATTTGTTATAATAACCGAAAATAAAAAAATTGGAATATAGTTAGAAAAATAGATCTTGATTAGGTTGTAAGGTCTTTATATAAGATTTGGCTCGTTTTCGTTTAGTTAGAGTTCTTATAGTTTGGAAAGTTCTATTTCTCGATTTCTCGGGCAATCTGGGCAATCCGTGCCTTTATTTGATTGATTGATGATTTGTTTGTTCACTACCGATTAGATTTAGGATTCTTAGTCTAGCTTGGAATTACTTAAGATTATTTTAGCTAATTAGTCTTAATGAATAAAAATGGATTTAGTTTGAAAAATCTGGTCGAAAAAAACAGAAGCAAATAGTTTAGATATATCATTTTAAAAGGTAAAAATTGTAGTAAATGGCTTAGTTGCATTTAGGATGTACCGCAAATAAATGAATAGGTCATATGGAAAGTGTCGTAACTTAGGAAAGGCTTGAAAAGGACTAATGAGTGTCAACTATTCTAAAGTAAGATTGGGACCCCAACTTAGAATGACGAGGAACCAAGTTGGGATTTCTTGCTTCCTCGAAAGTTTTGAGTGCCTGCATTATCCATTTTAAGATAGGGTAATCTCTAAAATCAAGTTTACGAGGGTTCTTATCCCAAGACTTATAACAAAGCTGTATATATTGTTTGTCCGACTCGTATCGGGTTACTTTAATGCACTCTATTTTTTATCCATTCTTTAATTACTATTTTTGATAAATTGTTTGTAATTCTTTATATTGCTTTTCTATTGTGATTTGCTTCTTTTAGTTGAATGGTGAGGTTACATTTTAGAATCATAATAAACACGAAAACATCGCATAGACAATTAGTGAACGAGGATTCTATGACTCATAATTGCATAAATAGATGTGATACTTAGTTGACAAATAATCAAGTTTAAGTACTGAAAGAGCATTAGCTAGATAATTAGTGTCATCAAGTCCGCATGTCTGGAATATCTAGTTTCATAGGAAGTGGCTTAAGGGTAATCGGTTCCCGGTCCAGTTCCCGGCCCAAACAGGTGTGGGTAGTGATAGAACCGCAGCACTGCTGCCAGCTGCTTCTTGCGCATGACCGAAGCTCCTGCTCGATGATGTTCCCAGCGGCTGCAAGTAGCGAGAATCTCAGTGACAAGAAAACAGCACAGCTATGGACATGGTCACAGTCTAAGGATGGAGGAGGAGGAAGAAGAGAGCACAGGTGATTGTGAAGTCAAAAATTCTTACACTGGCCATAAATTGTACATCCCCGGAAAACGTCGAGGAGAGAGGATGACCAGCATCTCCAAGTGCATTGACTGTTTCGCTGCACAGAGCCTTGGGCATACCAATTGCTTGTGGCATCAGGATTCTGTCCCCAAGATTATTTGCACGGGGCATCCCAACTGTGATTACAAAGAAGAAAAGCATGCTCAAGAAAAATGCTCACTGATCAATTCAAATGATTGGACACTATTACTCATATATCTTGTTGCTTGTATGCATCGAAAAAGTTGATGGATAAAGGTGATTGTGTGTTTTTTTTTGGACGGAAAAAACTCATTTCATTTCGAAGGGAAGACAAGTACATCAGATTTGCTTCCGAACATAATAAATCCAAAAGAGGAGGTGGCGGGATAGAGTCCCCGCTCAAAGGAAGAGTGTTGCGGAGTTGGGCTTTGACAACCCAATCCACTATTTTGTTCTAAGATCTAGAGCAATGAGCCAAGCTTAGATCGGGTAGGGTTAGTCAAAGAGTGTAGAAGGCTTTTTGATAAAGGTGATTGTTATAGTGCAGACAAATTTAACTACACATTCACTGAACAACCTAAGCTTTGAGATCAATTAGCACTGATCTAACAAAATTTCACATGATATTAGAGCCTCACGTCCTGTGTCTGAATCACTTCAAGCCCTTTATTTGCCTCTCCAATGATCAATTTTGGCACTTTAATCTTAGGTCACATTCCAATTTACGCATGAGGGGGATGGTTAGAATATCTAAATAAAAATCATGCTTTCATTTAACAACTCAAGTTTTGAATCAATTGGTAATGGTCTCACAAAATTCTACGGTGACAAAGTTTCCATAGTATTTCTCATTCAAATTTATATGAGCAATGAACAAAGAAAACAAAAATGGAGAAATCAGATTTGACGATGCAAAATAACAAGGGCCATATTTAACATATGGACATAGATTTCGGTGAGTCATTCTCATATTGATGCAACCAAGCATAATTCAAAGTTGAATACCACATTCACTCATTCTAATAAAACCAAATCCGTACACATATCTTAACATATTTAACAAGCTAAAATGACTATTGAAGTTTACTACAAATCTCAGACAAGCTCGAAAGACAGCTTCCCCTAAGAAAAAGTCACCTTCATTTCAATGGCCACGAATGCTGTCAAAGTGATTCCATTTTCAAAAGTTATTGCTAGCGCAATTGATTCAGAAATCACACAAGGAACTCCAAATCTATTTTGTTTGCTATGTGTAGGTCTCACAAGTTCAACTTCAAAAAAGTTGGAATATTAGACAGGCAAGGCACTGTCTGCTCATTTGTTTGTCGTTTCTTTCGAGCATACTCCATTTCTAGGATTATGAATTTTGCAAACAGCAGACAAACCTGAAATTCAGATAAGTGCAGACTCTGCTCTACTCTAATTTTTTTTTTTTTAAATCAGAGCATACCAGACTCTGATTAAAGAAAATGCTGCTGTTGCAAGTCTCTCAACCTAGTCTTTGTATCTTATTATGTGGCTCCATATGTCGCAGGTCAAGAAAAGAAAAAACATAAAACCTTAATTGTCATCAAGTGTCTCTAACCTGAATACTTACCATCTACAACAACGGAGGCAAACGAAAATAGAACATAAAAGCGCTGAATTGTCATCAAGGGTCTAAATTTGAATGACTTACCATCTTCCACAGAGAAGGCATTAGATATGCCCTCAAGGACACGGATTTCCTCGCAACATTCCGATGCAATTTTGACTCCAAGCCTGAATTTTCCGCTTCTTGTCCAGCTTGATATATCATTGAAAGTGATAGCACCCAATTTCCCTATGCCTTTATGGAGGATCACAGAGAGATTACCGGTCAAGAGTGGCATAATCCCCTCTCGGCCCCTTATTTCATTACTCTCAAAGAACTCTCTTGTCCAATTTTTATCAGCTTCTTCATCAAAATCACCTCCAATCACCGTCACCATCAACTCTAGCATTGATAAGGGTCCAGATTGCACAACCCTACCTGTACTGGAATCTACTAAGATGACATAAATTGGAGCTCCCATCTCTCCCTGCACTTTATTACCTTTAACTAGACTCGATCGTACTTGAGTTATAAAATGAAGACGTAAATGCTTTTCGCTCTCACCATCTTTTCTTGCTGATGCAGACCTGTCGATAGAAAGACGAATTTAATAATTCACCCAATAAAAAGCTGCGCTGCAGAAGATAGTGCCTAGTACACACAATATGAGCACAGCCTTCTTGCCAACAGCAGTGTCATGTAAAGGAAGAGAATGCTGAGGGCCAAATCCAACATATGGTATCATTCTAGCAAGTGATTCACATTACCATGAAAATCGCAATCAATTGACAATAAAAACGTACGGCCTTTTAGCATTCACTAGCTTGAACATATTGATCTCACTTAGTCTTTTGAAGAATGGAAAGAAGCACAGGTACTGATACTCATGATCATAAGAAATGATGTTGTCCCGGTCTCTATCATCGATACATAGAAATATACTTGAAAGGAATTCACTAATTCAACAGTGTCGCAAATTAACTTAAGGTGAACTCCTGCGAAAGTTCAACAAAAAAGAGTCAAAACATTCTTAGTGACATTATCATTCACTACCGTCATATTTGATTCGACCACTAGTAAATCATCCCGCATTGTTGGTGACAAATCAGCTTGGCATGCATTTAAATCGCAATCATCACTGAAGAGTCGCAACAAATATTCTTACCCACTATTTAGCTTTCCATCTGATGAAGGAACTTTGGTCTCGTCCAATGGATCACGAGTGAAATTCTCATTGATAAACTCTGTAAAATCAGGGAGTTCACCGAGTTTCTCAAGATCAAGTGGCTTCCTAATTTTTTCTTTCATTGTGTTGAAATTCTCCATCAGCAGCGCATTTGTCCTCAAATATAGATAATCGTCCATCACTGCAGGCATCAATGGCTTCCTCTTCTCAGTTTGAGCAATTTCAAATGCACTCAAACTCTGCCCGCAGAACAAAGTGCTGCAGGGTTGGCTTAGGATTCGAATTGCGTACTTCTTCAACACAGGAAGGTCATCACCGCAATAGTCCCACCAGTCACCTTTAAACGCAACACTATTAGTATACAATTTTCACATTGAAAACAAATAAAATATGAAATTAAATTAATGCGTTTAATTGATTAAAAGAATAGATGCTTACAAGGATGAGATGTTACTAACATTGTCACTGCCATACTAGTGAACAAGTTTGGCACTTTGTTACGATAGAGCATCATTTCTTGCACAAATTTTTCCTTTTCTTCACCACCTACCAAATTTTCCAACATGATATTCATGCCCTGTTTCATTTTATCATTCTCTATAAACTTCTCGCTGCACATGTAAGCAGGGTTGAGAAAAGCAGCAGCAGCATGTATTGGATGGATGACATCATCCATCCATTCCCTGAAAAGCTCCAACAAACCCCCATACTTAAATTGATTAGTCTCGCATAGTTGTTCAATAGCATCATCTGCCATTTTTACAGCTGCATACAAGAACCCAGAAGTAGCGCCGTAGCTATCAACTAGACAGAGTAATTGAAATATCGGTTTTAGAGCATCCAAGACTTCTTTCCCTTCACTCCAAAATTCAGAACTTCGAATGATTTCACCAACTTCCACGCCTGATTCATCCTTTTCAAAACCCAACGAAGGCCACTCAGATGACGAAACAAGTGATCGCAGCTCACTTTCAGCCCCCATGATTGATTGAAGCATATAATAGTCCGAGAAGAGTTTTGTTGTTGATGATTGATTCAACTCTCGGATGTTTGTGAACGGCTTCATCGATGATAAAATAACATCGTGCTTGTGAATCTTAGTGACGACTGCTCTTGCTTGATCAAATGCCTTTTGAACCCATTGGATACTATCGCAAATATCCCCATAGAGATAATTTATTTCACGGGCAACACAATTAGTCTTGTACACATGGGGATGGTTGTTATTTGGCATAATTTCACATGAGTATTCTCCAGCATTTATAAACTGCACAACATTGTTGGCCCCAATTTCTTGAGTGAAAAAAGATACCATCTCCCGCGGCAAATTGGATGGAAAACGGAATGGAAACTCATTAAGGACTTCCAATGCATTCAATAGTACCACGCCTTCAATAGAATAAGCGAAGATATAAAAGAAGGATCTCTCCTTATCACGCCAAAGATCAAACACGAGCGTGCAGCCAGTTTTAACCCATGATTTCTTCACATTTGCCACATGCTCTCCAATTTGTTTTTCCAAATCAGGCACTAGCTTTGCTTTAACTACCGAACAACAAGGCAACTCATAACGGGAACCATGTTCAGCCACAGCATTCACAAAGTCAATGAAAAATGGCCTCCGCACAATGTCGACATCGACATCATTGAACAGGATGAACTTAGCAAGCAATTTATCCAGTATAACGCGGTCCTTACCAATATGCATTTTTAGCGAAGTCTCTTCCGTCTTACTTGAACAGGCTTCAGCCTTGGCTCTCTTATTAGGACCAGAAACTGCTTCAGCAGCTGCATCTCGAACATCTTTGGGGACCTTGGTGCATATATCTATACCACAGCCTTTACGTCCAGATAAATGCGATTTAACTCTCGGAACACCACCGGCAAATTCTCTGTCGCAAAACTTGCACTTAAATTTGCCATCCAGACGCACTACATATTCCCAAAATCGATCTCTCTTTCTGACCATGTCTACTTCCTTGGCCTATATACACAAAAGAAGAGCGAATTGAAGTTTCCTCATATACAGCGAATGAAATTTTCAATAGTCAAGTTATCAACAACACCGACAACAATAACCCATGTCTTGCAGTATATGTACATAAGGTTTAGCACCCACGTATTCCCTTAACATCTTCGCTAAGCAATAATTAAATCCCTGCACTGAAACATCACGCAATTGACATTCAAACTAATGTCCCTCCTTCATCAAAACATGAAGTTTCACCAGAATTGTCGGTGGGTCAACTAGACATAAGGAAGCTTTCTTCCCACTATGAATAAATACACACACATTGTTATGAGAGCTCCAATTCATAAGATTGACATTCAAGCTGACCTTCAATTGAACAGAGATAAAAGTTCGAGTATCTTGACCGAAAATGAAATTCATTATCTTGAGATCAAATTCAATGAGAATTGCTAGCTATATATAAACGTTCCAGGATCTTCAAGAGAGAGGGAAATAGATAAATTAAGACAAAAGGCTACATCTTTACTCAATAATTGTTATAATTAAGGGATACTTATATCCAAACCACATGTACAGGAAAGAAAAAGAATTAGCTATATTAATCTAACAAGAAAACCTGCTATCCAGGAATTCTCTGATGCGCATAAATTTACTTCAAACTAAGACTTCAAAAACGAGGGAAAGGGCTTAAAATTTGAAACGCCCAGAATTCCTCAACCAACTATCGTCGCTCATATTCGCATCCATAGAAGTTGAGAGAGAAGAGACCTGACGGTAGCGCGAAGAAGAAGCAGAGGTAAGCCAAATCTCTCGCACGGCGCGACGCCTGAAGAGGGAAGAGCGACCAGTTCACCAACTTACACAGAGTCGGAGAGAGCGAGCTAGAGAGAGCTTCTCTTGTGTATGTGCTTGAATTACGCCAGTTTATATAGAGGTGCTGTTTTTTTTTTTTTTTTGGCCTTTCTTTCTGGGTTTGGTCTGCGGTCAAGGTTGTTTTATGTTTTTCTTTTCCCGCGGTCTGCGTCAAATTGGCAGCGCACGTCTCGTTGTCTCGCACGCGTACAAACGGGAGTGGTTGCGAAAGCAAAAGTACGCGTTCTTTTCAAAGTCACGGCTCTTTTGTTTGTTTTGTCGGTTCGTTAGCTTTAGGGCAGTCTTGAGCTACTCTGCTCCTTTTCCCACTTCCAACAACCACTCGGTCTGATCCAATGCACCTTCTATGTGTTGTCAAACCAAAAAGTCGGATCCAATGCAAGGAAACTGTCCAAACAATCTTAAATATATTACATTTTTATCAATTTATTCCTAAACATTTTAATTTTGCTAATTTAGTCATACACATTTTGTATTTGAGCCAATTCAACCCATCTGGCCGATTTTGACCGGCCGTCAAATTCAATCATAAACCTTTTATATTTGTGTCAATTCAATTTATCCGATCAATTTTGGTCAGTTGACACTGACGTGAGCGCTGGCTATTCGACCAACGTTGATGTAGCAATGTTTTTATTAATGCCCAAAATTCGTGAACCCATAATCGCCGCTCATGTTCACATACATAGAAGATGAGGGAGAGAGAGAGCGTGTGTGTTTTCCTTTGGGTTTGATCTGCGGTCAATGGCTTTCTTTTTCCTCTGCGGTCTACGTCAACTTGGCAGGGCACGTCTCGTTCACTCGCACACGTACATACGCGAATGGTTGCGAAAGCAAAAGAACGCGTTCCTTTCAAAGTCACGGCTCTTGCGTTTGCTTCGTTGGTACCCTTAGCTTTACGACAGTCTTGAGTCGTTCCTCTCCTTTTCACGTATCCAAGCACTCCCTCGGATCCAACACATCTTTTATACATAGTCAGACCAAAATCAGTCTTGAGTCATTCTTCTCCTTTTCACATATCCGCAATTGCAACCGTGAGTGAGGATCAAAAAGACTGCTCATCAGTCATCACACGTGAACATTACTTGGAATGAAAAGTCACTGGCCACATTAAATTTGTTGAGAAAACGGTCAATTTTTTTCTTTGGACCATATGGTGTGACAGTATTAACATAGAGAATTTGCTAAGTTTTAAAAGGTCGAAGTTTCATTTTTTTAGTTTGGAGTTACTTATCACATACAAATAATTACTTATCAGTAGCTACGTGTTTTTCAGTTAAAAAAAAAGATAAATGTACTGAAAGTTTTAAAATTTGTCACGAAAGTATAATTGAGTCCTAAAACTTACAAAAAAAATACAATCAAATTTTAAAACTAAAAAAAATGCAATTAAATCCTAAAACTTATCAAATTGGTCCATTCGAGTTATTTCATTAACTCCATTCAATTAAACTAACAGAAACTATTGACATGGCTTTTTAAAATATTTTATCTTTCCTACGTGGCATTAAAATGAGATATAAGACTAAAATGAGGCCGTTTTAGCATAAATCCTAATTTTTAACCAAAATCTTAATTAGATAGTATTATAAAATAAAAAATGCATTTCTTAAAAAATACAAAAGGAAAAAAAAAGTTGGTGACGCCACCCCGCCATCGCTTGAAAGTGTCGACAGGGGCTCAGCTCGTGGTGGCCTTTGGCGATGAGCCTCTAGCTCGCCCTAGGCTAGTGAGCTCGCAGCCTTTGGTGACAAGCCTTGAGCTCGCCCTAGGCCAGCAACCTAGAGACCGCCAAGATGTAGGTTGGCAAGCTTCTGGCTCGCCAGATCCAGGAGAGCCCGAGCTCAAGCTCGATCAAGGCCAGTGATCTCACGGCTCGCTAGATCCAAGCAAGCCCGAGCTCGGCCAAGGATGGTGAGCTCGAGCTGGCTTGTGGCCATCGCCAAGTGAGCCTCTTGCTCGCCTGAGGCTTTCGCTGGCTAGTCTCAACAAAGGAAGGAGGAAAAAGAAAAGGAAAGAAAAAGAAAAAGAAAAAGAAAAGAGAAAAGAGAAATTAAAAAAATAATTAAAAAAATTCCAATTTTTTCAAAAAATAAAAAATAAAAAAGAGAAATAAAAGATAATTAAAAATTCAATTTTTTAGAAATAAAAGATAATTAAAAATTCAATTTTTTTTGCATGGAATAAAGTCATGAGATTGAAATTATTTTTCAATGAAATCCAAACATCAATAAATATTTCCATTGTACAACACAAAATAAAGAAAAACTAAGCATATTCTTGGAAAATGATTTTCTAGGAAACATTTTCCCTTTATCATTAATTTTTTTGCAAAACAAATGCACCGTTAATGTGCAACGATATTCAAATACTAAATAGTGCCTAATTATGCCAACATGAATACTTCTTTTCTTTCAATATGAAATCGTGACGCTCCTATATGAAAAATCTAGATACAATACAAAGGTAGAAACATCCATGAAAGGCCTTCATTTGCTTTGTGACATGCTGACATCACATGCAATTTATATGCAATGTAAAAACAATAGACCCTGACTTGAAAGCAGTAAGCACATCTTTTTGGGGACTAATTAAAAATACTAGTGAAAAACCCCAAGTCCATCCGTCGCATGTGGTTGCTAATAGGGATGAGTAGCTTCAGATTCTATATAGGTTCCACCTGAAACTTAGAACCTACCCATGGAATATGTTTCTCATTTTTTAAAACTTGGAACCTATCCTACATATCTTGGAATCTGGAACTTATCTTATCATAGGTTCCATGAGTCTACCCAGATTTTACCTGTATTATTAATTGAACAACTGCAGTGAATCATCACCTTTAATGACCACCATTTGCTGTTATGATCTATTGACCACAACTTATATTTAGATACACGAAAAATATAAAACATTTTTTTTTATAACCCAAGGAACCCCCGCACGATCGACAGCCGGGGAGTAAACCCTGGGGGCGACACGTGCTAGCCACCAAACACGTGCCACCGGTTAAGTCACCTTGCGGCCCCCGGGATTCGAACACTCAACCTTTTGCGAGAGGAAGAGTGCGCGCTCCAGCAGCGCCACCCAGGCGGGTGGTAAAACATTAATAAGTCATAAAATGAAAACTCGAAAAATATAAAACATTAATAAGTCATAAAATGAAAACTCGGATTATTGGTTCCAGATTATGCACTTATCATCTAATGTCATGGAACACCACGGTATCATGCAAAAATGTAGACCAAGAAAAAACACAAAAAATTCAAGGTTCTAGGTTCCATTATGACAAAAAAAAAAGGTTTTACCTAGAATCTAGAACCTACCCGTCAAAACAGGTTTCCCAATATTTAGAACCTGGAACCTATTTTGCATACATTGAAATCTAAAACCTCTAGATTTCTATTGGTCAAATTCTTAGGTTCTAGGTTAGAATCGAGAATCATGCTCACTCCTAGTTGTTGGTCAAAAGAAGAGCACATCTTTTTGAACCATTATTGAAGGATGCACTTGTTTCGCGAAAAATGAGTGATTTAAAAAATATTTTCCAAAAAATAATCGCTTGTATCACTTACAAAAATTAATGAATGGAAAATTTTTTCATATCCCACAAAAATAATTAGGTAGATTGTTACTGATAATGAAGGCAATTATCGTTGACTAATTTTTTAAAATAATATAAGTAATTATTTTTCGGAAAATATTTTTCAAATCACTAATTTTTCGCCAAATGAATACACCCTAATCTTCTCGTGCAGACTTAGAGATTGAGAATTAACTAGTGATTCATTGAACGAGAGCAAGAAGCACGTGGTGGGTCATGGCCTTCCGTTGGACCTCGACGTCAATCCAATATATAATCCAACAAGAATCTACCTATATCTTCGACAAAAATAAACTAAAGGAGTGTTTCCTTTGTAAAAGAGTATGAAATAGCAACTAACCATTCAGAAACAACATGATTAACAAAATGATCTGCGGGAAATGCCCAGAAGTTGAGAGAGAGAGAGAGAGAGAGAGAGAGAGAGAGTGTTAGTTTTTCTTTGGCTTTGATCTGCGGTCAATGGCTTCTTTTTTTCTGCGGTCTCCGTGAAATTGGCAGGGCACGTCTCGTTCACTCGCACACGTACATACGCGAATGGTTGCGAAAGCAAAAGAACGCGTTCTTTTCAAAGTCACGGCTCTTGCGTTTGTTTCGCTGGTTCCCTTAGCTTTACGACAGTCTTGAGTCATTCCTGTGCTTTTCACATATCCAAGCACTCTCTCGGATCTAATACATCTTTTATACATAGTCAAACCAGAACGAAGACAACTTTATCCCCAATTGCAACCGTGAGTCTGAATCAAAAAGACTACCCATCACACATGAACATTACTCGGAATGAAAAGTTACTAGCCCCATATAATTTGTTGAGAAAACGGTCAATTTTTTCCTTTGGAACATAATTACTTTATTGGTGTGAAAGTTAGTATTAACATAGAGAATTTATTAGCTTTTGGAAGGTCGAAGTTTAATTTTTCTAGTTTGGAGTTACTTATCACATAAAGGGTATTACTTATTGGTAGCTACATTTTTTTCAATTAAAAAAAACGAAATAAGTCGAATGGAAGTTTTAAAACTTGTTACAAAAGTACAATTGAATCTTACAACTTAAAAGAAAATGCAATGAAATTTTCAAAACTTACAAAAACAATGCAATCAAATCCTAAAATTTTTTAAACCAGTGAAATCGAGTCATTTTGTTAACTCCGCCTAATTAGATTAATGGAAAATCTTGAAGTGGCTTTTTAAAAATATTTTCTCTCCTGCGTGGCATTAATCTTACTAAAACACGAAATATAAGACTAAAACGACGTCGTTTGAGTTTAAATTGTAATTTTTAACCAAAATCTTAATTAAGTAAAATTACAAATAAAAAAGGCATTTAAAAAAAACACAAAAGGAAAAAAAAAAAAGCAAGACGAATTTCAACTGCTTGACCAATTTGCTCAATTTTCCAATATATCCTCCTCCACCACCTTATTAGATCTTAATATGTTTCTTCAAGAACATTGTAACTTGTTTTTTTTTTTTTTCAGATATATAGTTTATATGGACATTTAAACTTGCGTATGTTACATTGTTGCACTTTTCGGTGCCCCTTTAACCGTTTTGATGTTATGACAAAAAGGAAAGAATGTGTGTGATATGTAATTGGATGGATGACCCTTCTTGCAAGGGGAAGCTTATGACTTAAATTTTAGCAAGGAAGTTTATTCATTTTTGCGATAGCATGTTTAGGGACAGTTTCTTGATTGGAAATGTTTGCTTAATTTGATGTGGTTTTCCCATCATCAAAAAGGGGATTATGTTGACTCTAATTAACTTTGATAATTACAAAACTTACTCAAATATGTTATTGATTATTTGGAATCATATTTGTCATATTCAAGTATTTTTTGCAAGATTCCAAAAGGGAATAATAAAAAGACTGCCACCAAGAAGAACAAGCTAGGTACTCGACAACTTCGTCTTTAATCACCTAGCTCTTGTAGTTTAAATTAGAGGTGTGCAAAGGAATCGAGAATCGCTTGAAACTGAACTGGACTGACTCGGAACTGGCGGTTCCCTTGAGGATTGGTTTGGTTCCCAGTTCTCATTTTAGATTCGATGAGTACCGATCCGATTTCCGATTCTAGGCGTGAAACTGCCCACCTACCCATTCAGACAAAAATTTTTAAAAAAAGAAAACATTTTTAGAAAAATGAAGACCATAAAATCCATAATCTAAAGCTCGATTATCAATTCCCATCAACCACGGTTGTACCTTTAGTCATTCATCGCCTTCCTCTCTCACTATTGGTCACCTCCATTTGCGTGAAACTTGATGGGACTGGCTCCATGGACCCACCCGGGAACTAAACTGGACCGGCAGTTCAATTTCCGAGTGGATCCATGGAACCAATGAGCGGTTCCCGGTTCCAATTTCTTGGAATCAGTCCTTAATGGGTGGTTCCCGGTTCTATGTTGGGAACTGTCTATCTGGACCACGCTCACCCCTAGTTCAAACTTTAATCTCGTTCGCTCATTTTAGCAGGTGTCCCTGCCTTTTGGCCAACCACCCTGAAAATGTCAATGGTTGAATTTCTAACTGTTGAAGTATTTGTAATGACTAATCGAGCTTGTTTTTTCGTAAGTAGGGTAGCCCGTTGCCTTAAGCATTATAGATTTATTACTTACACTTGCTAAAAACTCTCGTTTTTTGGTAGAACCGCTTGCTAAAAACTCTTGTCCACACTTTGGTATCAAAATTATTGAGAGATTAAACTTGTGAGAGAGAAAGACTTTGTAAAAGAGTACGCTCTGTTCGTAAAGGAAAGTTAGCTCTATTATAAACCAACCTTCCCGCGGGATTTCAAGTATAGTAGATTGAGCATAACTCCCGAATTATCTCGAGAGCCAAACCACTATTAATCAACCGAGCATTTCTCTGTTCCCTCTCTTTTATTTATATGCATATCAAATGTTTGGCTAACTTGTATTTATGAATAAATATTTAATATTTTGCGGTGCACACAACAAAGCACGTTTCGTCCACTCGCACGTGTACGTCACGAGTCGATGCTTGAGATAGCGAACCGTGCAGCACTTGGACTGTCTTTGGCTCTTGCTTGGACGCCTAAGCTCAGCCTTTCCCGCTATATCACTCATTCGCTCACTAGTCCACTCAGATCGTAGAGAGAGAAAGTGTTGACAGAGAAGTTTTGGAAAAGAATGTACTTCTATAGTCAAATGTTAAGTGATACAAATAAAGGGAAGAGTAAAGTAGCTAGTAGTATCACTTAGAGGGGGGGGGTGAATAGGTGATTTCAATAAAACTTAAAAAATTATTGCGGAAGTAACCTGTCAAGTTTATATAAGTTCAACTAAGTAAAACAAAGAGTTAATATAATCAGAATCTGCTTATAGTGCAGTGCTTCTATCAAGCAACAAAGTAAAGAGTGTAAAGATAGAGAACAATACACTCAAAACCTATAGTGGTTTGGCTTAGTGTATGTCCACTCTCCCAACTAATAACATACTAGTTAGATTCCACTAACCAATCCTTGAGAGATTACAACAAGTTGTGCTGCTTACACCTAAGCGCTTCTACCCAATGCAGATGCTACTTATACCCCGAGCTAATAGAATAATTATCTCACACCTAAGCAAAAACTCTAACATAGTCAACACCTCTGGAAAGATTACAATTTTAATGCTCTTATGAGACAATCTAAAGAATGTAAAACTTTCTAAAATTGGATTTTTGAACTAATGATTAGTCTGTTATCTTCAACATCTTGATCTGCTTTTATACTCCTGTACATCCAAGCTTCTCGTTGGACAATCTTCAAGAGGATCAATCTCCATGCTAGTTGTTGGACAATTATTGAGAGCATGAGGGTAGCCGTTGAAATTGATCAATCAAAATTCTCGTAAATTTGATCATCCAAAATTAGAGTAGCTTCAACTATGAAAAGTATCTTGCTTTCGGAATGATTATTAATTAATCAAAGATATCATGTGTGACTGAATATTTTGTGTTGATAATTTTTTGGATTGATGCTCAATCAATTTCTTCTAGATAAGGAATCCAAACCTGATTATTAGCTGTCAATGCATAAGATAAAATATCTCAAAATAACAATCTTGAAGTTCGTGACAAGAATTTTGTCGTGGATAATGTAGGTGTTCCTCTTTTATCAACATTTCCAATCATATTTAGCTTTCTATTTATATATTAAAATCAAACTGTCACAAAGTTTATGCTTATATCAAGCTTACACAGACTTCTACTGATATCAAACTCCAATTATAACAGACTTTCCAGTTATATCTAACTGTTTTTCATTAGGTACTTTAAGTGTAATAGTGATGTAGATCCTGTCAGACTATTCACCTTGGTACGTCCAAGTTTTTATCAATTCTCCATTCTTCTAGACTTGTTCACGTTGGTTTTTCCAGCTATTTAAAATCATTTCACTAATCATATCAACAGTCCTTTAAAGTGGCTTTTACCTAAAACAAAAACAATACATGCATTTACCAAGATAGTTATAAATTATGGATAATTTTGTATATTAGAAGGTTTTCTCAAAAGAGAGCACCCTTATTTATACATGAGGTCTTCTGATTACTCCCATTGATCATCCCTTGATCAAACAATAGAAAGGGATCATCAAACGGTAGAGATCCACTCTTCTCAACTACCATCTACCCTATTAAATACAAAATTACTATCTACCCCATTAAATTACAAGAAATATCTCAAATTTGAAATACATTTTCAAGAAACCTTAAGCCTTTAATTGTTCAAGATTTAATCCATTTCCTTGGATCATTTCTCGGTACATTGAGCCTTGAAAATCTCGGGACCCTTTTGAGACCTTCCTTTTTTTGTCGGGGGAAAAGAAAATAGGTTTAGAGGTAATGTCCAACCCCTAAACCCACTTAAGCCCAAATCTTCTAAAGCTAAAGTAAACCCAAATTTATCAGTCCTAGTGGAGCCCAAACCCATTAAACTCATCTAAACCCATGAAAACGGAGACAAGTCTAAACCCAATAAACCAACTTAAGCCCATCCTAATTAAACCCTTTACGCTAATTACTCCTGACCGTCTCCTCACGCTGTCATCTTCTCTAACCGGCCGTGAATAAGCGACCTCGACTAACCTCCAGACCACTCTTGGCTCTTGCCAAATCGCAGCCGTCATCGACAGCCACCACCGGTGACTAAAACGCCGCCATTAGCAGCCACCACTGGCCACTGTCTACTCCAGTCACTCAACATCCATCACCACAATATCACAAGAACGCACAGGAACTAAACAAAGAAGCTTTTGCAATCGGAACAGAGAAATTGGTCAGATGTGGTCTTGGTGGAACTAAAATGAGATAGGAATCATGCTTAATCCTCGACAAAGAATTGCAATTGTGCGTGACATATCATTATGTATTCAGAACATATAAATCCATACGGACTCGGTTTGGGCATTTTGTAGTACACGCATTACAGTAATAGAGGTAAACACAAAAGGCATGAAGTTTTCTTGAATACGTTTCACAATTTCAATGAGGCATTTCAACAAACGGTTTATAGGCACAGGAGGGGTTGAACTGGTCACGAAACCAAAGTAGCTCTTTTTGTTCATAGACAGCCTATTGACACAGGGAAGTCATCATAAATCATCGAACTACACCTCGGACTTTGAGCGATTTTCATTCGAATATGCATGAGCACTACTCGGCTTTAACAAGAACAGGGCAACACAAGGATGATAACATTACCTGTTCTATCAACTACTCCAGGGCTGCAACAAGCATACAAGTCAGGGGAAGGACCCTTCACAATCGCCTATGAACGGATTAGAGCTGGCGGATAAGTTTCGGACGAGGTTTACTCTCCCCGAATCTCCTCGGCCAAGGTACGGGGCCGAACAGGGCATTACCAGCACAGCACAGCTACCGCCGACAATTTGCAGTGAGAAGCGACGGCAAACGGCACCAGGGATCACTGTAGGGAACCAAGAATCGCCTTCTGAAAGCCTTTTTTTTTTCTTCCCTTCTTCTAAATCTCGGTCTCTCGCTCCCTTCTCCGTCCTCCCGCGCTCTCCCTCTCTGTGAGAGTGCTGCAATGGTGCTCTCGATGTAAATGGAGAAAATGTAGTCCCCTCCTCCTCAAAATCGTCCCCTGTTGCCACCGTTTAGCTCCCACCTCCTGAGAAAAATCCCCAACTTCTGAAAGAAGATTACTCGCCCCTCTCTGACTCAGCAATTCTCGAATCCTTCTCACTAGGGGTGAGCGGTTCCAGGTTCCGGGTAGGTTCCGCCTGGAACCTGGAACCTACCCTCGGGTACAGGTTCCTCAAAATGAGGAACCTGGAACCTACCCGTCGGAACGTGGAACCTGGAACCTACCCTGTCACAGGTTCCGGGGTCGGTTCCAGGTTCCAACAGGTTCTTTTTTTTAATTTCGTTTTGAATTAAGCAAAACGAAAATAAACGCAATAGTAGATCATCTGAATAATACATACACAATGCCCTGATGTGATATTCAAGGGATATAATGCCAAGTTTACAAATGCCTAGATAGAACTAAACTATAATTGCCCAATACCAATTCAAAAAAAAAAAGTTTACAATGCTATGTAGAAGCTGGTGGTAAATGGCTGATTGAAACCTACCCCCTTTTCCCATCTTCACGAACTCCATTATTGCATCCAACACAATTTCCTACACAAACCACAATCCTCACAGTGCAGAAAGAAAACCAGGTACACAACAAAGGAAGAAAACACCGGCAATATGACTCTATAAATCTAAAATAGCTCAATGCGCAAAGGAAATCAACAGTGCCGAAACCATGATAAACCAAACTAATCAGTCTGCTGCACTGTCTCTTCTGAGCAGAATATAAAAATGCAAATAGCAATACTGAAAGCACTTAAACAAGGGGAAAAAAAAGAGCACCTAAGCTCAAATCCGCCACATTGGTCCTTCAGATGCCATAAATTCACAATTTTACTTACCAATGACAGAACAAACCAAAAGCACTCATACTAAAAAACTCACAATTTTCAAGCAAAGGAGAGGAAATTGGCGATGGAGGATCCACAATTCTACTCCGTCGCCATTCCAAAAAAAAACACACCGAAGAAAGAAACATTAAAAGCACGCGACGAAAATATCCACCGACGTCACTTTCAATCACGAAAAACCCGAATCAAGTAAAGTTCCCCGAGACCCGGAACTGCTTCCGATCGGTGCCATCGTGCCAAGGCTAAAAATCAAACAAGATTCCCAGCTGATTCAAACCTAAGAAGCTCCGGCGCACGGCCAAAAACATCAACAATCCGACCGAGCATCCACTCAGCTCAGCGCAACCTGGACAGCGAAAAGAAAACAAGCAGTAACAGCAAACACCCGACGGAAACATCATCGGAACAAAAAACAAAAAAAAAGAGCTCCTGGCGGCAAGATGACGTCGTACGACGGAATCGAGCAAAGACAGAGCGCGAAAGGATCGATCGGAACAAAAAACAAAAAAGAAGAGCTCCTCGGCTTCCGCCGACACCGCGATCCCGCCAAGCGACCGAACGAACTCATCGAACTTGGACTGGAGCCACGTCCGGTAAATCAGCTCGGGATCCGCCCTAGTGTCCTCCTTGCGGCTCGCGGCGACGGCGACGATGGAGGCGGATGACGGGGGGAGGGCGGGGGCGAGGGGGGTGAAGGACCGCAGGGAGAGGAGGGACTCGAGGGCGTGCTGCGGCGGGGAGGCGGGGGAGACGAAGGCGAGGAGGAAGGGGAGGTTGTTGACGTGGGTGCGGGAGGAGAGGAGCTGGTGGACCAGGGCCTTGAGGTCCTTCAGCTTGTGCTTGTCTCCCTTCTTCTTCTTCTTCTTCTTCTCCCAGGTCTTGGGTGTTGGGAGTGGGAGAGAGCATAACGGAGGAGTGACTGAGTTTGGGAATAAACTAAGGAAGTTAGGGTTTTTACTAAGGGAGAGAGCCGGTTCCGGTTCCGGTTCCTAAAAAATTGGAACCGGGAACCGGAACCTCTCACCCTAGAACCGAGAACCGAACCTTACCCGCCGGTTCGGTTCTTCGGTTCTCGGTTCTACCCTGGAACCGTGCACACCCCTACTTCTCACGGTGCTTCGCTCACTCCTCACCTACGCCTCTCTTACCCCTCTCTCTGGCTGAGTCCGAAGACAATAAAGAAGACAGAACGAGCGCTGTAAAAAAGCCAGGCCTTATTGAAGGGGGGCTGTTTCTTTTCCTGGGCTTCATGTTTAGTGTGTGGACTGGGCTGGGTAGGGCAGCTTGTATGGCCTAATTGGCGGATAAAATGGGCTGGAGGCGACGGGCTTGACGAGCTTTGATGGGTTCAACGAAATTTTATGAGTCTTAAATAAAACTTACTCCACCGAATAAAAAGTTACCAACATGTACATAACCTCAAAACTACTTTTATATATATAAAACTTACATATCACACATGAACATTACTTGTAAATGCAAAGTTACAAGTCACATAAAATTCGTTATTTCTGATGTTAGAATTTGTCGAGAAATCGATATTTACTTATGACCATTTTCCTTTGCATGACGTGTCCATCCATGAACAATTTGGTCAGGCCTTCGTCAGGGCCGCTCTACCCATGGCATGCGCAGCTTCGCCACTCCAAACTCCCGCATACCAACTCTCTAAACCTCTTCATTGAGACCCATTCCATTATAGAGAAGACATGCTGGTCGAGTCGCTCTCCTTGACCTCCTCCTCTAGCGACTTGGATGGGGCATCAGCATGCTCGCACCCAGGAAAGCTCGGAGACCTTCCGATCATGGGGCTTCTTCTCAAATTGCCTCCTCATAATCCCTTTCACGAACTTGCGCTTCATCTTTCTAATCTTATTTAGCAGTTGCGACTCGTTGCAGATGAAGTTGAATCTTATGGAACTCTCATCATGAGGGAATGCTGGACTGTCTAAGCTCTTCCCATCACAGAATTTGATCCAGCTTTGGAAGATCACGATTTCCGCACTCTCACTCTAGGTGCACTTAAATTTGACCGGCTCCTTCCGGTAGGAAATAGCCCAGGCCGGTGTGGCGACTAGCTGGACAGCGCTGGTCCGCATCTTCGGGTTAGGACTTGATCTAGGAAGATGACTCTTATTCTTCACCTTCCTCGCCCTTATTTAAAAATTTTCCCGATTTGATGAATCGAATATTTTTACACCTACGGGCATAACTTTTACATATGATGTTTCATTGACTTGATTTGTGCCATAGGGAAACCGTGACCCACAACAAAGTGCTTGTTTACTCATCTTTATGGATATTAAACGCTTTCAATACACTAGGCGAAGATATAAATGAAGGATCTCTCCTTAGCATACCAAATATCAGACATGAGTGTGCAGCTGGCTGTATGCCATGATTTCTTCACATTTTCCATATGCTCTCCAATTTCCTTTTCCAAATCAGGCACAAATTTTCTTTTGACTATGGAAAAACATGGCAACTTATAATGAGAACCATGTTCAGGCACTGCATTCACAAAGTCAATGAAGGATAGCCTCTGCACAATATTGATATCAACATCATTCAACAGGATGAACTTAGCGAGCAATTTATCCAGCATAATTCCATCCTTACTCATAAGCATTTTGGGCAAAGTCTCTTTGGTCTTACCTTAATCGGCTTTAGCCTTGTGTCACGTTCTAGAGATTTTCAAACGATAAACAAGGATGATTCAAGAAGACCGAGTGAGCTTATAGTACTAGGATTGATTGTGTACTCTAGAATGTTCTTCAGGAAATGTACACCATTCTGGGTTCTCTTGTAATTAATGTTGCTAGTTGTTAGATGGGGAGATAAAACCTCCGCCATTATATTAAAGGGAGATGTATGGTTGTAATTAGGGGATTACTTGTACATATAGGGGTCCCCTCATTTGTATCATCTCATAAGTAATGAAATATTAAGAGCTTCTTTCTAAGAGTTTTTATGTGTAGAATCCTTGTGAGTGCGGTGGGAATGGTGGACTTGGAAGAAATTTCTAAGGCCTCACGGCCAAGGGAACGCTAAAAAGGCCCATGAAACTTGGCTCTAACTGGCCCATGAAATTTTGCTCTCTTATTAGGACCATAGATTACTTTAGCAGTGGCAACTCGAACATCTTTGGGGAACTTAGTGCATATATGTCTATACCATAGCCTTTAATTCCAGATAAATGTGACAAACTCTTGAGACACACCGGCAAATTTTTTGTCACAAATCTTGCACATAAATATTCCATCCAGTTTTTCTTTTGACCAAATAAAAATTTGCCATCCAGTTGCTCTGCATATTCCCAAAATTGATCTTTCTGACAATGTCTAGTTCCTCCTCCAGTATACACAAAAGAAGAGTGAGTTGAAGTTTCCCCACGTAGAGTGAATGAATTTTTCGAAAGTCACTCTGTTGACAACGTCGAGAACTATAACCCATGTCTTACAGTCTATACACGTACGTTTTGAGGTTAAGGGTCCCCATACTCACTTAGCATCTTCACTCAGCAATAATAGAACCCCCACAAGGAAATATCAGGCAATTGACAGTCACACAGAATTATCTCTGGGTCAACAAGAATTAGGAAAGCTTTTTTTCCACTATGACTATACATATACACATTGTTATGAGAGCTCCAATTTACAACACTGATATATTTAAGCTGACCTTCGGTTAAACATAAATAAAAGTTTAAGTGTCTTTACCAAAGAATGAAATTCATTAGTTTGAGATTAAATTCAATGACAATTGCTAGATATATATAAATATTCTGGGATCTTCAAGAGACATGAATACAAAAATTAGTCAAAAGCTACTTCTTTACTCGATAATCATCAAACCTAAGGGGTACTTATTTAGGGTTAGTATTACGAAAAATCCCAAATTAGTATGCCTATGATAAATTTACTCAAAACTAATTTATTCAAACTAAAAACTCCAAACTGATATACCTGTGATAAATTTATCCTTCGTTTGTATTCGTTAAATTTTACTGTCAAATTATTGAATTAGATGACACATGATAGACGGGGTACTAGTTTGGGGTCTTATCTTTTATTTACTAGTTTGTAATTTTTCGTGGTATTAATTCAATTTAATAGAACCTAGCGAAAGGTAAATTTATCATAAATGTATTATTTTGGGATTTTTGGTGGTCAAAAAGTTAGTGTGGGGTAAATTTGTCATAGGTATACTAGTTTGGGATTTTTGGTGGTCAAAAAATTAGTTTTGGGTAAATTTATTACAGGTGTACCACTTTGAGGTTTTTGATGGTATTAACCCATTTATTTATACCCAAAGAATATGTATAGGAAAAAAAAGAGAATTAGCTATATTAATCTAACAAGAAAACCAGCTATTTAGGAAATAACGAAATAAGTAATATCCTTAAAATCTAATATTATCTCTACTAGCTGGCTTCCTAAGAGCAATAAAGATTATCTAGAATTGCAACTAATCACTTAGAGACTACATGATTGCAAAAAATAAGGGAAAGGGCTTAAAATAATTGAAATCGTCAACCAATAAGAATACGGGAAATTGGCAGGGCACTTTTCGTTCATTCCCACGCGTACATATTGAATTATTTCGAAAATACGCGTTCTTTTCAAAGTTACGGCTCTTACATTTGTTTGGTTGCTTCGGACACGAATGATAATTATTTTATTTCAAAAATCAATTTCCGATCATAAATAAATTTTTCTATTTCTATTCCATGAACGAGTTTCTGAACCAAAATATACGTTTGGTAATGATACAAAATTTCTATTTCGGAAATACAAATTCATTTGATAATAACACAAAATTTCTCCTTTCTGAGTGGCCGGTGAGCAAGAGGTGGCGGATAGCGAGCGGTGGCGGGCGGCAGTAGGAGGTGGCTGGCATTGGGCGACGGAGGAGGACAACGGATGGCGATAGAGGACGGCGACGGGAGGCGGTCGATGGCAGAGGATGACGACGGGAGGCGAGTAGCGATGAGAGGTGGCTAGCATTAGGCTGCGAAGGAGGATAGCGGACAACGGCGGAGTATGGCGACGGGAGCTGGTCGGCAGTAGAGGATGGCGACAGGAGCCAAGCGGCGACGAGAGGTGGCCATCATTAGGTGGCGGAGGAAGTCGGCGGCTGGCAGTGGAGGACGGCAATTGGATGAGGTTGGCGATGGAGGACAACAATGGGAGGCAGCTGTCGGGTGGGCGGCAGTGGGAGGTGGGTGATGTTGGGCGACAGCAAGAGGTGGATGATGTTGGGTTGCAACGGGAGGCGAGCGGTGGTGGAAGGTAGCCGGTGTTGGGTGGTGGTGGGAGGTGGTGGAGGACGGCCAGAGGTGGCTAGCGGTGATCGACGGTGGGAGGCGGCCAGATGTGGAGGATGGTGGTGGATGACGATGGACGACAGCTGGCAAGTGGCAAAGGACGACGGTTGGTGGCGGTGGGAGGCAACCAGCGGTGACGGTTGGAGGGCGAGTGGGCGGTCGGCTAATAATGAGGGCAAGTGATAAGAAGAATTTTTATTTCTTATTCTTTTTCAAAAATAGAAAAGTAAAAAAAAAATTATTTCTGATTTTTGTTCTAAACCTATTTCAGGAGTAGAAATTTGTTTTAGAAATAGAAAAATGAAATTGTGTTACCAAACAGATTTTTGTTTCAAACCTGTTTCCGGAACAGAAAAATGGAAAAATGGAGAAACGGAATGATTATCATGAGAGTCAACACGAAAAAATATGGTGTGCTTCTAATAATAAATGTCTTAGTACATAACTTAAACAGTATTATGGGAATTAATTTTCCGGACTCTCATATATTTGGTTTGTTAAAAATGGTAATGAATGAAAATAATATTTTCAATCAAAGAAAACACCCGCACTATAAATTAAGAAAATAAATTCTCGGTCCAGAACAGAAATGATCATTTTCCCCAAGCATAACAAGCATCTTCCCACGAACAGTCAGAAGCTTCTTCAACTTTTATCATATGATAGAGTTATATGTACTTTTCAGCATATTACTAAACAAATAAAAACTAACAAATTTCCTTAAGAAAGATTTTCACGGAAAGTATTTTCCTTTATCATAAAAATTACCGCAAAACAAATGCATCCTAATTTAGCTAATCAAGCCAAATGTCGGACCATTTCACTTTTCATCTTTGCATTATTCAAATGAGGAAAAAATTACAGAAAAAAATTATAATTTTCAGACTAATATATGAAAACTCGTGGCAAGTTCGTGGCTTCTTGTACGGGCATCCATTTGTATCCAATTTTTACTGGGTATAACAAGTTTCTCATGTGAGTTGAATAAACTTACCCATCGAATAACAAGTTTCTAACATATATATATATATATATATATATATATATATATATATTTACATATTCTTTACTAGCCACATAAAATTTGTTAAATCTAATGTTGGAATTATAGAGAATTAATATTTACTTTAACTGGTCAATTTTTTTCTTCCGGGCAAGGGTCAAACTTTATTGTATGAAAAGTTAATCTCAACATAGGAAAATTTTCTATTGAAAGGTTGAAGATTAAATTTTCTAGTTTGTAGTTACTTATCACATAAAAGTGTACGTTATCAGTACTGGAATCTCTAACGTATTTGTTGATTTTTTTCTTGTTTTGTATCTTTTCAATAATAATGTTAAGTTATTATGTCTTATTAATTGTATCTTCTACTATCAATGAAAGTTATTTTCTGATTTTTATACCTATTAATTGTTAGTTTTATTATATCTATTAAGCACTAGCATTGTTAATGTCCCTTATCTCTCCCATCACATCATATTTCAAATAACCTCAACCATTTCATTCTTCACCGAATATCCTTAATTACTTATTGTATAATTAATTGTGTCTATGGACAAATGCGTAAATTAACGGTTCTTTTTTCTTATCTCTCAAATGTTTCAATATCCAAATTAGAATATAATCTATTGTCACGCCCCGGACCCCGCCAAGCTCGCGACATCCCTCGATAGTCGATCATTGAATGCGACGTCCCAGATACGTCGCCGACCCAACCCAAAACATCAGAGATTAAGCACACGCGGAAACAAATAGAAACCACCCGGACAATTAATAATGACAAGAGGGATAGCGATAGCATGAAACAATAACTGCAATTCATACACTTGACAAACCCATACGACATCCACAAAGACAATCCCCAAGTTAAACTACAACAGCAGAACCACGATTCTCGAAGGGGGACAATCGTCGCAAACTTAACTCCTCTACAAAAAGGGAAAACTCAAGATGCCGGGTGCTTGACCCGTCCTTGATCTCCGAGATACCCTTGCTGTGTCTCCGATCACTCATGGTCGCGGATCTGAAATGGTTATATAATAACCGTGATAACGAGTCTCAATAAGCAACCCCCTAAACCCCATCTAGGCCAATGCGTACCAAGACAAGTCGTACATGCAATCAAACCAATAATATATAATACACATCAATGGATTTACCTCGCCATCCAATCACTTACCCACACTGCATATTAGTTAATCAGAATAATGCAATAATATCCCGGTAATATGACACAATCGTTCAAGTACCATCCATACTCGCACTCAATCAATCCAACCAATTCAGCCAGTCAATTCAGTCACACGCTCAACCAGCCATTTCGGTCACACGCTCAACCAGCCAATTCAATCACACGCGCCATATCACAATCACCCGGTACACACACTCCCACTTGAAATCAATCAATCCAACTAATCACCCACACGCGCCATCCGTTAATTCGATCAACATCCATACGCTCAACCAGCCGATTCAATCACACTCCGTTAGTCATTTCAATCATACTCAAATCGCATGCGTGACCAAACATCTTTCTCACGACCCGCGCCACTACGCCTCAAGTTCATTCTCACAGGCTCACAAGCCACACAAATCGATCAATCCCCATGACCGCCGTCAACACGTCCCAAGCTATACCATTCAATCAATTCTAGTGGCCGCCGTCAACACGTCCCAAGCCACATTATTCAATCAATTCCAGTGGCCGCCGTCAACACGTCTCAAGCCACACTATTCAATCAATTCCAACGACCGACGTAAACACGTCCCGGTCCATTCATACCTTTAACGGGCCACCGTTAACACGTCTCAAGCTCGCATCCAATTGGTACATCGGCCATTCATGCCTTCACACGGACCGCCGTCAACACGTCCCAAGTCCGTAGCCCTCCGATCGATCCGGGCTTAAAATCGACAGGCATGCACACGCCATTCATTTCAATCACATTCATGTCAAATTGCATCAAACAGCTCAAATTCACAAATTTGGTCCAATCCACAAATCGCCACTTCAACCACAAACCCAACGTTCAAGTCGATCACACATGATTTTCCCCAAATCAAGCATATTACTATTCGATTTAATTAGCACAATTAAAGCATAATATAATCTAATTAAATCACGATATAAATAAATTAAAGTCACGCCCTAGCCGTCTAACCCGAGACAAGTCAATGAAATACCAAAAAGACTAAGTAGGGTCTAGGAAGTCGCTTACCAAGTTTTGGCCCGGGAAAAGTCGGCTCGGGCCCAAAATGGCCCGGGTGAATAGTTCGGATTAGGCCCGGGCGTGGGCCACATGGGCGCGCTGGTCGGTCACTATGGGCGCAGTGGCCGATCGGTGTGCCCGGTGCGGGGGTGCGGCGAACGTGCGGCATGCCCCGGGGCGCTCGGGCGTGTGGATGGGCTACGCGCTCGGCGACGGGTGCAGGCACGTGCGCGGGAGCGGGCACGACGTGGGCACGACCACGGGCGATGGGTACGGGCGCGGGCACGGCTGGACACGGCTTGGCTGGCCGGCGGCGGCGGCTGGACAGGAGAGGGGGAGGGTCGGTTGGGCGTGAGGAGAGGGGAAGAGGGGAAGGGAGGGGGAGAGGCTGAGGGGGAGGCGGCGGCTGGCGGACGGGCCGGCGAGCTGACGCCGGACGAGCCGACTGGCGGGCGGCAAGCTCACTGGCTCGGGCTCGGGTAGAACCGGCCAGGGAGGAGGCCGGGGGAAGGGAGAGTCAAGGGGGAAAAGGGGTCGGCTACAGAGGGCGGCGGTGACGGTGACGGGGTGGAGGCGGCGGCCGGACGACGTGCCGGCGGCTGGGCCGGCTCCGGGCGCGACGAGCAGTGGCGACAAGCTCGCTGTCGCGCGCGCGAGAAGGGAGGAAGGGGAGGCTGGCGGGCGGCGCAACAGCGGCGGAGCTCGCTAGCGACGTCAGCGAGGCGGTACGACGCGGCGGGGGGCTCGGGTGGCGGTTGGCGAGCAAGACGGACGAGCAGAATGAAGCAGGGCCCGGCGCGGAAGCAGACGAAGAGGAAGAAGAAGAAGAAGAAGAAGAAGAAGAAGAAGAAGAGGAGGAGGAGGAGGAGGAGGAGGAGAGAGGAGAGAGAAGATGAGGTGACAGGAGGGGGGTGGGTGTCTGCATGGCAAAGAGAGAGAGAACGTGCATGGGGGGTAGCGTGCACGGCAAAGAGAGAGAGAGAGAAAGGAAGAGAGAGAGAGGGAGGGTGGGAGAGACGCGCGGAAAGGACAGCTCGGTAGAGGAGAGAGGAGAGAGAAAGAGAGAGAGAAAATGATGCCGAAACACGATAGAAAATTTGACTGAACAAGAAATTCGACGGAAAAACAATTCGTTCTCCAAATATGATTATCAAATCAAAAATATCTCAAAGTCTACTTAAAGAAAACCCTAAGACAAGCTTATATATATATATATATATATCCCAAAACCTAACCTACTAGGATTAGTAAACATCAAAACGAAAAACTACGAAACTGCCATTTACTAAATTAACCCATAAAAAATTACTAAAATAATTTAAAAAAAACATCTAAACGATCCCGAATCGCAAAAATCTATCATTAGTCGTATAACGAGTCCACCGGTCCTCTAGGTGCATCAGAAAAGAGGGAAAAAACTAATTTAAATTTCTCGAGCGCGATTCAATGGACACGGTTCAAACTAAAAATCGACCTAACGGTCTCGATTCAAATTCGGAAAGTAATCTAATAGTCCACGAAAAATCCTAATAATAATTTAGGGCAAATGGCTAAAATAAAATAACTCGAAATATACTACGAGGGAGGTCTATCAGTCCAAATTCGTACCCGGTCAAAAATTCACTTTCTCATCATTCCTAACAATTTCGACATTGGCTACAATAATATCGACACCGTCCAATTTATTTCGCTCCGGAACTCCCGAAAATCGACTGCCAAGTTCGGGATCTAAATAACGACTAAATTTGATCGAGTGCGATTCTAGCAAAATTTCTATTTTTAAAAATAAGAACCCGAAAGTGATCAGTTCCCGGGCGAAATTCTATTACAAGCGCACTAACGAATTACACATTTTATAAACCCCAAAAATGGGCCAAAATCCGGAATGTCACATCTATCCTACAATTACCTTCCAAAAAAAATTTCAAATCTTGAAATATTTCCCTTGTTCCGTATATTTCACTGCAATTTCTTTGAATTGTGTATTCTTAGCAATAATTTCTATCAATTATTTAATGAAGGAAATATTTTGTAACAATGTAATTTTTCTTAATATTTCAAAAATTAATTTCTTACATATAGGCAAAGCGTGTGCACATTTTCTAATTAATGAGACAAGTATCTCAATTGAAACACTAAGGTTGCCATTTGTTTATATATGTGTGTGTGTGTATGTGCGTATGTGAACATGCGCGTGTATATATAAGCAATAGACTACATAGTGATGTTTTCATATGTTTGGATGAGACCAAAACAAAATTTGAAAGGAAAAGTGATGAAGCACCTGATATTGAAAACTACAATAAACAATCTAATGGGATAATAATATTCAAATTACCTAAATTTTGTCCGAAGTATTAAAATTCAAAAGCAAAAGTGGATTGTCATGCATATCACTCAAAATATATGATAGGTTGGTTAGATCAGTTTGTACTTATCCCTTCATTATAAGCCCAAAGCTAGAAATTGGAGCGAGGAGGATTGTAATTTCCCTTTAAAATCTTCCGCACCAATAAATTGCCTTTAGTATGATTCTGCAAATATTTCAAATACGAATAATCTTGATTGTCAATAAAGAAAATTCAACAATAACTTCAACACCAAACCTTCATGAAAAAAAATTCCCATAGAGAACTTATGCTTACACTGAAAATAAAATCGAATCATACAAAGTATAGATATTTCAACAGCTGCATGTTCGTAATGTTTCAAATGTTTCGAATTTTAAAAGAAAAAAGTCACAAGATTCGAAATAAATAAAATGTGAAAAATAACAGCCAATTTAAATGGACTCTATGTTTATGGACGTATGCAATTCTTTATCATATCATAACTACCGGATCGATCCGTTCTCAATCATCGTACACTAGTGGAAGTACCACATAAAGCAAAGTTTTTTTTTTCAATGCCAGAGGAAGGTAAGGGAAAGCTAATGAGGAAAGACAACATTTGGGGATTCAATTTCCTTTTTGGTGCAGGATTGCCCCAATCTAACTACCACCTTCAACATGTTATTTCACAAATCTTATCGCTTCTTTTTAATTTCTTAAACGAATATTCCTCTGTCGTTGCTGGCAAGATACAGTTGCCTCTTATATTTATGTTTTAAGATTTAAATCTTTCTATAGCATTATAGCAAATCTAAAAGACAGTTTCTCTTTCAAACTTTTACGAATAAATTCCATAAAATGACCTATACATATTATTTAATTGCATGATAACGGCTCCATAGTAATGATGCGTGAAATTGTTATTTGGAGGTACATTGAATTTTAACACTTGAACCATAATTTCTTAAGTATTTAACACTTTTTAAATTTATATTCAGATCTTCGTGATGTGTTCGGTGAGTTATATCCTTCTTACCTTGTAAAAGAGTTTGGGTTATATTTTCCTAAATAGGCAAAACTTCAAATCTATTTCTTTCCTGACATATTTATTTTTCTTCCCATGTGCAAAGCATATGCACTTTTCCTAGGCAATATTTAAGTAAACAAAATCGACACTTCTAATTAAGTAGATCTCTGTCAAAACAGGATGAAGGATGGAAAAAATATGGTTTAACAAGGAAGTAGTGACAAGTCGTTATACCATAATAACACTGGTTGCGGCAGAGCGATAGACGTTATCCGCTAGTGGAATGATTTTTTCAAGATGATACTCATACTAAAAGTGCCTAAATTTTTGTCCCATATATAATACTATCCCTCAATTTTCAATTGATGTAATTGGGTTCCTTGTCTTCTGTTTAATATGTAATGTCGCTCCTAAACTTTCAATCAATTTGATTAGGTCCCTAAATTACTTCAATATATTCAATTGTCACCCTCCCATTAATTAGTTTACTGAAATTTTTCATCATTGAGACCGTTTAATCAATGCACCTCTTTAGCAAAATGCAGAGGTGTTTTCAATGAGGAGTTCTTTCCAACATTTCTAATTGTTGAAAATAAGCCTCTCCTTTGACCAATCAAGTAGCATTTTCTCTCATGCCAAAAGTATCTGTGTCCTCTAACCATCAAATAGCTTTCTCTCACCTAATTCTTCTCAGCTATTACCTATTTCTTCTCCCCTCTCTCTCTTTCTACCCTTTCCACATGCAAACAATTTCCAATTACTCCATCGAAATTCCATAACGAAATAAGAGAAATACTTTAATTCGATCATTGTTCTTCAATGTCATATTCATTCAATTTCATTTCTATTCAAGTAATATTAAACTTAAAACTTGGGAAATTTTGTTTTTTACCAATGCCATATACTTACGCACTCTTATTGTCTTCACTCACAATATGAAAAAAAGACAGTGGACAAAGTAGGGGTATGTATCAATGGTTCATGAAGAGAAAAGGTAAGTGATGAAGACAGCGGGAGAGTGCAGAAAGTGTGAAAATGTAAAGATTACCACCATATCCTTCAATTGAATCAACTCATTAATTAATATGAATATTTTAAAAGAGATAACAGCACAAAATTTTATGGTCAAATTTATTGTCACTGTCATGTGATTTAATATGGATTCCTTAGAATGACCTTACTTATGTGAAGGGGGAATTTCTTGTAGCAACACGTTACTAAACCTTGTAAAATAATTCTGAAACAAAATATAATTCCAAAACTTGCTTTAAAAAACTGAAAGACATACATGAGACATTACCAACAATAGATCAAGCTAGTTGATGTTGTGGCTTGCTGTATTCCTATTCCAATCAGGCATTCTCATGGCTGATGGACAAACATTTTGCTGTTACTCTGACTCCTTTCTTTTGCCGCTTTCCATACCCTTTTTCTAGCATGCCTAGAAGTTTTGTGACACTTTTGAAGTCGCCGGGTCACCTCAAGCAATTTGCATGAATCAACTACCTCAAGATCATGATCTTCTTGTGAATTACGATTCTCACCTTTAATGACTATATTTTCCAGCATAGATGCATGTTCGAACAAAAACTTTACCAACATGAGCACTTCCTCATATTTCAATCTTAAACAACCATAAAATCCAAAAATCTCGACATTCTTGAGCTGCTGAGCCCAATGCTTGAACTTCTTCTCTATATGCGAATAGCTCTCATGATCAACATTGCGAGAGCCTAAGTCAGATTCATACTGCACATAAAATAAAAGACAAAGTGAACATTCCAATCATCAAATCAGCTCTGTAGCAATACACTATCATATTAGAGGAGATTATAAACAAGGGAAACCAAATTTGGGCACTCAAGTTCACCAATGCACGCGCAGTCTTTTCTTTGCCACCATCACAGCGGCCTTCAACAAAAAAAAAGACTTCATGAAATTGCCAGTGAAACTTTCGGTGTACTAAAGAGGGAGAATTTGAAACATAGGCTGCGACACTTGTGAAACTTTCAGAGGATTATACTATTTTCACTAATTCATGGACTTAAAAGGAAAAAGGAAGGGAGAGATTTTGGATGGTGCCTTCCAATTAATCCGTTGATACATCTAAACCTGCGAATTGAAGTTTAAGGAATATACCCATAGAGAGCTCCAATCAGATGGCTCAAAAATAATGACCAGCTTCTCCAAATTTGGTGTAGTTGCTAGCATATTTGCGACAGCAGGAAAGCTGAATTGGCGAAAGGGAATGTGTACAGTCATACACTTGCATTTTGGCAGCGAAAACAGCACGTCTTTCACCTTCAGAGGCAACATAACCTAACCAAATCAAAAGATAGAGCCAAATCACCAAAACAAAGTTTGAAAAGGTCACATCCTTATATTTACTACATTACCAAAGTATCACTTGGAATGATAGAATATAGAGTAAACTCTCTCAAATACATCACAAACCAGAACTTTTTTCTCATAGAAAATTGCACCAATATAACACATAAACATCCATAAGCATTGGCAGAATAATGTCCGCTATCCTAAGTGAAAGCTACATGGAAAAGATAATGTCCATTATGAAGCAAGATGGTTATGCTCACCCGAAGGCACCAAGCACCAAAAACAATTTGAGAAGCATTCTGCAGCTTGCAAAGCATATCCTTTAGCAGGCAGCAATCTGATTTGGCTGGACTGTCAAAATCTAATTCAGCTTCAACTAAGGACGGTGCTTCATTAATTCTCATTATCTCATAAAAGAAATCCACTTTCACACGCAATGACAGCAAACGAGGAGTCAATATCTCCAAAGGGGATTCCACAACAGTAGAATCAACCACCAACTCTCTCAAACTTCTCGATTGAATTCCTTTTACACCCCGACATCCGATCAATTTCAAGTATTCAAGAACAGGGCTGCCCATCAAAATCTTCCTAAGCACATCATCACTCACGTTTTGAATGGACAAGGACTTAAGTGAACTCCAACTAATGGTGTCGCTGGATGAGACATGACAGCCTCTCAAAGATAGCTTAGTCAAAGAAGAGCAATTATTAAGCAACGGAGACAATATGTAACCCTTCCACCAAATATCCCACCACAAAATATTCAATTTGAGAAGAAGCTCTTCCACTTGATGATCTATCGCAAAGTGAACCCATGAATCAATGTTGGGGTGGTAGTAGTCCACGTCAAGGTGGAATATTTTCACCCTCCGCCACATATAGCGCCTCAAAATGCTGTCCACAAATGCATCATCATAAGAAGAGACAAAGAACCTGAGATTCGAGACAGTGGTCCAAACAGACCGCCACCTTTTCGACAACACGCAAGTCTTGACGATGTCCCTCGTGGGCAAAAAGGAGAAGACGTGATGGATTAGGCGATCGGGCAAGAGACTGATGTGATCCTCATAACCTTTTCGGCATCTGGTGGTCTTCAAGGAAGCAGCTGCCATGGCTCACGAATGGATTCTAGGGTTGCTGTTTTTCTCTATTCGGTGAAGCATGGACCTTTGCCTGATCACCCTAAATGTTGAGATTGCTTCCTTAGGTTATGGTCGAGACTCGTATATAACAAGGAACTTCAAAATTTTCTGCTATACTTATCCTTCCATATCTCCACAAAAATAAAAAATATATATTTTATGCATCTGAAAAAGACTTAACATGGTGCAATCAACCAATAGGATTGTTTGCCTGATATGCATTCAAATCTACTTATATCCATTGTATATTCTATTAATATATTCTAATGGTAAAGATATTTAATTTTAATTTATAAAGAAGAGATTAAATGGATGTAACTTATTTTAAGTCTACTTTTTAATATTGATGTTGTCACATACCCAATTTTAGATTTGGTTATTATATTCGTAAACAATTGAAGCATTGGCTTACAATGAACTTGATTAAAGTTGCAAGATGTGAAGAACAACCGTGTAAGGATTTTATAAGGGAGACGAACTCCTATTAAATATTTGTGTATCCCAAATATCTGATCAATGCTGACTCCAAAAAGTCTATTGAAAATAAATCCTGATTCTTAGGAATTAGATGCGTGGTTAAGCATATTTTCCCTAGGGATATTACCCCTATTTAAATCATAGTCTATCTCACCTAGGGTAACCCCCGCGGGCACGCTCATCAACCTATGAGTGGCGCCTTACTTAGCAAGTGGTAGCATGGATTAACGTATATCCCCAGGGATTAGTTGAACCGAAGGTTTGGATAATACTCTATGGAGATATAAATGAAACAAATTAAGAGCCTCTTTGTTTAAGCTTTGTGAAGTGTAAATATTAAATTGCATGTGTATCTACATAAGTAAACAGTTGCATGTTTGTACTGTTTCAAATTTTAACGAAAAAAAAGTCAAATGCATGTGTCGCGAGACTTGGTATAAATAAAATGTAAAAGACAAATACTAATTCAATTGGACTCTAAATTTATGCACGTACGCAATTTCATCATCTCATAGTAGGCGAGTAAATACCGAATTGATCCATTCTCAGTCATTGTGACACTTGTGTAATTACCATACAAATTGAACCTGGTAATGTATTTTCGATTTCAATATATGATGTTAAATCTTGAACACCAAGCTTAATTAAAGCACAACTCCAGCTATGTGTGTGGGTTACTAGGTATCTATGTCTCTTAAGTGAATAATATTTGCATTAATGATAGTAATTTAATTAAGATTGCAATGTGCCATGGATTATGGTACGAGAAGAGAATACTTAACAAAAAGTAAGTCAGCCTTTTCCATCACAATGATTTTGATATGTAATCAGGTCTTTGCAATAGATTTCCCTCTGAATTACATATGATGATTTAAATCGACCAATCACCAAGTTAGATATCCAAGGTTTCTTGCAACCGTTCCATGAAGTCCAATAATCTATGTTCAAAGAATATTTTACATTTTCTTGTCGAATTAATTGCAAAAAATTAGATAAAGTTGCTAAGTTCTCTTAATCTATAGTTATCTAAATCTATCTCTATTATATATAACCAATTTTTAGATGATCAAAATATCCTTACCCCATCTCACTATAAAAGAGTAAAGAGGACAATACATATAATTAATAATTAAATTTTGAATATCCTTAGGCGATTACCTAACAAATGTCCAATTTTATTCTTGATGAGCACATGTCCTTAATTTTTAAATTCATTTTTAGTTTCTCCTACTCAATATATCAAAAATTAAAATCCAAACAGATGGTTACTACAATATGGGTAAACTAATGATTGCATATTTTTGGATGATTTTTCTTTTAATCCAATGACTAAAGTACCTATCGCTACTGCTGAATAGGGGTGAACGGTTCCTGGTCCGATCCTGTCCAATGAAATTGGTCACTTAAGGTTTAGTTTACATTTTACTAATTTTTGTCAATGAAAATGGAGTTCACTTAGGATTTAGTTTACATTTTAATAATTTTTTTAAAGAAATAAAAAACATAAAAAAGTATATATAGTCGGTCCAGTCCGGTTCGATCCTGCTCGAACTATGGTTCCACTTTTAGGAATTGAGAACCTGGACCAAACTGGCCGGCCGATCTGAGCGGTTCTTGGTTTGGGGTCGATAGAATAGGCGCAAGGAAACAAAGCCGCTAGAGATCCTTTCTCACAATTGGCATTTATTAAAGCAAGTTAAGCAAAGTTAGCCATGAATAATTTCATAGTAATAGGAACATTCTTTGCAGACCGCCCTGAAAATATATCTGTACTCACTGATCCGTTGATCGTGTCCTGTAGGGCCCTTATGATCAAGGGTGGAGATGGGCCCAATCCGATCGAGTTGGTTTGACATCTAAATCTTTCTATTGAAAAAATTCCACGAAGTACAAAAATCAAAAATCAGGTTGGAACCATTCGCCAGCACAATGCCACTCAACTTTTCCGTCATCCATGCTGTAAATCTTGTTCTTCTTATCTATGTAATCTATGAAATAGATGTGGTTCGGCTTCAAGCAAGACTTGGGGTACTTGGCGTTGAACTCCACCGAGAAGGAAGAGTTGTAATTTAAGAAGAGAGACACGTTCCCCAGGCTCTTGACCTCTTCCAGAGTTCCCTTCTTCAAATCCACTTTGAAAACTTGGATCACCGGTGCATCACCTTCGCCCTCTATCTGCCAAGCCACCAGCAATGAACCTGAACATTCCACGAGATACCCACAATGGCGGAAATTCTTCCCTAGAGCTAGTTGCAATTGCATGCAACCCTTTCTCTCGTTAAGAGTCGTTATTCGGTTATGCGCATCCAAGGCCACAAATAGCCGGTTGAAATGAACGAGTCGAACCACGCTGGACCGAGGCAGATGTGATTCTATACTCACTAGTGTCCATGCATCTTCTCCTGATCTGAGAAAGGCAAACCCTAGTGGTTCGTGATCCATAAGATCACGATGAATAGAGATCATAATTGTGTAGCTCCTGGACAAAAGAGGGCTTGAGGACAACGCGATCGTGTGGATTCTGTTGGGGCCGCGCTGGAGCCTCTTTAGCCAATCAAGGTCCACCGCATGGAGAGGTGGCCTGCAGCGAAGCTTCTGCAAGGAGGGGAGTTCGATGCGGTTGCCCAAAAGCGGATTGAAGATACAGTGGCCGTCCCCCTTTGACACGAGTAGCCATCCCGGGGGAGACATGGTCGCAACTCGAGAAGCTCGCAACTGGAAAATTGTTCCTCCAGAGGCGATGGAGAATTCAGCTATTTGCTTGCGCGCATGAGTCTTGCACCACGGGGCTTCCAACATCGCCTTGTACTTCTCTTTGGTGGCAGCGGACCGCCACGATGTGCACACCCCTCCGAAAGCTAAATAGTCTTTCACGGCTAATCGACAAGCGATGAGTTCTAGGATCTCTTGCGGGAGTTCTTCCCAATTCGCCATTACTTCGTCGCAGATCGAATGATGAATTTGCCTTGTGTGCGACTTCCTTGATGAATTTCTTCCTCGAAACACAGCGGCGGGTCCTTTCTTATGTGAGGAAGTACAACTTTGGGGAATTCAATTTCCTTTTTGGTGCAGGATTGCCCCAATCTAACTTCCTCTTTCAACAAGTTAGTTCACAAATCTTATCCCTTCTTTTTAATTTCTTGGCTGTCAAGATACAGACCCCTTATGGTTAGATGTTTTAAGATTTAAATCTTTTATAGCGTTCAGCAAATCTAAAAGATACTTTCTTTTTCAAGCTGATATGAATAAAATCCATAAATAGACCCATACATATTATTTGATTGAGTGATAACTGCACCACAGTAAAACTATGCATGAAATTGTAATTTGTAGGCACATTGACTTTTAACACTTTGAATCGTAACTGATTAAGTATTTACACTTTATAAATTTAAATTTAGATCTTTGTCATGTGTTGGATGAGTTAAATCCTTTCTACCTTGTACAAGAGTTTGGGTTTATTTTCTTAAACACACAAAACTTCAAATATATTTCTTCCTTGACATATTTATTTTTCTTATTTTTCTCCTCTTTTCATAGGCAATATTTCAGTCAACAAAAGCGACACTTCAAATTAAGTAGATTTTTGTCAAAATAAGACCAAGGGCAGGAGAAAGGTGCGTTAACAAGGAAGTAGTGAGAAGCTGTAATTAGACCATTACACCTATTGCGGCAAGGCAATAGACGTTATCTACTGGTGACATGATTTTTTCAAGGGGATAATAATACTAAAAGTGCCTAAATTTTTGCCCCATGTACAATATCATATGAATTTTTTATTGGTGTAATTAGGTCTTTCATCTTCCGTTTAACGTGCAACGTCGCCATTAATAAAAACCTTTCTTCTTTCTTTTATACGGCAGTTTGAAATACTCAACTATCAATAAAGTAAAATCCGACAATAACCTTCACAAAGAAAAATCATGAAAAATCTATACTTACGTCTGGAATAAACTCGAACTGTACCTAAGAATAAAAGTCAAAGCCATAACTTATAATAATGAAATAAAAAGGAACCATACATAAGAATAGAGGTACTCAATTGTTGCTTATGATAATCAAGATAGTTATCAAGTAATGCACCAAATCCTACCTTCGAAATTTGAATTCAAGAAAATCGTCGAGTATTTCATGGATATTCTCTTATCCTTTCCTGTTACAATAAAATTGAATTTATGCTACAAAAATGGATCATGTATATCTCTAGTTATTTGCTGTTCAAAAATTCCTATCCAACCATTACATGTTATCTTGTTCCTCAAGAAATTTAAAGATACTTTTTCTATTTTCCGTCACTCTCAATGCATGTGTTCTAGTTTTGCTGGAGAAGAAAGAATAAGTAGGTACTGTAATGCCCTGAATTCGACCCACTTCCGGGATTAATAAAGTAGATGGTTATTTCTCATTTCGTTTTAGTGAGTCTCGCTTGAAACTGATCATTCTCAGAATATTGACCACTAGGGAAAGGCTAACTAGGAAAACGGTGTGTGGACCCAAGAACTCGATCGTGAATCGAGTCCGATTTCAAGAAGCTACTAGGGAATATTTTGTGCCGACATGGGCTGGTCCAAGGAGAGTGACGGATTTGGTTTGACTAACGACACACGATCAAATATTGGGTGATTCCACACGATCGAGAGTATGCGCGGCGAACGTCCCCGAACTTATTCCGGATGACCGCGACCCCTAGGACTAGTGATAAATCCTCGTGTTCTCTGGGAAATCGGGACAGTCATGACTCGAGTAGCCCTAGGTCGATACGCGTAACCCCTAAATAGCCGTCCGTTAGTGAGAGACGCTAAAACTGCAAATTGAGCTAAATCGATCGTGGAATTGAGTCCGGACTTCGGTGTTGAATTTCGTGGGCGTATGGGACTATTTTACGAGGACGACGTCATTTTATATGGCCACGCATATTTGGAATCAATAGAGTCAAAAATTGAAAATTTGACCCGGGACCGGAAAATTACCATTTTACCCCTAGGCCTAATTATAGGGTTCCGAATTTGAGGTCATTTGAGGATTATTTTAGGGTTTTATAATGGCTTGTTTCAGCCCAATAATGCTGGAATTTTTTGTCCACAATGCCCCCAAGAGATATTAGCAAGACTTGGTCTTAGCCTTTTGATTAGGGACTTGATTGTCATTTTTGCTTAGTTGTTCACCAACCCCACTATCTCACTCTCTCTATACACTCCCTAGTCTCTCTCTCTGCCCCATCATGCCCTCCCATCACCACCGGCCAACCCCTCCTCTCTCCCTCTCCCATGAATTTCCGCCCCTCTCTTCCTCTCTTTGTTTTGGCCGTGGGAGGCCCTTCACCGGAGCGCTGCCGTCGCCCGCCGGTGCTGCCGATGGTGCCACCGCCCCACGCCTCACCACCATCACCATCCCACCCATCTCTCCCTCTCTAGGCCGTGGAATCGCCTAGGTCGCTGCCACCGCTTGCGCCGTTCACCGGAGCCACCGCTCGCTGTCACTGTCCAGCCATCCCCGCCACTTGTCTAGCTTTGTTTGGAGCCTAGGATTCCAAGTGAGTACAACTCTAAACCCACATTAGGCTAATTTACATTTCTTGATGGGTTTTAAGAGTTAATTAGGGTAATTTAGGGGTTAGCGTGTGGAGGCTATTAGGGGCTGATTTTGTGGCGCAATTGGTGATCGAGAGTAATGATTTAATCGAGGTGTAGTGGTCTATAGAGTGCTGTGATGTGGCGAAGCATAAATGCCTTAATTTGGGCGAAATTGTGGACTTGGCGAATGAAATTTGTAGACCATATAGTGGCTGTTTTTGTGGATATTTTGCGGCTTAGTGTGGAAATTTTAATTGAGGTTTAGAGGCTTAGAGTGGGCTATGTGTCGGCTGAAAGTATCGGATTAAGTTGGCCCGAGTTCGGGCTAAGTTCAGGTTCAATTGTGGATTATAGGGCGCGCCTAGCATGGTCCTCATGGTGGCTGATTTGAGTGAGGTCTTGGGAAGCCTAATAGAGTAATTCGAGGAGATTTATTGGCCTAGAACGATCTATTTAGTGGCTGTCCATATCGGGATTTAATCGGACTAAGAGCGATCAATTCGAGGTTTAATTGTGTAAATACCGGGATGGCTTAGATTGACTATTTGGGTGGCTGAATTGCCTTAGGTTGTGATCAATTTTGTGGTGCCGTGTCGTGTGCCTAGTGTGACTAAGAATGGAGTAGCTTAGCGGCCCTTGAAGGTGCGGATTCATGTTAATCAAGTTGTGCGAATTATATATGTGATTTATGTGCCGTGCAAGAGTGCTTTGAATTGCTTTCATGGTCATGCTAATATGTTGGTTGGGCATATTGAAATTTGGATTGAGTATATTGTGTGGTGAGTTGAATAAGTGGCGTTGCACAATTGATTGCACTTTTGTGAAAATTGTTAGTGCCCAAGTGTGAACTTTATGGCCATGGGTGTGCATCTCAAACATTGGTATGGCATGTGCATATATGAGTGTGCACGAATGATATAAGTGTGTGATCACCTAAAATGCCCTGATGCATTTTACGCGGGGTTCAGATAACAATAGGTGTTTGTGAATGAGTGATCACATAAAGCCTTGAGGGGTTTTATGTGGGGTATTAAATCCGTCCTGAGGTGTGTTACGCGAGACGATGCCCGAACTACCTGAAGATGGCCAAATCTGATACGTTTTACGCAGGTGTTGTGCCATGAACTTGATGCGTTTTACGCGGTATGTTTGGACAACCGTCTCTGACATCAAGCTCTCCGTCTTCTGTTATGATGACTTTAGGTTTGTGGACAAGGTTTTGACCCTCTAAGCATGGCGCAAGGTGAAAAAGTTCCACCTTGACGTCAGATTATTGTGAACATATTATTTATTCATGGCTTCACTTTGCCGTTGATCATCAAGTTGAACAGCTTTTTCTCAACGCGTATACTTGGTTTAAGTGTTGGTCATTGCCTCTACCTCCATTCGTTTGTGATTGCTCTTCGTTGACGGAACTGCAATTGAGATCCTGCCATTTTTCATCTCACGAAAGTATAAGTTGGAGTTCGCTTGAGTCCTTGTCCATTGGAACGGTGAGCGGTGATGTGCTCCGGAACATTTTGATGGGCAGCCCTGATCTTGAATACTTGAATTTCATAGGACTCCAGGGTGTAAAACAAATTCATTCGAGGAGTTTGAGAGAGTTGGTAATTGATGTTTCTATGGTGGATTTCCCATTGGAGATTTCAACTCCTTGTTTGCTGTCATTGCGTGTGAGAGGGGCTCGTTTTCATGGGATAATAGAAAAATTTGAATCACCGTCTTTAGTTGAAGCCGAGTTCGATATTGACGGTCCAGCCAAATTAGATTGCTGCCTGCTAAAGGAATTGCTTCACAAGCTGCAGAATGCTACTCGAATTCTTATCGGTGCTTGGTGCCTTCAGGTAAGCTTTTTGCTTCCAGGTTTCTTGTAATAGTGGACAGTCGGCCAAAACTGGGTGACCAGCAATCAATTTGCTTGATGGAATTTTTATAAGAACAAACGGTACTGCCTTGTGACTTGTGAAGTACCTAAGAGAAGTTTAATCTCTGTATTTCGTCATTCCAAGTAGTACTTTGCAAACGTAATCGCAATTCATTTTATGAATCTTTATCTGTACATATGACCCGTTTTTTCTTTTCATGTCTGTGATTTTTACCTTTCGATGTGGCTAGGTTCTATCACTTTTGAAGGTAAAGGAGGCACAGGTTTCGTTGCCAAATTGCAAGTCTTTGACGCTACACATACCCATTTTACCAATTCAGCTTTCCCGCTGTGGCAAATATGTTAGCAAGCACACCGCATCTGGAGAAGCTGGTTATAATTTTTAAGCCATCTTCTAACGACATCTTGGTATTCTTTCGCACTGTACCTTTTAATCATGCAAAGTGATGTAATTGTTTTCATTTATCAAGTATTAGAAGTCTCTGCATTCCTGTTTCTCCTTGATTTGACGAATTAGTATAATGCTCCTGAAGTTTAACGACAATTACCACTGTGATGGTGACAATGAGAAGATTGCACTGGCATTGATGAACAAATTACTATTAGGTTCCCTTCTATATGATTTCTCTACTGAACTGATTACTGTGGAGCTGGAGATTAACCAACTCCTTTTTTTGCCAGTTTAAGTTGGTAACTTTGACAAAGGATGATTATGGTTTCAGGTGATTAAATCATCAAGATGCGGAAGCTAAATCATGTTTTCTTTGAAATATTCACTTTTCCTTTTATGTGCGCAGTGTAAGTTCTGCCCAGGCTTCTGCAGATTTGATCACGAATGCTATTGGCATTTAAAGAGGAACTTCAGGCTTTGGTCTTGGCATCTCAGGAATGTCGAGATTTTCGGGTTGGATGCTTGTTTAAGATTCAAATATAGGGGTGTGCACCCAATGGTTAAATTTCTGCTCGGACACGCAAAAGTGCTAGAAAAAATGGTCCTCAAAGTTGAGAATCATAAGTCACGGGCACATCTCAAGGTAGTCGATTCATGCAAATTGATAGAAGGGACGCAGCAAATTCAAAGGTATTACAGAGCTTCTAAACATGCAGAGGTTGTATTCAGTCATCTGGAAAGTTTGCACATCAGCCTTGAGGATGCCTGTGGTGAAGAGGGTTAACGATGTTTGAAGTGCAGACCCGAAAGTTTGGCTTTGCCTGTTTATATAGCTAGCTACCTTTGAGTCCTCGTTAACCGTAAAACTGGTTCAAAAGTTGTTTTCGGTTTGAAATGTGTGGAGACGAAGACCTATATGCAAATACGCTTCTTTTGGCATTTCTCTTCTGCAGTATTCAAGACAATTCAACAATAACTTCAACACCAAACCTTCATGAAAAAAATTCCCATAGAAAACTTATGTTTACACTGAAAATAAACTTGCATCATACAAAGTATAGATATGTCAACAGTTTCATGTTCGTAATGTTTCAAATTTTAAAAGACAAAGGACAAATACTTGTGTCGCAAAAAATAACAACTAATTCAGTTGGACTCTGTTTATGGACGTATGCAAGTTTTTATCATATCATAAATACCGGATGTATCCATTCTCAATCATTGTGACACTAGTACAAGATTTTAGTCATGTGGCTCACGTAAGATTATGTGATCTTACTCCCTCTTTTGAGAGCCCATCATCAAGAAAAAGATGATATGGGACCAGATCAATGGTTGCAAGGGCATGATAGAGTGGTTAATCAACTCTCTGAAAAGTATTTTATTAGTTGAAATGCCTGTTGTCCGGTAATCTACAGTGTCTTGTAAAGGGTAAGCTTGGTCCGGATGCGGCAAATTCCATGTTGGAGCCACTATATATCTCTCCCTTAGAACAGCCTGGAAGGCCATGTCCGCCACATTATAGTTTCGCGATGCATTTGAAAAGGTTTTTTTATCGGGTTTCTTTGAAGATTAGACGAGTGGAATTATCGTTTGGATTTGACTCAAAAGATACTTGAAGGATAGTTTTATCCCAAACGAATGGTATCAGATGATTGACTTGCGACAAAGGAGAAGATACCGGAAGGGGAAGGCAGCTTTATATGGTCTTCAACGCTATGGCCATCTCCAGCTCTCATATGTGTGAATGGAGCACCAGCTAGAAGCATCGGCAGTGAAGCACAAGAAAAAGCAAATCCCAATGAGTTTTATGTGGACTCATGCATGGCCAATTTCGCAGTTTGTCCCCTAAGACAGACCCCCGCCCCCAACCCCCCCACCCCCACAATCACCATGATCTTTAGCGACCGCACGCGAGTGGTCGTCATCACGTCATTGACATCTCGCAATGCGCAAGTTGGAGGCTCTGAAAAGAAGAGGTCGTGCGTCAAAAGACGCAGAGCTCAAGCAGAACACTACCTATGAACGCGTGAAGTTAGAAAACGAATGTAAAATGGGTAGGTGCTGGATCGTTTTCTTGCGGGCGAAGGCTTGATTCGAGAAGCCCGTAAGGCGACAATCCCTTCAACACCAAAGCTTCAATCGACGACGGCCTAGCGTAACTACAATGACGACATTCCTCAAATCTTTTCTGGTTCCTTATGAGTTCTTCGATCTTTGGGTTTTTATTACGTTTTTTCTACTTTGTCGATGCCAGGCGAAAGTAAAGGAAAGCTAAAGAAAAGAAACTTTAGTATAATGATGATTACATGCGCATATCTGTCCAACTGATCCCCTATGTCTTAGCTCAATAAGCGGCACAAGCGTTATTTTATTTATGCCAACTCAATCTATTCAATTGTTTGGCCATAAATTATGATTCAAGATGTGAATGCTTAACAAAAATTAACTCGGCTATTTCCATTGATTTCGAGACGTAATTAGGTCCATTTAGTAGTTTTCCCTTTGAATTACAAAGAATATTTGACATTTTCTTCTAGAATTAATTAGGTCCATTTAGTAGTTCCCACTTGTAAAATCATTTCACTATTCTGAAAATTTTTCATATTTTCTGTAAGCAACATTTTAGAAATGAAAAAAAGAAAAATGTCATGCAATGTAATTTATTCTTGATTTTTTTTATTAGCCTTTTCTTTGCTGTTAGCTTAGCTACATAGACAGCTTCATTTCTTTTCTAGGGTAAACCCCTGTGGATGCAAATTTTCGTTTCATCCTATGAGCAAGTTTTTCACTTTTCAAGAGAGCAACCGAAGGAATTGGCCTATTGAATGAGCAAGGCTCTTTTTCAACGTTAATGAAGTCTCCATCCCTCTTAGCAAGGTTGCCACTTGGTAGGGCTGATCATCAAAGATATAATGAATCACCATAGAATTCAACCTATCAACAGATCTCCAAATGTTCAGAGACATGTGATTCTGAAATAACTTTAGCTCAATTTCGAAGTTAGTTCTTGTGACATTCTGAATTTCGGCTCATTTTTGGGATTTATAAAACGTGTAATTCGTCAGTGTGCTTATAGTAAAATCTCGCCCGGGAACTGATCACTTTCGGTTATTATTATTATTATTTTAAATTAGAGATTTCACTAGAATCGCACTCGATCGAATTTGACCTTTAATTAGAGCCCAAACTTTGGTGTCGAATTTCTCGGAGTTCCGGGATGAATTTAATTGGACGGTGTCGATATTATTGAGGCCAGCCTCGAGATTGCCCGAAATATGTGAAAAGTGGATTTTTGACCGGGTGTAAATTTGGACCAGTAGACCTTCTTCGGAGTAGTTTGATTTAATTAATTTAGCCTTTATCCCTTATTATATTTTAGAATTAATTTAGATTGCTGGATCTTTTTCGATTTTAAATGTGGGCCGTTGGATCGCAACAATTATTTGAATGAACGTTTGTTTTTCTCTTTCTTTCTCTCTCCCTCCCTCCCTCTTTCTTTCTCTCTCTCCTCCCCCTCTGCCACGCACGATGGTCCCCCTGCACGTGTCCCTTCATGCTCATTTTCCTCAGACCTTCTTTCTCTCCTCTCTCTTCTTCTCTCTCCTTTCCTTCTCTCTCCTTTCTTCTTCCTTTTCCTTCTTCCTCCCGCAACTAGTTCTGCTCCTGCTTTTGCTCCTTCTCCCTACTGCCCGACGCCGACTGCCTGAGCTGGCCTGGCCGCCGCGCATCGCCACCGTCGCCAACTTTCTCGACCGCTGTGCCAGTGTCCGCCAGCCGTCGCCCCCGACCGACTGGTCTCTCCCTCTCCTCCGCACCCACCTTGCCGCTAGAGGCCGCTATCCTGTGCCGTTCGTTGCCGCTGCTGCGAGTCGCCGCCGCGTTGCCTAGCTATCCCCGTCGTCGCCAGCTCGTCCGGCCAGCTCGCCGCCGTCACTCCTCCCCCTCAACCCCAGTCTCTCTCTCTCTCTCTCTCTCTCTCTCTCTCTCTCTCTCTCTCTCTCTCTCTCTCGCCACCTCCACCCTCGGCTAATCATCCCCCCCTCAACTTGCTGCCGCCACGTCGCCATCGCCGTCGCCGCTGCATCGCCGTCACCGTCACCGCTGCGTCGCCGCCACCGATGGTCACCACCCTAGCCAGCCAGCCCCGGCCAACCAGCCCAGCCGTGCCCGGGATTGCACAAGCTGTGGCCGGCCCGTTGCTCGTTCCTAGCCACGCGCCTGCTTGCCCGGCCGTGGCCCGTCGCCGTGCCGGCCGTCACCCGCCGTGCCCATCGATGTGCCCGTCGCCCAGGCGCGTTGCCGGTCCGGCTTGCCCGTGCGCCCTAGGCACGCCGCACGGCCATCGCGCCCACGCTCCAAGCACACCGTCCGACCACCGTGCCCGTGCGTGGCCGAGCGTCGTGCCCGCGGCCGAGGGCCTTGCCGGGCGTTGTGCCGAGCGCCTAGCCCGTGGCCAACCGCCGTGCCCGTACATGTGTCGAGCCGCACTGTTCACCCGGGCCATTTTAGGCTCGAGACGACTTTTCCCTAGCCAAAACCTAGTAAATAACTTCTTAAACCCTACCTAGTACTTTGGGTATTTTATAGATTTTTCTCGAGTTTAGAACGGTTAGGGCGTGATTTAATATAATTATATAATGATATAATTGTGCTAATTGAATTGGATAACATAATATGCACGATTTGAGTGATCGTACATGGATGACTTGAATGTCGGGTTTGTGGATTGATGTGGCGAATTGCAAATTGGATTGAGTTGTAAATATGGATCGTTTGATGTAATTGGCGTGAAATTGATTGAATTGAATGGCGTGTGCATGCTTGTCGATTTTAAGCTCAGATTGATCGAAGGATTACAGACTTAGGACGTTTTGACGGCGGTCCGTGTGAAGGCATGAATAGCCGGTGTGCCAAACGGATGAGAGCTTGAGACATGTTGACGGTGGCTCGTTGGAGGTGCGTTGGACAGGGACGTGTTTATGTCGGTCATTGGAAATTGAGCCCGGATTGATCGGAGGGCTACAGACTTGGGATGTGTTGACGGCGGTCCGTGTGAAAGTATAAATGGCTGGTGTGCCAAATGGGTCTGAGGTGCAGTGGCGCGGGCAGTAAGAATTGTAACAGCCCGAATTTCGATCAATTTTCGGGATTTATAGAACGCGTGATTTGTCAGTGTGCTTGTAGTAAAAATCTCGCCCGAGAACTGATCACTCTCGGTTATTATTTTAAACTAGAGATTTCGCTAGAATCGCACTCGATCGAATTTGGTCGTTATTTAGACCCCGAACTTGTCAGTCAATTTTTGGGAGTTTCAGAACGAAATAAATTGGACGGTGTCGATATTATTGTGGCCAACATCGAGAATATCAGGGATAGTAAGAAAATGAATTTTTGGACCGGGTACAAATTTAATCTGGTAGACCGCCCTCGCAGTGTGTTTTTATTATCACAATTTTGGCCAAATCCTAAAATTCATTTAATTAGGATTTTTCGGGGACCCTCGGATCGTTTTCAGGTTTAAATCGTGTCCGTTGGATCGCGATATTGACAAGTGTGACTTGTCTTTTCTCTCTCTCTCTCTCTCTCTCTCTCTCTCTCTCTCTCTCTCTCTCCACGTTTCCCGCCGGTCCCTCCCCTCTCCCCTACGCCTGCCCTCCCCTACCCTACCTACACACTAGCCATCACTTCCACCTTTTCCTTTCTTTTTCTTTTCTTTTTTTTTTCTCTTTCTTCTTCTCTTCTGCTTCTCTTCTTCTTTGCTGGCTCCCTCGCGCGCGCACGTCCTGCTCTGGTTTCCTCCATCGCGGTCGTAACTCGCCAAAACCAGCTGTCGCCATGCGCCGTCCTCTCGCCGGTCCGGTCGCCGCCTGTCGCCAGCGAGCTTCGCCGGTCTCGTCGTCAGCCTCGTCGCCGGCCTGCCCGCGACGCACGTGCAGCATCGAGCACACCGCCGCTGCCACCGTGCCCGTCGCCACGCCTGTCAGTCGCGCCTCTCGTCGGCCAGCCGCCGTCGCCGGCTTGTCCGATGAGCCGCCACCTCCCCTCAGTCCCTCCATTCCTCTCTCTCCGTCTCTCTCTCTCACCTCCGACTCTTTCCCTCTCTGTTTCTCTCTCGTTTCCAGCTCGCCCCACTGCCCGCCGGTCGGCTGTCCAGCCTCGCCACCGCTCGTTGCCGCCGTGCCGCCACTCGCCGGTCCCCAGGCGCCGCCCCAGCCACGTCGACCGCCGTTTCCCCTTGATTCCGCCGCCCACAGCCGCTGCTCTGTCCAGGCGGAAGAGAGAGCAGCAGCCTCGCCGGACTCGCCCGCCGGTGCAGCGCCGCCGTCTGCTACCGTGCGTCGCTTCCAGCGACCGCCTCGCCGTCCTCAGCCCCCTCTCTGCCCGTCCTCAGCCCCTCGCCCCAGCAGCCCCTGTTTTGACCGGATTGAGCCTCAAGCTCGCCGGAGTCGTCGTGACCGCCGGCTTGCCCCCGGAGCGCCGCCGTCGATTCTTACCGCTTGCCGGTAATCGATCGCCCGCTCCCGTCGCCTCGAGACCGATAATAGGTGAGTAAAAATTTCTAAACCCTAATTAGCCTAATTGTGGATTTTTAGGGGTAAGTTAGTGGGGTAATTAGGCTAAATTGCGGTTTAATTGTGGGAAAAATGTATGGGCTGATTTAGGGACTTAATTGGGGCTTAATAAGGTGGTTTAGGTGTATTTTAGAGACAAATTGAGGGCTGTTGGGTACTGTTCACACCCAAAACCGAAATTGGGAAGATTGGCTTAGGTTGGAATTGATTGGATTCTTGTTGTGATTGTTCACGTTGGGTGATCCAGTGGCTAAGTGGGACTTGATTGGATTAAACGGTGTGATGCCATGTGTGTGGGACTAATGACTGAGGTTGAATTGTTAATGGTGGGTCCTAAGTGTATAGAATTATGTCGCGTTCAATACTGGAAATGAGTGCTGTGCCAAGAAGGGCTAGAAAGGACTAATTTAAGCATGCCGATATAATTCTGAATTGGTCAAGTTGTGACTAATATTACTAGACCATGTTTTGGCTCCGTCGACTCATACGTTCGTAATTGAATTGAGTACTCATTATGCACGAATTCGTATACTGCTTTTTGATGTGAGTTGGATCCGTGAGCACGAAATTACTTTTTGGGCTTTGATATGGTTGTAATTGAAATTGTCGATGCACGTGTCTGACGGGACAACTGTGGCCTTCGGGTCGGGCCTTCGGGTCGAAACAAATGTGGCCTTCGGGTCGAAACAGTTGGGGTCTTCGGACCGGGCTTTCGGGTCGAAACAGTTGGGGTCTTCGGACCGGGCCTTCGGGTCGGAACAGTTGGGGTCTTCGGACCGGGCCTACGGGTCGGGATAAATTGGGATCTTCGGACCGGGCCTACGGGTCGGGATAGATTGTGGTCTTCGGACCGGGCCTACGGGTCGGGATAGATTGTGGTCTTCGGACCAGGCCTACGAGTTGGGACAAATAGTGGCCTTTGGGTCGAGGCCTACGAGTCGGTTAAGCTATTATTGGCCTTAGGGTCGTGGCGTCGATATGACTGCATACTCTTTAGATTGATATTGAAAGTCTTACCTGCAGGACGTTATAGTGAAATACGGCTTTGGGCCCGGGTGATTGGACATTTATTGTTACATTGGTTCATTTAATTATGTATTTTATTTACCCTCTGGAGGTACACTTTAGTCTAGTTTAGGATTAGAGATTTATTACTTGCTGAGTTTTCTCACGGTTGTGGTAAAACCGAACATTTCAGATCCCCGGCCATGAATTTTAGAAGCTGAAGAGCAGGACCCTGAGCCCGAGACAGAGTCTGAGGCTATGAGCTCAGAGGAAGAGCCAGGGTAGTCCGAGAGTTCTTTTGAGACATCTGGATCTGACCCCGACTGGGAGCCCTAGTTTAGGTCCCAGCCTTAGGAGTGAGGGCCGATACTTTTTTACTGTAGCCCTCCGGGCGTTGGTTCGATTACCCTAGGTCACCGACCTCTTTTTATACTCGTGGCCCCTTTTGTTGTATCTCTAGGTTTAATGGATATTTTATGTAAGTTTGTAAAGAACGTATATTAAGAATTAATTTATCGTTTAATTGTTATCGCTGGCTATTCATGGTCACTTTTTGAAATGTCTGGGAGTATATATTTGCATAAGTCGTTTCCGCTTGTGGCATGTTCTCTCTGATTTGGGTATTCGGGTCTTTGTGACGCTAATCCTGGGAGCGTCGCACTCTGTTTCGACCCTGGGCGGATGTGCATGCTCACGTTGGGTGCGGGGCGTGACATCCCCGTCGAATTGGTATCAGAGCAAGGACAGCTGGGTCCAATCTAGCCGAACCTGGATTGATAAGGAGGAATGACCATGGGTAGCTATAGGGTGACCTAGTGTGCTAAGTGTACCTCCAGATTGTTTGTGTTTGAATGTTGTGGTGATTGTTTGAACCGGTGTTATGCAGGTGCGGCACGACCCAAGGTAAGTGTGCAAGTCCTTGGGTGAAAATTCTGTGCCGTTGTGCTAGTTGCATGCTGAGTGCTTAATTGCTTTTGTGTTGATACCTGCCTAGGACTTAGACCGGTTAGTTGGTTCAGGTCTCTAATTCCTGGACGGAATTATAACAGGTAGTCGAGCACTCGGACTTAAAGAATGGACAGCGAAGAAGGAAGTATGGGTAGAGCCCTGAGGAGGGGCATAAGAAGAGGAACCAGAGGTGGAGGTCGTGCTCGAGTTAGAGCCGTAGAAGACCTCGGGGTGGGTGCGAGAGCAGTAGGAAATCCTGGATTTAATGCTGGAGCTGCAGCAGACCCTAGGATGGAGCAAGTGATCGAAACCTTAAGAGAAATAGGAAACGTTATGGGCAGGCAGGCCCAAGAGAGAGCAACAATCATTGCTGAGGCTGCCGAGGCTGCAGCAGCAGCTGCCGTGGTCGGGAATCAAGCCCAAGCCCAACAAGCTCAAGCTCAACCAATGGTAGCAACAAGGCCAATGCACCAGTTGGTAGAGCAGTTCCTGAAGCTGAAACCGCCCAAGTTCACGGGCAGGGGTGACCCAGAAACCGCCCCACGTTGGGTGGAGGAGTTAGAGAAAACATTTGATTTGTTGGGGTGTACTGAGACAGAAAGGATCTCATTGGCGACTTACCAGCTGCAAGATAATGCCCATGATTGGTGGAAGGCAGTTAAGGATAGAGTATTTCCAGAGAATATGGAATAGACCTGGGCAATATTTATCGAGCATTTCTATGGGCAATATTTCTCAGAGAGCGCTCAGGAGAAGAAGATGGCGGAGTTCATGAGACTTCGTCAGGGGCCAATGACAGTAGTTCAGTACGAGGCAGAGTTTGCAAGGCTGTCTAGGTTTGCCCCAAGGATGGTTGAGAATCCACTGGATAAGGCTCGAAGATTCCGGGATGGACTGAGGCCGGATCTTCGCACCTAGATGCTTTTGCTGAATATCAGGGATTACAGGGAATTATATGAGCGAGCTCAAATCATGGAGAGGGACCAGATGGAAAGAGCAGCAGCATCGGGTTCAAGGTTTAACCAGAATCGGGACAATCGTCGCTTTGGAAAGAAACCGATGACCGACAATAGACGGTTTGTCCCACCACCGAGGAGGAATATCGGAAAACCCAACCAGACGCCAATGAGGTTTGGAGCTTGTTTCCGTTGCGGGAGGTTGGGACATCAGATAAAGGATTGCCCACAGCAGCGACTTTCGGGACCTTTAGGACAACATCAGCAACCCAGAGTGGGAAATCAGGCCGGAAATCCCCCGCTAGCTATCCTGGGTAGACCACCGGCACAGGGACGTGTATACGCAATGGCGCGCAAGGATGCCGAGGACGCGTCGGGCGTGGTCACAGGTACCATTTCTCTCTGTGATCATGCTGCCTATGCGTTATTTGATCCGGGGGCAACCCACTCGTTTATTTCAGAACAGTTTGTTAGATTGGTTGGTTTGGAGCCGGTGTTGCTAGAAAGCATGTTATGTGTGACGACCCCACTGCATGATAGGGTATTAGTATCACTGGGGTGCATGGATTGTAAAATTCTAATTGGAAATGTAGAGGAAAGGATTGATTTGGCTGTGTTAGCCATGTACGATTTCGATGTGATCATCGGTATGGATTGGCTGGCTAAGCAGAAAGCCGTTATGGACTGCGGTGAGAGGACGATCCAATTCAATCCGATTGGACGTTCTAGATTTGAATTTCAGGGAAATCGAGGAGGAACCTCAATCCCTTGGATTTCCTCAATAGAGGTAACTGAGATGCTCGAGGAAGGTTGTGAGGGGTATTTGGTTAACGTGAAGAATCCAACTTTAGTGGAACCTAAGCTAGAGGAAATCCCTGTAGTGTGTAATTTCCCCGAGGTATTCCCTCAGGAATTACCGGGCTTACCGCCAGAACGGGAAGTAGAATTCGTAATAGAATTGGCCCCAGGAACCGAGCCAATTTCTAAGGCCCCGTATCGGATGTCCTTATCGGAATTGAAGGAACTGAAAGTCCAGATGCAGGAGTTATTAGACAAAGGGTTTATTCGTCCTAGTGCGTCTCCATGGGGAGCGCCAGTCCTGTTCGTGAAGAAAAAGGACGGGACATTGAGATTATGTATAGACTATCGACAGTTGAATCAGGTGACCATAAAGAACAAGTATCCACTGCCAAGGATCGACGACCTGTTTGATTAGTTACAAGGAGCGTCAGTATTCTCTAAGATTGATCTACGGACCGGGTATCATCAGTTAAGAATTCGAAATGAAGATATATCCAAGACTGCATTTAGGACAAGGTACGGGCATTACGAGTTTACGGTCATGCCTTTCGGTTTGACGAATTGCCCCGCAGCTTTCATGGATCTAATGAACAGAGTTTTTAAGGAATTTCTGGACCAGTTCGTGATTGTGTTCATCGACGATATTCTGGTATACTCGAAGAGTCCGGTGGAGCATGAAATGCATTTGACTGAGGTACTACGGACATTGAGGGAGCACGCGCTTTATGCAAAATTCAGTAAGTGCGAATTCTGGCTTGTAAGGTAGCATTCCTTGGACATATTGTATCGGGAGAAGGGATAACTGTGGATCCAGTTAAGATTGAAGTAGTGCTTAAGTGGCCCAGACCGACATCGGTGACGGAGATTAGGAGTTTCTTGGGATTAGCTGGTTACTATCGACGATTTGTAGAAGGATTCTCGTCGATAGCCATGCCACTAATAAGGTTGTTGAAAAAGGAAACTAAGTTTGAATGGGATGATAAGTGCGAGCGAAGCTTTCAGGAACTTAAGCATAGACTGACAACAGCCCCAGTTTTAACTATTCCATCTGGACCTGGTGGATTCGAGATATACAGTGATGCTTCACTTAGAGGACTTGGTTGCGTGTTAATGCAGCATGGGAAAGTAGTTGCGTATGCATCGCGTCAGTTGAGGCCACATGAATCGAACTATCCAACGCATGACCTAGAGTTGGCTGCCATTGTTTTTGCACTCAAAATCTGGAGACATTATTTATGTTGAGAAAAGTTCCAGATTTATACAGATCACCAGAGTCTCAAATACCTGTTTTCGCAGAAAGAGCTGAATATGAGACAGCACAGGTGGATGGAACTTCTGAAGGATTATGACTGCGACATCATGTACCACCCTGGAAAGGCGAATCGAGTGGCGGATGCTCTAAGTCGCAAATCGAGTATGGCGCACATGCTGATCAAGGAGTGGACGTTGTTGGAAAGGCTTCGAGACTCAGACTTTAAATTTGAATTGGGCCATGTGTCGAATCTGTTGGCTACCTTGAGAATCGAGCCAGAGATTCAGACCAAGATTAAGACGTTGCAGTCCACTGACCAGGAAATTCAGAAAATCGTGGAAATGGATGCCACTATAAGGAAGCCAGATTTTCAAGTATCAGAGGATGGAATCCTGAAATTCAGAGGACGATGGTGCGTACCTGACGATACTGAGCTAAAGGAAGAAATATTGAGAGAAGCTCATCGCAGTAATTACAGCATACACCCTGGTAGCACGAAAATGTATCAAAATCTACGGCAGCATTACTGGTGGAGCGGAATGAAGGCAGATGTGGCCAGGTATGTGGCTAAGTGTTTGACGTGTCAGCAGGTGAAAGCACAACATTGTAGACCTGGAGGACTGCTGCGACCGTTGGAAATTCCTGAATGGAAGTGGGAGCACATCACCATGGACTTCGTGACCGGATTATCGAGAAGCCAGAGAGGGCATGACTCCATTTGGGTGGTCGTAGACCGACTTACGAAGTCGGCACATTTCTTAGCAGTACGAAAGGATTTTGAGCTAGAAAGGTACGCAGAACTGTATATGAGGCAAATTGTCAGATTGCATGGAGTGCCGGTATCAATTACGTCGGATCGTGACTCGAGATTTACGGCGAATTTCTGGAAAAGTCTGCAGTCGGCTTTGGGAACAAAGGTGCAGTTCAGTACAGCTTACCATCCGCAGACTGATGGTCAATCAGAAAGAACGATACAGACCCTCGAAGATATGTTGAGGGCTTGTGTACTGGATTTTCAAGGAAAATGGGAAGAACAGCTGCATTTGGTGGAGTTTGCGTATAATAACAGTTATCAGCAGAGTATTCAGATGGCCCCATTTGAGGCTTTATATGGCAGAGCATGTAGGACTCCAGTGTGCTGGGATGAAGTAGGTGAACGAAGCATTACGGGCCCAGAGCTGGTACAGCAAACAGTGGAAGCTGTCGAGGTCATCCGAGAAAGGCTAAGGACAGCACAAAGTCGACAGAAAAGCTATGCCGATCGGAGACGACGACCTTTGGAATTCCAAGTTGGAGACCATGTCTTTCTAAAGGTGTCACCTATGAAAGGGTTATCCCGATTTGGCAAGAAAGGAAAACTGAGCCCAAGGTTTGTGGGATCATTCGAGATTTTGGAAAAGATTGGCGATATGGCATATAGGCTTGCCCTGCCACCTAACTTGTCCCAAGTACACAATGTCTTTCACGTGTCGATGTTGAGAAAGTACAAACCAGACCCGACACACGTTCTAAAGTATGAGAAAATAGATGTGGACGACAGGGTATCGTACGTGGAGAGACCAGTTAGAATTGAAGATCGGAAGGACCGGGTACTGCGGAATAAGACGATCCCGATTGTCAAAGTAGTCTGGGAGCACCACGGGACAGAGGGCGCAACTTGGGAAAGCGAGGAAATGATGCGACACCAACACCCCCATTTGTTTGAGTAGCGGGTTGGATTGTAAATTTCGAGGACGAAATTTTTGTAAGGGGGAAGAATTGTAACAGCCCGAATTTCGACCAATTTTCGGGATTTATAGAACGCGTGATTTGTCAGTGTGCTTGTAGTAAAAATCTCGCCCGAGAACTGATCACTCTCGGTTATTATTTTAAAATAGAGATTTCGCTAGAATCGCACTCGATCGAATTTGGTCGTTATTTAGACCCCGAACTTGTCAGTCGATTTTTGGGAGTTTCAGAACGAAATAAATTGAACGGTGTCGATATTATTGTGGCCAACATCGAGAATATCAGGGATAGTGAGAAAATAAATTTTTGGACCGGGTACAAATTTGGTCTGGTAGACCGCCCTCGCAGTGTGTTTTTATTATCATAATTTTGGCCAAATCCTAAAATTCATTTAATTAGGATTTTTCGGGGACCCTCGGATCGTTTTCGGGTTTAAATCGTGTCCGTTGGATTGCAATATTGACAAGTGTGACTTGTCTTTTCTCTCTCTCTCTCTCTCTCTCTCTCTCTCTCTCTCTCTCTCTCCACGTTTCCCGCCGGTCCCTCCCCTCTCCCCTACGCCTGCCCTCCCCTACCCTACCTACACACTAGCCATCACTTCCACCTTTTCCTTTCTTTTTCTTTTCTTTTTTTTTCTCTTTCTTCTTCTCTTCTGCTTCTCTTCTTCTTCGCTGGCTCCCTCGCGCGCGCACGTCCTGCTCTGGTTTCCTCCGCCGCGGTCGTAACTCGCCGAAACTAGCTGTTGCCGTGCGCCGTCCTCTCGTCGGTCCGGTCGCCGCCTGTCGCCAGTGAGCTTCGCCGATCTCGTCGTCAACCTCGTCGCCGGCCTGCCCGCGACGCACGTGCAGCAGCGAGCACACCGCCGCTGCCACCGTGCCAGTCGCCGCGCCTGTCAGCCGCGCCTCTCGCCGGCCAGCCGCCGTCGCCGGCTTGTCCGGTGAGCCACCACCTCCCCTCAGTCCCTCCGTTCCTCTCTCTTCGTCTCTCTCTCTCACCTCCGACTCTCTCCCTCTTTGTTTCTCTCTCGTTTCCAGCTCGCCCCACTGCCCGCCGGTCGGCTGTCCAGCCTCGCCGCCGCTCGTCGCCGCCGTGCCGCCACTCGCCGGTCCCCAGGCGCCGCCCCAGCCCCACCGACCGCCGTTTCCCCTTGATTCCGCCGCCCACAGCCGCTGCTCTGTCCAAGCGGAAGAGAGGGCAGCAGCCTCGCCGGACTCGCCCGCCGGTGCAGCGCCGCCGTCCGCCACCGTGCGTCGCTTCCGGCGACCACCTCGCCGCCCTCAGCCCCCTCTCTGCTCGTCCTCAACCCCTCGGCCCAGCAACCCCTGTTTTGATCGGATTGAGCCTCAAGCTCGCCGGAGTCGCCGTGACCGCCGGCTTGCCCCCGGAGCGCCACCGTCGATTCTCACCGCTTGCCGGTAATCGATCGTCCGCTCCCGTCGCCTCGAGACCGATAATAGGCGAGTAAAAATTTCTAAACCCTAATTAGCCTAGTTGTGGATTTTTAGGGGTAAGTTAGTGGGGTAATTAGGCTAAATTGCGGTTTAATTGTGGGAAAAATGTATGGGCTGATTTAGGGACTTAATTGGGGCTTAATAAGGTGGTTTAGGTGTATTTTAGATGCGAATTGAGGGCTGTTGGGTACTGTTCACACCCAAAACCGAAATTGGGAAGATTGGCTTAGGTTGGAATTGATTGGATTCTTGTTGTGATTGTTCACGTTGGGTGATCCAGTGGCTAAGTGGGACTTGATTGGATTAAACGGTGTGATGCCATGTGTGTGGGACTAATGACTGAGGTTGAATTGTTAATGGTGGGTCCTAAGTGTATAGAATTATGTCGCGTTCAATACTGGAAATGAGTGGTGTGCCAAGAAGGGCTAGAAAGGACTAATTTAGGCATGCCGATATAATTCTGAATTGGTCAAGTTGTGACTAATATTACTAGACCATGTTTTGGCTCCGTCGACTCATACGTTCGTAATTGAATTGAGTACTCATTATGCACGAATTCGTATACTGCTTTTTGATGTGAGTTGGATCCGTGAGCACGAAATTACTTGTTGGGCTTTGATATGGTTGTAATTGAAATTGTCGATGCACGTGTCTGACGGGACAACTGTGGACTTCGGGTCGGGCCTTCGGGTCGAATCAAATGTGGCCTTCGGGTCGAAACAGTTGGGGTCTTCGGACCGGGCTTTCGGGTCGAAACAGTTGGGGTCTTCGGACCGGGCCTTCGGGTCGGAACAGTTGGGGTCTTCGGACCGGGCCTACGGGTCGGGATAGATTGGGGTCTTCGGACCGAGCCTACGGGTCAGGATAGATTGTGGTCTTCGGACCGGGCCTACGGGTCGGGATAGATTGTGGTCTTCGGACCGGGCCTACGAGTTGGGACAAATAGTGGCCTTCGGGTCGAGGCCTACGGATCGGTTAAGCTATTATTGGCCTTAGGGTCGTGGCGTCGATATGACTGCATACTCTTTAGATTGATATTGAAAGTCTTACCTGCAGGACGTTATAGTGAAATACGGCTTTGGGCCCGGGTGATTGGACATTTATTGTTACATTGGTTCATTTAATTATGTATTTTATTTACCCTCTGGAGGTACACTTTAGTCTAGTTTAGGATTAGAGATTTATTACTTGCTGAGTTTTCTCACGGTTGTAGTAAAACCGAACATTTCAGATCCCCGGTCATGAATTTTAGAAGCTAAAGAGCAGGACCCTGAGCCCGAGACAGAGTCTGAGGCTATGAGCTCAGAGGAAGAGCCAGGGTAGTCCGAGAGTTCTTTTGAGACATCTGGATCTGACCCCGACTGGGAGCCCTAGTTTAGGTCCCAGCCTTAGGAGTGAGGGCCGATACTTTTTTACTGTAGCCCTCCGGGCGTTGGTTCGATTACCCTAGGTCACCGACCTCTTTTTATACTCGTGGCCCCTTTTGTTGTATCTCTAGGTTTAATGGATATTTTATGTAAGTTTGTAAAGAACGTATATTAAGAATTAATTTATCGTTTAATTGTTATCGCTGGCTATTCATGGTCACTTTTTGAAATGTCTGGGAGTATATATTTGCATAAGTCGTTTCCGCTTGTGGCATGTTCTCTCTGATTTGGGTATTCGGGTCTCTGTGACGCTAATCCTGGGAGCGTCGCACTCTGTTTCGACCCTGGGCGGATGTGCATGCTCACGTTGGGTGCGGGGCGTGACAAGAATGGACCTCAGGCGTAGTGGTGCAGGCAGTGTAAAAGGACCTGGGAGGTCGTGGAAAGTTGTTCGGCCACGCATGCGAGTTGAGTGTGATTTAATTGATTGAACTGGTTGGGCTGGCTGATTGAATGTGTGAGTGAATTGGTTGGATTAATTGAGTGCTAGTGTGGTTGGCGCTTGAGTGATTGTGATATGTTATTAGGCTATTAATATTGCATTATCACGTTTAACTAACGTGCAGAGCATGCGTTTGATGGCGAGGCAAGTACCATGACGTGAATTTTCTTTGTTGAGGGTTAGATTGTTTGTATGACTTGTCTGGGTACGCATTGGCCTTCGTAGGGTTTAGGATGTTGTTTATTGAGACTCGTTCTCACAGTTATTGTATAACCACTTTCAGATCCGCGACTGTGATCGACTCGGAGATGCCGCCAGGAATTGAAGGATAGATCAATTTACCCTGTTTTTTGAGTATATTTTTGTAGAGAAGATAAGCTTGACAACCACCACCCCCTTTTGAAAATTGTGGTTTTTAAATTAGTAGCCTGGATTACTGTTTTGTAATAGTGACTGCTTTATGATGTTATGCAATTATTGTTTTGTGCTATTCCTCTGTCATATTTTATCATCTGGGTTGTTTTAAATTCGCTTCCGCTTGCCTTTATTGTTGAGTGTTTTGTTTGGGTCGGCGACACGTCTTGGGCAGTTGCATTTAATACGACCATTGAAGGGGTGTTGCGAGTCCGTTGGGGTCCAGGGCATGACAGTTTTGGTGATCGGCTATTGATTGTTCTTTTGGTGTTGTGACAGATATGGTCTTTTGGAAAAAGAGAGTGTGCTTATAGCTGTAGGTTGTACTCTTGTTGTTTTCTGGTTTTGTTTTGTTTTGCAGCTCTTTGGGATTAGCTTTGATTGGAAGTGATCGTGAGTAATGAATGAAATTTTCTTTCGACCAAAAAAAAAATCCCTCTACAAGGTTAGAACAACAGTTCCTAGTTCTTAGGAGGTATCAAATAAAAAACTACTTGAATCGGGATATTGGGCATAAATATTTCAGTGATCCATAAATAGGGACCCTAATCCTTCCAAATGCAGTTGTATATCTAAGAATTTATTCCGTTGAACGCATTTCCCCTCAATCCAGGAACAACGAGATGTCCTTGTCCAAGCCAAAGGGATTATGTCACATAGTCCCGACAAATGACGATTAAGACAAGATTAACAGTTTTGAATTACATAATGCTCGTTTCCTCCTCAAAAGTTTCACACGCAAACTATATTAAATTTTCAAATTTGCTGCCCAAGGCATCCATCAATTAAGTGAACAAATGTGAAAGGTCAATGAGAATTTGGTAGAGTTAAAGCCGGGTACTAATTAGGTCCTTTCTTTTGTTGTATTGGAGAGAATGTCAGTCCTATGGAAAGACAATATTGTCAGGACTAACTACCTCGTTTCACAAATCTTATTGCCTCTTTTTTTTTCCATCTAATGGAATTCCTTTGGTGTGGCTGGCAAAACACAGTTTACTCTTGGTTTGATGGCTTAAAATTTACTCTTGAGTTTTTAGCATCAAATTACATAATTCATTAACTCTTTAACACTATTCAACTGTTAAACTTAAATCTTCCCTTTGTATTTTGGTAAATTAAGTCCTTCTTCCTTTGTAGAAAAGTTTAGGTTAATTTTCCTAAAGTATTTCACTAAACAAGCAATACTTATAATTAAACAATTCTTTATCAAAACAAACATAAGAGGGGGCATGGGTGGATTGATGAAGAAGAAAGTAGTGACGAGCCTTTTGTTGGACCATAACTTCGGTTGCGGTGGGGCAATGATGTTATCCTCTGGTAACATGAAATTTGTTAGGGGATGATAATGCTAATAGTCTCTAATTTTTGCCTAATATGCAAAGTCATTCATGAATTTTTGTTTGGTACAATTAGGTCCCTTTCCTTTTCGATTCACGATGTTGTTTCTCAGCTTTAAATCAGTTTGATCAGGTCCTTCAATTACTTCAATATGTTCAAGTGTCATGCTTCCATCAATTAACTTATTGAAATTTATTGACAGACACCGATCTATATGATGAAAATACAATTTGATCGAGAAAATTATACCCATGATTATATCTCTTTTCTACGAGTACTGTACACTTTAGGCGGGAGTTTTGTTTTCCCTTTTCTCAATCACTTCAAATAGATGATTTCAAGTAGTTAACAGTCTTCAGTTAAGATTTTAAGGTTGAAGATTTTGAATAGTTTGGAAATCAAGGAAAAGTGATTTAAAAATATCTACCAGTAACCAGCATGGAGAATTTTTAGTTTCTTATTTCATCCGTTTTCCATTTAACATGACCCCAGTTGAAAAGTTGAGGATGAGAAGAGTGACAATTTCCCCAATTTAAAAGCTTTTCTTGATTGCAAGGTTATCACTGAACATTTTGAAATAGTTTAAGAACCCAATCAATTCAGTCAAAATTTCGGGAAAGATTTTAAGTATTGGATAGAACTTTTGAGACCTTATTAATAGTATCAATTGAAAGTTTAGGAATGACATAGAAAAGCACCTTCACATCCTTTATTGAGCCAAGACACTAGCAAAATAGATTTGTGCATGTAGATAAAGGTCACTTTTCTGGAAAATAGAAGTATTTTTTTGGTGCTAGCTTAAAATATCATTGGAAATCCTTTTTCACTATTAGGTACGGAAAATGGCTTTTTACCGATGGATTTTCCTTCCCGATGAGTCCCAAACTTATGCAGACGGTGAGCTTTGGAATCTAGTTTTGACCTTAATATTTTCTTACGTCTTGTGGTCAAACCTCACAATTTCCCCTTCTTCTTTGTTCCTTTCACGTTGTGCACATTGAAGCCTACGACCTCAAATCCAGTCACAACCTGACCACGATGATCATGGGATTGTTGGATGGTTGTTTCCAGCGATGTCTGAGATGGTAAAAGGATTAGTTTCAGGTCGTGGCGAGGGTTCATTGGCCTTGGCGTCGTGGTCGGTGGTAAATAGGAAAGTTAGCCACGAATGTATATTATAGGAAATACGAATATCCTTTGCAAGCTGCCCTGAAAGTAGATCTGTACTCAATGATCTGTTGATCGTGTTCTGTAGGGCCCTTGTGTTGTGATCAAGGGTGGAGATGGGCCCACTCCAATCGAGTTGGTTTGACGTCAAAATCTTCCTACTCAGAAATTTTCAAAAATCAGGTTGGAACCACTCGCCTGCATAACGGTGACAGCCAGTTGCATCGAGGTATGTCTCAACCTTTCCATCGTCCATGCTGTAAATCTTCTTCTCATCCATGTAATCTGTGAAATAGATGTGGTTCGGCTTGATCCCGAGAAAGCAAGATTCGGGGTACTCGGCGTTGAACTCCACCGAGAAGGAAGAGTTATAATTTAAGAAGAGAGAAGCGTTCCCCAGGCTCTCGACCTCTTTCTTAGTTCTCTTCTTCAAATCCACTTTGAAAACTCGGATGTGTGTTTCACGGGTCCATCGTTTTCGCCCTTTTTCTTCCAAGCCACCAGCAATGAACCTGAACATTCCATGAGATACCCACAACCGTGAAAATTCTGCCCTAGATCTAGTCGCAATCGCATACGACCCTTTCTCTCGTCAAGAGTCATTATTTGGTTACCCGCATCCAAGGCGACAAATAGCCCGTCGTAATGAATGAGCCCAACGAGGCTGGACCAATGCAGATGCGTTGCTGGACTCACTACCGTCCACGCATCTTCTCCTGATATGAGAAAGGCGAACCCTAGTTGTTTATGATCCCGAAAATCCCCATGAAAAGAGATCATGGCCGTGTAGCTCCTGGATGAAGAAGGGCTTGAGGACAACGCGATCTTGTGGATTCTGTTGGGTCCGCACCGGAGCTTCTTTAGCACGTCAAGTTCCACAGCGAGAGGTGACTTGCGGCAAAGCTTCTCCAAGGAGGGGAGTTCGATGCTGACGCGCGAAAACGGATTGAAGATAAAGTCGCGGTGCCCCTTTGACACGAGTAGCCGTCCTGGGGGAGACATGGTCGCGATTCGAGATGCTAGCAACTGGAAAATTCTTCCTCTAGAGGGGCTGAAGAACTCAGCTATTTGCTTGCGCACAGAAGTCATGAACCACGGGCCTCTCGACATCGCCTTGTACGTCTCTTTGGTGGCGGCAGACTGCCATGAGGTGCACACCCCTCCAAAAGCTAAAAAGTCTTCTGGGGCTAGTCGACAACGATGAGTTCTAGGATCTCTTGTGGGAGTTCTTCCCAATTCGCCATTACTTATGGTCGTAGATTGAATGATCAATTTGCCTGGTGTGCAACTTCTCTGATGAATCTATTGCTCAAAATAGAGCGGCGGGTCCTTTCTTATGTGAGGAAAGACAACTTTTGGGGGATTCAGTTTCCTTTTCGGTGTAGGATTATACATTCAATTTTCTTTGCATTTAGGTGGTACTAAGCTAAAAGCTTAGGAAAGTATATTTAAACAATGCCATAGAGTTACGCATTCTTATCGTTTTCACTCACTGACAATATGAAGAAAAAAGATGGCTTAGATAGTGAGAGAGTGGAAAAAGTAGGGGAATGTATAATAATAGTTGATGAAGTGAAAAGGAAAGTGATGAAGATAGTGGGAGAGTAAAGAGTGCGAAAATAGAAAGGTTAATACCACAAAAAATCATAAATTGGTACATGTGTGATAATTTTACCCCGAACTTTTTTTTTACCACCAAAAATCCCAAACTGGTATACCTGTGACAATTTTACCCCAAATTTTTTTTTTACCATGAAAAACCTCAAACTAGTATACCTGTGACAATTTTACTCCAAACTGGTAAATTCGTGATAAATTTACCCTAAACTATTTTTTTGACCACAAAAACCTCAAACTGGCACACCTGTGACAATTTTACCCGGAACTAATAATTTTTTAATATTATTTTTTAATTTTTTCGAATTTTTTTTATTTTTTCTTTTCTTTTCTTTTCTTTTTTTTTTCTTCATCTTAAAACCGGACTTGATCACAAAACAATGCACTTCTTGGCCTTCCGTCAAAGCATGGATCTTGCCGCAAGATTTGAGCACAATAGGGAAAGTGAAGCAATTGGGCATCACGCCCATGCTCCTCATTCGACTGAACAAAAGAACGACCTCCCTGTTCAATTCATTTTGAGAACACCCCCTGAGCACGGCGTTCCAGTGAGATACATTCGGGTCAAGAATTCGGTCGAACACGTGATGGGCATACCCCATTTCCTTGAGCTGAGCACAAGCCGCGATGATTTTTGGGGCAACATAGTGGTTCTGCTCGAGGCCATGACAGACTACCTGGGCGTGAATTTGATGAAGTCGCTTTTGGTCCTACATGATTGCAGAAGGGCAATGAACTGTTCTTCCAACATACGTTGAGGGAGCTTGGGAGCAAGATCCTGTAATAGCTTCGCTATCTTCGGCGCAATGGCCCTAGTCTTTGGGTCGATGCGAAAATGGGTCCTGTTCGAGCTTCCTCGCCGGAATAGATTCCGAAACTCTAGAAGCAGCGGCTTTTGGTCAATTGCGGCAGTATTCAATTCAGCACCGAAATCGAAATCAACTTCTTCTTCTTCTTCTTCTTCTTCCGGCTGTCCTCCTCAAATTCCTCTCCCTTCTTCTTATGCGGCCCTCGCCAGCAGCTAGCGAGGCCAACCTTGCCAGCTTCCGCCTCTGGCCAGTCACTAGTCCGACGATCGACCAAAGGTTGAAGATGAAGAAAAAAAAAAGAAAAGAAAAAACAAAATAATTAATACAAATTCAAAAAAATAAAAAAAAATAATATTAAAATTTTAGTTTATGGTAAAATTATCATATGTGTACCAATTTGGGATTTTTTGTGGTATCTTCAGAGTAAAATTGTCATAAGTATACCAGTTTAGGATTTTTTAGGGTATATTCGGGGTAAAATTGTTACAAGTGTACCAGTTTAGAATTTTTGGTAGTCAAAAAAAAAAGTTTAGGGTAAAATTGTCACACATGTACCAGTTTGGGAGTTTTTGATGGTATTAACCCAAAATAGAAAGATTGCCACAATATCCGTCAACTGAGTCAACTCATTATTTTATTTTTTTGAAGTCAACTCATTAATTAAAGTGAATATATTATCGAAGGGCGTAGTAGGGAACTCTATGGCCAAATTTCTGAAAAATAGTTAAGATATTTAATTTAATTCAGAAAGAAGAGATTAAATGGATGTAATTTATTTTAAGTGTACTTATTTATATGATGTTTTCTTATACCTTTTTTTAAATTTGGTTCACTACAAAAAAAAACATATTTTTTCCAACGAAATTTCCAATGAAAAATTCGAAAAAATTCGTTGGAAAACGAATTTTCAACGAATTTTTCAACAAAAAAAATTCGTCGGTAATTCTTCGTCGCAAATTTTTCCAATGAAAAATTTCAATTTTCGTTGGAAATTTGCGACGAAATTTTTTTCGTTGAAAAATTCGTTGGAAAATTCGTGGCTAAATTCGTTGGAAACACTACAAAAAAACAACCTTTTTCCCATGAAAAATTTGGAAATCCAACGAAATTTTTTCGTCGCAAAATTCGTAACTAAATTCGTCCCTAATTATTCGTTGCAAAAATGTGGCAAAAAATAATTTTTTTTTGTCGAAAAATCGTGGCAAAATTAGTTTCGTCGTGACAAAAATCGTGCGGCCGAGGGCTGGACTCGCCAGCCATGGCAAGGGCCGAGCTCGCCGGCCATGGTGAGCTCGGCCCTTGCCATGATCGGCGAAGGCCAGCCTCGTCGCCGGTGAGCTCGAGGTCGCCCAGATCTGGGCGACCTCGAGCTCGCCGGCCATGGCGAGCGTTCTAGGTTCTGGGCGAGCTCGAGCTCGCAGGCCATGGCGAGCTCGGCCCTCGTCGGCCACAAGGCTGGGCCTCGCGAAAATGTGGAGAGAGAGAGAGAGAGAGAGAGAGAGAGAGAGAGAGAGAGAGAGAGAGAGAGAGAGAGAATGTGGAAATTGAGAATCGTTGCGGGAATAATGAGCGCGAAAATGTTGAATAAGGAAGGAGTAGGGTTTTCGTTGCAAAATTTGTGGGAAATTTCCCACGAATTTTGCAACGAAAATTGTATACACTGAAATAATTGCCTGGAAAATTGAAATTTGTTGGAAATTTCCAACGAAATTTCCAACGAAAATTGTACACACTGAAATAATTGCCCGGAAAATTGAAATTCGTGGGAAAATTCGTTGGAAATTTCCAACGAATTTTTCCACGAATTTAAAAGATGCCGAACAATACCGGGTTTTTTTGAATTCGTCGCTAATTTCCGACGAATTTTACTTTTCGTTGGAAAATTTGCGACGAAAATTTTCGTCGCAAATTTTCATGGCAAAAATCAAGTTTTTTTGTAGTGGTTATTATATCCATAAGCAATTGAAGCATTGGCTTACAATTAACTTCATTGAAGTTGCAAGACGGGAAGAACAATCGTGTAAGTATTTAATAAGGGAGATGAACGCAAGTATTTTTGTATATCCAAAATATTTGATCAATGCTGACTCCAAAAAATCTGATGAAACAAATCCCGATTCTTACCCACATTAATTATTTATTAACATTATGTTATATGTTTACATTATGGGTTCTACGGATGCAACTTTTTTAAAGTCTGTATTATTTTTTTAAAATTTTCACAAAGGAATCAAGACTTCTACTTGTTGTAAATGCATTACTTGTTAGAATCCGAAAAACCGAAGAACCGTTGAAAACCATCAACGAAACAGGATCATACATGTATAATTCATTGAGAAAACATAAACACGGAAGCGTACCTGAATCCATAACGTATACTGTTCTTCGGCGTCGTGCGGGTAGCCTTCCAGAACAATACGTTTTCTCTGAGAGTTCCCTTTGAATTCTCTCTGTGTTTTTTCTCTTTCGATGGGATGAAGAGGAATCAAAAAACTTACGTATGTTCTGGGGACCATAACCGCTCTTATAAGGTAACCGCAATGTTACCCTTTAGAAATTACAATTTTGCCCATCATAAAATTGTAATTTCCCCTTTTAGCCTCTACACATTAAAGGGCCACACCCTATTTGATACATTAAAGCCCTAAATTACCTTAACTTAATTTATCACTTTTAAAGGGCTTAATTTTATATATAACAGTATGCATTGCATTATTATTTCACATATAACCCAACCTTGGATTAAGGATCCAACAATCTCCCACTTGGATTATATGTGTATCCTTATAATTATGCTTTGCAATAACAACTGTTTGAGCTCAACTTTACTGTCATTACCGAAATGTATCTCTAACCAATCCGGTCCATCAATCATATCAATATAGGATCAAAGCGGCTTTTGTCACATCTATCGTAACTCAACCCATCAATGGTCACAAAATTGATACAACTGAATGACATGGATTATGATGTGGATGTGTAGCATGGAAATTTCATGAAATGTGATATTAACATGCCTATTTCTAAGTGGTCCACCTTAAACCTTAGTGAGATCAGACTTTACCAAAATCAAAGTGTGAATAAATCCTGACATTCCTGCAGAAAATAACCTCGAATATCCATATACTGAAATAACTGAAAATGTCTATATTAAGAACATTTAAATTACAAACTCCCACTAAAACTGAATATCCTCAATAAACATAACACCCATGCGAGCAGTATGCTCGCGGAACACCTTGGGTGGCAATCCCTTAGTAAGCGGATCCGCAAGCATGGAGTTTGTACCAATATGTTTTATAGATAACTGTCCACTCTGAATTCTTTCTTTAACAATAAGGAACTTGATGTCTATATGCTTTGACTTCGACGAACCTCTGTTGTTGTTAGAATATAAAACTGCTGATTTATTGTCACATAATAACTTGAGTGGTCTTTTAATGTTATCCACTATTCGTAGTCCCGTGACAAAATTTCGCAGCCATATTCCATGATTGGATGCTTCATAACACGCTATGAATTCTGCTGCCATTGTTGAAGAAGCCGTTATGGACTGTTTGGCGCTCTTCCATGAGATGGCACCTCCGGCTAACAGATAGACATAGCCTGATGTAGACTTCAAACTATCTTGGCATCCAGCAAAGTCAGAGTCAGTATAACCAATAATCTCAAGCTGATCCGACCTCCGATATGTGAGCATGTATCCTTTTGTTTTCTGTAAGTACCGCAAGACCCGCTTGGTTGCTTTCCAATGGTCTACTCCTGGATTGCTTAAATATCTGCCCAACATTCCAGTATTGTACGCAATATCCGAACGCGTACAAACCTGAGCATACATCAGACTCCCTATTACAGATGCATAAGGAATCTTCTCCATTTCCTTTCTTTCAAAATCATTCTTAGGGCACTGATTGAGACAAAACTTGTCTCCTTTAGATACATGGGTATCACCTGGTTTACAATCTTGCATGCCATACCTTTTGAGAACCTTTTCGATATAGCTCTTTTGTGATAATCCAAGAATACCCCGAGAGCGATCCCGGTGTATTTGTATACCTAATACAAAAGAGGCGTCACCAAGATCTTTCATCTCAAAGTTATTAGATAGAAATCTCTTGGTTTCGTGCAATAAGCCTATATCATTGCTGGCAAGTAAGATATCATCAACATACAAAACCAGAAAAATGTACTTGCTCCCACAGAACTTATGGTATATACATTCATCAACCAAATTCATCTCAAAACCAAATGAGACGATCACTTGATGAAACTTAAAATACCATTGTCGAGATGCTTGCTTGAGCCCATAGATGGATTTCTTAAGTTTGCAAACCATACTCTTCGGATCTCCAGATACAAAGTTTTCTGGCTGCACCATATATATTGTTTCATCAATGTTACCATTGAGAAACGCTGTCTTTATATCCATCTGATGCAACTCAAGATTGAAATGTGCCACCAATGCCATTATAATCCTAAAAGAGTCTTTCGAAGAAACTAGAGAGAAAGTCTCTTTATAGTCAATGCCTTCTTTCTGTGTAAAGCCCTTTGCGACAAGACGAGCCTTATATCTCTCCACATTGCCTTTTGAATCCCTTTTGGATTTAAATATCCACTTACAACCAATGGACTTCACACCTTCTGGCAATGGGACAAGATCCCAAACGTCATTGTCTTTCATGGACTTCATCTCCTCCTTCATGGCATCATTCCACTTCTGAGAGTTAGAACTTTCCATGGCTTGACGAAAGCTAATTGGATCATCTTCCATCATTCCAATATCAAAATCATGCTCTTGGAGAAATACAATGTAGTCATCTGGCATTGCACTTCTCCTCTCTCTAGTGGATCTTCTTAATGGCATATGTTCTTGAGGTGATAGAGTTTGATTTTCTAGAATAATTTCTTCAATGGGAGGTTCTCTTTCATCGTCCTGATCAGTTGTGTCCCGATCAATGACAATGGCACTTGTGGGATCAATGTCAATGGCGGGTGTAGGAATATTAACATATTCCTCTTCAAAGTCAAGGTCCCTAACTTTATCTCCTCCCGCAAACTCAACTTCCTCAAAGAACCGGGCAATTCTCGACTCAAAAATCGACTTAGCTGTAGGATCATAAAATTTGTACCCCCTTGATCTTTCAGGGTATCCAATAAAGTAGCAACTTATTGTTCTTGAATCCAGTTTCCTTTCATTAGGCTTATAAGGCCTTGCCTCAGCTGGACATCCCCAAACACGTAAATGCTTTAGACTAGGCTTTTTACCTGTCCAAAGTTCATAAGGGGTTTTGATAGTTGCTTTAGTTGGAACCCTGTTAAGGATATATGCTGCAGTCTTAAGAGCTTCTCCTCAGAGTGATTCTGGTAAGGTAGAAGAACAAATCATACTCCTCACCATATCCTTAAGCGTTCTATTTCGTCTTTCAGCAACACCATTCATTGTGGGCGAACCCGGCATAGTGTACTATGGGACAATACCGCATTCCTCTAGGAATTTAGCAAACGGTCCTGGACGTTGCTTACCTGAACCGTCATATCTACCGTAGTATTCACCACCACGATCAGACCTGACGCTTTTAATTTTCTTGTTGAGTTGATTCTCAACTTCGATTTTATATGTTTTGAACACATCCAGTGACTGTGCCTTTTCTTTAATGAGATATATGTAGCCATATCTTGAAAAATCGTCTATGAACGTTATAAAATATTGCTGACCATTCTAAGCAGCCATTGGAAATGGTCCACAAATATTAGTATGGATAAGTTCTAAGACGTCTGAAGTCCTGTTGGCTACAAATCTCCTTTTATTGGTTTGTTTGCCCTTTATACAATTAACACAAATTTCAAAATTTGTGAAGTCTAAAGGATTGAGAATTTCATCCGACACAAGTCTCTCTATTCTTTGCTTGGAGATATGACCTAATCTCTTGTGCCATAGAGCAGCTGAATTCTCATCAGTTAATTTTCTCTTTGTACCTCGTGTACTCAAATGCAGGGATTCATTAAAAGAAGCAATCACATCAAGTGAATAAAGATTATCATAAACTGATAAAGAACCGGAACCAACTAATTTTGAATCTTGAAACAAACTAAATGTTCCATTCCCAAATGAACAAGAATAACCAGATTTGTCCAAAGCAGAAATAGAAATCAAGTTCCGTCTAAAGGACGGTACAATAAATGTCTCATCAAGATCCAAATATAATCCAGTCTTTAATAATAATCTAAATTTTCCAATTGCTTCAACTTGAACCGTCTTGCCATCACCCACATAAATGTATCTTTCAACATCACTTGGCTTTCGGCAACTCAGGCAACCCTGCATAGACACACTAATGTGAGTTGTTGCACCAGAATCTATCCACCAAGTGTGTCTAGGTACCGAAGTTAAATTAACCTCAGAACAAACCAAATTAAGAAGCACACCTTTCTTAGCACGCCATGCGTGATAATTGGTGTAATTTTTCTTCACATGTCCTGTGGCTTTACAAAAGAAACAACGTGTGCTTTCCGGATCATCCGGTTTCTGTTGTTGTTTCCTTTTGTTTGCCAAGGTTGCAGCTTCTTTATCCTTCTTCCTTTTCATTCCCTTATCCTTGGAAGTCGAGGCTAGATGAGCACTTTCTGTCTTATCTTGCTTCAGCCTTTCCTCCTCTTGGACACAGTGTGAGATGAGCTCATTCAGAGACCAAGTCTCTTTCTGATAGTTGTAGCTCACCTTAAACTGATTAAACTGTGCCGGAAGAGATATTAAAACCAGATGCACCAGCAAGTCCTAAGTGAGTTCTAGCTTAAGTGCTTTTAACTTAGAATCAAGATGAGACATCTCCATGATGTACTCCCTAACATTGCCCTTCCCTTTGTAGCGCATTGAAATTAAATTTGTCAAGATCGTACCAATTTCAACCTTTTCGCTCTTGATAAATCTCTTTTCAATGTTAGTAAGGAATTCTTTAGCTGTGGTTATCTTTTCAGACATTGTGCTCCGGAATGCTTCTAGAATGGCTTTCTTCATGATCATCATACACATGCGATTTGATCTCTCCCACCTTTCCATATCCCTCTTTTGATCAGAGGTGCTTTGATCATTAAGTGGTGTAGGAGAATCGATCCTTAACGCAAGGTCGAGATCCATGACTCCGAGAACTATCAGAGGGTTCTCTTGCCATGACTTGAAGTTGGTGCCATTTAGCATAGGAATTGAATTAATGCTGGCAGTAATATTCGCAGGAGTAATAGCTGAATTCAAATACAACCAATAAAACATGCTCACGTAAGTCTCAAAGCAATATATCAATTCAAATCAAGGCAATTCCCATCTCAAGACATCGAGCACTACATTAATACCTTGTCTTTGGACAACAATATTAACTAGTAAGTGATATCTTGTTACAGTAATCAAACATTGATAATAATAGTATGTCAAACGATAAAACTTCCTATGGGCCGATTTATTATTCACATACAAAATCCAAATAATCATCACATGTTAATCACCGCAGTTGCAAATGTGATTTTGTTAAATATTAACCTTCCTTTGGGCTGGTTAAAATCCACATGCATCACATGTGCACACCTTTTATATCTTAAAATAAATTAATTTACACAAGAGAGGTCCATTTGTGGACATGTTGCTTCAATCAATTTATTTCAAGATATATATTCCTCCACCAAAATTTGAATTTTAATTGCTATTTCACCCAAAAAAAAAAAAATTTTTGGGTCAACGCTGGTCAACGCCGGACTCCGGCAGTCATCGCCGGACTCTGGCGGTCAATTCAGTAGGCGCGTGCAACAACCGCTGCGTCGCGCGTGCAACGCACGTGCCTTAACCGCTGCGTTGCGCCTGTGCTTCAGGCGCGTGCGCTCCACACGCGCCGGTGCCCGACGGCGCGTGGAGCGCGTGCGGGCGCGTGCAACCTCCGACGGAGGCGCGCCGCCCATCCCCAGACTCGTCTCGTCATCAGGATTCCAGATTTAACATCAAAATTCACTTTTAACAAATTTAAAGATTCGAAAAATACTGTACAGTATCAAAATCGATTTTGCTTCGTTGCGCAAACATTCGCACGAAACCCTGAATCTCACAAATTCTTAAAACTGAACCCTAAAACCAATGAATCAACATATATACTGCTCTGATACCACTTGTTAGAATCCGAAAAACCGAAGAACCGTTGAAAACCATCAACGAAATAGGATCATATATGTATAATTCATTGAGAAAACATAAACACGGAAGCGTACCTGAATCCATAACGTATACTGTTCTTCGGCGTCGTGCGGGTAGCCTTCCAGAATAATACGTTTTCTCTGAGAGTTCTCTTTGAATTCTCTCTGTGTTTTTTCTCTTTCGATGGGATGAAGAGGAATCAAAAAACTTACGTATGTTCTGGGGACCATAACCGCTCTTATAAGGTAACCGCAATGTTACCCTTTAGAAATTACAATTTTGCCCATCATAAAATTGTAATTTCCCCTTTTAGCCTCTACACATTAAAGGGCCACACCCTATTTGATACATTAAAGCCCTAAATTACCTTAACTTAATTTATCACTTTTAAAGGGCTTAACTTTATATATAACAGTATGCATTGCATTATTATTTCACATATAACCTAACCTTGGATTAAGGATCCAACATTACTTTCTTGTAACTACTAGTAACCATGATCGTTTGCACGCAGAAATTACTTTTTCCATAGATAATGACTGTCTTTTAAAGAAAACATGCGACTCTTACTTGAATGGATATACAGTTCCTCTAATAAATATTACCCTTAAAAAGAAGATATGGCTCTATTAATTAACTTTGAAATGCATTAGTTTATAATAGCAAAAGATGCAGAGAAATAAATCTATCATTATAGTGAACTAGTTAACAATCACGAGCGTTGATGTCCACTCTTCGTTTGAGCAAGTTTAAAATTAAAAAAAAAATCAATACAAAAACTACGTCGTACGTGCATAGTAGATATTTATTCTATTTATATTAGAGACTAATAAAATATTTATGAGTTGTTTTTATTTGTCACACAAAATATTATATTATTGAAGCACATAATTGTCGCGACCTACCCGTCCCGATTGGGGGAGAAAAAAAATTAATCGGTATAGGTCAAGAGGTATTTGTCGATGGATATGAACATCGGTTGGTTTGTTCCAAGGACAAACCAAAAGGCTCATGTCCAAAAACAAAGACGCTCTCGAGCCTCATATCTCGCACGACAAGAATTGTCTAATTTATGCATTGAATTAAAGTCGCCACTAACCATAGTTAAGGATTGGCTAGAAACCCTAATCAAGACACGGGAGTATCGTCTCGATACATGCGAAAACCAGATATTCTAAGAATCAGGGACTTGATTACACTAGTGATTTGACTAGTGTCTTTTTGGTACCTAAATTTGACCACTTGCTAACTAACGCACCAAGGCAATCTATTGAGAAGCCTAAAATCCATCATAACCATGCTAAAAATGAAAAATAACAACCAATGTATTAAAAGTATGCAACAAAATAATTGGCATGAAAATAAACAACCAGTGGCCTAGCATCGTCTCTAAAAAGAAAAGACAATCAAAAGTTCTAAGGTAAATCCCTAATGACTTGTTCAAATTTTCGAACAAATTTTTAAAGGGTTTTTTTTCATTTTTTTCCTATTTTTAAAACTAAATCTAGAATGAAAATAACACTAAAACCTAACGAAATTAACCCAAAAACTAATTTCTAAACCTTTCCCAATTTTTCGGAATTTTTCTGAATTTTTTTGAATTTTTTAATTATGGAAAATGGACTTCGGACTGGGTCGGGGGACCCGGTCCGATTCAGAGCTCCGACCCGCCCGGATTATACTCTAATTTCCTATTTCTTTTATGATTTCTTTTATCCTTTTCTTTTCTATTGTTCATTTTTTTTTTCTATTTGTTCTGTTTTCATTTTCTATTTCCCTTCTGGACGTCTTCTTCCCCCTGGGCTCACCGAGAACTCCTTCATGCCTTCACCGAGACCTACGCTGGGAACCTCACCGCCCCCTGACCGCCAGCTTGCGCGGCCAACACCAACGACTGCCAGCGGTTCTACACCTTCGCCACTGGCCAACGCGGCCACCAAACCATCGACTAACCCCAACCACGAAAATGAGTCGGCGAGCAAGAAGTCGATTTCCTGGCCCCCCAAACTCATGGCCACCAGAAAAACATTAAGCCTAAGCAACCAGACATACACAACATGGGATAGAATATAACTAATGGGCGGTGGCAGCCTTGAATCGCAGGCATCACCGTTGACGAAAAGCCTTCCGACGGACGGGAGATGCAAGCACGGCCAAACCAGACGATATGCGAATCGTGTCAAAATCACATGAAAGACAAAGGAAACTTGGAGTCAGTGACCATATTAGAACAAACCATGCATATACCAAAGTTTTAGAGTGTCGGTTTTGCAAAAACAGATTCGGAGTTTCATTTCGACATTTTGTCGAACAGGTGGTAGACGGGGTCGAATATGGATTTTAGACCGAGATTCAAAATCGTTTTCGGCTCAAACGTGATGTCTAAAGCTCTTAAAAACCATATCTGGTCACAAGTTCATCTCAGTTTGCATCAAAACGCCAAGAAATTACACGACCAGATTTGACACTCTACAGCTTAAACGGTCTGGTTGAGACATTTGGTCAAACAGGTGGTAGGCGGCTGCGAAATGGAGCTACAGGGCCAATTTTAACCAGACTCATGGCCTTTTTTTTGACATACGACGGTTAAAACGACTTGTTTGAATGCGAAACAAGTTTAAGCCTCCATTGACGGGGCCAGGTGACCACTGAATAGGCTTGGTGTGCCCGGCACCCGAGAGGCAGGGGAAGGGAGGCCGAAACAGAGCAGGATTAGACCAGGGCCTACCTGGTTTGTGGGGCTGTTTGGAGACGAATGGTGGCCGGTAGGTGGAGCCTTCAACGGGAACGATGGCGACTCAAACAGCCCGCCGTCGAGCAAGCAAAAATCCCTTCTCTCTCGGCTCATCTCCTCTGTTTGTTCTCTCCCCCCGTTTAAAACTCTTTCTGCTCTTTTTCTCTCTGCATGTGCAGACCGTAGGTTTTCCTCTTTCGTGCTTACGTGGATGGAAACCAGAGAGAGAGAGAAAGAAAGGCCTTCGTCTCAGCCCCTGGAGAGAAGTGTTTCTCTCTTGTCTTCTTTTCTTTGACTTTTCCTTTCTCGCTCTCTCCTCTTGCTATGCTCTTCTCAAAATTTGTCTTTTCTGTGAAATGCCTCTCTCTTGAAGACCACCCCGCGCCCGTTTTGTGAAAGACGCTCTTTTCTCTGACAAAGCGATTACCTCTCTCTGTACACTCTCAATTCTCTCTCCTGTAGCCGTGAGATACGTGAATTGTGAACCCCTTTCCTGTTGGTGCATGGGAAGAGCTCCCCATGTGTCTTTTCCTTCTTCGTTTTTTTCTTTTCTTTTTTTCTTTTTTTTTAATTTTATGTTATGCTAAATTCTATAGATGCAAATGCACCTAGTGTCTACATACTATGCAATTTAATGAGAATTATTTTTGTTTAGGGGTTAAAAATTAGTCCCTAATTTTCCATGCAATTAAATCTTAAATGGATAGTCAAAATTTAAGTGTCAACTATAATGATATAATTGTATTTCTCATATTAGATTTATTGTGTTAATGAAATATTGAATGCAACGCTCGTTCTTTCTATCTTGCCCCAATAACTTCAATTTAATTGTAAAAAACAAACTAATCTCTTATATAGTAAGAAGAGAGCTTCCTACCAAGATATTTATTTGTGATTTTGTCCATACATACATGCATATATATTTATATATGTATATATATATATATATATACACGTTTCCAAAATTCAATTCCTATTTGAATAAAACTAAACAAGACTAATAACTCAACAATATTCTTTTATAGTACTCTCTTGTTTTCTCCATAGAAATGCTTATAGATTCATAAGAATATATTAATTTTAGAAATTAATCTTTTAATATGAAATGCAAGTACATTGACATTACTGAATAATAATTATAGCTACTACTTGACATATTTAACAAAAATCTTTTAAAACCCTTCGAGTTATAAACAGTTGAATAACATACATTATTTTTCCCTTACGACACCCCTAATGTTCACCCAATCTTCAAACTTGATAATGAATATTTAAAAGTCCATATTTAAGCAACTGAAGTATATTTTACATTATAACCATATCATTGCAATTTTTTGGTTTTTTTTTTTGGTTGAAATTGCAAAATTTTGGTTAGTCATCGAATCAAGAGAAAATTTGCCATCATCTGAACTTAGATCTTCATTGGTTATAATAAGTTATATAAAAGCATCATCATGTTACAAAATCTTGTGAATCACTTCATTAGAGTTGAAAGCAGAGTTGCTTATCATTCAAGGCACTGTAGTTGGAACAACCAAGCATAACTTTTTGTGAAATATCGAGCAAAACTCTCAGTGACACACCATTAAAAAGGACCGGTTCTCAAGCAATTTTTTATCAAATACATGGAACGGTCAAATCTATTGATCATTTAACTTGCTCCCAGATTCTCTTCCTCTATGATTTTCTGAGGAGGCAGAGCAGCGGCTCACTTTTATAGGACAAGGGATTCCATGCAGACAACAGTAAAGGGGTTCACAAGGAAGCTCCAGAAGATATGGCTTGGGACACCTTCCCGATTAGAGGCTTCATGTGCATTTGGTTACGGCGTTTGGAGAGCATAGTGACTAGATCGGACTCAAATGGACTCTAGGGCAATGTCCGACGACGGGGAGCCATTCTTATCCTATAATCATATATATTAGGAAAATAAATTCAAATCAAAAGGGAGGACAATAGGGCATATAATTTTCTTTTATTTTTTATTTTTTCAGTTTCTTATATATATATAGTTACTATTTACATGGGAACATTGTGATGATAAGCAATTTTTTTTAGACTTTTGTAAATATAGGAGTAATGAATGAAGCGACAATATACATAAAGAAGCTGAAGATATCCCACATGTAGGTTTAGGTCCTAATGTGGATCCTCAACATGTTATCACTCCTCGAGTCGTTGATGGCAGGGCGAACCTCTGACTGGATCGGTCGCCGCTACGCAATCATGTTAGCGGGGGCAATCTTTTTCGCTAGGGGCTGCTCATGTGCTTCGCCAACAACCACGTCATCCTCTTGTTGGGTTGCTTATTCACCAACGTCGGAGTTGGCTACACCCTCATGATCACCCCTAGTGAAAAAGATGGCCCCACCGACACGATCGCGTAGCAGTGGCCGATTTAGTCAGAGGTCCACCCCACCATCAACGACCCAAGAAGCGATAACACATTAAGGATCCACATCAGGACCTCAACCTGCGTGTGGGATATTTCAGTTCCTTTATGTGTATTACCATTCCACTCATCACTCCTATATTTACCAAAGTTCAAAAAAAAATCTTGTGTATCATCACAAAATTGCCACTCAAATGGTAATTATATACAAGAAATTGAAAAAAGTACAAAATAAACAAAAACATTATGTGTCATATTTTCCTCCCTTTTGATTTGAATATATTTACTTCAAATACATGATTATAAAATTAAGAATGACAAGAAATAATAAGTGCGATGGACATTCTATCTCAAATTAACCCTCTTGGCTTAACAAAAAGAAAGGAAAAACTAGATGATGTTATCCGAGAATTAGTATTCCTTTTTTGGCATTTTTTTCATCTCCTATGCATTTAAAAAATGACCTTTTGGCGAGAGCGAGAGAGGACTTACTGTAACTAAGCATAATGGAGGTCATGGAGCCCATGACGCCACATGTTAAGGCATACTTGCTTAGAGGCATGTTTTGCATAGCCGCTTTTCCACTTGAATTTGGGGTGATCAGTTGCTTTGCATCAGCCGGTGCTCTTATCCTTTTATAAGGACAGATGGAAGACTTGAATGGCCGAAAATAAAGAGGGTCCCTACAAGTAAGGACGATTGTTCTACAAAATAAGGAGGATTGAGCAATGGCTTTTAATTTATGTTCCTCTCGTGTTTGAACAAAATATACACAATCAGTTTTCATTACATTTTTTATTTTTGAATCTTTATTATTATTTACTATTTTTGTTAAAGAGGACACGAGGTTGGTCCAAATATGGACTGTGCTGTGACCTCGCGAATCTAGGCTGTGGACACAAATGTGCTTATTATAACGAGGCCCTTTCAATTCTAACCTCACCAACCTCAATCTCAAATATAGCCATACCAAAGCCATTTAGGCTCGCCTGTGTCCTCTTTAAAAAAATAGTAAATAATTATAAATAATAAAATTAAATGAATGAATAAATAAAAGTAATGAAAACGAAAACTGATTGTGCATCAATCTTCGATGAAAACTGTACGGTTAAAGCGGAGAATCAATCAAGCTTAGATGATCCTCCTCAACAGAACTTGCGTTGCATTTTACATGCACTGAAACACATAGTCTCAATCATGCACTGCTCAGAAATAACCATTCAAATACTGAAATCAACTCCTTTGGACATGGCCAAAACACACCAGGTTCCACGCCTGAAAATTGATCATCATATATCCATGTATAACAGAAAGTAGCGAGCATGATTGAACAAGCTCTAGGTGAGGGAGGGTCTAGTTTAGCTAAGAAATGTATGGTAATCATATCATCAGATGAGCACAAATTCCCAGCTTCAATTTGCATCTCAAGAAGACAATCACGAAGTACTCTTAGCCACCATCATTATTACTAAGACTAACAAACACGGGGAATATCTCGTAGTCTCTCAAGCAAAGTTCATATAATTCTTCATTTAAGTCTATGCCTAATGAACGAGCCAGTCACATTGAACGAGTGCTTAAACTCAGCACATCAACATTTCAGCCAATTTCACAGAATCGGGTTTGTCACATATGAATGTATCAAAACCAATCTTTGGAAATGAACTTTAAAGTGAATATTCACTGTATTACCCAACCTACACAGCTAGTACAGTGAATCAATCGAGCAGAAGATATGATGTCGGTCAAATTCGAAGCTATATTCATACTGATGCGATTCAGACATGTCATCAACACAGGCGATAGGCATCTCGATCACGAGTCCAAACTATGATGACGAAGCAGCAATTCAAAACCAACCATGTCACAACATCATCCAAATAGGTTTAAATCATAAATGGATCCTAAATTTAAGACTATCTTTACGTGAACTTCAACGTGTATGCTCGACCTCAGTTTCTTCAGAAACAGAACACCTGAGGCTCGACCAAGCAGAAGACACTTACTGGCAGTGATTAACAATCCAACCTCAACAATGAGGTCACAGAAGCTGCGTCATGGACTGGAATCAATGAAAGAGACAGTGATGGTTGCAGCTCGAGTCCTTTGCGACGGCGAACGATAACAGAGGCGAATGAAGTAGTGCAGACCCAACTGCAGGAATGGCTGGAAACGATGGGGACAGCGGTTCTGGATGAACTGGAGTTGAAAGATACCAAGAAATCAGTGCTATCAATGGAATCAAAATCGAAACCGGAGAAAGTTAGAGGACTTAGATTGAGCAATCGAATAACGAGGAGTCGAGGGAAGGAATCGCTTCTGAAGATGATTTCTCTTCCCTCAATGATCTGTTTCTGAAGTATCGATCGTCCCCTCTCTCTCTCTCTCTCTCTCTCTCTCTCTCTCTCTCCGGCGAACAACTGCTTCGAACTTCTCGGCCAATATACAGGGCAGAGCAGAGCAAGGTGAGGAGCGTGAAATCCGTTCTTCATATGGGGATCGAGTTGGTTAGATGCGAGAGAGAGAGAGAGAGAGAGAGAGAGAGAGAGAGAGAGAAATCCGTTCTATCTGAATCGCTTCGTTCACCTCCCCCGTTTCTCGCGCCCGTCCCCTCCCATCAAACTGAAACTGCCTTGGCCGAGTCTTGAAGCGGGCTGAGCTTAAAATTCTGATGTTTGGAATGGATCCAAATATCCAATAGGGTTTTACCACGAAAATCAAATTGACTAGCTCCTGATTCTTCATTTGTCAAAAATTTAATTGTTAGGCCCGAGGTATCAATACTATAATGTCCCTAATTTGTGAATCAATTTTTTAAGATGAAGCGTATTTTGGGATTATTGGTGACATCCTGGTGTCAATAGTGGCCACCCTACATTTTCCCTAGGGAAATTGGACAATCCTTGGATATCAAAGTCCTACTCGGTTTCCTAAGGAAAACTGCACAATTTTTGCTAGTCGGAGCACATTCCGCTCTTTGGGTTTTCTTTTGAACTATGCTAGCATGATAGCCACTTTCCTTGCTAAGAATGAGGCTGGCCAACTTACATTTTCCCTATGGAAGTCGGACGACCCTAGGACATTAGAGTCCCGGTTTTCTAGGTTGACCGCACATTTTTAGCAAGTCAGAGCACATTCCGCTTTTTGGGTTTTCTTTTGAGCTATGCTAGCATGACATCCACTTTCCTTCGTAACAATGAGGGTGGCCGCCTCACATTTTCCCCAGGGAATTCAAACAATCCTGGTATATCATAATCCAACTCAATTTCCTAGGAAAACCTCATATTTTTAGCAAGTCAGAGCACATTTCACTTTTTAGGTTTCCATTTGAGCAATTCTAGCATGACATCCGCTTTCCCCAGGGAAATGGGACAACCCTGGGATATCAGAGTCACACTTAATTTCATAGGAAAATTGCACATTTTTCGCGAGTCATACTAACATGACATCCTCTCTTCTTGCTGAGAATGACGGTGGCCACCTCACATTTTGCTCAGGAAAATTGGACAACCTTGGAATAATAGAGTTCCACTTTGTTTCCTAGGATAATCACACATTTTTAATAGAGATAAGTGAATTAAAAGTCCTAAAACTTGTTACGAAAATATAATTGAGTCCTAAAAATTTCAAAAAATACAATCATCCTAAACTTGTCAAATCATGCAATCAAGTCATTTTGTTAACACCGTTAATTTTGCTCATAAAAAATGCTGACATGGCATTTTAAAGTTATTTTCTCTCCTACATGCATTTTTTATTATTTTTATAAAATTAGATTAAAAACTAAAAAAGGATAAAATTTTATTTTGAAAAATAAAACTGTAAAAAAAAAAGAGAGAGAGAATGGCAAGGGACTAGTGGTGTGCCGCCACTGCCCATCACCAAAGGGGCCAGCGGAGGTCACGAGCCCTGGGATATTTTTGTGCAATAATAAAAGTGCTTCCCACTGATATATATCTATTTGAGATTTTTATCAATAAGAAAAGTGCTCCTACTGGGCCGATAGAGGTTGCCTCCAATCATGTTACAAATTTTTGTAAATTAGTTCATTAGATTTGAAATTTGAGTTGCTTATCAATGAAGGCACTGTAGCTGGAATTACCATTGCTTATATATTTGAAGATTAACATTTTGCATAATATCAAGGAAAGCTCTCACTCACACACCATTCAAAATGACCGGCTCTCGTACAATTTTATATCAAACGCATGAAACGTCTAATCTATCGATCATTTAGCTTGTTCCCATGTTCTCTTCCTCTGTGATTTTTTGAGGAGAGGAGAAGCAGCTCACACCAAAGAAGCTCCAGAGGATATGGCTCAGGCCATCTTCCCGATTATAGGCTTCATGTGCATTTGGTTGTAAAGCCTGTCGGGTCTGACGACTACATCGGACTGGACTGAACTCTAGGGCATCATTCGGCAACAGAGTAGTGCTTCATTAGAGACTTCACTACTACAAGAGTTCTCTTCCGTCCCCTAGCCACCTCAATGCCTTGTCCTGTTATTCAGAAAATGATTTGCAAGATGTTATCATCATCATTTGTGTGTGCGTGAGTGCGTGCACACGTGCGCGTGCGCATGCAAGAGAGAGATCTTACTAAGGATGTAGCATTTTTCTGGTAGATCACTGATCCGATATTTATGTGCATGCAAGGTTGGAGAATGTGAGACATATTCATTTGATGCATGTCAAAAGAGGTTTCACAAGATGAGGCATCCCAAAGGTCTTGCTTTGAAGCACTTGAAGAACTAGTAAGAAAGCAAAAATTCAATCGGCTAAGGCGTACTGCAACAAGAGACGAAGGGCTCTATAAATAGGTAAATACTTAGTCATGTTCATTATTGGTGTGGATGGACTTGCATAATTTGCATTTAACATGTTCCCATACTAAGAAATATTATCAATGGAAGGGTTTGTTAGAATTGATTTCCTCTAGGAGTGTGACCACATACATCCCCTCAGTGATTACTTAACTATTTCATAAATTTATAATCTAGACCGTTTGATTGTCAACGATTTTGACGGATGGAAACATTGATGGCAATTTCACAATATTGAAAGTACCTATTATATGTTTCTGAAAGTTATGGTTCGTTATATTGGGCTCACATCTCTTTCCTATTACAAATTCAAGTAATTGCACTTACGATTGATTGGAAAGATCTGGGACAACTGCTAAACTCATTCATCTAGCACACATTGTGTGATATATCTATGAATGAGAGAATTAACATTATCTGCGATAGTAAACAAATGTAGAGAAATAAATTTGTATATATAATTAACTACTATGTAACAAACAGCACAAAATTATGTTTTCCATATTTAACAACTGTTACCTTTGGCTTGTAATTATGAAATTGGCTTGAAAATTGAATGTAAAACGATCTCTAAATCAAATATTATGAAGGAAGCTATCCAAACAAACAACTAGAAACAAAGTAATTTTATTTTTGGTCGATTTCGAACTAAAATCCACAAATTGAGGAAAGGTTGGTTCTAAACCGATTTTTACAAAATTGATGATGCCAATGTCAAATTGAAGTAAAAATAAGGTGATTTAGGGGTTTTCAATTTTTTTATTTTTTTAACTAAGTGTTGACTAAAAGTCAATCTTTTAGTAATTAGTTACTAAAATGTCAATTAATGGGTGAAACTTTGATTTTTCGAAAATTGACAATCCAAAATTAAAATTGACACTATTTTGGGGCTTTCTATTTAAAAAAAACCAATTTTTTGACTTCAAGTTAACTTTTTAATCAAAATTTGACCAAAAAGTCAACTCATAAGTCAACATTTTGACTTTTCGAAAACAAAGTATAAAAAGCTTGAAAATGAAAAGCTAATACTAGAAAAAATGTTAAATGACTGTTTTTGGTTGAGAAATGGGCTTTGTCGCGATCATAAACCTTAATCTCAAATTTAACATTTTTAAGACGCGTCAGATAAAAATCAAAGTGTCAACACACATCTATATTCATTAACTTTGAAATGCATTAGTTTATAATAACAAAAGAACAAAATATTGACCATGAATTCATAAATTGATTTCAAACATTGTATGTATTGCATCGATACAAAAGATAATGGTAAATGTTAAAGAACGCCTTAAACGTTTTTTAATTTCAATGTTTAAAAAAACGTCATTTTATGCTTGTATTGATATTTTTATTTGAGCATTGTCAAATAATTTTCCATAGAAAATACGTATTCTCTTGACATGTTCCTATTATATGCCTACGTCACTCTTCATTAATGGAAAAAAATATTATACAAAATTTATGTTGCAGGCACATAGTAAATGTTTAACTCTATTTATGTTAGAGAGTAATGAAATATTTATGAGTGGTTTTTAATTGTCATGCAAAATATTATATTATTGAAGCGTCCAATGATGCAACTATATGTTTCAAAGTAGATTTATCGAATTAATGAAATATAATGAAATCATATATTTCAAATCACGAATGGACTTGAAAAAAGACAAATCAAGGAAACGGAGCATAATCTTTTATTCGAAACAGTATATGATATATATCGGCGGACTGCGGAGATAATCTTATCTTTCAGCTTGGCCCAAAAAAATTTAGTTGCAATAAAGCAAAGGTCGGATTCTCGAGAAAATTTCAATTAAGGACCTCAAGTGGAGTCCTTTTCTCAAAAGAGAACTCAAAGTGAATAAGGTATCAAATAAGGATCTAAAGTGCCCAATCAGTCCCAAATAGGGGCCCGAAGTGCTCAATTCGTCTCAGGCAAGGGCTTGGGTTTGCTAGACGGCCAAATCTCGCCGGTCGGCGAGCACAGCTACTGTTCTGGCAATCGGAACAGTACATTTCATCTCCGTTTTTTTTCCTTTTTTTGTTTTTTTTCTTCTCTTCCCTTTGCCGGCCATAGCCGGGGCCGGCGAAGGTTGGCGTCGGGCGAGGACCGCCCTCGATGGCGTTGGGCGAGGTTGGCCTCGCCAATTGCCGGCAAGGCTCGATCTCGCCGGAGTCGGGCGAGGCCGGTCTTGTTTGCAACGGCAAGGCGGGCCTCACCCGACGCCGATGAGGTCGAGCCCTCGCCAGATTTTGCGAGGGCTTGACCTCGCCCAGCAACGGCGAGGTCGAGCCTCGCCAGTTTTGGCGAGGGCTTGGCCTTGCCCGCGTCGGGCGAGGCCAGTCTCGCCTACAACGGCAAGACCGGCCTTGCCCGACGCCGGCGAGGTCGAGCCCTTGCCAGATCTAGCGAAGCTCGACCTTGTCGACGTCGGGCGAGGCCGGTCTCGCTCGACGCCGGCAAGGTCGAGTCTCGCCAGATTTGGCGAGGGCTCGACCTCGCCGGTATCGAGCGAGGCCGGTCTCGCTCAACGCCGGCGAGGGCAGTCTCACCGGCGACCTCCACCGGCCCCGGTTATGGCCGGCGGAGGAAGAGAAGAAAAGAAAAAGAAAGAGAAAAGGAAAAGGAAAAGGAAAAGGAAAAAACATAAAGGAACGGGTATTTTGGCCGGCCAGTGACTCAGGCCCTTATTTGAGATTTTTTGGGCACTTCGAGTCTTTATTTGAGATTGATTGGATACTTCATGCCCTTATTTGACACTATATTCACTTTAGGCCCTCTTTTGGGAATTTGACCCCACTTGGGATCCTTAATTGAAATTTTCCCTGGATTCTCTAAAAAACACTAGCTTGTGGCTTTGACCAATTCTGACACCAACATTCGAGCGTGCAAAAAAAGAAAACACGAACTTTCATATGAAATCGGGATGTGCACCGTTGGATCTTGGAGACAACGCCGTTTGATCGAGCTACACTATAGCAACAAAGGAGAGAGAAGTGATCTTCAAAATCAATGTGTCGAATCTAGGATCATTAATGATTTTACTATGTCAAAATTGTGAGCACGGAAAGTCAATAATTAATACTCAATATCGTTATTGGATGCGCCAATAAAATGCTGCAAACCATGAACTTAACCTCAGGGTTAGTTTATGTAGCTAAAAGCCGTAAATCGTTCATTTGTTTTCTACTATATAATTACCATCTTTGTCAATTAGAAGGATTTTCAAAATCAATCAAACTCATTGGTCTCACTGTGTATTATCAGATATGGTTTCTAAATAGAATAGACTTCGTAAGAGCAAAGGATGGAGAGAAATACTCTCTAAAGCATTTAGCGACAAATTTTCATGCGGAAATAACATGTAGTGCTAATATTACTAATTATTGGCAAAAGAAATCTACACATCTCTTTTAGCAAATGAAAGGTAAAACTATCGTTATGATCTTAAGGCGGAAACAAATATAGCTGTCTTATTTTGGAATTTTAATAGTGTTTGTTCTTCTAAAAGATGTAAAAGGTGTTTGGTAGTGTATGTTTGCATATTGATTGAATTGAGGAAAGCAGGAGAGACAAAGCTTTCAAGATCGGAGTAGGCAACGAAAGCTTTGTGAAAATTTCAGTTATGTTCACAAATAAACACTGCATTCTTGGATCAGCGTATTACCTGAGGTTAGTAAGGACCTATTTGGTTCAACTTTGAAAATGCTATTCGGGGAAATGCAAATACCTTTGGGTGAAAGCTCATTGGGGAAAAACAAATGGTGTTTGGTAAAAATATTGTAAAGCTACTTTGGCCAAAATATAGTGTTTGGTAAATTTTTTTTGCAAATGGACTTTGAGAATTATCTTATATATTAAAAAAACAAAACAAAACTTACCCATTGCCGGAGCCTGCTGCCAGCTGCCGGAGCCTGAGGTCAGGCGACCCCCCAGCGAGCCAGATCCGCCGCCACCGGCGGTCACCTAAGGCCGGGCAACCCTCAGCGGGGGTCACACGACCCAAGTGATCGTTGCCTGGGGTCGCGCGACCCAGGCGACGGCCTCCTAGGGTCGTACGACCCAGGCGACGGCCTCCTAGGGTCGTACGACCCAGGCGACCTCAGGCGACGGCCGCCTGAGGTCACGCGACCCAGGTGACAGCCGCCTGGGTCGCGCTACTCCAAGCAGCCGTGCGACCCCCACCGAGGTCGCCTGGCCTCGGGTGACCGCTGGCGGCGGCGGATCTAGCTCGCCGACCCTTCTCCCTCGCCAGCCATGAACAGCTTCAAACCCTAAAAAAAAAAAGGTGAACAGTAGCATTCGTGGAATCCTGAAAGCCCAAGGCTGGTCTGGAATGCTAGCATTTGGCCAATGCTTGGCCGAATGCTAGACCAAACACTACAGCATTTTGGGAAGGGGCTTTCGAGGCTCAAAGCCCCTTCCCAAAGTTGAACCAAACAGGCCCTAAGTGTATAGTATGATATTAGTTAAGATTTCATTGGTGAAGGATTTGTGTTGTTATGGATACTTGGACTTCGGGAACTATGCAACCATAGAAAAAGATAGGGATGTCGATATCTTTTAGAGTACCAAAACAATATTAATTAACATAGAAGCAATTCCGGGAAAATTACCAAAAAAGTTTTAAACCTTTTGCAATTTTACCAATTCAGTCCTAAATAGTCATGGCCACGGTTTGGAACCGGTCGGTTCCGGTTCATAGCCATGCGTGAACCGGAACCGCCCCCTAGTGGTTCCGGTTCGTAATTTAAAATTTTAAAAAAAATTTGAAATAAAAAATAATAAATTATAAAAATATGAAAATTCAATATAAATTATAATCAAAATGAAAATTGTAGGGGTGATTGGTTGCCGATCGGAATCGGGAACCGAACCGATAAGACCGGTTCTTTAATTTTAGAACTAGGAATCGGATCGACAAATCATAGAATCAGGAACTGGACCATTGGTCCAGTCTAGTTTTAGGTGGTCCAATAGAACCCTTTGCTCTTAACTAGTAAAGGATCATAGCCATAAAAGGCATACAACTTTACAAAATCATGATTTGGCTTGGGTTTTATAAACAACCCCTTTGATAATCTCGTTATTTCCATTCGATGTAGGACTATTGGCATTTGCAAGACAAGCTAAGAGTCACACATTGAAGGTGTTAAAGGCAAGCCGGTAGTCCCACATCAAATGGAAATGAAGAGACCATCAAAGGGGTTGTTTATAAAACCCAAGCAAGTTTTGTAATTAAAGTTCAATACACCCAAGCCAAGCATTGTAATTGGAAATAAATGTATTTACAATGCACGGCAATTAGAGTTCAATTTATTTTATAAAAAAATCAAATAATGATTTTTTTTAAAAAAAATTCATTATTATTTAAAAAAAAATTTGGAACTGGAATCGGAACCGAGCCCGTAGGCCATGGGCTGATTCCGGTTCCAAACCGCGAGCCCGATCAACGGGCCGAGCCTGGGTTTGACCGGGTCGGTTTCGGGCCAAAATTGGCCAGTGGCCATGACTAGTCCTAAACCTATTTTTTGGCCAATTCAGTCCTTTTGGCCGGCCGGCGCTGAAGTGGCCACTGGCCGGTGTCCACATGGCAATATTTTAATTTTTTTTTGAATTTTTTTTCTTTTTTCTTTTTTTCCTTCTCCCCCCTGGCCAGAAGAAAAAAATAATTCAAAAAAAATTCAAAAAAAAATATTAAAATATTGCCACGTGGATGCCGGCCAGTGCTGTGGATGCTGGCCGGCGGCCACATCAGCGCCGCCCGGTCAAAAGGACTGAATTGGCTGGTTTGCAAAAGGTTTAGAACTAAATTGGCAAAAAAAAAAGGGTTTACGACTGAATTGGCAAAATTGCAAAATGTTTATGACTTTTTTGGTAATTTTCCCAAGCAATTCCACAGCAGTAGAGAATTGGGGGCTAGACTTCAAACTTTAAATATGCATCTTGCCTAAGAGGAAAAGACTTGGGGGGCTAATCGTGTGGCAAATTAACGAGTGCAAACTAGCATGGTGCATTGAAAGACGAAGGATTGTAAAAAACAGGCAATGAATTGGCCATACTCATTATTACTGGGGATACCCTTGCATATCTGCATTTAATACACATGTCTATACTAGCAAATGCCATAAATGGTAAGTCTGATCAGAATTGTTCAATCCACAAATGGGGTTGCACATTAATTCATTGCTGAATATTCAAACTCAAAGAAAGTCGACTACCCAATCTCAAAATTTTGAAAATTCATTGTATACATGGACAATTCGACGATATTCGACATGGTGTATTAGATGTACGGAAACCATGCTTAACCCAACGGGTGCTACATGCAACTAAGTCATAAAGGGTTAATCTTTGTTAAACTCACTCTTCAACTATATACTTAAGTACCAACTTATTGAATTAGACGCTTTTGCAATGCTAATCTAGCTCATTGATCTCGCATCAATATTATTATTTGGGTTGTTTTTCATATAAGATAACATAGTATGAACCATGCATATAAATATATAGCTCTTTGGAGCGTTTTATTGATGTATGTGGTCAACAAGCCTGCTATCCATAGAATTCTCTATAAACAAACAGCTTATTTCATTAAAGTTCAATCAAAATTGGAAACCTTTCAATGTAAGCATGTTGCATCATCTCCTTTTTAAGCCAGTTAAAAGTTTCTCTCAATCAACGCTTGAATAAGATCACATCTCTATTTGAACCTTCTAACATATCAACATTTTCTTCATAAGTCAAGAAAATCAATGTCGAGAGCTACACGGATGATTACAAGTATTCACCTTATGGTAACTCTAATTCTTAAAACTCGTCAAATCAAATAGCGGACACGGAAGTGGAGCTAGCACATAGTATACGATGGAAAAATGGATGTCTTTAGTTCTTCTGTTTCACTTGTTCTATAGGGCTAATATGAACGATAGATCGTGCTCCATAGGACAAAAATTTGGATTTTGTTGATTAGAGAAAAGTATCACTGAAAGGATATTCCAAGCTTGTCATTGCTTCGGGTCATGTGCTTCTGCCGCAAGATTAAGTGGACCATGGCTCCACATTCACATCACATGTTTCATTAGCAACACAGAAAGTATTAGAACCAATTTTGTCAGACATATGCACATAATACAGGAAAAATAGATGAATGTCGTGTAACAAATATAATTCTGAGTGACGAAACAATTAAGGGAAGCTCGTTTCTTATGCCGAGCTCTTCCTGATTTTACATGTGATAATTGAAAGTGAAACTATTCACCCTAAAGCAGGCCCTAAGTTATCTTCCTCAATCTTTCCATAAGAGATGGAATTCGCTTTACAAATTGGAGTTCCTTGGGACAACATAGAACCTGTGCAAAGTTCCCTACCTTCAATAGAGGGTGATTCGGGAGGAGAATTGGCCATAGGCATGGTAAGGAGCTAGGGTGGAGGGTCGCCAACCACGTCACGCTCGATTAGACTTCAAAACTTCTTTTCCTCTCAATGGTGTCTTCAGGCAATCTCTTACCGTTAAGCCGCTTCGCGCGAGGCCCCACAATTCTGCAATTAGTGAGTGATGGAAAGTTAGACCAATCATCCAGATTGCACGTAGGAACGATATTTAGTCAGATTAAGATAAAAATTGTTAGGCTAAAAAGATGTTACTCTTGGAAATTCTTACCCTTAAAGAAGACGAAGATAGCTTATTCTGGTAGATCAATGATCCGACTTTTTGGGATTAGAGCGCATGATGATGCATCTTATATTGAAATTAGGTGTGCTTTTCATATGTGGACCATAGTCTTTAAAGAAACAAACGGATAACAATTTAGATGTTTCGATAGGTTTCATGACTAAAAGACCATAGACGTCAACAGAACAACTTCATCATTTGTTTATAGAGATGGTCATATATAAGGAGAGTGGTAAGATTTTGGCTCAAGTGGAATAACATACTGAAGCTTGGGGTATCAAAAGATCAAAGCTGTATAAATGGGAAAAGAATTGGTCATTCTCATTGTTGGTGGATGCACTTGCATATTTTGCATTCAATACATTCCCGTGCCAAGAAATATGATGAATGGTAGGTTAGGTGGGAATTGTATAATCTGCTAATGAGACATTGCCCATTTAGCTCTTCTGTTCTACTCTAAACGCCATGGAAGTTTGCAAGGAGAGCTGGTTTCTCCATTAACTTTACGGAAGCCAGCACGGAAACCTAGGCAAACCTCACACCGAGGGACACTCCCAAGAAAATGGCTCGGGCCCTCTTCCCGATAAGAGGCTTCATGTGAATTAGGTTGAGGAGAAAGGCGCTCCAGCAACAGAGTAGCGCCTCGCCATCTCAGTGCCTAATCCTGTCATTTAGAAAAAAAAGATCCACAATATTATAATTATCATTTGAGAGAGAGAGAGAGAGAGAGAGAGAGAGAGAGAGAGAGAGAGAGAGAGAGATATCTTACCAAGGATGAAGCATTTTTCTGGTAGATCACTGATCTGATACTTATTTACATGTAAGGTGGGAGTATGTGAGGCGTGATCACTGGATGCATGTCAAAAGAGGTTTTTAAAGACGAGGCATCACAGAAGTGTTGCTTGGAAGCACTTGAAGGACTAGCATGAAAGAAAAAATTTGCTAAGGCATGTTGCAACAGGAGATGAAGGTCTCTATAAATAGGTAAATACTTAGTCATGCTCATTATTGGTGAAGATATACTCGCACAATTTGCATTTAACGCATTCCCATACCAAGAAATGTTATCGACGGCAGGGTTTGTTAGAATTGATTTTCTCTAGGAGCGCGACCATATACACCCCTTCGATGATTTCTTAACTATTTGAGATACAAAAATATAGACCGTTAGATTGTCAATGTTTTGATGGATGGAAACATCAATTGCAATAGCACAATGTTGAAAGTACCTAATATATATGTTTATGATAGAACCTTAAAGTACGTCGATAAAATGCTAATGAAAGTTATAGTTTATTATATCATACTCCCATCTCTTTCTTAAAAGGGTTAATACTGTAAAAGACTTTAAATCAGTCAAATTTACCCCAAACTAATTTTTGGCCATCAAAAATCCCAAAATGATACACTTGTGATAAATTTACTCTCAGTTAGTTTTCGTTAAATTTTACTGTTAAATCATTGAGTTAAATGACACACTACAATTGATGGATGTACCAATTTAGAGTTTTTTGTGGTAAAAAAATTAATTTTGGGTAAATTTGTTATAAGTGTACTAGTTTAGGATTTTTTGTGATATTAACCGTTCTCATTATAAATTAAAGTAGCTGCACTTACCATTGATCGGAAAGATCTCCAACAACAATTAAACTCATTCATCTAGCATACATATTGTCTAATATGTCTCTGAACGAGCGAATCAACATTATATGAGCTAGTAAACAAGCAAATGCGGAATTTTTTTTTGTCTATACAATTAACTATTAGGTAAATACAAGAGTTGCACATGTAAATTATATTTTCCATATTTAACAATTATTTCTCGAGAAAATATGCAACTCTTATATGGATGAATATATCGTTTTACTAAGAAAAATATTACCCTTAACAAGAAGATGTAGCTATATTAATTAACTTTGAAATATATATTTATAATTAGAAAAGAACATTTTATAGACCAAAAAGTCAAAAATTGATTCAAACATTGTATCTCGTGGTTATTGCATCCAAAAAAACGATAAAAATACATGTTAAAGACGATTGGAAACACCATATATGAGGCAACTACTAGAGACGATAGGGTTAAGTTCAGATTATGACTACAAGTTTGGGTGGATAATCCTAAAGATCAGTCTATATGTTAGAGTACCGAGTAATGTTGACACCCTAATTTTACCCGCAATTCCATCATACACCTTTAGAGCCAGAATGGCCCATTGTCCAAGTTCATATTGCATAGGTCATCAGTACACTCCACAATGATTGGGAGCCGAAGTTGTCATCTACAAATTCGATTCCAAATCGAAAATGTCGTCATTTCATCATCTTGTGTTCATTTCCTCCACTAGACCTCTTCTGCAATTTTCAACTAGAGACGTCATAGCTTCAAGACCTCGGGCCTGACATGATGGAGGCCCATAAGCCAACCACTGCCATCAACCCGATCTGATTTGTTGCAACAAACCCCGATCGGACTTTTTCGGCTCAATCCAAGCTCGCTAAGCCTAATTTTTATTGGCCCATCAAGCTTCCAAACCTAATGTAGGCCTAAAATAGGACAAAAAGGAGGGCCGAGGCGAATTCGAGTCCGGAGAACCTGGCTCGGCCTGGCGCCTCTCTCCTTCCTCTTTCCCTCCATTTCTCTAGTCAAATACGGTTAAAACCCTCATCCGACATACTACGAGAGACAAGAAATGTCAGATGAGGTCCTAGGAGAAAATATTATCGCCACATCGACATCATATGTGGCGATAACAATTTAAAAATCATATGTGGCTTATTTTTCACTCATATCCATAATATATTGATACCTATTCATCAATCTATATTAGTAACTGATGTGGAATTTAAATAAATAATTTAAAAATCCCTTCACCTCTCAACTCTTTCTTTTCTTCCTCCTTGGTTCATAGCCGCCCGCCCAATCTCCACTCCTCCCTCGTCATCACCACCAACAGAATCGTCGGCACCGTGACCAAGTTGACCATCGCTGCATCCAAGTGAGCATGGCTGGCTTCCTTGCTTTTCTCCGTCTCAAGATCTGGCCATCCATGGCCAAAATTGTCAGCTCTCATCCATGGCCGTCTTTGGCGTTATTCATCCATCATTGAACGCATTCAGGCGTCGTCTCTGTCGTTCATCCATGGCCAACCACAAGCTGGTGGCAATGGACGATAGATCTCAATATTTGAGCTTTGTCCGTGCCTTCGAGATCTCAACCTCGCCCGTTGCCATGGCTAACCAAGAGCTAACTGCAAGGTATAACCGCAAGAAGACGACTTCCTCTTTTTTTTTCTTGATAATTGGGCTTTGTCATGGCCTTCGAGATCTTGACCTGTCGCCATGGACGAGACCAGATCTGGGGATACAACTCCAATTCAGATCTGGATGAAAAACGATCGCAAGCCGCCATGACAATGGAGGAATGGCTTGGCTGTTGATGGGGCCGATCACGAGCGGAATCCAAGGGACGATAGAGCTAGCAGTGAGAGATGATGGAGGAAGACGGTGGCGACCAAGAGCACGATGGAGGGGAAGCTTCCATGGGTGAACAGATGTCGTTTTTTGTTTGTTTTACTTTTACTCCATATAATCAAATACGTGTCAATTTGTTGAGTAAAAAACATACACCACCTTTGCAGCTGATGTGGTAGTAACAAATCACTAAATATTTTCTCGGTCATGACAAACAATACATGCATGGGTGATGTCAATTGGAGGACTGCGCTCTCTCCTTCCCCTCTCCTTGACTCCCGCTCTCCTCTCCCATATTCGGGTCATCTCCTCTCTCTTCTTTAAGAAATCCTCTCAGCTCTCTTCATCCCTTTCTAACCGAGACACATGCACTTGAAGTCTCACCAATCCTAATCCTCTCTTCATCCCTGCTGTGACCACTGTCTCTTTATCTCATTTTTCGTCTTAAATGCACAAACTCCATCATCTCCACTTCAGCTTCATCCTTCGGTCCAATCATCTTCTGAGATCCCGCTGTCCAGCGCCCTGAACGCGCAGTGCAGCGGACTCTGCGACCAGTTACGACCCATTTGAGGGTCCTGGGGCACGTCGCTAATGCTTTGACATGATTCGGAGCATTTCTAGGTGCGATTGGGCCCATTAAGAGCCCATATAAGCTATCGAAGCCCACTGTTCAGCCGCTTTAGTGCGCTGAACAGCGTGCCTCGAGTCCTTTTTTTGGCCCCGATAATGGTTCTGGCAGTCCCGAGACAGTCACTTTTAGCTAAGTAAAAGTTTCAAGTTCAAAATCGCATGTTTAGGTAATATTACGGTGGAATTTGTGATATTATTATTGTCTACTTTTGTTTAATTGACATGTTTGTTGTTATTTTAGTGATAAATTTGAATTTTAGTGATAAATCACATCTTAAAAATATTAAAGGTCAAAATTATATATATGTTCTTTTAATTAAAGTTATGTGCATTTGGCATATTTTTACTGTAATATAGGTGTTGGTATATTACTTTAGCATAGTTTGAGAGGCAAATTGAAAATAAATCGAAATTCTGTACCATAGTTTCATCAGGAAAGAAAAGACCTAGTAAGTGTGACTATTGATTGATAATTCCGTCGTCGCCTGAGCGTCATGAGGAACAGGCCATCTATGAGGATTTTTCTAAGCATATCTTCTACTCTCTCCGCGTTTACATATAGTGCATATCGCATAGCGATTGAAGTGGGAGGTGGAGCCGATTTTTGAATGCAGCGACAAAAGCCTCCTCGCCATTCGACGCCTCCGGACGACAGAACACTTTAGTTGTCTACCCGGCTTGCCCGCCCAGCTCTAGAAGTTGTCTTCCATGGCCATTGGAAGTGATTCAGCTGGTGAAGGAGCTGGAGTGATGTACTTGTGGTTTGATGGGTTGGCCTTGAAAAATTGAAAAATGACGTTATGAGCGTGGATTTATACGCGCTAGCTATTTTACTTTTGTTTTAATTTTCATGTATACATAATTTTTTACAAAGTGAATGTTGGACTTGCCGGCAAAAATGTCACGCTCCAAACCCCATCGAGCTCATGACATCCCGCTCCGGTCGAAATGATGCGACATCCCAGGAGCGTCGCCGACCCAACCCAAATATCAAAGCCACATGCGGAAGCGAATATAAAAACCCCGAACAGAAATATGACAACAACAGGGTAGAATACCATAACAATCAAACAACAATATCTTCATATAGCACCAAATATACAAACATTATATTACGAGCATAATTAACAAACTAGCATTCGAAATCACCGTTATAACAAAAAGATCAGGGTCTGGTTAACTTAACTTCTCTATGGGTCAACCCGATTACACAACCCCTAAAATACCCTAGGGAAACCTACTGGTTGCCTTCCTTTATGCTCCTGATTCTTCGGGCTTGAACCTCCGGAAACTCGCCTGCAGTTCCACTGGGCACCAAAGACAATTCCTCGAACTTCCAAAAAGAGGAGGCGAACTTCCCAGGTCTAAGGTTGGGGGTCTGAAATTATGGATTATACAACTATGAGACGAATCTCAATAAGTGTACAACCCCAAACCCCACGTAGGTACTCACGTACCGCCAGACAGAACACGCATCTCACATAACGATCAATCAATCTAACAATCACACATGAATCTACCTAAAATCCATCATGCACATTCCTGCACATTAGACCATCACAGCAAGGAATCACAGACGTGCGCGTGCCTCAATTATAAGACAGAAACCACTTGGGCACGTCCCATACCGTGCCTAGCAGTTTTTACCCCATAATTAAGCATCAGATCACGCGATACAAACACACTTGCATACTACTCATACCATGCGTCACTTTCTCAAACCTCGCACCTTAAGCCAATTCCCGCTCATTCTCAACTCTTCCACCACTACCGCGCTCGCGTAAAATACATCAGGCCAACAGTCTTCTGACCTCGTCAAGCATCAACACCCCGTCGGGCCAGGCATCGTCACCTCATCAGGAACGACATCGTCCCACGTAAACGAACACGCTTCAGGACGGAGTTCTACACACACTTTCCTTCTACCGCGCCTGCGTAAAACGCACCAGGCCAACGGTCTTCTGACCACGTTAGGCATCGTCACCCATTGGGCCGGGCATCGTCACCTCGTCAGGGACGGCATCATCCCGCATTAACGTACATGCCTCAGGACGGATAATTTCCAACCAATTCCATATTTCCATATCCTCATTTTCACTCAAACCACGGTTACACACGGCCAACAAACGCACGGCCAAACATACACACCTCACACACACATTTCACAATTTCACATTCTTGTTACATGAACATGCCACCCAATCACACATTTTTGGCACGCGAATTCAATGCATATTCACACGACCATGCCCCTACACCTCACGGCCATATACACATGGCATAACACCACATCATATTTGGCCCAAGCACAATCCAAATCAGCCCCCAATCACAAATCACACAAACCACGTACACAATTCATTTCATAGCATCAGGGTAAATCTGGGGAGTTTATACAGTGGCCGAAATCCATTTGAAATAAATAGTAAATCAATTCCAAAAATTCTGAAATTTGGATATGTTGTACAAAACATCTCGATGAACATTTTCCATGAAGAATTCGAAACCCATTTCTAACCGTAAACACCTTGTTTTAATGCTCAAAGTCAAACGAAATCCGATTCGCTTAGATAGCCCCTCAGGCCATCAAAATACAATTCATTCGGTACCCAAATCATTTTGGAAAACCTTGAAATTTTTAAATGTTATAGCCACAAATGTCCCCAACGATTTTTGTGAAGGAAGTATTTTGTAAATAGGCCTAAAAAAATTAATAAAAATTCGAACAGACCCGAAGGTCGGGTGAACAGTAAATCGGGTAGTTTTATTTTGGTCCAAAGATGGACTTCCGAATGGCATCAAATGATTTTTAAAAATTCCAAAATTAAAATATGTTATACTTCAAGATGTTGGGAATAACTTTCATGAAGAAACTTTTTCAAATTTGGCCCCCAAAATTTTCTACAAAAATAGCAAACTGGACGGGTACATTAGTCACAAATCCAAAATTTACACCAAATCACATGAATTCAAACCGTAATCGTTCCGTATCATCACGGCCCTATCTGAACCTCCCAAACCTCATATTTTCAGTCTCCAAATCAGTCCACAACCACCCGAATAACCAGCCACTATTTCAGTCCAAAACAGCCACAAAAATCACCTAAACCGAATCCTAAACGAGCCTAGCAATACCCAAAGTCCTAGGTGTCGATTGGGAAAGTCACTTACTTTGAAAAGGCGGACAAACGGGCTGGAAAAGGGGCTGGAACAGCTGGCCCAGCAGCTCCGGCGATGGCGAGCTCACGATCGGCGAAGGGAGAATTGGCAAAGAAGAGAAATTGTGGAGAGAGAGAGGAAGGGGAGTTCTAATTGGGGGAGTGGCCGAATGAGGAGGTGAAGGGGAGAGAGAGAGAGTCAATATTGGTCAAAAAAGTGGGCTGGTGGGGGACACGTGTCGCCGATCCGGGAGATTTGACTAAAACGCCCTTAATCCAATGGTCTTGGTTGATCTTATCCAAATAATTGAGGGGCATTTCGATCTTTGGCCCCAATAATTGAGCTGAATTATCCAAATAATTATCCCAAAAATTTTCCCAAAATTCGGAACTAAAAATGGCATAGAGGCAAAATGGTCATTTTTCCGGTCTAGGGGCAAAATTTCAATTTTTGCACATACGGGTTCCATATGTGTGTGGCCAACATAATATGGCGTCGGATTCATGAAAATTGCCTCTTAAGCCCTCGAAAATCGATTGCGAAGTCCTGGGGATTAAAATAATATCATTTTTCACTTCCGAGCCAAAACTCCAATTTTTGACCGAAACGACTCTAAATGTGTGTGGCCACCCTAAAATGACATCAGCCTCGAAAAATAAACTCATACGGCCTGAGAATCAACGTCGGGGTCCAGAGGGACAAAATCGTAATTTTTTCGATCCCGAACCGAAATCCATTTTTTTTGCAAAAATTAGTGGCCCCAAGGTTGGCCAAGCCAAAAACGTCATCGGCCACTCAAAATTGTCACTTTCAAAATTCTTGATTCCCTGGCCCGAATTCTAAGAAATGACTAGAATCGAACAATCGCGACTTTAGCTTATCTCTGGCTAACGGGTGGCTCATTGGGATTACGCGCTCTCGATCCGTGATCGATACTGAGTCAAATCACGTTTAAATTTACTCTACTCAGGACGACCTCGATTGTCATATAATTGCGAGGGTCTATCGCTAGTTTCCTTCGGATACGATCAATCAAATAGACCGGTCTCGGTTGGCTCAAAACATTCCCTCGTCAATCCATATGGTCGAAGATCAACCCAGGTCGAGTTCTTTGATCGTGCGAACTCAATCTCGTAATAGCCTTACCCCTAAGATTAGCATCCCGTGAATGCGCTATTCCGGGTGAGATCTCACTATAGTGCATTGGTCAAATTCATTTCTTAAATCTCGGAAAAAGGATCGAAAATTCAGACTGTTACAAAAAATTTAGGTTTCAACATTTTTTATATGTAATTTTCATCCATGTTATTATATAACTTTTGTCAAGTATGATTTTAAAAATGTCATCACTTTTGTCATTTCTTTGGCTGTGTTGGACCCATATTGGGAAAAAGTACCAAAAAAATCCTAAACCTGCGTCGATACCAATTCAGTTTTAAATCTATCAATTGGACTAATTTAGTTTTAAACATTTTCGCATTAATACCAATTTAGTCTATCTGGCTGATTTAAGCCAGAAATCACTGACGTGGGCGCCAACCATCCTACGTTGTATGACCGGTAGATTGTCGATACTTACATGAACATTTTAAATAATTTTTTAATAATTTTTAAAAGATTCCGTTTTTTCTTTTATTTTTCCTTTCTTATTTTTTCTTTCTCTTTCTTCTTTGGCCTATGGCCAGTACTTGGCCATGGTCGGCGACTGACCACAAGCGTGGGTGTCACGACCTTTGTCGGCCACCTCACAAGCCACAGGCAAGGGTGCGCCCTCTTCGACTCTAACGAGGGATCGACCCTCACAGCCTGGGTGAAGGCTGTTAGATTTCTTTCTGGTGATTTGAGTGTCTTCTTTGCTCTATTATTGTTGATAGTTGTTATGTATTGCTAATAATATCTCTATGATATGCTACTAAGTTTTAATCGTGATAAAGTCAAGTGTACAAGTGTAACAGCCCGAATTTTGATGTAATTTCCGGGATCAATAAAACTGATATTGATTCGCATTTCATTTTAGTTAGTCTCGCCCAGAGCTGATCACTCTCGGGATACTAACCAATGGGGCATGGCTAACTAGAAAACGGTACGTGGACCGGGGACCCTATCCTGAAACGGACACCGATCACGAGAGACGCTGAGTGAATATTCTGGGCCAACGTGGACCGATCTCAGGAAAGGGTGATGGATTGAGTTTGGCCAAGGCCAACGATGTATAATAGGGACGCAGGTGATTCTGCAAGACCGAAAGTACACGTGGTCAACCAGTCCTGAACCTGAACCGAACGATCGTGACCCCTGGAACTAATAATAATTTCTCATTCTCTCAATGATCGAGACCGTTACGACACAGATAACCCTAGGTTGATACGCGTAACTTCTAAACAGCCACCCGTTGGTGAGAGACCCTGAAACTGAAAGTTTAACGGGTTTTATTCACGATATTGGGCCCGGATTTCGCAGTCGATTTTCGAAGGCTTAAGAGACTTTTTGGAAATCTGACGTCATATTATACTGGCCACGCACATTTGGGGCTAAACTAGCCAAAGATTGAAATTTTGACGGAAATTGGGGAAAATTACGATTTTGCCCCTGTGGGTGTCGGTATTTAATTCTGAGGCCGTTTGAGGTTATTTTTCGAGGCCGACACCATTTTTGAGTGGCCACGCATACCGGGAGTCGTTTCGGACAAAAAGTGTAATTTCGACAAAAATTGAAAAAATAATATTATTTTATTCCCGGAACTTTGCAGTCGATTTTCGAGGGCTTAAAAAGTGAATTTCGCGATTCCAACACCGGATTATGTCTACCACGCATATATGGAACGCGTATGTGGAAAAATTGGAATTTCGCCCCGGGATCGGAAAAATGACGATTTTGCCCCCGGGCTAATTTTTGGTCCGAAAATTTTGGAAAAATTTGGGAAAATTGTGGATAATTATCAGCAGTAATTTTGAGGACTTTTGACCCTTTTGCCCTCCTCGTTTTAGATAAGATTGAATGGGAGCCAAGTATTTAGGGGTATTTTAGTCTTTTTTTTAAGCTTGACACTTGGCACCCTTGATTAAATAATTTGACCAAGTTGACTGCTCACTCTCTCTCCTCACTCACTCTCCACGTCCAGACCAGCTTCAGCAACATTTTCCTCTCATTTTTCCCCTTCTTCCTCTTCCGTTTCAGCTTTGTTTTTGTGCGTTTCTGTCCATTCCGGTACTGTTCACCCGTCCGTACGTGTCGCCGTCCCCGGAATTCCACCGTCGGTTGCACTGTTCATCAGTGATCGGCCGCCATTGCCCGTCGTCGTGACCCTTGATTAGGTGAGTAAAATTCCTAAACTCGGATTAGGACTAATTGTGCGTTTTTTTGGACTGGTTTAGGTATTATCAGTATATTTTGGACTGGCTTAGATAGTGTCAGTGTGAATTTTAGACTGGATTGAGAATTGATTGATAGAAATTATTGTCGAGGAAATTATGGTAAATCATTGAGGATTTATTGGGGAGAGAAATTGAACTAATTGATCAATTTATGAGCTCATTAGAAAATTACCGGATATGTCTGGGTTGATTGGTTGTACACACATTGTGCTTGGTTGTGATTGAATTTCATTGGTACTCATGGTGCATTGCATTGCATAACATGGACACGCATTATGTGTGCCTGGAGTGTGGCATGTCGTGAAACTGTGCGAGAATGCGTGTCTGCCATGAGTGTGTGATCACCTAAATCACCCTGAAGCGTTAAACGCTGGGTCTAGATAATAATGAATTGTGTGATCACCTAAGGACCTACGGGTCGTGACCTTCGGGTCGATACCGTCCTCATGCACTTTGAAGCAGGACGATGCCCGGTACGTCCGGAAGGCGACCATCCTCATGCACTTTGGAGCAGGCTCTGGTTCGCAAGGAGAACAGTGTTGCGCCTCATGCACTTTGAAGCAGGCTAGAGACACTGGGCCAGATCGGTTGCTGCGCCTCATGCACTTTGAAGCAGGCTAGACGCACCGGGCCGTGAAAACTGATGACTCGAGTCGTAATAATAATAAATTGGACAGTGTGCCAGTGTGCCAGTGTGGGCCAGTGGGCCGGGAATTGCACGTGTCAAGTCCATGACATTTGCATACATGAACATACATAGACTGGCATGCGAGAATGTGAGAATCGGTGCATAAGCATGTGATTGGCATATATGTGATTATGAGTATCACGTATGTACTGTGATTATCATATATTGATCGGTCTAATCTGCAGGGTCTAAGAATGATCTGTTACTGTTGATTTGTGATTTAAATATCTATTTTCCGGTCAGGAGATTGCATGTTAGTCTAGCCTAGGTTTAGGGGTTAAACTCACTGAGATTCGTATCACGGTTGTGTAAATCGAAACATTTTCAGAACCCCAGCAGTAGGATGCCGAGGTCACCAACTCTTTTTGGAATACCACATTTTGTCCATCAGTCGTCGAGCATGAACCCCGGTGGAGATGGAGCAAAACGGAGAAGTGGCTGTTTGGTTATTCCCAACTCTTGGTGTTCTCTTTTGGTTGTAGTAAACATGTAAAAAGTTTTCTTCGGCAATACCAGTATATATATGTTTTCAAATGTGTTGTTTAATGGTTGTACTACCTTGGTCTCATGTGTTATATTGTACGGGTGTATATATTTAATTATATACGTTGCTTCCGCATGTGTTTGATCTCTGATTGGGTGTTGGGTCGGCGACGCTTCCTGGGAGCGTTGCACCATAATCGACCGTGACGGGATGTTGTGTTCCAGTGGGGTACGGGGCGTGACAACAAGTATAAGACAATGGTTATTCTAATAGTGTGGTCTATCGGATGATAGGAATAACACTTATTGATTGTAACTTGTCTTAAAAATTACAAGTGGATTTCGGCATTGTTATGGACTTTAGTTGTAGAGAGTGGATATAGGCTTAGTTATAAGTTGAACCACTATTAATCTCTGTGTTATCTTCTAACTCTTTATTATCAGTATTATCTGTTCACTATCAGCATCTATTTATTAGTAGCACACGCACACGCACCCAATACCTACAATCTATTTTTGCTGCTATTTGAATTTTAATTCGTTTTCTTCTACAAAAGTTCTTCATAGTTTCCATACAGCCTATTCACCCCTCTAGGTTGTATTGTTAGTGTCAACATAATGAACATTTTTCCATCGTCAAATATGTTAATCAATTGCAAAATCCTAAAATAATCGAAAGTTTATAATCGATATTCGTTTTCCTACTTTTTTTTAGTTCTTTATCCTTTTGTTAATTTAGTAGCAATATCCATCATTTTTTTCTTTTTGGCTAGAGAAAAATATCCACTATTTTAAAAATTGCAGTTGGATCCTTTGTAAATTAATTATTTTTTGAATATTATTAAATCAGATATGTTTCCTTGAATAATCACACTACTTTTCTAATGTGATTGCCCTTTATAGTGTAACCTCATTATTTTCCTTTTTATAGTCCGATTGCCCATTTTAATATATCTAAGAGTTGCGCTTGGAAGTTCACCATTATAGTTATGCTAGATACTCCTATAGAAAATAACTAAATAGAAGGAAACTGTTCAAATATGGAAACCATCAAAGGTGATTACATCTATCTAGTGAAAATTCAGTAGGTTTAGTCATGTAGAGTTGGATGCATATAATTATTTTCCCATTTTTGGGGAGATTTCGAAGGATAAAAGAATTTCCAAATTAAGTATAGCAGAGAATTTTGAACTTCTCGTGGTACGAAACAATGAGCCTGAGCTATAACCTAAGGAAGCAATCTCAACTATTAGGGTGATCACACAAAAGTCCATGTTTCACTGAATAGAGAAAAACAGAAACCCCAGAATTCTTTCATGAGCCATGACAGGCACTTTGACGCAGACCAGAGGCCAAAAAAATTGTGAGGATTACATTAGTCTCTTACCCGATTGCCTAATCCATCTTATCTTCTCCTTTTTGCCCACGAGGGATGTCGTCAAAACTTGTATTTTGTCGAAAAGGTGGCAATTTGTTTGGACCACTGTCTTGGATCTCAGGTTCTCTATTTGGTCTTACGATGATTCATTTGTGGACACGGTTTTGATGCACTATATGTGGCGTAAGGTGAAAAAATTCCATCTTGACATAAAGGAGGAATACTACCACTCTAACATTGATTCCTGGATTCACTTTGCAATTGATCATCAAGTGGAAGATTTTTTTCTCAACTTGAATAATTGCGGGTGGGATAATTGGTGGGAGGATTACACATGGTCTCCATTGCTTAATCATTGCTCTTCCTTGACAAAGCTATGTTTGAGAGGCTGTCGTTTCTCATCCAGCGACAGCATTAGTTGGAGTTCGCTTAAGTCCTTATCCATTCAAAACGTGAGTGATGATGTGCTTCAGAAGATTTTGATGGGCAGTCCGATTCTTGAACACTTGCATTTGATAGGATGCAGGAGTCTCAAAGGAATACAATCGAGAAGTTTGAGAGAGTTGGTGATTGATGCTTGTTGGGCAGACTACCCTTTGGAGATTTCTACTCCTTGTTTGCTGTCTTTACGTGTGAGAAGTGCTTATTTTTGTAAGTCAATACGAATTATCGAAGCACCGTCCTTAGTTAAAGCTGAATTAGATTTTGGTCCAGCCAAATCAGATTGCCGCCTGTTAAAGGAATTGCTTTTCAAGCTGCAGAATGCAACTCGAATTCTTTTCGGTGCTTGGTGCTTTCAGGTGAGCATAATCATCTTGTTTTCTAATGGACATTATCTATTCCAAGTAGTATTTTCACTTAGGATAGTGGACATTATCCTAACAAAGCTCATGGATGTTTGGGGATTATATTGATGGGATTTCTATGAGACAAGAAGTATTGGTTTGTGATGTACTCAAGAGAAGTTTAATCTATATTCTATCAATCCAATTATACTTTACTAACGTAACAAATACAAGGATATGACCCTTTGCAAACCTTTTTTTGGTGCTCTGACTTTAGCTATTTATGTGGTTAGGTTATGTTGCCTTTGAAGGTAGAAGATGTGCAGGACTCATTGCTGAATTGCAAGTCTCTGACGCTACACGTGCCCATTCGCGAATTCAGCTTTCCTGCTATAGCAAATATGCTAGCAACTACACCAAATTTGGAGAAGCTTGTCATAAAATTTGAGCTATCTGCTTGGGACGCCTCGTGGGTATATATTCTTAAAACTCTAAGTCACATGTTAAATATTTCAAAGGGTTAACCGGAATGCACCATCCAAATTCTCTCCATTCCTTTGTCTTTTTGAGTCCATTAATTAGTGAAACTAGTATAATCCCCTGGAAGTTTTATGACTGTCGCTACCTGTGCTTCACTGCTACCTCCATAATGCTCCGGAAGTTTCACGAATTCTTGTTTTTCTTTGTTTTTTTTCTTTTGTGAAGGCCACTGTCAAGTGACAATGGGAAGATTGCACTTGCATTGATGAACTTGAGTGCCCAAGTTCCGGTTTACCTGGTTTATGATCTTTTCTAATCTGATTACTGTAGCCTAAAGATCTGTTTGACAAGGGATGATTATTCTTAAGGGTGATTAGAATATTAAATCGTGGAAACTAAATTGTGTTTTAGTTGGAAGGTTCACTTTGTCTTTTATCTGTGTGCAGTATAATTCTAACTTGGACTCCAACAATGTCGATCCTGAAAGCTATTGGCATATAAAGAAGAAATTCAAGTGTTCTACTCACCATCTCAAGAATGTTGAGATTTTTGGATTTTTTGCTTGTGTACGATTCAAATATGATGACGTGTTCACACTAGTAAAGTTTCTACTTGAACATGGATTTGAGCTGGAAAATATGGTCATCAATAATAATCATAAATCACCTGAAGATCTTGAGATAGTTGACTCACGCAAATTGCTTGAAGTGGCCCAACAACTTGAAAGTTATCATAGAGCTTCTCAACATGCTGCGGTTACACTCAATTATCTGGAAGAAGGGCTTGGGAGATTGCATAATAAAGGAGATAGAGTAACAACAAAATGTTTGTGCGTCAGCCATAAGAATGCCGGATTGGAATAGGAACACAGTAAGCCACCATATCAACTAGCTTGATTGTTGCTGGTAATGTCGCGTTTGTTATTTTGAGTGTTTTAGAGCAAGTTCTGGGATTGTACTTTGTTTCAAAATTGTTCTAACAAAATATTGATATGTTTACGAACCTTTTTCTTGAAGAAGTGATTTGCCATCTTGTTTACTTATTGAGAGTATGTCTTTTCATGTAAACTATTGAGATGCATGTGTGAATTGTATTAAAGAAGTCCCATATTAGAGAATTGGTGTGAAGTTGAGCAGTTAACATATCTTAGTTGACCCATAACTCATTGGCTTAAACTGTTAAGTGAAAATGGGTCAAATTGAATAGTTAACAAGCTTTGACTTGGTACTTTCCCTTGGTGATTTGCACGCTCCCAAAATAAATTTTGTGTTTCAAATTTTATTCTTGACATCTTAAAAATTAGGAGAACAGCTTAACGAGTAGAATGTCAAAATAATAGCACAAGGATCAAATTAGTTATGGGTTATTTTAGTCTATTGAAAAACATAGTGTTTGCACCAAAATTTATCATCAACGTGAATAAACACGTGGCTAGAAGATAAATGATTATTGATACTACATAATGATCCATTATTGTCCACCGAAAGAGTGGTCGATATTAATATGCATCGATGACCATAGATCAGTTGTTGATATACGATAGCATATGGTTGACGATTGTCATAGCGAAACTAATTGGCAAGGATGCCGATAGGAATGATGAGTTATCGATTGAGATACTGAACAAAGATTAGATGTATGAAGGGTGCCAAGAAATAGTTATAATATTCTAATTTGAAATCACTCGTGTAAAGAGCAATGCAGTCCATTAGATCATGGAGAAGAGATAAAGGTGGAAGATCAAAACGCAATTTAAAGGACTAACTAACTTAATGTAAGACCGTGGCATCATGGGAACATGGGACTAAGATTTTCAGAGATATGAAGCATGGCTAAAACTCCATAAGAACTACCACCTAGTCCTCAACTACTGGTAAACCCAACCCCCCTCCCCCGCATATAAACAAACAAATATGCTTTAAAATCCTGCACTATAGTTGAAGTTTTCATATTTATCTTGTTGATTAAATTTTGAAGTTGCATCTTTATGTTCCTAGGCTTTCTTGTCAATCAAATTCCGGTACAATTTGTGTACGTTTGGTTCCATTTAAAGTAATTACATTCTTAGGCTTTATCATCGATTAAATTCCGGTACAATTTGCATACATTCAATTTTGTTTGAGGTGAAGTTAGTTGATTCCCTTGTCTACTTGTGATATTTCCTACTCGGAATTGCCAGAGTATCAGTCTCCTCTAATTAAAACCGAAGAACGACTTTCGATAAAATGTATTTCGTTGCGGAGTCGAATTCCACCGAAACATCTTTTTCACACTCCTAGTAGGACCTGTGTGGTTGATTTGAGGAAGTATAATAGCTAGAACAAGGAATCAACCAGATCCTAACAATGATGTCAACGTTCTGAGACAACTCACTAGCGAGCAAAGAAAGCAGTCGGAGCCTAGCTTTGTGTTATTGGCTATCATGAGAAGGATGTCTGAGGAACAACGGAATGACCTGACCAGCCATTTGATGAAGTATCTTATTGATGTGTTAAGCTATGAAGTTGCGTCTAAGCCTGGATCATCAAGCTAGTCGATTTAGATGCAGGTGGATCCTAAGCTTATCGAGTATATTCCTTCATCTATATCTGCTCACCGTAGGACTAATAATTCCACTACCGCCACCGGTTATGATTTTACAAATGCTTGAAACCATTAGTGTGACCTAGAACAACGGCTGCATCTGTTGGTGGAAGTGACATATATAACTCTACTCAGGTTAACTAAGGTGGGAATAATAATGGCAATTTGGTGAATCTGAATGCACAGCAAAATATACCATTGACAAATGTAGAAAATATATAACCGGTTGAGCCAATAACTCACGTCGATAAGACAATGGCTGTTGGGATAGCACCTCAACCAAACATAATACCTACCCCACATAGGCTTAATGCTGCGATCGACAACCAAGGTAGGTCATTGTCTCCAGCTAGGGGGCAAGATGGTTAAAGACCCTTAGGATAAGCAATAATTCTGCCTAACCTGGGGTACATTCCTTAAAGGCCAATATGGTTGTTGATAATTAGGTTAGACCACCACACTTGCCTAGGGGTAGCCTAGGCAAGTTGTCCCTGCCAAGACCCTCGGTATGTTCAGTTGTTAGTTGACCGAGCGGTACAACGCTTGGGATATGATGGGGATAATATTAGGCCTAAATATAGAAAATTTTATTTAGAGTGGAGTGACCTAATGCCCTATCTTAGAGGTTTCAAAATGCTCGATTTTACTCTTTTCTCTTGTAAAGATGATCAATCGACAGTCAAACATGTTAGTCGATTCACTACACAATGTGGTGATGCGACCCAGGAAAATTTTTGAAAGTTAAGATTGTTCTCTTTAACATTATCCAAGACTTCTTTTACTTGGTAAACTCCTCTACCATCCAATTCTGTTCATACTTGGGAACAAATGGAAACACAATTCCATAAGCCGTTTTATAGGTCAATGTTTAATGTGTTTAGTGCAGACCTGGCTGGTATTAAGCAACCAAAACATGAATTGGTAGACCAGTTTATGACTAGATTCAAGAGATCAAGAAATCGATTCCTTATATCATTACCAAAGATATCTTTTGCTGAGATAGCTTTCAATAGCTTGAAATTTGCTTTGAGAGAGCGATTGGAAGGTCAACCATATAGTGACCTCTAGCTTTCCAAATAACAATGAAGGCAATCGGGCATGAAAACCTATTGAAGGAAAAAGATAAAAAGTCAGACAGGGATTCCAAGCATGATGTAACCATCATAGAGAAATATGAATATGAGAATGAAATAGATCAAGGAGAAAGCGCTGAAGTTGCTGCTGCTAAAATGACCATTGATAAATTGTACGTTTGTCAAGCATTGAATCCGGCCAAAGTTAGAGAGAAGTTTAAAGGAACTATCATGGCCAAAGCAAAATACACTTAGCATTATTCATTCGATGTTAACAAACGAATGAAATTTTCGACTTGCTATTGGGAGATGGCTTGATAAAATTGACTTAAAGCCAACAAGCAAGGAAGATTGGCATATAAAATTTATTGCAAATGGCGCCACTCATGGAGCCATAAATAACACTGTTGATTATACTATTTTCAAGAAAAAATATTTAGGTGGCAATTAGCAAGGTAAAATCAAGTTTGCCAACAACAAAAGGGAAAGCTGCCATGGAGATAGATGCCGATCCTTTTCCTTAAATAACTAGAATGGTATCTATCAAATTCAAAGGGAAAAAGCCACAACAATTGAATTTATGTGCTCGATAAAGACAAGAGATGGGTCAAGTTTTTTACATCCGACCTAAAGAAAAGGGACGACAAGGACAATTTCCAGGTCAAGGTCAAGACTATAATCAGCGTTCGAGTTACATCGACAATACCAAGTTTGCTGGTCAGACGATTCGCCCTAAAGTCCTTGATTGAATTGTCTTTCCCAAAAGGAAATTGATGAATAAGAAGTCATCCAAGCATTGGTACAAGCAAGGGAACCCCACTATTGGAACATTAAGAGAGCTAAGTGGCAAGTTTGATTATTATGTCGGTCATGCGACTGCTGGACCTTATGCCCAAGATACTATTCCTACAAGATGGGGTGAGGAGTTTGATGACTTACTTCCTGAAGATGCTGATTGGTCGACACCTTCTCATTGACAAACTTTGAAAGTACCTCGTGACCCTTTAGAGGGACCCTGGTTCGAAGCTGGCAAAGTGCAAGGACCTGAAGGTTACTTGTCAAGGACTTAGAAGAGGACAATGCAAAGAAGGAAATAAGATATTTGAACTAAAACAACGATTTAATCATATTCATATTAGCCAGGTTAGTCTAGCTCTCTTGGCAACCTGCAAGCCAAAGAAGTTTAAAGCTAAAAATCTAGTGTGGAAAAGAAAACATGAAGAATTAGTTCAAACAAGCAAAGTAAAGATAGTACAAGAAGCTTTGAATTTTAAGATTTTCCTTGTTCTTCCATTGATGTACATAATACATTTAAATAGATACATAGTTACATGGTGATGGAAAAATTGATTCCTCAAATCAAGGAAAGTATCCTCAAATTGAGAAAAGAATTTTAAATTCAAATCGAGGAAATTATCCTAATAATATGTTATCATCCTCCCTCAAGCTGAGCACAGTTGGCTGAATTGATGTGATTAGAACTTAAACCTTTTGTGAACAAATCTGTAATTTGATCTTTACTGGAAATGAACTGAACAATGAGAATCTTACGCCCAACTAGTTCCCTGACATAATGAAAATTGATAGCGACATGTTTCGTTCTTGAATGGAAAACTAGATTTTAGGTGAGAGAGATTATGGAAACGTTATCACACCAGATGGTGGGTGGCGTAAGGAGTGGGCAATGCAATTCACATAACAAAGAACATAGCCAAACTAATTCAGCTACAGTATGAGCTAGACATCGGTACTCAGCTTCAAATGAAGAACGTGCCACCGTGGCCTGTTTCTTTGCACTCCAGGAAATGGGGTTAGAATCGAAGAAAACACAGAACTCCCCAATAGAGAGTCGATCAATAGGGCAACCTGCCCAGTCGCCATCGCAATAAGTAGTGAGTTGGTGTTGGCTTGGATGAAAGTGAAGATTGTGAGTGATTGTGCCTTTCAAACAACACAAAATTCGTTTGACCCCCACAAGATGATCCTCAATGGGAGACTTTAGGAATTGGCAAACTTGATTGACGACAAAGGAAAAGTCAGGATGCGTCAAAGTAACATATTGCAGCACTCCAACAAGACTCTGATAAAGAGTGGGATTTGATAATGGAGGGCCATCACCGTGGCCAAGTTTTTGAGACACAGCAGGCGTTGGGACTGGTTTACATCTATCCATATTTGCACTCTTTAGAACATCCATAATATACTTTGACTGATTAAGTTGTATGCCTTCCGAATTACGTGTTATTTGAACACTAAGAAAATGAGAAAGAGGTCCGAGATCCTTCATATGAAAATGATGGCCAAGATGTGAGATCAATTGCTGCAACGCTGAAGTATCATTGCCAGTGCGTATGATATCATCAGCGTACAAGAGGAGATATACGGTTATATGCCCTTGGTGGAAAATGAACAATGATGGATCGGAGCTAGAGACAGTGAATCTAAAATCATGAAGTTTTGAATTAAACTTTTCATACAAGGCTCAAGGGGCTTGACGGATGCCATAAATGGATTTCTTCATGTGACAGACATGATTAGGTTTGCCAGGATCAACATAGCTCAAATGCTGGGACATAAACAATGTTTCCTGCAAAATGTTGGGACATGAACAATGTTTCCTGCAAATCACCATGTAAAAATGCACATTTGACATCCAATTGTCGAAGTGGCCAATTGTAAGAGACCGCAAGAGATAAAATAATTCGAATGGTGATAGGTTTCACCACAAGACTAAAGGTCTCAATAAAGCCAACACCCTATTGTTGATCGAAACCTTTAGCAACAAGGCGAGCCTTGTAGTGACTAATAAAGCCATTCATATTTCATTTACCTCGAAACACCCATTTGTAGCCCACTACATTCATAGTAGGATCATAAAGGACCAAACACCATGTTTGTTGTTATTGAAGAGAGGTAAATTCTTGATCCGTGGCATGACACCATTGAGGTTCCTTAATCGCTTCAGAGTAACATGTTGGTTCGGAGATATGGTTGGCAGTAAGTGCAATCGGAAGTGGGTGAAGGGTATGGGAAAAGGCCTTTCGTTTGGTAATATCAGGCTAAGATCTTGTTTGCATTGGGTGAGTGGAAGAAGAAGTGATAGGTTGATTATCAATAGGTGGAGAAAGGGGGTGGCTAGAGGTTTGCACGATAGGTTTGGTAGTTGATGAAGAAGGCACGGAGAGGTATTGTTGGATGTGAGAACGACCTGTGAAGTGGTGGAGGGATCACAATGAGCATGCTCAATTTGAATGACTCCAAAAAAATCGAGACTATGAGGTGGAAGATGTGAAGAATGAGTGGGAGTGATATGGGTGTAAGGAAACTTAGTTTCATCAAAGACCACATGACAAGAAATATATACTCAACCATATGAGAGATCCATACAACGATAGCCTTTATTACTGGGGCTATAGCCTATAAAATAGTAAGGGGTTGATCGAAGTTCCAATTTGTTAGCCTTGTAAGGTCGGAGCCATGGGAAGCAAAGAGAACCAAAGGTTCGTAAGTGTGAATAATCAAGAGGGGTGTGACATTGCTTGACATCGAGAACGAGTGTGATGTTGAAATATAAGCATGCTATTAATCAAATAAATGGTTGTGGTGAAGGCTTCCAACCAAAATTTAGAAGGCGTATGAGCATGGACCATCATAGCTAAGCTAGTTTCAATGATGTGGTGGTGTTTATGCTCCACAACACCATTTTGTTATGGGGTGTGGGGGCAAGAATATTCATGTGTAGTGCCATATCATTGAAGAAAATTGTTGAAGGCATTACTTGTGAATTTGCCACCACCGTCTGAGCGAAATGTGGTGATGGTGTGATGCAAAAGATTTTCAATTTGCTTTTTAAAACTGACAAAGATGTCATAAAAAGTCAGATTTTAATCTCATAGGAAATAACCATGAATATTTGCAAAAATCATTGATAAAGAAAACATAATAGGAATAATTAGAAAAAGATAACGTAGGAGTAAGACCCCATACATCACAATGTAATAATTCTAGAGGATGACTAGAGGTAGAATAAGACTTGGAAAAAGGAAGCTTGTGACTCTTTGCCTGCTGACATGAAGAGCAAATGAGAGATCCCAATTTATTGGAAATAAAGCGTCTGAGAAAATGGCCTGTTGAATGTCATGAGAGGATGGCTGAGACAAGCATGCCATTGGTTCGCGGTGATGGAGTAACTCTAATGAGCTTTTGTGCGGTGGATGATGGTGGAGTGCGAAGTGGGTACAAGCCGTTCTCAACTGGCCCTTTATATATTATCCTCCTCGTGGCTTTGTCCTCAATACAAAAACTAGAGGCATCGAAGTTAAAGAGACAATTGTTATCTTTGGAAAATCGGTAAATAGAAAGTAAATTGTGTGAAGCTGTGGGACAATGAAATATAGATTTGAGGTGAAGAGGTGATGAAGAGGATGAAAGTGTAGTGGAACCAACATGTGCAATGGGCATACCGTGGCTATTACCTATCTCAACAGTGTCGTTACCATCATAAGCAGTTGAATTTTGGAGATTTTCGAGTTCCGGGGTGAGATGATGAGTGGCTCCGGTGTCAGTGTACCAAACATTGCTACAAGTTTTTTTGGTGGATGGCGACCTTGATAGGTGTAGTCCATTCGGTGATACCAGTTGATGGCAGTATAACCCATACGATTGTAGATCTGAAATTGTGAACGAACACCCAAATTTTGAGATTTTTGTTGATCTTGGGTGATGGTTGTTGTTGCACTGATCCAGAGGAGGTGGAGGACTACTGGCGTGGAGGAAATATTCCACGAGATGGTGCATGGCTGTAGCCTTGAGAGAATTGACGAGAGTTATTGGGCCTGAAAGGTTTGGAAGCCACCAATGCAATAGACTAAGCTGAAACCGCAAGCGATGTATTTTCAGTCAAAGAGAGATCCTCACAGATTAAAAGAGTATGAAGTTCTTCAATAGATAGGGTCGATGTCCTAGTGCGAATACGAACCGAGGAATAGAATTGTCGATGTGATTTTGCAGCCCATCGAGGATGTGAATAAGCAAATCATCCCCGCTTAGGGGAGAGCCACAAGCTACCAGCTGGTCATAAATGACCTTAAATTTCTAGAGATAACCAGCCATAGATTGAGTGCCCTTCTTAGTCGAGTAAGCAACCGTTTGAGGGACATCACATGGGCAGGTGTTGTAGAGGCATATCTATTATTGAGCAGATCCCATGCTTGCTTGACAGAAGTAAGTCTGACGATATATGGAAGAGCAGAGTCGCAAGTCCGACGATATACGAAAGAGTAGAGTCGCTTAATGTGGCATTGATCCACGATAACAGCAGCTGATCTTTTTCAAACCAAGTTGGATATGTGGGATCATCATATGAAGGTGGAAAAATAGAGCCATCAACATGTTGCATTAGGCAATGACCATGCAAAATAGGCATGAACAAGGATTTCCAAAGGAGATAATTGGAGGCATTCATTTTGATTGGGACAAGGCTAGAAATGTTTGAAATCACAATAGGTTGGGACTGAACTAGAGTACTAATAGCGCTAGTAGCTTCAGAATTGTTGGAGGCAGCCATGAGGAAGAAGAAGCAGGATAAAAAATAACGTTATTACACATAATGCTCTGATACCATAAAGAAAGTAAAAAAAGTTTTGAATTTTAAGATTTTCCTTGTTCTTCTATTGATGTACATAATACGTTTAAATAGATATATAGTTACATGATGACGGCAAAATTGATTCCTTAAATCAAGGAAAGTATCCTCAAATTGAGGAAAGAATTTTAAATTCAAATTGTGGAAATTATCCTAAAAGATTTTAGGATGATATGTTATCACAGAGGAAAAGAAGTCAAAGCCTCTAGAAACTAAGAAATCCAAGCTTAAGCCAGCAACAATTTCAAAATCACTATCTCCCGCAAATTCATACATAGTCCAAGCCAGGTTGCCATTCGGATTGAAATTGCATTGATGAGAATTGTAGAGGATGAAGATTCAATCATTTATCAAGGAGAGAACACTGAATTCCAATCCACTGACGAAGAGATAATAGAGTTCCAAAAGCTCCCAACCCATAATTCCACGCATGTCAAAGCCCCTAAAGATATCGCTAAGATCAACGGCCTGACTAGTGTATAGAGTTTTAGTCAACAGCGTATCGACACTGAATCTCATTTATATAAATAGTTCAAAAAGTTTGAAAGGAAAGACGATGACATTATCCCTTCAAATGTCAACTCAGATTTCACTAGGGAGGTCAATGAAGCTAAGGGAGGGTTCGTCACCGATCCTATTGTCGGAACTAAAACCACAAGGACTTCTTTCTTTGTTGTTGAAGCTGATAAGTGGGAGGCAAAAAGTTGGTCGAGCCTTCATTCGGCCTGGTCAAGCCGGTCTCGGTCGGACCAAGTCAAAGATTTTTTTTTATTTTTTTAATAATAAAAAAGGAACATTTGTCCCTATTAATGCAAATCCACCTAATGTTTACATGCCATACAATTTTATAAAAATATTGTTGTTTAGGGGTTAAAAATTTAACTCCTAATTTCTATGCAATAATTTGCTAAATGGGTAATAAAAATTTAGGTGTCAACAACATATGTGTGCTGGAAAATATGGTCATCAAAGTTAAGACTAGGCATGAGGTAGTTGATTCAAGCAAATTGTTTGAAATGGCATGAGGTAATACTCAATTATCTGGAAGAAGGGCATATAATGCGGCCGAAGAAAAGAGTTAGAGCATCAGCAAAAGGTTTGTGCATCGGCCATCAAGATGCCTGATTGGAAACTGTTAGCCACAACATCATCTAGCTTGATTAGTTACCGATAATGTCTCATATAAGTTTTTCAGTGTCTTAAAACTCTGACCTTTTTTTTACTTAAAGAGCACATTTGCCATCTTGTTTACTTATTGATAGCATTTCTTGTCATGCAAACATCCGGTTGACTTTTGACCATCCCAAAAAAAAAAAAAACGTGGGTGACTATAATTAACCTTTTTTTTACTAAATTTTTGACCACCTAAAAATTAGGGGAAAACCTAAGAACTTTGCTGTTCTAATAGCATGAGGACGAAAATTATAACACAGCGATCAGAGAGGTAGGGCAAATTTGAGTCCATTGAAAAACAAAGATAAAAGATGAAGGTGCTTGAAAAATTATAAACTCAATGCAATCTTAAAATTTTCAATGATTGGGTGCGCTAATCAACTTCTAAAATGAAACCTAATCACTCAACTATGAGAATGAATCACAACACAAAAAAAAGATATAAAAGCAATCACTACAAATCCGTCAACAAAAGTGATCAAGAACGAGTAAAAGATACAGTGCAATAAAGTAACCTGACACGAGTCGGGCAAAGCCTTGTTATTAAGCCCCAAAACGGCAATCCCCATACGCCTAGTTCAAATTGAGTAACTCGAGCTTGGGCTAGACTCGATATCAAAAGACTTTATCTCAAGCAGTAATCCCGCCGAGCCCAAATAGCTCGACTCAGTTTCGATCCTGCGGCTTACCAAGATGTTGCTTCCAGCTCCCACCTGCTTCCAAGCCTGAGGAGGGCCGGCCCTCAGTGATTCGTAAATGTATCCTTCTTACTCTTTCAACGCTCCTGCTGAACATGACAAGTTGAAAAAATGGTGCTCCCCAAGAATCTTGCAGCCTCTTACCATCCCAATCAATGGACGGATCATCAGGGTCGTATCTCGAACGGTAGTCCAGAGTGAGACGCAATTTCATTATTTTTCGATTCTTCTTGCATTATATTCCTCTTTATTCGCATGGTAGCCCACAAACCGCAGTATACAGATGACTGCACTCCATCCCTGACTTAAATAATGTAAAGCATGCATTTCACGCGACTACGACTTCCAGCTTTCAGTTCACTTTGCTACTGATATTGGTCAAGTTCACCAGGAACAAGCTCATCGGTGAAGTCCCTGTTGCGGAAGCCAAGCGATCGAACAATAAATTTGACAAAATAAGAAAATAAATCGAACACCAGATTTACGTGGTTCGGTCGTAGTGACCTACGTCCACGGGGAGAGCAGCATGGAATTCCACTATAGATCAAGCGATACAACGGAGATTACAACCACACTCGAGTCACTCAAACACTCTCAGTGTTTTCCAATCCCCAATTACACCCAATAACTCACGCAGTGTTTAGCCCCACAATTCCTTACGAAATAATATCTCAATCTCGCAAAGGAATTGTACACAAATCTTAACACAAGATTTACGCTTGAACACTAATTCTTCTTGGATATAATTCACGAACGAGAATCCACGGAAACACTCATCGCCAAGCACTCACGAACGTCTACAAGTCAACCGCGGCGCTTCAAGACTTCTTTATCAACAATAGCTCTTCAAGACTTGTTCTTCTTGCGGCCAAGTTCAAGAATAAATATGTATGCCCAAGAAGTAAACGTAGAGTGGCCGACTCCAACTTGGAAAGGGAAACCATGCGGTCAACAAGTCCAAGTTTGGACTTTCCTATTTCTTCTTTCCTTGGCAGACCGTGACTTCCACTAAAATTAGGAAACAATAAAATATTCATTCTATTTTCCTTTTCTTTTGTTTGCTGCCAACTCTGACATATTAGGAAAGCAAATTTCCAATATTTCTTTTGCTCGATTTCGGACGTCTGCAAAATATCCAATTCAAAATATTTAGATTTTCGCTTCGGGCTTAAACTCGAGACATATTTTCAACAATCTCCACCTTGGCTCGACGTTTGAGCCAAGTCACAATCACTTTGATAAAATCCGAATTTCGCTACTACTCTCCCACAGCCCCAATGGGCTCAACTGCCACAGACGTCTTTCAAGTCCAAGCCTCGCTTGAACTTCGCCATAACCGTAGACCTCATCAAAATACCAACTCCACGTGCACCTTCAACCACTCCACAAGGATTTTCCAATACAATCTCCTTAATTGCAGATAAAGCAAAACCATCATTGCATCCATATCTGTTCGGAGATCGAATACGCACCTTGTCAAGTTCAGCAGTTACAGCAACCGTTGGCTCAGTAGGCTCCACCTCGCTACAAGCACCATCCGTGTCGATTATTTCGTTAGTGCCCGCTACCTCAGGAGTTTCTGGTTGCAACTCCACCTCAAGCTGAACACTGTTCAGATCCGTATGAACACTGCTATTAACACTCCTAGCTAGAAGTACTAGAGACTCGTCAAATATAACTTCTCTGCTGATAATAAGTGAATTTAATTCCGGGCACCACAACTTATAGCCCCGTTCACCTTGTGTATAACCTAGGAACATGCACTTTCTTGTCCTTCCATTGAGCTTACCATCACTAACTCGAATATAACATGGACAACCAAATATTCTAAGAACAGAATAATCAGCAACGTTACCTGACCACACTTCTTCGGGAGTCCGACATTCAATCGCAGTCGATGGGGATCTATTCTTCAGGTAGCTCGCTGTACTAAGCGCATCCGCTAGAAATCTTCTAGCCATACCAGCACTAGAGAGCATTTTATGGGCCGTCTCTAGTAATGTTTTGCTCATCAACTCTGCAACATGTTGTGGTTCATTGACACTAGTGTGGTGTCTCACTATGCCTTCGTTCATGCAGAATTCGTTTAACAGCTCCGAGCAAAAATCCATACTATTGTCAATCCGTACCTGCTTGATCGTTTTACCAGTCTCCTTTTCGATCAAAACTTTTAACTGCTTGATCCTGACAACAGCATCAAACTTATGCTTAAGCACAAACACCCACGTCTTCCTCGAGTAGTCATCAACAACTGTTAACATAAATCTGGCACTCTTCCTCGAAGGAAATCGCGACAACCTACGAATATCCAAGTGAATTAATTCTGCAATATACGTGGTTTCTCTGACAACCATACTAAACTGCACTTTCCACCGTTGATCTAAATCACAGCACCCGCATACATTCAGTTCGTTAGCCACATAACCGCATAGCAAATTTCTTTCACTTAGAACCTTCAAGCTTTTCTCGCTAATGTGCCCCAAACGCATATGCCACAATTCAGACTCTCGAACAGATGCATTCGACGTCTCCGCAGCGAATTCCGTCACTGTCTCTCCTTGAAGCTCATACAGGCCACTATGCTTGATTCCTTTCATTATCACCAAAGCACCTCGAACAACTTTCAGAACTCCACATTCTGAAGAATACCGACACCTAGCTGAATCTAGGGCACTCAAGGAAATCAAATTTTTCTTCAACTCAGGAACATGCTTCACTCCAGTCAATGTCCACACGATACCATCATGCATTCTGATTCTGACATCACCAACACCAATAATATCGCATTCATAATTGTTTCCCAACTGCACTTTACTATTATCCGTGCACTGATAAGTAGTAAACCAGTTCCTATTTGGTGTAGCGTGAAAAGAGCAACCAGAATCCATAATCCATCCGCCAAACGACGAATTATTAGTGACAGACAAGACATAATCAGCATCATCCGAATTACCATCAGCTATAGCTGCAATATCATCCGTAGGATCAACTCTAATTCCCTTACCTTTGTCGTTCTTCAGCTTAAGGCAATCCCTTCTAAGATGCCCCCTCTTGCCACAACTCCAACAGACAATACCACCAGTCCTAGACTAACTTCGTCTATTCGAGTTCATACTACTTCTACTAACACGTGTACCAGTTCTTCCTCTATTTTCACCTACTAAAGCAGCAGATTCATGTTCGCCAGATTCTCTTCTACGGATGTCTTCGCTCAGAATTAAATCTCGAACACCATCAAACGTCAAACTTGTTGACCCAGAGGAATTACTAACAGCAGTAACAGTAGTATTCCAACTATCAGGCAATGAGGATAATAGAATCAAAGCACGTACCTCATCTTCAAAGTCAATATCAACTGAACTCAATTGACTAACAATCACATTGAATTCATTAATATGATCAGCAACTGATGCACCTTCGCTCATCTTCAAATTAAACAGACGTCGCATCAAGTAGACTTTGTTGATCGCAAAGGGCTTCTCGTACATGTCCGACAGGGCTTTCATCAAACCCACGGTGGTCTTCTCATTCACGATGTTAAACGCGACGTTACGAGCCAACGTCAGCCTAATAACACCCAAAACTCGTCTATCCAGCAATTCCCAATCAGCTTGCTTCATCGTCTCTGGCTTCTCCCTAGACAAGGGCAAGTGCAGTTTCATCTGATATAGATTATCCTCAATCTGCATCTTCCAGAAACCAAAATCTTTCCCATCAAATCTGTCGATTTTCACTTTTCCTTCTTCTATCGCCATCGATTCACTTCAACTCAGCCAAGCCAAGCTCTGATACCAATTGTTGTGGAAGCCAAGCGATCGAACAATAAATTTGACAAAATAAGAAAATAAATCGAACACCAGAGTTACGTGGTTCGGTCGTAGTGACCTACGTCCACGGGGAGAGCAGCACGGAATTCCACTATAGATCAAGCGATACAACGGAGATTACAACCACACTCGAGTCACTCAAACACTCTCAGTGTTTTCCAATCCCCAATTACACCCAATAACTCACGCAGTGTTTAGCCCCACAATTCCTTACGAAATAATATCTCAATCTCGCAAAGGAATTGTACACAAATCTTAACACAAGATTTACGCTTGAACACTAATTCTTCTTGGATATAATTCACGAACGAGAATCCACGGAAACACTCATCGCCAAGCACTCACGAACGTCTACAAGTCAACCGCGGCGCTTCAAGACTTCTTTATCAACAATAGCTCTTCAAGACTTGTTCTTCTTGCGGCCAAGTTCAAGAATAAATATGTATGCCCAAGAAGTAAACGTAGAGTGGCCGACTCCAACTTGGAAAGGGAAACCATGCGGTCAACAAGTCCAAGTTTGGACTTTCCTATTTCTTCTTTCCTTGGCAGACCGTGACTTCCACTAAAATTAGGAAACAATAAAATATTCATTCTATTTTCCTTTTCTTTTGTTTGCTGCCAACTCTGACATATTAGGAAAGCAAATTTACAATATTTCTTTTGCTCGATTTCGGACGTCCGCAAAATATCCAATTCAAAATATTTAGATTTTCGCTTCGGGCTTAAACTCGAGACATATTTTCAACAGTCCCTGTACTGATCAAAGCCATGACCGAACTGACCGATTCATTTTTCATACTGATCTGCATCCTCTTTGTGTCCACCACTTTATTTGTTTCCCTTCGCCGGAAAAAGTACAGGTCACGGGTGCTTCCTCCGGGACCCTCCGGATGGCCAATATTTGGCAACAAGTTCAGTCTTGGTAGGATGCCGCATCGAACCCTGTCTGCCTCCACGAGAAATACGGCCCGATAGTTTGGCTTAGCCTAGGCTTCATAGATACCATGGTGATACCACCGCCCGCAGCGGCTGCGTTGGCTTGCGCTCTGATCCCCCCACGAAGGGACAAGAGTTCAAACCCCAGCGTAGTCGTTAGGGATTCTTAAGTGTGGCGCCGTGGTGGTGGGTCCTGCGCTAGCGTCACCCCAGGTTTACCTCTCCGGCTGTCGGCCGTGCGGGGGGTTCCTGGGTTACCAAAAAAATAAATAGATACCATGGTGATTCTCTCAAGCAGAGTTGCAGCCGAGTTCTTCAAGAACCAAGACCTCAATTTCGCTGACCGAACCATCATCGATCTCATGTGATGTCGGGACTACCACGAAGATTCCATTGCCCTAGCCCCCATACGGCACGTGTTGGCGGGTGTTGAGGCGGTTGCTGACTGTGGACATGCTAGTCGCCAAGCAGCTCAACGAAACGGCTCCAATCCGGAGAAAATGTGTTGAAAACATGCTGACTTGGATTGGAGAGTCGGCATCCACTGACAAGGTCTGACTTGGAGAAGGTATTCAACTAGCGCGCTTCGTGTTCCACATGAATTTCAATTTACTAGGAAATCTCATGCTGTCCCCAGACTTGTTCGATCCGGACTCAAAGGTTGGATCGGAGTTCTTTGTGGCGATGACAGGATTGATGGAGTGGGTGGGGCAAGCGAGCATCGTGGACCTGTTCCCGTGGCTGCGGCGGTTGGACCCGCAAGGGCTGAGGAGGAAGATGGATCAGGATATGGGGACGGCCATGGGCATCGCTTCGGAATTAGTGAGGGAGACGATCGAGGAGAATAAGATTGGGGGGGACAATGATCGGAGGGATATTCTGAACGGGTTGCTTGAGTTCAAAGGAAACAGGAAGGACGAGCCCGCCTAGCTTTCTGAGAAGCAAATCAACACATTCATACTGGTACGATAACAAACTTTAAATTTCTAGCTCCCTTAGGATTACCATGTCCAAATCGAATGCGTAGTGGATTGATCCTTTGGTTGATGTGTTGAATGGCTTGTCTTCTTACACGAAACATATCCATCACCATACTATATATTTGCGTAATTAACTCTGTTTCTGAAACGATAGCAACAGAGGCTTTTCGTGCAGTGCTTGAACTCCAACGCTGAATTGGTCGAGCCGTAAGTTTCACTAATACCATAATAAATCAAGAAACTTGTCAATAGTCATGGATTGTCCTTATGTTTATGGAACTTTCTGTCTGCTTTCATTCTTGAAGGATCAGAACGGTTGACATGTGTGTGTATGGGTTGTTTTATTTAACTTTTATCTGATTTTTTTCTTTTCTTTTCTTTCTTTTCTCTCTCTCTTTTTTTTTTTACTGTCAGACTATGGCCACTGGCTGAAGCCCAGCAAGGGCTTCGCCGCCCTCACCCCTGCCGGCGCTACAGTTAAAAAACAAAAAAAGACGAAAGAAAAGAAAAAAAAGTATAATTAATGTAAAATTCAGAAGATTAGATAAATTAAATAAATTGCAAAAATTGTCTACCTTGACGCCAGCCATACCACATAGGAATGTTGGCATCCACCTTATCAATTTCTAATCAAAATTGATCGGAAGAACTAAATTGACAAATCGTTAAAAGATTTAAAATTAAATTAATACAATTGAAAAATTCAAAACTGAATTGACCGTCGTAATAGATTTAGGACTTTTTGTATAATTATCCATCAAAACACCACTCTCTCCCACTTATGTATCCTATCCATTTATTTTCAATTTCCTTTATTTTATATTCAATAGAAGAAATCATATCTAGTCTGAACTTATGTGAACACCGTGGATGATGTTATCTTTTTGTGAAGTCTATAAATGATGGTGATGAAACACAGAAAGGACTCGAATGGACTACGCTCGATGGGACTTTGTTATTCGACAATGCAGAAATCATTGCCTTACCCGAGAGAAACTTATGGATATGGCTCCATTTCATGAAATTTTGCCATCCTTGCTCTCACATACCTCTTGACATCACAGGAATTATTCTTGGCCGGTACGGAAACAACAAGCAGCACCATCGAGTGGGCACTGACAGAACTCCTACTGAACCCGGAATCCACGGTCAAGGTCCAAGCCGAGCTGTCCCGGGTCGCCAGGTCGATCCGAAAGGTCCTGGAACCGATATAGACCAGCTCCCATACCTGCAAGCGGTTGTGAAGGAAACCTTCAGGCTCCACCCGCCAATCCCCTTCCTCGTGCCTCGGAGGGTCACTCGCGACACCATCTTCATGGGCTACGACATACCCGAGAACACGCAGGTCTTTGTGAACGCTTGGGCGATCGGTAGAGACCCGGATTTCTGGGAAGATCCTATGGCTTTTAAGCCTGAGAGGTTCATCGGGTCAAAGTTGGATTATAAGGGTCAACACTACAAGTTGATTCCATTCGGAGCAGGTCGAAGGATGTGTGCTGGCGTGCCCTTGGCACATCGCGTGCTTCATCTGACTTTGGGCACGCTGTTTCATGAGTTCGATTGGGAGTTCGATTGCCACATTGATCCGAAGATGATTTAAATGAGAGATAGGATGGGCGTGACCACGAAGAAGTATGTGCCCTTGCTGGTGGTGCCCAAAAGAAGAGCAACATGAGACTGGGATCAGCTTGGAATTTCTGCGTGTTTGCCTAAGTAATATTAGTCTGAACATTTATTTGCTTCCTCAATTGCTACTGCACGAAAGGACATTCTTCGTATATATACTATGATAACCAATCCAAATAAGTCGAATAACAACAGGGCTATGTCATTTTCAAATTGTGATCATGCATGATTGAACAAATTTACTCAACCGTGCATGCTGAGCACACCCTATAAGGACTCATGCATATTTATCACATCATTTTGCATACATGAATTTATATTTTTGTAAGGATTGCGATTCTAAAAGTTGAAATACTTCACCATCTAAAACTAATATCTATAAGACCCACCCCAACCAGTTCCAAAGCGATGTGAATAGGAACCCTAACCTCTGCGTTAACTTTAGATCTTAAACTTGAATTTCTTCTGAACTCAAACATGTATAATAGATGGTAGAGTAGACTACAGCCAGCGGATACTTATTCAATTGGTAAGAATTCCATCTCCTTCACGGTTTTAGTAGCTTATCACAAGTTCATCTCGTTACCACTAGCAGTGCCACGTTAGTAATATCTGGCCAAAATTAGCTGGAATGACTGAATTAACACTATATCAAAGGGTTTATGACTAAATTAGTATAAATGCAATAAGTTTATGACTTTTTTTGTCCTTCTCCCCATGTATAAGTTATTTGTAAAAGTATCAGTTTATGTATGACATGTAAAATTCACGTATCCACATATGCCCACTCAAAATGTGGGCCATGTAACTAGTAAATAGTTTAAGTCACAACTAAGAAAATGGTTCATGTGCTTGCCATGTGACACTTCACTTGCTTTCTATGTATAAATGTCATGCGGCAAGATGCTTGAAATTGTTTTGCCACATATTCCACATACCAATAAACTTGAACTTATTAATATATCATTCACCAACTTTTATTTTTAGATAAACTTAGATATATAGGCGATTGTTGGATGAGATGTATGCTTGTATTTGATTATACAATCTACTGTAGGATTTTGAGCTCATTCTGTCAATGCAATGAATTTCTTTCTCTTATTTATTTTAATTTATCTTGAAGCTGCTTTAGAGGAGCAAAGGCGGGGTAAGGCTGAGCACACTGGGAGGTGTGTCTAAAATGCAACCACAAAACCACATCATCAACGGGACGCTAGACTCCAAGCAAGGCATCGCTAGGGAAGGTCCTACGGGCCATTGCCAGAGTACAATTTTATCGACAATCTTGATTGACCGTCCCTAAAAGCTTTCGCGTCTTTCCTCTTGTTTAGGAGTGGTCCGGTTTCCTATAAATTCTTGTATCCGTCACGTTGAAAGAAATTTTCTCCAAAACCAGAGACCACTTCATTACTATTTACTTATATGGATGGGTAAATAATCTTTTTTATTTTGAGTTTTAATTGGCCAGATTACATGATTGAAAACGGGAAAATGACACAAATTGTTTCAAAACTTTGGCTCGATGTGCAATGTAATTCTTAAACTTATAATTTGTTCAATATGGTCCCTGAACTGTAGTCTAATATGCAATGTGGTCTCTGAACTTTTAATTTGTTTATTATGATCCATGAACTTTTGATTCATGTTTAATATAATCCACGAACTATATGAAAATGTTCGATGTTATCCCTAAACTCTAATTAATGGAAGGACTATATTGAGCATTTTCATATAGTTCAGAAACTAAGCTCAATATGTATAAAAAATTCAGGGATAAAATTGAATAAATTAAACGTTTAGAGATCATATTGCATATTGGGTTAAAGTTTAATTATCACATTGAACAAATTATAAATTCAATGACCATATTGTATATTGAGTTAAAGTTTAGAGATCATTTAAAAAAATGGACAACCAAATCAGAAAAATAAATAAAGCAATGATAAAGCAATCAGTACTTAAATATAAAGACCTGAGCCGTATCGAGTAAAAATTAAAGAAGGCATTGTTATTAGGCCCCGAGACAGGGCTCCAGTAAGTATGCGCACACTAGACTATGCCAATAATTGGAACCCTTAGTCTAAATAATGATGACCAAGCAAAATGAAATAAGACTAAGTTTAAATGAAACTAATCCTGTAGTGTAATACATTTTGAAATAAATCTGAATTTTACTCCAATAAATGCCCAACACGCAAAGTGATACGGAGGCATGAAAGTGAACAAGAAGGATTGCTTGGGAAACATGTGAAATGATTTGGAAACAACTGAGTAAGCAACAGGGATTGTTTGGACTCACTTGTGACTTGCCAAAAAGATTCAATTTTTGTTTTTTGGTAATTTTTCCAACCAATCAAATAAAAAATTTACCATAAACAATGAGCCTTTCAGATAGGAGTCCCCAATAATGTACACTATAGAAAAACATGGATTTTGCCACGGAAATTTGCAATGGGGAATTTTTCGTCACTAATTTGCAATGAAATTTGTGACGGATTTATTTTTTCCTTGCAAATTAGCGACGAATAATTTTCGTCGCTAATTTGCGACGGAATTTCCGATGAAATAAAAATTCGTCACAAATTAGCGATGGAAAAATAAATCCGTCACAAATTTTGTCGCAAATTACTAATGAAAAATTCCCCAACGCTAATTTGTGACGGAAAATAAATCCGTCGCTAATTTCGTTGCAAATTAGCAACGGCCAATTTTCCGTCTCTAATTCCGTTGCTAATTAACGATGGATTTTGCGACGGATTGGAAAATGCCCTTTATTTTTTGAATCCATCACAAAATTTGCGACGGATTGGAAAATGTCCTTTATTTTTGGAATCCGTTGCAAAATTTGCGACGGATTGGAAAATGCCCTTTATTTTTGGAATCCGTTGCAAATTTGCGATAGAAAATAAATCCGTCACAAATTTGTGACGGATTGGAAAATGCCCTTTATTTTTGGAATCCGTCGCAAAAGACATCACAAATTTGCGACGGATTGGAAAATGCCCTTTATTTTGGAATTCATCGCAAAATCCGTCACAAATTTGCGACGGATTGGAAAATGCCCTTTATTTTTGGAATCCGTCGCAAAATCCGTCCCAAATTTGTGACAGAAAATAAATCCATTACAAATTTGCGACGGATTGGAAAATACCCTTTATTTTTGGAATCTGTCACAAAATCCATCGCAAAATTTGCGACGGATTGGAAAATGCCCTTTATTTTTGGAATCCATCGCAAATTTGAAACAGAAAATAAATCCGTTACAAATTTACAACGGATTAGAAAATACCCTTTATTTTTGGAATCCGTCGCAAATTTGTGACGTAAAAATAAATCTATTGCAAATTTACGACTATTTTATTTTTTTGTCGCTAAATCCGTCGCTAAATTAAGCGATGAACTCTGAATGTAGTCCTCCGCCAATCTCTCAAATCTGCCCGCCCTCACCCCAGTCTCTCTCTCTCTCTCTCTCTCTCTCTCTCTCTCTCTCTCTCTCTCTCTCTCTCTCTACTATTCCTCAGAACCCCCCCTCCGCCAAACACCTCTCCGTCGCTCCCTTCCCCCCTCCGCCAGCCATGACAGCCACCCTCGCCGCCGTCGCTGCCGTCATTGCCTCCTCCTCCGTCACCATCCGCCCGTTCCGCGCCCACAAGCCCTCTCGCATGCCCTGCCGGGATCCGGTGTTCAGTCACCGAAGGCCCCACGATCTCCCAACTGAGGGCCGTCGGCGAGGGACTGGTTGATTGCATGGTGGTCGGGGGCGGGATCAGCGGGCTCTGCATCGCCTAGGCGCTCGCCACGAAGCACTGCGACAGGGAACCTGACGTGGTGATCACCGAGGCCAGGGACCGTGTCGATGACAACATCACCACCATCGAGAGGGACGGCTACCTGTGGGAGGAGGGCCCCAATAGTTTCTAGCCATTCCAAGATTTGTATGTTCCATCGGTCCCATTTCGAGATTTCTTTTCGTTGGTCCCATTCCGAGATTTGTACATTCCGTCTACTCTAATTTTGTGACCTTTTTATTGAAGTTCTCAAGTATGTTTGTGTGTTAACTAACAGATATATCGTCGGATTATTGTAATGGTTGTTGTTGCTCTTATTTCGTTAGAATTGGGTATAGTCTTCATCAAGAAATGGAGATGATGTTTTTTAGTTTATAGGGTAAATGGGTCAAGATAGGGTGCTTTGCAAGTGTTTGATGAATGACCCAGTTCTCCAATTTGCAAATAGACGTGCAATTTGGACTTTTTTTTATGCTATTGCGAATAGCGGTGCGAGGCTCGAATCGGCGTGAGTTCTTTCTTGGGTGTTCTTCCTTTTTTTTTCTGGAGGAAAGGAAGAAAACGGAGAGGACAAAGCTATCATTGGATAGATGCTTAAGAACACTCAGACTTCACTTGCAAAAGGTAATGCTTCATGTGTTAATTTTTTTGAAGTTTTCTTTGGATAGATGCTTATTCTCTGTCACTTCAGAACAAGAACGCAATCGCCAGTTGATAAAGCCTGTAACTGCTGAAAAGGTAGGATATAGTTCTATGTATTGTTGATATTCGCATTGAGGTTGGTAATGAGAACCTTGCCAGAGTATAGTTGTGCGGTTTTTGTGCATATTGGTCATCACTTTTGTTTGTTTGCAGATGGAAACAAGAAAAACAGAGCTTGAGACTAACCTTGCAACTAATCTCAAGAGGCAGAAGCAAGAGTACGAGGCTATTATATCCTTATCAGAGACTGATTTGCATGAAAATGAAGCGAAATCAATGTAACATCTTGAATTTCGACCCATTTTCGGGATCAATAAAGTGTAAATTTATTTCTCATTTAATTTTAAAAAGTCTCGCTCGGACTTGATTAATCACAGGATACTAACTTATTGGGAAAGGCTAAATAGGAATATGTACGTGGACCGGGGATACGATCGCGAGTTGGGCACGGACTTCGAGAAACTCCGAGGGAATATTTTGGATCAATGTAGGCCGATCTTAGGAAGGTGACGGATTCGATTCAGCTAATGACGTACGATGGGATCGCGGGTGATTCCGCATGACCGAGAGTACATATGGCAAATGATTCCCGAACTAACCTAAATGATCGAGATCTCTAGTACTAGTGATAATTTCTCGCGCTCTCTCGAAAATTGAGGTCATTACAAATCGGACAACCTTAGGTTGATACGCGTAACACCTAAATAGCCGCCCGTTAGTGAGAGACCCTAGAATTTTAAAATGAGCAAATTTGATCGTGAGATTGGACCCGAATTTCGATGTCAAAATTTGTGGATGTTTACGATTATTTTGCAAGACCAACGTCGTTTTGGTGTGGCTACGCACATTTGGGGCTAATCTAGCCAGAAATTGGAATTTCAACAAAAATTGAGAAAAATTACGATTTTGCCCCTAGGGACCTCGATGTCCGATTTCGAGGCCGTACGAAGTTATTTTTCCCGGTCGATGTCATTTTAGGGTGGCCACGTACATTTAGAATTATTACGGTAAAAAATTGGAATTTTGGCTCGGACGTGAAAAATAATATTATTTTAATCCTCAAGACTTCGCTGTCGATTTTCGAGGGCTTAAGAGGCTATTTTCACGAATCCGACGCCATATTATGTTGGCCACACACATATGAAACCCGTATGTGCGAAAATTGAAATTTCGCCCTGAGACCGGAAAAATGACCATTTTGCTCCTAGGCCATTTTCAGTTCTAAATTTTGGAAAAATTGCGGGGATAATTATTTGGATATTTCAGCTTAATTATTGGGGCTAATGACATTTTTGCCTATCCATTATTGGATTAGGATGAATTAAGACCATTAGATTAGGGGCATTTTGGTCAAAACCGTTGGATCGGTGACACGTGGCGCCCTCTAGCCCCCTATATTTGATTGGTCTGACCAGCCTCTCTCTCTCATCCCCCTCATTTCGGCCAGACCCCCCCACCAATGGCTCTCTCTCTCTCTCTCTCTCTCTCTCTCTCTCTCACGGCCAAAGGAACGCTAGTGCCGTTTGCCGCCGCGCCGGAGCCGATCAGCCGAGCTGCTACCGTCGTGGCCCTCCCACCGTCCATACGTCACTGTACATCGCCATCCGTATAGTGTCCCCCCCATACGGTTCCGTACAGCGTCCATACGCCATCCGTACATCGTCGCGCCAACCACCACTACCTCGCCGGCCACCGTCCCTCACCATCCATACGGTGTCCGTACAGGTCCGTATCGCCATCCATACGCCGCCGTCTGTACGTCGCCGTCGCCGCCTCCGAAATGCCGCCGCTGATTTTTCCATTCACCGACAATCGGCCGCTCGTTTCCCGTCGTTGTAGACTAGAAATTAGGTTAGTGTATTTCCTAAATCCAGATTAGGATTGATAGTGTGTTTTTTGAACTGACTTAGGTATCATCGGTGTATTTTGGACTGGCTTAGGTAGTATCGGTGTAGATTTCGGACGGGATTGAGGACTGATTAGTGGAAATAAAATTTGAGGAATTTAGTGGGATTATTATAGATAATTATTTGGCCCGAATTAAGAGAATAGTGGCTGTCCGCATTTTTGAGGAATGTACCGGATATTATTTGATAGCTAGAATTGTTAGCTGAATGGCCGGGATGACCCAGAGTGATTGGTTGTTGACTGATTAGTGATTAATTGTGCTTAATTGTGAAATGCCATGTTGTGTGCTCGTGTGGCTGAATCGTGCAGAGTGTAATTGGTCAATTGATGGCTTGAATTGAATATGGAATTGTGTATTGGAAATTGGGCTGCACGGTACTAAATGGGCAAGTGAGCATGCTATTTATAAACTAGGCACTGTGAATTGATTTTGATTGAAATGTGTGCATGTGCCTATGTTATGTGGATGCTCATGTTGCATTGAATAGCATTGCATGGCATGCGTTATGAATGCCGAGAATGAGGCGTGTGGTGAATTGTGCGAGAGTGCGTGCCTGCCATGAGTATGTAATCACCTAAATGCCCTTATGCTTGTTACGCGGGGTCCAAATAATAATTGACTGTATGCTCGTGTGATCACAATTTGCCCTGATGCGTGTTTCGCAGGGTGTGCGTTCTTGATGCGTTTTACGTGGGACAATGCCCGGTACATCCGGAAGACGACCATCCTGATGCGTTTTACGCGAGCTCTGGTTCATACGGAGATCAGTGTTACGGCTGATGCATATTGACGTGGGCTAGAGACACTGGGCCGGGGGCATCTTTACGCTGGCCACGGAGTGCTGTGATTAAGTGGACCTGTGCAGTAGCACATGTCAGACCTGATGCGTTTTACGTGGGTCAAACTCTGAGATAATATTAATAATTGAGCATTGAGCCGGTGTACGGTATGAGTTAGTGTGAAACATGGCATGACAAGGACATTGCATGCAATGCAATGCGTGAGTTAGTGTGCAGGTGTGCGAGACTCGGTAAATGACATGCGAAATGTGCACCGAAAGTATGAGCATGTGTTTGACGTACGCGTGAACCGAGTGCTCATGTATGTAACTTGATTAAATTATTATTGTGAATAACCTGCAAGGTCAGCCAGGTAAGATATCTGGGCTAGAGGGCCTAGGCCGATGTTTACTTATGAGTTGGTTTACAGTGTTATTTTGTGCTGTTAGTCAGGAGATTGCATGTTAGCCTAACCTAGGTTTAGGGGGTTATACTCGCTGAGATTTGTCTTACGGTTGTAATAACCCACATTTTCAGACCCCCAGCCGTAAGATGCCGAGAGCACCACATCTTTTTGGGATACCGCATCATATCCAGCGGTCGTCTAGCGTACACCCCTGCGGGGATGAAGCAGCATATGTGAGATATTATTCTGTTTTGTTAGTGAACGTGAGAGAGGATTACTACCACACTGAGGAGTACATAGCCTGGTGCTACAGAAGCGCTGATGGAGTGACTGGACCCCCTCTTCGGACTTTTGACGTGCCAATGGATGTGAATGATGTGATTATTCCACAGATGGCGGATGGTGAGATATTAGACCCTCCGTCTTCACTTAGTGTGAGCTTCCAGGACGAGACCGTAGATGGACCGGCAGCTATGGATGAGGAAGAGGAAGAGTAGCAAGTGATAGCCGAGGACCTAGGTCAGGTGGATGACGAAGAAATTGATCCAGAGGCAATGGACGTGGATGAGGAGGCAAACGAAGAAGTGGATGAGGTAGGATTGGATGTCGAGATAGGCCCAGATGATGAGTTAGGCTGGTATCTTGATCTAGAGTTAGAGCTGGACTCATAGAACGAGAGAGCTGCCGCAGCTGACATGGATTCTGAGGCATCCGAACCACAGGAGAGCTCTTTAGAGGAGTCCTCGGACCTTGATTGGGAGCCTTAGACTGGGCTAATAGTTCAGCAGGAGAGATAGTCCCTTTTTTTTGCTGGTAGTCCTCTCCTTAGACCGAGCCGTCTAACCTTAGCCACCTATACCTTTTTTATTAGTAGTGGCTATTGTTGTCTCCTAGTTTGTTGTACATCCCAATGTGTATATGTGGTTGTAAAGGATCTGTTGATAATAGTATAAAACGTACATATTTTCTGTGCTATCCTTGGTCTTGTATTATATTTGTCAGGGTTATTTATTTAATTGCTTCCGCTTGTGCTTGTCCTCTGTTTGGGGCTTTGGGGTCAGCGACGCTTTTTGGGACGTCACACCATAATCGATCTAAGGTGGGATGCTCGCGCTTCGTAGGGTTCGGGGCGTGACAAAAAGTATGAAATTCATATCATCATGGTTAGGCTACATCATAGCCCTAACAAAAAAAATTAGAATATACTAGAAGAAGAAACATAAATATAAATTAAACCCAACATCTTGAATTAAAGAGCAAGAATTCTATCATCAGTTTTGTCTTCTCTTCAAAATACTTGAAAACTCTCGTAACAATGAAAACAAAAATGATAAAAAAAAACTAAATATTCCTCCCAAGCTCTCAATGTTAAAGGATAACATTTAAGAATCCTAACATGAGGCAATTGCTTCTTTTTCACATAAAACTAGAGAATAAATTGCAGAATTCCCGATATGATTCCACTTTCTAACAATTCTCTGGGTAGCATATTTATTTCTTTCTTTTTGCCATATTTTCCTTATCTTCTCCATAACCCATTATTATGCATAAACAAGGAAAACTTGAGTAAATAAAGTGAAATTCAAATATTTTCTAGCAAATATTGCATTATTTGTTACCTAAAGTAGATAAAATAACTCTATTTTTGTAGAGTTATCACTAATCATCTAATTAGCACCCTTTCGGCATTTAAACCCGCCTTGTTTCAAAGAGGCGATTCATGCAATCTTGGCCATTTTGACCTAAGCTACTAACAATGATCATGCAGAGGTACATAAATAATGAAGATAAACAACCCAAATCAAGGCAATAAATAAAGAAATGATAAAGCAATAAGTACTTAAATATAAAGACCCGAGCTGTATCTGACTCGGTATTAGATAGGCAAAGTTTTTTGGTTTTCTTCTAATTTTTAGGATGTAAAAAAAAAAGTGAATTTAAACCACCCGGATGTTAACATGACAAGATATTATCTCAATAAGTAAACAAGATGGCATATAATTTCTTCAGGAAAAAGGTTCGTAAACTATTCGAAACAAAATACAATCGTAGAGCATGCTTTAAAGCACCGAAAAACATACATGAGATACTAGAACCAGATAAGCTAGTTGATTTGTGGCGGACAATGTTCCTATTCCCATCAGGTATTTTCAGGGCCAATGCACAAACATTTTGTTGTTATATTCCACTGCTTTTCAAGCCCTTCTTCCAGATAATTGAGTATAACCACAGCATGTTTAGAAGCACTGTGAAGACTTTGAAGTCGTCGGGCCACTTTAAGCAATCTATGTGAATCAACTACCTCGCGCTTAGACTTAACTTCGATGACCATATTTTCCAGAATAGATGCATGTCCAAGCATAAACTTTACCAGCAGGAGCACTTCCTCATATTTAATTCTTAAACATGCATAAAATCCAAAAATCTCAACCTTCTCGAGATGCCGAGCCCAACTCTTGAACTTCTTCTTTATATTCCAATTGCTCTCATGATCAACATTGTGAGAGTTTAAGTCAGATTCACACTGCAAAAGGATAAACGAAAGTGAATGTTCCAACAAAAAACATGATTTAGTTTCCACACTATAATATTTCAATCACCACAGAGAATAATCATTCTTTGTCAAATCAGATGTCTAGCCTACAATGACGAGATTAGAGGAAATCATAAACAAGGGAAACCAAAATTTGGGCACGAGAGTTCATCAATTTATGCGCAAACTTCTCATTGTCAACATCACAGTGACCTTCACAAAAAAGAAAAAAAAAGAAAAAGAAGAATTCATGGTCTATTGTGAAACATCCATAGCATTATAGATGGAGCATTTGAAACATAGGTGGCGACGGTCATGAAAGAAACAGATCATCACGCTAGTGTCATTAGTTCATGGACTCAACAAGACAAAGTAAGGAAGAGTCTTTGGTACGATCTAGTTAATTCTTGAAGTATCTAAACCTGTGGATTCGAGTTTAAGGAGTATACCCAGAGGTCGCCCCAATCAGATGGCTCAAAAATTATAACAAGCTTCTCCAAATTTGGTGTAGTTGCTAGTATATATGCTGTAGCAGGAAAACTGAATTGATAAAAGGGAATGTGTAGCGTTAGAGACTTGCAATTCGGCAACGACACCTGCACGTCTTCTACCTTTAGAGGCCCAATAACCTAATCAAGTCAGAAAGGTAAAGTCAGATTGACAAAAAAAAGCTATTAGAGGGTCACATCATTCTATTTGTTACGTTAGCAATAACACGGAATGATAAAACATAGACTAAACTTCTCTTACGTCACATACCAATAACTTTTTTCTCATAGATAATTCCATCAATATAATCCCAAAACATCCATAAACTTTGGCAGAATAATGTTCACTATCCTAAGTGAAAAACTACATGAAAAAAGATGATGTCCATTAGGAAGCAAGATCATGCTCACCCGAAGGCACCAAGCGCCCAAAAGAATTTGAGTAGTGTTTTGCAGCTTGGAAAGCATTTGCTTTAGCAGGATGTAATCTGATTTGACTGGACCGTCGAAATCTAATTCTGCATTGACTAAGGATGGTGCTTCAATAATTCTTAGCATCTCATAAAAATGATCCCCTCTGACATGCAATGACAACAAATGAGGAGTCCAGATCTCCATAGGGGATTCCACAATAAGAGCATCGATTACCAACTCTCTCAAGCTTCTTGAATGAATTTTTTTTACATTCTGGCAACTTATCAAATTTAAGTATTCAAGAATAGGGCTGCCCATCAAAATCTTCCGAAGTACATCATCACTCACGTTTTGAATGGACAAGGACTTAAGCGAACTCCAATGAACACTTTCGCTAGATGAGAAACAACAGCCTCTTAAGCATAGCTTAGTCAACGAAGAGCAATTATATAGCAATGGAGATAATGTGTAATGCTCCCAATAAATATTCACGATGAGAAGAAGGTCTTCGACTTGATGATCAATCGCAAAGTGAACCCATAAATCAATGGTAGAATGGCAGAATTCCTGCTTTGATCTGATATCAAGGTGGAACTTTTTCACCTTAGGCCACATATAGTGCGTCAAAACCCTGTCCACAAATGAATAATCGTGAAATGAGTCGAACCTGAGATCTGAAATAGTGGTCCAAACGGACCGCCACCTTTTCGACAAAATGCAAGTTTTGACGACTTCCCTTGTAGGCAAAAAGGAGAAGATGTGGTGGATTAGACAATCGGGCAACAGACTGATGCAATCCTCATAATCATTTCGTGCCAGCGTCGAAGTATCTGCCATGGCTTATTGAATGAATTCTAGGGTCTCTTTACTTCTCAATTCAGTGAAGCACGGGCTTGTGCATGATCACCCTCTCTTTGTTGGGTTATGGCTCAGATTGGTGCTACGTTGCTGATGAAGTTCAAAATTTTATACTATGCTTAATGCCGAAATTCTATTATCCTTCCAAATCCCAATAAAAGGAAAAAAAAATTTGACGCATCTAACACTGGCCTAAAGTGGTGTAAGCAACAAATCAGATTATTTGCTCAATATGCATCCATTACCTTTTATTCATTATACATTGGATCTAATATACTTGAAAGAGTTGGATTATTTCCTCAACATATAATGATTGAACCTGCCCAGTTCAATAGATAGACATAATCTTACGGGTAATTGTCAAAAAAAATGTCCTAAAAATATTATAGAGATGCCAATTTAGTCCTAAACCTTTGAATTTGACCAATTTATAACCTAACCATTTTGACAATTTGCCAATGTAATCCTTCCTACCAATTTTGCCCGGAAATCGGTGATTTAAACCATCTTATGTGGCCTAACTAAGATGGTGGGCATTGATGTGGATAATTATTATAATTTTTAAAAAATTTTCTGAAAATTTTCCCTTTTTTTCCTTTTGTTTCCTTTTTTACTTTTTTTTAATTTCCCTCCACTGGTAGCTAGCCATAGGCAGGCCAACACCGACGAGGGCTAGGACACTCTTGCCGTCCTCTGGCGAGGCCAACACATGCTAAAAGGCCAATGAGGGTCTAGTGAGTCCTCACTAGATCGGGCGAGGCCAAACGCAGGCAAGGGAGACCCTTGCCTATGGTCGGCAACCTTCATTGGCCATCCTCGAAGCTTGGCAACCGGCAAAGGGAAATAAGGAAAAAATTTAGAAAATTTATAAAGAAAATTAAAAAATTGTCCATGTCTGTGCTGGCTATACCACATAGTGTTAGCACTGAATGCACTGCCACTCAGCGATTTCTAAAAAATTTTGGCGAGAGGTACTATATTGACAAATCATCAAAAGGTTTAAGACTAAATTGGTCAAATTGAAAGGTTTAGGACTGAATTGGCATTTGCACAATAGGTAACTTAAGACTTGTTTGGTAATTATTGCTAAACTTCCTTGATGATAGTTATATTTGAATAGTTTCCTTCAATTTAATAGTTTCCTATTATGGGTTTTCATCACATATGCATATATTACTATTTACAACATAAAACTTAACACTCTTCTTTATGATTACTCTTATCGCAACTTCTACGGTATTCGGGACTCCTATCTCAAAGGCTCATTGTTTATCGTAAATTTGTTATTTGATTGGTCGGAAAAATTATCAAAAGAAATTGTATCTTTTTGGCATGTCACAAGTGACTCCAAACAATCCCTGCTGCTTACTCACTTGTTTCCAAATCATTTCACATGTTTCCCAAGCAATCTTCCTTGTTCACTTTCATTCCTCCGTATCACTTTGCGTGTTGGGCATTTATAGGAGTAAGATTCAGATTTATTTCAAAATGTATTACACTGCAGGATTAGTTTCATTTAAACTTAGTCTTATTTCATTTTGCTTGGTCATCATTTTTTAGACTAAGGGTTCCAAGTATCGACATAGTCTGGGGTGCGTATATTTTTACCCACTACTTACAGGAGTCCTTTCTCGGGGCCTAATAACAAGGCCTTCTTTAATTTTTACTAGATGGTGGACTGCAAGAATGATGGAAGAACCAACAATATCCCAAAACCTTTTATAGAAGACCCGTGACAAAATATCTTGCCTAGGAGCTTTAGATGATCCTTACTGGAAACCCGCATCCTTATTTTCATCTCACTGATATCAACAAAGCATTTTTTGATTTATCTCCTGCATAATAGATTGTTCCGCCGTTTCCAGAGTTCTTTCCATGTCTCTTTTGCCCTCAATTCTGAAAATTCCTCCACAATATTCCATAAAAGCTCCTTCAATATCCTCTTCCTTCTCCGACCAATCTCCTGCTACATTCTTTATTTTGAGGACTTTATGTCTGGTCCTTTGCAATGTAGTCTGGGGAAAAATTTAGAACTTTTATCTCCACTATTGATCCAATTCAGCCTTGCCCTTTGATGCCAATAAATTACTTCCCTTCGCCATACCTCATTCACTTTCTTTATAACTTGACCTTCCTCTGCTCCATTATTCTTCCTCATTCCGTTGTTGGACCTCATACTCAAGTTTTGAGTCGAATCATCACACTTGCTATTATCTAGTGATCACCCTAGTGAGCATAGACCTGTCCATCTTGGACACTTCATTGAGATATAAAAGAAAAATTCAGTGGCTTTATTGATTTTCAATACTCGAGCCTTGAAGTTTTCTTCGTATCAGAGCATCTGAGAAGAATATTGGTCATCCAGTCAGACGATTTGAGTTGTTGGGTTTGAGCGATCTCATGACTTCTAGTTTTCAGACGTTAGCTTCTGAATTTGATTTTTACATGGCATTGAAACATATCAACCAACAATTTCTAGTATACATATTGTCACACATAAATTTTTTGTACATAAATATGAACATCTATATTCATTGGAAAACTTTCATTATTTTAAACTTTTTTCTTTGGTTGGGAAGAAAACATTAAGGCATAATATTGAGGGACTTGAAAGCCATTCCACTCCAACAAGGCAATTGAATTCAAGGGTGCCTTTGTTTAATTGAAAGTAAATCCTTGGAATTCGTTTTTCATGTCATGCCCCGAACCCCACGGCGCGCCACATCCCTCGCGATGGTCGAATACAAGTGCGATGTCTCAGGACGCATCGCCGACCCAACGCCCAATCAGAGTACGAGGCACATGCGGAAGCAATACGACACCCGAACAATTTAAACTACATAACCAAGGATAACCACACAACAAACAACATGAACAAAAATATACACTTGCATTGACACTGGGAACCATATAAATCATCCATTTATAGCTTGCGCTCAAAAATCAAAAGCGGGTCAATAGCCACTACTAACAAAAAAGGGTAAGTGGCCCGGGAGATCAGGGTTACTAAAATTAGAAGGGGCTCCAGTCAAAAAGTTACCGGCCCGATCTATTGAGGACTAAAACTAGGCCTACGGAACCCAGTTTGAGTCGGATCCCGATGACTCGGAAGAGCTATCAGACAGCTCAACATCAGAGACCAGGGAATCCTGCTCGGACTCGGCCCCAACTGACTCTTCCTCGGAATCCATCGGCTCGGCCTCGTCCTCCGGCTCCATGTCCTGCTCCATGTGCTCAAGCTCCTCGCCTTCCGAATCCATCGGCTCCGGGTCTGAATTCCCCTCCTCTGGCGCAAGCTCAGGACTTGCTAATTCCCCATCGGGACACTGAGGGTCAACATCCCCAGCATCGGTAAACGAAACCTTAAAAGATCGAAAGGGCCCGTAGGTCTCCGCGCCGTCCTTGATACACCACGCTATATATCTGTGGGCCTGATCAAACTCCTCGCCCGCATCAACCCAAACTGTAGCAAGGTATCTAACCCAAAAATCCCCGTTCCCTACAGGGTACACCGTCTCCTCCTGGTCTATCCGGTAAGGGATCCCAAAACGAACAGGCACGATAGATATCTCAAGGTCGGGGGTCTAAAAAATTGGGTTTCAACGATAGTGAGAATAAATCTCAGCGAATAGGTTCCCTAAACCTAAGCTAGACTAACATGCACCTCCTGACGAGCACTAAACAATCACACAAGTCAAAACATAATTGACTCAAACCCTCGGGCCCAAATCCAACACTTACTTGACCCTACAGGTTAGGCACCTCATAAATTTACAATAACAACACAGGACTCAACCACGGCACATATACGAACATCACTCAGCCACGACGCATGTCATGCATATGCTCATGCTCACATCCATGCTCAAGTCTTATTAATGCATTTCGCACACTTGCACTCTTGCACACTTGCAATTACCAATTTCACCGACCCGCGTAAAATGCATCAAATCTGATAGTTTGAGATCGATCTCCAGTCCGTATAAAACGCATCAGGCTCATGACACACAACCTGCGTAAAACGCATCAGACTAGTCATCTTCCGGTAATTTGGGTATCGTCCCGCGTAGTACGCATCAGGACGGATTCACTACCCCACGTAAAACGCATCAGGGCTTTATGTGATCACACATTCACATACACCAGTTATTATCTAAACCCTGTGTTAAATGCATCAGGGCATCTTAGGTGATCATATACTCATGTCGTTCATGCACTCACACATAATGCGCATGATATGCCCATACTCAGTATGCACGCACAGGGCCACAATGTCACACTCGGCATTAGTGAATTCCACACTGGGCACTCAACATGATTTGGTTACATACTCAATTCGCATCTCAATATGCTCAATGAACCAACCAATCCAAATCAGTTACCACACATAGTTTAGCACCCAAATTCACGCAAACAAACACCAAAACCACACATGTCGATTGCCTACTAAATATTTCATAAAGAAGCCATGCCGAGCATATCATAGAGCATCACATAATCACATTCAAGCCACATCTAATTTAGCATCCTCGAGGGTAATCACCGTTCCTTAAGCCGTTCACCCTAAAATCTCGAATAGTCATTTATGGCCCAAATCATCCCGATACTAAACTAGCCACAAACAGTCCGTCTTAGGCCATCAAATCACTTCTCAATCATCCCATTAGATTGCCAAAATCGCCATGAAAACAGCCACTATTTGGATCACAAATTTCACCCGCCAAATCCACAATTTTACTCGAATCAATGCGCCTAAGCACAACCACCATTGAGCACACCATAGACCACTAAACCTCGATTAAAACATCCCGCTAAGTCACCAAATGCACCACAAAATCAGCCCCTAGCAACCTCCACAAGCTAACCCCTAAATTACTCTAATTAACCCCTAAAACTCATCTAGAAATGTAGATTAGCCTAACTAGGGTTTAGGGTTGTACTTACTTGGATTCCTAAGCTTTAAACTCAGCTGAACAAGTGACGAGGACGGCTGGACAGCAGCAGTACAAGCAGTGGCGACGGGCAACCTCCATAGCGGCGGCACCGACGGTGGCTCTTGGACGGCAATCCTAGGAGGAGGGGGGCTGCTCTCGTGGCCGAAAGGGGGGATAAAGAGAGAGGGAGGGACAACTGGATGGTGGTGGTGAGGCAAGGGGCAACATCACCGGTGGCGGCACTAGCGAGCGGCGGCAGTACTCCGGCGAGCAGCTGCATGAGGCTAGGAGGGGAAGAGCTCGCAGGAGAGGAGGAGAGGAGAGGGTGGCCAGCTGACTTGAGAGGAAAATGGGAAGAGAGAGAGTCAAAGGGAGTGTATAGGCTTGAGTGAGTGGGGTGGTTGACCAACCTTGCAAAAATGACACTCCTACCCCTAATCCAAAGGCTAGGATCAATTCCAATAAAAAATATTTAGGGGCATTATGGATCTCAAATTTTAGCATTATTGGGCTAAGATACACTAATATAAAATCCCAAAATATGACCCAAAAAAATCCCAAATTTTGGAAAACTATATTTAGGCCTAGGGGCAAAACGGTAATTTTCCGGTCCCAGATCAAATTTTCAATTTTTGACTCTACCGACCCCAAATATGAGTGGCCACATAAAAATGATGTCGTCCTTGCAAAAATAGTCATGTATGCCCACGAAATTCGACACCGAAGTCCGAACTCCATTTCACGATCGATTTAACTTAATTTGCAGTGTTAGCGTCTCTTACTAATGGGCAGCTGTTTAGAGATTACGCGTATCGACCTAGGGTTACTCGAGTCATGACGGCCTCAATTCCTAAGAGGACACGAGAATTTATCGCTAGTCCTAGGGGTCGCAGTCGTCCGGAGTAAGTTCGGGATCGTTCGTAGCCCGTATTCTTGGTCGTGCGGTATCACCCGCTATCCGATCGTACATCATCGGTCGAACCAATTCCGTTACTCTCCTTGAACCGGCCCATATCGGCATAAAACATTCCCTCGTCGCTTCTCAGAATTGGACTCGATTCACAGTCGAGTCCTTGGGTCCACGCACCGTTTTCCTAGTTAGACATTCCCCATTGGTCAGTATTCCGAAAATGATCAATTTTGAGTGAGACTCACTAAAACGAAATAAGAAATAATCATCTATTTTATCAATTTTGGGTCCACGCACCGTTTTCTTCGGCAAAATAAAAATCGAATTTTTTTTATTTAAAAAATTTTGAATTATATATATTTTTTATTTTTCTTTTCTTTTTTAATAGAAATTTTAATTATATTTTATTTTTCTTTTATTTTTTTTTTAAATTCGAATTCTTAATTATTTTTATTCTCTTTTCTTTTTCTTTTTTCTTTTCTTTCTTTTTTTTTCGTCTTCTTAGCCATGACCAGCCAATGATGGCCACAAACCAGCTCGAGGCTTGTTTGGTGATAGCCACAAGTGAGATCGAGCTCACTAGCCTCACCTGAAGTGGTGAGCTGTGAGCTCACTGGTCTCGACGAAGTTCGGGCTAACAAGCTTGCAGCTCGCCAAGCTCCGCCGAGCCCGAGCTCAGCTTGCCTGGATCTAGTGAGCCGCGAGCTCGCCGGTCTCTGCTGAGCCCGAGCTCGCCAGCCTCGACTAAGCTCGGGCTAACAAGCTCGCAGTTCACTGGCCTTGGCCAAGCTTGGGCTCGTCTGGATCAATTGAGCCTCGAGCTCTGCCTCGCCGCAGTTAGACCGACTCGCACCTGTGGCTAGTCATCGGCCGACATCGACAGCGACCAGCAAAGGAGGAAGAAGGAAAATAAAAAAAAGAAAAGAAAGAAAAGAGAAAAAGAAGAAAAAGAAAAAAGAAAAAAAAAAGAATGAAGAGAAAAAAGAAAAAGGAAAGAAAAGAAAAGAAAAATAAAAAAAATATTAAAAAAAAAACTCAAGATAGCAATTCGGGAAAGTGTTTTCACCTTCTTACCGATCAAAATTCACTTTCCTAAATTTATACCAATCATAATTCATTTTCCTAAATTTATGCATAAATATTTTCATTAACCGGAAAGTGTTTTCGGTTAACTGGTCATTTTTCGCGAACTACATAGATGAAAGTCCAAAAAATCAATTCCTAAAAAATATTTTCCCCCAAACTAATGCACCCTAAGTCGGAATTGAATGCAACTGGGTCTGTTTGGTTCAGCTTTTCAGGGGACTTTCAGAACTCAAAGTGGCACATTACGTATGAATTTGGTTACTTTACTTCCGCTTCAAAAGTAACATCGAATGTTCCAACAGATAACAAAGTAGAAACTTCTATGGGTTCCTCGATTTTCAAATGCCGAAAATATACGGGGTAAAAAATAGAAAAACAAAAACAAAAGACCATGATTTTAGAGCTAAGGGACTGTACAGACACGAGAATATTGCCCCTTATCGGTATTATCCTTAGTGAAACTCTACAAAATCAACCCCTGGCAGTTCCATCCATTGAATCAGAAACGCGGAACTCCTCATTTGCGGACACGGAACTTCATAAATGCATGTCTACTGTTCTTACACAAAAGTTTCTTTCAAGCTATGTTATCGAATTTCAAATTAAGAGAGATGAAACTTTTAAATTAAACGGATCACTTCACTATGGAAAAATGACACAAATGGTCGGTGAACTTTTATCCAATGTCTTCCTTGAAATTTTAATTTGTTGAATATAATCCCTAACTTAATAATAAATGTTTAATCTAGTCCCTAAACTATACAAAAGTTCAATGCCATCATTCAGTTAATTCAAATTAACGGAATCTACTAATGTGGCTTCCAATCTATCAAATTTGAACAATGGATATCAAAAAATAGTTACATGTCGATTATCCAAATAATAATTTCATCTCAAATCACAATATAATATACTATGTCATTAAATAATGATGGACATATGAACACCCAATTTTTTTTTCTTTTACAAAAATAGATGTATTAATAAATGGACATGTTTACACGTCATTTTGACAAATATAACTCAAAATATGATAATCTACATCATAAGATAATGTGTGATTTGTCGTTTGAGCAAGTAAAAGGACTACATTGAACATTTACTAAATAGTTTAGAGACTATATTGAACAAATTGAAAGTCTAGAAACCACATTACACATTGGATTAAAATTCAAGGATCATTTGCATTATCCCTTTCACTGTCATGATTTTTTAAAATTAACGTATGTAAATTTATCAAGAGATAAAGTTGGCAAATGAAAACTCAGCAAGTTAAAGTTTAGGGTTAATACCACGAAAAACTCTAAACTGGTACACCTGTGACAATTTTACCCCGAACTATTTTTTTTTTGGTAAGAACCCCGAACTATTTTTTTTACTACAAAAAACTCCAAACTAGTACGCCTGTGACAAATTTACCCCGAACTATTTTTTTTACCAACAAAAACCACAAACTGATACACTTGTGACAATTTTACCTCGAACTATTTTTTTAACCACCAAAAATCCCAAACTAGTACACCTGTGATAATTTTATTCTCAAACTAATTTTTTGACCACTAAAAATCCCAAACTGGTACATTTGTGATAAATTTACCCTCTGTTAGTGTCCGTTAAATTATATTAATATCACGAAAAATCACAAATTGGTAAACTTGTGACAAACAGAGTGATAAAACCCAAAATCGGTACATATGTCAATTACCATGTGTCATTAAACTTAGCAATTTGACAGTAAAATTTAACGGAAACTAACGGAGGGTAAATTTGTCATAGGTGTACCAGTTTGAGATTTTTTATAGTAAAAAAATTAGTTCGGGGAAAAATTATCACAGGTATACCAGTGTGGAGTTTTTTATGGTTAAAAAAATAGTTCAGGGTAAAATTGTCATAGGTGTACCAGTTTAGGGTTTATTGTGGTCAAAAAAATAGTTTGGGGTAAATTTATCACAGATGTATCAGTTTAGGATTTTTCATGATATCAACCCTAAAGTTTGTTGGTTAAACGTGCTATATGTGACAAAACAATGCCAAGTTTTGCCGCGTGACGATTACATATAAAGAGAAAGTAAAGTGCCGATCTGCTAGCAGTAGAACATTCTTTATACTAGTTGCATGGCTTGCGCTTTGTGGGCATATCTGGATATATGACTTCTTACATGTGTCGTGCATATACCGATATTTCTAGATGTAATTTATGCTTGTATTAGGCAGATTTCAGAAAAATCTACATATTGAGATACATATGTATGTGTGTGCACGCGTGCGCGCAACAAAAAAAAAAGAGATAAAGAGTGTTTGAAATTCTAAAACTTATCGTGAAAGTACAATTGAGTTCTAAAACTTGCAAAAAGTATAATCAAGTCCTAAAACTTGTCAAATTTGTTTAATCAAGTTCTTTCGTTAACTCAGTCCAATTGAGCTAACGGAAAATATTGACGTGGTTTTTTTATTATTTTCTTTGTCTTGCGTGGTGTTGAGATGACTAAATCGATATCGTTTTGATATAAATTTGATTTTCAATATAAATTTTATTTAAATTTAAATTAAAATAATATTTTTTTTAAAAAAAGGGAGAAACCAGGTGTCAAAGGTTACAACCCTCGCCACCAGACCTCTCAGCCGCCGCTTCCACCCTCACTGGTAAGGCTGGCAAGGGTGGGGAATGGCTAGCGGGGGTCACCGAATCCTAGTCAAGGGCCAACGACCAATGCCCAGATCTTGTCGAGGGCCACGGCCTCCCCCTAGATCGGATGAGGATCGACCCTTGGCCAAATATGGCCGAAGGCTAGCATCAGCATGGGTTAGCTGCTGGTGGCGACCCTTGGCCAAGTCTAGGCGAGGGCCGGCAACACTCATCAAATCTAGGTAGGGGCTACAACCCTCACCCAAATTTGTGCAAAGGCCTGTAAGTCCTCGCTTGCAGTTAGTGTGGGTTGCCAAGGCCCGGCAACCCCCGCTGGCCATCCCCCATCCTTGCTGGCCTTCTCGGCGAGGGTGGGGCGGTGGAGAGGGCTGTAGCTCTCATCGTCTAGAAAAAGTTTTTAGTATATATACATGTCACCAATGGCAAATTATTCCTGATTATTGCTTAGTGTTGCATATTTTTCCGTGCTCAAGAGTTTGAATGTCTCCCAACATTTCAGTATGCAAAGCATCTTTCTTCCATAGGAGCATAATTGGGATCAAATTGGATCAACAAACTTAATTTTTCTCTGATTTCAGTTTGTTCCACAAATTTTAATAATACCAAGAAAAAATACATCTCGATTAGGATGGAATTGGATCAACAAACTTCTGGCTATAACGTGCATCTACATTATTGACTGCCTATCAGAAGTAAATAAAGAAACTTCCAGGATAGTTTGAGGTTCTCCCTCTCTTCGAATGAGGCAGGGTTTTTTTCGCTCATTGTAAAATCTAGTAACAAAATGGAAAAAAAGGAGTTTCTCTTTCCTTGGAGCTGCTGAAGGAAACGTAAAAAGAATGAAGAAAAGAAGGGAGAGAATCAGCAGCGAAAGAAGAGAGAGGAGAGAGGACAAATCGATGATCAGCGGTTGAAGACGTTGATTGATGCCGGGAAACGCCATTTGCAAGTGATTAGTAAGAGTTTGCTGCTATCTTTTCCTCTTACGAGTTAGTTTTTCCTTAAGAGTCTAAATTTGGAAGCTCAACTGTGTTGACTTCGTCGATGACGATGCGACTTAGTCTACGCTATCCAACGGTGATAATTAGGTCCCTCACATCTCTAGTGACATTTAGGATTTTATGGAACACGATTGGAACTTCTCCTTTTTGATATACTGATTTTTCAACGTATTAGGAAGCTGATGCACATTAACGGCGACCGGCAATGTTCTGTACTAAATTTCCTCAATTGCTAGTCAACTTTTGGGTCGGAGGAGTTTTGAGTTTCTTAGTACTTTGAAAGAGCTCTTTTTTTTTTTAGTAAGCTCATCATTTGACAAAGCTTGCTAGAGAGAGGTATGACACCCCAAGAATTGGTGCGCAAGATGAGCTTGCTACTCTGTTCTCTAAGTCAAGTATGATGCTTGTGTGGCCTTCGTGTTGACCCATATTTGTGCTCACGTATAGTTGATGTTTTGACCCTAAAAATTGCGTTGCCGTGTAGAGTCTTAGTTGATGTTATTTGCCACATAAGTTGATATTCGGTTAATATTTCTTTGATAGGATTTTGAAGTTTTATGGGTGATGTAACTTCTAATTGGCTTTTGGTTAGCGGTGAGTTGTGCTTATCACTTCTAAGATTTGTAAACTCACCTCTTGAAAATGATTGGAATTATATTTGTTGTAATTTATGAAAAAGGCATCACCCGATTTGATATTTATGTAAAAAGAAAAATTTGTATTTAAAGCATATTTGTTTTATAAAACTCGACCAGGCAAAAATGCCCTCTTGGTTATATGAAACGGCACGGTAAAGCGTCTCTTGAAATAGTGTGGGATTTGATTATGTATGAAATAGTTTGACAAATGCGATATAGATCTTATACTGTTTAAAGCATATTTGTTATGGAAAGCTCGATCGGGCATTTATTACCCACTTGGTATATGAAATGGCATGGTAAAGCGTCTCTTGAAATAGTTTTGAGTTGATTATATATGAAATAGTTTGACAAATGCCAAATAGATCAAGTGATTATTACTACTCACTGAGAAGTCATTTGGTGATATCATTTTGTTTTTTTTTTTCAAAATGTACACCTATCAACAAATACGACGAAAATCTTTACCAAAAAAAAAAAACCCGAATACGACGAAAGTAATATCGGCGGGGGATTTTTAAGGGAGTTGGATTTTAGGTGACTCTCCATCCTAATCCATAACCTAAGGAGGGTGATGGTGCAAAAGTTTATGCTTCATCAAACAGAGAAAACAAGAAACCCTAGAATCCTTTCATAAGCCATGGCAAGTACTTCGGCGCCGACCATTGGCAGAAAAGATTCTGAGGATTACATCAGTCTCTTGCCCGATTGCCTAATTCATCATATCTTCTCCTTTTTGCTCATGAGAGACGTCGTCAAAACTTGTGTTTTGTCCAAAAGGTGGCAGTATGTTTGGACCACTGTTTCGGATCTCAAGTTCTCCTTCCCTTCTTGTGATGATTCATTTGTGGACAAGGTTTTGACGCTATATGAGTCGCCTAAGGTGAAAATGTTCCACCTTGATATCATATCAAATTACTTCAACCCCTCTAAGATTGATTCATGGGTTCGCTTTGCGATTGATCATCAAGTTGAAGAACTTCTTCTCAGCTTAAATTGGTGGGAGCATTATAAATTGTCTCCATTGCTTTATAATTGCTCTTCGTTGACTAGGCTGTGTTTGAGCGGCTGTCATTTCTCATCCAGCGAAAGTATTAATTGGAGTTCGCTTAAGTCCTTGTCCATTCAAAACTTGAACGTGAGTGATGATGTGCTTCGAAAAATTTTTATGGGCAGCCCTGTTCTTGAGTACTTGGATTTGAAAAGATGCTGGGGTCTAGAAGGAATTCATTCAAGAAGTCTGAAAGAGTTGGTTATTGAAAACATTAACTTGGAATTCCCTTTGCAGACTTTTGCTCCCCCTTTGGAAATTTGGACTCCTCGTTTGCTGTCATTGCGTGTGAGGGGATATTTTTATGAGATAATAAGAATTCTTGAAGCATCTTCATTAGTTGAAGCCGAATTAGATTTCGATTCATCCGAAGTAGATTGCTCCTTGCTAAAGGAAAGCCTTTGCAAGCTGCAGAATGCTACTCGAATTCAACTTGGTGCTTGGTGCGTTTGGGTGAGCATAATCATCTTTCTTCCTGATGGACATTATTATCTTTTCCATGTAGTTTTTCACTTAGTTTAGTAGACATTATTCTGCTAACGCTTATATATGTTTAGCGGTTATATTGATGGAATTTTGCATGAGAAATAAACACACTGGTTTGTGATGTACTCAAAAAAATCTGTTTTGGCTATCTGACTTTACTTTTTGATGTGATTAGGTTATGGGACTTCTGAATGTAGAAGACGTGCAGTTTTCGTGGTCAAATTGCAAGTCTCTCACGATACACACGTCCATCCCCCAATTTAGCTTTCGTGAAATTGCAAATATGCTAGCAACTGTACCAAATTTGGAGAAGCTGGTCATACTTTTTAATCCACCAGATTGTGTCTCGGTATATTCCCTAAACTCTAATTCACAGTTTGGGAATATTTTGAAGGATTAGCTTGAATGTACCGCCCAAAGTCTCTCCGTTCCTTTGTCTCCTTGAGTCCATTTATTAGTGAAACTAGTATAATACTCTGAAAGTTTCACAACAGTCTCAAGAATTCTTGATTTTCTTTTCCTTTCTTTGGTAATGCTACTATGACAGTGACAATGAGAAGATTGAGCTTGCATTCAGGAACTTAAATATTGAAATTTTGGTTTCCGCTATTTATGATTTCCCATAATTTTGATTGGTGTAGGCTAGGCATCTGATTTGACAAGGCATGGGCGTAAAAACTAAATCATGCTTCCTTTGGAATGTTTAATTTGTTTTTTATCCATGCGCAGGATGAATTTAATTTGCACTCCCGCCATGTTGATCAAGAGAGCTATTGGCATATAAGGAAGAAGTTCAAGCGTTGGACTCGGCATCTTAAGAATGTTGAGATTTTTGGATTTTATGCTTGTTTAAGATTCAAATATGAGGAAGTGTTGATGCTGGTAAAGTTTTTGCTCGAACATGCATATGTGCTGGAAAATATGGTCATCAACATAACTCCATGCAAGTTGCTTGAAGTGGCCCGACTAATTCAAAGTTATGACAAAGCCTCTGAGCATGCTGCAGTTATACTCAATGATCTCGAAGATGTACTCGAACAGCGGGGGCATGAAGGAGTTAGAGTAACAACAAAATGTTTGTGCATTGACCATGAGTATGCCTGATTGGAAAGGAATACTGCAAGCCACAACATCAACTATCTCGATCTATATATTACCCGTAATGTCTCATGTAAGCTTTTCATTGTTTTAAAGTAAGTTCTGGGATTGTAATTTCTTTCGATATTATTGTAAAACTACCATAGTTTACGGACCTTTTTCCTTGAAGAAGTCATTTCCCATCTTGTTTACTCGTTGAGAGCACATCTTGCCATGTGACATCCGGATGGCTTTAATTAATCTTTTTTCTAATTATCCATTGTAGATGGATAAAATGTAATGAAATTAACTGCAATACATGATATAGGCAATTGTTGGATGAGATGTATCGGATCCAGGTATCTACATACATGACTTGTAATCATAATTGCCATGTTGACACTCATTACCGGTGAGATCATATGCATATGATCGTAGCAGTGCAGACCCCTTATGCCTGATGTTATATTCAACCAAGTAATTAACCATTCTGTTGATAATATTATGAATAGTTTTGTAATTAAATCACCATAAATTATGAGGCAAAAAATGTTGTCGGTGCCTCTCTTTCTCTCTCTCATTTTTATAGGTGCTTGGGGGAGAGTTTGGAGATACTTCAATTTTGAGATTTTGCACGCCATCGGCAATGGTCGCTGGCCCTCTCCCGATGACCCCCTCCCCTCCCTTCTCATGGTGACCCTCTCTCTATCTGACTTAGATTTTCATTTTTTTTTTCTTTTCAAAATTTTTTTCCTTTTCTTTTTTTTAAAATTTTTGGCCGTTTTCTCGCTTTTCTTAACTCAAATTATTTTGGCTCTTGTTTTTCTTTTCTTTTAACTCTTTTTGGATTTTTCAAATGCCGAAGAAAATATAACTAATAAAAGCGCCTTGGCCCGGTGGATCTTCGGCGCTTATGTGACTCCAGCGAACCTCGGACAGCGCTGCGACCGCAACATTTCTCCTCCCCTTCCCTCTCTCTCCGCCACCGTCACCACCACCTCCGTCGCCGGCGTCATCCCACGTGTGTGTCATGAAGAAGACGACCTGGGCCGCTCTCAGGCTCACCATTCGGAACCGCACTCCCTCTGGCTCTTTCCCAAATTCTTCTCTTGGTGTTTAGCTGGAACCCACCGTTCGAAGCCAACCATCGCTTGTGATATACATCAGGAAGACCCGAAACTCACGTCACCTGTTCAGTGAAATGCCTCTCTGAGGACAATCTTCAGCTAGATCATGCAAAATATACAAATATTTGCACGATCTTTTTTTTTTTAATCTTTGTCCCATTAGTTCTTGGTTCAAGTGGGGGCTTTAAAACTTGAGAATGCTAAAAAATACGTTTACCATGAATAGAATATAAGGGAAGCAACTTCTTCGTGATTAATGAAGGTTTGATAAATGGGGGAATAATTTGCAAGATTTTTTCTATCATTGTTGACTTTGTCCATGAGTGAGTTTAAATGTTAGTCAATCGATTTGGGAAAAAAAAAATATGATAATCAAGGTCTGGTTCTTCCAATGATTGAACTAGCAAGTTGCTCTGCATCTTTCATGTACCCAGAAGAGGTTGGACCTGCAGTTTGCTTTTATTGGTTGTGTTACAGGAATCATGAAAGAGTTTCAGATGTTCAAGAGCTTCTTGTGATGTCAGTTCAAAGGTCTTCCTGCGGGGGTGAGCCTAATAAAGGTTGGTTGTTTGTTTACTAGAGGGAATGGCAGATTGCCTCAGTCAACTGTACTTGCGGTCTATTCGTTGAGTTTATTCAGCAACCGATTCCTTTTCTATCATCTGTGTGTTTTTCTCTGTTTCATCTGGACCCAGAAAGTTTCTTTGGCGAAACTTGACTGATCTTAAATTATTAGCTATCCAGGTGTTCATTCTTTTCTATGTACAGTTGACAAAACGCTTGCTGAAAAACGAAAACTTTTACTACAGTAATTATCATCATAGTAAACCCCGTGATGCTGCTGTGGTCTTGAATTTGATTGTAAATTGTGCTTGCTGTGGTGGTTGTTGATGCATCCTATGTTGCTGTTGGGCTTGCTGATGACCTGAAGATGAGCATGATCTCTGTTGTTGTTTGGGCCATTCAGCTCCTCACCTCAATCTCTCTGTATGGACCACACGGACTCGCTCCCCTTATGGATGAGGGAATTAACTATCCCGACCCCCTCATTTCTCTATATTTTACCTGCCCTTGCTGGTATCTTATCCTTGCTCGAGCGGGTTTCCTTTTCAGTACCCTTTTTTTACATAAATTGTTAAAAAGGGCCCTTCGGTTATTTGAGAAATGGTAGTAGCATCCCTTGTATTTTTTTTATTTTTTATGTAGAGTTGACGGAGGGTTTGAAGATGATCTTGTTCTTCCTTTGTTGGTATTTGGTACATTTCCTTATTTTCCCTGTTAATCTTACAAACCTTGATGGTTTTTAGTATTTTCGGTTCTTTTAGTGCTTACGAGAGTAGAAATTAGATCAAAGTTCTAGCATTAGGAGAAATAACGTTTATATGTTCTAGGAGCTTGATTCATCACATATTTTAGTAATTTCTTCTTTGCTAATTTTTTTAATTGGTTACTTTTCTTTTCAGTATGCTATTTTCCATATTTAAGGGGGAAAATGCCAAGAGTTGGAGCTCGATTTGGGTTGAGATGGGTCGGCTCCTGATCGGATCGAATACGAGTCGCTAGAATTTCATCGCATAAAAATGGGTCAATTTCAATTGAACCCATTTTCAACCCATCCAAACCCGACCTAACCCTTACGTTACCTACAAGCTTGTTTTTATTAGAGTTTAAATTTGGAGCCCTAGCTGTGCTGACTTTGTTGGTGATGCTTTGTTAGAGTTTGTCACGCAAGATGAGCTTGCTGCTCTGTTTGCTGCAGCAAGTTTGATGCTTGTGTGGCCTTTTTTCGGCCCATAGTGGACGTTGACCCTAAAAATAGCGTCATCGCCCAGAAGATTCTTAGTCGAGATTAGTTGGCGCGTAAGTTTGACATTCGGTTAATGCTTTTTTTATATAGGATTTTGAAGCTCTCAAGACGGTGTAGCTTCCATTTTCGCTTTTGGTTAGCGGTTAGTGTTGCTTATTTCTTTTATGATTTGTAAGCTTATGTCTAAAAAATGATAATCGTTAATTAAGCAATGAAAGAGGGATCGAATGGTTTTATATTTATTGAAAAAGAAAAAGTGGTGTTTAGAGTATATTTGTTACGTACAGTCAGATATGGCATTTACTACTTTTTTGATTATTTGAAATGACATAGAAAGTATCATATTTTCTGAGTTGATTATTTGTGAAAATGGTTTGAGAAATGCTATATATAATATATTTTTCTTAGATGAGATTTGTACGATGGCCTGCTTATACTATTCATCTCAATTCTTTCTCAGGTTCTACAACTATTGACAGATAGGACGGGAATGATATGAGCGGGGGATTTTTTAGAGTTAAATTTTGGATATAAGTCGAGATAGATATATATGAAATGATATGTGTTGGGTTTAGTTTGTTCGTCACTGAAGATGTGTATACATTATTTTTTGTGGACTTCAGAACTCTTATCGTGAGCCATAACCTAACAAAGCAATCTCATCAATTGGGGTGATCATGCAAAAGTTCATGCTTCACTAACTAGGGAAAAACAGAACTCTCGGAATCCATTCACTAACCATGGCAGGTACTTCGATGCAGACCATAGGCGGAAAAAATTATGAGGATTGCATCAGTCTCTTGCCCGATTGCCTCATCCATCACATCTTCTCCTTTTTGCCCACACGGGATGTCGTCAAAACGGGTGTTTTGTCAAAAAAGGTGGCGGTCTGTTTGGACCTCTATCTTGGATCTCAGGTTCTCCGTCTCTTCTTGTGGCGATCCGTTTGTGGAAAGGGTTTTGACACACTATGGGTGGCCTAAGGTGAAAAAGTTCCACCTTGACGTCAGATCAGAGCAGGAGCCCTCTAGCATTGATTCATGGGTTCAATTTGCAATTGATCATCAAGTGGAAAACCTTCTCAACGTGAATATTTGGTGTTATATACCGTGGGAGGATTACCCATGGACGGAGGATTACACATTGTCTCCATTGCTTTATAATTGCTCTTCATTGACTAAGCTATGTTTGAGAGGCCGTCGTTTCCTTTCCAGCGAAAGTATTAGTTGGAGTTCGCTTAAGTCCTTGTCCATAGAAAATGTGAGTGATGATGTGCTTTGGAATATATTGACCGGCAGCCCTGTTCTTGAATACTTGAATCTGAAAAGTTGCTGGGGTATAGAAGGAATTCATTTGAGGAGTTTGGGAGAGTTGGTGATTGATGGTCATGTCATGGGATCCCCTTTGCACATTTCGATTCCTCGTTTACTATCATTGGATGTGAGAGGGTTTTTTTGTAATGAGATGATAAGAATATTGAAGCACCTTCCTCAGTTGAAGCCGAATTAGATTTCAACAGTCCAGCTAAATCAGATTGCTGCCTGCTAAAGGAAATTCTTTGCAAGCTGCAGAATGCTACTCGAATTCTTTTTGGTATTTGGTGCCTTCCGGTGAGCATAATCATCTTGCTTCCTATTGGACGTTATCTATTCCAAGTAGTAATATAATTAGGATGGTAGACATATTCTGCTAAACCTCAAGGATGTTTAGGTGTTATATTGATGGAATTTTCAATGAGAAAAAAAGTACTGATTTGTCATGTACTTAAGCTTCTATCATTGCAATTTATGCTTTGCAAATGTAGCCAAAACAAGGATGTGACCCTTCGCAAACCTTCTTTTTGGTGATCTGACTTTACCTTTTGACGTAATTAGGTTATGTGGCCTCTAAAGGTAGACGACATGCAGGTTTCTCTGCCAAATTGCAAGTCTCTTACGCTACACATGACCGTTCCCAAATTCAGCTTTCCCGCTGTAGCAAACGTGGTAGCAACAACACCAAATTTGAAGAAGCTGGTCATGATTTTTAAGCCATCCGATAGCGGTGCCTTCTCGGTATATTCCTTAAACTCTTATTCACGAGTTTAGATATTTCAAAGGGTTAACTGGAATGTGTTATCTAAAATCTCTTTCTTCCTTTGTCTTCTTGAGTCCATGAATTAGTGAAACTAGTATAATCCTCTGGAAGTTTCTTGACTGTCGCAGTCTATATTTCAAATGCTCCCTCTACAATGCTCCGGAAGTTTCATGACAGTCTCAGAGATTCTAGTTTTTCTTTTTTTGTGTAGGCCACTGTGACGGTGACAATGAGAAGATTGTGCTTGCATTTATGAACTTGAGTTCCGAAATTTTGGTTTCCCTTGTTTATGATATCCTCTAATCTGACCCACCCATCGGTGGCCGTGATAGTTTGCGCTCAGTTCTTTTCACGAGAGGTCCTGGGTTTAAAACTCGTAGGTGCCGGTGATTTAAGTGGAGGGTCGTGGCGGTGAGATGCTGCGCTAGCCCCCCCGAGGACTAGTCGGGTTTCACCGCTGGTTTGAGCGCAAGCTCACCGGCCGCGCGGACACCTCGGTCATCCAAAAAAAAAAAGATATCCTCTAATCTGATTACCGTAGGCTAAAGATCTGATTTGACAAGGGAAGGTTATTCTTTTGGGTGATTAAAACATGATGACATCATGACATGAAAACTAAATCGTTTTTTTATTTGGAATGTTCACTTTGCCTTTTATCCAGGTGCAGCTTGACATAGACTCCCGCGATGTTAATCACGAAAGCTATTGGCATATAAAAAAGAAGTTCAAGCGTTGGGCTCAGCATCTCAAGAATGTTGAGATTTTTGGATTTTATGCTTGTTCAAGGTTCAAATATGAGGAAGTGCTCACAATGATAAAGTTTCTGCTCGGACATGCATCTGTGCTGGAAAATATGGTCATCAATGTTGAAAATCATAAATCACAACACTATCTCAAGGTAGTTGATTCACAAAAATTGCTTAAAGTGGCCCGACGACTTCAAAGTTAACACAATGCTTCTAAGCATGTTGCGGTTATACTCAATTATCTGGAAGAAGGGCACAGAAAGCGGCAAAAGAAAGGAGTTAGAGTAACAACAAAATGCTTGCGCGTTGGCTATGAGGATGCTGATTGGAATAGCAATACAGTAAGCCACAATGTCAACTAGCTTGATCTGTCGCTGGTATCGTCTCATGTAAGTTTCAGTGTTTTAAAGCAAGTTCTGGGATTGCATTTTGTTTCGAAATTGTTTTGCAAGGTTGAGCAATGCATTGCCATAGCGTTTCCTTCTCTAGCCCTCCATCCTTTAAGAAAGTCCCTATTCACATACGTAATGTATCTGATCCAGTTATCGATAGACATGGCTTGTAATTAAAATTATTTTGTAGATATCCAGTACTGGTGCAATTGATGGTGAGGTATATATATGCTTGTATATGTTGTTGATCATAGCAATGTAGACATTACGCTTGATGTTATGTTCGACCAGGTAATTCACAATTTTGTTGGTAATATAGTGTACGCAGTTGTAATCAAATTACCACATATTATAACAATATTCGTATGTTATAATTCCACAAAGTCCAGCGCTTAGTTGAGGGTATGACAAGGCTCAAGCAAGTTGCCTTAGTTAGTTTTGGAGTTGTTTTTTGAAACCTGTAGTTGCTGTATTAAGATTTATACATGGAAATGTATTCGTGTTGGATAAGATGGTGATCCTCGCCATTGGACCAAAATGTAGGAAATGGTGGATCCTTTGAATTGTGTTTCTTGTTATTGGTTTTCAGATTCATAATAGTTCAGTTTCCTCTCTGAGATAGATCTAATAAAGACAATGACTATAATGCATGCCTTTTCTAATACCTGATGGCTGTCTGCACCAGTACAACATAATAGAGATCCTATACTTATTAGCAGAAACGTTTCAGTGGATACTGAAACATAATCACCTAATATTATCTTATTAGATCAACTCAAGCCACATTTGAAGAAACTGTGACACTACTACATCTGGATCTCAATAATATTTCTGCAATTTTTTTAAATAAATAATCGTGCTTTGGATCTCATTAGATCAAACTATATAAGAGTGGACCAACTATGCTTTAAAAGCCCCAGTTCAAATCAAATCATGTAGCTATTCCCCAAATTACAACCAATGGCACTGCAAGAAACAATAGCAGCAGCAGTTTTCTTCTCTTTGTACATCCTACATCTTACATCACTTTTAATGGCAAATAAAACCTGCACACTAGAAAGAGTCTGCACAGAATGAATTTTGTTTTTCCTGTCTCACCAAACATGACTTGCTTTTGAAGTGCATAGAAGCCCATTCCAGGTCAATATTGCAAGTTTTAATTGTTCTCTGAATGTGGCATAGGTGAAGAGTCTACTGCCAAATGCCCCTGGCAAAGGGGCACTCAACAAAGAGATGGCCCCTTGACTCATCCAGGTCTCTACACAAGCAACACAATGGATCAACTGAAGCCTTCCCTGAAGCCATTCGATCCCAAGTAGGCAAACTGTTATGGATCACGATAAGGACTGCTCAGGCATATCGAAGGAAACCAAAGCAAATCCATTTTACTCGATCTCTTTTATCTCTCAGATAATTCCATGCACTGTTAACAAAGAATGCCCCATCTCTGGCTGGAATCCAAACAACTCGATCAATAGCATTGCTAGGAAATAGGACACCACAGACAGCAGAGGCTGCTTTTATCCAGGCTACCCACACAGAGGCTGCTTCTATCATCATCAGCCATATATATCTGAAAACCGCAAGCCATATTTGAGTGTGCAAGCCTCTTTAAACCCAAGCCACCTTCTTTTTTAGGAATACAAACTTTCTCCCAGCTAAATCTGGCCCCTTGAGTATGAGTAGTTGACCCTTTCCAAAGAAAGGAAATACATTTCTGCTCAACTTCCATGATCACTTTCTTAAAAAACAAAAAATTACGCAGTAATTGGATGTGCTTAGCAATACTGAAGAAATTAATTGAATCCTTCCTGCAAAAGACAGCATTTGAAAAGGGCAGTCATGGTTAGCTTGCCCGAAACAAGAGGGACCCCAACATATCTCACAAGCCAAAAACCTTGCTCAAATCCAGAGACAGCCAAAATATTTGCTATTGAATCTGCAGATAAACCTAGTGGGTAGAACTCAGCCTTTATGGGATCAAGTTTCAGTCCTAACAGCCGATGCAACTCCAATATATGCAAAACCACTCAAATATCATCAACCTTCCCACCCAAAAATATAACCAGGTCATCTGCAAAACATACACGGGTGAGCTTGATCTCGCTACACCGAAGATGATAATGAATTTTCCCTGCAGCTGCTGCATTAGTCAACAAGCATGAGAATACTTGCATAGCCATGACAAAAAGATAAAAAAAAAAAAAAAAAAAACCAAGGGAACTCCTTGTCTAAGCCCTTTCTTTTTAGGAAAATAACCTTCCAAAGAACCATTAAGAGCAATAGAAAACATGGGATTTGTTACACAAGCCTCAAGCATGTTGCAACTATTACTTTTGGTGTTGTTCATCTTAGTTCAAAAACTGCAGTTGCTATATTAACATTTCTACTTGGAAATGCACCCGTATTAAATAAAATGGCAATAGTCACCAATGGACCAAAATCTGTTGAAAATGTGGATTCTTGGAAACTGCTTGACCCCTTTATTTTTAGGAAAATGCAAGGCATATTCGAATGTGCAAGCCTTGTTAAACCCAAGCCACCTTTTTCGGAGTTTAAACTATCTCCCAGCTAATTCTGGCCCCTCGAGTATGAGTAGCTGATCATTTTCAAAGAGATGAAACACATTTCCGCTCAACTTCCTTGATCACTTTTCTTGGCAAGACAAAAGCATTACACCAGTTATGGGATATGCTTAGTAATACTGAGGAAATTAATTGAAGCCTTCCTGCAAATGACAGCTTTCGAGAACACGAGCTAGTGATTCTGTGCAAAATCTAATCTAACAGAGGTGTACAATCTCACTTGTGGTTACCTTGCCTCAAACAAGAGGGATCCCAATATATTTCACAGGCAAAGAACCTTGCTCAAATCCAGAGATAGCCAAAATATTTGTTATTGAATCTGCAGGGAAACCTCCTAAATAGAACTCTGTCTTCATGGAATTAAGTTTCAGTCCTGACAGCTGATACAAATTCTCCAATATCAACAAAACCACAAGAAGATCTTCAACCTTCCCACCCAAAAATATAACAAGGTCATCTGCAAAATGCAAATGGATGATAATGAATTTCCTGCAGCTGCAGCATTAGTCAACAAGCATGAGAATACTTGCATAGCCATGACAAAAAGATTATAAAACAAGGGATCTCCTTGTCTAAGCCCTTTCTTTCTAGGAAAATAACCTCCAAAGAACCATTAAGAGCTATAGAAAACATGGGATTTGTCACACAAGCCTGAATCCAACTAAACAAAGTTGCAGGAATCCCAATGGGCTATAAAACATTAAGAATAAAATCCAAATTCAGAGTCAAAAGCCTTCATAACATCAGCTTTAATAAAGCATTGGAAACTCCACTTCAATGATAGTGCTCCAAAATTTCATGGGTTAAAAGAATATTATCTGCAATCTTTCTCCCTTCAACGAAAGCAATCTGACTGGGATATAAATAGAGGCAAAATCCCCGTCAGTCTCTGAGAAAGTATCCTGGTGATGCAATTATAGACCACATTGCAGCATAAAATTGGTCTAAACTCAGACATCCTTGCAGGATTGGGAACTATTGGCCTTAATGTTAATTTGCTGCATTAATTGCGCCAAGAAGACTGGAAGTGGAGAAAACTTCAAGCATGGCCCTTGTAACATCAGCACCAACAATTCCAGGCCCTCTTGAAGAAGCAAGAAGTGTATCTATCAGGTCCAGGACTCTTGTCTTCTTGAATTTACCAAATTGCATCGTTAATAACAGGGGATATAAGAGTATTGCTGTCCTCCTGTGATGAAGAGTAATTAAAGACTAGGATTGTGACATCCTCAATTCGAACCCCTATCTCAGACGTAAGGAATGGTCTAACGCATCGATGCGCCGATAGCTGGATTAGACCATGGGTCGCATGCGCGAAGCCCCTCAAAGCCGCCCTCTCGTGTAGGCCGCGTCAAAACTGCTTCCAATCAATTTTAGCCACAAGACTCAATCCAAAAATCACTCTACTCTGCCTGCCTAAGAAAGAAAGATTGGATACACCATAGCCTTAAAAATCACCTCTCTGCCTGCCTAAGAAAGAAAGATTGCCTTCCAAACTTGAAGTTTCTTAACCACTCTACTCTTTACAAACCCCAATGCTTCCGTCTTAGATCTCCCCCAAACTGTTGTCAGCCCCAAACACTTCCCCCAGTTATTAATATCACCAATCCCAACACACTCTGAGATCTGCTCTTTCATCTCAAAGTCAGCGTTGGGACTGAATAAACTAGACATCTGCAGATTAACCGTCTGACCAGAAGCTAGCCAATATTTTTGGAAGATCTTCTTCACCCTCCTGCAATTTCTTCTTTGGTTTCAATAAAAAGTAAAAAATCGTCAGCACAGAAGAGATGAATCAGTACAGGACAGGTCCTCTTCATTTTAATCCCTTTAATTCCACCCAACACAGCTTCTTTATTCAGCCAACCTGATATTACATCAGCTACCATCAAAAAGAGGTAAGGAGACAAGAGATCTCCATGCCTTAGCCCCCCGTTGAAGTGACCCTTCCAGCTATCATACCATTCACCATAATCTGATATCCCAATGGAGAAACACAAGTCATTACTCATCTTCTCCATCTATCATCGAAGCCCATTTTCTTCATAGTACATTCAAGGAAATCCCACTCAATCCTGTCATATGCCTTGTTCCTAACAATTCATAGCACATTTCTCTTTTTTACCTTTCTTTTTCACTCAAAAGAGATTGGAATACCTCATGAGCAATGAGTATATTGTCTTGGATTTGCCTACCAACAACAATAGCACTTCGCTTCTGGGGTGTAAGACTTGACAAATTAGGTTGAAGTCTGATTTTTGACATATTTTTATACAGGAAAATTACACAAGCTTATGGGCCTGAATTAAGAGACATCTTCAGAAAGTGGACAGAAGTCGCTATCGCTCAAAGAGACTTGGTAAAACCAATGGAGATAATACTTAAAGGCAGTGTTTCCTTCAGGAATGGAGCACAGACGGAAGCTTAGCAGCCGGCCCCGTCGCTGATTTGGAAAATAAGGTTCAGCCTTGTGTCCCGATGGGAGCGAAATTCGAGACTCGGAAAACAAAGATGGGAAGTACGAGTGAATCCAAGCTTTAGAGAATCCAGAAATGACCATGAAAAAAACTCCCGAAGTGGACTCACCCACGGAAGCAGACGCGAAACCCAAGCCTTGGTACAAAGTAGAGGAGAAGACAAACAAGTTGGGATCGTCTCCCGAGAGGCCAAGTCCGATAATGGCATGAACATCCAGAAGAGTTACAGACACGGGACCCAATTGAAGAAAGAAGCAATCAGTTGACGAATACAAAAAGCAAACAAAGGCACCTTAAAAGTCTAAGGTTTGAGCCTCCAATCAAAGGTACAAAACTCAAGGGTTGTCGATCTTAGATTTCCGCCATAGCTCGAGCATGGCGGGCTCGAGCCTGTTATACCATTCAAAAAAGACAGGATCAAAGGGAAAGAACAACGTGAGCCTCTAGGACGTGGTCGTCCAGACATAATCCACGATATGCTCTTTCGGAAACGGGAGAAGCTCGGTAATATACCAAGGGAAGCAGTAAGAAAGAGAAGGTGGAGGGGCATGGTGGCCGAAGACACGGGACCCAGAACAATCTCCCCACTAGCTTTCGAAGGGGCAGTTTTGTAGCGACGGGAAGACTTTGTTTTGCATATATGCTGGCGATCGAAGCCGCTTGAAGGGCCCAGGTTGGTCAAAAAGCCGGGGTGTAAAAGACGATGTGGGAGGACAAGGGCAGAAGGAGGAGATCGAAATGGCAAGAGAGAGAGAGTGAAAATCCAATCTTGGAGAGAAGCTGTCAATGACATTGAGAGGAGCTTAAAAGGCGCTCTGGATTGAAGCCTAAAAAGATATCTGACTGCAAGAAGAGATTTGGGGGACAGAAGAGACGTATAGCCGCGAATCCAGAAGATAATCAGCCAGTCTAATCGTCAAACCGAGACTTTTGCTCCTGTTGCAAGATTTGAGACAATCAAACTACTATTAGCTATTGCCGCAAAGAAAAGATGGCCTATATTTAAGTTAGATGTCAAGTCTGAAATTCTGAATTCAAACAAATGAGTCTTTTGAGTCTATTCGATACCAACAATATAACCTCTCCAGAAAGACTCTTCAAATTGGGATGTTAAGAATAAAAACATGACTTTATAACAAGAGGGCATTTGTTGGCGCTCGAATTTGACTGATTCGGCTTAGAGGAAAGAAAAGGTACATCTGGCCCAAATTGTTAAAGCAATAGCTAAAGTGAGGAAGTCGCACAAGGCCCACTATACAGGATACCGAAAACTTTGCACCAATAATCACTCGAGATGGTAGAATAAAGATAAGAGCAGTCACCACATTTGTGTCGACAATACCGTTGATAAGAGGAGACAGTTATCAGAAAGGAAATTGAATAATCCAAAGTCAAGACGATAACCGCTTGACAGCAGTTACTCATCAGCAGTAGCTATAAATAGCCTAAGAAAATCATTGAAAGAACCTTTTGGCAAATTCACTACAGAACGCATATTTTTGTAATCTCGCTTATTCAATTACTATCGTTAATTTACCCTTTTATCGCGCACTTTTCTATCTCCTGTCCTTTTACTTTTTATTCACCATTAGCAAAAATTTCGTCGCTTCCTTCTCGAAATGATACAGGACCTGGTTACTTACAAAAAGCTGGAATCTTCCCCTCTGGTGAAAGATTTTTCGTTCCAGGCCACTCTCGGCGAAACACTATCACGTGACACCCGTCGACATTCACTGCTTATTATATGTAAATTGAGATCGTCTCCAGCCAGTTATAGCTTTTCCTGGATAGTTTCCTCGGCAGGTTCTCCATCTCTTAGTTTGTGGACAGGGTTTTAGAGAGCCTGTTGGGCCATCAAAGGCCGAACTGAGCCCCCTCAGCCCATCTAGCTAGATAAAATAGAAACAAAAAAAAAAGTGTGCTTCTCTTCTCCTCCTCTGTCCCACTGAAAGAAACGTCACAGAACAGAACGAAAGACAGCAGGCAGAAAGTGAGCAGCGAGAGATGACAGAGAAGAGAGGACAAGTCGATGATCAGTGGCTGAAGACGTTGATAGATGCCGGGAAATGCTATTTGCAAGTGATTAGTAAGAGTTTTCTTTTATCTTTTTCCTCTTATGAGTTAGTTATTTCCTTGGAGTCTAAATTTGGAGGCCGAACAGTGTTGGCTTCGCCGGTGACTTCCGGCTCAGTCTAAGGCTGTCCAATATTGATAATTAGGTCCCTCGCATCTCTAGGTACACGTGTGGGATTTAACGGATCGCGATTGGAACTTCTCGTCCGTGATGTGTTGGTTTTTCAAAGCTTTCGGAAACTGCTGGACGTTAACTGCTCCCGGCAGTGGTCTGTGCCGAATTTTGTCAGTTGCCGGCCAGCTTTCCGGTAGGAGGAGCTTTGAGTCTTCTAGTACTTCGAAAGAGCTTTTTTTTTTTTTACCATAAGCTCACTTGAAACGGAGAGATATGACCACCAAAATTTGCCGAGCCAGATCAGCTTATTGCTCTGTTCGCCACAGCAAGTTTGATGCTTGTGTGGCCTTTTTTCCAACCCACAGTGGATGTTATGACCCTAAAAAATAGGGTCACCCTGTAGAGTCGTAGTTTTACATTGGGTTAATGCTTCTTTGACACCAATTTGAAGCTTTCTGGGTGGTATATCTTTCAATTGGCTTTAAATTAATGGTGAGTTGTGCTCGTCTCTTTTGTGATTTATGAACTTGTGTCTTGAAAGTGACAGGAATTATATATTTAGTAAGTTATGAAAGAGGCATTGCATGGTTTGACATTTATGTAAAAAGAAAAGGTTTTGTTTAGAGCATATTTGGTATATCAAGCTAGATTGGACATATTGAGCATATTTGTAAAGCATCTCTTGAAATAGTTTGAGAATTGACTATTTGCAAAATTGCTTGAGAAATGTCATATAAATTGTATTCGGTTTAGAAGAGATTTATACTACTCATTGAGTAGTGTTTTTCTAATACCAATTATCTAAATTCTTTTTCAGAATCTACAGCTCTCAGCAGATACGACGAAAGTAAAATGGGCAGGGGATTTTTGGGAGTTGGATTCTTGGGTATAAGTTGAGATAGTTGTATTTTGTGAGGTTTAGTTTGTTAGTCACTGTGGAAGTATATCTTCTATTTGGTGGACTTTATTTCTCTTGATCCTGATCCATATCATGCAAAAATTCATGCTCCATCGAATTGAGATAATAAGAAACCTTAGAATCCATTCATAAGCCATGGCAAGTACTTCGGTTCTGACCATAGGCCGAAAAGATTACAAGGATTACATCAGTCTTTTGCCCGATTGCCTAATCCATCACATCTTCTCCTTTCTGCCCACGAGGGACGTCATCAAAACTTGTGTTTTGTCGAAAAGGTGGCAGTTTGTTTGGACCACTATCTCAGATCTCTGGTTCTCCATCTCTTCTTACCATGATTCATTTGTGGACAGAGTTTTGTCGCTCTATGTGGGCCGCAAGGTGAAAAAGTTCCACCTTGACTTCAGATTAGACCTGGATTTCTTCAGCCCCTCTAAGATTGATTCATGGGTTCACTTTGCGATTAATCATCAAGTGGAAGACCTTCTTCTATCTTTGTATTGTCATGAACCGTGGGATTATTACCCATATAGAGAGGATTACACATTTTATCCATTGCTTTATAATTGCTCTTCATTGACTAAGCTATGTTTGAGTGGCTGTCCATTCTCATCCAGTGAAAGTATTAGTTGGAGTTCGCTTAAGTCCTTATCTATTGAACATGTGACCGATGATGTGCTTCAGAAGATTTTGATGGGCAGCCCTGTTCTTGAATACTTGAATTTGACAGAATGTTGGAGTGTGGAAGGAATTCATTCGAAAAGTTTGAGAGAGTTGGTAATTATTAATGCTAATATCATGCGATCCCCCTTGCACATTTCAACTCCCCATTTGTTGTCATTGTGTGTGAGAGGGACTACTTTTGATGGGGCAATAAGAATTATTGAAGCACCGTCCTTGGTTGAAGCCGAATTAGATTTCGACGGTCCAGCAAAATCAGATAGGTGCCTGCTAAAGGAAATGCTTTGCAAGCTGCAGAATTCTACTCGAATTCTTATCGGTGGTTGGTGCCTTGAGGTGAGCATTATCATCTTGCTTCCTAATGGACATTATCTTTTCATTGAAGTTTTTCATTTAGGATATCTGGACATTATTCCGCCAAAGCTTGTGGATGTTTTAGGGGTTTATATTTATGGAATTTTCTATGAGAAAAGAAGTACTAGTTTGTGGTGTACTTAAGAGAAGTTTAATCTTTATTCCATCATTCCAAGTTATAGTTTGCTATCATAACAAATTCAAGGATGTGACCCTTTGCAAACTTTCTTTTGGTGATCAGACCTTATCTTTTGACTTTGTTAGGTTATGTCGCCTCTGAAGGTAGAAGATATGCAGGTTTCGCTGCTGAATTGCAAGTCTCTGACACTAAGGATGTCCATTGACGAATTCAACTTTCCTGCTATAGCAAATATGCTAGCAACTGCACCAAATTTGGAGAAGCTGGTCATAGTTTTTAAGCCACTTGATTTTATCTCGGTATATGCCCTAAACTCACCATTTGAGAATATTTCAAAGGATTAACTGGAATGTACCGTCCAAAGTCTCTCCGTTCCTTTGTCTCTAAGTCCATTTATTAGTGAAACTAGTATAATGCTTTGGAATTTTCACGGCTGTTGCTGCCTATGTTTACAGCCTCACGGAGTCTTGTTTTTCTTTTCCGTTTTCTGAGAATGCCACCACTATGATGGTGATAATGAGAAATTGAGCTTGCATTCATGAACTCGAGTACCGAAATTTTGTTTCCCTCGTTTATGATATCCTCTATTACTGTAGGCTAGACATCTGAGTTGACAAGGGATAGGCATAAATACTAAATCGTGCTTTATTTGGAATGTTCACTTTGTCTTTTATCTGTGTATAGTATATACCTGACTTGGACTTCAGCAATGTTGATCACGAGAGCTATTGGCATATAAAGAAGAAGTTCAAGCGTTGGGCTCGGCATCTCAAGAATGTTGAGATTTTTGGATTTTATGGTTGTTTAAGATTCAAATATGAGGAAGTGCTGCTGCTGGTAAAGTTTCTGCTTGGACATGCATTTGTGCTGGAAAATATGGTCATCAAAGCTAAGAATCATGGACAATATGTGTCAGTCAATTCCTTTAAATTGCTTGAAGTGGCCCGACGACTTCAAAGTTATCACAAAGCTTCTAAGGATGCTGCAGTAATACTCAATTATCTGGAAGAAGTGCCCAGAAAGCGGCAGATGAAAGAAGTTAGAGCGACAACAAAATGTTTGCACATCGGCCATAAGAATGCTTGACTGGATAGGAATACAGTAAGCCACAACATCAACTAGCTTGATATGTTGCTGGTAATATCTCATGTAAGTTTTTCAGCATTTTAAAGCAAGTTTTGGGATTGTATTTTGTTTTGAAATTGTTTTACAGGTTTGAGCAATTCTTTTCATTTAGACATCTGGATAACTATAATTAGAGGAAAGCCTAAAAACTTAGCTTTTTTAAATAGCATAAAAAGGGTTGGAAAAGTAGAGCACAGGGAACAGATTATTTATGGCATATTTTAGCACTATGTATGTTTGATCATGCACATGTTGTGACTTAAAAGAATATTGCAGTTTATGGGTTAAAGGGAGTTGAAGTCGCAATCTATTGGGATGGTTCGGTAAAAGGAATGGCTGATTCTATTGTCTTCCTCCTTCAAAAGGCTAATGAAATTATCAGCAATACATGATATAAACAATTGTTGGCTGAGATCCATCTGATCCAGGTATCGAAAGACATGATTTATCATCAAAAAATATTGTCATATGCCTCTCTCTCTCTCTCTCTCTCTCTCTCTCTCTCTCTCTCTCTCTCTCTCTCTCTCTCTCTCTCTAAGGTGCTTAGGGTGAGTTTGGAAATACTTTTACTTTTAGATATTGCCATGAAAAAAAGGACTTTACTCAAAGAGTATCAATGAGAGCAAATAGTGCTTGGTAATTGATATTTTCATCACTTCTGTTCAGCAGCTTTAAAAAATTTAAAAAGAAAAGAGAGAAAAGTTTAGCAGAGCGAAGGTCCGGGTAAGGCTGAGCACACCAGGCTCAGGTGGTGATGACGCCACTACCTCCCCGGCTCCCCCTTCCCCTCTCTGCAAGCTGCAAGGCCAGTTAGCCCTCGCGAAGATCTGTGGCGAGGGTCAACGACCCTTGCCGCTGACATGGGGACAGCGCCACCACCCCTGAAAGAGCTTTTCCTTTTAATCAGGGGCTGGTTTTTCCTTTTTGGCCGCAAGAATACTTCTCATTATCCTCCATTCGAAGAAAGTATATCATGGCGAGTGAATTACATCGAAAACCAGCAAATTCTTTATAGAAGGACAATTTCCTAAATACAGCTTCCTTTTATCCTGCAATGCATCGAGGAAAATTTCCTCCAAATAGCACATACATTTGCCATCCTTCTAACTATCCTAACTCGTACGACATGTAAATCTGAAAGGAAGCTCCTAATATCATCCACAATAGCTTCAGCCTGCCAGCTGCAACCTCATTCACATTCCTTACTGCATTTCATTTCCAGTCACCTCAGCATCCGTTTCAATTCACAAGCTGCAACCAACCTGTTTCTTCTGCCAAAAGTATACCTTGTTCAATTGCTAATGCTTCAACCTTGTTGCTCCATTTATTGTCCTTACAGCCACCATTTATTTTCAAATTCTGAAATTCATCGATCGCCACATGTATTATTCAAAGAACCTTTTTTCAGATATACCAACATATACATATTGTCGCTGCCAGTAATTCCTCCTGTTTTCCTGTGGTCTTTTCAACATCTATAATGGTTTTCTTAAGCCAGTCATCCATAGTCTTTACCTAATTCTTCTCAATTGAATACCCAATTTGCCAAACCAGATGGCCCGACTCCAATGACACTACAACAATGTATGCTCTATTGTCTCTATCTTCTCACAAAAAACACACACAATTGATTCTCTTTGATCCTTCTTTAGAACATGTTTTCGGCCGTAACTACTGCATTATGCCAAACTTTCCACAATGTGCTTTACTTTTGGTGGGCAGTTAGCATGCCCACATCTATTCCATTGCCTGCTTTGTATTACATGAGAAGAAGATCCTCTCAACTCAGCTCTTTCCTCACAATCCTTCAGAGAGAGTGATGCACAGGTTTATCAGTCGCCTCCCCACTTCAAATTATCAGATCCCCTTTTCCTACTAAGATTTGTTCTCTTGATGGCTTCCACTTCATCTTTGTAAACAACAATCACTACTCTCCAATGTCCAGCTTGAAGTCTTATCATCAATCAAGCCTGCCACCCTCTTATCCTCATCAATTCCTTCTTCAGTTAAAAGATGCAACTAATATTTCTTAGCTCCATACACCCAGGCGTGCTTCCACTCCTTCACTTTTTCCCTATTGCCAATCTGCCAAATACCATCACTCTTCAAACACTCCAGACCATCCAAAATAGTGCTCCACCCCCACGATACCCTTGCCCCTTTGCCTTCACAAATTCAAAATTAAGGATATACAAACCCTTCAATATCCTAACCCACAAATCATCAGAGTTTTTTATACACCGTCCGTGCCTGCTTAGTTAAGACAGCCATATTAAAGATCGTTAGATCTCTAAAACCATTGGCCCGACCCTTTTGGCTTTTGTCATAGATTTCCAACTTTTCTAATGTACTCTGCCTTCTTGTTCTTTTTGCCCCACCAAAATCGGGCCATAATCTGATTCACCTCTTCAGACCACTTCCTTGGAGACTAAAAGCAACTCATTGCATAGGTTGGGATTGGGTACACCATTGCCTTAAAAATCACTTCTCTACCTGCCTGAGAAAGAAAGATTACCTTCCAACCTTGAAGTTTCTTAACCACTCTACTCTTTATAAATCCCAATGCTTCTGTTTTAGATCTCCCTCAAACTGTTGTCAGCCCCAAATACTTCCCTTAGTTATCAATATCACCAATTCCAACATAGTCTGAGATCTGCTTTTTTTATCTCAAAGTCAGCATTGGGACTGAAAACTAAACTATACATCTGCAGATTAACCATCCGATCAGAAGCTTGCCAATATTTTGGTAAGATCTTTCCCCCTCCTGCAATTTCTTCTTTGCTTCCAAGAAAAAAGTAAAAAAATCGTCAGCACAAAAGAGATGAGTCAATACAGGACAGGTCCTCTTCATTTCATTTTAATCTCTTTGATCCCACCCAACGCAGCTTCTTTGTTAAGCCAACCTGATATTACATCAGCCATCGTAAAAAAGAGGTAAGGAGACGAGGGATCTCCCTGCCTTATCCCCCTCATTGAAGTGACCCTTCCCGCTATCGTATCATTCACCATAATCTGATATCCCAATGGCGAAACGCAAGTCATTACTCATCTGTTCCATCTATCATCGAAGCCCTTTTGCTTCATAGTACCTTAAAGGAAATCCCACTCAATCCCGTCATATGCCTCGTTCCTAGCAGTTCATAGCACATTCCACTTTTTAACCTTTCTTTTTCACTCAAAAGATAATGAAAGACCTCATGAGCAACGAGTATATTTTCTTGGATTTGCCTACCTAAAAAAAACACTTCAGTTCTCGGATATAAGATTTGATAAATGAGGTTGAAGTCCATTTGCTAGCATGTTTGACATATTTTTAGACAGGAAAATTGCACAAGCTTATGGCCCAGAATTAAGAGACATCTTCGGGAAAAGGAACTGAAGGCACAAAGATAACATTGGTATAATTTAGTTACTAGGAAGATAATCAGTTGCAAAGAATTTTTGGACTCCAAGAATGATGGAAGAACCAACAATATCCCAATACTGTTTATGGAAGACCCTTGAGAAACCATCTGGCCTGCATGTTCGCTGATGGAGCTTCAAAGATTCCCAACTGGAAAACTGCACCTTAATTTCTTCCTAAGTGACATCAACAACCATCTCTTTCCTCCTCAGTTCTGAAAATTCGTCCTAAGTATTCCAAGAAATCTCCTTTAATATCCTCTTACTCCTTCGCAATGTAGTTTCGTGTAAAAATTTAGTATTTTTATCTGCACTATTGATCCAGTTCAGCCTTGCCCTTCGATGCCAATAAAGTACTTCCCTTTGCCATGCCTCTTTCATTTCCTTTATGATGTCCTTCCTCATTCTGCCGCTGCACCTCATCTATCTCCCTCCACAATTCTTCCAATCTCACTCTATTATACTTAGGGTTTAATTCGAATTCATCAAGCTTGGTGCATTATCTAATGACCACCCCGAGGAACATAGACCTGTCTGTTTCAGATAATTAAATGCTAAAAAAAAAAAAGGTCTGGACACTCCATTGAGATATAAGAGAAAAATATTGAATGGCTTATACTTTCAAGATTGAGCCTTCAAGTTTTCTTCATTAGGAACGCCTGAGAAGAATATTGGTCTTCCAATCAATGACTCGCATTGTTGGGCTTGAGTGTTCTCGTGACTTCTATTGTTTTAGACGTCTGCTTTTTACGTTGGAATTTTACATGGCATTAAACACGTTAACCAACCATTTCAAACATATATACTCCCACACTTAAAGTTACTTAAAAATATATTTTGACATTGAAATTCATTGGAAAACTTTCATCATTTTGAAACATTTCCTTAGTTTGTTGGGAAGAAAAAAAAAGGCAGGGTTGAATGAAAACTCTGATAAAATGTAAATTGATCAGCTAATCGCACCGCGGATGTAAATACTTTCCCTATCAAAGCAGAGGGTAAGTAGAGAGCGGAAGAAAGAAAAGGGCTCAGCGTCGCAACCCAGCTTTGGGTGACGCCACATCAGGCCTCGCTCGAGGAGGCGGAGGCTTGGCTGGCGGTGCTTGTGTCTGGTGGTCAGGGTTGGTGGTTGACTGGCGATCGTGATGCGGCTACTGGCGGGAGGTGGTAGTGGTGGAGATGAAGCTACAAGTGAAGCAGAGAGAAAAGCTGCAGGTACAGAGACGAAATTTAATAACTTAATTTAGATGTTAAATGAAGTGAATTGATTAATCTTGTTTTAATTAATTTATTATATCATATTATTCAAATAAAGTGGCATGATATGATTGACGTATCCATTATTCATTATATTGTATTATTTAAATAAAGTGAATTTCCTTGTCAAATGTAGTTTTGTCACATAATGTAGTAGGCATTACTTGATGTTATACATAATTTTTTTCTAGTAATAGCATGTGTATTACATGTTACTACTTTAGGTTTTAAAGATGGAGCTTCTAATTATTTAATATTCCTATTATCTTTAAGTAAAGTGAATCTATTTGTTAAATACAATATAAATCACGTATTGAAAGGAGATATATTTCACCAAGTTAATAAATATTGTAAAGTGTGGTCTTTCAATTTTTTAAAAATATATATTTTTAAATTTTCTTATAGTTAATTCTAATGTATGTTTCAAATCGAGTTAATAGAAAAATTTGAATTAGGTAATAGTATAATTTGAATTTGAATTATGTGTAGTATATCTGCTATTTACATATACTATTTAGGTAATAGTATAGTTTACCATCATCAGTTATATTTGGAAGAAACTACAGCAATGCTTCCGATGTAATTATATTTTTTTTCTCCTTTACTTTAACTTTACATTAAATGGATAATCTCACTATCATGAGTTATATTTAAAATAACGTAGTTTAAAATTTATTTCAATATATTTTCTCTTTGAGTATCTTTTCTGAATTTCAAATCAAAAAAGAAAATGTTTTAAATTATGTAATTTATTTTATTGCTATGAGCTTTGTTCAAAGTAACATGTGGTTTATAATAAATTTCCAGATATTTTATCATCAATTTAAAATCAAATAGATAAAAAAAAGGGTGAACAACAATTCAATTAGGTCAAGTCTTATTAGTTAAATTCGAACAACATGGAAAAACAATGCTCAAATTCACTGCTTATATTAAATAATAGATGAAACATTTAAAAATAGGTTATTTTCACACTCATTTTAAAATAGGGTGAGCATATTTCCACCCTCGTACCACTAATATATGTTAACACCTAAATTTTGCCTAGTTCATTTAGGGCTTTATCGCATAAAAATTAGGATTTAATTTTTTTAACCCCTAAACCAAAAATATTTTCTTTAAATTAATTGGCATATAGATGTTAGGCGCATTTGTATTAATAGAATTTAGTGAAAACATATTTTCCTCTTATTTTATTTCATTTTTACTTTGTGTAAAAAACTCATCATTATAAAAATTATAAAAAAAAAGGAAAAAAGAAAAGAGAGAGAGACAAAAACACGATCTCTTCCCTCTCCCTTCGGGCACTCTACCTACACTTTCACGAAAGATAGTAAAAAGGGAGCTCTTCCCTATGGACAGAGGCTCTGTCTCTTTGACTTACGTAAAAGAAGAAAAGGGGGAAGAGGACGAAAAAGAGCGGTTCTGCACAAACCAAAAAAAACAGAACGAGAACAGAGAGAAAAACAAGAAGAAAGAAGCGAGAAGGAAGAGTTGCAGAGGGAGAGGGAGAGTTCCCGAGAAGGTTTCCGGGGAGGGAACGCGACTGAGAGCGTGAGAAAGAGGGGAAGCGAGAGCTAGCTTGAAGGAGAACCGAGACCGAGAGGGAATCGGAAAAAAAAAAAGGAGATATTTTTGCTCGCTCGCCGGCGGTCCGTTTGAGTATCTGTCGTTCCCGTTGAAAGTTCCACTTGGTGGCCGTCATTCGTCATCGAAGGAGTCGCTCGAACCATGTAAACCTCCCGAAGATCCCCTGTTTCTTCTCTGCCTACTGGTTTTTAGGAATGTTGAACCAACCAAAGAGATTTTGAGCAAATCACGCGAAACCTACACTGATTCGTGATAAAAAAAAATGGCCGAGTTAACACTTAATATATTAGGTTTAGAATGGTGGTAAATCCAGACTTGGGAGTGATGATCCGAGTTGCGCACTACCTGTTTGATAAAATGCCCAAACGAACGCCGGATTCCTTTTGGTAAAACCGACGCTCTACAGCTTTGATTTACGCGCGATTTTCTCTAATATTGTCACTAACTTCAAGTTTCCTTTGTCTTTCATGTGGTTTCGTCGCAACCCACGCTCCGCATGAGTCGACCGTGCATTACCCTCGCCAATGATCACCGTGGTCGAGAATTAGCCTTCTTAATCTTCGGTCCTTTTCATTTTGATGTGCGAAGGTATGAGTGTTCTTCTTGCTGAGTGAGCTGCTGTTTAAATGGTTTGGTGTCTGTATAAAGCAAAACAAAAAGAGAGAAGGATGTTGCCGGTGTTGGCCATTCGGTGGCCACGGTGTTGGCCATTCGATGGCCGCGGGTGCGATGGTCGGCGTTGCAGTGTGCGTGATGAGTTGGTGGCGGTCATGATGCTTAGCGCTGCCATGTAGACAGCCGGAAATGGTGGCAGTGGCCGGGGGGAGGTAATTGTTAGATGTATGCCCTAAAGTTGTCATGTAATAGTTACATGTTAGGGATTTAAGTTGTATTTTCAAATTAATTATTTATTTAATGGCAAGGACGTATTCATTCATTTGTCCAATTATTTAAATATATGAATGATTCCATAAGATCAGTTGTGACTGGACCTATTCTTGAGGCGTTAAGAATATATGTGACAGGTTCTCAGTTAGACTGAATCTTTAAATTGTTCTCGGTCGATGAATCATTGAGTGTATATCAATAATCCTGTTGAGACCGGTGTGTTCTTAGCTTTATCATTAAGTATTGGATATTTAAGGGAATGACGAGTCACGAGTCATTGGGTATTGTGATACCCGAGCTAGAACACAGGTGTTTGTATCAGACAAGTTCACTGAACGTGACACGCATATATCGATTAGCAACATGGAAGCTTTAAGCGTGGTCAATGCCTAATCGTTCATGCTTTGGTCTTGTGTAAATAATCCTTAGGCCTGAGGCACAGTATTGACTTGTGTGTTGGATGGTTATGGTTGACATGTGCACATATTGCTGGTTCGTTGATCCGTCTCTGTACTTGATGGCCATAGTTCGTTCACATACGAAGTTATACGTGTGCGCAAAATGGAATCTGTCTCCTTGTTATACGCAAGGTACTATAATGATGTCCTATGCAATCTAATCTTGACATTGCATTAAAATCCTCGGCCGGGGTTTTAACCGAGAATGAACTGTACATGTCTCATATAAAATGCATGTCAATTAGATTTGTGCATATGATCGAATTAGTGACTTGACAAATATTCCATGGTCTTTGTTCGATCGGGACATAGTAAGGCAGAGGGATTGAATTACACCGTAACCAAAGCTGACAGGTTCATTATGTTCTTAAAACATTCACACTGTCTGGGTAGCCATGACATATTGCTAGATGTCAATCATGGCTTGTACGACCTAGAAGTTGATCGGGACAATCAATTCTCTTGGGAGTACTAACGTGTTAGTGCAAGTCCTACTACTAGATTAGTGATGAACCTAGGGATGTCACACACCATAACCAATTTAGAATGGCGTTGTACGGAGGATGCAATATTGCAAATATGTTTGCAATTATAGCAATTGATTAGTGAGATTGTAATTAAATTAAATGTGATTTAATTTCATTTTATTTTCAGTCATGAGCGTGCGTGCATATGATGCACATACAAATCTAAAGTGGACACATATTAATGTGCCAAATGATTTTGCACTCTTAATTTTATAAAATTATATTAATTAAAAGTGCACACGGTCAACAAATGTTGACCGTGTGCAGTACACGATCAGCTCCTTGCTGATCGTGTCTTTTACTTAAAAAAAAAAAGATGATGATGATGGTGGTGCATGCACACGGTCAGCAGTTGACCGTGTGCATCACCCACGGTCAGCAATTGTTGCTGACCGTGGGCTTCGTCCACGACCAGCAACCGTTGCTGGTCGTGTGCTTTATGCACACACGATCAGCGACGGTTGCTGATCGTGAAGAGAGTCCCTTGCGATCAGCAACTGTTGCTAATCGCACAAAAATAAAAAACATAATGATCAGCAACAGTTGCTGAGTAAGAACAAGTGAAAAAATAGAGAAAAGAAAGAGTGCAAGATGCGTTCGTGAGAGTTAAGAAAATACGTTTTCTCTCTTCCGAAGCCGCGACTGAAATATCAAGAGTGCGGGGAATTGTCGCCACAAGATTGCTAGCACAATTCTATTGGTGATTATCCGCAAGTTCTTCCTTCCGTTCGTTGTGTGATTGGTGGTGTGTCTGAACTAGAGGTCCGACGATTGTGGGGCTCGAACTGAAGAATATCCGAACCGAAATTGTTCTGGACACTTTGCGAAAGGTAATCCGTTTAACCCCCTATGGTTTTCCGATTTTTGATTGAAACGCACGAACAACGCCTTTGGAGATACATGTGTGGTTAATTTTTTTCCGCTGCGTTTATATATTTTTAACTATGCATGTTCCGTAGAAAACCAACAGTGGTATCAGAGCCAATCCTTAGGCGTTCTCGTGTGTTTAATTGATTTTGGTTCGTATATATTTTTGCGACTCAATGGCCAATTTACTTTGTTGAGAGAATTGCTTGCTCTTAAGTGGCCTATAGAAGTTGATTAATTTATATGATAAATTTGATCAACTGAGCAAAAATCGGAACTAAATCAATTTTGAATCAAAAATCCGTACCTTATTTTCTTTTATTTTTGTCTTCTGCAAAATGATTCGCAACTATGAATCTAGAGGCGACAACGTTACCGTCACTTGAAATTACGCGCGTGAAATTTGTTTCACCGGTTTTGATTTCTTAACGCGGCTTACGTTGCTCAGCCATGAATTTGATTCAATGCAGAATTTTATTTGTGCCTTCCAAAGCTTTAAATTTAGAATTTATGGCTTGCAAGGAAGGGTGGTGATCATGGAAAAACCCCTAATCAATATGATTGATGTATGGATGAATGTATGATGATTATAGGTATTTTTGGGGTTGTAATTATTAAATGGAGGCTGCCTCCTTCTTTTTATTTCCATGTAATATTTTTTTTAGTATAGTTTAGTATTATCAATTGTTGATGTAAACATTACACGAGGAGGAGCCATTAAGCCGGAGAGCTCTATGGGCCCGGTCCGTGAAGAGTTCAAGGATCCAATAAGAAGTGAAGGGCGGGACTCTATTATTAAAACATTAAAATGGCTAAATGGGGCTCATTGGCTCGAGACCCATTGAACCATAATTCCATGATCACCACGTAGGATAGATTTTTATGTATATGACATCTATTTATTTATTCATTTGTTATGCATGTTAAACCGGTTAATGTGCAAAGTGAGACATTAATAATGACCCAAACCTCCTTATTAATTATATTAAGTCGAAATGGGTTTCGGACTCGTGGCCTTCCATCGTCGTGGTTTGGTCCAACTTTATAGTAGTTGATTGACCGGTTATGGATACATAGGGGTCAATTGCCATTTATAATATTGGATCACTCCATTATGCATATGATGTTGTGGGGTTGAAGCCGAACGATTTCCAATAACTGTCAGGTGAGGGGATCGTTTGTGTTTTCAATACTTGCATGAGATGATGGGTTAGACTTAACTATGATCATGATATCGATAACTGTCAGGTGAGACTTTCATGGTCTAGAGGCCGAAGTTATGATTGGGACTCGCATATGATGCGTTGAACAAGTTGGTTCACTCACTAAGTTCATAGAACACCAATAACTGTCAGGTGAGGCGGGCTATGGGCTAGTGAGACTCCAATCCCCACTAGTAATTTTTACCCAACAAAGATTACCGTTTTCCCATTTTAAGGAGTATGGGATTCGAAAAATTTAGTGGAAGGCACTATTTCATTTAAAGGCCAAAATGAAATGGTTATTTTGAAAGATAACGGCTAACAATTTATTTTCTGCACAGATATATTATTACTCTAAAATGGTGACCACAAACCCACTCGCTTCTATACTTGACAAGAATTGTTTGACTAGACCCAATTTCACTGACTGGGTGAGGAATTTGAGAATTGTTCTCAATTCGGAGAAAATCGGATATGTGCTTGATCAAAAGATGCCAAACTCCTTTCCTGAGGGTGGGACCCAAGAGGAGCGCGTTACTTATGATAAGTGGCGTGATGATGACCTAAAAGTTAGGTCATACATGCTTGCTTCAATGAACAATGAATTGCAGAAGAAGTATGAAACTATGGAAGATGCTAGGTCGATCATCTTGCACTTAAAAGAATATTTTGATGAGAATGGTCGAACCTCTAGATATGAGTTATCTAAAGCATTGTACCGTATGAGAATGGCTGAAGGATCATCGGTTAATGATCATGCTTTGAAAATGATATGGCACATCGAAGAGTTGGCTAAGCTTAATCTTGTTATGGATACTGAGTTAGCTGTGGATTTGATCCTTCAATCTCTGCCCGATTCCTTCTCTGGCTTTGTCCAAAACTTCCACATGCATAAGATGGAGAAAACTCTTGCTGAGTTACATAGCATGCTAGTAGTTTATGAGAAGGAAATACACAACAGGAGGCCCAATGTGGTGGCTATGGCTAAGGCTTCTTCTTCGAAGAGTAAGACTGTTTTGAAGAAAAAGAAATGGAAGAGGCCTATGAAACGTGCTGTGCAATTAAAGCCCAAGGTTGAAAAAGGGAATTGTCACTACTGTGGTGTCAAAGGGCACTGGAGGAGGAACTGCAGGAAGTACCTCGCGAGCTTGAAGGTCAAGCCTAAGAACCAACCTTGCAAAGGTATGGTGTCTATGCTTATTGAAACTAATCTTATGGTTAGTGCTGAATCCAGCTTATGGGTTCTAGATTCTGCTGCAACCTCACATATTTGTATGTCTTTGCAGAATCTGGAAATAAACGGGATGCTGGGGTGAAATGAAATTGTCCTAACATTTGCAAATGGAGCAAGAGTTGTTGCGTTAGCTGTAGGGACTTTTCGTTTATGTTTGCCTTCTGGACATGTATTGTTATTGAAAAATTGCTTGCATTATGAGAATGCTGTTAGGAACATCATCTCTATACCTCGTTTGAGTAAAGAGAATTATGAATTTTCTTTTGCTGATGATGTATGTTCTATTTATCATAATAGGCGATGTGTTGGTTTTGGCTTATTAACCAATAATCTTTATACCATTACAATGTCTGGTAATGCGATTACCAATGCCAATAAGTAACAAAATAATGATATAAATGCCATAACTAATAAACGCTCTAGAGATAGTCCAAACCCAAAGTATGTTTGGCATCTTCGATTAGGTCATATTGGAGAAGATAGAATCAACAAGTTGAGTAATGATGGGTATATTGATCCATCAATGTTTGAGCCATACTCGGCTTGTGAGGCATGTCTTCTAGGAAAAATGACCAAAGTGCCCTTTGTAGGACATAGTGCTCGAGCTGCTGACATACTAGGATTGATACATGCAGATGTATGTAGACCAATAAATGAAAATGCTAGAGGTGGCTATTCTTACTTCATTACATTCATCGATGATCAGTCACGGTATGGTTATTTGTACTTAATGAAGTATAAATCCGAATCTTTTGAAAAATTCAAGGAATTCAGGGCTGAAGTTGAGAAACAAACAGGAAAATGTATTAAGGCTCTTCGATCTGATCGAGGAGGTGAATACCTTAGTACTGAATTCCTGGACTATCTTAAGGATAATGGCATTGTATCACAGTGGACACCTCCTGGAACTCCAGAATACAATGGTGTATCTGAAAGAAGAAATCGCACTTTATTAGATATGGTGCGATCTCTGATGAGTTACACTGATTTGCCTATATCCCTTTGGGGATATGCCCTCGAGACAGCCGCATATATACTGAACAGAGTGCCATCCAAATCTGTTCCAACTACGCCTTATGAGATATGGCATAGTAGGAAACCAAGTCTTAACCATATTAAGATTTGGGGTTGTCCAGCTTTTGTCAAAAAGCTGAAAATGAAAAAATTGGAGGCTAAGTCTGAACAAGGTCGCTTCATTGGATATCCAAAGGAGTCTCTTGGATACTATTTCTATTTTCACTCTGACCTAAGAATCTCGGTCAGCAGGCATGCTTCTTTTCTGGAGAATCAGTTCATCCAGGAAGGTGGTGCTGGGCGGAAAATAGTCTTACAATAAGATAACAATGAAGTACCAAATAACCAAGTTCAAACACCGATCTCTGATTCAGTGAGAGCTTCTGATACACAACCTCTTAGGAGGAGCGCGAGAACATCTCGTCCACCTGCTCGTTATAGACACTTGGTTGAACATATTGAACCATTATTCATTGTGAATGATGGTGATCAACTTGGTGATCCCAACACTTATGAAGAGGCGATGTCGGACATCGATTCTGGTAAATGGCTAGAAGCCATGAAATCCGAAATGGATTCAATGTATTCCAACGAAGTTTGGACCTTAGTTGACCTGCCTAATGGTATTGTACCAATTGGCTGTAAATGGATCTTCAAGAGGAAGATGAATGCTGAGGGTCAAGTTGGAACTTACAAAGCACGGCTCGTGGCGAAAGGATATCGTCAAAAAGAAGGAATCGATTATGACGAAACTTTCTCACCTGTAGCCATGCTAAAATCCATTCGGATTATGTTGGCTATAGCTGCACACCTAGATTATGGGATATTCCAAATGGATGTCAAAACGGCTTTTCTAAATGGTTTTCTTGAGGAGGACATCTATATGGAACAACCACGGGGTTTTGAATCCAATGGTGAACGTCAGAAGGTGTGTAAGCTTAAGAGATCCATTTATGACTCAAACAAGCCTCCAGAAGTTGGAACATTCGTTTTGATGAAGTAGTCAAATCGTTTGGTTTCATCAAAAACCCGGATGAATCTTGTGTATACAAGAAGGTCAGTGGGAGTGCAAATGCATTTCTAGTTTTGTACGTCGATGATATACTTTTGATCGGGAATGATGTACCGATGATATCATCGATCAAACTATTCTTGTCACAGAAATTCTCCATGAAAGATTTAGGAGAGGCAACCTATATTTTAGGTATCAAGATCTATAGAGATAGATCGAGACGATTGATTGGCCTCTCACAGTCTACGTACATAGACAAAGTGTTAACACGTTTTAACATGCAATGTTCCAAAAGAGGATTATTGCCTTTTAGGCATGGAATCCATCTTTCCAAGGAGATGTGTCCCAACACTCCTGAAGAAAGAGAGCGGATGGCAAAGATACCTTACGCATCTGCTATTGGAAGCATTATGTATGCTATGTTATGTACGAGACCTGATATTGCACATGCTGTAAGCATTACTAGCATATATCAGTTTGATCCAGGGGAAGAGCACTGGATAGCAGTCAAGAATATCCTTAAGTACTTGCGAAGGACTAAGGATTTATTCTTGATATATGGAGAAGGAGAGTTTAAAGTTGAAGCTTATACTGATTCCGATTTTCAATCGGATCCTAATGATTATAAGTCTACATCTGGGTTTGTCTTTTCACTTAATGGTGGTGCAATTAGTTGGAAGAGTTCCAAACAGAGCATAACTGCTGATTCCACCACTGAGGCAGAGTATGTAGCCGCTTCAGAAGCAGCAAAGGAAGCCGCTTGGATGAAGAAGTTCGCTTCTGAACTTGGAGTCATTCCTTCCATTAAACAACCAATAACATTGTTTTGTGATAACAATGGGGCAATAGCTCAAGCGAAGGAACCAAGGTCTCACCAAAAGTCTAAGCACATTGAGAGACACTTCCATCTCATTAGAGAAATTGTTGGGAGAGGTGATATTGCCTTGCAGAAAATTGCCTCAGCGGAAAACGTGGCAGATCCCTTCACTAAGGCTTTACCTCAGTCTTCTTTTGAAAGACACATTGACAAGATGGGTTTGAGGTACCAAACAAATTGGCTTTAGTGCAAGTGGGAGATTGTTAGATGTATGCCCTAAAGTTGTCATGTAATAGTTACATGTTAGGGATTTAAGTTGTATTTTCAAATTAATTATTTACTTAATGGCAAGGACGTATTCATTCATTTGTCCAATTATTTAAATATATGAATGATTCCATAAGATCAGTTGTGACTGGACCTATTCTTGAGACGTTAAGAATATATGTGACAGGTTCTCAGTTAGACTAAATCTTTAAATTGTTCTCGATCGATGGATCATTGAGTGGATATCAATAATCCTGTTGAGACTGGTGTGTTCTTAGCTTTATCATTAAGTATTGGATATTTAAGGGAATGACGAGTCATGAGTCATTGGGTATTGTGATACCCGAGCTACAACACAGGTGTTTGTATCAGACAAGTTCACTGAACGTGACACGCATATATCGATTAGCAACATGGAAGCTTTAAGCGTGGTCAATGCCTAATCGTTCATGCTTTGGTCTTGTGTAAATAATCCTTAGACCTGAGGCACGGTATTGACTTGTGTGTTGGATGGTTATGGTTGACATGTGCACATATTGTTGGTTCGTTGATCCGTCTCTGTACTTGATGGCCATAGTTTGTTCACATACGAAGTTATACGTGTGCGCAAAATGGAATCTGTCTCCTTGTTATACGCAAGGTACTATAATGATGTCCTATGCAATCTAATCTTGACATTGCATTAAAATCCTCGGCCGGGGTTGTAACCGAGAATGAACTGTACATGTCTCATATAAAATGCATGTCAATTAGATTTGTGGATATGATCGAATCGGTGACTTGACAAATATTCCATGGTCTTTGCTCGATCGGGACATAGTAAGGCAGAGAGATTGAATTACACCGTAACCAAAGCTGACAGGTTCATTATGTTCTTAAAACATTCACACTGTCTGGGTAGCCATGACATATTACTAGATGTCAATCATGGCTTGTACGACGTTGTACACCATAATCAATTTAGAATGACGTTGCACGGAGGATGCAATATTGCAAGTATGTTTGCAATTATAGCAATTGATTAGTGAGATTGTAATTAAATTAAATGTGATTTAATTTCATTTTATTTTCAGTCATGAGCGTGCGTGCATATGATGCACATACAAATCTAAAGTGGACACATATTAATGTGCCAAATGATTTTGCACTCTTAATTTTATAAAATTATATTAATTAAAAGTGCACACGGTCAACAAATGTTGACCGTGTGCAGTACACGATCAGCTCCTTGCTGATCGTGTCTTTTACTTAAAAAAAAAAAAGATGATGATGGTGGTGCATGCACACGGTCAGCAGTTGACCGTGTGCATCACCCACGGTCAGCAATTGTTGCTGACCGTGGGCTTCGTCCACGACCAGCAACCGTTGCTGGTCGTGTGCTTTATGCACACACGATCAGCGACGGTTGCTGATCGTGAAGAGAGTCCCTTGCGATCAGCAACTGTTGCTGATCGCACAAAAATAAAAAACATAATGATCAGCAACAGTTGCTGAGTAAGAACAAGTGAAAAAATAGAGAAAAGAAAGAGTGTAAGATGCGTTCGTGAGAGTTAAGAAAATACGTTTTCTCTTTTCTGAAGCCGCGACTGAAATATCAAGAGTGCGGGGAATTGTCGCCACAAGATTGCTAGCACAATTCTATTGGTGATTATCCACAAGTTCTTCCTTCCGTTCGTTTTGTGATTGGTGGTGTGTCTGAATCAGAGGTCCGACGATTATGGGGCTCGAACTGAAGAATATCCGAACCGAAATTGTTCTGGACACTTTGCTATGGTTTTCCGATTTTTGATTGAAACGCACGAACAATGCCTTTGAAGATACATATGTGGTTAATTTTTTCCGCTGCGTTTATATTTTTTTAACTATGCATGTTCCGTAGAAAACCAACACTAATCCTGGTGGAGAGCCGAGAAGGGGAGCTCTCGGTGAGCCCACTATGAAGAAGGCACCATGAAGACGTTCTGGGCAGAAGATCCTAGAGAGGAAAGGCACGAAGGGGAAGAAGAAGAAAAAAATAGAAAAAGAAAAGAGAAACAAAAGAAAAAAAAGGGGGAAAGAAAGAAAAATACAAAAAAAATTTAGAAAAGAAGTTTATAAAAAGAGGTTCCGGGCAGGTTTGAGAATCGGGTCAGAAGCCGGGTTAGATCGGGTAGGGGGCCTGGTCCAGATTTTTTTAAATAAAAATATTCAAAAATTCAAAAAAATCTAAAAGTATTAAAAATTCCAAAAAAATTCGAAAATGTTTAAAATCCTAAAAAAATTAATTAAATAAAAAATATTACAAAATTCAAAAAAAAAATTAAAAAAACCCAGAAAAATTCGGAAAAATTCCAAAAAAACAGAAAATTAGGAAATTTTTAGAAATCAGTTTTGGGCTTAGTTTCACTAGATTTTAGGTTAAAAAACTCAAAAAAATTGAAAAATGAGAAAATTCTCTAAAAAATTCTCAAAAATCGAATAAGCCACTAGGGCTTTACCTTAGGACTTTTGATTGCATTTTCCTTTTAAGAAACGATACTAGATTGCTGATTGTTTATTCTCTTCATGATTATCTGGTTGCACACTTTTAATACATTGATTATTATTTTCTATTTTTAGAATGGTTAGGTAGAATCTTAGCTTTTTCGATAAGCTGTTCGATACGTTAGTTTGCGAATATTTAAGTTTAGATACCGAAAGGGCACTAGTTAGATCGCTAATGTAATCAAGTCCTCGAACTTTAGAATCTCTAGCTTTCGCGCGTATCGATACGACACTCCCGCGTCTCGAACACGGTTTCTAGCCAACCCTTAATTATGGCTAGTGGCGACTCTAATCAAATGCGTAAATTAAAAAATTCTCGTCGCGCGAGGTATGAGGCTTGGGAGTGCTTCGGTCATTGGATTAATGAACCATTTGGTTCACCATTCAAACGAACCAATCGTTGTTCATATTCATCAACAAATACCTCTTGGCCTAAACCTAATCGATTCGGGGAGGTCGCGACAATGTGACAATCTAAAATTCAGCCATTTCGTAATGTATGAAATAATTATTTCATCGATGCACTGTTAATTAAATGTTGCTCTGAATTGATTACTCATTAGCGGACTAACCATTAGGGAAAGGCTATCGAGGAATTAAGTGTGCACGACCTGAGAACTCGACCATGGACTAACAATTCGACTTTAAGAATTGACGAGGGACAATTTTGAGCTATTATAAACCGATTAAAGGATGGTTATAGAATGATTTGCCGATAGTATACGATCGGATCGTAGGTGATTATGTTTGACCATTGTATAAATTGCGAATGAACCTAAACTAATTCCTAATGATCGTGTACTTCAAAACTAGCGATTGACCCTCACAATTACATGACAACCGAGCTCATCCATGACTCGAGAAGGCTTAAACGTGAATTGATATTGAAACAACCACGGGTCGATTACGCGTAACTCTTAAAAGCCGCCCATTAATTTGAAATATACTAAAGTTGCAATCAATTGATTTTGACCATGAGTTAGAGTCCGGATTTGAGTATCAAACTTTCAAGGATTTCAAAACTAAATTATTGGATGCCGCCTCATTAAACCCACCTATATATCGATTCGCTTGGAATTTTTGGAATAAGTGAAATTCGGACCGGAATTGGAAAATACCTTTTTACCCTCGATTATTTTTTAATCCCTTTGGTTTGTTGAAGGGCAAAATGGTGATTCTACACCCCCTTTGTTGACTGGCCACTTGGGGTAGGAAAATGACCAAATTACCCTTCTTATCTTTTTTTATTTACAATTTTGCCCTTCGATATTTTTGTGACTTGCTTTAGAGGATTCATTTCTAGCCCTTGGATCTGGGCTTGTTAAGCAAGATGCAATCTTAGTCATCTATTTTGGATGAGTCTCGATAGACCTTTTTCTCTCTCTTGATCACTCTCTTTTTTTCTCTTGGATAACACTCTCTTACTCTCTCACTCTCTCACTCTCTCACTCCCCTTTGTTTCAGTCACCAGCCACCATCACCAATCACCATCACGCCACCACCACCACCGTTGCCATTGTCCATCGCCGTGACCAGCCGCCGTGAGCACCGTCACCACCAGCCACGCTCACGTCACCACTCTCTCTCTCCCTCTCCCACTTTTCTTGTTCGACCACCATCTTCACCGAGAGCCACCCACACCGTCCTCATCACCACCGTCCACTGCTTCACCGCCAAGCCGTCGGAGCTGCTTCACCACCACCATTAGCATAGTTTTTTTTTTGGTTTTAAGTGTAAGTTGCTCTCTAACCCTTGATTAGGGCCTTAGGTTGTTAATGGACTTGGTTTAGAGGCTGATTAGGGTGTTGATAGGTGGATTATTTAATGGCTGATCTTGGTTTAGTTAATGGCTGATCTTAGATTATTTGATGGCTAATTTTGGTTAGTTAATGGCTGATCTTGGTTTATTTGATAGCTTATGATGTTTGGTTTGATAGCTTATTATGTTTGGTTAGATAGCTTATCAAGTTTGGTTTGATAGCTTATCATGAGTTTAGTGATCACTTATCATGCACATTTGTCTTATATGGTGATAAGTTATCATGGGATAAGGTTGAATTTGTACATGTTTTATGAGGTTAGAAGCTTGTTATGCCATGTTAAATGATTGCCCAATTCACAAACATTAGTGACTATTTTCAAAGAAAGGTTTTATGGGCACATAAATGGTGATTCATGAGGAGTCGTGTTCGGATGCCATGGTTTATGTGTTGTATGGGGCAAGGGTGTTTTAAAAAGAGAATGTACAAAGTTTAACAGGTCATCTATATATGTGCAATCACGTGTGATTATTTTATTGCATTTTTACATGTGAACGTAGTAACATTTTGACGAACGAGCATGGATTATGTTTGCATTAGCTAATTGAGAAAAATAAGGACTGGGACTTGAGTGAGTACCGTGTGTGCATGGTCACCTAAAAGTGCCATTATGCTTGATTTTATCGGAAGACCACCAACCCTAGGGGTTGTGTCGTGGCCGTGAAGGTTGTGCCCAATCTTGGTGATTGGATGCCATCGCAAGAGCAAGGTGAGACAAAATCGTTTGCAAATCGAATTTGGGACGAACCCATTTATGGGATTCCATCATTGGCGTGGAAGAGACGATGCCATCGCCAACGGAGCAGGACGATGCCTGGCAATGTCGGAAGACTGTCATCCATGGGATGTGCCGCCTAAGGGGTTGCTAATAATCTGAACTATCACGAGTGCGAATTGCATCGATGAGTGCGATGTGCCTGAGGTTGATGATTGAGCCTATCTGATTTATTTAGTTTTTGATGCGCATGTTTCTGCCATGGTGTATATTGTATGTCATTCTTGAACACGTGTTATTGTGATCTCGTTATGTGCTTCATTGGAGCGATTGAATGTATAGGGCGTTCCAGAGGTAATATATTCTCCTAAGCGAGGTTTTGGGAGTTTACTTGCTGAGTTTATCTCATTGTTGTTGTTTAGCTATTTTCAGACCCTCGACTATAAACCGACCACCCACTTGTTTTGGAGTGCCCATGGATGTAGGCACACTTGTGTCTAAATATCCGGTTGAACTGAATAGGGCATACCGGAAGCATGCGACCACCATCTGGGTGGATGAGGATTTGGCATTGTGGAAGCCTCATGATTTTATAGCTTGATTCCTAAGGGATGGTGATGGACTATTCGGGCCTATTGGGGGTTTTGATGAACCACCTAATGGTGGATTTGGAGAAGTGGTTTATGATCTGATGGACATCAACCCACAGGATGGGGAAGTTACAGATCTGAAGTTCGATCCTGACGAAGTGAAATCCTTCCTGAAGCCTCCTTCCAGTTATGGCTATCTTTGGTGATGGGTTTTGGAATACCCCACCTTTTTTATTTCCCTTTTGGATAGAGAAATTAGGTTAACCCGATCACCTAAATCTCTTTTTGTATGTGCATGGTTAGTTATGAAGTGGCATTGAAATAGGCTTGTATTTATGTACCTTCCTAAGGTTAATATTATGTTTATAAAATGGCTTCATTTGTTTCATATCTCAAAGTGTTTTTCCTTGCTATCCCATTCTATTGTTTGTTGTTGGTGTTTTGAGTACGCTTTCGCATGCGTTCATTTGATCGATGTTATATGTTGGTCGACGATGCATTCTAGGACGTCACGTATTACACGACCATTAGTGAGATATTAGCACGCTTGAGGGTCGGGGGCATGACAACTAAGTTTATCAATTTTTACTAAAGAGACATAACTACCCTTAATCACTCAATTGGAAATTAAAGTGGTGGGCCCCAACTTTATTCACTTTTTTTTTTCTTTTCTTAGTAATTTCCATTTCAATGTACTAGTTGTCATAATTGAGCATATCATATGTTTTGTTGTTTTTTTCAATTTATAAGTGGATTTACCATGCATATCAAAAGGACTATGTCTTTTTTATTTTTTAGATTTTACCTCTGTATATATCAGCTTTCTATAGAGAGAAATTTCCACAAAACCTAGTTCTTATGGATTCATGTCTAATAGAATCTAGAAACGACAATTCAATATTGTGCAACATGTTCAAACCTTTTACTTTTGTTGTGCATATTACTATCAAACTCTTTTGTCACACCCCGTACCTCACAAAGCGTCAACATCCCATGTACAGGTTGAAATTGTGGTGCGACGCTCCCAGACTACGTCACCGATCCGAAAACCCAAATCAGAGAAAAACACGACACATGCGGAAACGACGTATATAATATACACACACACACACCCAGACAATAAACAAAGTAACCATGAATAGCACTAGATAAATAATTTACGAACAATTTGAAACGAGATAAACATTCTTTACTATAACTTATGTACAATATCCATTTACAACAAAAGATACAATGGTAGGGCTACTAAGACAAAAAGGGATCAGCGGCCGAGGTCAACTACCAACAGGAGGGCTACAGTCAAAAAGCATCGGCCCTCGCTCCTACAACTGAGGTCTTACCTAGGGTACCTAGTCGGAATCAGAACCCGACAAATCTGAAGAACTCTCAGAAGGCTCCTGCTCCTCGGCCTCAGCTATATCCATCGGCTCTGGGGCCTCTGCGTCCGCCTGCTCCGGGATTGGGTTCACAACCTCTGGCTTAAAAGCTACCCCACCTAGCTCCTCATGCTCCTCCTCATCCTCCACAATCTCATACTTTACCTCCGAGTCTTGGTTACTCTCCATATCCACATCTATAATATCGCCGTCTGGACACTACGGGTTCAACTGACCCTCTCTGACAAACGGGACATCGACAAACTTGATGGGACCGAACTCGTCTCCAAAACAATCCCGGAAACACCAAGCTAGGTACTCGTGGGTCTCATAGTGAGCTAAACCTACGTCTGCCCAAACTAACGTATAATGCCGTATGTACACCTCATCATTCCCCACAGGATGAACTGTCCTCGAGTGCTCTATATGGGTGGGGATCCCAAAACGTAACGGCGCGTCTTTAAAATTCATGGTCAAGGATCTGAAATGTCAGTTTTACAACAACCGTGAGAAAACTCAGCAAGTAATAACCCATAATCCTAAACTAGACTAATGTGCACCTCTAGATAGGTAAATTAAACACATCAAGCAAAAAACCAGTAAATTACTAAAATTTCTCTCGGGTCCACAGGCCAATACATTATCTCGAAACCCTACATGTTAGGGGTTCAACAACAAAAATACTTACGTGTAATTATTCCGACTCGAAGGCTCACAAATATAATGACCCGAAAGCCACGACCCGAAGGCCCACAATTGTATAAATCGACCCGGAGGCCCGACCTGAAGGCCATAATTGAATAAAACAACCTGTAGGCCCGACCCGAAGGCCAATAGTTTAATAAAATGACCCGTAGGCCCGACCCGAAGGCCAACAGTTTGATAAAACGACTCGTAGGCCCGACCCGAAGGCCACGATTGATTAAATCGACATGTAGGCCGATTTCAAATCAATTCACAACATAATATATGGATTACAAGTCAGGGCATCCAAGGTCAATTTTCCAATGCCAATATGCTAAATACAACCATTCTCAACTTAGACAAAATCAAAGTAATATTGGCACTCCCAATTAATCCCATCCTAGTCCAATCAATTCCACATTCAATCCACGCATTCATTCCAAAGTAATTTAATGCGCCTAAGGCGCGCCTTACGTAATTCGATCTCGATAGTCATTCTCATCATCATGGGACCACTTAATAGGATCTAAACAAGTCCCAATTAACCCTTAAAATGCCTAAATTTCCAGCCATGATACATTAATCAATTTGATGCTCAACTTAGGGCATTATTGCAATTTTGGTACTGTATGAACAGTACCAGGGCAAAAACATGTTTTGCCCACTAAACCATGCTTAAACAACCTCATTAGGCCCTAATCACAATCATTAATCACTCAACAACCAAATACACCTTAATTAAGTCTAAATAACACCTAAATTGCCTAAATTTCAAGTCTTAAATCAATGAACTCAATTAGTGCAACACTTAGGCAATTCTAGGCATTTTCGATACTGGTGAACAGTACCAGGGCAGCACATTAGTTAGGCCCTAATCCACCTCTAAATCACTTCATTAGGCACTAATTAGGTCCCCTAATCACCCCACACAACATTAGACCTAATTAGACCCTAATTAAGCATAATTAACCCCTAAATTACCCTCTAAAATGCACAATTAATCTAATTAAGTGTTTAGGGGCTTATACTCGCCTAATATTAACTCTAGTTGATGAGAACGGGCGGCCGATTACCGACATGCAGTAAGAATCTACGATGGCATCCCGGGGGCAAGCCGGCGGTCACGGCGGTGACGGTGGTGGCGGTTCACGGCTGGTCTTCTCTGTTCAGCTTGGGATGGTGGCTGTGGGCGGTGGTTCAGAGGGAGAGAGAAGTCAACGGTGGCTATGGCGGTGGCTGGTGGTGCACGGTGGTGGCCGGATGGCGGCGCGGCACCAGCGGTGGACGGTGGTGTCCACGGCGCTTGGTCTTGTGGTTGAGAGAGGAGAAAGACCGAGAGAGAGGTAGAGATGAGGGGTGAAAGGATGAGGGTGGCGAGGTGGTGTTGGACAGTGGTTGGCTCGGCGGTGGCGGCTCCGGCATGGCGGTCCGGCGTGGATGGCCTCCCGGCGATGATGACATTAAGAGGAAGAAACGGCGAGGAGGAAAAGGAGAATGGGGGCTTCGGCTGATCAAAAATGGGAGGAAGAGAGAGAATTCAGGTCAAATAGGGTCAAAATTGAACTTAGTGGAATCCATGTGTCAATAATCCAAGGGTTGGACAACTTTGCCCTTGATCCAAGGGCCACCAATTGATCTTATCCAATAATTTTAGGGGTTGGATGGTCATTTATCCATAACCCATGGTTGACCAGACCTGATTTAGCCCCATTTAACCTTGGTTAATCCCCCGATTAGGGTCAAAATTCGGAATTAATTAAAAATGGCCTAGGGGCATTTTCGTAATTTTCCAATCCCGGACCGAAATTTCAATTTTTGTCCATACCAGTCCTATATATGCATGGCAAGCATAATATGGTGTCGGATCCTTAAAAATCATTCTTTAAGCCCCCGAAAATCAGCCCAAAAGTTTAGAGGGGCAAAACCGTAAATTTTCAACCCGGGGTCGAAATTCCAATTTTCGACCGTACGCACTCCAAACATGCGTGGCCACCTCAAAATGGCATCGGTTCTAAAAAATAACTTTGTTTGGCCTCGAAAACGGACATCGAGGTCCTTAGGGCAAAATTGTAATTTTCTCAATTTTTGTCGAGTTTTCAGTTTTCAGTTTTCAGCCATACTAGTCTCAAACATGTGTGGCTACTCTCAAATGACGTCGGTCTTGCAAATTAATCGTAATTACCCTTGAAATTTTGATATTGAAGTTCGAGTCCAATATCACGATCAAATTTGTTCGTTTTGAAGTTTTAGGGCCTCTCACTAACGGACGGCTGTTTAGGTGTTACGCGTATCGACCTAAGGTTGTCCGAGTTGTGATAGTCTCGAATTCGGGAGAACGTGAGGAATTATCACTAGTACCGGAGGTTGCGATCGTTCGGACTAAATTCAGGATTAGTTTGTCAGGCGTACTTTCAGTCGTGCGGAATCACCCGCGATCCGGTCGTACGTTACTGACCCTAACACTTCCGTCATTTTTTTAAGATCGGCCCATATTGGTCCAAAATATTCCTTCGACGTTTCTCAAAATCGGTACTCAACCACAATCGGTTCCTCAGTCCACATACCGGTTCCTATTTAGCCTTTCCCATCTGGTTAGTATCCCGTGATTGATCAAGTCTGGGCGAGATTTACTAAAATCAAATGAGAATTAATGTATACTTTATTGGTCCCGGTAACGAGTCAACATTCAGGATGTTACATCTTTCTTATCAAATGTTTTTTATACAAACATAATAGGATGACAGGATGAAACGGAAAAAAAAAAAAAAACAAGCTCTTTAAAGATTTATAAAATAAAATCACAATTATATACACAAGGCAAAGTTCTAAAAGATGAAATTTGATCAAATAAAAATTTCACATAAAATTAGACAAGAATTTGAAACGATATTTGAATTTCATTCATTTTAGATTGAGAGAAAGATAATATGACTTGTGGAGTGTTCGCAAAGAAAATATTAAGGCTCTTCACTGCTCAACATTGTTTTATGTTATTGTTGCTAATGTATTTTAGATACTCCTATAACTACATATTTCCATGCTATGTGCGAAAGTATCTCAGCAATGGTATAAAGCAATTATAATATTTTTTTAGACTAACCAAATAGCAAATTCACGACAAAAAAATGAGCCTTTGAGGCAGAAGTGATGAATGATGTGAGAGTTGCGATAAGAGTAATGACTAATTTGAAAAATAATTTTTACGTTGTAAATAACAGTATGTTCAAATTCAAAGAAAAACCCAAAATGGGAAAATACAAAATTGAAGGAAATTGTCCCAACAAGGAAAATCAGTGAAATGGTAAATCTAGTGAGAATGGAGGGGATTGAGTCATATACGATATGGAAATATCCCTATACTTTAAATACATTATGTACAATGTATAATAGATAAAACTCGAGCAGGGTGTATATCAAGCGAGTAATCTGATTAATTGATTGCACTATGTCAAATCCTTATCGGATGCATAAAATATTTTTCCTCTTTTTCAGGGGATTTGAAAGGACAAAGGAATTTAGGAGTTAAACATCTCGAGCATCCTCCTGTGTACTACTGCCGCGAGCCTAAGCCATGGCAGGTACTGAGAATTACGTCAGTCTCTTGCCCGATGACCTAATCCTCCACATCATCTCCTTCTTGCCCACGAGGGACGCCGTCAAAACCTGTGTTCTGTCGAAAAGGTGGCGGTCCGTTTGGACCACCGTCTCGGACCTCGGGTTCTCCGTCTCTTCGTACGATGATTCGTTTGTGGACAGGGTTTTGGCGCTGTAATGAGGGAGCAAGGTGAGGAAGTTCCACCTCGACATCAGGCTAAAGCATTTCTGCCACTCCAAGATAGATTCATGGGTTCGCTTTGCGATTGATCATGGGGTGGAAGAACTTCGTTTCAACTTAAATACTTGGAGGGCGGATTGCACATTGTCTCCATTGCTTTATAATTGCTCCTCGTTGACTCGGCTATCTTGAGAGGCTGCCGTGTCTTGTCGAGCGAAAGTATTACTTGGACTTCGCTTAAGTCTTTGTCCATTGAAGGTGTGAGTGATGAGGTGCTTCGGAAGATTCTGATGGGCAGCCCCGTTCTTGAATACTTGACTTTGGAAAGGCCGTGGGGTGTAGAAGAGATTCATTCGAGAAGTTTGAGAGAGTTGGTGATTGATGCTTATGCTATGGTGTTTCCTATGCGCATTTGTACTCCTCAACTACTGTCATTGCGTGTGAGAGCAGATTATTTTTGTGAGATAATAAGAATTGTTGAAGCACCATCCTTATTTGATGCTGAATTAGATTTCAACGGTCCAACCGAATCAGATTTCTGCCTGATAAAGGAAATGCTTTGCAAGCTGCAGAATGCTACTCGAATTCTTTTCGGTTCTTGGTGCTGTCGGGTGAGAATAGTCATATCTCCCTTCTTAATGGACGTTATCTTGTCCATGTAGCTTTTCACTTGGAATAGTGGACATTAATCTGCCAAAGCTTGTGGACGTTTAGGGGTTATATTGATGAATTTTCTACGAGGAAAAAAGTACAGGATTATGATGTACATGAGAGAAGTTTGATCTATGTTTTATCATTTTAAGCTATACTTTGCTGACATAACAATTACAAGGATGTGACCCCAAACTTTTTCTTGGTGATCTGACTTTACTTTTTGACATGGTTAGGTCATGCGGCCTCTGAAGGTAGAAGACGTGCAGGTTTCGCTGCCGAATTGCAAGTCTCTGACCCTACACGTGCCCATTCCCGAATTCAGCTTTCCTGCTATAGCAAATATGCTAGCAACCACACCAAATTTGGAGAAGCTGGTTATAATTTTTAAGCCGTTTGATCCATACTCGGTATATTCCCTGAACTCTAATTCACAGGTTAAGATATTTCAAAGGATTAGCTGGAATGTGCCATTCAAAGTTTCTCTATTTATTTGTTTCCTTGAGTCCATCAATTAGCGAAACTAGTATAATGCTTTGGACGTTTCAAGACTGTCACAGCCTATGTTTCAAATGCTCCTTCTATGATGCTCCGAAAGTTTCACAATAGTCTCATGGATTCTTGTTTTTCTTCTCTCTCTCTCTCTCTCTCTCTCTCTCTCTCTCTCTCTCTCTCTCTCTTTGTGAATGCGATTGTGATGGTGACAATTAGAAGATTGCATATTGCATTGATGAACTCAAGCGGCCAGAACTTTGGTTTCCCTTGTTTGTGATGTCCTCTAATCTGATTACTATAGGCTAGAAATCTGATTTGACAAGAGATGATTATTCTTTCGAGTAATTAAGATATTAAAGTGTGGAAACCATATCGTATTTTATTTGGAGTGTTCACTATGTCTTTTACCCCTGTGCAGAAAAAATCTGACTTAGACTCCTGCAGTGTTGATTACGAGAGCTATTCGCATATAAAGAAGAAGTTCAAGCATTGGGCTCAGCATCTCAAAAATGTTGAGATTGTTGCATTTTACAGTTGTTTAAGATTCAAATATGAGGAAGTGCTTATGTTGGTGAAGTTTCTTCTTGGACATGCATTTGTGCTTGCAAATATGGTCTGCAAAGTTATGAATGGATTGTTGGAAATATGGGATAAATTGATCGGTGAACGAATGGGAAATTGATGCTCAAAGACCATCCTTGAGTTGGAAGTAAGAAATGAAAAACACTAGTCCTACATTGGAAAAGAAAGAAGGCTATAGAGTACTTTATATACAGTTACACTTATTTGAAGTGGTAACTATCATAGCACAAACTCTCTGCCTTGCGCCTGCGCGCGGGGGGGGGGGTGCAAATCCGACGCCCGACAAGCTGAAATTTGGGCACGAGCGCACATCCTGCGTACACGATTGCAGGAACGAAAAGTGGGCCTCGCCACAAGTCCAATTTTGCTAGCCTTCTGATTTAATTTTTTCAACTCAAACTTTTACAGATTTGTAACGTATGATTAATGGTGCGTTAAATTGTATTGTTACGGAGTAACGGCAAGCTGTTACGAAATTGATTTTGTAACGAGAGAATTAATCGGCCGTTATTCCTGACGCATATTGATTTTGTAACGGCAGATTTAATCGGCTATTATTATTCCCGAACAGCTCTCCCCTCTGTTCTATTTTATCAAAATCATTCTTCCTCTGAAAAAATGTTCTCTGCATTTGCATTGTTTTCAATAGTGTTCATTTTCGAGTTTGTTCAAGTTCGCCGGAAGCTTGGAAGTGCTGCGATCTCTTCTTCGCTGTCAGCCGTTGTATCCTGGGAAACAGACGTTCGCAAAACTTCAATCGCGTGCTGGGGGGAACGAATCTGTTTTAAGGAAACTGTGTCGAACACAGGCCTCGGTATTCGATTGTATCGATTCCAACTTTGTTATTGCAATTTCGTTTCTTTGTAATTCCGTATTGTTTGTAATATTTAAGCTTATGCCGATTTGAATTTTGTCAACATGGATCACAACATCTTGAGGTAGTCGGTTCACACAAATTGCATGAAGTGACCCAACGAGTTCAATGTTATCACAGAGCATCTAAGCACGCTGCTGTCATACTCAATTACCTGGAAGAAGAGCACGGAAAGCGGCAGAAGAAAGAACATATATGCATTGGCCATAAGGATGCCTGATCGGAAGAGGAATACTGTAAACTACAACATCAATTAGCTTGGTGCTCGTAATGTCTCATGGAAGTTTTTCATCGTTTTAAAGCAAGTTGGGGGATAGTCTTTTGCTTCGGAATTGTTTTACAAGGTTGAGCAACGCGTTGCCATAGCCTGTCCTTCTGAAGTCCTCCATCCAGGAAGGAAGTCCCTATTCAAATAAGTTATGCTGTTCTAAGAAATCCATCTTAAATCAATGACGGTGAGAACCCCCACTTGGCCTTTGTCATGTCATTACCATGTGTATCGTATTGACCAGAAACAGAAAACACAACTCAAATAGTTGAGTTTATATCCCTTAAACTCCTATGGCTTACGGACCTTTTTCCAGAAGAGGGCCTTTGTTGTCTTGTTTACTTATCGAGCGAGGATTTCTTGTTATGTACACATCCGGGTGGCTTTTTTTTGACATTTCAAAATTCAGGGTAAAATCTGAAAGCTTTGCCTTTTTAATAGCGTAATGAGTAGAATGTTAAAATTATAGCACAGGGATCAAAGTCGCGATTTAAAATTTGAGTCTATCAAATAAGAAAGATAAAAGATGAGAGTGCTCGAAACATTATAAACTTAATGAAATCTTGATTTCAATGATTGGGAATGCTGATTCACTTTTAAGCTTCAATGCTATGTATTTTTAATCACACATCTTTCAAAAAATAATATTGCATTTTACAGGTTGAAGAGAGATTGAAGTCGCCAGCTATTGGGATGGTTTTGGTGAAAGGAGTAGATGGCTCATTCTATCATCTTCCTCCTTTGAAAGGCTAATAAAGTTAGCCACAATACTTGATATAGGCAATTGTTGGATGAGATCTACTGGATCCAGGGATTGATAGAAATGACTTGTATCAAAATTGTTGGGTTAATATCCAGTACTAGGGCAATCGTTGGTGAGGTATATATATGCTCGTATTTGCTATCGATCATAGCTGTGTAGACATTATGCTTGATGTTATGTTCAACCAAGTAATTAACGATTTTGTTGATAATATTATGAAGAGTTTTGTAAATAGATTACCGGATATTATAACAACATTCATATGGGATGATCCACAATTAAAGTCCTGCACTTAGCCGAGTGTATGACTAGGCTCAAGCATGTCGAGAATGTTAGTTTTGGTGTTGTGTATCTTATTTTGAAAACTGTAATTGCTATACTAACATTTCTACTTGGAAATGCACTCGTGTTGGATGAAATGGCGATCCTCGCCAATGGACCAAAATCTGTTGAAAAGTGGATCCCTGCAAACTGTTTGAGCAGCCCGAGTTGTTCTAAACCTCCGTAGAGCTTCTCGAAATGCTGAAGTTGTGTTTGACTACTCTTTCCGGGGAAATTTTTCCGAAATCATGTTTGGATCTTAACTTTTTGTTCAATCTCATGATGTGTTGTTGTTCATCATGTGTATGTTCAAGTAGTGTTCCAGCAGTTTGTCGGACATATACCATGTGGATGTTTGAATTGTGTTTCTTCCTGTTGGTTTTCATTTCATGATAGGTTTAGTTTACTCTTCAAGATAGATGTATTAAAGGCCATGACTATCATGCATGCCTTTTCTGATCCCTGATGGCTCTTTTCACCAATACAAGATAAAAGAGATTATAGATAATTCTTAGCAGAAAAGCTCCAGTGGATACTGAAACATAATCACCTATAGTTATCTTGTTAGATCCACTCAAATTACACTTGAAGAAACTGTGACATTACACTGGATCTCACGAATATTTCTGCGACATTATTTTAGATAGATTAGTGTGCTTTGTATCTCATTGAATCAAACCATATGTGAGTGGAACAACCTTGCTTTACAAGCTCCAGTAAAATCAGATCATCTAGCTTTAAATTCCCCGGTTGCAACCAAATGGAACTGCAAGAAACAATAGTAGCATCAGTTTTCTTCTCTTTGTACAATTTACATCTTACATCACTTTTGATGGCCAATAAAAAACCAGCACTCTAGAAACACTTTGCACAGAATGAATTTTGTCGCTCCTGGCTCGCCAAACTTGACTTGCTTTTGAAGTGCATAGAAGCCTATTCCAGCTCAACATTCCAAGTATCAATTGTTCTATGTATATCGCATAGATGAAGAATCTTCTGCCAAATAACCCTGGCAAAGGGGCATTCCATGAAGCCATTCCATCCTTAGTAGGCTACCTGTTAATGGATCACAAGCCGAGAGATAAAGGAGTGATTGGGTATATTCCAGGGAAACTGAAGCGATTCCATTTTACTTGGTCTCTTCTAAGTATCAGCAAATTCTATGCACTATTAACAAAGAATGCCCCATCTCTAGCTGAAATCCATACAACTCGATCAGTAGCATTATTAGGAAATAGGACACCACGGAAGCATATTGGACAATCGCTAAGATCTAGACTTTGGCCAAGCCCAGTCCGTGTTTCTGATGACAGTAACTTCAGCATGGAAAGGCATAGCTGCAGTATGAACGAGTCTTCTCCCAAACACCCCTACTAAAGAGCCTGCTGGATGCCAACACTCATGCCAAAGAAATGTATTTTCACCATTGCTCAATAATGTGTTTCTTCAAAGGCGGTGCCAAATGCCTGAATTTCAAAATTGCTCTCCAAGCATATGAGGCAAAGGTTGATGTGGGGATAGTCCAAAGGTTCCTCCCTCTGAACTCATAAGCATCAATCAAGGCTGCCCACCGAAGCCTGCTTTTATCATGATGAGCCCCATATATCTACAAATGCAAGCCATATGCGAGTGCACAAGCCTCTTTAAATCCAAGCCACCTTCTTTCTTAGGAAAACAAACCACCTCCCAGCTAATTCTGGCCCCTCAAATATGAGTAGCAGACCATGGCAAATACATTTTTTCACAACTTCATTGATCACTTTGATTAGCAAAACAAAAACATTACACCAGTAACTGGATATGCTAAGCAATGCTGAGGAAATTAATCGAAGCCTTCCTGCAAATGACATTGTAACAGCCCGAATTTCGATGTAATTACGGGATCAGTAAAACTGATATTATTTCGCATTTCATTTTAGTGAGTCTCGCCTAGAGCTGATTACTCTCGAGATACTAACCAATAGGATAAGGCTAATTAGAAAACGGTACGTGGACCGGGGACCTTATCGTGAAATGGACACCGATCACGAGAGATACTGAGGGAATATTTTGAACCGATATGGGTCGATCATAGGAAAGGGTAATGGATTGAGTTTGGCCAAGGCCAACAATGTACAATAGGGACGTAGGTGATTCTGCAAGACCGAAAGTACACGTGGCCAACCAGTCATAAACTTGAACCGAATAATCGTGACCTCCGGGACTAGTGATAATTTCTCATTTTCTCAATGATCGGGCCCATCATGACTTGGATAACCCTAGGTCGATACGCGTAATCCCTAAACAGCCACCCGTTAGTGAGAGACCCTGAAACTGGAAGTTTAGCGAGTTTTGTTTACGGAATTTGGCCCGGATTTCGATATCGATTTTCGAAGGCTTAAGAGACTATTTTTGGAAATCTGACGTCATATTACACTGGCCACACACATTTAGAGTTAGTACAAGTAAAAATTGAAATTTCGATCCGAGGATGAAAAATTACGATTTTGCCCCTCGGGATGCCAGTGTTGCTTTTCGAGGCCAAATGAGGTTATTTTTCGAGGCCGACGCCATTTTTGGATGGCCACGCATACCGGGAGTCGTTATGGATAAAAATTGAAATTTCGACAAAAATTGAAAAAACAATATTATTTTATTCCCGGAACTTTGCAATCGATTTTCGAGGGCTTAGAAAGTGAATTTCGTGAATCCGATGCCATATTATGTTGGCCACGCACATATGGAACGCGTATGTGTGAAAATTGGAATTTCACCCTGAGACTGAAAAAATGACGGTTTTGCCCCTAGGCCGTTTTTTGTTCGAATTTTTTTTGGAAAAATTTTAGGATAATTACCAAAGGTTATCAGTTGCATTATTGGCCCTATTGACCCTTTTTCCCCCTCACTTTTTGGATAAAATCAAATTAGAACTGTCAGATTATGGGTATTTTCGTCAAAATCGTCAGATTTGCGACACGTGTCGCCCCTAGGCTGTTTTTTTTTTTACTTGGTTTGACCCTTATCTCTCTCCTCACTCACCCTCACGCCAGAAACCCCCTAGAAAAGCAGCCCCTTCAGTTTTCTCCCCCATTTTTCTCTCTTTTCCTCTCTTGCTTGCTGGAGCTCGCCGCCAGCCACCGGAGCGCCGCCGCCGGCCACCAGCACCTCACCGGCCACCGGTTTCCACCTTGTCCGTACATTTTTGTATGGGGTGTCCGTACATTTTGTACGGGGTGTCCGTACAGTCCGTACCGTCGCCCCGTCCGTACACCGCCGGCCTTCGTCCGTACCTTCTCCGGGAATTCCGCCGCCAGTTTCACTGTTCACCAGTGATCAGCCGCCGTTCCCCATCATCATGACATTGGATTAAGTGAGTAAAATTCCTAAACTCGGATTAAGACTGATAGTGCATTTTTCTGGACTGATTTAGGTATTATCGGTACATTTTGGACTGGCTTGGGTAGTATCAGTGTATATTTCGGACTGGGTTGAAGATTGATTGATAGAAATTATTATCGAGAAAATTTAGTGGATTAATGAGAATTATTTGGGGAGATTAATTGGATTAAATGATCACTTTAGGAGCCCATTGGAAAATTACTGGGTATGTCCGAGTTGACTGGTTGTACGTGATTTGTACTCAATTGTGATTGATTTCGCATTGCTATGTTGCATGTCATATGACTGAATTATGTGGAGTGCGATTGGCCTATGATTGGTTTGATTGTTGATTTGTGAATCGCACGTTAGGCCACACGGTATTAATTGGGCCAATTGAGCACGTGTTGTGATATTGAGTGTTTAAATTATGTTGGTGCTTGTGGTGCATTGCATAACATGGACACGCATTGTGTATGCCAAGAGTGAGGCATGTGATGAAATTGTACGAGAATGCTTGTCTGCCATGAGCATGTGATCACCTAAAATACTCTGAAGCGTTTTACGCTGGGTTCAGATAATAATGAGTTGTGTGATCACCTAAAGACCTTCGGATCATGACCTTCGGGTCGATACCGTCCTCATGCACTTTGAAGCAGGACGATGCCTGGTACATCTAGAAGACGACCATCCTCATGCACTTTGAAGCAGGCTCTGGTTCGTTAGGAGATCAGTGTTGCGCCTCATGCACTTTGAAGCAGGCTAGAGACACTGGGCCAAATCGGTTGCTGTGCCTCATGTACTTTGAAGTAGGCTAGATGCATCGGGCTATGAATATTGTTGACTCAAATCGTAATAAATAATAAATTGGGTGAGTGCCAGTGTGCCAGTGTAGGCCAGTGGGTCGGGAAATGCGCGTGATATGTCGACGACATTTTGCATACATAAACATGCATAGACTGGCTTGCAAGTGCGTGAGACTCGGTGCATGAGCATGTAGTTGGCGTATGTGTGACAGTGTGTGTCACGTATTTGCCGTGATTATTATATATTGAACTGTCTAACATGCAGGGTCAGAGATTTGATTGATTGTTGCTGTATTATAGTTTTAAATATTTGATTCCGGTCAGGGGATTGCATGCTAGCCTAGCCTAGGTTTAGGGGTTGAACTCATTGAGATTTATCTCACAGTTGTGTAAACCGAAATATTTCAGACCCCCAGCTGTAGGACGTCGAGGACATCACCTCTTTTTGGAATATCGCATTTTATCTGGCGGTCGTCGAGCATACACCCCCGTGGAGACGGAGCAGAACGGAAAAGTGGCTGTTTGGTTATTCTCAGCTGTTGGTGTTTAGTGAACACTGTAAAAAGAGTTTTAAAATAGTAATATAAGTATGTACATATTTTCTGCGTTGATCGTTGTTTATTGCTTGGCTATCCTTGGCTCGTATTTTATAATAGTCAGGGTTTGTTATGTATTGCTTCCGCATATGTTTGATTTCTACTTGATCGTTGGGTTGGCGGCGCTTCCTGGGAGCGTTGCACCAAAATCGACTGTTGGCGGGATGTTGCGTTTCGTGGGGTACGGGGCGTAGGGGTGAGCGGTTCCAGGTTCTGGGTAGGTTCCGCCCGGAACCTAGAACCTACCCTCGGGTACAGGTTCCTCAAAATGAGGAACCTGGAACCTACCCGTCAGAACGTGGAACCTGGAACCTACCCTGTCACAGGTTCCAGGGTCGGTTCCAGGGTCCAACAGGTTCCTTTTTTTCATTTCATTTTTAATTAAACAAAACGAAAAATGAATGTAATAATACCGAATAAGAGAGAATACAAAACAAATAAAATTATCAACAAAGGAAACAGAATTGGCTGCTATTTGGCAAGAAATTTCATTAGATAAAAGAGAGGAAACATAACAACAGTCACTAGACTTGTCACCAAGTTTCAGTCACTAGACTTGTTAGAGGACATGACAAAATGAAATGGATGCTGCTGCCATGCAAGAGGACATCACCAATGAAGAATAAGGTAAGAGAATTGCGTTAGCAGCTCAAATTTCAGTATAACAAAATTTATGACCTCAAAAAGGGAGCAAAAAAGAAATATATCTACAACTTCAGATGTTATTTCAAAGTTTTCAACAGACATTTTACTTGAAATTATGTTGTTTCCAGTGCTAATGCTAATGTTTAAAGATGCCGCAATCTGTACATAGTTTTCAAGAGCTGCTGACAGCATGGGTACAATAGGAGGCAACAGATTCTGTGCAAGAAAATAACTCCGGTTTGCAGGCACTGAGAGCACCACCTTCAAAAGTTTCGAAAGATGCACTGTCACCTGGCAGGCTTCAGGCTTTGATGTATGAGAGGCAGGGAGGGTAGAAGCTATGAAGTCAATCAAACCAGCTTGGCGTGAAGCCTGCAGTTCAGGGTCCTTTCCATCTAGAAACTAACAAACAATAGAATGTAGAATATTCAGAAAGCGCTATCACCTCACGTCACAAAACAAAAGAGCAACCTTCTAAGAATGACGCATCTTGATATCTACTGGCACAGAGAAGTCCAAATGGCATATAAGGTTCAAGTTTAAACACAGATAGAAAGAAATATATAATAGTTAAGAAAAGTGCAGCATGCCAAAAGTTTTAATTTAGGAAGAAACTAAAGAAGTTCTCTTTGAGGCGCAATTGATTATCAAAAGTCAACTACTCCATGAAACAACAAGAGCCAGCCAATTAATAATCGTGCTCGTCAACCATTCAAACAAGAGAACTTACATTTGAATCTGCTGTAAAATTGAAATACTGGAACACAATTGCCAAGACCAAGTATACGATCCCAACAATAATACCCAGCGACTCAGGCCTGCATATCAACAAGTGTCACCGCTACATTAGCCAAAGAAGAGCCAAAAAATTGGAAGACATCATATTTATCGATTGATACAACTACATATGGAGACGTGAGATTATGCCTTCCATCATCACATGCCAGGTGAACAATATCTATGAATCCAATGATTCCAAATAAGCAATGAACAACTCGCCTATATCACAAGAAAACACAAAATTCCAATACCTATAATCTAGAATATAAGTTAAATCTGCAGCCTAATGAGACAAGACCACGTCATTTGCAGCCGTAGTGTCCCAATTCCAAATTATGGCTTCTAATTCAAGCCATTGGAGCTGTAGAGATGTCGCAATACTTCATTCTATAATCTGGGAAATGAAAGTGAAAATGCAAAAGCAAACGCAAGAACCCAACCATCACTCGGAACAAACGCAAGAACCCCCTCCACAATCGCTACAAAACCCCCATCACTCCAAGCCTCCGTTTCCCACGCCTTTCTACCCCTCATAACCTCGGTTCCAACTGTTTGTGGGAAGGCGAGAGAGAGAGAGAGAGAGAGAGAGCAAACCGCATCGATCGAAACATGGGAGAGGGAGCTACAGTAGCAGCAGAGAAGATGACGAAGAAGAGGGTACGCGTGGAGTTCCGGGAGAAATCGCAGGGGGGGAGCGAAAAGCAAGAGAAAAAAAGAGCAGAGAAAAACCCCCAAAACAATGCGCGTGGAGAATATCGCTTCGACCCATCGGAGTTACCTCGCCATGGGTGTGAAGGAAAGAAACAGACGATGATGTTGCCGCTGCTCCTGCTGCGAAGAAGAACAAGGAGAAGAAGAAGAAGCTCGTTCGAAGCAGAGGAGAGCGCGACGCACCGAGAAGCAGACCCCTTTCCCGTTCGCACAGAGAGAGAGAGAGAGCGAAAGCGAGAGGAGAGAGAAGGAGACAGTGAGAAAGAGAAGAAGCAGACCTCCTGAGCTCCCGATCGATGGCGGAGTGGCGCGCGATCAGGTAGAGGTAGGGGACCAGGAAGAGGGCGGCGAGCTTGAGGATGAAGCCGAGCTTCGGCGGGGCGATTGGGGGGTCGACCTGCGGCGAAGAAGGCGGAGCGAGGCGGAAGTGGGAGAGAACCACGGTGCTTGTTGATTGAAGTGGGACAATACGGAGGGAGAGGGACTGAGGGAGAAGGTGAATTAGGGTTTCTACATACCTTGGTTGGTGTAGTTTATGTTTTAATTTTTGGGAATCCGGTTCCTGGTCCCAGTTATTGGTTCCGGTTCCCGGTTCCGATCCGGTTCCGGTTCCAGGTTCCGGTTCCGGTTCCGGTTCCTATAGGAACCGGGAACCGGAACCGGAACCGCCGGGTCCAAAAAATGGGGAACCGAGAACCGGACCCTCTATCTATGGAACCTGGAACCGAACCGGACCCACCGGGTCCGGTTCTCCGGTTCCCGGTTCTACCCTAGAACCGCGCTCACCCCTAACGGGGCGTGACAGACATAGCTTTTGAGAAGGCCAGCTAGTGATTCTCTGGAACATATTATCTAACATAGGTTTACAATCAGCTGCAGCTAGCTTGCCTGAAACAAGAGGGAACCCAAGACAGGCAAAGAACCTTGCTCAAATCCAGTGATTATTTGCTATTGAATCTGCAGTTAAACCTCCTGAATATAACTCAAGTCTTCATGGGATTAAGTTTCAGTCCTGACAGCTGGTACAACTCATATATCTGCAAAACCACACAAAGATCCTCAACGTTCCCACCCTAAAATATAACAAGGTCATCTCCAAAACTTAAATGGTGAGCTTGATCTCCCTACACAGAGGATGACAATGAATTTTCCCTGCAGCTGCAGCATCAGTCAACAAGCACAAGAATACCTGCATAGCCATGACAAAAAAGATAAAGAAGCAAGGGATCTCCTTGTCTACGCCCTTTCTTTTCAGGGAAATAACCTTCCGAAGAACCATTAAGAGCAATAGAAACATGGGATTTGTCACACAAGCCGAATCCAACTTACAAAGTTGCAGCCTGCCAATGGCCTTTAAGACATTAAGAATAAAATCCCAATTCACAGAGTCGAAAGCCTTCATAATATCAGCTTTAACAAAGCATCTAATTGAAACTCCGCTTATATGATAGCGCTTCACAATTTCATGGGTTAAAGGAATTTTATCTGCAATGTTTCTCCCTTCAATGAAAGCACTCTGATTGGGATGAATAAATGAAGGCGAATCCTCCTCAGTCTCAGAGAAAGTATCTTGGTGACGCAATTATAGACCACATCACATAAAATTGGTCTAAATTCAGACATCCTTGAAGGATGGGAACTTTTGTCACTAATGCTATTGTTTTTGCATTAATAGCACCAAGAAACTTGGACGAAGAGAAAAAATGAAGTATGACCATAGTAACATCAGCACCAACAACCACCCGCCTGGGTGGCGCTGCTGGAGCGCGCACTCTTCTTCTCGCAAAAGGTTGAGTGTTCGAATCCCGAGCGCCGCAGGGTGACTTAACCGGTGGCATGTATGTGGTGGCTAGCACGTGTCGCCCCCAGGGTTTACTCCTTGGCTGTCGGCCGTGCGGGGGTTTCCTGGGTTATAAAAAAAAAAACATCAGCACCAACAGTTCCAGGCTCTTCTGAAGTAGCAAGAAGTGTTTAGTCAGGTGCTCTCTCTTCTCCTGTTTAATAGACCAAATTGGGTCTTTAACATCAGCAGTTGTAACAGGGATCAGTCCTGCAAAGACGACCCAGCATCATACTGGATAGAAAGAATTTCAAGATGGATCTCAACTCTTCCTCTAAACCAGCATTATACTGGGGATCAGTCCTACAAAGATGACCCTTATAGAAAGAAATTACTTCCTCTTTAATATCATCATACTTTTTCCAAGTCTCTCACAAGGACAATTATATAGCACTCTTACAGTTTCTTTGCAATTTCTTGCTTTAACAACTCGAAAAAAGTAGTTAGAGTACTGCTCTAACAACCCTTATGGATTTTTGCTTTAAAAAACCTTCTTCAGCAGCTTTAAGATCAGCAAGTACTGCAGCCAGTTTCCTTTCCTCTCTCTACAAATCATCTGTGGCAACATTAAGCAATTGGCATCGCGCATGCCTCAGTCAGATTTCTGTAACATTCTTTCACTTTATTCTTGTTAACTAAAATCTACGGTAGAAAAATGTCTATGGTATTTATAAATGGGACTGACGGCAAATTATTCCTGATTGATCGCTTGGTGTTGCAAATTTTTCTGCACTCAACAATTTGTGTCTCCCACCATTTCAGCACGCAAAGCTTCTTTCTCCAGTTGGAGTATAATTGAAATCACGAAAGACCAGTTAATTAAAGTTTCTGCTCGGACATGCATGTGTAACCACAAAGATCTTGAGGTAGTTCATTCATGCAATTTGCTTAAAGTGGCCAGATGACTTCAAAGTTATCATAGAGCTTTTAAGCGTGTTGTGGTAATACTTGATTATTAGGAAGAAGGGCACAGGCCTAAGAAAGGAGTTAGAGTAACAACATAACGGGGAAAAGTGTTAAGAAAAATCCTAAACATATTATATTTATGTCAATTTAATCTTAAACCTTTTGATAAAGTGTCAATTCAATTCTTCCGAATAATGTTAGCTAGATATTGCTGACATGGACGTCATCGTTTACCTGAACAATTTATAATAATATTTTAATATTTATTTATTTATTTTTCTTTTTTCTCTTTCTTCCTCCTTTTGTTGGTGGTCGATGATGGTTGGGCAGGCTGGCCTCAACTAGGCGAGGTTCACCGTCGACTTCCACAAGCAAGGCCCGATCGGGCAAGGGTCGGCCTTTGCTAAGCCAAATCTGGCTAGGCCGACCCTCGCCCAAGCCAAGGCGACCTCACTAGGCATCGCCCAAGCCAAGGTCGAAAAATGATGTACAAGCTGCTTAAGAGTAATGACAAAGTCGAAGAATAATCTTTATGTTGTAAACAACAATATGCTCATATTCGGAAAAAAAATCCAAAATGGGAAAATAACTAAATTGAAGGAAATTGTCCCAACAAGGAAAATCATAGTGAGAACGGAGGGGATTAAATCATATACGGTACGGAAATATCCATATCCTTTAAATACATTATGCACAACATACACTAGATAAAAATTGAATTTTTAACGGCGGGATTTGAAACGACAAAGGAATTTTCGGCCCAAAAAGAAAAACAAAAAACAAGGACAAAGGAATTTTAGGAGCTAAAAATCTCGAACATCCTCCGGCGTTCGTCACCTAAAGAAGCAAAAATCTTTCGCCGGACAGAGAAGGAAAAAAGAAAACCCCTTAGAATCCCCCGTCCGTAAAGCCATGGCGTGTACCGAGGATTACGTCAGCCTGTTGCCCGATGACGCAATCGAGCACATCTTCTCCTTCTTGCCCACGAGGGACGCCGTCCGGACGTGCGTCCTGTCGAGGAGGTGGCGGTCCGCCTGGACCACCGCCGTCCCGGACCTCGGGTTCTCCGTCTCCTCGCACGGCGGCGGCGGCGACGGCGACGGCTCGTTCGTGGACAGGGTCCTGGCGCTGTACGGGAGGAGCAAGGTGAGGAAGTTCCACCTCGACATCATGGCAAAGCACTTCTGCCGCTCCAAGATCGATTCGTGGGTTCGGTTCGCGATTGATCATGGGGTGGAAGAGCTTCGTGTCGACTTGAATACTTGGTGGCCGTATTACCCATTGTCTCCATCGCTTTATAATTGCTCCTCGTTGACTCGGCTGTTCTTGAGAGGCTGTCGTTTCGGGTCCTGCGAGAGCGTTAGTTGGTGTTCGCTGAAGTCCTTGTCCGTTGGAAGTGTGAGCGATGAGGTGCTCCGGAAGATTTTGATGGGCAGCCCTGTTCTTGAATGCTTGACTTTGAAAGGCTGCCGGGGTTTAGAGAGAATTCATTCGAGTAGTTTGAGAGAGTTGGTGATCGATGATGCTGTCGCGAAATCCCCTTTGCACGTTTCGACTCCTCGGTTACTGTCATTGCGTGTGAGGGGGCATTGTTGTTTTGAGGCAATAGGAATCGTTGAAGCACCATCCTTAATTGAAGCAGAATTAGATTTCGATGGTCCGATCAAATACAATTTCAACGGTCCAACCAAATCGGATTTCCGCCTGCTGAAGGAAATCCTTTGCAAGCTGCAGAATGCTACTCGAATTCTTTTCGGTTCTTGGTGCTTTCGGGTGAGAATAGTCATCTCGCTTCCTAATGGACTTTATCCTTTCCATGTAGCTTTTCACTTAGGATAGTGGACATTAATCTGCCAATGCTTGTGGCCGTTTAGTGGTTATATTGTTGAATTTTCTATGAGGAAAAAAGTACTGGATTGTGATGTACTTGAGAGAAGTTTGCTCTATGTTTTATCATTTTAAGCTATACTTTGTTGACATAACAAATACAAGGATGTGACCCCAAACTTTTTCTTGGTGATCTGACTTTACCTTTTGACATGGTTAGGTTATGCAGCCTCTGAAGGTAGAAGACGTGCAGGTTTCGCTGCCGAATTGCAAGTCTCTGACCCTACATATGCTCATTTGCGAATTCAGCTTTCCTGCCATAGCAAATATGCTAGCAACTACACCAAATTTGGAGAAGCTGATTATAATTTTTAAGCCATATGATGTGTTCTGGGTATATTCCGTAAACTCTAATTCACAAGTTAAGAATTCAATTCTGATTAACTGGGATGTACCATTCAAAGTCTCTCCCTTCTTTCGTTTCCTTGAGTCCATCAATTAGTGAAACTAGTATAATACTCTGGAAGTTTCAAGACTGTCACTGCCTATGTTTCAAATGCTCCGAAGGTTTCACAACAGTCTCTTGGATTCTTGTTTCTTCTCTGTCTTTCTCTCTGTGAATGCCACTGTGACGGTGACAATTAGAAGATTGCGCTTGCATTAATGAACTTGGGTGCCTGAATTTTGGTCTCCCTCTTTCATGATTTCCTCTGATCTGATTACTAAATACATTTGACAAGGGATGATTATTCTTTCGGGTTATTAAGATATTAGAGTGCGGAAACTAAATCGTGTTTTTTATTTGGAAAGTTCACTGTGTCTTTTATCCGTGTGCAGAATTCGTCTAACTTATACTCCTGCAATGTTGATCATGAGAGCTATTGGCATATGAAGAAGAAGTTCAAGCGTTGGGCTCAGCATCTAAAGAATGTTGAGATTTTTGGATTTTATGATTGCTTAAGGTTCAAATACGAGGAAGTGCTCATGCTGGTAAAGTTTCTTCTCGGACATGCCTCTTTGCTGGAAAATATAGTCATCAAAGTTATAAATGGATCACGACACCTTGAGGTAGTCGGTTCACACAGGTTGTATGAACTGGCCCGATTGCATCAACTGGCCCGTCGACTTCAATGTTATCGCAGTGCCTCTAAGCATGCTGCGGTTATACTAAATTATCTGGAAGAAGAGCACAGAAAGCAGCAGAAGAAAGGAGTTAGAATAACAACAAAATGTATGCACATTGGCCATAAGGATGCCTGATTGGACTAGGAATACTGTAAGCTACAACATCAACTAGTCTGTTGCTGGTATTGTCTCATGGAAGTTTTTCAGCGATTTAAAGCAAGTTATGATATAGTATTTTGCTTCAGAATTGTTTTACAAGGTTGAGCAACGTGTTGCCGTAGCTTGTCCTTCTGTAGCCCTTGATCCAGGAAGGAAGTCCCTATTCAAATAAGTTATGCTGTTCTAAGAAATCCATCTTCATTCAATGGCGGTGACAACCCGAACTTGGCCTTTGCCATGTCATTACCATGTGTATCCTATTGACCAAAAACAGAAAACACAACTCAAATAATGGAATTTATATCCCTAAAACTCCCATAACTTTCGGACCTTTTTCCAGAAGAGGGCATTTGTTATCTTGTTTACTTTATGAGAGCATTTCTTGTTGTGTACACATCCAGGTGGCTTTTTTTTAAAAAAATTTTTGACATTTCAAAATTCAGGGGAAAACCTGAAAACTTTGCCTTTTCAATAGCGTAATGAATAGAATGTTAAAATTATAGCACAGGGATCAAAGTAGCTATGTAAAATTTGAGTCTATCAAATAAGAAAGGTAAAATATGAGAGTGCTCGAAACATTATAAACTTAACGAAATCTTGATTTCAATGATTGGGTACACTGATTCACTTTTAAGCTTCAATACTATGTATTTTTTAGTCACACATCTTTTGACTCAAAAAAATATTGCATTTTACAGGTTGAAGAGAGATTGAAGTTGCCAGCTATTGGGATGGTTCGGTAAAAGGAGTAGATGGCTCATTCTATCATCTTCCTCGTTCAAAAGGCTAATAAAGTTAGCCGCAATACATGATAGAGGCAATTGTTGGATGAGATCTACTGGATCCAGGTATTATTAGAAATGACTTGTATTAAAATTGTTGGGTTAATATCTAGTACTAGTGCAATCAATGGTGAGGTATATATATGCAATGTAGACATTATGCTTGATGTTATGTTCAACCAAGTAATTAACCATTTTGTTGATAATATTATGAAGAGTTTTGTAAATAGATTACCGGATATTATAACAACATTCATATGGGATGATCAACAATTAAAGTCGTGCACTTAGTTGAGTGTATGACTAGGCTCAAGCATGTCGCGATTGTTAGTTTTGGTGTCGTTTATCTTATTTTGAAAACTGTAATTGCTATACTAACATTTCTACTTGAAAATGCACTCGTGTTGGATAAAACGGAGATCCTCGCCAATGGACCAAAATCTGTTGAAAAGTGGATCCCTGCAAACTGTTTGAGCAGCCCAAGTTGTTCTAAACCTCCATAGAGCTTCTCAAAATGCTGGAGTTGTTTTTGACTTCCAGGGAAATCCTTCCAAAATCATGTTTAGATATTAACTTTTTGTTCAATCTCATGATGTGTTGTTGTTCATCATGTGTATGTTCTAACAGTGTTCCAGCAGTTTGTCAGACATACTATGTGGATGTTTGAATTGTGTTTCTTCCTGTTGGTTTTCATTTCATGATAGTTTAGTTTACTCTTCGAGATAGATGTATTAAAGGCAATGACTATCATTCATGCCTTTTCTGATCCCTGATGGCTCTTTTCACCAATACAAGATAACAGAGATTATAGATAATTCTTAGCAGAAAAGCTCCAGTGGATACTGAAACATAATCACCTATAGTTATCTTGTTAGATTCCACTCAAATTACATTTGAAGAAACTGTGACATTACACTAGATCTCACGAATATTTCTGTGACATTTTTTTAGATATTGTATGTCATTGAATCAAACTTTATGTGAGTGGCACAACCTCGCTTTACAAGCTCCAGTAAAAATCAGATCATCTAGCTTCAAATTCCCCCAGTTACAACCAAATGGAACTGCAAGAAACAATAGTAGCAGCAGTTTTCTTCTCTTTGTACAATTTACATCTTACATCACTTTTTATGGCAAGTAAAACCTGCACTCTAGAAACACTTTGCACAGAATGAATTTTGCTGTTCCTGGCTCGCCAAACTTGACTTGCTTTTGAAGTGCATAGAAGCCTATTCCAGCTCAACATTCCAAGTATCAATTGTTCTATGTATGTCGCATAGATGAAGAATCTTCTGCCAAATAACCCTGGCAAAGGGGCATTCCATGAAGCCATTCCATCGTTAGTAGGCTACCTGTTATGATCACAAGCCGATAGATAAAGGAGTGATTGGGTATATTCAAGGGAAACCGAAGCAAGTGACTCCATTTTACTGGGTCTCTTTGAACACTCAGCTCATTCCATGCACTATTAACAAAGAATGCCCCATCTCTAGCTGAAATTGCAACAACTTGATCAGTAGCATTATTAGGAAATAGGACACCACAGATAGCAGATTGGACAATCGCTAATTCCTCAGATCTAGACTTTGGCCAAGCGCAGTCCGTGTTTCTGATGACAGGAGACACTTCAGCATGGGAAGGCAGAGCTGCAGCATGAACGAGTCTTCTCCCAAACACCTCCACTAAAGAACCTGCTGGATGCCAACGGTCATGCCAAAGAAATGTATTTTCACCATTGCGCAATAATGTGTTTGGTCAAAGGCCGGACCAAATGCCTGAGTTTCAAAAATTGCTCTCCAAGCATACGAGACGAGGCAAAGGTCGATATGGGGATAGTCCAAAGGATCCTCCCTCTCAACTTGTAAGCATCGACCCAGGCTATCAACCGAAGCCTGCCCTTATCATGATCAGCCACATATTTCTCAAAATGCAAGCCATATTGGAGTGCACGAGCCTCTTTAAATCCAAGTCACTTTCTTTCATAGGAAAACAAACTATCTCCCAGCTAATTCTGGCCCCTCGAGCATGAGTAGCTAACCATGGAAAATACATTTCTGCACAACTTATTGATCACTTTTCTTAGCAAAACAAAAACATTACACCAAGAATTGGGATGAATGAAGGAAGGCGAAATCCTCCTCAGTATCTTGGTGATGCAATTATAGACCACATCACAAAATTGGTCTAAACTCAGACATCCTTGAAGGATAGAAACTTTTGGCACTAATGTCATTGTTTTTGCACTAATAGTGCCAAGAAACCCGGAAGAAGAGAAAAAATGAAGCATAACCCTAGTAACATCAGCACCAACAAATTCCAGGCTCTTTTGAAGAAGCAAGAAGTGTATTAATCAGGTGCAGGATTCTTGTCCTTTTTGAGCTTCCTCGTATATCTGCAAAACCACACGAAGATCCTCAACCTTCCCACCCTGAAATACAACAAGGTCATCTGCAAAACTTAAATGGTGAGCTTGATCCCCTTACACAAAGGATTGCAATGAATATTCCCTGCAGCTGCACATCAGCCAACAAGCATGAGAGTGCTTGTGCATAGCCATGACAAAAAGATAAAGAAACAAGGGATCTCCTTGTCTACGCCCTTTCTTTTCAGGAAAATAACCTTCCAAAGAACCATTAAGAGCAATAGAAACATGGGATTTGTCACACAAGCCAAATCCAACTTACAAAGTTGCAGCGTGCCAATGGCCTTTAAGAAATTAAGAATAAAATCCCAATTCACAGAGTCGAAAGCCTTCGTAATATCAGCTTTAACAAAGCATCTAATTGAAACTCCGCTTATATGATAGCGCTTCACAATTTCATGGGTTAAAGGAATTTTATCTGCAATGTTTCTCCCTTCGATGAAAGCACTCTGATTGGGATGAACAAATGAAGGAGAAATCCTCCTCAGTCTCAGGGAAAGTATCTTGGTGATGCAATTATAGACCACATCACATAAAATTGGTCTAAATTCAGACATCCTTGAAGGATGGGAACTTTTGTCACTAATGTTATTGTTTTTGCATTAATAGCCCCAAGAAACCAGGAAGAAGAGAGAAATGAAGCATGACCCTAGTAACATCAGCACCAACAAATTCCAGGCTCTTTTGAAGAGGCAAGAAGTGTTTGATCAGGTCTAGGACTCGTCCTGTTTGATAGACCAAATTGCGTCTTTAACATCAGCAGCTGTAACAGGGGATATAGGCGTAGCAATATCGTCCTGCATAGAGATTATTTCAAGATGGACCTCAACTCTTTCTCTGAACCAGCATTATAATGAGGATCAGTCCTACAAAGATGACCCTTATAGAAAGAAATTGCTTCCTCTTTAATATCATCATACTTTTTCAAGTCTCACCAAGACAATTATATAGCACTCTTACAGCGTTCTTTGCAATTTCTTGCTCTAACAACTCAAAATAAGTAGCCAGAGTACGGATAACCCTATTTAATCCGGGATATCCTGGATTTTTGCTTTAAGAAACCTTCTTCAGCAGCTTTAAGATCAGCTAGTAGTGCAGCAAGTGTCCTTTCCTTCTCTCTTTGAGTCATCCGTGGCAACATTAAGCAATTGACATTGTGCATGCCTCGGTCAGATTTCTGTAACATTCTTTCACTTCATTCTTGTCAACTAAAATCTACGATAGAAAGATGCCTATGGTATTTTTTTTTTTGACACCCGTCTATGGTTTTTATACATGTGACCGATGGAAAATTATTCCTGACCAATTGCTTAGTGCTGCAGATTTTTTTGCACTCAAGAATTTGTGTCTCCCCCCATTTTAGTATGCAAAGCATCTTTCTCCAATAGGAGTATAATTGCAACCATGAAAGATCACTTCATTAAAGTTTTTGCTCGGACATTCATATGTTCCAGGAAATACAGTCATCAAAGCTAAGAATCATAAATCACAACAAAATATTGTGGTAGTCTATTCATGGAAATTGCTTGAAGTGGCCAGATGACTTCAAAGTTACCATAAAGCTTCTAAGCATGCTGAGGTAATACTGGATTATCGGGAAGAAGGGCACGGAAAGCGGCAGAAGAAAGGAGTTAGAGTAACATAATGTATGCACATCGGCCATAAGGATGCTCGACTGGAATAGGAATACTGTCAGCCACAACATCAACTAGCTTGATCAGTTGCTGGTAATGTCTAATGTAGGATTTTCAATGTTTTAAAGCGAGTTCTGGGATTGTTTTTTGTTTCAAAATTGTTTTTATATCCACCTCCCTAAAGCATTATTTCATGACCGTAAAGAAACGTTCTCTAGATTAATTGCTACAATAAATATAAAAAAAGTAATCCATGTGTCGACTAAAATTGTAAATGGATTTAATTTTCCAGCTGATGAACTTACATTGCATTAGAAGACCATATCCATCTATATAGTGAAAATATGGCTTTTATATTGCAAGATATATATAGTGTAAAAATATTTATTTATTGACAAATTTATGTAACATGTGAATGGAACTCATAGACCTGATATATGTGCATCTTTGAATTATTTTAATCAATTAGATCAAATGGAATTTATTGAAATTCACCTTCATATCTATTTACTGTTGGATAGGTTTGTACATAACATTTAGGAGGCTATACTTTTAATTTTTATTAATTAAGGTGAGACTAGAATTTTTAGCTTTTATTTGTTATGTCATTAATAGAGTATACTTCACTGTATTTTTACATTTTCCAATATTACTTAGGATTTTCATTCCCCTTTTAATTTTCATTAATGATGTGCATGACAGCAATTCTTCTTTTATTGGGCCTAAAAGAGCTTTTCTTTTTTACTCAAGGCCTGGTTTTTTACTCTTAGGCCACAAGATTACCTCTTACATTCCTTCGTAGTACAACATGGTGCGTAAATTACATCTAAAACCAGCATATCCTTTAATTGATTAAAAAGATTATGAGGATTACATTAATCTCTTGCTCGATTGCCTAATCCATTGCAGTTTCGCTTTTTTTTGCCCACAAGGGATGTCGTCGAAAACTCGCGTTTCATCGAAAATGTGAAGCTGGACCCTATTTATCTTGGTCTCGGGTTCTCCATCTAAGTAAAGGTATTATTTGACCAAAAAAATATATGGGTATCAAAATAGGTAGGATTAATATCACGAAAAATCTCAAACTAGTACACCTGTAACAAATTTATCTTTCGTCAGATTCCGTTAAATTTTCCCATTAATTTGCTGAGTTGAATTACATGCAATTAACGGGTATATCAGTTTAGGATTTATTATTTTGTGGCTTTTCGTGGTATAAATCAAAATTAACGAAAACTAACGGAGAATAAATTTGTCATAATGTACTGGTTTGAGATTTTTTGTGATAAAAAAATTATTTTTGGTAAATTTATCATAAGTGTACGAATTCAAAGATTTTTATGATAAAAAAATTAGTTTGTGATAAATTTATTTTCAATTTTGAATTTTTGATGATATTAATCAAAATAGGAAAAAGATTCATTTTTTAATTCATATTTAGTCATTTGGATTAATATATTGGTGAGTTAAAACTTTGAAAATGAGTTGACATGCTCAACACTCATCATTCACTCTCCCACTTGTCACCGCCACGGCCGCTTTCCGGCACTCTGTCCTCCACTTCTCCGCCACTATAACAGAGCCAGAGCCAGTGCCAGAGCCTGCGTAACTCCACCGCGCCTCGCCGAGAACCGCCACAACCGCGAGTTTTCTCCGCCCATTCCCTCTCTCTCTGTCTCCACCGCCGTCGTACCACCTCTCTATCGCCGGAGATCCCCACGAGCTAAAGACATGCGGAAGACTTCGGCCCACTCTCCCTGCGACTTAATTTGACCATACCCACTCCGCTCTCGCTGCTCCGAACCGCGTTCTCTCGGACTCTTACCCAATTTCGCCTCTTAGCATTTAGCTGGGGCCACGTTCGACGCCAACCATGGCCCTGTGACGATCCGGGGAGGCCTGTTTTGGATTCTACCTTTGGAAATGCATTATGGGGTCAGGTGTTTGATGAAATGCCTCTGTGAGCGTGCACTTCAGGGAGATCATGAAATATTCACGGATATTTACACTGCGTCTTTCATCTTTTAATCTTTCTTCCTGTTAGTACTTGGATCAAGTGGGGATTTTAAAATTCGGGAATGCTAAAGAATATGCGTTTACCACGAATAGAATATGGGAGAACTTCTTCGTGATTGAGGAAGGTTTGATTGTGGGTGAAGGATTGGGATTTTCAAGATTCTTTGTTCGTTGTTGACTATGTCAACGTGGGAAATTTCCATCTAATTGAGTTTTATGTATAAGTCAACCGATTCTGGAATCTTGTTCTTCCCCAGATTGAACAAACAAGTTGCGCTGCAGCTTTCACGTACAAAGAAGAGGTTGGGCCTGCCGTTTGCTCTTATTGGTCGTATTATAGGAATCATCAAAGAGTTTCAGATGTTCAAGAGCTTCTCGACATGTCAGTTTAGAGGTCTTCATGCAAAGGTGAGCCTCATAAGGAGTAGTTGTTTGTTTATACCAAAGGGAACGGTAGATTGCCTTGGTCAACCGCAATTGGTGACTATTCATCGAATTTATTCAGCAGTTGATTCCTTTCCATCATCAGTGTGCTTTTCTGTGTTTCATCTGGACACAGAAAGTCCTCTGTGAAACTTGACTGATCATGAATTATTAGCTATCCAGGAGTCACATTCTTTTTCTATGTACAGTTAGCAAAATGCTTGCTGAAGAACAAAAAACTGTTACTAACATTTGTAAACCCCATGTTGGTGATGTGATCTTGAGTTTGATGATCAAATTGTGCTTGTTGTAGTTGTTGTTGATGCATCCTATGTTGCTTGCTGTTGATCTGATGATGAGCATGAGCTCTGTTATTGTTTGGGGACATTCAGCTTCTCACCGTCAATCTCTTTGTACTGGCCCCGGGGGCTCACTCCCCTTGTGGATGAGGGAATTAACTGTCCTGACCCCATCTTTTATGTATATTTTGCTTGCCCTCGTTGGAATCTCATCCTTGCTCAACTAGGTTTTTTTTTTAATACCTTTTTTATACATGAATAGCTAAAAAGGACCCTTCTTTTATTTGAGAAATGGTAGTAGCATCCCTTATATCTGTAGATAATCTTGTTCTTCCTTTGTTGGTATTTGGTACATTTTCTTATTTTCCCTCTTAATCTTAGATGATGGGCTTTAGATCAAACATCTAGCACCACGAAAAATAACAGGATATGTGTTCTAGTATCGTCAAATTTTTTAGTTATTTGTTATTTGCTCAATGTTTAATTTTTTTTTAATTGGTTACTTTTTTTCTCAGTATGTTATTTACCATATGTAAGGGGACAAATTGCTAAGAGTTGGAGTCCAGTTGGGTCTAGGTTGGGTCGGGTATGGGTTGCCAAGCTTGTATTACATAAAAATGGGTCAATTTTGGTCAAATTCATTTTCAACCCACCCAAACCTGATGTGATCTACCCGTTTGACAGGTCTACTTACTAGCTAGTTTCGTTCTTTGAGTTAAATTTGGAGCCCTAGCTGTGTCAACTTTTCCGATGATGCTCCGACTGAGTCCGAGTTGTCCAATAGTGATAATTTGGTCACTTACATCCCTACGAACAGGTAGTATTTTACTAATCACGACTTAGGCGTCTCGCGAGATATTGATTTTTGGAAGTTCTCGGAAACTGCTATGCTGTTCTTGCAACCAGTAGCATTCTGTGCCTAATTTTGTTAGTTGCTGGCCAGATGATGGTTTGGAGAGCTTTGGATCTTCTGGTACTTTGAAAGAGCCCTGTAAGCTCACCTGAAACGGAATTTGGTAGAGAGAGAAATGATGCACCAAAATTCGCCATGCAAGATGAGCTTGCTGCTCTGTTCACTGTAGCAAGTTTGATGTGGCCTTTTTGTCGACCCATAGTGGACATTTTGACCCTAAAAATAGCGTTGCCTAGTAAAGTCTTAATGGAGATTAGCTGACATGCAAGTTTGACATTCTTTAACGCTTCTTTGATAGGATTTTGAAGCTTTTTGGGCTGTATAGCTTTTAATTTGACTTTCGATTAGTGGTGAGTGATGCTTATCTTTTATGATTTGTAAACTCATGTCTTGAAAATGATAGGAATAACATATGTTATAAGTTATGTACGAGGCACTGAATGGTTTGATAATTATTGAAAAGAAAAAAGTGGTGTTTATAGCATATTTGTTACGTAAAGCTGGATCAAGGCATTTATTATTCTTTTGGTTATTTGAAATGGTAGAGCTAAGTTTTTCTTGAAATAGTTTGGAGTTGATGAAATGGTTTGAAATGCTATATAAAATGTATTCTGCTAAAAAAAGATTTATAAAGCGGTAGTTTGCTCATATCATTCATCTCAATTCTTTCTTAGGTTCTACAGCTGTTGACAAACAAGACGAGAACCATATCAGCGAGATACTTTGGGAGTTGGATTTTGGCTATCAATATACATATTTGAAATGATATTTGTTGGGTTGAGTTTATTAATCATTTGAGATGTATATATTCTTTTTGGTGGACTTTAAACTCTAATCTTGAGTCATAACCTAACAAAGCAATCTCTCCAATTAGGGTGGTCCATGATTTACCGAATAGGGCAAAGAAGAAGCCCTAGAATCTATTCATAAGCCATGGCAGGTACTTCGACCCTGACCATAGGCCAAAAAGATAATGAGGATTAAGTGAGTCTCTTGCCTGATTGCCTAATCCATCATATCTTCTCCTTTTTGCCCACGAAGGATGTCATCAAAACTTGTGTTTTGTCGAAAAGGTGGCAGCCTGTTCGGACCACTGTCCCAGATCTTAGGTTCTCTGTCTCTTCTTGCCATGATTCAATTGTAGACAGGGTTTTGACGCTCTATGTGGGGCGTAAGGTGAAAAGTTCCACCTTGACGTCAGTTCAGACCAGCAATTCATCAAACCCACTGACATAGATTCTTGGGTTCACTTTGCAATTGATCATCAAGTAGAAGACCTTCTTCTAAATATGAATATTTGGTGGTATATGTTGTGGGAGGATTACCCATCGTGGAAGGAGTACCCATTGTCTCCATTGCTTTATAATTGCTCTTCCTTGACTAAGCTATGCTTGAGAGGCTGTCGTTTCTCATCCAGCGAAAGTATTAGTAGGAGTTCGCTTAAGCCTTGTCCATTGAAAATGTGAGTGATGATGTGCTTCGGAAGATTTTGATGGGCAGCCCTGTTCTTGAATACTTGAATTTGACAAGATGCCATGGTGTAAAAGGAATTCATTCGAGAAGTTTAAGACAGTTGGTAATTGATGCAAATGTCATGGAAACCCCTCTGCACATTTCGACTCCTTGTTTGTTGTCATTGCGTGTGAAAGGGGTTCATTTTGATAAGACAATAAGAATTATTGAAGCACCGTCCTTAGTTGAAGCCGAATTAGATTTTGATGTTTCAGCGAAATCAGATTGCTGCCTGCTAAAGGAAATGCTCAAGCTGCAGAATGATACTTGAATTCTTTTTGGTGCTTGGTGCCTTCGGATGAGTAAAATCATCTTGCTTCCTAATGGACATTATCTTTTCAATGTAGTTTTTCACTTAGGATATTGTACATCATTCTGCCAAAGCTTATGAATGTTTAGGGGTTATATTCATGGAATTTTCTATGAGAAAAGAAGTACTGGTTTGTTATGTACTTCAGAGAAGTTTAATCTATATTCTATGATTCCAAGTTATATTTTGCTAACATAACAAATACAAAGATGTGACCTTTGCAAACTTTCTTTTGGTGATTTGACTTTACCTTTTGACATGGTTAGGTTATGTGGCCTCTGAAGATAGAAGATGTACAGGTTTCGCTGCCGAATTGCAAGTCTCTAACACTACAGATGCCCATTCCTGAATTCAGCTTTCCTGCTATAGCAAATGTGCTAGCAATTACACCAAATTTGAAGAAGCTGGTCATGATTTTTAAGCCATCTGATAGCAGCACCTTCTCAGTATATTCCTTAAACTCTTATTCACAGGTTTAGATATTTCAAAGGATTAACTGGCTCCCTTCCTTTGTCTTCTTGAGTTCATGAATTAGCGAAACTAGTATAATACTCTGGAAGTTTATGACAGTGTCACAAATTCTTGTCTTTCTGTTTCTTTTTCTTTTTTTTTGTGAAGGTCACTGTGATGGTGAGAATGAGATGATTGCACTTGCATTGATGAACTTGAGTGCCGAAATTTTGGTTTCCCTTGTTTCTGATTTCCTCTGATCTGATTACTGTGGGCTAGAGATCTAATTTGACAAGAAATGATCATTCTTTCGGGAGATTAAAACATGAAGGTATGAAAATTAATTCGTGTTTTATTTGGAACATTCACTTTGTCTTTAATCCGTGCATCTTGACATAGACTCCCCCAATGTTAATCATGAGAGCTATTGGCATACGAAGAAGAAGTTCAAGCGTTGGGCTCGGCATCTCAAGAATGTTGAGATTTTTGGATTTTATGCTTGTTTAAGGTTCAGATATGAGGAAGTGCTCGTCATGGTAAAGTTTCTGCTCGGACATGCATCTGTGCTGGAAATATGGTCATCAGAGTTAAAAATCATAAATTCTCAAGGTAGTTGATTCAGGCAAATTGCTTGAAGTGGCCCAACGACTTCAAAGTTATCACAGAGCTTCTAGGCATGCTGCGGTTATACTCAATTATCTGGAAGAAGTGCACACCAAGCGGAAAAAGAAGGGAGCTAGAGTAACAACAAAATGTTTGCATATTGACCATAAGGATGCCTGACTGGAATAGGTATACTGTGAGCCACAACATCAACTAGCTTGATCTGTTGCTGGTATTGTCTTATGTAAGTTTTGTAGTGTTTTAAAGCAAGTTTTGGGATAATATTTGTTTTCGAAATTGTTTTACAAGGTGGAGCAACGTGAAGCCGTGTTGTTTCCTTCTCTAGCCCTCCATCCTGTAAGAAAGTCCCTATTCACATAAGTAATGTATTGGATCCAGTTATTGATAGACATGGCTTGTAATTAAAAGTTTTTTTGTAGAATTCCAGTACTGGTGCAAATCGATGGTGAGGTGTATATGCTTGTGTTTGTTAAGGACCATAGCAGTGTAGACATTATACTTGATGTCATATTCAACCAAGTAATTAACTATTTTGTTGATAATAAAATGAATACTGTGGGAATCAAATTACCAAATATTATAACAATATTTATATGGTATAATTCCACAATTAAAGTCCAGCACTTAGTTGAGGGTATGACTAGGCTCAAGCATGTTGCCATTGTTAGTTTTAGTGTTGTTTCTCTTAGTTCGAAACCTGTAGTTACCTTGTTAAGATTTCTACATAAAAATGCATTTGTGTTGGATAAGATGGTGATCCTTGCCATTGGACCAAAATGTGTGAAATGGTGGATTCTTTGGAACCTGCCTGAAGCTGCTCCAGTTGTTCTAAACCTCTGTAGAGCTTCTCAAGATGCTGAAGTTGTTTTTAACTATCCTTTCCATGAAAATCCTTTCTAAATCATGTGTAGATCTTAATTTTTTGTTCAATCTCATGATGTGGTGTTGTTCGTAATCTCTATGTTCTGATAGTGTTCCAGAATTTTTTGAGACATGATGCTATTTGGATCTTTGAATGGTGTTTCTTCCTATTGGTTTTCAGATTCATAATAGTTCAGTTTACCCTTCAAGATAGATCTAATAAAGGTAGTGACTATAATGCATGCCTTTTCTAATACCTGATGGCTGTTTTTACCAGTACAACATATAGAGATTTTATATATCTCTTAGCAGAAAAGTTTCAGTGGATACTGAAACATAATCACCTAATATTAAATTTATTAGATCAACTCGAGTCATGTTTGAAGAAATTGGGGCACTACGCTGGATATCACAAATATTTCTGCATTGTCTTTTTAAATAGATGAGTGTGCTGTGTATCTCATTGAATCATACTATATGAGAGTGGACCAACTTTGTTGTAAAAGCCCCAGTACCAATCAAATCATGTAGCTATAAATACCCAAATTACAACTAATGGCATTACAAGAAACAATAGCAGCAGCAGTTTTCTTCTCTGTATACATTCTACATCTTACATCAACTTTGATGGCAAATAAGACCTGCACAATGAAACAGTTTGCACAGAATGAATTTTCCAAACTTGACTTGCTTTTGAAGTGGCATAGAAGCCCATTCCAGCTCCACACTCCTAGTTTTAATTGTTCTCTGAATGTGGCATAGGTGAAGGGTCTTCTGTCAAATACCCCTGGCAAAGGCCCCCTCAACAAAGAGATGGACCCTTGGCTCATCAGTGTCTATACACAAGCAACATAATGGATCAACTGAAGCTTTCCATGAAGCTATTCGATCCTGACTAGGCAAACTGTCATGGATCACAAGCCAAGAGATAAGGAGTGCTTAGGCATATTGAAGGAAAACAAAAGCGACTCCATTTTACTAAGATCTCTTTTAACTCTCAGCTCATTTTATGCCCTGTTAACAAAGAATGCCCCATCTCTAGCTGGAATCCAAACAACTCGATCAGTAGCGTTGTTAGGAAATAGGACACCACAGATAGCAGAATGGACAATCACCGAATCCTTGATATCTAGCCCTCTGCCAAGCCCAGTCTCTGTTTCTGATGACAGCAGAGGCTGCTTTTATTCAGGCTACCCACACACAGGCTACTTTTATTATCGTCAGCCATATATATCTGAAAAATGCAAGCCATATTCAAGTGTGCAAATCTCTTTAAACCCAAGCCACCTTCTTTCTTAGGAATACAAACTCTCTCCGAGCTAAGTCTGGCCCCTCGAGTATGAGTGGCTGACCCTTTCAAAAGAAAGGAAATACATTTCTGCTGAACTTCCATTATCACTGTCTTGAACAACAAAAAATTACAACAGTAATTGGATATGCTTAGCAATACTGAAGAAATTAATTGAAGCCTTCTTGCAAATGACAGCTTTTCAAAAGGGCAGTCGCAGTTAGCTTGCCTGAACCAAGAGGGACCCCAACATATCTCACAGGCAAAAATCCTTGCTCAAATCCAGAGACAGCAAAATATTTACTGTTGAATCTGCAGATAAACCTCCTGGGTAGAACTCAGTCTTCATAGGATCAAGTTTCAGTCCTGACAGCCGATACAACTCCAATATCTGCAAAACCACTTGAATATCCTCAACCTTCCCTCCCAAATATATAACAAGGTCATCTGCAAAACATATATGGGTGAGCTTGATCTCGCTACACAGAGGATGACAAAGAATCTTCCCTGCAGCTGCAGCATCAGTCAACAAGCATGAGAATAATTGCATAGCCATGACAAAAAGACAAAAAATAATAATAATAATACGGGAACCCCTTGTCTAAGCCCTTTCTTTTGAGGAAAATAACCTTCCAAAGAACCAAGGGACTTGTTTCACAAGCCTGAATCCAACTAGCAAAAGTTGCAGGGATCCCAATGGTCTTTAAAACATTAAGAATAAAATCCAAATTCACAGAGTCCAGCCTTCATAATATCAGCTTTAATAAAGCATTGGAAACTCCACTTCAGTGACAGTCCTTCACAATTGCATGGGTTAAAAGAATATTATCTGCAATGTTTCTCCTTCAATGAAAGCACGTTGATTGGGACGAATAAATTAAGGTGAGTTGAGAGGGTCTTCTTCTTATGTAATACAAAGCAGGCAATGGAATAGATTATGGCATGCTAACTGCCCACCAAAAGTAAAGCACAGCATGAAGAGTTTAGCATAATTCAACAGTTACAGCAAAAAACCTGTTCGAGAGGAGTATCAAAGGGAATCAATCGTGTGTTTATTGTGAGAAGATAGAGACATTGAGCATACATTGTTATTGCGTGATTGGAGTCAGGCCATTCGGGGTTTGGCAGATCAGGCATTAGGATTGAGAAGGATAAGGTGTAGAGTATGCCTTACTGGCTTAAGAAGGCCATTGTAGATATTCAAAAGACCACAGGAAAATAGGAGGAATTGCTGACAGAAATGATATTTATATGCTGGCATATCTGGAAAGTTCGAAAGGAAGCAGTTCATAGAGGAGAAAAAATTAATTAAGAGCGTGTTCTTCAAAGAATACAAGTGGCAGCGAATTTCAGAATTTGAAAATGAATGGAGGTTGTAAGCAGAATCAGAGGAGCAACAAGGAGCAGGTGAGATGGCATCCTCCTGCTAAGGGGTATTTGAAGATCTATTGTGACGGTGCTTTTTCTGGAATGAAGAAGCTGGGGTTTGAGTCATTGTAAGGGATAGTACAGGATCAGTGAAGTCCATGCTGATTCTACTGAGGTGGCTGAAGCATTAGCAATCGAAGAAGGTATACTTCCGGCGAAAGATAAGGTTGGCAGCAGTTTATGATTTGAAACAGATGCTGAGGTGATTGGAAATGAAATGCGGTAAAGAATGTGAAGAGAGGTTGTAGTTGGCAAGCTGAAACTGTTGTGGATGATATTAGGAGCTGGCTTTCGGATTTTCATGGTATACAAGTAAGTATATTTACAAGGCTGGCAAATGTATGTGCTAATTGGTTGGCATTGCAGGGTAGAAGGAAGGTGAGCTTAGGAAATTGGGTCTGTGTAAACGCACGTCCTTTAAAGGATTTGCCGTTTTTAGATGTCTTTCACCCAGCATGATGGACTTTGTTTTTTCTTTCGTAGAAGGAGAATTTTACTCATTTCTCTAATTTGGAACATCATAATCTACAAAAGAGATTTCATGACAAAACAAGGGCAAAAGAACACTATAAGTGCCATAACTTGTGTACGGCGCTCACTTTAGTGCCATAACTTTTTTTTGGATCACTTTAGTGCTAAAATTTTTGAAAAACGATCACTTAAGTGCTAAAATTTTTTAAAAACGATCACTTAAGTGCCAACTCCGATGCCGTACACAATTTTTCGTCGAAAATCTAACGTGGCATTTTTTTTTATTAATTTTTGAAACTGACGTAGCTCGCCGAAGTCTCACCGAAGATTGGCACTTAAGTGATCGTTTTTCAAGAATTTTAACACTTAACTGATCGTTTTTCAAAAATTTTAGCACTTAACTGATCGTTTTTCAAAAATTTTAACACTAAAGTGATCCAAAAAAAAATTATGACACTTAAGTGATCGTTTTTCCTTCGACTTAGTACCAAAGTGATCCGAAAAAAAGTTATGGCACTAAAGTGAGCGCCGTACACAAGTTATGGCACTTATAGTGTATTTTTGCCACAAAACAAGTAACAGGGCTTGCGGGGAATAAGCTAACCGGTTTTGTGAAAGGGCCATTTTTTCCTTTGAGCCTTTGTTATCCAATCCGCCACTCCATTGGCCTTTCTACAAAAATGGGCGACGTAAATATCTAAAAATTAAACTAACTGATCACAACATTCAGTGACAAGCACACACTCTCCCACCACGATGTACTTTGTTTGAGTGAAGGAATGCAAGATGTATTCTTGCGGCCGAAAAGAGAAAACCAAGCCTTGAGTAGAAAAAAGGGTTAATACCACGAAAAATCTCAAATTGGTATATTTGTGATAAATTTACTCAAAACTAATTTTTCGATCACAAAATATTTCAAAAGTACACGTGTAACAAATTTATCCTCCGTTAAATTAGATTAATAAAAAAAACTACAAACTCGTACTTACGTGACAAACAAAGGGTAAAACTACAAACTACTCATATTTGTCGAGATCGCTGCCTGAGCAAGGACCGGCGGGCACCGGCATTGTGTGACCGAGTGGCAGTGTGGGACCAGTGGCGGCGTACAACGGGGTGGCGTTGATGGGAGGGCGAACGAACCTTATTTGGAAAGCCCCGACGATATTCACCTGGCCGTCGTTGATGGGAGAGTGAAACGAAGCCGAAAACTCCAAGCGGCGTGTGACACGGAAGACAAACATTCACGAGATCTTATCTTCTCAGGAATCGTCCATGTTCTGTATCCACCCGAAACTAGAAGCACACTCCTAGCCTTTTAGAAAGCAAAAAGGAGACGGAGAGATCCCAACTTGGAACCTGTACACCAATGTATTCAATTTTTTTATGGGAGCAATCGACACAAAAGACTTCATTTTGTCAATGAATAAATAATTTACACTAAGAAGTCTACATATGGATTACAATTTTTCTACTCATTAAAATATTTAATCTAGAAAATATTTATGTTACCCTAATAAGACCATGCTTTACGGAGCTGAATATTTACTTAATGAAGGAATATTGGGATCCTATCATCAATTTCGAGGTAGTTGTTAAAACTTATCAGCCTACTATAAATTTGGCCACAGCACATAAGAGCCATTGCATTTTTAGCACAACACAAGTTTTCAAATCATTTCACTCGATTGATATACACAGATACACGCTAGTCATTCTATCCATGTGCATTTGAGAAGCCTCCATTTATAAGATGACAGATTTGACTACAAGATTAATCTTAGCAGGAGACATTGTAAATTGTATGCATGATACACTGCATCCAAATCGAGCGCTTAATTACTCTGACTTATCTTATTTTTTATGAAAATATCAACTTACATTGCATAATTACAAGTGAACATATTGAGGCTTTTGGGTAAGTTTCAAGTAAGTGCAAGGTCACTGAACTTTACTCATACTTGTAACGGGGCAAGTCCAGTGCCGAACGTGTCAGATTTCACCAACGAAGAATTGTTGAAAGGCCCGACCGGATGAGAAAAGACAAAATAATTCATATTGTAAAAGATAAACAGATTTACAAACAAAAATTCTCTACTTTCAGAAGAACAACATGAATGAAATGTTAAAAAAGATAAATCAAAATCAGTCATCCTAGTACCATGCCTAGAAAGATGCTCTGCATACTGAAATGGTAGGAGACATGAAAATTCTCGAGTGCAGAAAAATCTGCAACACTAAGCAATCAATGAGGCATAATTTGCCATTTGTTGCATGTATACATACCAACTTTTTTCTACCAAAGATTTTAGTTGACAGTGGTAGTGAAAAAGAATGTTACAGAAATCTCACCGAGGCATGGGCAGTGTCAACTGCTTAATGTTGCCACAGATGACTTGAAGAGAGAGGAAAGGACACTTGCTACACTACTAGCGGCTCTTAAAGCTGCTGAAGAAGGTTTTTCAAAGAAACAATGCAGGAAATCCTGGATTAAATTGTGTGATCAGAAGTTTGGCTACTTTTTCATAGTTGTTAATGCAGGAAATGCTAAGAATATTGTCATAGTGCTATACAATTCTAATGGTGAGAGACTTGAAAAAGTATGATCATATTATAGAGGAAGCAATTTCGTTCTGTAATGGTCTTCTGGGTAGGACAGATACTCAGAGTAATGGAGGTTTAAAGGAAGAGTTGAGATCCATCGGAAACTACTATTTTATCCCTTAGGGACTTTGATACTCTTATATCCCCTGTTACAACGGGTTATATTAAAGTAGCAATTTGGTCAATTAAAGAGGACAAGAGTCCTGGACCTGATGGGTACACATCTTGCTTTAAGAGCCTGTAACTGTTGTTGCCGATGTTACCAGGGCTCTACTTGATTTTTTCTCCTCGTCTAGGCGTCTTGGTGCTATTAATGCAACAAGAATAACATTAGTGCCAAAGGTTCCCTATCCATCAAGGATGTCTGAGTTTAGACCAATTTTAAGCTGTGATGTGATCTATAATTGCGTCAGCGAAGGATAATTTCTCTGAGACTGAGGAGGATTTTGCTGTAATTTATTCGTCCCGATTGAAGTGCTTTCATTGAAGGAGAAGCATTGCAGATAATATTCTTTTAACCCATGAAATTGTGAAGCACTATCATTGAAGTGGAGTTTCCGATGCTTTATTAAAGCATATATTATGAAGGCTTTCGACTCTCTCAATTTGGATTTTACTCTTATGTTTTAAAGGCCATTGGGACCCTGGAACTTATGTTAATTGGATTCAGGCTTGTGAAACAAATCCCAAGTTTTCTGTAGCTCTTAATGGTTCCTTGGGAAGTTATTTGCGAAAAAGAAAGGGCTTAGACAAGGAGATCCCATGTTTTTTTTAATCAATTTGTCACAGCTATGCAAGTATTCTCATGCTTGTCGACTAATGCTGCAGCTGCAGGGAAAATTCATGCTCTGTGTAGCGATATCAAGCTCACCCATGTATGTTTTGCAGATGACCTTGTTATATTTTAAAGTGGAAAGGTTGAGGATCTTCGAGTGGTTTTGCAGATATTGGAGAAATTGTATCAGCTGTCAGGACTGAAACTTAATCCCATGAGACTGAGCTACCCAGGAGGTTTACCTACAGATTCAATGGCAAATATTTTGGCCATCTTTGGATTTGAGCAAGGCTCTTTGCCGGTTAGATAAGTTGGGGTCCCTCTTGTTTCAGGCAGGTTCATTGCGATTGGCCTTTTCAAAAGCTGTCATTTGCAGGAGGGCTCCATTTAGTTTCTTCAGTATTGCTAAGCATATATAAGTACTGGTGTAATTATTTGTTTTTTTATGAAAGTGATCATGGAAGTTGAGCAGAAATGTATTTCCTTTCTTTGGAAAAGGTCAGCCACTCGTACTTGAGGGCCGCCAGATTTAGCTGGAAGATAGTTGTATTCCTAAGAAAGAAGGTGTCTTGGGTTTAAAGAGGCTTGCACACTCGAATATGGCTTGCATTTTTCAGATGTATCGCCGATGATGATAAAAGCAGCCTCTGTATGGGTAGCCTGGATAAAAGCAGCCTCTGCTGTCGCCAGAAACATAGACTGGGCTTGGCCGAGTGCTAGATCTGAGGATTTGGTGACACTCTTCAATCTGCTGTCTGTGGTGTCCTATTTCCTAATGATGCTACTGATCGAGTAGTTTGGATTCCAGGTATAGATGGGGCTTTCTTTGTTAACAGTGAATGGAATGAGCTGAGAGTCATAAGAGATCGAGTAAAATGGAGACGCTTTGGTTTCCCTTCAATATGGCTAAGCATTCTTCATGGAATACTTTAGTTGATCCATTATGTTGCTTGTGTAGAGACACTGATGAGTCAAGGGGTCCCCTCTTTGTTCAGTGCCCCTTTGCCAGGGGTATTCGGCAGAAGATTCTTCATCTATGCCACATACAGAGAACAATTGATATTTGGAATGTTGAGCCGGAATGGGCTTCTATGCACTTCAAAAGCAAGTCATGTTTGGCGAGCCAGGAACGACAAAATTCATCCTGTGCAAAGTGTTTTCAGTGTACAAGTATTATTTGCCATCAAAAGTGATGTAAGATGTAGATTGTACAAAGAGAAGAAAACTGCTGCTACTATTGTTTCTTGCAGTTCCGTTTGGTTGTGACTGGGGGATTCAATGCTAGATGATCTCATTTTCACTGAAGCATGTAAAGCGAGGTTGGTCCACTCGCACATAGTTTGATTCAATGAGATACATAGCGTACTAATCTAATTAAAAAGATGTTGCAAAAATATTTGCAAGATCCAGCATAATGTCTCAGTTTCTTCAAATGTGATTCGAGTTGATCTAACAAGAGATAACTATAGGTGATTATGTTTCAGTATTCACTGAGCTTTTCTGCTGAGAAATTTTTATAATCTCTAGTATGTTGTATTGGTGAATACAGCCATCAGGGATCAGAAAAGGCATGCGTTATTGTCATTGCCTTTAATACATCTATCTTGAAGAGCAAACTAAACTATTATGAAAGTAAAACCAACAGGAAGAAACACAATTCAAACATCCAAATAGTACGTCTGACAAACTGCTGCAACATTATTAGAACATACACATGATGAACGACAACGGACCATGAGATCGAACAAAGAGTTAAGATCTTCACCTGATTTCGGAAGGATTTCCCTGGAAAGGATAGTCAAAACAACATCAGCATTTTAAGAAGCTCTACGGAGGTTTGGAACAACTCGGGCTGCTTCAAACACTTTCCGAGGATCCACTTTTTCCAACATATTTTGGTCCATTGGCAAGGATCGCCATTTTATCCAACACGAGTGCATTTCCAAGTAGAAATATTACTACAGTAACTACAGTTTTCGGACTAAGATAAACAACACCAAAACTAACAATTGCGACATGCTTGAGCCTAGTCATTCACTCAACTAAGTGCACGACTTTAATTGTGGAATTATACCATATGAATATTATTATAATATCCAGCAATCTAATTACAAAACTATTCATAATATTATCAACAAAATGGTTAATTACTTGGTTGAACTCAACATCAAGCCTAATGTCTACACTGCTAGGATCTATAACAAATACAAGCACATATATAACTCACCATCGATTGCACCAGTACTGGATCCAATACAACAATTGCCTATATCATGTATTGCAGGGAACTTTATTAACCTTTCGTAGGAGGAAGATAATAGAATGATCCATCTACTCCTTTTACCGATCCATCCTAATAGCTTGAGTCAAAAGATGCGTGATTAAAAAGGCAAAGATTTCAGGTTTTCCCCTGAATTTTAGGACGTCAAAATTTTTAAAAATATTTATCTCAATTAAAGCCACCCGGATGTGTACGTTAGAAGAAATGGTCTCAATAAGTAAACAAGATAACAAATGCCCTCTTTAGGAAGAAGGTCCATTGTTTGAGTTGTGTTTTCTGTTTTTGGTCGAACCGATACACATGGTAATGACATGACAAAGGCCAAGTGGGGGATGTCAGTGTCATTGATTTAATATGTATTTCTTAGAACAGCATTACCGATTTGAATAGGGACTTCCTTACTGGATCAAGGGCTACAGAGGGAAAAGCTACGGCAACACGTTGCTCAACCTTGTAAAACAATTCCGAAGCAAAATACTATCCCCTAACTTGCTTTAAAACGATGAAATTTCCACGAGACATTACCAGCACCAAGCTAGTTCATGTTGTAGTTTACAGTATTCCTCTTCCAATCAGGCATCCTTATGGCCAATGCATATATGTTCTTTCTTCTGCTGCTTTCCGTCCTCTTCATCCAGATAATTGAGTATGACAGCAGCATGCTTAGAAGCTCTGTGATAACATTGAAGTCGTTGGGCCACTTCATGCAATTTGTGTGAACCGTCTACCTCAAGATGTTGTGATCCATTCATGACTTTGAAGACCATATTTTCAAGCACAAATGCATGTCCAGGAAGAAACTTTACCAGTGTGAGCACTTCCATATATTTGAATCTTAAACAACCATAAAATCCAACAATCTCAACATTCTTGAGATGATGAGCCCAATGCTTGAACTTAATCTTTATATGGCAATAGCTCTCGTGATCAACATTACAGGAGTCTAAGTCAGATATTTTCTGCACAAGGATAAAAGACAGGGTGAACGTTCCAAATAAAACATTATTTGGTTTCCACACTTTAATATCTTAATCACTCGAAAGAATAATCATCTCTTGTCAAACCAGATTTCTAGCCTATAGTAATCAGATGGTAATCAGATTAGAGGAAATCATAAACGAGGGAAACCAAAGTTCTGGCCACCCGAGCTCATCAATGCAAGGCGCAATCATCTAATTGTCACCATCACAGTGCCATTCACAAAGAGAGAGAGAAGAAAAACCAAGAATCCATGAGACTGTTTTGAAACTTTGGGAGCATTATAGAGGGCGCATTTGAATCCAAGGCTGCAACAGTGCATTATACTCGTTTCACTAATTGATGAACTTGAGGAAACAAATAAAGAGAGAAACTTTGAATGGTATATTCCAGTTAATCCTTTGAAATATCTTAACCTGTGAATTAGAGTTTAGGGAATATACCGAGTACGAACCATATGGCTTAAAAATTAAAACCAGTTTCTCCAAATTTGTTGTAGTTGCTAGCATATTTGCTACAGCAGGAAAGCTGAATTTGGGAATGGGCACTTGTAGGGTCAGAGACTTGCAATTCGGCAGCGAAGCCTGCACATCTTCCTTCAGAGGCCGCATAACCTAACCATGTCAAAAGGTAAAGTCAGATCACCAAGAAAAAAGTTTGGGGTCACATCCTTGTGTTTGTTTTGTCAGTATAGCTTAAAATGATAAAACATAGATCAAACTTCGCTCGAGTACATCACAATCCAATACTTATTTCCTCATAGAAAATTCATCAGTATAACCCCTAAACGTCCACGAGCTTTGGTAGATTAATGTCCACTATCCTAAGTGAAAAGTTACATGGAAAAGATACCGTCCATTAGGAAGCGAGATGACTATTCTCAACCAACAGCACCAAGAACCGAAAATAATTCAAGTAACATTCAGCAGCTCGCAAAGCATTTCCTTTAGCAGGCAAAAATCTGATTCGGTTGGACCGTTGAAATCTAATTTGGCTTCAAGTAAGGATGGTGCTTCAACAATTCTTATTATGTCACAAAAATAATCCACTCTCACATGCAATGACAGAAATCGAGGAGTCGAAATGTGCATAGGGGACAATGTAAAATAAGCATCAATCACCAACTCTCTCAAACTTCTTGAATGAATTTCTTTTGCACCCCAGGGCCTTTCCAAAGTCAAGTATCCCAAGAACAGGGCTGCCCATCAAAATCTTCTGAGGCACATCATCAGTCACATTTTCCATGGACATGGACAAGCACTTAAGCAAACTCCCGAGTCAACGAAGAGCAATTATAAAGCAACAGAGATAACGTGTAATCCGCCCACCAAATATTTAAGCTGAAACGAAGTTCTTCCACCCCATGATTAATCGCAAAGCGAACCCATGAATCTATCTTAGAGCGGCAGAAGCGCTTTGGCCTGATGTCAAAGCGCTTTGGCGGCATGCGACGGGGCGGCGTTGATGGGAGGGTGAAACGAAGCCGAAGAGCTCTTGGCGGCGTGTGACGCAGCAGACAAACATCCACGAGATATTATCTTCTCAGGAATCGTCCATATTCTGTATCAGAAGCATACTGGTAACCTTTTCGAAAGCAAAAAGGAGGTAGGGAGATCCCAACTCTGAACCTATACACCAATGTATTACAATTTTTCTATGTGAGCAATCGACACAAAAGGCTTCATTTGTCAATGAATAAATAATTTACTCTATATATGGATTAGGGGTGAGCATAGTCCGGGCAGGCAGTTTCCACCATGGAACCGAGAACGCTCACTCAGGACCGTTTTCGAAAAATAGGAACTGGGGACCACCCGTTAGTTTCATGGATCCACTCGAAAACCGGACCGACATTGAGCTTTAGATTAGGAATTATAAAGTTTTCATTTTCTTAAAAATTCTTCTTTTTGTTGGTTGGAAATTTTTCTAAAAAATTATATATAATATATTACTGGTCCAGTTCAGGTGGACGAGTGGGCGATTCCACACCTAGAATTAAGAACCGGACTGATACTCGCTGATTCTAGCAAATTGGAATTGGGAACCGAACCGGTCCCCACGAGAACTACTTGTTTCGGGCCAATCCGATCTGGTTGTGAACGGTCCAGGCAATTCCCGGTTCCTTTGCACACACATAATATGATTACAATTTTTCTACTCATTAAAATATTTAATCTAGAAAATATTTATTTACCCAAATGAGACCATGCTTTAGGGAGGTGAATATTAACTTAATGAAGGAATATTGGGACCCTATCATCAATTTCGAGGTAGTTGGTAAAACTTATCAGCCCGCTATAAATTTGGCCACAGTACATAAGAGCCATTGTATTTTTAGCACAACATGAGCTTTCGAATCATTTTGCTTGATTGATCTAAACAGATACACACTAGTCGTTCTGTCCACGTGCAAATGAGAAGCCTCCATTTATAAGATGACAGATTTGACTACAAGATTAATCTTAATTAGTAGGAGACATTGTAAATTGGATGCATGGTATACCGCATCCAAATCAAGCGCTTAATTACTCCGACTTAACTTATTTTTCGTGAAAATATCAACTTACATTGTATAATTACCATTGTACACGTTGAGGCTTTTGGGTAAGTTCCAAGTTATTGCAAGGTCATCGAACTTTACTCATGCTTGTAACGGGGCAAGTCCACAGACAAGTCAAATTTCACCAACAAAGAATTGGCCAAAAGGCTCGACCAGATGCCAAAAGACAAAATAATACGTACTGTACAGATAAACAGATTTGCAAACAAAAATTTTCTACTTTTAGAACAATATGAATAAAATGTTAAAAAAGAGAATCAAAATCAGTCGTCCTAATACCTCACCGAGGCATCCGCAGTGTCAATTGCTTTATGTTGCCACAGATGACTTGAAGAGAGAAGAAAGGACACTTGCTACACTACTAGCTCCTCTTAAAGCTGCCGAAGGAGGTTTTTCAAAGAAAAAATGCAGAAAATCCTAGATTAATTTGTGTGATCAGAAGTCTGGCTACTTTTCCATAGTTGTTAAAGCAAGAAATGCTAAGAATATTGTCAGATTACTATGCAATTCTAATGGCAAGAGACTCGAAAAAGTATGATCATGTTATAGAGGAAGCAATTTCTTTTTGTAAGGGTCTTCTGGGTAGGACTGATCCTCAGTGTAATGGAGGTTAAGAGGAAGAGTTGAGATCCATCTTGAACTACTATCTTATCCCAAAAGGACTTTGATACTTTTACAGCAGGCTACGTTAAAGAAGCAATTTGGTCAATTAAAGGGGACAAGAGTCCTGGACCTGATGGATACACTCCTTGCTTTAAGAGCCTGGAATATTATTGGTGCTGATGTTACCAGGGCTCTGTTTGATTTTTCTCCACTTCTAGGCCTCTTGGTGCTATTGATGCAACAAGAATAACATTAGTGCCAAAAGTTCCCAATCCATCGAGGATGTCTGATTTTAGACCAATTTTATGCTGTGATGGTCAACAATTGCATCACCAAAAGATAATTTCTCTGAGACTGAGGAGGATTTTGCCTTAATTTATTCATCCCAATAAAGTTGCTTTCATTGAAGGAGAAACATTGCAGATAATATTCTTTTAACCCTTGAAATTGTGAAGCACTATCATTGAAGTGGAGTTTCCGATGCTTTATTAAAGCTGATATCATGAAGGCTTTTGACTCTCTCAATTTGGATTATCCTCTTAATGTTTTAAAGGCCATTGGAATATCTGCAACTTTTGTTAGTTGGCTTCAGGCTTGTGAAACAAATCCCACGTTTTCTATAGCTCATTTTCCTAAAAAGAAAGGGCTTAGCCAAGGAGATCCCATGTTTTTTTTCTTATTTTGTCATGGCTATGCAAGTATGACTGATGCTGCAGCTGCAGGGAAAATTCATTATGATCCTCTGTGTAGCAAGATCAAGCTCACCCATGTATGTTTTGCAGATGACCTTGCTATATATTTGGGTGGGAAGGTAGAGGATCTTCGAGTGGTTTTGCAGATATTGGAGAAGTTGTATCAGCTGTCAGGACTGAAACTTAATCCCATGAGACTGAGCTACCCAAGATGTTTATCTGCAGATTCAATGGCAAATATTTTGGCTATCTCTGGATTTGAGCAAGGTTCTTTGCCGGTGAGATATGTTGGGGTCGTCCCGCTTGTTTCGGACAAGTTCACCGCAGTTGTCCTTTACAAATGCTATCATTTGCAGGAAGGTCAATTTAGTTTCTTCAGTATTCCTAAGCATATCCAATTACTGGTCTTTTTTTTTTTTCAAGAAAGTGATCATTGAAGTTGAGCAGAGATGTATTTCCCTTCTTTGGAAGGGTCAGCCACTCATACTCTAGGGGCCAGATTTAGCTGGGGGATAGTCTGTATTCCTAAGAAAGATGGTGGCTTGGGTTTAAAGAGGCTTGCACACTCGAGTTGCATTTTTTAGATATGTGGCCGATGATGATACAAGCAGCCTCGTAGCCTGGATAAAAGCAGCCTCTGCTGTCATCAGAAACATAGACTGCGCTTGGCCAAGCGCTAGATCTGAGGATTTGGTGACTGTGCAATCTGCTGTCTGTGCTATCCTATTTCCTAATGATGCTACTGAGCAAGAGATGGGGCATTCTTTGTTAACAGTGCATGGAATGATCTGAGAGATGAATGAGATCGAGTAAAATGGAGTGGCTTTGGTTTCCCTTCAATATGCCTAAGCACTCTTCATGGAATGCTTCAGTTGATCCATTATGTTGCTTGTGTGGAGACACTGATGAGTCAAGCGGTCCTCTCATTTTTGAGTGGAACCCTTTGCCAGGGGTCTTCGGCAGAAGATTCTTCATCTATGCCACATCCAGAAAACAATTGATACTTGGAATGTTGAGCAGGAATGGGCTTCTATGCACTTCAAAAGCAAGTCATGTTTGGCAAGCCAGGAACGACAAGGTTCATTCTGTGCGAAGTGTTTCTAGTGTGCAGGTATTATTTGCCATCAAAAGTGATGTAAGATGTAGATTGTACAAAGAGAAGGAAACTGCTGCTATTATTTTTTCTTGCAGTTCCATTTGGTTGTGATTGGGGGATTCAAAGCTAAACGATCTCATTTTCACTGGAGCTTGTAAAGCAAAGTTGGTCCACTTGCACATAGTTTGATTGAATGAGATACAAAGCATACCAATCTATTAAAAAAATGGTGCAAAAATATTTGCGAGATCCAGCATAATGTCCCAGTTTCTTCAAATGTGATTCGAGTTAATCTAACAAGATAACTATACATGATTACCGAAACATAATCAGCTATAATGAATTGGTGAATACAGCCCTCAGGAAGCCATTGTGTCGGTGTTGTGTCGGTGAATATAACATATCTTGCTAAGAAATTTTTATAATCTCTATGATGTTGTATTGGTGAATACAGCCATTAGGGATCAGAAAAGGCATGCATTCTTGTCATTGCCTTTAATACATCAATCTTGGAGAGCAAACTAAACTATTATGAAAGTAAAAACCAACAGGAAGAAAAACAATTTAAACATCCAAAAAGTATGTCTGACAAACTGCTGAACATTATTAGAACATACACATGACGAACAACAATATATCATGAGATAGAACAAAGAGCTAAGATCTACGCATGATTTCGGAAGGATTTCCCTTGAAAGGATAGTCAAAAACAACTTCAGCATTTTAAGAAGCTCTACGGAGGTTTGGAACAACTCGGGCTGCTTCAAACACTTTCTGAGGATCCACTTTTTCCAACAGATTTTGGTCCATTGGCGAGGATTGCCATTTTATTCAACACGAGTGCATTTCCAAGTAGAAATATTAGTACAGCAACTACAGTTTTTGGACAAAGATAAACAACACCAAAACTAACAATCGCAACATGCTTGAGCCTAATCATACACTCAACTAAGCGCAGGACTCTAATTGCGGAATTATACCATATGAATATTGCTATAATATCCGGTAATCTAATTACAAAACTCTTTCATAATATTATCAACAAAATGGTTAATTACTTGATTGAACATAACATCAAGCATAATGTCTACACTGCTAGGATCGATAACAAAGACAAGCATATATATACCACACCATCGATTGCACCAGTACTTGATATCAACCCAACAATTTTAATTACAAGTCATGTCTATCAATAACTGTATCCAATAGATCTTATCAACAATTGCCTATATCATGTATTGCCGCGAATTTTATTAGCCTTTCAAAGGAGGAAGATATCACAAAGCCATCTACTCCTTTTACTGAACCATTCCAATAGCTTGTGACTTCAATCTCTCTTCAACCTGTAAAATGCAATAATTTTTTGAGTCAAAAGATGGATATACATAGTATTGAAGCTTCAAAGTGATTCAGCATACCCAATCATTGAAATCAAGATTTTGTTGAGCTTATAATGTTCCGAGCACTTGCAACTTTTATCTTTCCTATTCGATAGACTCAAATTTCCCATAAACTACCTTGATCCCTATGCTATAATTTTAACGTTCTACTCATTATGCTATTAAAAAGGCAAAGTTTTCAGGTTTTCCCCTGAATTTTAAAATGTCAAGAATTTTAAAAATATATATTAGAAAAAAGCCACCCGAATGTGTACATAACAAAAAATGCTCTCAATAAGTAAACAAGATAACAAATGCCCTCTTCTGGAAAAAGGTCCGAAAGCTATGGGAGTATAAGGGATATAAACTCCATTAATTGAGTTTGTGTTTTCTGTTTTTGGTCAATACGAAACACATGGTAATGACATGACAAAGGCCAAGTGGGGTTGTCACCGTCGTTGATTTAAGATGGATTTCCTAGAACAGCATAACTTATTTGAATAGGGACTTCCTTACTGAATCGAGGGCTACAGAAGGAAATGCTACGGCAACACTTTGCTCAACCTTGTAAAACAATTCCGAAACAAAATATTATTCCATAACTTGCTTTAAAATGATGAAAAACTTCCATGAGACATTACCAGCACCAAGCTAGTCGATGTTGTAGTTACAGTATTCCTATTCCGATCAGGCATCCTTATGGCCAAATGCATATATGTTCTTTCATCTGCCGCTTTCCGTGCTCTTCTTCCAGATAATTGATTATAACTACAGCATGCTTAGATTCTCTGTGATAATGTTGAAGTCGTCGGGCCACTTCATGCAATTTGCGTGAATTCATAATTTTGATGACCATATTTTCCAGCACAGATGCATGTCTGAGAAGAAACTCTACCAGCGTGAAAACTTCCTCACATTTGAATCTTGAACCATCATCAAATACAAAGATCTCAACATTCTTGAGATGCTGATTCCAAGGCTTGAACTTCTTATCTATGCTCCTATAGCTCTTGTGATCAACATGACAGTAGTCTAAGGCCCGTAGATTCTACACAGGGATAAAAGACAGAGTGAATGTTACAAATAAAACACCATTTAGTTTCCATACTTTAATATCTTAATCAACCGAAAGAATGATCATCTCTTGTCAAATTGGATCTCTAGCCTATAGTAATCAGATAAGAGGATATCATAAACGAGGGAAACAAAAATTTGGGTACCGAAGTTCATTAATGCACACGCAATCTTTTAATTGTCATCATCACAGTGGCATTCACAGGGGGAGAGAGAGAGAGAGAGAGAGAGAGAGAAGAAGAAGAAGAAGAAGAAGAAGAAGAAGAACAACAACAACAACAACAAGAATCCACGAGACTGTTATAAATTCGAAGCATTATAAAGGGAGCATTTGAAACATAGGCTGCAACAGTCTCGAGACTGCCAAAGTATTATACTAGTTTCACTAATTGATGGACTTAAGAAGACAAAAGAAGGGAGAAACTTTGGATGGTAAATTTCAATTAATCCTTTGAAATCTTAACCTGTGAATTAGAGTATAGGAAATCCCTCGAGTAATGTTCATATGGCTTAACAATTATAACCAGCTTCTCCAAATTTGGGGTAGTTGCTAGCATATTTGCTATGGCAGGAAAGCTGAATCTGGTAATGGGCACGTGTAGGGTCAGAGACTTGCAATTGGGCAGCGAAACCTGCACGTCTTCTACCTTCAGAGCCCGCATAACCTAACCATGTCAAAAGGAAAAGTCAGATCACCAAGAAAAAGTTTGAGGTCACATCCTCGTATTTGTTACGTTAGCAAAGCATAGCTTGTCATGATAAAACATAGATCAAACGAAGCATTGGCAGATTAATGTCAACTATCCTAAGTGAAAAGCTACATGGAAAAGATAATGTCCATTAGGAAGCGAGATGACTATTCTCACCCAACAGAACCAAGCACCAAAAAGAATTCGAGTAACGTTCTGCAGCTGGCAAAGCATTTCCTTTAGCAGGCAGAAATCTGATTTGGTTGGACCATTGAAATCTGATTCAGCTGGACCATTGAAATCTAATTCGGCTTCAAGTAAGGATGGTGCTTCAACAATTCTTATTATCTCAACATACTTGTCCACTCTCACACGCAGTGACAGTAATTGAGGAGTCCAAAGGTTGATAGGGGACACCATAGCATCAGCAACAATCACCAACTCTCTCAAACGTGCCGAACGAATTTCTTCTACACCCGAGGGCCTTTCCAAAGTCAAGTATTCAAGAAGAGGGCTGCCCAACAGAATCTTCCCAAGCACCTCATCACTCACACCTTCGATGGACAAGGACTTGAGCGAACCCCAACAAACCCTTTCGCAGTAGGATGACGAGAAACGACCGCCTCTCAGAGATAGCCTAGTTAACGAAGGGCAATCATAAAACCATCGAGAAAATATGTGACCCTCCCACTGAACATACGGGGTCGAAATTAGGTTACATTCAATCTTCAAGTCGAGAAGAAGTTCTTCCACTTGATGATTAATCGCAAATCGAAGCCATGAATCAATCTTAGGGTTGTCGGAGTACTTGTCGGAGTACTCTAACCGGAGGACAAGGTGGAACTTTTGCACCTTTTCCCTCTTATATCGCACCAAAACCTTGTCCACAAACCGGCCATCACAATGAGAACAGACGGAGAACCTGAGATTCGGGACGTTTGTCCAATAAGACTCACACTTCTTCGACAGGATCCAAGTTTGGACGACGTCCCTCGTGGGCAAGAAGGAGAAGATGTACTCGATCGCGTCATAGCACAACTCAGGGATGCAAATGGTCTGATCCGAAGTACTTGGCATGGCTTGTAAATGAGTACTAGGGGGTTTATTCTCTTCCTATTTCGGGTGAAGCGTGGGACTCGTCGGTGCAGGGAGCCGCTACCTGCTACGATGGGAGTCGTTGGACGTCATCCGCGCTTCTCTGCATGTGCAGATGACCCGCGAGAACCTTTTGGGTGGACGCTCCCCCTGTCTCTCTCTTCTCGACCGTGGCTGTCCACTGTGAACCCCAAAAACACCCATTCATATGCACAAACCTATGGTTTTCATTTCTTAATTCAACTTAGGCAATTTTCTGAAATATTTCCCAAGTAATGCTATTTGATAATTCAATTATTCCAATTTGGGCCTTATGATGCAAATTTCAGCCATAATGTATTCCATGGGCTTAGCCGAATCTCCTCTCCCCATGCCGGCTCAATCCGACTTACTAGATCAAACTCATAACCCTTTTATTTAAGCCTATCTACTCCCGGTCCAATTTAAATGCAATTTTGCGAGCTTCTTTATACAATGCAAATTAACTAAAATCCTTTTTGTTTACGGGTCGAGTTCGGTCCCTAATTTTTATACAATTAACGACTAAATGAGCTATCAAAATTTAGGTGTTAACAGAGTTGAATCGACTAGATTTACCTTTTGAGATCATGAACTTAACGCACTCTTCTGTTCGGCGTGATGGTTTCACGATCTTCAAGGGTAAATTGAGTCTTTAAGAACTTGTGTGAATGTTAATTTACCGTGGAGACTCGATCAATAATGGATTAACTACTGTTTCTTTTTCTCTTTTTTTTTCTGTGGATATGTAGGCCCTTTGGAGAGTGGTAATGAGCCGAAGAACAAACTTGAAATTGTTGTACATGACAGCGGCCCAGAGTGATGATGATCCACCTAGATATCCAGTGACAATGATACACAACGGCAATGATGGAGCAAATTCTACTGAACATGGCGTTCAAAAGATGTTTTGCCGAAGAAGTCTTTCGACGTAATATCTTTTACCGAAGTTGATCCTTCGATTTTTTAGAGTAAATTGGGTGTCGTGTTGATTTGGAAAAGAAGTTTTTGGTTCTATCTAAACGAAACTGAGGATAAAGGAAACAACAAATGTGGATAAAAGCAAACGTGAATGTGAAAAGATAAATTACGAAATTCAATAGGCGGGTTTGTATTTTTGATTGATCCTCTTTTCTCTACATTTCAATGGTCGAAATTCGGTCATAAATTACGAAATTCCGAAAACCAGCGCTGGACTCGTATACGAAATCGTTTCCTTTTGGGCTCTATCGGTTTACAGCGGCCCATATAGGTCATTTTTTAGGGTCAACACTAGGCAAGATTTTTGCGGGCATTGATGCCTATATCGTATATCATACATAATAAATTTTGAAGGACGAGGATATTTCCATATCGTATACTACTTAATCCCGCTCCATTTTCACTAGATACACCCTTGATGATTTTCCTGTTTGGACAATCTCCTTCGATTTAGTCATTTTCCTATTTTAGGTTTACTTCAAATTCGAACATATTGCCTTTTTCAACATAAAAATTATTCTCTACTTTGTCGATACTCTTGTCGCAACTCGTACATCATTCGTCCCTCCTACCTAGAAGGTTCATTCTTTGTAGTCTCGCAAAAATATTGAGCGTCTTTGTTTAGTGCATCAAAGAATTACTGATTCCTTTACACCATTGCTGAGACACTTTCGCACAGGGCATGGAAATATGTAGTCATAGGAGTATCAATACACTAGCAACAATAACGTAAAACAGTATTGAATAGCGAGGCACCTTAATATTTTCTTTGTCAACACTCCATGAATCGTATTATTTTTTTATAAATGACATTCAACTATCATTTCAAATTTTTTTTCTTAATTTAGGTGGATTTTTTATTTAATAAAATTCCATCTTTTCGAACTTTGCCTTAGGTACGTTATTGTGATTTTATTTTGAAAATCTTTAGAAAGTGTTTTTTTTTTGTGTGTGTTTCATCCAATCATCCTATTATGTCAGTATAAAAGACATTTGATAAAAAAAAAATTGGTAGTGATACGCACAACAAAAATAAATTGAAAAAAAAAACAAAACATATGATATTTTCAATTACGACAACTAGTACATTGAAATGGAAAATACTAAGAAAAGAAAGAAAGTGAATAAATTTGGGGACTACCACTTTAAATTTCAATTGAATGATTAAAGGCAGTCATGTCTCTTTAGCAAAAATTGATCAATTTAGTTGTACGGGGGTGGTGGAGACACACCCGCCCTATTTTAAAATGAGCGCAAAAATAACCGTTTGTTATATGTTTTATTTATTATTTATTATATCTAGTGAAAATAAACATTATTTTGCCATGTCATCCAAATTTAACTAAGGTTTAATACAACGAAAACTCCAAACTTGTATATATGTGACAAATTTACTCCGAACTAATTTTTTTATCACAAAAAACTTTAAACCGGTATACATGTGATAAATTTACCCATAACTAATATTTTGACCATCAAAAACCCTAAACTTGTATACTTGTGACAAATTTACCCTCCGTTAAATTGAATTAATACCACGAAAAATCATAAATTGGTAAACATGTGAATAATGGAGGGGTAAAACCTAAAATTGGTATATCCGTCAACTGCCACGTGTCATCTAATGCAGAAATTTGACTGTAATTTAACGAAAATTAACAGAGGGCAAATTTGTTACGGGTGTACCAGTTTAGGATTTTTTATGATAAAAAAATTAGTTTGTGGTAAATTTGTCATAGGTGTACTAGTTTAAGATTTTTTGTGGAATTAACCCTTTAACTAATAAAAATTTACTTAATTGATTTGTTGTTCCCCATTTTTTCTTATCTATTTTGATTTTAAATTGAAGATAAATATCAGGAAATTTATTATTAAAATACATGTTACTTTGAATAAAGCTCATCGCAATAAGATAAATTATTTCATTTAAAAGGTTTTCTTCTGTGATTTCTAATTTGAAAAAGATGCAAAAAGAGAAAATATCTTGAAATAATTTCCAGTTATATCATTTTGAATATAATTCGCGATAGTGAGATTATCCATTTAATGTAAAGCTGAAGTAAAGGAGAAATATATCTAAACACATCAAAAGTATTGATAATGTAGGTTATTTCAATTAGTGTTAATACCACGAAAAACTCCAAATTGGTATTTCCGTGACAAATTTAATCCAAATTAATTTTTTGACTACGAAAACCTCTAAACTGGTACACATATGATAAATTTACTCCAAACTAATTTTTTTACCACAAAAAACCTACACTCGTAATAAATTTACACAAAACTAATTTTTTAATCATCAAAAACCTCAAACCGGTACACCTATAACAATTTTACCTGCCCCAAACTAATTTTTTTACCACAAAAACTTCAAACTGATACATTTATGATAAATTTGCCGTACGCTAATTTTCGTCAAAATTTACCATTAAATTTATAGATGTGGATGACACATGGTTACAGGATTATCAGTTTGGGATTTTTTGTGGTAAAAAAAATTAGTTTTGAGTAAATTTGTCACATGTGTACCGGTTTGGGGGTTTTCATGGTCAAAAAATTAATTTGGGATAAATTTATTTTAGGTGTACCAATTTGGAGTTTTTCGTAGTCAAAAAATTTGTTTGGGGTAAATTTGCCATAGAAGTATCAGTTTGGAGTTTTTGTGGTTAAAAAATTAGTTTGGAATAAATTTGTCACATGTATACCAGTTTAGGATTTTTCATGATCAAAAAATTGATTTTGGATAAATTTATTACAGGTGTACTAGTTTAGGATTTTTCTTATTATTAACCCTTCCAAAGATAACTAACAATAGTAAACTGTACAATTACCTAAATAGTATATGTAAATAGATGATATATTATACATAATTTGAGGCATAATTATTTTTCAACCAAAAAAAAGTATAATTATTTCATTATGCTATTAAACAGATTTTAAAAATACATTAGAATTGATTATAAGAAAACTAACAATAAATATTTTTAAAAAATTGAGAAACATCGACATGTAACAATATTTATTAACTCGATGAAATATATCTTCTTTCAATACGTGATCGATATTGATCTTAACAAATAAATTCACTATATTTAAAGATAATAGCAATTTTAAAAAATGAAAAGCTCCATCTTTAAAAGTAAAGTAGAAACATAATACTTGATATGAATAAAAAAAAATAAGTATAACATAAAGTAATCCCTTCCACAACAAGGGATAAAATTACATTTGATAAGGATATCCAAATAATACAATAGAATGAACAATAGAAACTTCAATCATGTCACGTCACTTTATTTGAATAATGTGATTTAATTAATTAAAACGAGATTAACCAATTCACTTTATTTCGCCGGCGGAGGTAGAGACCGAGAGTTGTGCATCTCGCCGGGCGGAGGGAGGATTGCTCGCAGCCACAGAGGAGGGCATAGCCGGAGTTGGAGTCCGTTCGCCGCTGCGCTGAATTCGACTCCGAAGCATGTATTTTAAGCCGCACGTCAGCTGTTCGACGATTTGCCGGCAAGAAATGTTCTACCCGTTTTAGTGTAATCGGTGTTTAGAACTAGGTTTGGTGTAGGAACAATTGATTTGATTGTACAGTTTTCGGACTTAGATAAACAACACCAAAACTAACAATCGCGACATGCTTGAGCCTAAGTCATACACTCAACTAAGTGCACGACTTTTAATTGTGGAATTATACCATATGAATATTGTTATAATATCCAGCAATCTAATTACAAAACTATTCATAATATTATCAACAAAATGGTTAATTACTTGGTTGAACACAACATCAAGCCTAATGTCCACACTGCTAGGATCGATAACAAATACAAGCACATATATGCCTCACCATCGATTGAACCGGTACTGGATATCAACACAACAATTTTTAATTACAAGTCATGTCTATCAATACCTGGATCCAATACATCTCATCCGACAATTGCCTATATCATGTATTGCGGCTAACTTTATTAACCTTTCGAAGGAGGAAGATAATAGAATGAGCCATCTACTCCTTTTACCGATCCATCCCAATAGCTTGAGTCAAAAGATGCGTGATTAAAAAGGCAAAGATTTCAGGTTTTCCCCTGAATTTTAGGATGTCAAAATTTTTAAAAATATTTATCTCAATTGAAGCCACCCGGATGTGTACGTTAGAAGAAATGCTCTCAATAAGTAAAACAAGATAACAAATGCCCTCTTTAGGAAGAAGGTCCATTGTGTTTGAGTTGTGTTTTCTAGTTTTGGTCGAACCGGTACACATGGTAATGACATGACAAAGGCCAAGTGGGGGATGTCAGTGTCATTGATTTCATACGTATTTCTTAGAACAGCATTACCGATTTGAATAGGGACTTCCTTACTGGATCGAGGGCGACAGAAGGAAAAGCTACGGCGACACGTTGCTCAACCTTGTAAAACAATTCCGAAGCAAAATACTATCCCATAACTTGCTTTAAAACGATGAAATTTCCACGAGACATTACCAGCACCAAGCTAGTTCATGTTGTAGTTTACAGTATTCCTCTTCCAATCAGGCATCCTTATGGCCAGTGCATATATGTTCTTTCTTCTGCTGCTTTCCGTGCTCTTCATCCAGATAATCGAGCATGACAGCAGCATGCTTAGAAGCTCTGTGATAACATTGAAGTCGTTGGGCCACTTCATGCAATTTGTGCGAACCGTCTACCTCAAGATGTTGTGATCCATTCATGACTTTGAAGACCATATTTTCAAGCACAAATGCATGTCCAGGAAGAAACTTTACCAGTGTGAGCAGTTCCACATATTTGAATCTTAAACAACCATAAAATCCAACAATCTCAACATTCTTGAGATGATGAGCCCGATGCTTGAACTTACTCTTTATATGCCAATAGCTCTCGTGATCAACATTGCAGGAGTCTCAGGTCAGATATTTTCTGCACAGGGATAAAAGACAGGGTGAATGTTCCAAATAAAACATTATTTGGTTTCCACACTTTAATATCTTAATCACTCGAAAGAATAATTATCTCTTGTCAAATCAGATTTCTAGCCTATAGTAATCAGATGGTAATCAGATTAGAGGAAATCATAAACGAGGGAAACCAAAGTTCTGGCCACCCGAGCTCATCAATGCAAGGCGCAATCATCTAATTGTCACCATCACAGTGCCATTCACAAAGAGAGAGAAGAAAAAACAAGAATCCACGAGACTGTCGTGAAACTTTGGGAGCATTACAGAGGGCGCATTTGAATCCAAGGCTGCAACAGTGCATTATACCCGTTTCACTAATTGATGGGCTTGAGGAAACAAATAAAGAGAGAAACTTTGAATGGTATATTCCAGTTAATCCTTTGAAATATCTTAACCTGTGAATTAGAGTTTAGGGAATATACCGAGTACGGATCATATGACTTAAAAATTAAAACCAGTTTCTCCAAATTTGTTGTAGCTGCTAGCATATTTGCTATAGCAGGAAAGCTGAATTTGGGAATGGGCACTTGTAGGGTCAGAGACTTGCAATCCGGCAGCGAAGCCTGCACATCTTCCTTCAGAGGCCGCATAACCTAACCATGTCAAAAGGTAAAGTCAGATCACCAAGAAAAAAGTTTGGGGTCACATCCTTGTATTTGTTTTGTCAGTATAGCTTAAAATGATAAAACATAGATCAAACTTCGCTCGAGTACATCACAATCCAGTACTTATTTCCTCATAGAAAATTCATCAGTATAACCCCTAAACGTCCACAAGGTTTGGTAGATTAATGTCCACTATCCTAAGTGAAAAGTTACATGGAAAAGATAACGTCCATTAGGAAGCGAGATGACTATTCTCAACCAACAGCACCAAGAACCGAAAATAATTCAAGTAGCATTCTGCAGCTTGCAAAGCATTTCCTTTAGCAGGCAAAAATCTGATTCGGTTGGACCGTTGAAATCTAATTTGGCTTCAAGTAAGGATGGTGCTTCAACAATTCTTAATTATGTCACGAAAATAATCCACTCTCACATGCAATGACAGAAATCGAGGAGTCGAAATGTGCATAGGGGACAATGCAGAATAAGCATCAATCACCAACTTTCTCAAACTTCTTGAATGAATTTCTTTTGCACCCCAGGGCCTTTCCAAAGTCAAGTATCCCAAGAACAGGGCTGCCCATCAAAATCTTCTGAGGCACATCATCAGTCACATTTTCCATGGACACGGACAAGGACTTAAGCAAACTCCAACTAATACTTTCGCTGGACAACAAACGACAGCCTCTCAAGAGTAGCCGAGTCAACGAAGAGCAATTATAAAGCAACAGAGATAACGTGTAATCCGCCCACCAAATATTTAAGCGGAAACGAAGTTCTTCCACCCCATGATTAATCGCAAAGCGAACCCATGAATCTATCTTAGAGCGGCAGAAGTGCTTTGGCCTGATGTCAAAGCGCTTTGGCGGCATGCGACGGGGCGGCGTTGATGGGAGGGTGAAACGAAGCCGAAAAGCTCCTGGCGGCGTGTGACGCAGCAGACAAACATCCACGAGATATTATCTTCTCAGGAATCGTCCATATTCTGTATCAGAAGCATACTGGTAACCTTTTCGAAATCAAAAAGGAGATAGGGAGATCCCAACTCTGAACCTATACACCAATGTATTACAATTTTTCTATGTGAGCAATCGACACAAAAGGCTTCATTTGCCAATGAATAAATAATTTACTCTATATATGGATTAGGGGTGAGTATAGTCCGGGCAGTCAGTTTCCACCATGGAACCGAGAACGCTCACTCAGGACCATTTTCGAAAAATAGGAACTGGGGACCATCCATTAATTTCATGGATCCACTCGAAAACCGGATCGACATTGAGCTTTAGATTAGGAATTATAAAGTTTTCATTTTCTTAAAAATTCTTCTTTTTGTTGGTTGGAAATTTTTCTAAAAAATTATATATAATATATTACTGGTCCAGTCCGGTGGATGAGTGGGCGATTCCACACCTAGAATTAAGAACCGGACTGATACTCGTTGATTCTAGCAAATTGGAATTGGCAACTGAACAGTTCCCCACGAGAACTGCTTGTTTCGGGCCAGTCCGATCTGGTTGTGAACGATCCAGGCAGTTTCCAGTTCCTTTGCACACACATAATATGGATTACAATTTTTCTACTCATTAAAATATTTAATCTAGAAAATATTTATTTACCCAAATGAGACCATGCTTTAGGGAGGTGAATATTAACTTAATGAAGGAATATTGGGACCCTATCATCAATTTCGAGGCAGTCGGTAAAACATATCAGCCTGCTATAAATTTGACCACAGTACATAACAGCCATTGTATTTTTAGCATAACACGAGTTTTTGAATCATTTTGCTTGATTGATCTAAACAGATACACACTAGTCGTTTTGTCCACGTGCAAATGAGAAGCCTCCATTTATAAGATGACAGATTTGACTAAAAGATTAATCTTAATTAGTAGGAGACATTGTAAATTGAATGCATGGTACACCGCATCCAAATCAAGCGCTTAATTACTCCGACTTGACTTATTTTTCGTGAAAATATCAACTTACATTGTATAATTACCATTGTACACGTTGAGGCTTTTGGGTAAGTTCCAAGTTATTGCAAGGTCATCGAACTTTACTCATACTTGTAACGGGGCAAGTCCACAGACATGTCAAATTTCACCAACAAAGAATTGGCCAAAAGGCTCGACCAGATGCCGAAAGACAAAATAATACGTACTGTACGGATAAACAGATTTACAAACAAAAATTTTCTACTTTCAGAACAATATGAATAAAATGTTAAAAAAGAGAATCAAAATCAGTCGTCCTAATACCTCACCGAGGCATCCGCAGTGTCAATTGCCTTATGTTGCCACAGATGACTTGAAGAGAGAAGAAAGGACACTTGCTACACTACTAGCTCCTCTTAAAGCTGCTGAAGAAGGTTTTTCAAAGAAAAAATGCAGAAACTCCTAGATTAATTTGTGTGATCAGAAGTCTGGCTACTTTTCCACAGTTGTTAAAGCAAGAAATGCTAAGAATATTGTCAGATTACTATGCAATTCTAATGGCGAGAGACTTGAAAAAGTATGATCATGTTATAGAGGAAGCAATTTCTTTTTGTAAGGGTCTTCTGGGTACGACTGATCCTCAGTGTAATGGAGGTTAAGAGGAAGAGTTGAGATCCATCTTGAACTACTAATTTATCCCAAAAGGACTTTGATACTGTTACAGCAGGCTACGTTAAAGAAGCAATTTGGTCAAAAGGGGACAAGAGTCCTGGACCTGATGGACACACTCCTTGCTTTAAGAGCCTGGAATATTATTGGTGCTGATGTTACCAGGGCTCTGCTTGATTTTTCTCCACTTCTAGGCCTCTTGGTGCTATTGATGCAACAAGAATAACATTAGTGCCAAAAGTTCCCAATCTTTTAGACCAATTTTATGCTGTGATGGTCAACAATTGCATCACCAAAAGATAATTTCTCTGAGACTGAGGAGGATTTTGCCTTAATTTATTCATCCCAATAAAATTGCTTTCATTGAAGGAGAAACATTGCAGATAATATTCTTTTAACCCTTGAAATTGTGAAGCACTATCATTGAAGTGGAGTTTCCGATGCTTTATTAAAGCCGATATCATGAAGGCTTTTGACTCTCTCAATTTGGATTATCCTCTTAATGTTTTAAAGGCCATTGGAATATCTGCAACTTTTGTTAGTTGGCTTCAGGCTTGTGAAGCAAATCCCACGTTTTCTATAGCTCATTTTCCTAAAAAGAAAGGGCTTAGCCAAGGAGATCCCATGTTTTTTTTCTTATTTTGTCATGGCTATGCAAGTATGACTGATGCTGCAGCTGCAGGGAAATTCATTATGATCCTCTGTGTAGCAAGATCAAGCTCACCCATGTATGTTTTGCAGATGACCTTGCTATATATTTGGGTGGGAAGGTAGAGGATCTTCGAGTGGTTTTGCAGATATTGGAGAAGTTGTATCAGCTGTCAGGACTGAAACTTAATCCCATGAGACTGAGCTACCCAAGATGTTTATCTGCAGATTCAATGGCAAATATTTTGGCTATCTCTGGATTTGAGCAAGGTTCTTTGCCGGTGAGATATGTTGGGGTCGTCCCTCTTGTTTCGGACAAGTTCACCGCAATTGCCCTTTACAAATGCTATCATTTGCAGGAAGGTCAATTTAGTTTCTTCAGTATTCCTAAGCATATCCAATTACTGGTGTTTTTTTTTTTTTTTCAAGAAAGTGATCATTGAAGTTGAGCAGAGATGTATTTCCCTTCTTTGGAAAGGGTCAGCCACTCATACTCTAGGGGCCAGATTTAGCTGGGGGATAGTCTGTATTCCTAAGAAAGAAGGTGGCTTGGGTTTAAAGAGGCTTGCGCACTCGAATTGCATTTTTTAGATATGTGGCCGATGATGATACAAGCAGCCTCATAGCCAGGATAAAAGCAGCCTCTGCTGTCATCAGAAACATAGACTGCGCTTGGCCAAGCGCTAGATCTGAGGATTTGGTGACTGTGCAATCTGCTGTCTGTGCTGTCCTATTTCCTAATAATGCTACTGAGCAAGAGATGGGGCATTCTTTGTTAACAGTGCATGGAATGATCTGAGAGATGAATGAGATCGAGTAAAATGGAGTGGCTTTGGTTTCCCTTCAATATGCCTAAGCACTCTTCATGGAATGCTTCAGTTGATCCATTATGTTGCTTGTGTGGAGACACTGATGAGTCAAGCGGTCCTCTCATTTTTGAGTGGGACCCTTTGCCAGGGGTCTTCGGCAGAAGATTCTTCATCTATGCCACATCCAGAGAACAATTGATACTTGGAATGTTGAGCCGGATTGGGCTTCTATGCACTTCAAAAGCAAGTCATGCTTGGCAAGCCAGGAACGACAAGATTCATTCTGTGCGAAGTGTTTCTAGTGTGCAGGTATTATTTGCCATCAAAAGTGATGTAAGATGTAGATTGTACAAAGAGAAGGAAACTGCTGCTACTATTTTTTCTTGCAGTTCCATTTGGTTGTGATTGGGGGATTCAAAGCTAAACGATCTCATCTTCAATGGAGCTTGTAAAGCAAAATTGGTCCACTTGCACATAGTTTGATTGAATGAGATACAAAGCATACCAATCTATTAAAAAAATGGCACAAAAATATTTGCGAGATCCAGCATAATGTCCCAGTTTCTTCAAATGTGATTCAAGTTAATCTAACAAGATAACTATACATGATTACCGAAACATAATCAGCTATAATGAATTGGTGAATACAGCCCTCAGGAAGCCACCGTGTCGGTGTTGTGTCGGTGAATATAACCATATCTTGCTAAGAAGTTTTTATAATCTCTATGATGTTGTATTGGTGAATACAGCCATTAGGGATCAGAAAAGGCATGCATTCTTGTCATTGCCTTTAATACATCAATCTTGAAGAGTAAACTAAATTATTATGAAAGTAAAAACCAACAGGAAGAAACACAATTTAAACATCCAAAAAGTATGTCTGACAAACTGCTGGAACATTATTAGAACATACACGTGACGAACAACAATATATCATGAGATAGAACAAAGAGCTAAGATCTACGCATGATTTCGGAAGGATTTCCCTTGAAAGGATAGTCAAAAACAACTTCAGCATTTTAAGAAGCTCTACGGAGGTTTGGAACAACTCGGGCTGCTTCAAACACTTTCTGAGGATCCACTTTTTCCAACAGATTTTGGTCCATTGGCGAGGATTGCCATTTTATTCAACACGAGTGCATTTCCAAGTAGAAATATTAGTACAGCAACTACAGTTTTTGGACTAAGATAAACAACACCAAAACTAACAATCGCAACATGCTTGAGCCTAATCATACACTCAACTAAGCGCAGGACTCTAATTGCGGAATTATACCATATGAGTATTGCTATAATATCTGGTAATCTAATTACAAAACTCTTTCATAATATTATCAACAAAATGGTTAATTACTTGGTTGAACATAACATCAAGCATAATGTCTACACTGCTAGGATCGATAACAAAGACAAGCATATATATACCACACCATCGATTGCACCAGTACTTGATATCAACCCAACAATTTTAATTACAAGTCATGTCTATCAATAACTGTATCCAATAGATCTTATCAACAATTGCCTATATCATGTATTGCCGCGAATTTTATTAGCCTTTCAAAGGAGGAAGATATCACAAAGCCATCTACTCCTTTTACTGAACCATTCCAATAGCTTGTGACTTCAATCTCTCTTCAACCTGTAAAATGCAATAATTTTTTTAGTCAAAAGATGGATATATATAGTATTGAAGCTTCAAAGTGATTCAGCATACCCAATCATTGAAATCAAGATTTTGTTGAGCTTACAATGTTCCGAGCACTTGCAACTTTTATCTTTCTTATTCGATAGACTCAAATTTCCCACAAACTACCTTGATCCCTATGCTATAATTTTAACATTCTACTCATTATGCTATTAAAAAGGCAAAGTTTTCAGGTTTTCCCCTGAATTTTAAAATGTCAAGAATTTTAAAAATATATATTAGAAAAAAGCCACCCGAATGTGTACATAACAAAAAATGCTCTCAATAAGTAAACAAGATAACAAATGCCCTCTCCTGGAAAAAGGTCCGAAAGCTATGGGAGTATAAGGGATATAAACTCCATTAATTGAGTTTGTGTTTTCTGTTTTTGGTCAATACGAAACACATGGTAATGACATGACAAAGGCCAAGTGGGGGTTGTCACCGTCGTTGATTTAAGATGGATTTCCTAGAACAGCATAACTTATTTGAATAGGGACTTCCTTACTGAATCGAGGGCTACAGAAGGAAATGCTACGGCAACACTTTGCTCAACCTTGTAAAACAATTCCGAAACAAAATATTATTCCATAACTTGCTTTAAAATGATGAAAAACTTCCATGAGACATTACCAGCACCAAGCTAGTCGATGTTGTAGTTACAGTATTCCTATTCCGATCAGGCATCCTTATGGCCTATGCATATATGTTCTTTCATCTGCCGCTTTCCGTGCTCTTCTTCCAGATAATTGATTTTAACTGCAGCATGCTTAGATTTTGTGTGATAACATTGAAATCGTCGGGCCACTTCATGCAATTTGCGTGAACCGACTACCTCAAGATGTTGTGATTCCATAACTTTGATGACCATATTTTCCCGCACTAATGCATGTTCGAGAAGAAACTTTACCAGCGTGAAAACTTCCTCATATTTGAATATAAAACAAATCTCAACATTCTTGAGATGCTCAGCCCAACACTTGAACTGCTCGTTCATATGCCAATAGCTCTCCTGATCAACATTGCAGGAGTCTAAGTCAGAGATATTCTACACAGGGATAAAAGACAGAGTGAACGTACCAAATAAAACACGATTTAGTTTCCATGCTTTAATATCTTAATCACCTGAAAGAATGATCATCTCTTGTCAAATTGGATCTCTAGCCTATAGTAATCAGATAAGAGGAAATCATAAACGAGGGAAACAAAAATTTGGGTACCGAAGTTCATTAATGCATGTGCAATCTTTTAATTGTCATCATCACAGTGGCATTCAGAGAGAGAGAAGAAGAAAAACAAGAATCCATGAGACTGTTATAAATTCAGAGCATCATAAAGGGAGCATCTGAAACATAAGCTGCGACAGTCTTGAGAATGCCAAAGCATTATACTAGTTTCACTAATTGATGGACTTAAGAAGACAAAAGAAGGGAGAAACTTTGGATGGTAAATTTCAATTAATGCTTTGAAATCTTAACCTGTGAATTAGAGTTTTGGAAATCCCCCGAGAAATGATCATATGGCTTAACAATTATAACCAGCTTCTCCAAATTTGGGGTAGTTGCTAGCATATTTGCTATGGCAGGAAAGCTGAATCTGGTAATGGGCACGTGTAGGGTCAGAGACTTGCAATTGGGCAGCGAAACCTGCACGTCTTCTACCTTCAGAGCCCGCATAACCTAACCATGTCAAAAGGAAAAGTCAGATCACCAAGAAAAAAGTTTGAGGTCACATCCTCGTATTTGTTACGTTAGCAAAGCATAGCTTGTCATGATAAAACATAGATCAAACGAAGCATTGGCAGATTAATGTCAACTATCCTAAGCGAAAAGCTACATGGAAAAGATAATGTCCATTAGGAAGCGAGATGACTATTCTCACCCAACAGAACCAAGCACCAAAAAGAATTCGAGTAACGTTCTGCAGCTGGCAAAGCATTTCCTTTAGCAGGCAGAAATCTGATTCGGTTGGACCATTGAAATCTAATTCGGCTTCAAGTAAGGATGGTGCTTCAACAATTCTTATTATCTCATCAAAATAATTCAGTCTCACACGCAATGACAGTAATTGAGGAGTCCAAATGTGCATAGGGGATGACGTAGAAGAAGCATCAATCACCAACTCTCTCAAACTTCCCGATCGAATTTCTTTTAAACCCGAGGGCCCTTCCAAAGTCAAGTATTCAAGAACAGGGCTGCCCTACAGAATCTTCCGAAGCACCTCATCACTCACACGTTTGATGGACAACGACTTAAGCGAACTCCAAGAAACACTTTCGCAGTAGGATAACGAGAAACAACCGCCTCTCAGAGATAGCCTAGTTAACGAAGAGCAATCATAAAACCATGGAGAAAATATGTGACCCTCCCACGGAACACTCTGGTTCAAAATTTTGTCAAATTCAATCTTCAAGTCGAGAAGAAGTTCTTCCACTTGATGATTAACCGCAAATTGAAGCCACGAATCAATCTTAGGGTGGTCGGAGAACTCTGACCGGAGGACAAGGTGGAACGTTTGCACCTTTTTCAACTTATATCGCGCCAAAGCCCTGTCCACAAACTGAACCCTGTCGCCAGACGGGTCATCACGATAAGAAGAGACGGAGGACCTGAGATTCGGGACAGTTTTCCAATAAGGCCGCCACCTCTTCGACAGAACACAAGTTTTGACGACGTCCTTCGTAGGCAAGAAGGAGAAGATGCGCTCGATCAGGTCATCGCCCAACGGACAATCCTCAATACCTGCCATGGGTTTTGGAAGGGGTTCTTGGGTTTTCTTCTCTTTTGGAAGGGAGCTGCTACCTGCTACGACGGGAGTCGTTGGTCGTCATATGCGCTTCTCTGTACGTGCAGGTGCACTTTTTGGTTTTCTTCACCTGCTTATAAGCACAAACGTAGGGTTTTCATTTCTTAATTCAACCTAGGCAATTTTCTGAATTATTTCCAAGTAATGCTATTTGATAATTCAATTATTCTAATATAGGCCTTATAATGCAAATTTTCAGCCATAATGTATTCCATGGGCTTAGCCTAATCTTCTCTCTCGCACGGACTCAATCCAACTTGCTAGATTAAACTCATAACCCTTTTATTTAAGTCTATCTATCACCGGTCCAATTTAAATGCAATTTTGTGAGCTTTTTCTATATAATGCAAATTAACTAATATTTTTTTTTGTTTACGGGTCGAGATCGATTCCTAATTTTTATGCAATTAATAACTAAATGGGCATCAAAATTTAGGTGTTAACAGAGTTGAATTGACTGAATTTACCTTTGGAGATCATGAACTTAACGCACTCTTCTATTCGGTGCGATGGTTTCACGATCTCCAAGGGTAAATTGAGTCTTTTAAGAACTTGTGTGAATGCTAATTTACCGTGGAGACTCGATCAATAATGGGTCAACTACTGTTTCTTTCTTCTTCTTCTTTTTCCTGTGGATATAAGGGCCTTTAGAGAGTGGGAAAGAGCTGAAGAACTACTTGAAATTGTTGCACACGACAGCGGCCCAGGGTGATGATGATCCAGCTAGATATCCAGTGACAATGATATGCAACGGCAATAATGGAGCAAATTCTACTGAACATGGCGTTCAAAAGATGTTTTGCCGAAGAAGTCTTTCCACATAATATCTTTTACCAAAGTTGATCCTTCAGTTTTTTAGAGTAAATTGATTGTTGTGTGGTTCGGAAAGGAAGTTTTTGGTTCTATCTAAACGAAATTGAGGATAAAGGGAACAACAAATGTGGATAAAAGCAAACACGAATGCGAGAAGATAAATTACGAGTTTCAATAGTTGGGTTTGTTTTTTGGATCGATCCTCTTTTCTCTACATTTCAAGTCAGCTATTTATAGCCGGACAAAATAAATAACCATCGCAGATGTCACCTTTTGAAAAAATTTAAAAAGTGTTCCCGAGACTTTCTGGATATGGCCCAATAACCGTTCTGGTATCCAACAATGTGATTTAACGTTTTTTAAATGTCTGTCTCTGTCTGCTGTCCCGATTTATGAGCTGAAAGCAATCCCAAACCATTGGTAACTGTGATTCTTATCTGAAAACCAGCCCTGGACTAGTATACGAAATCATTTCCTTTTAGGCTCTATCGGTTTACAGCGGCCCATATAGGCCATTTTTTAGGGTCAACACTTGGCAAGATTTTTACAGACATTGTTGACTATAATATATGGGATTAATACTACGAAATACCTTAAATTGATACATTTATAATAATTTTATCTCAAATTATTTTTTTTGTCATAAAAAACTCCAAATTGGTACATTTGTGACAAATCTATCTCGAACTATTTTTTTGACCACAAAAAACTCCAAACTTGTATACATACGACAATTTTACCCTGAACTAATTTTTTAATATTATTTTTTATTTTTTAAATTTTTAAATTTTTTCTTTACTTTTTTTTTTCCTTTCTCTTCAACCTCTGGCCAGTCCGGTCCGGTCCGACAACCGGCCAGAGGCGGAAGCCGGCGAGGTCAGCCCCGCCGGCTGCTAGCGAGGCACGACCTCGCCGGCGTTGGGCGAGGGCCCAGCCCCGTCGACTGCTGGTGAGGCTCGACCTCGTCGACGTTGGGCGAGGTCGTGCCTCGTCAATTGTCACGCCCCAAACCCCACGGCACGCAACATCCCTACCTTGGTCGATTTATGTGCGACGTCCTAGGAAACGTCGCCGACTCAAGTCCCAAATCAGAGAACAAGCACAAGCGAAAGTAATAGATAGCAAACTCTGACAATAAATATACGAGACAATAGATAGCAAGACAATAATCAACACAGCTGAAAATATATACGCTTTATATTACTATCAAAAGTTCTTTTTATAACATTTACAAAAGCATATCAACCTATACAACTGATCCAAAAACTTGCTAGTAGCCACTATTAAGCAAAAAAGGTAGGTGGCTAGGGTGAGTCAAACTAGACCTATTAGGAGGACCATAATTAAAAAGGAATAGTCCTCACTACTAAACTCCAGCCTCTCCTAAGGCTCCCAGTCCGAGTCTGAAGACTCCGTAGGCTCTTCTGAAGATCCCAGTCTGCAGATCTCTGTGGCCTGTGCAGCTACCCACTCATCCTCCGAGTCCATCTCCAATTCCGGGTCCAAAAACAGTCCTAGGTCTTCCTCTAATCCTACCTCTACATCCGATCCAAACTCAGCAACCTCTCCGTCCTCGCTTGGGTCCTGGTTCATAGGCTCCAGCTCCGGCTCGACCTCCTCCTCATCCATTAGCTCAAGGTCATCGTACCATACCCCTTGGCTCCTGGTTCATAGCCACTGGCTCATCTGTGGTTGGGGGATCCACAATCTCGCCATCGGCCATCTGAGGTATTATCATTTCACCTATATCTACTGGAGCGTCAAATGTCCTAAGGGGTCGCCCGATGTTTCCATTTGCGTCTTTCAAGCACCAAGCCACGTACTCTTGAATTTGGTAAAAACACTCACTTACGTTTACAAAAACTACATAATGGTATCTCACATAAGCTTTCCCATTACCTGATAGGTACACTATCGAAGTCGAATGGATCTAAGTAGGGATCCCAAAAAGAGGCGGCAGCCTCACCATGCTCAGGGCTGGGAATTTGAAAATTGGGTTATTACAACCGTGAGACGAATCTCAACGGTCACTTTTAGAAAAAATTTATGAACTGTTCCCGAGACATTCTGGACATGGCCCAATAACCGTTCTGATATCCACAATGTGATTTGACGTTTTTTAAATGTCTGTCTCTGCCTACTGTCCCGATTTTTGAGTCGAGAGCGATTCCAAATCATCGGTAGCTGTGATTGTTCTTATCAAAAAATCAGTCCTGGACTAGTATATGAAATTGTTTCCTTTTAGGCTCTGTCGGTTTGCAGCGGCCCACATAGGTCCTTTTTTAGGGTCAACACTCGGCAAGGTTTTTGCGGGCGTTGATGCCTATATCGTATATCATACATAATAAATTTTGAAGGATGAGGATATTTCCATATCGTATACTACTTAATCCCGCTCCATTTTCACTAGATACACCATTGATGATTTTCCTGTTTAGACAATTTCCTTCGATTTAGTCATTTTCCTATTTTAGGTTTACTTCAAATTCGAACATATCGTCTTTTCCAACATAAAAATTATTCTCTGCTTTGTCGATACCCTTATCGCAACTCGTACATCATTCGTCCCTCCTACCTAGAAGGTTCATTCTTTGTAGTCTCGCAAAAATATTGAGCGTCTTTGTTTACTGCATCAAGGAATTACTGATTCCTTTACACCATCATTGAGACATTCTCACACATAGCATAAAAGGCTCATTTTCTGTGGTGAATTTGCTATTTGATTAGTCTAAAAAATTATTTGACTTTCTTTGTTTACTACATCAAAGAATTAGTAATTCCTTTAAACGATTGCTGAGACACGATTCGCACAGAGCATGGAAATATGTAGTTATAGGAGTATCAATACACTAGCAACAATAACGTAAAACAGTATTGAATAGCGAGGCACCTTAATATTTTCTTTGTCAACACTCCATGAATCGTATTATTTTTGGTCAATCCAAAATAAATGACATTCAACTATCATTTCAAAATTTTTTTCTTAATTTAGGTGGATTTTTTATTTAATAAAATTTCATCTTTTCGAACTTTGCCTTAGGTACGTTATTGTGATTTTATTTTGAAAATCTTTAGAAAGTGTTTTTTTTTTTGTGTTTCATCCAATCATCCTATTATGTCAGTATAAAAGACATTTGATAAAAAAAAATTGGGAGTGATATGCACAACAAAAATAAATTGAAAAGAAAAACAAAACATATGATATTTTCAATTACGACAACTAGTACATTGAAATGGAAAATACTAAGAAAAGAAAGAAAGTGAATAAATTTGGGGACTACCACTTTAAATTTCAATTGAATAATTAAAGGCAGTCATGTCTCTTTAGCAAAATTTGATTAATTTAGTTGTACGGGGGTGGTGGAAACACACCCGCCCTATTTTAAAATGAGCGCAAAAATAACCTTTTGTTATATGTTTTATTTATTATTTATTATATCTAGTGAAAATAAGCATTATTTTGCCATGTCGTCCAAATTTAACTAAGGTTTAATACAACGAAAACTCCAAACTAGTACATCTATGACAAATTACCTCGAACTAATTTTTTGACCATAAAAAACCCAAAACCGGTACACATATGACAAATTCACCTCCAACTAATATTTTGACCACCAAAAACCATAAAACTAGTATACTTGTGACAAATTTACCCTCCGTTAAATTGAATTAATACCACGAAAAATCATAAATTAGTAAACCTGTGAATAACAGAGGGGTAAACCCAAAAATGGTACACCTGTCAATTGTCACATGTCATCTAATTCAGAAATTTGACTATAAACTTTAACGGAAACTAACGGAGGGTAAAATTGTCACGGATGTATCAATTTGAGGTTTTTTGTGATCAAAAAATTAGTTTTTGGTAAATTTGTCATAGGTGTACTAGTATAGGAATTTTCGTGATATTAACCCTTTAATTAATAAAAATTTACCTAATTGATTTGTTGTTCACCATTTTTTCTTATCTATTTTGATTTTAAATTGAAGATAAATATCAGGAAATTTATTATTAAAATACATGTTATTTTGAATAAAGCTCATCACAATAAGATAAATTATGTCATTTAAAAAGGTTTTCTTCTTTGATTTCTAATTCGAAAAAGATACGAAAAGAGAAAATATCTTGAAATAATTTCTAGCTATATCATTTTGAATATAATTCATGATAGTGAGATTATCCATTTAATGTAAAGTTTAAGTAAAGGAGAAATATGTCTAACGATGTCAAAAGTATTGATAATTCAGGTTATTCCAATTAGGGTTAACACCACGACAAACTTTAAAACTGGTACATCTGTGATAAGTTTACCCTAAATTAATTTTTTGACCATGAAAACCTCCAAACTGGTATTCATATAACAAATTTATCCAAAACTAATTTTTTTTACCACAAAAAACCCAAAATTGGTACACCCGTGATAAATTTACCAAAAACTAATTTTTTAACCATGAAAAATCCCAAATTAATACACCTGTAACAATTTTATCTATTACAAAAAACTCCAAATTAGTACACCTATGATAAATTTACCGTACGCTAATCTTCGTCAAAATTTACAGTTAAATTTGTCGATGTGGATGACACATGGTGACATGGTATGTTGACATGGCAAGTCCATGTGGAAATTCATAGGGTAAATACCACGAAAAACCCCTAAATGGTCTGCTAATGGAGAGTAAATTTGTTATAAGATTACCAGTTTGAGATTTTTTGTGGTAAAAGAAATTAGTTTGGGATAAATTTATCACATGTATACCAGTTTTAGGGTTTTCGCGATCAAAAAAATAATTTAGAATAAATTTATCACGGGGTGTACCGGTTTGGGGTTTTTCGTAGTCAAAAGATTAGTTTGGAATATATTTGTCATCGATGTACCGGTTTGAGGTAAATTTATCATGGGTGTACCAGTTTAGGGTTTTTCTTGGTATTAACCCTTCCAAATATAACTAACAATAGTGAACTATACAATTACCTAAATAGTATATGTAAATAGATGATATATTATACATAATTTGAGGTATAATTATTTTTCGACCAAAAAAAAGTATAATTATTTCATTTTGCTATTAAACCGATTTGAAAAATACATTAGAATTGATTATAAGAGAACTAACAACATATATTTTTAAAAAATTGAGAAACATCAACATGTAACGATATTTATTAACTCGATGAAATATATCTTCTTTCGATACTTGATCGATATTGATCTTAACAAATAAATTCATTTTAATTAAAGATAATAGCAATTTAAAAAAAATGAAAATCTCCATCTTTAAAAGTAAAGTAGAAACATAATACTTGATATGAATAAAAAAATAAGTATAACATAAAGTAATGCCTTCTACAACAAGGGATAAAATTACATTTGATAAGGACATCTAAATAATACAAAATATAATGAATAATAGAAACGTCAATCATGTCATGTCACTCTATTTGAATAATACGATTTAATTAATTAAAACAAGATTAACCAATTCACTTCATTTTAATTCTAAAATAACTTATAAGTTAAATTTCATCTTTGTACTTGTATGTCAATGGAGTGTCCCAGGCTTTTTTAGATTTTCAAACCCTAAAATCTCCATTTAGACCATTTTAGTGGTCACCCTTCAGATCTCGCTCACTCCCTAGGCCCTAACCTCCCTCGCCCTATAAACTAGCCAAACCACTCTTCAGATCTCACTCGATCTGGCCATCAACCAGGAAACTTGGTAGATCCACCATCTTACCCCATCCCACTCGAACTCCATCACCAAGCTATATTTCCTGTTCTGTTTCAGAGCTCCCTTCAATCTGCCCCTCAACCAACCCAAAACAGGCCTTCAAAACCAGCGTCAAGTGTTATCAATGGCAATTGAGACTAACTGCTAAGCCAGTCTAGATTACTCAGTTGTGTCTGCTGTGGTTGATTTTCAGCCCCAACTCACTCTGTCCTCTATTGCCGTGACCTTGCTTGTGGCGGCCTTGTCAGTTGCCAGCAGTCTTCCTGTGACAGAAGCATTCAAAATGGAAGGCGAGTTTGAAAATGAGCTTCGTTTAGCTGCGTTATGCAAAAGTTTGGGTAACTTGTGGTCGGAGGATGACATTGTGGAAGTGAGAAGGGAGATTCCCTTTTGAGAAACGAAAGAAATGCAACCATACTCTATATGGGAAATTATACTGGAAACCCAACATAAACTTTCAAGCCTTTCTAAACACAATGAAGAAGGCGTGGAAAACTGATTAGGTGGTGTGCACCCAAAAAGAACCAAGGTTTTTCTCATTCGTATTCGAGTCTGAAGAAGATAAACAATAGGTGTTAGATACGGGACCTTGGTCTTTTGCAAGTAATTTACTAGTTCTTAAACAGTGTGAACTTGAAATCTCGGAGCATTGTTACGACTTTTCTTGATACGCATTCTGAGTACAAATGTAAGAGCCCGAATTTCGATATAATTCCGGGATCAATAAAACTGATATTATTTCGCATTTCATTTTAGTAAGTCTCGCTCAGAGCTGATCACTCTCGAGAAACTAACCAATGGGATATGGCTAACTAGAAAACGGTACGTGGACCGGGGACCTTATCGTGAAACAGACACCGATCACGAGAGACACTGAAGGAATATTTTGGGCCAACATGGGCCGATCGTAGGAAAGGGTAATGCATTGGGTTTGGCCAAAGCCTACGATGTACAATAGGGACGCAGGTGATTCTGCAAGAGCGAAAGTACACGTGGCCAACTAGTCCTGAACTTGAACCGAACGATCGTAACCTCTGAAACTAGTGATAATTTCTAATTCTCTCAATGATCGAGACCATTACGATACGGATAACCCTATGTCGATACGCATAATTCTTAAACAGCTGCCCGTTAGTGAGAAACCCTGAAATTGAAAGTTTAGCAAGATTAGTTCACGAAATTGGACCCGGATTCCGATATCGATTTTCGAAGGCTTAAGAGACTATTTTTGAGAATCTAACGTCATATTATGCTAGCCACACATATTTGGAGTTAGTACGAGTAAAAATTGAAATTTCGATCCGGGGGTGAAAAATTACGATTTTGCCCCTCGAGACGCCAGCATTGCTTTTCGAGGCCAAATGAGATTATTTTTCGAGGCCAACGTCATTTTTGGGTGGCCACACATACCAGGAGTGGTTATGACCAAAAATTGGAATTTCGACAAAAATTGAAAAAATTAACGATTTTGTCCTTCAAACTTTGATGTGGATTTTCGAGGGCTTGTGCAATGAATTTCGCGATTCCGACACCACATTATATTGGCCCCGCTCATATAAAGTTGGTACAAGCGAAAAATGGAATTTCAACCCGGGATTGGAAAAATAACGGTTTTGTCCCTAGGCTATTTTTTGTTCCGACTTTTGGGGAATTAATTAAGGTATTAATTATTTTGGATAAGCATCAATTATGAGGGCCAATGACCATTTTACCCTTAACTTTTTGGATAAGGATAAATTAGAACCGTTAGATTAGGGGCGTTTTGGTCAATTCGCGTAGATCGTCGATGCTTAGCGTCCTAGCCCCTAATATTTGACCAAGATAAGACTCTCTCTTTCTCCTTTCAACCCCATCTGGCCAGACCACTCTCCCTCTCTCTCGAAAATCTCTCTCTTGTTCTCGAAAATCTCTCTCTCTTGTTCTCAACCCCAATCGGAGCGCCGCCGCCGCCTACCGTGCTCCACCGTCAACCACCACAGTCCCTAGCCTCAGCCTCACCTCTGTCCGACCCCTTTCTCTCTCCCTTTCTCTTTCTTTCTCTCCCTTTTTCTCTCCCGGGTTAGCACCGCCGCTACGCTGGAAACCCACTACCGCTGCGCCAAAGCTCGTATGGCCGTGCCACTGCCACTATGATGTCCCTGACGTCCATACATCATTGTTCGTCGCTGTCCGTACGGTGTCCGTACGTCGTCGTCCATACACGCCGTCCGTACGTCGCCACCGGGAACGCTGCCGCCGGTTCTACTGATCACCAGTGATCGACCGCCGTTCCTCGTCATCGTGGTCTTGGACTAAGTGAGTAAAATTTCTAAACCTGGATTAAGACTAATAGTGCAAATTTTCTGGACTGGTTTAGGAATACTAGTACATGCTGAGAGAAATTAGTGTACCGATTGATAGAAATTATTATCGGGAAATATGTAGTGGATCAATGATAATTAATTGGGGAGAATAATTGGATTAATTGGCCAATTTAGGAGCCCATTGGTGGAATTGCCAGGTATGTCCGAGTTGACTGATTGTATGTAATTTGTGCATAATTGTGATTGATTGCTTACTGCCACGTCGCATGTTGTGTGGCTGAATTATATGGAGTGCGATTGGCCAATGTTGAGCTTGAAATTAATTGTTGATTTGTGAATCGCATGTTAGATCACATGGTATCAATTGGGCCAATTAGGCACGTGTTGTGACATTGCGTGTTTGAATTATATTGGTGCTCGTGGTGCATTGCATTGCATAACATAGACAAGCATTGTGTATGCAAAGAGTGAGGCATGTGAAGAAATTGTGTGAGAATGTGTGCCTGCCATGAGCATGTGATCACCTAAAATACCCTAAAGCGTTATATGTTGGGTTCCGATAATAACGAGTCGTGTGATCACCTAAGAGCCTTCGAGTCGTAACCTTCGGGTCGATACCGTCCTCATGCACTTTGAAATAGCACGATACCCGGTACGTCCGGAAGACGACTATCCTCATGCACTTTGAAGCATGCTCTGGTTCGTAAGAAGATCAGTGTTGCACCTCATGCACTTTGAAACAGACTAGAGACACTGGACTAGATCGGTGCTGCGTCTCATGCACTTTGAAGCAGGCTAGATGCACTGGGTTGTGAATATTGTTGACTCGAGTCATAATAAATATTAATAAATTAGGCAGTTGCTAGTGTGGGCTAATGGGCCAGAGATATGCGCATGACATGCTGACAACATTTGCATGCATA